>CM062805.1:951903742-953291409 GCA_031772625.1 Pinus tabuliformis
TCATTGAGTAGTTAAACGTGAGAAAATATCAATACTAAATGCAGCAGAAACGGTAAAGCTCATAGAAAGACAGCCATGCACAACTGAGAGAATATTTTTACCCTGGGAAACCCAACCTTGGGAGAAAACGCAGCAACTTTTCTTTAGGAGAAATTATTCTTTAGCAAGGTTTACAAATCAACAATTTGTCTAGAAATTTGTGCCAATAATCCAAGTCAAATATCAATCAAACCTAGTCAAAACTCCATCAAGTCAATGTTGGTCAAACCCTTCAAAAGTCAAATATGTAGTCAGACTTTGGCTGGTCAAACTCGACCATGCAGTCAACCTACAATCAACTCTGCTTTGTGCTGCGGCCATCACCCAGTCAAATAGCTCAGTCAAACAGCAGATATAACCGGTCAAACAAAAAAACTTGGTCAGCAGTTGCAGTCAATTCAGCTAATCAAACTTGTCTGTCCTTTTAGATAACATGTGCGGTTGTCCAAGAGAGGTGAAGAGAGATAGAAGACTTGCTTGGTGGTGAAAATGAAATGTCACATCATCTATATATACTAGTCGAATGGGGGTAAAATTACCCAAGGGAGACATCTTTAATTTGGCTGGGCAGACTTGGAGATATCAAAAATAAATTTATTTATTTTTCTAGGCCATACGGGAATACCTCCCGATGCTACAAAAAATCAACACTCCCTCTTAGCGAGGGAGGTATTCTCCTTGGCTGCAAATATATTTCTCCTTAGCTGAAATTTCTCCTCCATAAGAAAAGTTCATGAGCTTGTTATGTTGATGTAGTGTCTCCCTCACATGCACGTCTATAGATCACTCCATCCTGGAGTAGGCAATGTGACTCACATACATGTATATAGATCACTCCATCCTAGAGTAGGAAATGTGAGTATCTTGGGCCATTTACCCCTGGCCAAATCAGCATGGCTCCTCAAGTAAATGTATCAATCTCCTCTGGTCAAATCAACATGACCCAGCCAAAGTCCTTCATGGCTTCTTAGGAGAGGATCTGCCCCTGGACCATTCACCCTTGGCCAAATCAGCATGGCCCAGCCAAAGTCCTTCATGGCTTCTCAGGTGAATTACATCAATATCCTCTAGTCAAATTAGCATGACCCAACCAAAGTCCTTCATGGCTTCTCAAGAGAAGATCTGTCCAATCCTGCAATTGCCCTAGGCCATTCACCCCTGGTCAAATCACAACATGGCTACTTAGGTGAATGTATCCATCTCCCCTGGTCAAATCAGCATGACCCAGCCAGCTCAGCACGACTTCTCAAGAGATGGTCTACCCAATCCTACATAAACATAAACACTCCTCTCAACGAGGGAGACATAGCTAATATGAGTATCCTAGGCCATTTACCCTAGAAAATTCAACATGGCCTAGCCAAATCAAGATGGCTAATGTATCAATCTCCTCTGGTCCAATCAGCATGACCCAACCAAAGTCCTTCATGGCTTCTCAAGAGAGGCTTTGTCCCTAGACCATTCACCCCTGGCCAAATCAACATGGCTCAGCCAAAGTCTTTCATGGCTTCTCATGTGAATTGCATCAATATCATCTGGTCAAATTAGCATGACCCAACCAATGTCCTTCACAGCTTCTCAGGAGAAGATTTGTCCAATCTTGCAGTTGCCCTGGGCCATTCACCCTTTGTCAAATCAACATGGCTACTTAGGTGAATGTATCCATCTCCCCTGGTAAAATCAGCATGACCGAACCAAATTAACATGGCTTCTCAAGAGATAGTCTGCCCAATCCTGCAAAGACATCAACACTCCCCCTCAAAGACGGAGACATTCTGCATCACGCCAAGCTTGTCTTTGAAGTATACAAACTTCGCTCTAGACCTCCAATACATATCCAAAGATACGCTGATTGCGGACATTCTCACCAAGCTCCTCTCTACACCATGTCTCACATGAAGTGATATTTGATCTCAATAAGCTTCAACCTGTCATGAAAACTGGATTCTCCAATAGCTTAACACAGCTTTGAGTATCACAATATATCAAGGTCATCTCTAGCTGATAAACAAATATCCTCACAAGCAGTTTCCGAAGCCACATTGCTTCATGACTTACGGCACTAGCTGTGATTTATTACGCCTTTGTTACACTGAGGGAGACAAAAGTTTGCTTCCTGCTAAACCAGGATATCATAGTCGATCCCAAGCTAGAGCAACACCTATCCTCTGCATTCCCGACCTCTGAATTCTTATATCCTTGCAGCCTCACTTCACCACTTGAGACATATCTCAAACCATATCCAATTGTACCATGCAAGTACCTTAACACATGCTTTGTTGCAGCCTAATGTATCTGCCTCGACTCAACCATATACTGGCTCAGAGTGTTCACTACAAAACAAATATTTGACCTAGTGTTAACCAGGTACATCAAGGATCTAATCAATTGTTTGTAACTTTGTACATCGTGGGATCCACCAAGTCTAAATCTGGTGCAGAATCACTCAGCTACTTCATATTGGTCACCATAAGTGTAGCCATGGACTTGCAGTCCACCATACCGAATATCAAAATTTGAACAATGTACTTCCATTGTTTGAGGAATATCTCATCAAGTCTTTGCCACACGTCCAATCCCAAGAAGTAAAGCATGAAGCCAGGATACTTCATCTCAAACTCTAAGGCCAACTCCCTCTTGCACCTAACAATGAATCTCTTTGCCTCTGTGATGAACAAATGATCAACATATAGCACCAAGATCAAAGGATCACCATCAACAATCAAGTAGTAAAGGTCAAGATCTGCAACATTCTTGGTGAAGCTCAAACTCATGAGACATCCATCAACCCTGGAATACCATGCCCCGGATAATTGCTTCAATCCGTAAAAATCCTCTTCAATCTACAAACATGGGACTCCTTAACATGTACCCGGAAGCCCTGAGGTTGCTCTATGTACACTTCTTCCTCAATTACACAATTGAGGAATGTGGTATTTAAATCCATCTAAGTATCTTCCAACCAATAACAGAAGCAATAGAACAATACTTCTTATAGAAGTGTACATGGTGATTGAAGCAAATGTCTCCTCATAGTCCCCTTCCTCTTTCTAGGAGAACCCTCTTCCCACAAACCTCTCTTTGTACTTCTCAATGTTGCCATATGTTGCATGTTTTGATCTTATAGATCCACTTGGAAGCCACCATTAACTTCCCCTCTGGTCTAGGAACAATCTTCCACACATCATTCTTCATGATGAACGAATACTCCTCCATCATGACATCCCCCCAAACTTGTTGGCTTGTTGCCTCCTCATAACTAGAAGGTTTGAAATCAATGATGTGGCTCATTAATGTGGCATAACTCGAGAGCCTCTAAGGTCGTTTTCTCTCCCTAAAAGCACCTTTGGGAGTTGCATGACCCTCTGCACCTTGCAAAGTGTCACGAAACCACAATGGACTCTTCCTAGTCACTGCAACATCTCTAGGCATGTCTACTGCCTCTACTAGTTCTACTAACTCCTCTTGATAGTCTGAAGGATGATTGACTGGAACAAAGAGACTTGTAACTGGATCCTTCGGAGCCTCATGCTCCTCACCATCAACCTCCATGTCGGACTCTCTGGACTTCCTGAAGGCTACCTTCATCAATAATAACATCCTGACTAACCTCAATCTAGCACTGTCCTGGAATGTAGATATTGTAGACCTTCGAAATCTCGTTGTATTCCACAAAAGTACCCTTCTTCCCAAAAGGTTCTAGCTTCTTCCTCTTCTCCTTGGTCAGGGAATGTAAATTAGACAACCAAAGATCCTTAAATGACTGACAACTGGCTCCACTCCTGTGAATTCCTCCGCAAGAGTCTTATCCTCCAATATCCAGTGAGGACTCTTGTTCTTGATCATGAATCATCACCTTCACTGCTTCCACTATGGATTTGTTCTTCCTTTCTGCAACTCCATTCTGTTGAGGGTTGTAAGGAACTATCCACTCCTTGATCCAGTGAGGATTCTTGTTCCTGATCATGAATCATCGCCTTCACTGCTTCCACTATGGATTTGTTCTTCCTTTCTACAACTCCATTCTGTTGAGGGCTGTAAGTAACTATCCACTCCTTGATCCTTGCCTCCTTGCAGAAATCACTGAAGTCCCTAGAAGTATACTCTCCTCGATTATCTAACCTCAAAACTTTGATCTTCCTTCCTCTCAAGTTCTCCACTTGAACCTTCAACTCTTGGAACTTGTTATAAGCCTCATCCTTGGTCTTCATGATGTGGATCCAAGTTTTCCAAGAGAAATCATCAATGAATGTAACATAGTATATGTAGCCACCCAAGGATGATGGTGTCATAGGTTTGCATAAAGCTGAATGTACTAGATCCAAGATCACGGCTCGGAAGAGATCCCTTGGCATTCTTGCCAAGTGCACAACCCCTACAAACGCCAACATGTTCTACTTGGAGCTCTGGAAGACCTGTAACCACCTATCTCAAAGCAAGTAAAGCCCTGTAATGCATATGAGCAAATCATCGATGCCATAACTCACGTAAACTCATATTGTCATCTACCAATGCCTAGGTTGTTCATCCTATCAATCTGTATAGACCTCTCTCTCGAACACCAATTACTTTTGTTTAGTCCATGCTTGAGCCCTTAGGCCATATAAGAACCTGACCATCCATAAATGCAACTCGATAACCTATATCTTCCAATGTTGAGATAGAGAACAGATTCTTCACTGCGTACTTGGCATTGTCTCCAAGTTCCACATGCAATGTTGAATCCCTCTGTCAAATCAGTCACAGAATCTCGAAAACCTATCAAGTGCCTAGAAGCACCATTGTCCACCAACCAAACATCATTGTTATTAGTAACAGTTCTTGAAAGGGTGGAGACAAGGGCTCTCTCCTCAACTCCCTTTGGCTCTGGAATGACACTATCCATCCTGTGACTTGGCGCCATTTTGACAAGAGATCAAAAAATCCAATCAAGTTGTTGAATACTTGTCTCTTAGGTTGACTTCAATGGCTGCTCTTTCAACAAAGCTCTGATACCATGTTGAATTTTCTACAAGAGCATAGTAGAATACTATTTTCTGCCAAATAATTACTTCCTAATGATTTTCACACAATATTCTTATGCCACTGATATCATTGAGCAATTACACTTCAAAAAATATCAACAATAAATGTAGCAGAAATAGTAAAGATCATAGAAAAATAGCCATGCACAATAGAGACAATATTTTTACCCTTGGAAACCCAACCTTGGGAGAAAACCCAACAACTTTTCTTTAGGAGAAATTATTCTTCAACAAGGTTTACAAATCAACAATTTGTCTAGAAATATGTGACAATAATCCAAGTCAAATACCAGCAAAACCTAGTCCAAACTCCAACAAGTCAAATACCAACGAAACCTGGTCCAAACTCCAACAAGTCAATGTTCGTAATACCATCCAAAAGTCAAATCTATAGTCAAACTTCGGCTTAGTCAAACTCAACCCTGAGGTCAACTCGTTCCTATAATCAACGGCCCACGATCAACTCCTGCAGTCAACACCCAATAAAATAGCTTGGTCAAATAGCAGAAAAACTTTGTCAAACAGAAAAACAAACTTGGTCAACAACTGCAGTCAATTCCGTTGGTCAAACTTGTATAGATCTCCATCAAACTTGTCCTTCTAGATCATATGTGCGGTTGTCCAAGAGAGATGATGAAGAGAGATAGAAGACTTGCTTGGTGGTGAAAATGAAATGTTACATCATCTATATATACTTGTCGAAGGGTTGTAAAATTACCCAAGGGACACGCACTTTCATTTCGCTAGGCCAACTTGGAGACCTAAAAAATAAATTTATTTAATTTTTCTAAGCCATACGAGAATACCTCTCGATGCTACAAAAAATCAACGAGGAGGTTCTGATGAGCATATTTTGGCAGTTGCAGTGACGTATGAACATAATTGAGCAAGCGGTTCTTATGATAATTAACTCAAGTCAATCTCCTATACAGTCTCCTTTGTGCAAGGGTTTTGTGTTTTTGGATGGAGTGGAAGTCCCCTCCTCCTCCTCTGCTCTAAACAATAAGCCTCTAGTAGACAAGGAAATCTCTCTTGTTAATTTTGTTGTAATGTTGTCATTGATGTGAAAGTTAGGGGGAGACCCTAATGTGGATAGCATGTTAGGGGAAGACCCAACCAAAGCCAAAGGGAGCGCATGATTGAGTTGATCTGTATTAAGGGAAGACCCTTTTACAAGTCAGCCTAGCAAAGTAAGAAGCGTGCAAGCAAAGGTTTGCATCAAAGTTCTATAAATAAATTGATGTGCACATTATTAGTGGATTAAGCACAAGTGACAATATGATTTGAGGTACAGGAGCAGAGAAGCGAGTAGCAAAGTATATGGAAATCTTGAGATTGAGAAGCAAAGGTGTGAGGAATAGAGGGCTGAGGAAGTAGGAGACAGTTTTGTGGCACGAAGAAGTTTGAAGTAGGTTTAAGGCGCAAAGTGAGCAATTATTTGAAAATTGTTGGAAAACCTCAAAATTTCCTATAATGTGAAAAACCTCGCAATTTCAATTTATTTTAATTCACTATGTCTGTTAATAGACTGAACCTTTGCTAGCAGTTGACAATCCATCTACCAGACCCTCGGTATACCAAACTTTTTATATAAGGTATGTTTTGAATTTTTCGATATCCAGTTTATTGTTGCTCTTGGTCACACAGCCCCAAATCACAGACATTATTAGGTTTAGCACCCAAGGGCTTAATTCCTCAGCATATTGGCCTACTGAATATTCCGTTAAAGCACTTGTTCGCAGATCTTTAGGCATCTTGAATACTCAAAGACTCAAACACAGTTCTTAGCCATGCGATGCTTAAGCAAAGCACCTAAGGGCTTAATGCCCTTAGCATATTGACATATCGCCCTTTGTAGTTGAGGCACAATTTCAAAGATTTTCCAATATTTTATACCCAATTAGCATCAGGTCCAAACCTTGGTCATTGGGTGCTTAGGTGGAGCACCTAAGGACTAAGGACCTCGACATATCACCATATTAGTGTTTTCTTATAACACTAACTCTGTGATTCTTTGTTGCTCTGAAGTGTCGATATTGTCAACTAACAGGAATTGATCCTTCAATTGAAGTATGTTCCCCGAGACAAAACTATACCGGGCTTTTTGTTACACAAGGGAATTCTTCGATATCCCAATATCCCAATGCCCAAGTCCGTCTACTAACAAAAGTTCACCGACAATTGACAGAAACATTTGTCGTCATTCAAGCCCCCAAAGTCTCGACTTTGCAAGCATTTTTAGTGTTAAGATATTCGAGATATTTTCTGATATTCTAGTACAAAAGGCGAAATTTGGTGTTTGTCGTCCCAATGCCTTCTGCCAAGAAATTTGACAAAGAAATTTCCAGCAAGTGTAAGTCTATCACTCGAGACTTTTGCATGCCAAGAGTTTTATGGATTAAGTGACTTGTCAATCCTCTAATACTCTATATCCCAATGGACTATGTCATCAGCTAACAAAGTGATTGTAGACAACTAACAAAAAAAATTATCGTCTCAAGGACAGAAAGGAGGTTGATTTTAAGGGCATTTGCTTTGTTAATGATTAAGAGGCTTGAGCATTTTTCTTGATATCCTAGTATTATGATAAGCACGAGAGCATAGCACAAGGATCCATGTGGTATATGTGTTTATTGTTGGAGTTGTATGTTTCATCAATTATGCATTGTTAATAGTAATAATCGCTTAATGTATGAGCGCCAAATTATTGAAAGTGGGTTGAGGAAGCGTCGATTCTAAAAATCTAAGTTGAAGGAAGCACCAATCATGAAAGTATAATGGTGGTAAAGTGTGGATCATAATGTTTGGATTGAAGGAAGCGCTTGGTTAAAACTTAAAAGTAACACAATAGAAGGTGAATGCACAGGGACAAACACAGCAAAAGGTCAATGCACAAAGAGAGACGCAGAGTAAATCGTTGCAGAACAGATTGCAATTACAGAGGGGATTGATGTCTCCAGTAGGTTGGTGCGTACAAACAGTTGTGGAAGAGGAGATTGGTGTTTCCTATAGGTCAGTGCCTACAAATTCTTGAAGCTAAGTAGTGTCTCTTATAGGTTGTTGCCTAAAAATTTGTGAAGTTGAGGGGATTTGTGTGTCTTGTAGGTTGGTGCCTACAAATTATTGTAATAGTAGGTTTGTTCCTACAAACTTCAAAGAACTATCATATAAAGGAATTTTGCGGTTTTTCTCTTAAAAGAGTTTCCACGTATATCTTGTGTTTATTGAACTGCTTATGAGATTATTTTCCTTTGATTCTTGAATGTTTAAATAAATAAAAATTGTCTTTAACTGATTCACCTACCCCCCTCTGAGTATAAGCATGAATCCAACAATTCGCATCAAAGCAAGTTCCTTTGACAGCAGCCTAACCATTTGAAGGAAGATCTTTGAGGGACCATGAACAATCAAGATGGTTCTTTCTCAAACAAAGCTCCACTATTCAATGAAACAAATTATGCCTTTGGAGGGTAAAGATGAGGACTCATCTAATGTCTCTTGGTTTTGACATTTGGCTATATGTAATGGATGGTTATAAAGTTCCGGCAACTCTTCCATCTAATCAAGATGGTAAGAAGGCTTTTGCAAATAATGTAGAAGCAATGAATGCCATCTTTTGTGGCCTATCACAATCAGAGTTTGTCAAGGTAATGCATTGTTAGTCTGCAAAAGACATTTGGGACAAGCTTCAAAATAGCTATGAAGGAGATGACAAAGTAAAAAGGGCAAAGCATCAAACTCATGGAAGACAGTTTAAGAGTTTGAAGATAAATGAAGAAGAAAATATTGCAACCTTCTTCCTTCATATCTACAAGATTGTCAATACTATCACAGGAATTGGTGAAAAGATTGAGGAAGAAATAATTGTACAAAAAGTGTTGAGATCTCTCCCCTTGAGATTTAATGCAAATGTATCAACTATTGAAGAGATGAAAGATCAGAAAAGTCAAAAGATGGATGAACTGTATAGAATCCTCATTACATATGAAATGAGGAAAGAAAAAGAGAAGTTTGAAATTTGATGCAAGAGCATCTCTTCAAAAGTCAATAAGTGATCCAAAATGGATTTTGGATAAGACTCCTAAGTCTAAGTGTTCCTCACAGAGGAAAATGAAAGTCCAAGGAAGTTTCTGGAAATAGCTCCATGGCAGAGATCTTTTCATTCTGAATCTACTGCAACTTGAATGGCCAAAAATGGACTTAGGATACAAAAGTTATCACAGAGAGAAGATGCCCTTTGTTCTTTAGAAAAAGAGGCAAAATCCCGTAAAATGGGCATAAAGCATTATAAAGGGAAATCGCATCAGAAAAGGGTCCAAGAGGCGGACTTAAGCAGAAAGGGAGAGACCCCCGATATCCAATCTCCGATATATCGGGTCGGAGATAGGCTTGTGTTCGATATCGGGACCCCAAATGGAGCGATCGTCAATATCGGCATCGGCGAATCGACATACCCATAAGGTAAGGACCCCGAGCCGATGCGATATTGCAATCGCCGATATTGGTGGATCAGCGTCGGCGATGCCACGAGGCAAAGGACGGACCCCTAGGCCAACGCGACTTGTGATTGCGATATATCGCATCGCAACGTCGCCTCGCAGCGATGTAAAAGGGGTGATAATGCCGGACCTGATGGACTTTATAGGTGCGGTTCGATAAGTTTTGAGTTCCGGTAAAAGGGACTTTCCTGTGCATAAGGGCGTTTCGGTGTAAAAACCGAAATACAAAGGAAATTGCCCGAAGCGATAAAGCGGTCCCGAAAGGGAATTATAAACACAGCGCAATGTTATTTGAGTTCCGATAAAGTGGGGTTTTGGGCGAGCCTCAAGCGGTAAGCGGTATTGGGTCGGCTCCGCCCGATCCTATACAATGAACGACGCGTTGTTGGTGGAGGAGAGAGGAAAACAGCCTTTTCGGGCGGGTAACCTTCGTATTCCTAAGCCACTTGAATCCGCATGTTGACTATTGGATCGGAGGTAGATCGACGGTGGAGCTTGTGAAAGCGACCCAAGGCGGACCCAATGCAATATTAGGGCGATTTCGATATAATTTGAAGTCCGATAAAAAGGATTTTGTCAGGTTTTTGAATGTTTTCCCGTGTATTTGGGATCTCGCCCAATACGTTAATGCGATGAGATATAATGCCTAATGGCGGACCCGATAGGGATTTTAGGGGCGATTGAATGGGATTTCAAGTTCGAAAATCACGCCTGATAGTGTATTTTGCAGACATTCTCTGTGTAATGGGATTTTCTCAATTTTTGGGTTTTTGCCTATGAGAAGGCCCCGAAACCTCTGTAACCGCTCCTGATCATCATGCCACGCTACAAGTAGGCGTTTTTACGGGCAATGATGCATTTTGAAGCCATGGAGCCTCGGAGCCAGAGGGCCAGTCGAACTGACAAGGAGCAGGGAAGCCGCAGAGGCATAGAGAGATGATGATACGCAGAGAAACACCTGGGGTAGCCGAAAGGCCAGAAAAATACCGCAAAGGAGGCAGAGAACTCAATTCAGAGCAGCAAAGGCAAAAGCAAAAGAGCGAATGCGCAGCGAGCTGAGGGAGTCTTTAGAGTCACTTGGAGGTCAAGTGAAAAGCCAGAGAGTTGAAAGTTGCAGAAAGCCAAAGCCAGAGCCAAAGCCGGAGCCTAGAGCCAGAAAGCCAAGAGCTTCAAAGCCAGGGGATAAGATGGTGTTCTGAACCCATTGTGTTCTGTGTAAACCAGTGAAGTTGAGCTAGGAGCTTGTAAAATGACTTATACCATAATCCCAAAGAGCCTAGTCTAGTTGACTAGAGCTCATGGAGACGTAGCCTAAGAGTTTTGGGTGAACTCCTAATTAAATTGTCGTCTTATGTGTTTGTTTTATGTTTGCATTGTTTACTGTTATATGTATGTTATATCAGCATAAACAACAGAATTTTAAAGCACATAAACAGTGAAAATTAAACACAAGCATACACCTTGTTTTCAAGCACATATTTAATTCCGCATTGGTTAATCATAAAGACTTGGGAATATTTAAGCTTTGGAAGTGGGAGAGGTTCTTGTAACTTAGACAAGAAGCCTAAGAGCCCCATTTTCAAATCAATAAGACCTCTAGAAAGTCTTACAAATTTACCAAAGGGAATGGGTTCCCTTATTTTAATTCAAGTTATGAAGCTAAAATCAGTTCAAGAAATCGGGGATTTATTTCCCATCGAATTCACCATTTCAAGTGATTTGGTTACGAAGTTATAGAATTTAAGTTAGACTGGATATCTTCTATAAATGAGTGATTTCATCCACCTTTAGTGGATCATAGTCAAACCATCCTATTGTATATAGATAAGTTTTGTAACGAATAAGATCAAAGAGAGTGAGTGAGATAGGAGGGAGTGGTGTAAGTGTGTGAAGTGGTCCAAGGGGACCAGAATGGTGATAATGCAAAAACACTGCAATTTGTAATCATCTAGCCTATGTATCGACAAGTGAATAAAATATCATAACTCTAATGCAATTCCTAGTTGAGGAAAAATTGTTGTGTTTGTGTTTGGTTGAATTCCCTTGAATAGTCATTATTGTGTTGAGCGATCGAGTGGGTCGGCTTTCTTTTCATTTGCACGAGAGATTCACGAGTGATGTTGTTAACTAATCATGTTTCTCAGGGAGGTTCCAAATTTGCGATTTCACACGAGGTCCATTCGTCGGTTGCAAAGCTCCTTTGTAAAAGGTCCCAACGCAAGGTTATACATATATCAGGGAAAATTCGTAAAACACAACTCATGATTTTACCAAGCTTTGTTGGTGATTTTATCAGTTAACAAAGATTCATAACATAGAGACCGTCGTCATTTGCCATTCATTCTACTAGAGTCTAACCTTCTAGTGGAAAGGTTCCACCACTACCAGGTTTTGCCCTGGTCTTGACATTTTTGCAACAAATTCCTTTGTATTTAATTTCGGCCAACAATGGATACCATAATAATGCCCACCGGTATCAAGTAACGAAAACTCTCAACAAAAGGTTTTTCAATAGGTAACATTCTATCAATCAGATTGATATCATATATCGGAGTACCATTATATCAAATGTTTGTTGAAACTTTGTTAAACTTCCATACCCCAATATACATTGACCATCGATATCTCAAGGGAGCTAACCTTCTGATGTTATTAAGTGACACAAAGTATGTAAAGTTTTCAAATGGTGTTAGTTAACAAGGAATTATACCGAGTGCCTATAAAATGGGTTATGCATCAAAACCCCAACTCACCAATATGCCAACATGATAAGTGCTTGTGCATGATACTTTATTTTAAGTGCTTGTTTGCTATAGCACTTCGTGCTAAGGTCTTAAGAGTCCTTGATGTTTTTGCATGGTTGTAGTGTTAAGCTCAGACTGTGTATAGCACTCACGCTAGTATGATTCGCACTTAGCGCTAATTCTATAGAGCTTGGCATTATAACATGGGTTATAAGGCTGGGATAACATTTAAAGCAACCGAACAAAGCTTGAAACAAGAGTTAGCTCCCGATTAGTTGCCTATTGAAGAAGGGACTTGACAACAACCAGGTATTCAAAGAGGCCAAAAGGCACTAGTGGAAAGTCAAAGTTCGTGCACATGGCATCGAAGTGGTATCAAAAGAGAATGCTCTTTGGGAGATGATTAAACTCTAAAAGGAGAAAACACAAAAGGGGGATAGTTTAGAAGGAAAAATATTAAAAAAAAGGCAACAGGAAGTTGTTGTAGATAGTATAATGATGAATTGGAGATCATTACAACAATACTAGAGCAAACATATTGGCAAAGCTAGTGGTGCATCAACATAGAAATAATTAAACTCTAAGAGGAGAAGACACAAAGAGGAGGACAGTTTAGAAACAAGAATATTAAAAAAAGCAATAGGAAGTTGTTGTAGATAGTAGAATAAGGAATTGGAGGTCATTACAACAACACTAGATCAAAGGTATTGGCAAAGCTAGTGATGGATCAGCATACAATCTAGAAAAAGAATTCAAGATAGCAGATCAAGGCAGGAATACTCCTGATTTTCGTGAAGCTATAAGAGACTAAAAGAAAATATTGTTAAGAAAATATTGGAGGAGAAGAAAGAATAGAGACTGCAGATATTGAAGTAATGGATTTATCTTTAGTAGATCCAATTTTATTAGATAAATATGAGTATGTGTTGACAAATGATGGGCAAGGAGTTATCTCTACAAGAAAGATAAATTATTTGATAAAGAACTAGAAGATATGCAAAAAGAAGTTGCGGCAAAGAAGTCTGAAGGACATAGTTCCAGCTAGAGGAAAATGTTGGGCAAAAGAGAACACAAAAGGTATTGAAGGTGCAGGTCTAGAGTAAGATCTTGCAAGTAAATCTATCTTTTGATAGTTGGATAGAGTATGTGTTTGTGCAGGAAATAGCAAAGAAAGAAGAGAGAAGTGTGCAAAGACTATTACAGCAGAGAAGTTGTAACAATTTCAAGCTAAGGTTAGGTAGAAGTTGTTGGGGAACAAGAGTAACCTCTCAGGAGAAGTGAGTAGAGCGCATAAGCCTAAGAGGAGTATAGGAAGCATAAGAGGTTCTAGAGGAAGAAATTGAGGGTACCAAAAGACCAAGTTTAGGAGGGAAGCTTTGTGAGGTATTCTGTAGCAAGGTGAAAAAGGCCTGTCACTGCAAGTGCAAAGCCTTATTTGCAACTCACAGTTGAGCATGGAGAAGCTCATAAAGAAAAATATGGAGATAACTAAAGATAGTCAAGTAAAGAGTCCAAGAGAAAGCCGCAACAAGATGAGCGAAGATGTCAGAGTAATTTGCTGAAAAAAGATGAGTAACAAGAAATGGGACAAAAAGATTGTCGAGTTAAAGGAACAACTGACTGTGATGATGATTCTACTATGAGAGAGAATTACAGAAGAACTAAGATGTGGATTGAGGTTGTAGAAGAAGGCCAAGTGGCATTTTAAGCAGTTAAAGGTGAGGAAAGTTCAGTACAAAACAGTCCTTGGGAGTAGGCCAAATAGTTCATTTGTGTGCACCAAAACAGGGAACAATGCTTGGAAAGAATGATGATAAAGATAAGGTACAAGCTAAGAGGCTTGAAGAGTACTTGGAGAACCTAATCAAGCACCAAGAGAGGATGCTAGAGGCCTCAACAGAGACAAAAGGGTCTTGTGTTTTCAAAACTAAAAGTTTGTGTGTGTGCAGGTTAGAAAGATTGACAGGCTCAAGAAGCTATGATGAAAGAAGATAAACAATTGTCTCATGAAGGCATAGAAGAGGACAAGACCAAGAGAGATTCAGAGATAGAAGGACGTACAAGAGGAAGTCAGCAAGACCTCCTATTGACAGATCCAATGGGAATTTGGGTCAAATGGCATGACAGCAAAGAGTATCCAGTAAACGAGATGACAGATTTTGAGAAATAAGTCAAATAACTGAAATCTTTGGAAGAGTGGCTAGCAAACCCTAGGATTGAAGAAGGTTACAGAACAGTTGTAGACAGAGAGCATCCAAAAATGTCTAATAGTATTGATATAGTTGGAGTCTAATAGTATTGATATAGTTGGAGAAGTTGGAAACAAAAAGGTGAATTCAGAGGAAGGTAAAAAGCAACCTTTTAAAGGACAACCAAGGATAAGCTTATTATAAGATAATTCATCTAAAGATAAAATGGATGGAGGCATATGAGGAAGGAAAGTCAAAGAGAAGATTTCAAAATTAAGACAACATTTCAAGCAAAAGAATGACAAGGAAAGTTTCCCAATTCAGGGCAATATGAATCAGGTTCTGAACAGAATGAAGATCATGACAAAAACAATATGTCATTTGCAGAGAAACATAATAAGAACCAAGAGGATGTTTTGGAAGGAATTAAGGAGAAAATAGGTGTTGAACTTATCCTCATTTTAGACTTTAAGCAACAAATTTTAAATATTGAATGTATAAAGGAGGTGGAGGACTACATTAATATGATAGAGGACCAAAGTAATTTTGGAAATAAGTTTGTTTTTTCTATAGAAGCAGACAAGAATAGGAGTTCTAAAAAATGAAGGTAGTCAGTCTTCCATACAGAAGCAAGAAGATGAGAGAAAGCAAATAGGAAACTTAAAGATTTGGATAGAGAAAATGAGAGTTCTTATAACTCCTATACAGAGTATTGCTAAAGCAATGTCCAGTGAGTATGGGCAGAAGTATGCTTTGATAGAAGAAGAATACCCTGAGGAAGGTAAGGATCAAAGAAAATGTGGTATTACAGACAATTGGAGTAAAAACTGGGAACAAATTCTATTTTCTGCACAACAAAAAACGGGAGATCAAGGAATTGACTAGGAAGACAACAAAAAGGTTGAGGATCCAAATTAGAGAAGGGGATCAAGGACTGATCTAAGGCCAATTCGTTGGATTAGATCTAAAGCATTGCAATCTGTAATTTTCTTAGTTTGGCCATTATCCCAAGATGAGAGCCCAAGTATGTTCTAAAGTTAATGAGAAGCTAATGAATGGGCAGAATCTATGTGTGTCAATGTGATTAAGATTAGTTATTTTTGTTTCCACTAATTAAGTTAAGAATCTAGTTCTGCTTCCATTCTGTAGATATATAATCTGCTAGCTCAATGAATTGTTGGGTGCTAGGTTTGCAAGAAAAATATTAACATGGTATCAAAGCGAGAAACTCTAAAAACAGATTTCTAAATCACAGAGAAGCCAGGCTCATACAAGATCATCATCAAGGCCAAGTTCGGCCGCAATCTACAAGGTAAAAAATTATTTTTGGGGCTGAAGGAAATCAGTCATACGGTGGTGCGGACACAACAATTAAAAAAAAAAAAAAAAAAATTGTTGCAGGGGGGATGAATCCAAAATTTCTTTTAGTTAATTTTTAAAGAAAAAATAAGAAGGGGGGTTGCCAACAGCCTGAGTAGGCTGTCAAACCCACTCAGTTGTCAGCCATAAGGCCGACAGTAGACACAGAAGAAGGCAGCGGCTCAAGGGCAACAAGAAGCCACAGCGGCTAGAGGGAGCTAGAGTTGCCAGAGCAACTAGTCGAGCCATCGACAGAGCACAGGGTCAGAGCCCAATAGCATCAACAGAGATCTGTCAAAGGCACTAATAAACAAGCGCAGGTTTACTAGGCAGGCGACAGGCCACGGGGGTCATCAAAAGTGCAGGGAGAGGTTGTTGGGAGGACAGCAAAATGCATAGGAGGTAAATTGCCAATCAGTCGCAGAGGAATCACATTAGACAAAGAAAAAAAATGTCAAGGCGAGGGGCAGCTATTAAACATAGATCAATGCCAGCAAGTGCAGACAGTCTCCAAGGTTTGGACAACGCACGAACAAGGGCGGCAGTGTTGAGTTTGGAACATCAGCAAGGACCATCAAGGGTGGCGCTGACGAATAGTGCATCAGCAGCAGTCTGAGGCTCAGCCCATGAACCCATCCAGCAAAGGACAGAGAAGGTGCAGGATCATACATAAGAGGTCGCATTATGGATGCAGTAAGGTCATTGGGCACAAGGAAGACAGGTGTGTAGACAGGGGCAAAGAAAGCTGCCAAAGCTCATATTACAGCCACAAGTTGAGCAAAGAAGCGAGGGACATGAACCGCCAATCTTAGGGTCGATCAGCCCCCAAGGTACACAAATCAACCATCAGGTAGTCAGGTAAAAGATTCAGGCAGCAAGCCAATAGTGAGAGTGATTGGCATAGATCAGCCCCTAGAGGGAGAGTGGGAGACCATACCAATCAGGGTGTCACAGCCAGAACCATTTTCAACTGATTTTCATTTCAAGATGGCAGCAATCGGTCTGAGGTTTAAGGACAAGTTGGAGGGCACTTAAAATTTCAGTCTATGCCACATGGAAGGAAAGAATAGCATTGGTTCTCATGGAGAATGACCTAGGGAATTTTGTAAAAAACCAGGTTACAATTGCTCCAAACATTATAGCTCTGGCAACCCATAATTTGAAAGATGTGAAAACCAGATGTGTCAACACAGATGAGGTGAAGGATCGCGCGATCCCATATCAAGGAAGAATAATGCCATGAGATGTTGACCACTCTGATGAACCTATATTACAGTGATAATCAAAATCAAAAAATAGCGTTGAGGGAAACACTCAAGAACAGCAAGATGACTGAATTAGGCACAGTGGCATCATACCTCACTAGGATTCAACAAGTTCGAGATGAGATTGGAGTTGTTGGGGTAATCGTTTTAGATGAGGAGCTTGTAAGGATACCCTTGAGAGGGTTCACAAAACCATGGTCTACCTTTGTGACAAGTGTTCTAGCATGAAAGAAACTACTAGATTGGAGCAGAATGAGGGATGACTTCACTCATAAGGAAATATAGGAGAAATCATTGTCTAGAGGACAACAAAAAAATGGGATGATGAAAATCTTGCTCTTGTCAATCGGGCAACAAGGAGCAAAGGTTCAAGTAGCAGGGGTGAGGAGTCAACCTACAACCCAAGAATAAGGACTTGAATAAGGTCAAGTGTTTTGCCTGTCATAAGGCGGGACATTATGATTCATTGTGTCCAGAGAGGAAGAAGGGGGCAAGGGCAAGCAGTCAATTGTAGCTAAGTCAATAGAAGCTCGGAAGGAGTTTGCCAAGAAGTTTGAAACATTCACACTTGTTTCCTACCTTACCTTAGGCACATTACCAGTGGGTGTTGTGAAAATTCCTAGATCTAACAATCTCTGGAATCCTACTGCAACCAGCGGAATCTACTTCACCTAGATTGTAAATTACATTACAAACTTATTTCAGATTTCTTCTTGAAACATTGAAGTAAATTACTGAAGCAGCCTACACCAAATTAAATATGATTCTGAAACATAGAAACTGAGCAAGGAAAATAGAAACACATAGGACACCGTTATTTTTGGACAAAAGTCCCCGAAAAAACCCAATGCGGGAAAATCGGTGCAGCAGCTCTGAGGGTTTTATTATTATGCAGGAGAAAATCTGAGTACAATTCTAGGATGCTCAACTAGCAATCCGATACAGAGAGAATATTGGACAAAAGAATGGTGAAATGATCTCACCCTGTCACTGGGAGAATCAGTGACTAATCCTGTTGAACTGGAGCAGGTCGGGAGCGCGCTCCCTAAAAAAAAATTCGCTCCCTGCCTTTTCGGGAGCGTTTTGCCTTTTTTGCAAAAAAATTTTTGTAGTAATGTTCGAAATGCAATTTTGTTTGAAAGAAACAAATAATTTTTGAGTGGGGCAGCTTAATGATCAAGTCTAGGCCCTAGTATTGATATGCTATTCATGGTAATGTTAAATTCTTAAAGTAAAAGTGACATTCTCCTTAATCTTCATTTTCATCCGATGAAAATGAAGATTAAGGAGGATGTTAATCTTCATTTTCATCCGATGAAAATGAAGATTAAGGAGGATGTCACTTTTACTTAAATTTTTAACATTACCATGAAATGACTCAGGATGTTTGAAACTGGTTCCGGCCTCAATGGATTTCATATGGAGAAAGTAGAATTTTAGATTTCATTCAAAATCCAGCTTACTTATTAGTTTTCAGGATTTCAGGATTGGGGGATTGCAATGTTTCCATTGAATTTTGTCATGTATTAGGGTATGTAACTTGTATTTAATCAAGAGCACCAATCCCTCTATGTACCTTGATGTTAGTGACATTGGTTGTCAAACTCCTCTATCATGACCCTCCTAAAAATGTACGCATCACTCAAGCAAAATCTTGACTTGACATGCTATGCTTTTTCTATCTTATGTTAATGCTTAGAGGGTGATATTAATGACAAAGATCCCTATACAGATACAGAGGTAATGACAAAGATACCTCTGGATATTAATGCTTAGAGAGTGATATTAATGGCAAAGATCCTGATTTTCCAACAAGACTAAAAAATTAGACAAGACTAAAAAATAGATAATAGATTTACTTCTCTTTTCTAGTTTCTAGTAGCTTTTATAACTGTTGACTCTTTCATATTTATTATGATATTTTTTTAAACAATATATGACAATTTAAGTTTGAAGTTGGAAATTATAACTCATTAGTAATGAATTATGAATATGATGCTTCATGAAAGTTGAAAGTTGTTTCATTTCATTTCATTTTATAACATTCCATTTCATGTTAGATATTATTTGTTCTAATGGTTACACTCAGCTTACAAGTACAACTTTGGTGATCAATGATGATAAATGTTATATATTGAATTTTGAAAGCTTGAAACTTTAAGATTTATGAATCATGAGACTCAATATGTTGTATGTTACTATGTTACTAACTTGTGGACGTGGTTGATGAAGATTATAACTTCTAGATGATTGTTGTTATATGGTTCAATCTATGTTTTTTTGATGTTTTTTATATCTAATTCATTATTCTACATGTTTTTGTTGACATATATGTATCAAAATATAAAAAATATATATATATATATAAAAAAACGCTCCAGGATTCGCTCCCAAACCGGGAGCTTCTGAAAATGTCGCTTCCACTCCTGTTTTCGCTCTCGCTTCCAAGTAATACTAAACTGGAGGCTCTGCATCACCCTTCGCATGGCCTCTGCGCAGAACTGCGTCACTCCCGACAGTTTCTACATCCCCCCTACTGGGTATTACGTTGCCCCTCTTCTGGATCCTCTGTTGGCTGAGAAAATCGATCTTCTGCCTCCCGGACTCACACCCCGGCTTCCGACAACTGAAACTCGACTTCCCCTCAAGGACTGTGTTGCCTCTTAGTCAACACTGCGGGGGCCAGCGTCAGCTTCCTCTGGACATCTTTATGTCCTCCCTCTGCCTCGTACTTCCCGGAAATTCCTTCTTCCGTATTCTCAATGCCCCTCTGCTGCAAGAAACCTCCTCAATCAATTTTTCCTCCTGAGAACTTCTCACTTCAGAAAATCAATTTCCTTGATCTCACAGTGTGTCTTCCAAATGACCCTCAAGCCCCTTCTCATATCTCTCAATGTGTCTTCCAAATGACCCTCAAGCCCCAAATCAACAGGTGTGTGTTTTTTAGACAATAGAGCCACGCAGCGTATGACAAGGACATGTGAGTTGTTTGACAACTTGATTGAGTGGGAATCATAACTACATGTACAGTTTGAAGTTGATTTCAAACATGCAGTGAAAGGGGTTAGAACAATGATATATTCCAACTTGAGTCAATAGGCAAGTGGCAGTAAACCAAACTTCCAAAAATTTGAAAGTGAGAAACGTCTGCCTTCTTGCCTGTGAATGCCTCCTCTAGTGTAACTCGTCTGAGCGCCTTAGTGGAATCCTATTCTATAGATAGACTACAGTGTCACACGCATCTGCCCAGAGAAATAATGGCAGTCCCTAGTCATGCAACATGGCCTTGGCCGCTCCAACAATGCTCCTATTCTTGCACTCAGCCACCCCATTTTGCTGAGGTTTATAAGGTGTGGTGAGCTCCCTCCTAATGCCCTCCTTAGCACACAAATCCTTAAAGGCATTGGAGATATACTCCCCTTTGTTATCTGATCTCAGCACTTTGACATTCTTTCTTGTTTGGTTCTCCACCAATGCTTTGAACTCGAACTTTGAGAACACCTCGTCTTTCTTCTTCATGAAGAAGATCCACGTCTTCCTCAAATGGTCATTAATGAAAGTGAGGTAATACTTGTATCACATGAGGGATGGAGAAGAGAATGGACCATATACGTTCAAATGAACCAAGTCAAAGATGCCTTTGGCTCAATTTTCACTGTTGGGAAAGGACGTCTTAGCATACTTGCCAAGTGTGTAGCGCTTGCACAAATCATGTTGTTTGTGTTGCATTGTGGCAACCCTGTGGCTATCTCCCATACGTCTGTACCATAGCCCCCAAGGTGTCGTCCTTGCTCATGGCACTCTTTACTACTTAAGGTCGCGACTGTCTTAAACAGTAGCCTGTAAATGTTTTTCACCCACTCCAATCTGCTTCATAGCTCCATAATTCAAGGGCTTGAGGTAGACCTTTCCTTTGTTGAAAAATGACCTCATAACCCTTGTCCTCTAGGGTTGAAACTGAAACAAGGTTCTTTTTAAGACCTGGAACATAGAGGACATCCTTGAGATGAAGAGGGCTACCAAACTCCCTCTCAAATCTGATAGTACCCATGCCCTTGGACAAGTACCTGCCATCATCTCCTAGCTCAATGTGAAACTGCGTGTCCTTCGTCAACTAGTCGATGTATTCCTTGTCCCCAGTCATATGGCTGAATACTCCACTGTCAATGTACCATATGTTGTTGGCTATTGAGCTTGACATGCAAGTAATGAGCGAGAACTCCTCAAACTTGGAACTGAACTCATTCACCTCTGTCGAAGTTCTCACTTGGTCCTTCTTGGACCCCTTCTTCCCTTGAGGGCACCTAGTGGCATAGTGTCCAAACTGATGGCACTAGAAGCATTTTATTTTTGCAAAGATCCTTCTTCTTTGTCTTACCTTTGGAGCTGGACTTGGACCCTCCTGCGCTCTTCTTTCGTTTGGGCTTGCCCCCTTTGCCAGCTAGGTCAAAGTACTCCTCATCCTCATGCTTAGCATGAGCTCCAGATCTAGCCTGCCTCCAAATCTCCTCCTGAACACAATCACCCCACAACCGCTCTCAGTCTAGACGCTTCTCTCTGCCACTCACTATGTCCTGGAAGTTATCCCATGACTTGTGAAGCCCTAATAGCACAAGGCTCACCATATCTACTCCAGAACTGTCTCCCCCACACTAGCCAACTCGTCCTTCACCTCAGTGAACCTGGTGAGGCAAGAGATTATGGACTCAGCGTTGCCCATCCGGATGTTTCTTAGTTTGTCCATGAGCACAAATTTTTTGGCCTCACTTGAGCCCTAATAAAGGTTCAAAATGGTTGTCCACATTTCTTTGGCAGTGTTCTTCCCGAAAAGATGTGGCACAATATGGTCTTTGACTCCCTCAAAAATGATCCTTCTTGCTTTGGCATCATTCTTGCTATGTTGAGCCAACTATAAGGGGTCAGTTGGTGTGGCTGGTGGGTTTTCCACATACTCCTTCACACCCTGCTTTTCTAGCACCATAGTAATCCTCTCCTTCCATGAGTAGAAATTTACTACTCCCTGCAAACTGTGCTCTGGTCTCATATCCTGTTAAGACATCCTATTGGTTGAACTCATCAGAAACCCTACCATGCTGATTTGACTAGTAAAAATTGTGCTATGTGGGGCAAAACCCTAGGTCGTAATGCTAGAAACCCTAGCGCAACCCTTCAACTATATTGTGCCTTCCTTCTATGCCTTAGCTTGTTCCTGAGGTCAAAAACATGGGTGTTGGTCTTTATTCAAAAACACAGCTTTAATACCATGTTAGTTTTTCTTAAAACTCAACTTTCTACTCTGTGAATTTTTACAAAGTAAAGAGATGAAATCTAAACTTTAACTTTAACCCACAAATATACTAAGTTTACTAACTATCATGCAACAAAAATAAGGAACAAATGATGACAAACACACCAAAAAACCATACACAATAAATTTACCCTAAACTTGATGGCTTCTATTAAGTTGTTTCAGCAAAAATATTGTTCAAAAAAAATTTACAAAGGGAAAACTTCCTTGTTTCTGCAAAGTTCTCAACACGCTGATACACCCTCTCTCGACCTCTTGGCCCAGTCAATCTACGCAATGTTTGAACTCGTATAGCTTCATACGGCCTGGACGCGGCGGCCTCTTTTGCACACTAAATGCGGCCTAGCAGAAGTATGCGCTAGTTGGAAAAGATCTTAAGTTGTAACAGCTTCTCTTTCTCCCTGTATCTATTAAGAAATCAATAGGCCAGCAATTAGAGTGATTTCTCTTTACTTGATAATTTTTTGTGAAGTTATGTTGGTTTCTTATTACTTTTATTATGTTTTTTTCATCAAAAAATTACCAAAACCATAAACCACGAAAATCACAAAAAGACAATGAACACAAGATGTAGGCTCTAAACCAAGACAAAACCCCTCTAAGGGGAAAACCCAAAAAATTATTCTCTTCTTACAAAATCAAATCAAAGTGAGATATCCAAGACCAAGACCTCTCACAAGACCCAAGTCAGTGCGCCTTCCAAGCTCTTCAACAAGTCAAAGTCAACTCTAGTCAAAACCCTCCAAATCTAGTCAAATCTCTAATTTTGGCCCCTACAACTAGCTCTGCAATTTTCGTCCCCTGCAATTCTTGAAATTTTTGCATGTGTGCCAAATTCTAGAGCAGATTCTCTCTTTTGACCCTTGCTCTCTCTCCTTTAACTTCAGCTCTTCTTTTGGGCTTCTTTGCTTGTTTTTGTCTCACTTCTTGGCACAAAAATCAAACTTGCTTGTTGGTCTCCAAATGACGTCGAACTGTCCTCTATTTATACACATCTAGGAGGTTGAATGGGTCCCTTCCAAGGCCAACTTGTCCAAGCAGGGCCGACTTGGTCTTGTGGGGAAAAACTGACATTTTTTACTCAAATAAAATTATTTTTCCACTTTCTTTTTAAAGTCCAAATGGGACTTGATTCCAATACAATAAATTGACTCAAGACAAATATTATTTTGACTCAGAAAACCCTAGAAGCATGAAGAACATGTTTGACCTAATTAATAATTTGACTTGAGCATGAAACCCATGCTTGAAAAATAATATTTTTTTTCTTCTTTTGCTTTTTACATGAAATACATAATGATACAAATTATGAAGACCGAACCTAGTTACATTTTCCAACACTCCCTCTTAACTAGGGAGGTATTCATAATTCCACAACTGGTACAAGGATACTCTCAAATTGAAATATTTTCATAAGAAGAGTCGGATTGATAAGTCATTTTCAAGCATCAACATCATAACCAGCATTGTCAAATTACAACATAGCAAGGCCTTGACTTGACAAGCTCTAACTCTCCACAAGATTAGAGCACAATGTTGGGAGGCATACATATGGACACCAACACCACAGCCTCTCAAGGCACATACCCCATTCAGATGTTCACTAGGTATGTCCTTCCAGGACTATTCTTATCTTGGATTCTCAATCCTCAAAGAACATCGGTCATGTTCGACCACTCTTATCTTGGATACCCTGTCAGATCCTCAAAGAGTGTCAGTCCACGGGACTACTTCCTATCTTGGATTCCCAATCCTCAAGGAGTATCAGTCCCAGATGCTTATCCAATCCTCCATTCTCCCTCCCAGTCCCTTCACTAGACTTACGGTTGTTATTCCTGGTCTAGTTCATGACACATGGAGAATACGGTATCCCACATCACTTCCTCTCAATTAGAGAGGTAATCTTCATCCCTTCTCAAACACGGAGTAGATCTCAACCAAGGAGACATAACTATGAACTATATCTTGTCTCATACTTCATCAATGCAATAGCTACTTGTTCTTCCGTTGAGATCTTAGTTGTAGCTGTCAAGGCTCCTATCTTGCATCATTTTATCGTACTTGAGCTTCGACCTTCCTGGATGTCATGCAAGTTGAATAGGGTGTTGAAAATGTAGAGAGCAAGGTCTTTTGGCTTGTGCCTTAGCCAGTGAATACCTCGAATTGTCCTTCTCCCAGTATGAGTGCGAGCTCATGAGTTAGACTTCAGTTAGGATGGGTTATTTCTAGTTTACTGGAATAATCATCAAGTTAGCATGATGCATAGAGTTGGAGCTTCATTTAAGTGGAGTCCTCGTCAGTTTGACTACAAAACGAGGTGGCAGTTACAAGTTCAGTTAGAGTGAGTTAGTCTTCAGTCTTGATTGAAGGAAGGACGAGTTAAGAACTCCAGTGTTGATTGGAGAGAAAGAGTGTCACTCTCAGTTAACTTGTCAATTAGAACTCGAGTTCTAAATTTGAACTGGGTCTCCTTGCATGCTCGAATTGGGCCTATAAAGAGGAGGACGAAAGCACAGGAAATTAAAAAGTTTTGTGCACAAGGTTTGTGAGACAAGACAGTTCACGAGTTTGTGAGAGCATCTTTGATTGTGGAGAGCGCAGAGCTTGTGTCCTAAGAAATAGGAGATCACAAGTGCGCTAGAATTTAGGAGATTGATTGTGCGCAGTTTTGAGGAGCTGGTGTCCTAAGAAATAGGAGGCAGGAAGTGCGCAAGGAAATAGGAGGACTTGCGCTAAGAAATAGGAGCCAGACTTGCGCTAGGAAATAGGGCTGCCAAGTGCGCAAGGAAGGAGGAGCAGGATCAAGCAAGAGACAGGGCAAGTCAAGGAGGCAACAGGGGAACAGTTGTGTGCTAGAGGGCTGAGATCAAGCAGTGATCAAGGCAAGCTGAGATTTGTGAGAAGAAGCAGAACGCTTTCTCAGAGAGACAGATTGCTTTGTAATAGATTCGATTGCTCCAGAACAATCAATAAAATACCACATCAAACAAGCAGGTTTTCCCTGTTGGGTTTCCTGAGAAAAATAAGTGTGTCAATTTGTGTGATGTGTTTTTATCTCTGTGTTTATATTCCGCTGCTTATGAATTGTTAAGAGACTCTGTATCTTGGTGAAAGTAAACTAGTTTTCAGTAATTCATCTAAGTAGTTACAGAGTTTCATGGAAATTTAACATAGGGTTAACACTGACAAAATTGATTTTATGAGCATTTTTTGAAAATCACAACAAAGTTTTGGACCTAAGCTGTCAGTCCGAAACTTTGTAGAGAAAAATACCATCATTCAAAAGGCAGGACAATTGTTCAAGCATGACTTAAACTGGTGAAATAAGTTTTCATCTACAAGAATTCAAGGAATACTGCACAGTGATTTAACTAATCCTGGCAAAACTTTCAAACTGCTAGGTATGCCAAAATATCTATCAGCTCTGTGATGAGATGTACAGCATCTGAAACAGCCATGATTATTGGACAACAGTTCACAAAGAGGCATGACCATTGACTACAATTGAGCTTTCCTTAAAATGTGCAGTCACCTACAATAAGACTGCACTGGAATTTGGGATTTGAGCAAGCTTTTGAGATTGAATAAACCTATGAAAAAGGCTCAACAAAATGGTCTTTTACAGTGTTTCATTCATTGATAAATTTTAACCAAGCTATGTGGGTCACTCCAATTATAAACATTATCTTATATTTTCTTTATGCATATATTTTCCAATATTCTTGGCTTGCACGCATTGTTACCAGAAACAGAATGGGGGGCTCTTTCTGCTGAAGAAACACTACAGAAACAGAAACAAGACAAGAAACGCCAATTTCTTCTGCTGTTCTTGTTTCTAAACGTTAGAAACCTGTTTTAGAGAAAACAGTGTGCAACATGGATCATTTCTCCCTCCGTTTTTCAAAACATGGATCATTTCTTCCTTCATTCTCCAAAAATTTCCTCGGTTTCTCCAGTGCAGTGATCAGTGTTTGGATGAGCTTGGGGTTGCGATTCTAAAATGCATGAGTTACAAGCACTCCTAGACTCCTAGTTGAATAATTCCTTCTGGGGTTGCGACTCTAAAATGCATGAGTTACAAGCACTCCTAGACTCCTAGTTGAATAATTCCTTCTGATACCTTTTCTTTCCGGGCTGACCAAACCTTAAAACAAAGAGAGACGCCACTTTAGAGGCCTTGTATTTCTTGGGAGTCAAGAAGTTCTCTTGATTATCATCATTAATGAAAAGCCAATTCCCGGGTTTCAATGAAATTGTGCCGAATGATAGTAAGTTTTAGAAGTGGCAGAACGAAGGGAGGGCTATAGTAATGAATACTGATGCTAGATGCTGCAAAGCTGTGAGCAGGATAGATTGTACCCAGAAAATATAGGAAATGTTGTAAATATAATGAGACAAAACTGTGTTTGGTGTTGAGGGAATATTTAGTGATCTTTGAAGACAATGTTGCTTTCTGGAACACATATATTACATTATACACACTTATTAGATAACATGTTTGGGTCGTGAGCCTTTTGTGTAATGTGGGTTATCTCGTCCACTAAGTTTTAGCTAAGACTTAGATGATGGAAAGAATGTCCGTTGTTTCCATATGGCAAAGACAGAGTTGACGGATAAAGTTAAAAATCAAATATATGATTATACGGGATGTTCATCATGAAGAAGTTAACTGTTGTTGTTTTTTCTCTCTCCCGGTTTCCTATATGCGAAACCTCAAGACTCCACTTCTCAGAACCTGTTCCATTTTCGTTTCTCATTCAATTTCCCTTTCCTCGTTTTTCGTAACATAGCTTGCATGTATAGAATTTTACCCACTTGTGGAGCATATCTTTTGCTGCAAGGCTTACACAGTGGAACATATACCCGAAGTCCCTTAAAATTCCTTGCTTTCATAACTTCCAGACCAGTGAAGTTACTGTTCGTCTGAATTCCAACTGAAGCTTACGCCACCAATTTTCAAACCAAGGTGTATTTGTAATTTGGCGCTAACTAAAATGGTACAGTGGAAAGACAAATCACTTCTATACATAACTACTGGCTCGCAAATGAGCCCTTGGGCACAAGTTACTCCAGTTTTTATGGAAATCGATATTGTAGGTAGATTATCAGGAAAAACCCTAAAATGATAAGAAAGACCGCAAAAATCAGACCAAATTCAACTAAATTGCAGTGCAGGCTTAGCCTTTCAGCTCAATTGAGATCGTCAAAGACTGGAATTTCGATAAGGAAAAGCAAAAGTGATCACGGCAGCAAAGACAAACAGGATGATTATTTCCAGAAATTTTACCTCGTTGGTAGAATTAACCACGGCGTCGACTTCCAGATGCCAAGGATGGCCCCGCCAGAGATAAACCTTGGAATTAATCTCTAGATCAACTGGAAATCTGGAAGTAGTACCGTCAACACCGTTTTCTGACGGGGAAACGGACGTTAGAGGGTCGGAGAAAGACACAACGGGAAACGAAGCGTCTTCAGATCCATCGAGAGACGTAGACCGGTGTTGTTCTGCGTCAATCCAGCGGGGCACCTGATCAATCTTCACCACATAATCTCCATCTCCATTTCCATCATCGCCCATGGGAGAACCACCGCGCGTATTGCCTGTGCTGATGCCGGTGCCAGCACCGCCTCTGTACATTTTACACAAAGTTTCACCGGTCGGCTTCAATTATATTCTTCCTACAACCTAAATCCTAAGAGAGATTAAAAATGGCCTGAATTTTGTGCATTCCTGTAGATTATGCAAATTATAAACCCTCTGCCCCTCTTTGGTATGATTGTCGAGGATCTCAGTACAAATACAAAGGCTTTGCCTTTTGTCTTCCCTTTCCCTTCACTTCCCTTCGATCGATCGCTGGTTTCCCTGAAAATTTTGATTTCTTCTTGTTCGTTCCTTCCAGGAACGAAACCCTCCCTCACACTAATGGCCTGCCTGGCCTGTAACAGTTGCAACACTCTGTATTTCTTTTACCTGGATATCCACGACTACGGGAGAAGAATATCCGGTAGTAATCGCGTCAGTTGACGGGAAGGAGTCTCAGTGTTTGCCACCCACTTGATCTGCAGTTGAACAGCGTGTGACCCATTCCAGCTTCCCCTTGCGAAGAGGTATCTGTCGCTTGACCAATGTGGCGCGTGGATAAATGTGGGTTGTTTATAAGGAAGGGGGCCGTTATCGATTGTGCCGTATATTTTCGAGGGTCGTTGTCGTGTAAATATTCCCAACTTCGTTTTAACGTATTTATGAGAAAAAGTATTTAATCTTTTGTGGTTTCAACATAAATTTGAATTAATGATAATAATGATTATTAACATTCATTCAAATTGACCATGATAGTTATTATAAATATCTTTTGAGATTGATAACGATGGTTATGCTCGTGTGTATTTAGAGTTTTCTACTCCAAGAAATCATTGAAAATGTGAAAGAACTTATTAATAAAAAAAACAATATTTTTTATTTTTAAATATTTTTATCTTATTTTTTTATACAAAAATATTTTTATATTTTATATGAATAATACACATGTTTTTATTCACTAGAAAAAAAGAAAGAAAATTATTTTAACATCTATGAGGCTAAAGATAGCCTATGGGAGAGATTGCTTCTTCAGCTGGTTGATGTATTCAGCCATTTTCCTGTGAAGCCTCACAATAAACACTCAGACAAACTCCTCGCTAAATAGATTATCCCAAGAGCTAGCTGCAATAATATTTGCATAATTTTCCTTATTGTTTTTGAAGGCCTCGCATTCTAAAATGAAGTGTTTTTTTGTTTCCACTTTTCCCGAAGAACAAAAAATACATATTCTTTCCTCCCACACTTCTTTTGGCATTTTTCGGCGCCCTGTTTCACAACGGAGTTGATGAGAATTAGTCCTTAACTGAGCAATAAGAATGTTGGCTCTCCAAGAAATATTGGCCTCTATGTATGTTTTTTGTTGATGATTATGAGTGGGATTAAACACTTCAATATAGTATTTTTTTTCTTTCTCCCTATCTCCTTATCCCAAGTACGTTTGTGGAACTTATCCATAACAAAAGTTTTTATCTCTTTACTATTTATGGGACACGTGTTCAAGCAAAATACCCCATTTACTAAACCATTTGTTATTTTGTTGCATCCAAGTCTTCTTTCTTTTGCACAATATGTCATTAAAAACAACCTTAGGCCATCTTCCCTCTTCCATTTGCTCAATTTTTTTAAATACCTTATGACTTGCACCATAGCAAGTGCTTCAATAGGAGCAGCCCATGTTTCACTTAATAATATAGCATAAGGAACTACAATTTTAATTTTGAATTTGTTTGTAATCAAACGCTTATGAATTTTCTCAATTTGTTTCCACTGCATGTCGAATGTATTATTGGCCCACAGTTCACAACCATAGAGAATTATTGGAATCACTAGAAGCCCAAAAAGAGTTTGAGCGTTTTTCCAGTCTCATAACTCTGCCTCTCTACACCTATTTTGAATAGCATAAAATGCTTTCCAACCCCCCAAAATTCTTTTCTTTCTATAGCCATCCCAGCGTAGATTTTTGTTGAAGTCAATTCTGAGGTATTTGTAATCTGCAACTTCTTCCAAAATGTTGTCTTCAAAGTAGAACTTATGTTGGTTATGTTTTCTTTTTTTAGAGAAAACCACTACTTTCGTTTTGCTAATATTGACTTGAATCCCCACCCTTATACAAAAATGCTCAAGGGATAATAAGTGCTCTTGCAAACCAAGAGCAGGTTTAGCAGTCAGAATAAGAACATATGCATACAAAAGAAGCCTTATAACAAACTTGCCCAAATGGATACCATCACCCCCTTACGAATTTAACCACTCCTCAAGCTTGTTGATATATAAGCCAAAAAGGGTACGAGACAATGGGAAACCTTGCTTGACCCCGATATCGCTTCTCAAACTTTCATAAATGCCTTCTAATGTTCTAATTTTGACTTTCACCTTTCCATATAGCGTATGCACAACTCCTCTCAAATGTTTAGGAACCTCAAGTTCCTCCATTCTGTGTCAAATCTTATCCCTAGGAACTGTGTCAAATGCTTTTCTAAAACCAACATAGCAAAAAAAACTTCTTCCTTTTTCTCCCAAACTTTTTCAATGATATGCCTTAAAGTTATACAATGATCAATTGTGGAATGTTTAGGTCTAAAACTTGCTTTCCTTTTAGCACGCTTATCTTTTTCTTCTGTCCACTTTCTGATTTGATTTTCTAGCATGCTTCCAAATAACTTTGAAAATGAATAGTTTATCATTATAGTCCTATAATTGGAGGGATTATTGACGTCACTGCTCTTTAAAAGAGGTATTCCGAGACTAGTTGTCCAATCTGTGGGGAACCCCTATTGTATGATATTGTTGAAAAAATTTGTAATGTGAGGTGCAAGAATCTTTGAGCCCTGCTTTAGATATTATGCTTGGAGTTCAACTAAGTCTTTTGCTTTTCCAACACCCAACTTCTTGAGACCCATCTCTACCTCTTGCATCGTGAAGATTTCAGTATTAGTGTTGACCAAGGGGGGAGGGTCAACCTTGGGATCCTACTCATAGAGTTGTCTTGCATAATCAAACTATTTAGAAGTTGTAATATTATTTTCAGTTTGCATCTTTCTATGTTGGAGCTCCTTCCAAAATAATTTGGGATATTTTTCTCAAGGAAGATTAGTTCTTCCCTCCTTGAACTATTATATCATTGAACTTGGAAGTCATTACATTAAAATTCATCATATTATTTTGCTGAAATTAAACTTAAGTGGAGAGAATCTAATTATTCCTCTCATCCACTCCAACTAAACCCAATCAATATCTATAAAATAATTTGTTTTAATTAAAATAATATTTTATAACATTAATGATGGCTATTAGGGGTGGTAGGAGGGGGATGAGTACTCTATGGTCCTGTGTAAGACAAAGCGTTCAGGTACTCATGGGGTTTTGGTCATATGATAAATAATATAACATAGATATATGGCCTCTATCAAGGACTTATGTTAGTCAAAGAACATCAACTGGACACACTTACGGTTATGGGAGATTCTCTCCTAATTATGTATCATCTGGTCAAAGGCTTCCTCTCAAAAGAGAAATCTATGCAAATATCATGAAAAGAATCATGAAAATTGTGGAAGATATCCCATCAAAAACATATTTCCATGTCCTAAGAGACTTCAACAGAGAAGCAGATAAGTATGAGGTGTAAATTGAAGATAGGTGAATTAAAGATTAATGCCCAAATCAAGTCTGCTATAATTCCCTAATGGTGGATGAAGTTTGTTAAAAGAAAATCTCTAATGGTGTTATATGTTGTAAATTTTGAGTTTCGTTGAAGCAGTGTTATAAGGTATTCACCTACAAAACCCCTCTTTTTCTTGCGCATATACATTCTCCTCAAGACAATCATGTATTCCTATTGGAAAAGAGAAAACAATTAGAAAATTTTGATAAATTAGCTCTGCAATACCTAATATATTTGCTACAAATATAAAAACAATAATGATGATTATCAACATCCTTAAGATTAATAATAATAATTAACATTTATTTTATTTTACTTATATATGTATGAGAGAGATATTTTGCCACATATATAGGTTTCCCCACTATATATATAACATTTAAAAAAAAAAAAAAATTATTTGAAAAATATTTTATTTATTTTTCACCATTTAAAAAATATATATAGTTTTGCTGTAAATACGTTTTTTCCTCTTAAAACAAAATGTATATCATAATTGAAACAATATTTTTTTTAGAAGTTCCACTCATCATATATAACAAAATTACATTTAAAAAATATATATATACATATATATATATATATATATATATATCAAAGTAGTTTGCATTTTTTAATCTATTACTATCAAAGAGTAAATTACAAAAACAAATGTATTTTAAAGAGTTGCAATATACAAACAAGGGTTGCATTTAGCCTAGTCCGGTCCATGCTCTGCTGCGAAATATTTTTAAATATATGCTAATGATTGGAAGATATCTATAAATTTATTGTGCAATAAAGATATATATATATATATACACTATTTATGAATATAAAGTTAACCAATAATAAGAAGTTAATATATATTAAATAATAACAATTAATAATAATGTTATTTGATAGACAAATAATATATTACAATTAGTAATATTAATTATTAATTAACAAGAAATTAATCATACATATTAAAATAAATTATATCCAAAATCATAATAACATGTTAAAATGGAAAAGCTATAAAAACTATTTAATACACGTTATTAACAAAGACTAAGAACTAGCATTTGCACCAAAAAGGTGCAAAGACATGTCGATAGAAGTGTATATGAATGTAGAGTGACGCAAAGGTAGCATTGCAGGAAACAAGGATGTGGACGTGGAAGGCATGAGGAATTAGGAGGCTAAAGTATTGGTAAAGTAGAGCTTTCCAAGTGGGTAAAAGTGCATTATAGAATCTGCAATATATCAGATTTCTATCATTGAACTCATAACTAAACTAGAAGCAATCTTTGAGGAGACATCATTGTGATATTCTACCATCTTCTTTGAACAACATCTTGGAGATTATGATGAGAAGTTGTTTGGATGGGGGAGAAAAAAAAGCAATTGAGAAACATGCATTTCATGGGGTGCTCAAAAGCCTAAATGAATTGAAATGGTGTTCTCTGCTGCAATTTAAGGAATCCCTGAGTAATTTTATCATGTTGTGATTTTGGATGGGAAACAAGTGGATTACGTGCTCCCATTCTTGTTTCAAAGTTTAGAAAATGAAGCTTGGAGGACTAGACAAGTTGAAAAGGACAACAATTTGTTTTCAAACAAAACATGGAAATTTTGAAAACTTGATGCCTATTGGAATTTGGGAGCATATACCAAACTAGTAGATTGAAGGAAGTAGCTTATCGTAAGCGAAAAGTGACAGTCCATAATTTTCATTACAACACCCAAATTTAATAATATTGTAGGGCACACGCTTGGCAAAAACGCTTTTCTCTTCTTCATATTGTAAACAAAATGATGTGTTTGTTGAAAGAAATATTATAATATATCTTGCAATAAGTTCAAATAGGTGTTCTCTACTTTTCAAGTCACTTGATCATAAAGTGTGCTTATATCTGTGAATGCATGTTTTACATCATTAGAGTTATTATTTATCTTTGTAAAGTTAATAATTTTTCACAAAATGACTTTTATTTAATTTCATATATTTTGGTTGAATGTTAAATTTTAGAAAAAAAATTATAATTATTAGATTTTTTTGTTTTAAATATAGCATATTGTAACTTAATTGCTACATGTTTTATTGAATATTAAATTTTAATGTATCTCTTTTAACTTAAATCAAGAACCAATTATACAAATATGATAATTTGGGATCGAAGGAAGACATATAACATAATTTAACATACTCCATTCTATAATATCTCTAATATTGTCCCTGGATGCGGGTGATTAGAAACGCATTCAGTGTGATGGGACTGGGGTGGGCGAAGCCGTGACGCCACCTGCCAGCCATGAACATAGGACTAAAAGCCATGTGGGAGGAGGATCGCCTGCAGGTGGGTGTCATTGAGTGTAAAGGAATGTCTGAGACCAGCATTAATATGTCGTCCCTATTCGCATGCGATGATGGTTATCAGTCCTCGGCTCCCATGAATGCCATAGTTATGGCGGGAGAGTATCGAGGTGGAGGGAACTGTTTATTAGCCAGCTTCAGCCATGGCTATACGCTGTTGTTTTTCATGTTGTTTTGGATGGTTGCGGGTTCTGCAGGTGCAAGGGCTTCGTGGGGGTCGGGCTCTGGTTTTTATCAGCGGCCCTCTCCTGAGGTTGTGGGCTCATGAACGCAAACCTGCGTGCTCTATTCGCGTGGTATTCCCCCTATTGTTCGTGGTGATTACTTTTACGCTGCTGTAATGCTGAGGCCCCGCCAGAGGATGCTCAGCCGCAGAGGCTCAGGGCGGGGTGCCCCTTCACGCCCGTCCTCTGGGACTGTCGCCACGAGTCAGGATCCTCGACCTCGTAGTGGAAGTGAGGGCACTCTGAGGCCCAGTCAATTCCTCGACCCCAGCTCTCCAGGCTCTTCGACTTCGCCCTCCTTTGGCTCTGCTATCTTTACATTCAATTGCTCCCTTAATCGCCCTCGGATCACTGCTCATGTCTCTGTCCTCTTTCTAGAGGAAGCCCAAGATGAGGGCGATCCCAGTGCTCCAATGCCAATCACAGAGGATGAACAGGATGTGGGTGATCCCAATACTCTGATGCCAACTGCAGATTTGCAGCGCGGGATGGTTCCGCCGGCCAGCGCTGTCAATGTTAATCCAATGGCGCCTGCTCCTCCAGACACGCGAGAAAATGCAGCGGCCCAAGCTCAGGACCTGATTGAAGGGGGTTGGTGCAGGATCGTGGAGGAGTTACCAGATGTGTAATCAAGCTTTGCAGTTGCTTAACAGGTTTTGCGGCCCAGTTGAAAAGGTTTTTTTGGCTCAATGTGTCAAATTTTGTCTCTGTTACTGTGTCGAGATCAATTTCTAGTTTCTGTTGTGTTCGCCTGTTGTTTGTGTTCTTCTGGATCCCCTGCGTGGGAAATCTCGTCCAATTTCTCAGTTTTGGACAATGTCTGGCTCAAACGGCCTTCCTCTCAGGCTAGTTGGTTCACCATGCTCAGCTTGTTGTAATTTTACTCTTTTACTGTGAATAATAGTTTAGACTTAGCAAAAAAAAATTCTCTAATATTGTAATTATTATTATGAAAATATAATAATAACTGGTATTATATGACCATAACATTAGAGAATATGAGGATAAAGTATCATATTCTCGTTTGATCGCATTCAACAAATAACTTGTTATTTAATATGGTTTCTTAATTTCCATATATAGTTACCTTGCTTTCTGGATACATTGCAACAAAAAATGACAGTGTAGTGTAGTGTTAAGATAATACTGAAGCTATTTATATGAAATGAAATGATATTTTAAAGTCCATGGTACTAACAATAATCTATGGGACCATATAAAACACATTGTATATTTACAAATATTTGGATTCTACATAGTAGCAGTATGTCCTTTGTCTGTATGTGAATAAATTTTCTTCAGCGAAAAGAAAAAGAAAACCAAGTTGTAGGCTACGAACTCTCCACACTAGGAAGAAATTGGTCTTGTTAAGCTACAAATTAAATCATTTGAAACAAATCAATGCTTTAAAGATGCAAACATCACAATTGTGAAATGTGAAATACATATAAACCAAGCTTAGCTTTCCAAGTCTGATCGCCAATAATTGTTTATGAATGGAAGGAATCTTCGGCTTTTAATCATCCTTCTGATTTTATAAATTGCTATAATCTCAAATGGGAATTCAAAACTTTTTTTACCTCGAATGAGGAATCCTAGGCATATGTTGAGTCTTTTTGTACTGACCGAAAGTCCCACACATGGATACATCAGGGATTTTCAGTTTCCAATAAACTTACATGTTGTTAATATGATGTAATGTCAAGCATAAATACATTCCCAGTCCTCAATTTCCAGTAAGCCACCATTTTCTTCTAGCATGTGATAGCCTCAAGCAAGAATAGATCTAGAAGCTCCTAGAGGTGTTATCGACATTCATTTCAGTGGTAAAGTAGTGATGACCATGTTATACATGGACAAATCCTCCCCATGATATACAGACATCAGGCATAAGATTTGGCAAAGCATGGTTTTTCTCTTAAATGTGACGGATTAAGGAATCCATCTCCATATAACGTTGAAGCAGTCAACATAAAATCCATTCTTGCAGGCGGAAGACAGGCACAAGGCCCATGCATGGCTAATTCTTCTTGCCTTTATAGATTTCAGAAGACATGCTGAGGAAGTATAACTAACACCATAACCATTTATATGATCCACTCCTTAGAAGGTTAAAATGTACATAGATTCACACCAATAATAACTATAACACGACATCTTAATATTCATATACATGTTGGGGTTGATGATTCCATGATGATAAGGTTAAAGGAATTATTGAATCTAAATGGTTTGTTCGTCTTCCTGCAAGCGAATAATAAGCAAATATTTGTGTTGGATTCTCTATAATTTCTTCTTCCAAATTAAAACCATCCACTGTCACCTAAGAAGTTGGAGTAAACTCTATGTTCCAGAAAGGGCCCGACATGGCTAGAAGATGAAATCAAGTTGGCATTGCATTGTAACCTTGAACCCAGATATATTTTAGAGACCTCAAGTTAAGCACTGCAACAGATAATGCATATTCACTGAAGCAACAACCCCTTAATTCAAGTCTCTCCAAATTTTGGCATCCCTTCGAGAAGTCAAGAAGTCAAAAGTCAGTTTCTCACACATAACCCAAAATCATCCACCTCACATTGCTACTATACTTTCCAATGTAGCCAAGGCCTATGCCCGTCAATCCTCCAGGCCTTAGGTAAAATCCAAACCTCCTAAACTTTTCGCACCCAAGCAGCAGAACCATGACACCATTTTCTAGTGGGAGGTTAGTAACTTGTTCTTTCTTGTCTAACAAGACTAGCTGAAAATCCCTCAGATTTTTGCAAAATTTACCGACATATTCTAAGGCTAATTTAGTCATATCTAAAACATACACAACAATGTACTCTATATTGGGACAACCTTGAGCTATAATTGAAAGCCTTTTGTGAGAAACAAGTTTTGATCTATTGAAAATGACAATAAGAAATGTTAAAAATAGAATCAAGAAATTCCAGTTTAATTTGTCCTTAAATTAAACTGAGAATTAAAATTGAATTATTTACTCATAGCAACTTGTTAGCCCTTGTTTTTTATCCAATTTTGTTGAAGAAAACACACTTAATTTCTATATTATCCATCCATTTGCCATCATATACACCCCATTTTGATATATTTATGCATATTCAGGTATGTAAATTTAGTTTTGCAATTTTTAGATGTTTTTATGAAAATTGAATTTTAAGTGCTTTTTTTTACAGAACAAGAAATTATCGTAATGGCTTCATAGATGTCATATTTGCAGGACACTTGGGCACGAGCTAAGTACATTTCTAGAAAGCTTGAGAACTAAGATTGAACTAACTCCTATTGGTTCAGTCAAACCAAGCTTAAACAGGCCCGGTCAAAGCTGGTCAAACAAGACTAGTCATTCAAGAAATCCCTAGGAAATAGGGCAGTTTTATGATTTCATGGGATTTTCCATATTTTTAGTGATGGGATGGATGAGTTCGACTTGGATAGATAGGATATGGATAGACATAGCTGTTAGAGACATTTTAGATCAGTTTGTTTCATATTTTTCTATTTAAGCCAAAACATTGAAGGCTTATGTATGTAGAATTTGTATAATTTCATATTGAGACTTCTGAATACTTTGAGTTAATTTGAGGAACATGTTCTATCTTCATTTTGTTGTTCAATGGTGTGGATGATTGACTAAGTTTTCAGTAGTTGATAATCTCTTCAAGTGTGCAAGGCAAGGGTGGAGGGCCCCCACTCCAAGCTAAGTACACTTCATGGTTAATCTAGCTTGATTTTCATAAACTAGTTTTTCTTCAGATTTGTTTATTTGATTTGATGTATGATGATTTATTATGTTTGTTGATGAATCTTGGTTTATTTATCATCTTTATATGAAGGGACAACCTAGTGTTCAAGTTGAACCCTCCTTCTATTGGATTAATGAATAGAAACTAAAATTCATCTTTCTTGCTTTCAAGTGATTTTTTGAATTTTCAGTTTTCTAACAATGGCATTAATGATGAATGAATTTGTAATGAAGAACAACAAGGACCTCCTTAGTTAGGAGCCTCTTCCATTATTTGTTTATGCATCTTAAGCTATTGTCCATTAGTGGTTTTTTATTTCTGTTCATAAAGTAGTATTCTAGAAGAAGGACAAATATGGTTCTCCTAAGTTAGGAGCCACTTCTCCTACTTATTACATAATGAATTAGAAATTACTTAGTTGAATTTTATATTTGTAATATGCACTTCTAATTAGTTTATAATTGCATTTCCTTCAGTTTCCATAACTTATCTTCTAAAGCTGATTATAGTTGATATCCATACATTTTGGACATGCTTCTAAGTTCTACAAACTTGGATTGATAATGAAATATTTGTGTTAATTTACTCTATAAATTAGCCCAACACAACTTGTAAATAGTTAATTAAGTTTAATTAACTTAATTAGCTTAGGAATTTTGAGTTGGAAGTCTTTTTGAAGTCATGTATATGTTCTCCCTATATTATAGGGGTCCAGGTGAGTTAATTGTGAGTTGGAATTAGATAACTCGGTTTACTGAGTTAAGTTCAGTTAAATTACTTCCAAACTATTTAGGAACTAATAGTGAGTTAACAGTCAGTTGGTGCACTAATGCATTAACTACTGCTACTCCATTTAATTGAAGATTCCCTCATCAGAAACGCATGCATGTCGATTCTGAGAAAGACCCAGTTGAGACTAGAGTGCAGTGACAGTGTACTATCAGTTGTATGATTTACTGTTTTGTATAGATCATGCATGCAATCAGGAACTAAACCTAGAAGGGATTGTGCAGTTTTGGATGCACTGGATTCCCATTAATATGGGCTAATCAACCATAGGAATTGTGCAAGGAAATAGGGGCTTGGAGAGCAGCAGAAGAGGCCAAGGTTTGTCTTGAGCTTACTTGTGAGCTGGGATATTGATTATACTGAGTGTTGGGATTGTTCTTGTGAGAACAAGCATTGTATTATCAGCTTGGATTTATGATTAATGCAATATAGATAGTAGGGGTTTTGAGTTGTGGCTTTCCACGGGAAAACTTATTGTGTTATGTGCCATTGATTTGTCTTCCTCTTTTTATTATTGTTTTCATCGATCTATTGGCTTCTGTTGGTTGAAAGTAGAAGTAGATTCTTGTCTTTTGCTTTAGTACATTGCATGAGCTTGTGAATCTATAGGATTTTCTACATGGTATCAGAGTTGAGAATAGTATACTAGAGGATATTTCGAAGTTTTGAGTTTTGGGTTACAGGTGAAATTCGAATTTGCAATACATACTTCAGGATCGACAAATGGCATTCTACGGTTTGCAGCTCGAGTATGCCTTGGATGGAAGCTCAAATTATATAGCCTGGAAGGACAGGATGGAGGTTGTGCTGGAGGATAATGGTTTGAAGGAATTCATTGATCAAGACATTCCTAAGCCACTAGCATCGGATGCTCAGAATCTGGCCGAATGGAAGAAGTGTATGGCAAGGGTGAGGCAGATAATCCTTGAGGGAGTTCGAGATCACATTGTCTCGAGTCTTCATGGGAAGGAAACTCCGCATGCTATGTGGAAAGCATTGAAGGACCTTTTCCAGAACAGCAGCGACCATAGGAAAGGCTCTGAAAGATAAACTTCGAAAAATCAAGATGGAGGTGGGCAACTCAATTCGAAATTACTTGACCAAGTTCACTCATTGTCAGGATGAACTTGGAAGTTTTGGAATCATAGTTGTCGAGGATGATATGGTGAGTATTGCTCTTCCAGGACTCCCAAAGAGTTGGTATAATTATCAGGACTCTGTCAATGGTCAGGAGAAGTTTCCGTATTGGGAACGACTGTGGTCGGATTTGATGTAGGAGAAGATCAGGAGGAACACCAGAGATGGGACCTCTTCTAAGGAAGTGGAAGAGGATTTTGCCTTAGCGAGTAAGGCAAAGAAGGCCAAGGGAAAGAAGTCCCAAGGCGAGGAGGGCAGAAAGAAGATGGACTTGATGAAAGTCAAGTGTTTTCACTGTCATGAGCACGGGCACTATGCCAAGAACTACCCACAGAAGAAAGAAAGCAAGAAGGAGCCGACAGTAGCAGCAGCAGGTGAAGCTCTAGCTTCACAATTTGAACTTGATTTCACTCTCATTGCATGCATGGTCAACATTATTATGGGAGGTGTGTGGTATCTTGACAACGATGCCTCATTCCATATGACGAGGAATAGAGATACCTTTAGTGATTTTGAGGAGAAAGACCTCAAGTAGAGCATAGATTTTGGAGATGATGAGAGGTATAGAGCTATTGGGATCGGTACAGTTACCTTTCAGAGGGAGTCTGGCTCCCCTCTCAGGATCACAGATGCGATGTATGTTCCAAAATTAAAGAAGAATCTTATTTCAGTCGCGGTATTGGAAGACCATGACTATGATGTGGTTTTTAGTAAGGGAAAAGTTTTCATTAGACACATCACCACAGGACAAATGAAACAGATCGGTTCACGAGTCAAGAACATGTTTGCGCTTGAGGTTCAAGATGCATGCAAAGCCTTGAGGAGAAAGGCAAAGGTTAGGGACTTGTTGGTTGAGAGGGAGAGTAAATTACCTCTCAATATGCAGCCCCAGAAGAAGCCTCAGAAGCAGCTTCAAGAAATTGTGGAATAACCACAATTAGAAAAGTTGAGAGGAGACCAAGTGGAGAGATCCACTCAAGCAATCTCAGACAATTGTGTAGAAGCCACAATTAGAGAAGCTGAGATGAGACCAAGTGGAGGCGTCCACTCATGCAGAGACCTCCAGTAGGGGGAAATTTCGAGTTAGGTGGGCAGAGGGATCACATGCATCCATACCTCCAAGTGTGAGTTAGGGAGATGTGAAGTGATTGTCCCAAGAGGGCCAGAATTGGGTAGAGTCCATTGAGAGGTTTTATCTCATGGATCACACCTTGCTAGGGGAGCCCAAAGTACATAGTAGTAGGAGGAATCAGTGGTGATCGATACAGTTAGAGATCAAAGTGACAGAGGCTAAAGCAGTCAGATACTGAAGAGTGTAGAGAAGGGTTGACAACAATGCAAAAAGGTAGAGTCAACAAAAGCGCAGAGTTTCAGTCAACGGAGGCAATAATAGTCAGAGACTTTGATGATAGATTCATCATACTGATTCAAGTTGGATGTTTTTTTGTTTATGGAGTTGTTGTAGCAACAACACTAGAGAGAAGTGTTGCATGCAAAACATTTTAAAGATTCAGGACCAGGATCGAGTTGAATTCCTTTCTTGTTGAGAGGAAGTGTAGAAAAATAGCAACAAGAAATGTTAAAAATAGAATCCAGAAATTCTAATGTAATTTGTCCTTGAATTACACTGAGAATTAAAATCTAAGTATGGGGGTTTACGTAGTGCATTATATTAGATATCATTTTTGGGATTCAACTGCGTTAAGTAAGTCATTCACGTATGACCATTTCCATGAGAGGTAGTCATAACTGACTAATTTCTCATGATTTTTGAATAGTTCACTTAGCACTCATTGCATCGAGTGATGCTCACAGGGGTGAAGAAGTGGGTTTGAAACTAGTGAAATGAATCACATGGCGTCAATCATCACTTCCGGGGCTTGCACCCAGTAACCAGGACTTCCCGGGAGGTCACCCATCCCAGATCGCCTCTGGCTCAAGCGCGCTTAACTGTGGAGTTTTACCCATAATCAAGCCCACTTAGCTTGCTACCCCATTTGCAAAACCTTAGCAAGTATTGTGCCTCATGAACCATTCAAGTAGAGATCCCTTCACTCTTTTTGAATTTAAGTATGGGGGTTTATGCAGTGCATTATATTAGATATCATTTTTGGGATTCAACTGCGTTAAGTAAGTCATTCACGTATGACCATTTCCATGAGAGGTAGTCGTAACTGACTAATTTCTCATGATTTCTGAATAGTTCACTTAGCATTCATTGCATCGGGTGATGCTCACAGGGGTGAAGAAGTGGGATTGAAACTAGTGAAATGAATCACATGGCGTCAATCATCACTTCCGGGGCTTGCACCCGGTAACCAGGACTTCCCGGGAGGTCACCCATCCCAGATCACCTCTGGCTCAAGCGCGCTTAACTGTGGAGTTTTACCCACAATCAAGCCCACTTAGCTTGCTACCCCATTTGCAAAACCTTAGCAAGTATTGTGCCTCATGAACCATTCAAGTAGAGATCCCTTCACTCTTTTTGAATTTAAGTATGGGGGTTTACGCAGTGCATTATATTAGATATCATTTTTGGGATTCAACTGCGTTAAGTAAGTCATTCACGTATGACCATTTCCATGAGAGGTAGTCGTAACTGACTAATTTCTCATGATTTTTGAATAGTTCACTTAGCACTCATTGCATCGGGTGATGCTCACAGGGGTGAAGAAGTGGGATTGAAACTAGTGAAATGAATCACATAGCATCAATCATCACTTCCGGGGCTTACACCCGGTAACCAGGACTTCCCGGGAGGTCACCCATCCCAGATCGCCTCCCGGGAAGTCCCGGTTACCGGGTGCAAGCCCCGAAAGTGATGATTGACGCCATGTGATTCATTTCACTAGTTTCAATCCCACTTCTTCACCCCTATGAGCATCACCCGATGCAATGAGTGCTAAGTGAACTATTCAAAAATCATGAGAAATTAGTCAATTACGACTACCTCTCATGGAAATGGTCATACGTGAATGACTTACTTAACGCAGTTGAATCCCGAAAATGATATCTAATTAAAATCTAATTATTTTCTCATAACAACTTGTAAATAGTTAATTAAGTTTAATTAACTTAATTAGCTTAGGAATTTCGAGTTGGAAGTCTTTTTGAAGTCATGTATATGTTCTCCCTATATTATAGGGGTCCAAGATGAGTTAATTGTGAGTTGTAATTAGATAACTCAGTTTACTGAGTTAAGTTTAGTTAAATTAGTTCCAAACTGTTTGAGGAACTAATAGTGAGTTAACAGTCAATTGGTGCACTAATGCATTAACTAGTGCTACTCCAGTTAACTGAAGATTCCCTCATCAGAAACTCATGCATGTTGATTTTGAGAAAGACCCAGTTGAGACTAGAGTGCAGGGACAATGTACTATCAGTTGTATGATTTACTGAGTTGTATAGATCATGCATGCAATCAGGAATTGATACTAGAAGGGATTGCGCAGTTTTAGATGCACATATTCCCATTAATATGGGCTAATCAACCATAGGAATTGCGCAAGGAAATAGGGGCTTGGAGAGCATCATAAGAGGCTAAGGTTTGTCTTGATCTTGCTTGTGAGCTGGGAGATTGATTATACTAAGTGTTGGGATTGTTCTTGTGAGAATAAGAATTGTATTATCATCTTGGATTTCTGATTAATGCAATGTAGATAGTAGGGGTTTTGAGTTGTGGCTTTCCCCGAGAAAACTTATTGTGTTATGTGCCATTGATTTGTCTTCCTCTTGCTATTATTGTTTTCATCGATCTATTGGCTTCCGTTGATTGAAAGTAGAAGTAGATTCTTATCTTTTGCTTTAGTACATTGCACAAGCTTGTGAATCTATAAGATTTTCTACATGATCACCCTCCAAACCACCTTCATCTTCCCTTAATTTTTTACAATTCTCAGCTGCTACTTCTAACCCTCTGTCTCCAATCACATTAGTAACATCAAGAACTTCAATATTAGTGCACGACTGCAACAACTAGAAATAGTTTTATGTGATCAAATGCGTATACTGCAAATCCAGTTTCTTTAATGAAGACACTCATGGAAATATAGCTGGTAATTCAATCTCAGTCATATAATTCATCCCTGTTAATGACATCAACTTTGTAGGGAATTTAACCATTTCATAAATATTGGGTTCTACAACACACTCTTCACTGCTACTAAATGATCCACGCCCAAACTCTTCCAATGTTGTGGCTTTCTTGAATACATTTCATAAATCCATAATATCACATTCACTTATCTTTAACGAGGTTAGATATCTACAGTTTGTTGTTATCAACTCAAGGTCATTAACATCAACATTTTCCAAAGTTGTCATGTAGAAGTTCAAAACTTCTAGTGAAGAATTATGAAGTGCAATCTCATGTAAACGATGAAGGTGACAGGTCTTATCCGAATCAGGGGATGAGTTGTTAGCCCAACATCTACCAAGGTTGTGGCCAACCATGAAATCTTTCTCAAAAGTCTATGTTGCTCCCCTCAGCTGAAAAGAAGATCAAGAGATTCTAGTTGGGCAATACATTGTCTGTATATTTCGATGTGGTGCTCAATTCTTTTTATCAGTGGCATTGTGGCCTTTCTCTACTTGCTGGACGATGCTGACATCCCACCTTGTCACCTTTAGCACAATGCCTAACCATGGAAAATGAAGTAAACCACAGTTCTCATTGCAGGTGCCCTGCTCAGCCCTCGAACCAGCTGGTTTAGTTGTCCTCCTATAAATACCTACCCATTTGAATTGCATGTAACGAAACTTTCTCCACGGTGGAATGCACATTCCTCGCTCCCTCAGCGATCTTCTGGCTGCGTTGCACATCACTTTAACGATCCCAAATAATTTGTCTGCCCTCCCCACGAACAAAGTAGGAAGTTGTTGAAGCAACGCATTGTATTCCTCAGTAGGTCGGGCGATCTCGAATTGTTCCCTGAAATCAACGTCCACGAAGAAATGCTGCGAGATTGAAGAACAAAGTTAATGAATGAGTTATTTTTTTAATATAATTTTTAAGCAAACAACAAATGTTGTTTTTCTTTATTTGGACAAATGACTTAAACATATCGTGTGTATATAACACCATCTTCCTCGCAACCATTAAGAAAGTTATTGTTCATATTGTCTCTCCTCTACTTCATTTATTCACACCAGACACAATGCCTGCACAAGAGTGTGTCAAATCCATGCAAATGATGTTGAGCCAAAGTTCAATGATTTCTCTGTTCAATGCATATATAAGTAACCAATTAAATTATACTTTGTCTAAGTATTGTTGAAAATAACAGTTGCATAGCTTCGTATTTTTTTATTCCAGGGGACTTGACCTGCCATAAGCCTTTAGCCTCTTTATTATCTATAAGTCGTTAGCCTCTTTATTATCTATAACTGAGCATTACATTTTGGAGAAGCAACCTGACTGTAACTTCACCTTTATTTTGTACCTGTTGATGTCACATTCTCCTCAAATTCAAGTTTTTCTTACAAAACCCTCCACTTATCAGCATGGTGGGAAACCTAGTGATGTCAACCTCATGATCAACAACGACCAAAAATTCATTCTATGATAGAGAGACTGAAAGGGGCATGGGGTAAGACCAAGCCCCAAAATAATGAATCAACAATCTCTCCCTAATGCATCTCTTCTATAATAAGCAATGTGGCAGGCCTTGAACCAAGAAAATAGGGTGGGAATACCCATCTCTTGCTACACAAGCAAGCTACAACTGATTGAGAGATTACATTCTTGCATAGGACACAAGGAGGTCATAGCAAGAGGATAAACCTTAAATTTATATGCTACAAATTTTCCCTGAGATTACTAACATCCCCAAGAAAGATTTATGTAAAAGAGCAAGGAGATCACCCTACTTATAAAATCATATTCTAGTAGATTCCAAGAGTGTTATGATCACTTCAAGCAACTTTTTACTTTTCCTTTCTATATAAAACTCCTCACTTAGTAGATCACTAGATGTCAGGTAGGTATAAAGTTTGGAGCGGCAACATTAACCAGTTAGCCCAATAACTCAACTACCACTCCAAAAAATACTAATGCTTGATTTCCAGGTGTGGTAATGAACAATAATGATGCCAAGTCCATATCATTCAAATGATACAATATAAGTTTGATAACCTTTTAACAAGTTATCGAGATGCATCAAAGTAGTAAGAAAGTTGAAATGAAAATAATAGTGGGGGGAGGAGCGGGGCGAAGTTTTTAAGCCTTCATCAATTGGATAACTGAACCCTGTCAATGCCCTTTCTTTGTCCGCATGAGGAATCTACTAAAACCTCCTGCACAGCTACGCTTTTTAGCTGAATAAGGTTCGATTGCTCCAACACTAGATGATTCATTTGCTGAACTTTTTTTCTTCATACTAAAGAATTTTGTTGGAGATATTGTTGGGGTGGTATTTGAATCTGCATGAGAATTGTCTCCACTAGTATGATTTTGGACATGTTTGCGAGAATCAATATTTGGGGAATCTGTCGGTATCTGTGAACCATAAAGTAATCGACTTTTACTCTTCCTTTGAGTATGTGACTCTTGCTGAGAATTTTCATCATTCTCTGCTCTTGGATACATAACTTATTTTGGTTTTGGTGACTTAGGTGGACAGTCCTGAGATTCTTCAGTCGTACTTTCAGCTTGCAGGTGGTCAAAAAGAGAGGCATGCTGATTTATGCTTAGAGTATACTTTTCAAGTGATGGTGAAACTAAAGATGATTGAAATGAAAAATATGTAACATCACTCGAAGCAGAAAAACCTTTAATATATTCTTTAAAGCAAGTATTGTTTGTTGGCATTCACTAAGCTTCTTGGTAGCAATTGAAATATATATTTCCTTTCTTGTAGAGTTTTCAAAAGGTAGTGAACCAAAATCAATGAATGGCGTGCTCTCAGAATGAGCATTATCTGCACAACTTGAGTCGAGGGATGAGGTTTAAGTAAGGCGAGTTGTGGAAGCGAGGATGTAGTTACGCAAAAGGAGGTGACAACGATGGAAAGAGGGGTGCCATACTGGTAGGCATTAGAGAATTAATATTCATTGCGTAGGTCCAGGCTCCTGCCTCATGCAAACACTGGCTAAAGGGGCGACACTGTTGAGATTTTGTTGAGGATGACGAATCTCAACAATGTCGCCAACAAGAACTTCATAATATAATGCCTATCGGCATAACAACTAACCAATATCATTAATAATATTCTAAATCCAAAATTATTTATCTACAAACTATTTAATATTAACAAGAGGAAAACAAACATAATATTAATTAAAATAAATAAATAAAATGGCGTAGTCTAACTTACAGATGAAATAACCCTTTTCACCGAAATTCGATGATATAATTTCAAGCAAGATTGTGATTTTTTGTTGTTTAAAATATATTTTTAAATGCAAAAAAGGATTCAATACCTTAAAAAACCCATGGGACACTCAATTTTTACAAATTAGACAACTTAAATTCACATTTTTAAAAATCTCTCTTAGATTTTGGTTAAAATTAACCAGAAAAAAAATGTTCTCAAACAAGTCATTTTGTCTCTAAATTAGATTATCCCAAATAAAATTAGTTTGTAAAACTTCATTGAACTATAGCAATTGCAACTTAATAAGTGGCTAAATGTTAGATTATGAATGACAGACAATTGCATTGATAGCATTTATGGCATCAACATGAAAATCATTAACAATCTATGGAATGTCCTCAATTTTAAGAGCTCGAGGAGTAAGATAATATGTAAAATCCATGTCGTTGTTCAACAAAATCTTTCCCTGTATTTTTCGATCTGGTGATGAAATAGGAGACTACATGTTGGGTTGATATTTTGCATTTGATAAACCTGGTTAGCCATCTTTATTCAAAGAAATTGAATGCAAATGTTTTTTTTATCAGCATTAAAAACATATAATAACATTAGTTTAATCTAAATAATAGATAAAATGGTTTATTTTTGGAAAGAAAAGATAAAATGGTTTCCATAATAACACAAAAAATAATAATATAAAAATAATTTTAATCCAATGCATACTACCAATATGGAAGGAATCTATAAATACACAACCCAAATTTGAATCCAATATACATAATTTGTATGGAAGGAATTTATAAATAGCAATGCATGTGTCCTTACCCATATGGGAAGCCCTTCCCGTATGCCAAATTTGACAAAAGAAAACGCCTCCTTTCTTGTGTACAACATTGACAATGGGGGGAAGGGATTAGGAGTTGGAACAAATAATTTTGTGGAACTCATTACCCTCCGTCATTTACTTCATTTCTCTCTGGGGCACCATTGCAACAATTTAAACATTTTTGGGGACTCAAAGATCATCATAGACTGGTTCAATGGCACTACTGCACGTCACATTCACACACTCAGTAATATATTGAATGAAGTTAATATATTCAAGGCTGAATTTAACAATATCTCTTGCAAACATATCTACAGGGAGCATAACTGCAGTGCTGACCAACTATCCAAGGAGGCCTCGACATTACCCAGAGGAGAGTGGTTGATACAAGAGCAAAGGGGGACAAATGAATACCGCTATTTTCATCGGCCATATATAGACCAGCATTACCAGAGGGACATCAGTCCCTGATCTTTAGCTGTTTTTTTCAATACTGTAAAAACATCAAAATTTTTGCAATGTACATAGGCTTATATATATAGTTTTATTTTCTGAATGGGCCCTGCGTGGCTTTATACAGGCTTATATAGGCATAAAAAAGATAATCACAATTGATATTATGACAGATCGCCCTGCGTGGTGTATCTGGACAACTAATAGTACTAAATTTTGTGACAGTCCGTGGTGACTCAGTTACAGCATATGCAACAACATCTACAATATGTAATTTTTCTATGAATTAATGAAAAATTACGGATTTTTCCAGTGGAAAAAAAAAAAAAAAAAAAAAAAAAGAAGAAGAAGAAAAAAGAAAAAAAAAAGACAAAAGAAAACAAAACAAAAAACAAAAAAACAAAAAAAAAACAAAAAAACATTGACAATGGGCTTCCAGGCTTTCACTTGCTCTTGCTTCCATATTCTTGGTGTATTTGGATACTTGTCGATGCAATTACACATTTAATCATCAAATAACTCAGAAGTTGGGGCATATTTAGGATAAATTATATCAAGGTTGTGAATGTAAACAATATATTTGCAATTCTACATATAATCTTGTAAAAAAATGTAATGTTCCACTCTTTATATCAAGACTATGAATGTAAACTATATATTTGTAGTTATTCATATAATCTTGCAAAAAAAATATAATGTTCCACTCTCTATATGTTCTCTACCCTTGAGCAATATTTATATGCCAGTAGATTATGTAACGATAAAACCTCTGATTCAATGAGCACATAACTTAAAAGCAATGTCCAACATGTATGTCCTTGGCCTAATGGATAAGAAAAATTGTACTCTAACCTGCAGTTATTCCCATGTAGTTAGGTCAGTTATGGGATAGTCAGTAGAACGTGCTAAAAAAATAAATTTCTCTTTTCACGGTGGGAAATGCATCAGATGGTCAAGGAAGCGTAGTCCCTATCAATGAAAATCAATCTCTACAGGGATTTTGACTGTGTGGATTGGGAGTTCCTTTCGATGATTTTATACAAAATAGGCTTTCCACACAGGCATGTTAAATGGATAATGGCTTGTTTATCTACAACTTCTATAGTTGTTCTCATCAACGGTGAGCCTACACAATTCTTCAAAATATTCAGGAGCCTTAGACAAGGTTGTGCTTTGTCCCCACTCCTCTTTATTTTGATTATGGACGCTTTCAGTAGAGGGATAAAGTCCAAAACAACGGTTGGCTCTATTATGGGATGTCATCTCTCCAGAAGATGTAATTTTTCCCACCTTATGTTTGTGGATGACATTCTATGCATTGGGGCAAGTAAACTATCAGAATGGGAGGTCTTTCCCAAGATTTTTGATGATTTTGGCAAAGCTTCTAGACTGTGGATTAATAAAGATAAAACTGAGTTGATCACACATCAAGTGAATGACTGTGTTACTCTTGAAATTGTAGGGTTGTTTGGTGTCAAAATTAGAGAGATGTCATCTGGATTCAAATATCTGGGATGTACATTAAAGCCTTGCAAATACTCTTCATCAAATTGGGAATGGTTAATCTCCAATTTCAAAAAGAAATTGTATAGTTGGGATCAAAGATGGCTTTCGATGGGTGATAGGCTCATTATGATTAAGATTGTTTTGCTGAGTATCCCAGTCTATTGGATGCATCTCTTCCATAGCCTGCAATCTATCATCAATAAAATTGACTCTTTGGTTGCCAAATTCCTTTGGTCTGGCTCTTGATTTGACAAGAAGATACACCTCATAAGCCTAAAGTTGATTTCCAAATTTGTAAAGAATGGGGGATGGGACATCATTGACTGTTGAAGCTTCAAGTTGGCGATGTTGGCTGCGAATATGTGGAGACTCTTCTTTGATAAGGGGTTGTGGCAGGACATCTTGTTCGACAAATATATTCAGAAATCTTGCCTGGAAGATTGGATTGCGATGGGGGCCCCATCGATTGGCAGATCTTCAAAAATTTAGAGCAACCTTAGAATTTCCACCCCATGGCTTTGTAGCAACCTCTGCTGGATGGTAGGTGATGGGATACAAGTAAAAATTGGCTTGGACGATATTAAACGTCTAAATGGCTATCACCTCCTTCATTTCTCGATAATTTCATTCCTTAACCCTCGGGGGTTGGTCTCCCTTGCTAGCTTGTGGGAATGGTCTCATACAATTGGTGCTGTTGGTACTTGGCCCCATACACGGCAGATTGAATTTCCAGAGGAGATGTCTGCAGATTGGGAATATTATCGTTCCCTCCTTTTCTTGGTTAGCATTAGGATTACATAGGGGTAGGACAACTTGGTGTGGGGTAGTCACATTGGTAACAACAAAATTTTGGTCAAGGAAGTTTATGCCCACATAACGTCATCCTCTCTGGAGATGCCCTTCTCTAACTATACCTCCCAGTTTTGGCGGTGGAACATGCCCTTGAAAATCAAGTGCTTCTCCTAGCTAGCTATACACAACCACATCTTGACTTGGGATAACTTGATTAAGAGGGGATTTTTGGGTCCTGGAATTTGCTCTCTTTGTTGGCAAAATTATGAGAGCAACACTCACCTTTTCCTTAGTTGTCTTGTGGTTGTTGAGATTTGGGTGGAGGTCTCCTCTCTTCTGGGTGTTCCCTATTTCAACGATGCAAACTCTATTCATGATTGCATTAATCTTTGGTATGGCAGAGTGAAAGCTTATAGATCGGTCCCTCTCTATGTTCTATGGGGGATTTGGAGGGCTAAGAACGCTCTTATTTTCGAGAACAAGCCCCCTGTGATCAAGGATGTTGCCCTGAATATTGTGGCCTACTTCTAAGAAATTGGCCCCTAGGTGTCGAAACCCTCTTCTCGATTCATCTCTTTAGTGGATTTGAATGGGATCTTCCCCATTTTCTCCTTTGATGGGGCTTCCTCAGATGATGATTGTGGCTGTGGTGTCGCCCTCCACATTGATCCTGATACGATCTTTAAGTTTTTTTGATATGGAGGCAGGGGAGATAATTGCAGGGCTGAGTTTTTGGTGATGTGGAGTGCCCTCTAGTGTTCTTCTTGGCTTGGGCTAAACAAACTCTTGATCATTGGTGATTCTCTTTCCATGATTAAGTAGGTGTTAGGTCAATTCTCTCTTGAGGTCCCTATCCTCTGTAACTAGATGCTATAGAACATGAAACTCATTCCCTCTTTTTCGGCTATTTCTTTTCAACATGTTTTTCGGGAACAAAATATGGAGGTTGATGCTCTCTCCAAGCGTGGCCTCACCCTTTGCCCTGGCTTCCTATTCTTTGAAAAAATCTCTTTTGGGCAGAGTCATGGGGTTGGTTTTTTTGAGCTTTAGCTCCTCGTTTTTTTTTATGCTGATAGATGGTCTCAATGTCCTTTGGTTCTTGGAGATCTTTGTTCCCCTTGGGTATGCGTTGTCCCCTTATCTTTCGTTCAGGCTGGGATGTTTTTTTTTTGGTTCTGACTTTGATTTACATTTGGATGGCAGACATTTTGGTTTTTTTGATCTTTAGACAAAGATTGTATTTTGTAATTGGTGCACATCATATTTTGGTTCTTGTGTTTTTCTTTTCTCTCGCAGAGATTGCCTCACGGCATTGTAAAACGTTCTCCTTGGAATGAAGTTTTTTTTTTTTGTCATCGAAAAAAAAATGGTGGAAATTATGCTTTCATAAAAGATGCAAATTGATATGAAATGGAAAACTAAATTGCCAATTAAGGGGCAAGGAGTTGCATAAATTTTGGTGGGTAGTAACCACTAGTAACTCACACATTTACATTTTTACTCCAAGTTTCTAAACAACACATAAATAATGGTGTGCAATAACTCTTGGTAAGTATATTTATTTACATCTTGTTCCTATCTATTTTTTATGCAAATACTTGCTTAAATTTTCAAAGATTTTAATTTTGGTTGGTTTTCATATGAATCTTAACAATGAAAAATCACTCCACAAATATATAAAATTGATGGCATAAATATTGCAATTGCATCCAAAAATTATGGCAGAAATATTAGAGGGAGTTATCCACATGGTGCAAAGGCTACAATAAGGCCTTCAAGTTTATGGTTCAATCAAATGTTTGAAAAATATTTTTTGCAATAATATTAAAAGATGAATATTTGTTTTCCAAAGTTAAACATTATAAGTTGTATTGGTCAATGTTAACTAATAGTGGTCAATAGGCTAATCTATTGCTAGATTCGTGCCTTGGTAGGGACTAATAACAAACTTTCATAAACAATGTCAAAATCTGAAGTAATGCAAACCATACAAGTGCAATATGCAGTGTTGTTGCTTAGTACCTGCCTCTTATGCAAAAAGTAATTGATAGTTAAATTAACATAAAAACAATAAAGAACTAAAATTACATATAGACAAATGCTTTCAACAATGAAATATATAAATATTAAAAATGGAGTTGCTTCATTTAGATAGTTATTGGTTGTTTGAATTGATAACCATTTTAATTTATTATTAATATTTTTTTATTGATCTCTTATTGATATTAAGTAAAATTATATAATTAAGTCTGCACATATACATTTTTATTCCTACTTATTAAAGTGTTGAATAAAACATAAATAATGGTGCATAGTAACAACTCCTCATAAATGTAGTGGGGTTGGACCCCTGGTCAGACTGTGGATAGGGTCATAGACTTCTACCAAATATGATTGAGGCCTTAAGATACAGGGGTTTAGTAAGATTGGATTATGTGGTAGACCCTAGGTCAACAACGATCTGGAGACAAGGATGGAGATCTAGAGTTTGGGGAGGCATGGCATGGGTATCTGAACGTTCTAATAATGGGGCATATCTAACTCACAAACAGGGATGATAAGTTGGTGTGGAGGGCCTCTCCCTCAGGGGTGTATTCTCCTAAGGAAGGTTATGCATTACTTTTAGCAGACTTGACCCTTAGGGACGAGAGATGGTGGTGGAGACAGATCTGGAAGGTAAAATGTGTTCCCAAGGCTAAGTTATTCATGTGGTGCTTATTAGAAAACAAGGTCTTGTATGGAATATCCTCCAAAGAAGATTTATGATAGAGGCAAGATGGTGTGCTCTATGTAAGAATGATGAGGAATCCCTGAATCATGTTTTCCTCATCTGCCCTTTCAGTAAACTGGTATGGTCAAGTAGTGTTGGATATTTGGGAATGAGACTTCATTGGGAAGGATTGTTGGTAGAAGAAGCCTAGAGGAGGTGTTTGGAAAATCAAGAATACATATAGGTTAAATCATTGTCGCTTATTTTCATTTGGGATATCTCGTTGGCGAGGAAAAAGGCTATTTTCTTGGATAAGGCCTTAAATCTGGATCGAATTATAGTGCAAGCAATGGCGATCCTGAGTCACTTCCACCAAGAGAAGGATGTGGCACCTCCCAGAAGGATAGTTGATTTCGATCCAGGTAGCAGCAAGCCATGGGGCTTCTTTGATGGAGCTTCTCAAAATGAAGGTGTTCGATGCGCGCCGGGGGGGGGGGGGGGGGGGGGGGTGGATTCGTTCTTCACATATCGGATTCCCACCATTTTGAAGTCGTGTTAGGGGTGGGAGGGGTATCAAACAACTAGGCCAAGTTGGTTGCATACAAAATCCTTTTGCTGTACACTCTAGAAAAAAAAGTGATGTAGTTACAAATATATGGGGACTCGTTGTTGGTTGTGAATTGGCTCAGATAGATTCAAGAATGCAGAAAGATAAATTTAGTCCCTTTAGTCTCAGATTTATTATGTCTCAAAATGTTATTTGCGTTCTTTGATGTTGCCCAGTATGGTAGACCAATTGGTGTTGGACCCAAGTTTATGACAGGTGACAAAGCAATAGAATGGGATGAGGAGCTTGTCACAGATGCGGCCCTTCGAGGGCCTCCTTAATTAAAATTTTTACTTATGGCTTTGTGACTGTATGACAACCATGTATTTGGTGCTCTCTTGATTGACTATATAGCTATGATTCTAGTGCATATTGCTCGTCTCTGTCATTTTTTTTTGTATGTCTATTAGGCAGTCTCTTTGTCTGTGCATTGTGATCATTTGTATATGTGAGTTGATGGGTTTCACCCTAGGATAAATCGGTTGTATGTTTTCTGTGGAGCTCAGTTAACATTTGTGTCTTCCTTTTGGAAGGGGATCTCCTCGTTGTAGCTCATAATGCACTTGGCGTGTATGTTGCATGTAACTTTCTCATTTCTCAAGAATACAAGTTATGTAACTTATTTAAATTTCATTTTATTTGTATGTAAATGTAATTAATATATTGTTTAAATTTATTCTTTTATTTTTATATAAATTTTGTAAAAAAAATATTTACTATATTCATTATTTATTATTGGATGTATATATAAAAATAATATTGTTTCTATAAAGTAAATTGATGTTAAAATATTGTTTCTACTTTATATACTTTGTGGTTAGAAATTTATTTTTAAATAAAAAAAATAACAATAAAGAAAAAACATAATGACAAAAAAATACTCAAATAAACTTTGATAATGATTGTTATTGCAATCTTTGCAGAACAAAAATGTTATGTGAATAGTTGCACACCATTTTTATGCAAATACTTGCTTAAATTATGGTGGGCAGCTATCCACATGACATTGTGTTGTACAAAGACCACAATAATAATTGGGGAATAGAAACTGTTTTTTAGATTTCTTTTTGTTTTTATATGTGTCCTTATATTGTTTCTTGTCTTTTGTCAAAAAGCTTTGACTTCTATTAAAACCAAAAAATCTTATAAAGTTTTCATAATGTTTTTCAAAAATTCATATTAAAATAAAATTCTAAAATTAAAATTATTTTCTAACATTTTTAGAAATCAATTTTTGTTTTTTAATGGTTGTTGAGAATTTTTATGTGGGTTTAAAGTCATTTATTGAAAAATAATAATTAAAAAAAAATTATAATAATAACACCTAGCTGAAGTTGCCATTACGTTTGGGGCTTTCATTAAAACAAAATCAACAATGTTTCCCTTGTCGATTTTCTTGATATTTTCCCTTGCTAAAAAAACTAAGTAACTCTCACAATGAACTATAGTAAAGTGGATGGCTATGCTAAAAAAATCTAATAATGACACCCAGTAGAAGTTGTCATTACATTTGGGGCTTTTACTAAAACAAAATAACGTTGTGATTTTACTAAAACATAGAATGTCATAGATTTTCTTGATATTTTTCCTTTGTTATATATTATTTCAAATATTTTAGGGTCATATGTTATAGGAATATTTGTCATTTTAGTGTTTCTATTCATTTGAGGAAAATATGTAAATGTTAGTTTTGGTTTCATGTGCGTTATGGCCTAAAGGGGTCTGTTGTGAATAAGAGGTCGAGATTTAGATTGAGTATCATGTAAAGTTGTTGAGTCAAAAGGTCTATTTTCTAAAATCTAAAGTTGTAATGTCATGAAGGATCATCATTAAAAGGGTAATCATAAGGGGTCATTGGTCACCATGAAAGGGTATTTAAAGGTCATGTCATGAAAGATTTTGGTCATCATGAGTTAGTTAGCTTAGTCCTGTCAGTTATGGGAATCTATGGTCAGTTATGTCATGATGTCATGGTGTCATCATTACAAAAAAATCACTTATCTATTTTTCATATCAAGAAAGTGAGTAATCATTGTCCTAAAGAAAATCTTTGAAAGATATGAAGGTCCTAAATGTGCTTCCTCACTCTCATCTCTCTCATTCGAAGCACATGCTTTGAAACACTTTGAAGGTCGAAGGGAGGAGCGTTGCATATCTGCAAGTTCAAACCATTGTGCAAGTTAGAGTTTTGTTGCACAAGCTGGAGGATGTTGCGAAACTAAGGAAATCGTTTCGCATTTCAAAGAATTGTCAAACCGGTCATGAGTAAGGGTTCCTCTCGCTTCTCTAAGGTTTTTTTACATTGTATGTGCCATGCTTCATCATGTCAAACTAATCATAAATCTTTAGATCTTCTCCAAAGCTATAGTTGTCAGGTGTTTTGCTGCGCAAATTACTATGAAAAACGTTTTCCACCTCCCATTGTGCACACATTTTGCTCTTCTGTTGCATTTAGTATTCCTGTGAACCATACATACTTTTCCTTTGAATTTCAATCGGGTGACACCAATCAGATATTCGTTTGTTGCTTCCCAAACCTTATTCACTGTTGCTGCGTATTTTCCCTATCTGTTGCGAATTTTCCGTATCTGCCCTATCCCCTCCATGTTGCAGATTTCATCTTTTAGAACCACTGTGCTTTGTTTGAAGAGATTTTTAAGCTTGCACATTCAACCATGATCACTCCAAAGATGAAGAAGAAAGTAAAAGGATGAGATATTGTGTGATATGAACCCCGAGACCTTAATCTAGTGAACTATGATCCTGCCATTAGGTTATCATTTGAACAAGCTTGTTGTATTGCATTATGTGAGAAGATTCAGGGCCACAGTCACCACTTGCAACTCACTAAACAATTTGCACTAAATTTCAAATGGAAGGAATTAAAAGTTGGAAAATTGGAGTTTGTTTTTTCTGAGAAATCAATAATTGATGCCATTGATATTCCTTTACATGGTGAAGAATGGTTTAAAGGCATGGAGTTGGATTTAGTTCATTTTAAAGATTTTCTAAAGCCACAATACAAGGAGGGGTATGAGTCCATTGTCCCAAGGAGTTATTTGCTAGACCATTATAGTAAGTTGTTGAAGGTGATTCAAAGGTATTTTACATGTGAAGGGAGGTTTAGGAAAGTATATCAGTACCACATTAGACTTCTAATGCATTTTATAGGCAGGAAACACTTGAATCTTTCTTACTATTTGTTTTGGAGTCTGGGCAAAATGGCTGATAGAGTTCAAACAAAAGGGAGACAGATTGAACCTAGCTTATTTCATTTTTCATTGATTAAATTGTTGGTGCTAGAGGAACTTCATAAGAGGGATCATTCATGGCAGGGATTCTTGATATCTTCAGGATGGATGGCACAATTCTCTGACAGTCCAAAGAGTAAGAAAAACACCCCATCAGTTGCAACCAAGGGAACCTCATATGTAGTAGCTAGCTTAGTGAAAAAGCCTTTGATTGAGCAGAGATTATTGAAAAAGAGAAGTGCTAAGAAACTTCACTTCTCATGTGAGGTTGAACAAGTTGCTAGGAGACCAAGAATAAGAGCTTCAACCAAAAGATTACTTGTAGACCCTACACCTGTTCAAACTGTTGAGATATCAGGGAGTGTACCTGAAGGGGTGGAAGTTGATGAAAAGGATCAGAGAATTAAGGAACTGCAAGACCAACTTGGTAAGGCACATTTAATGATAGCACAACTGCAACAAGAAAATAGAGACCTCAAGAGGAAAAATTTACAAAAATCTACTAAGTCCAGTGAGGGAAAACCATCAAAGAAAACCTTGGTACCTACTGCTGAAGACAAAGGTAAAAAGAAGGCAGACCTAGAGGATGTGCAAAAGATGGCAATTGAATAGTCTAAGAGGCCTAGAACTAGGCCTGCTGTTAGAAAAGCAGAGATGCAAGTGAAAGAAATTGCTTAGCTAGATCAGAGGACAATTAAAGTTTTTGATGATCAAAATGAGTTTAATAAACTAATGGAGGAAATAGAGGAAGTACAACAACAAGTAGATTGGCTTGCAGAGAAAGATCAAAGGGATAAGTTGAGGTTATTTAATCAGTTTCAAATTGTTGAACCTGTCCTCGAAAAGGCCAAACACAAATTGAAGTGGACCTTGCCTTTGCATAGGCAAGCAAGGAATATTTATACCCAAAATTTGGTTTTAAGAAGAATGCTCGGACAAGCAAAACAACAGCTGATTGAGGCTAGGTAGTTTAGAAGAAGGAGGATGAGAGGCAGGTTAGACATACTTTCAGAAGCAACACAAAGTTAAAATTCATCATTTTGGTGTAGGAAGAGTCTTCACATGGCTTAAGTTTTGTAAATGTTACAGGTGCTGCGAAAGTTTGTTGCGCATTTGGTAGAAAAGGAAGATGGTGGTTTGAAGCTAAGATTTCAGTTTTGGAGCTCTTTCATAGGTTCATAACCTCATAGGGACATTCCAAGATGACCCATCAGTTTCAGTTTTTCAGAGATAGGTTAGAAATATGCAGAACTTGAAATGTTGCGAAACTATAAGATTCGTAGCAGATGTTGCATTTTTGACACAAATCCTCATTTTGACTCGTAAATTTGATTTTTAGGGCTCTAGAAGTTGTTTAATCATGTTGTTAGGTGTCATTAACCCTTAGGATGGTATGGTTAATGATTTGTTATGAATATTCCAATTTTGATGATGTATCAAGCTAAAAACTGCATTAGGTAATTAGTTCCTATTTTTCAGCAAAGTAGGTGATAGTTTGATGTATCTAGATGATGAATGGTTTTCCTTTGAAGAATTTGACCCTGCTAAGTGGCAGTGGAATATTTTGATGTATATAATATGTAAAAACCATAGTAAAGAGGTTGTTGGTCAGTGTGAAGAAGCAAGGCTGCTATTTTGTATTTTGTATCAATTTCTCAAGTGAATAGAAGAAGGCAAAAGGAGTTTGACAAGGATTCTTGTGTCATACCTTTGTTGGTATGTTTTCCTCTGTGCTATCAATTTTATCTTATGGTTCCATGGTTTAAACATATGTCTTCATGTCTTAGCTTAAGGTTAAATATTGCAAAATTCAGTGTTGTGCTCCATTTTATATACGCTGAACATTTTATGTGTCTTTTCCCTCTTAATGGAAATTCGAATTCATCTGTGACTTGATGATCTGATTTTCATCCTCGTGATTTTTTCACTCACCCTCCCTACAACAAAATCAAGTTATATTATAAGCAAAACTACCTATCCTTCCCCTGCCTAAATCACCTTCATTGTCCCTATTCACTTGAAATCATTAGCTAAAACTGGTTCTATGTTGAGTGGGCCTTTCTTCTCTAACCTGCCTTCAAAATAGTAAATCAAATCGACTCTTCCGATCCTCATAACCAGCCTAAGAAAAAAATACATTCATCCATCAGGTTCCCTGAGAAAAACCCTAGAGAGAGAGTCCTCTCCAAGGCTAGTAGGGATGGATCCTAGCCTAAAAGTGGTATGAGGTTACCTTTGTAATCCTTTCTTAGCCTAAAGGAAATTATGGAATGCTAACAAAATCAAGACATAAATTATAGAATTTACAAACTATAAAATGCTAATTTTATATATGGATATATCATCTTGAAAATTCAATATAGCGAAATAATATACCATTGTACATTGCCAAATTGTTATGTACTCTTAAATAATAATAATTTAATAAGCCATGGATGCTGCTAATTGGTCTGGGGGTCTCGCTCTCGGCATCAATCCTCAGACCATTAAGGTGATTGCCTCTTAGGGTGGACTGGGTTTCCTGGGCATGGATCTTACCATAGTGGCTATGAGAAAACAGATCTGTATGATAAATATTTATGCCCCCTACCAAAATAGGTTACACTTCTGGAATCATCTCTTGGATAACTCGATGATCACTTCCTCAACCATTTTAGGGGGTGACCTAAATTTCACCATTGGCTATGAAGAGTCCTAGGGTCACCACTCACAATTGGACTCCCTCTCGGACCAGTTGAGTTCACTGCTAGAACAACATGGACTCATAGATGTTCCCATGAATAAGAAGAATCCTACCTGGCACAACAGAAGGACAGGGGAAGCTGCCCCAGGGAGAAGATTGGACCGGTTCCTTATCCACGAAGACCTACTGCCAATTTTTTCCATCTTCAGACAATGGGTGGGCTCAGGAGGAATATTGGACCACTTGCTTATTTATTTGGAGCTAGCAGGATCCTCTGTCAAGCCTAGAGCCCCATATAAGTTCAACTCGACCTGGCTCAAAGACCTTGACTACCTTAAGATGGTCACTAACTACTGGAGGTCTCACCCCCTCACTTCTGGTGGGTGGAAGGCTGTGGGTTTTTGCAATAACCTGCACCATCTCAAAAGACTCTCGATTGATTGGGCCAAACAGAAGAAAGCCAGGGAGGACCTGGTTTTATCTGATCTTGAATCCCGGATTGCAAATCTCACAGATGAGCAAGGCATTGGTTACATCTCTATTGACACCAAAGCCCATTTGGTTGAGCTGGAAGCCCAGCGATCTAAGATACTACTGGCCTAGGAGGAAACTTGGCGACTTAGAAGCAGGGCCATTTGGATACAAGCGGGGGATGGCAACACTAAATTCTTCCACAAATTCGCTAATGGAAGGAGGGCCAACAACACGATCTGGCAGCTTCCCACTGACCATGGCTCGCCAGCTAACACTCATGCTTCGTTGTCCCAACTTGGTGTCTCACATTTTAAACAGTTGTTCAAAGCTCCTCCGGGTGCTACTCTGCCAAATATCATTCGGACTGTGGGGTTATTCCCTAGGTTTGTGGAGCCAGACCTTTTGGTGGATCTCATAAAGCCTGTCTCTCTAGGGGAACTGGAGAGCACCTTGAAATGGTTTAAAAAAGATAGAAGCCCTAGACCAGATGGTTGGCCTGTGGAGTTCTACCTGACCTTCTTTGATATCCTTGGTCCTGACCTTCTTGCGGTTGTGGAAGAAAGCCGGACTAGTGGTAGACAACATGACCCTATCAACTCTACCTTCATTGCCATCATCCCCAAATTGGACATCCCTTTCTTTCAATGACTTTCACCCTATATCCATTTGTAACTACCTTTACAAAATCATTACCAAGATTATAGCCAACCGAATAAAGCCCATCCTCTCGGAGCATATCTCCCCGGAACAATTTGCTTTCCTACAAAATCGGTAGATTGATGAGGCTATTGGCTTGGCTCTAGAGGCCATCCACTCCATCAAGTTGAAAAACCTTAAAGGAATGATGCTTAAAATCGACCTCTCTAAGGCTTTTGATAGGATCAATTGGCTATATCTCATAATGTTACTCACCCACTTGTTTTCATTAGATGGATAATTTGTGGTATCACGTCGGTTTATTTTGCTATATTGATCAATGGGTCGACATTCCACTCCTTTTGAGCCGAGAGGGACCTCAGACAAGGTTGCCCCCTTCCCCCCTACTCTTCCTCTTGGTTATGGAGGGCCTAAGCAGAAAGATTCATGTGGAAAAGGCGGCTGGGAACCTAAAAGGTCTTAAGATTACTGATCAATGCTCACTCACTCATCTTCTCTTCGTGGATGATATCCTCACCTTCTTGGATGGAGGGATACAGGACTTAATTACCCTCTCTGGATCCCTGAGACTCTTTAGCTTGGCCACAAGGATGGAAATTAATTAGGCTAAATCCACCATGTTGGGTCCCTATAATACTAGTGATTACCCCATTACTATTGTAGTTATACCCCTTATTTATATTGATGTACCCATGTAGTGCCCATATTGTTACTATTGTGCCACATAGAAGCCCACTATTGTTATTGTTGTGCCCTACAATATTATTGTTATGTAGGCTCTGATTGTATTGGGACCACTTAGACTCCTATATATAGAAAGGAGGTATTTTCATTTGTATCATCCAAGAATTGTTCATTTATGTAATGTAAAGGAGGTTGCCCCCTCGAAGAGGCTGAATTCTAAGTCGTGGATCTCTCTTTTCTATCTTTTTGTGAGCTGGTTTCATAACATTTGGTATCAGAGCTTTGGATTCTAGGGTTTCGCTGCTCCAAACAGGTCATCGTGGCATTTTCGCTATAACTTTTTTTCTGTGACGTTTCAGAAGTCGCAAAAAAAACCCATTTGAGAAGACATCGCGCTGAACCTTGGGTCCGAATTTCAGAGCTTTTCGCGCGATATTTTCGGAGATATGATCTCAGGAAGTTGGTCTTTTTGATGACTCCTGAATTACACTCAAAACAGGTGACCTGGGGAAAAGCGTCATAACTTTCTTTCTGAGCATCGGATTGAAGTTTCGTAAGAAGGTACAGAAAGAGGACGGACTGTAGTTTCTTGTGGGTGTTTTTCAGATCCAAAGGTCGAAACAGTGACTCGTGGCACGTCGTACAACTTCGCTCTACTGAACCTGTCTAAAAGCAAGTCACTGTGGGAGATTTCACATAACTCTTCCTTGGAGAATCCAATTTGGCTCAGACTTGTGGCATTGGAAAGAGGACGCAGAAGACTACTACAGGTAGCAATTTCAGAATTGGATGATCCGAAATTACAGAGATACATCAGATTCAATATCAGGCTTCTATAAAGTGAAAAAAGGTGTGTAGTTTTTTTTTAATTTTTGTGTAAGCTTGGTTTAACGGAATTCAAAGGGCATAGTAAAGCATTATTATCAGTAACTGATGCCCCGAGGAAAGAAAATGCAAACACCTAGTAAGGAACCTGAAAGCTCTAGCATGACTCATGAAGAAGAGGAAGAAATGCTACATGATATATCAAAATTACAAGAACAAGTGCAACAAATGTCACGCTCACAAAAGCTAACAGAAGCTAAGATAAGTGGCGTGGAATCTAAGGTAAATGGCGTGGAATCTAAGATAAAGGGCATGGAAGCTAAGATGGAGGATTCGATGGCAAATTTGAAGATAGATTTGAATACAAACATGGAAGAATTGAAGAAGTTGCTACAAGAAAGGGTCACTAATGGTGAAAAGGTAGTAAAGGAAACTCATGATGAGAACAAAAGAAATGTTAATCATGATTCCATAGACTCTAATGTTGGATCAAAGACTCACCATGTTCCAAAAATCGATATGAGGAAGTTTGATGGCAAGGATCCCGCCACATGGATATTACAGATGGAGCAATTTTTCGATCTCAATAATGTGCAAAACACACAAAAGGTACGTATGGCAACTTTATATTTGGAACCAAATCAGTTTGTATGGTATCAATGGCTTTGTTCTCGTAAACATTTATCACTTGGGCAATTTTTACGGAAGAATTGATAGCACATTATGAGGATACAAAAAGCAACACTTTTTTTAGCCAATTGATAAGTCTCAAACAAAAGGGTTCAATAATGGAGCACATTGAGGAGTTCCAAAAATTGAACATAAGGGTAAAAGATATTCCAGAGGAGCATAGGATTGATGTGTTCATAGGGTCTTTAAAGGATAATATCCAACATGATGTGCGCCTTTGGGAACCTGATTCATTAGAGAAGGCATTCAGGTTAGCAAGAAAAATGGAAAGCAAAATTATGGCAACTAGGAAGCATACCATTCACAACTATAAAGAAGGAAGTGTTGTTGCCCATAGTCTTCCACAACCTACAAGGTTGACACCACAACAATTGGAAGAAAAAAGAGCAAAAGGGCTTTGTTACAATTGTGATAGCAAATACACAAAAGGTCATAAATTGAGAAGAAATTATTCTACATAGATTGTGAAGAGGAAGAAGAAAAGGAGCAAGAAAGGTCAAAAGAAGAGGATATATTCCAGGAACAAAGCCTAGATGAAGAACAAATAAATCCAACCATATCTTGTAATGCATTGGCGGGAATTACCACTCCTCAAACCATCAAGATAGAAGGACAAATCAAGAAGAAAAAGGTAATAGTGTTGATTGATTCAGGAAGCACCCACAATTTTATTCATTGTAGGGTAGCAAAAGAATTGAATTGCTTCCTATATCCAGCACCAGAGTGTCAAGTGATGATTGCAAATGGAGGAACAATAAATTGTTCTGGAAAGTGCCATAATATCAAGCTATCCATGGGAGAATATGTATTGACTAGCCCAATGCTTTCCATTCCAATGGGAGGTGCTGATGTTGTACTAGGAGTCCAATGGCTACAATCCTTGGGTACAATAGCTTTTAATTTTCAAGAACTTTTCATGAAATTTTCTGTGGAAGGAAAGGAAGTTGAATTAAGGGGTATTGCAGGGAAACCAGGAAAGATAATCAGCTCTAATGGAATGACAAAGCTTCTAAAAAAGGAGCAAAGAGGTGTAATTGCACAATTATGTTCGCTAGATGTTTCCACATTGGAATCATCTATTTCTCCAGATCTCCAAAAAGTCCTGGACAATCATTCCAAGGTATTTGAGACTCCCAAAGGTCTCCCACCTATGCGTGATCATGATCATGCTATTCATCTGATTCCAGGAAGTGTTCCTCCAAACATCAGGCCGTACAGATATCCATATGTCCAAAAAAGTGAAATTGAACGTATGGTTGCAGAAATGCTAGAGGCTGGTATAATTCAACCGAGTCAAAGTTCTTTCTCAGCTCCAGTAGTATTGGTGCACAAGAAGGATGGATCATGGCGCATGTGTCCAGATTATAGGGAGCTCAACAAGCTCACTATTAAAGATAAGTTCCCCATTCCTGTTATTGATGAATTACTGGATGAATTGCATGGATCAATTTACTTCACCAAGTTGGATCTTCGTTCGGGATATCATCAAATCAGAATGAAGATTGAAGACATTCCGAAAACAGCATTTAGAACTCATGAGGGTCATTATGAATTTTTGGTCATGCCTTTTGGCCTTACCAATGCACCTTCAACATTTCAAGGTTTGATGAATTCAATTTTCAAACCATTCCTTAGAAAATTTGTGTTAGTATTTTTTGATGATATACTAATCTACAGCAAGTCTTGGAAGGATCATGTTGAACATGTTGACAGGGTGTTACAACTATTGGAGGAGAAACAATTATATGCAAAAAGATCCAAATGTTTCTTTGGAGTCCAGGAGGTGGAATATTTGGGTCATATTGTATCTCATGAAGGAGTTAAGGTAGACCCTAGCAAAATTAAAGCCATTAAGGAATGGAAAATCCCCACATCCATAAAGCATCTGCGAGGATTTCTTGGGTTGACAGGGTATTATCGCAAGTTTGTTAAGAATTATGGGAGAATAGCAGCACCTCTAACAACATTATTGAAGAAAGATTCATTTTCATGGATTCGGAAGCAACAAAGGCCTTTGAACATCTTAAAGAGGCAATGTGCCAAGCACCGGTCTTAGCTACGCCGGACTTCACAAAAACCTTTATTGTGGAATGTGATGCTTCAGGAAATGGAATTGGTGCTGTTCTAATGCAAGATGAAAGACCCATTGCTTTTGAAAGTCGTCCAATCAAGGGAAAGTTTTTAAGAAAAGCTATTTATGAGAAGGAAATGTTGGCAATACTCCATGCACTTAAGAAATGGCGACCCTACCTAATGGGAAGACACTTCAAGGTAAAAACGGATCATGATAGCCTTAAATACTTTTTAGAACAAAGATTATCCTCTGAAGAGCAACAAAAGTGGGTCACAAAGATGTTGGGTTATGACTTTGAAATCATCTACAAAAAAGGGAAGCAAAATGTGGTGGCAGATGCACTCTCAAGAAAGGATGAGGATGTGGAAGCATTGTTGTGTGCCATTTCTATTATCCAACCAGATTGGATAAACGAAGCAAGGGAGGAATGGAAGAATGACGAAGAAGTGTGGGCACTTATTCAAAAGCTACAACAAGATTCCAGTACTTCTGATACATTTAGCTGGAAAAATGATTCGTTATGGTACAAAGATCGCTTATACCTCTGTAAGAATTCCCAGCTAAAACAAAAGATTCTTATGGAATTGCACACTTCTCCCTTAGGAGGGCACTCAGGATTTTTAAAAACTTACCACAGGGTTAAGAAGGAATTTTTTTGGGATGGCCTTAAATCAGATATTCAAAAGTTTGTGGCGGAATGTTTGGTTTGCCAGCAAAATAAAGTTGAAACAATTAAGACACCGGGTCTATTACAACCTTTATCCATTCCAAGCCAACGTTGGGAGGAGGTTTCAATGGATTTTATCACAGGTTTACCCAAGTCTGAGGGAAAGAGTGTCATCATGGTGGTAGTTGACAGACTTACCAAGTATGCACACTTTTGTGCATTATCACATCCATTTAAAGCCAGTACAGTTTCTACTGCATTTATGGAAACAGTTCAAAAGCTACATGGAAACCCAAAGATTATTGTAAGTGACAGAGATCCCATTTTCACTGGAAATTTTTGGACAGAATTATTTTCTTGTCTTGGTACTCAGTTAGCTCATAGCTCATCTTATCATCCTCAATCTGATGGGCAAACTGAGATAGTAAACAAATGTTTGGAAGGATATCTTCGTTGCTTTGTATCTGATAAACAGACACAATGGGTCAAATGGTTGCCTCTGGCTGAATGGTGGTATAACACTTCCTTTCATACAGCAACAAAAATGACCCCATTTATGGCACTTTATGGGTATCAACCACCATCCATCACATCATATTTAAGAGAAAATTCTAAGGTTCAGGCAGTGGAACATCACATCGAACATCAACAACAAGTCCTCCAACTCTTAAAGGATAACCTTGTGTTGGCACAGAATAGAATGAAACAACAGGCAGATCAACATCGCAGTGAAAGAAGTTTTGATGTAGGTGATTGGGTATTCCTACGGCTACAACCATATAAGCAAATGTCCCTCAAGCAAGCTAAGAAGGATAATAAATTATCACCAAAGTATTATGGTCCGTACAAGGTGTTGCAAAAGATTGGTACTATGGCATACAAATTGGAGCTTCCTGCAGCTTCTCGATTGCACCCAGTTTTCCATGTTTCATGTTTAAAGAAGGTTATAGGCGACAAGCTCCCAGTTCAAACAATATTGCCAGAACTTGACGAAGAAGGAAAAATTATATTGGAACCAGAAGCAGTTATAGAAACAAGAACTCGACAGCTACGAAATCGATCAATTTCAGAGTACCTTATCAAGTGGAAGAACTTATCCGCTGAAGATTCCACATGGGAGGACGAGAATTTTATGCAGAAGTATCCTGAACTACTCAAGCGTTGAGGACAACACTTTTTTGAAGGAGAGGGGCATGTTGGGTCCCTATAATACTAGTGATTACCCCATTACTATTGTAGTTATACCCCTTATTTATATTGATGTACCCATGTAGTGCCCATATTGTTACTATTGTGCCACATAGAAGCCCACTATTGTTATTGTTGTGCCCTACAATATTATTGTTATGTAGGCTCTGATTGTATTGGGACCACTTAGACTCCTATATATAGAAAGGAGGTATTTTCATTTGTATCATCCAAGAATTGTTCATTTATGTAATGTAAAGGAGGTTGCCCCCTCGAAGAGGCTGAATTCTAAGTCGTGGATCTCTCTTTTCTATCTTTTTGTGAGCTGGTTTCATAACACACCATATCCCTTTCTAGATGTACCATATAGGAAACCAATCTATCTATCCATAGCTTCCCATTTCAAATACAGGCCATCCAAGATGGCATGAAGTACTTGGGCTTCAAGATCAAACCAGATGGATACAAAATAGCAGACTGGACCTGGTTAATTGCCAGGATTGAAAGAAGAATAAATTTATGGAGTCACAGATTACTGTCTAGAGCAGGAAGATTGGTCCTAATCAAATTTGTTTTGGAGGCCACACCTGTTTATTGGATGTCCTTAGCATGGATCCCTCAAGGAATAATTCAAAGGATACAGAGAATTTGCTGCAACTTTTTATGGAAAGGAAACAAAGAGGGGAAACCATATGCTTGGGTCAAATGGAGTAGTATTGCCATCCCCAAAAAATGGGGAGGATGGGGGCTAAAAAATTTAGCAAAATTTTCCTAGGCCCTCGCTACAAAATTGGGGTGGCTTCTCCTCAAACAAAGGAGTCTATGGACTGAAGTGATTACTTACAAATACATCTAGCCTATACCACTACTAGACTGGTTCAGATTACGCTCCTGGAATAGAAAGAACATCTCGGTGATTTGGAGGGTTGTGTTAAATACTCTCCATACTATCAGAAGGGGTCTAACCTGGTGGATTGGCAACGGAGAGGAAGCCTGGATTGGTTTAGACCCATGGATCAGCTGTGGGAACACTCACCTTCTCCCACAATCTCTGATAGATTTTCTGAATAAAAAAGACATATTCTCAATTGCACATATTGGTGATCCTCAAAACACTAATGTTTTTCAGCAGGCCTGGCTATCTGGGAACACCTTAGATATCCCAGACAGATGGCTTCGGGAGTGGGATAGATACATAAGAGCCCTAACAGAATCACATGTTAGACTGAGGGAAGAGCTAGATGAACTGCTTTGGGGACTAGCACAGAATGGAAAATACTCCCCAAAGGAGGGGTACTTAGTAATTCACTCCAGATACAAACCTGAAGTATGCCAATTCTGGTGGAAGAATATCTGGAAGCTACGGGGACCTCCACGATCACGCCTACTAATGTGGAACATAATTGAGGATAAAGTCCCGACTGGTACCAATCTTAGGAAACGGGCTTTCCTAGGACCTACTTGGTGTGTCCTCTGTAAACAAGAAGAGGAATCAACCAAACACCTCTTCCTAGCCTGCCTGAAAACACAGATTGTCTAGGCACAAGTCCTTCAACTCCTTAAGATAACATATTCCTGGGTAGGAGAGGATGTGAAATTAGGCCTGGAATATTTGGTGGAACATTACAACCAGCCAGAAAGTGAGGAACCTACCTCTCATTGTCTCTTGGTATATCTGGATCGTTAGGAACAACAATATATTTCAAGGCAAGCAAATGAATAGGGCACTGATTATCCCAAAAATTTGTTCGAGCTTCCTTGAGATCCCAGAGGATATGCAAAATACCAGGAAAAGACACATCATCCCTGAAGTAATTGATAAAGACATACCCTGGGCTTTTTTCGATGGAGCTGCACAAGACTTGGGGTGTGGAGGGGGGTTCATCTTACATATATCTGCAGCTCATTATTTCCATATCAGTCTGGGTTTGGGAAATGGTACAAACAACTTTGCGGAGCTCATGACACTCTGTCACCTGCTATATTTTGCAAAATCCAAAAATTGTAGCCACTTACAGATCTTTGGTGACTCTAAGATAGTCATAAACTGGTTCAACTGCATATCTACATGCCATGCTATCTCACTCAGAACAATCCTGGATGATACATTATTTTTAAAATCTCAATTTGATTTTGTTTCTTGCTCGCATATATATAGGGAATGCAATGCAGCCGTAGACAAGCTATCGAAAGAGGCAACGAATCAACCTCGAGGTGAATGGTTGATCAAAGAACACATACAGGCACAGGTCTATCAGTATTTCCACAGGCCGTATATAGATCAAATTCTGCAAAGGGCAGATGAGCCCTAGTTACTGCATTAATATGACCAACACTATTTTGTCAAATAATTATACAGATACATGGTTTGTAAATATTTTTATGAACTACCAGCAGCACACCTGAAAAGGTGCACTTTTTGTAATTTATCAACAGGTTTTTACTACCTTCCTATGCTGACCTTGGTCAACTTACTGCATATGCCATGGGCATTTACAATATGTAATTTTCTAATATAATGGAAATTATGATTTTTCTTTTCGGAGAAAAAAATAATAATGTAATAGTTTGGACAGAAACTTCAATATAGAGATAGTGAACTTACAATGGTGGAAGTTGATCCAGATTTAAACAGGAACGCAATAAAACACAGAGATAACCATAAAGACAGATATGCAGTGGAAATAATACTTCATTTCATTACTGTAAAATACTGAAATATGCTTACAAACATAAATGGAAATAAACTTGCTAGGGCGATGGTAGCTTATCTCTTAGAAGAGATGTGGCGGCTACATGCCTCTCAACTGTGTTACAATGAGGCTCGAAGGCCTATTTATTGTTGAGAAACAATGGAAAACCCTTAACATTCCAAAACCTAACCCTAGAAGATGAAATGCCAAACTGTGGGCCCCGTTTGGGTAAATTGGTACATCAACTTCCTGGGGTCGTAACTTTGGCATACGATCTCCGTTTGACGCGTACAATAGCTCATTAGAAAGATCTATCCGAGCACTACCACTTTGGGAGGCCATGGACCGATGTTGCCCCAGATTTCCCAAAAAACGTCGTTTAGGGCCTCAAAACGGCTTCGGAAGTTCAGGACCCAAAAAACTGCTAAAAATAGTAAGTTGTGCTACAATTAAGGAAACTGAAAATGCTGAGAGAGACAATTGTCGGGGTCCAAATGGGCTAGGTGGGTGACCACCAACATCCACCTGGATCATTCCTCCCCCCTTAAGAAGCAATGGTCTCCATTGCATTGAGTTCCTCCCTGAGATGAGGAAGCTTCTGCTGAGCTGGGTCTCTAGTGAGTTGTTCTGCAATCTTTGATGTGTCCAGAAATGGTGGGAAGCATGGTCGACGACGGTCCACATTGAACACTCGGTGCAAGCCAAGGAATGGAGGAATGTTGTGCTTCAAAGCATTGTTGCCCGTAGCCTTGGTACTGGTGTAAGGACCATGTCGGAGTTGCCTGAGTTTCTGATGGGTTCTGGTAAGGCGTTCTCTCTGAAGATGTAACCAAACTTTGTCGCCCACCTGAAACTTATGTGGTACCCCCATGGGTGAGGAGAAGTTGTTCCTGTGTCTTGTCATGACTGTATCCCTTTGCTACTGCTGCTGCATGGAGGAACCCTTCGCGGGGGTCATGGATGTGATGACAATCTTCCCCTTACTTTGGGAGTGAACCAGACAGATGAATTTCCTGGTCTGGGAGATGAGCTTGCTGCCTTTCTTAGTGGTGATCAAAGATGTGGTGGTAGGTGGGTCTACCTCCGGTATCTTGTATAATGAATTATTCAAAGAAATAATGACAACACGAGGCCTTGACTCATACACAGCATGTCGCCTCCACAAGTATGGTTGGCCTAGTAATACATCACAAACATCCAGAGGTGTAACATCACACAATACCTCGTCTGTGAAGGGCTTGATGCTGTAGGGAAGGTGGCACTGTTGGCGAACTTTGAGATCTCTTCCTTCATGAAGCCACCCGATACTGTATGGTTGTGGGTGTGGTGTAGTCGGTAGGCCCAACCGCTTCACAACCTCTGCTGAAATAAGGTTCTTTTGGCTGCCACTATCGACAATCAATTGCAGCGGTGAACTCTTCACCCACATCTGTGAGTGGAAAAGATGCTCCCCTTCCTCTGGATTTTCAGGCTCATTTTTCTGGATCTTGGCGGTGGCAACAGTGGCACTGGGATCTGCATCAATGATTTGCTTCCCTTTTCCATTACCCTTGTCGGGTTCTGGCTCAGGGTCGGAACATGCATCTGACTTAGAAGCCTTCAACTCGGCCACCAGCGACTGCTTGGTCCGACACTCACTTGTGTTATGAGTGGGACTCTTGTGGAACTCACACCACTTTCCTGTGTCCTTCTTCGGCTTCGTGGTGTTGTTCTTTTCTTGCAGCTTCGACGAGTTGTCTTGGGTCACCCCGCCTTGGATTTGTCCTTTGAGCTTCGGATTTGCAGATCCAAAGTCTCGCTTCTTCTGTTTGAACTTTTGCTCGATTTTGACAGCATATCGGTATGCTGTGCCGAGTGAGGAGATGTTCAAGAAATCCATCTCTTCCTGGATGTATCTATGTAGGCAGCCGCGGTATTTGAGTACCAGATGCAGCTCAGAATCTTTGATACCCAACTGTGTGCGAAGGGTATGAAAAATGTTTGTGAACTCCGGCACACCTTGGTCTCGTCCCTGCTGCAGTGTGGTCCATTTGATGTATTTGTTCTCATAGCTTTTGACAGGGTAGTACTGCTCCTTGATGGCATCCCGAAAGTCATTCCAGGTGGGTGCGACTGAAAACAGTGAGCCTGTACTTTCATCCTTCTGCTCGCAGTCGGTTTCCCACCAGTCCTTGACATGGGGGGCTGCTTTGAGAAGAGCGAAAACAATCTTTTCCCGACTCGAAAATTCATGAACAGAAAAATACCCATCTAGCAGATTTAACCATTTATCTATGGCATCTGCGTCTATTTGACCCTCGAATATGGGGATTTCAAAATTAACTTGTACCTTAAATGGTGTGGCGTTTATAGAGTAGCTGTTGGAAGCCGATGTGTCGCCTCTGGGTAGCCATTGAAGAATCTGCGCAAAGCTATCCATCATCGCGTTCCTTTGTCGCTCGAGGGCTTCTTCGAGCAAGATTTGGATAGGATCTCCTACCCCCTCGTCTTTCTTCTCATCCGCCATGGGAGGCCGTCGGGATTTGCGGGGTTGGTCTTGCAAAGGTTCGACTAGTTCAAGCCCTAACTCCTTATATCCCGACCTCGTTGGGGACATGCAAAGAAAAACAGAGAAAAAGCAGACCGCTCTGATACCGCTGATCCAGATTTAAACAGGAACGCAATAAAACACAGAGATAACCATAAAGACAGATATGCAGCGGAAATAATACTTCATTTCATTACTGTAAAATACTGAAATATGCTTACAAACAGGAATGGAAATAAACCAGCTAGGGCGATGGTAGTTTATCTCTTAAAAGAGATGTGGCGGCTACATGCCTCTCAACTGTGTTACAATGAGGCTCGAAGGCCTATTTATTGTTGAGAAACAATGTAAAACCCTTAACATTCCAAAACCTAACCCTAGAAGATGAAACGCCAAACTGTGGGCCCCGTTTGGGTAAATTGGTACATCAACTTCCCGGGGTCGTAACTTTGGCATACGATCTCCATTTGACACGTACAATAGCTCGTTAGAAAGATCTATCTGAGCACTACCACTTTGAGAGGCAACATTGTTGCCCTAGATTTCCCAAAAAACGTCGTTTAGGGCCTCAAAACAACTCCGGAAGTTTAGGACCCGAAAAATTGCTAAAGATAGTAAGTTGTGCTACAATTAAGGAAACTGAAAATGATGAGAGAGACAATTGTGGGGGTCCAAATGGGCTAGGTGGGTGGCCATCAACATCCACCTGGATGAGAAGTTGAGACTGTCAACTCACTTGGCTCACTCAAACACCTTAAAAAACTCAATTCAAACACTTTGAGATTCATAATGAGGAAAGGGTTTACATATTTCATTGTTCAGTACAATGTCTTTCTTATTTTTTGTTTCTTAATTATCCATGGACATGGTCGTGGATTGAAAATCTTAGATGAAAATTCAATTGCAAAATTTTTTATTCTCATTGTTGCATGATAGTTAATAGTGGCACTGCTTTAATTTTTGCAATAAGAATGTTCCCTCACATTTAAGCTACGTTGCTTCGTTAATGAACATCTTGCCTTATAAGTAGATATGGGAAAAATAAAAAATTCTCATCTTTTTTGTCTCTAGATATAATCATCTAACCACTTTTGGAGCTCTTTATTCGATACAATAGTAAAAGGTTAAAAAGTTCAATAGCTAACCTCGGGTAGGTATGGAATATTGATAAACTCTATAAGAAGGGTTATGAGAATGCGTAACTATGTTATGCAACCAGATCATGAAACATAAGAAAATATAGATCAATGATTTGAAAATTAACCTCTTCGAGGGGGAAACCTCCTTTACATCACATAAATGAACAATTCCTGGATGATTCAAATGACAAAACCTCCTTGGTATATATAGGAGTCTCAAGGGTCACAATATAATTAGAGCCTACATAACAATAATAATGTAAGGGTACAACAATAACAATATGGCAGCTACATGGGCACAACAATAACAATAAGGGGGCTACATTAACAATAACAATAAGTGGGCTACACTTGTTTTATAGGGACCTAACATGCCCCTCTCCTTAAAAAAAAAGTGTTGTCCTCAATGCTTGAGTAGTTATCAATTTCGTAATTGTTAGGTTCTTGTTTCCATGAATGCTTCAAGATCTAATATGATTTTTCCCTGCTTGTCAAGTTTTGGCAATATTGTTTGAACTGGGAGATTGTCATTGATAACGTTCTTTAAGCATAAAACATGGAAAATTGGGTGTACTCGAGAAAATGCAGCCAACTCCAATTTGTATGCCATAGTACCAATCTTTGCAACACCTTGTAAGGACCATAGTACTTGGGTGATAATTTATTAACCTTCTTAGCTTGTTTGAGGGACATTTGTTTGTATCGTTTAGTTACAAAAATACCCAGTCGCCTATGTCAAAAATTCTTTCACTATGATGTTGATTTGCCTTTATTTCATTCGATTTTGCATGAGATTGAGGTTATCCTTTAAGAGTTGGAGAACTTGTTTTTGATGTTCGATGTGATCTTCCATTGCTTGAACCTTAGAATTTCCTCTTAAAGATGATGTGATGGATGATGGATGATATCCCTAAAGTGCCATAAATGGGGTCATTTTTCCTATAGTATGGAAGGAAGCGTTATACCACCATTCAACTAGAGGTAACCACTTGACGCATTGTATTTGTTTATTAGCTACAAAACAACGAAGGTACCCTTCCAAAAATTTGTTCACTATCTCAGTTTTCCCTTTAGATTGAGGATGATAAGATGAGTTATGAGCTAATTGAGTACCCAAATAAGAAAATAATTTCGTCCAAAAATTTCCAGTGAAAATGGGATCTCTATCACTTACAATAACCTTTGGGTTTCCATGTAGCTTTTTAATTGTTTCCATAAATGCAATATTGTTTGAATTGTTTAGAAGGATGAGATAATGCACAAAAGTGGGCCTACTTAGTAAGTCTATCAACTACTACCATGATGACACTCTTTCCTTCGAACTTGGGTAAACCTGTTATAAAACCCATTGAGACCTCCTCCCAACGCTGACTTGGAATGGCTATCGGTTGTAATAGACCCAGGGCCTTAATTGTCTCAACTTTATTTTGTTGTTATACCAAACATTCTGCCACAAACTTTTGAATATCATATTTAAGGTCATCCCAAAAAAGTTCGTTCTTGACCTTGTGGTAAGCTTTTAAAAATCTTGAGTGCCCTCCTAAGGAGAGGTGTGCAATTCCAAAAGAATCTTTTGTTTGAGTTGGGAATTCTTACATAGATACAAGTGATCTTTGTACCATAATGAGTCATTTTTCTAGATAAATGTATCAGATGCACTGGGATCTTGTTGCAACTTTTGAATGAGTGTCCACCCCTCTTCATCATTCTTCCATTGCTCCCTTGCTTAAGTTATCCAAAATATATTTAAGACTACCATGATATGTTTTTACCTTGAAGTGTCTTCCCATTAGGTAAGGGTGTCATTGCTTGAAGGCATGTAGTATTGCCAACATTTCCTTCTCATAAATAGGTTTGTGTAAATACTTTCCCTTTATTGGATGACTTTAAAAAGTAATTAATCTTCCTTCTTGCATTAAAACAACACCAATTCCATTTCCTGAGCCATCACATTTCACCATAAAGGTTTTTTTGAAGTTTGGTGTAGCTAAAACCAGAGCTTGGCACATTGCCTCTTTAAGATGTTCAAAGGACTTAGTTTCTTTTAGAGTCCAAAAAAATGCATCTTTCTTTAGTAATGTTGTTAGAGGTGCTGCTATTTTCCCATAATTCTTAACAAACTTGCAATAATACCCTGTTAACCTAAGAAATCCTCGAAGATGCTTTAGGGTTGTGGGGATTTCCTTTCCTTGATGGCTTTAATTTTGCTAGGATCTACCTTAACACTATCATGAGATACAATATGACCCAAATATTCCACCTTTTGCACCCAAAAGAAACATTTGGAGGTTTTTGCATACAATTGTTTCTCCTCCAATAATTTGACCACACTGTCAACATGTTGAATATGATCTTTCCAAGACTTGTTGTAGATTAATATATCATCAAAAAATACAAACACAAATTTTCTAAGGGTTTGAAAATGGAATTCATCAAACCTTGAATTGTGGAAGGTGCATTAGTAAGGCCAAAATGCATGACCAAAAATTCATATTGACCTTCATGAGTTATGAATGTTGTTTTTTGAATCTCTTTAGTCTTTATTCTAATTTGATGATATATTGAATGAAGATCGAGCATGGTGAAGTAAATTGCTCCAAGTAATTCATCCAACAATTCATCAATGGAAGGAATGGAAATAGTGAGCTTGTTGACCTCCCTACAATCTCGACACATACACCATGATCCATCCTTCTTATGTATTGATATTATAGGAGCAGAGAAATATCTTTGACTAGGTTGAATTATACATGCCTCTAGAATTTCGACAAGTATATGTTCAGTTTCACTTTTTTGGGCATAGGGATATCTGTAAGGTCTGATGTTTGGAGGAACGCTCCCTGAAATCAAGTGAATATCATGATCATGATGACAAATAGGTAGGATGCCTTTGAGAGTCTCAAATACCTTGGAATGATTGTCCAAGATTCTTTGGAGATATCAAGAAATAAATGATTTCGATGTTTGAACATCTAATGAACATAATTGTGAAATTATGCCTCGTCGTTCTTTCTTCAGAAGCTTTTTAATGCCATTAGAGTTGATTATCTGTTGAAAATGGCAACAGGAGAATCCTGATTTAATTTTCCCTTGAATTAAATTAGGAGAAAATTGTAATTCCATATGACGACAACTTATATGAGTTAACTAAATTAGTTTCACTTAGTTGGCTCAGTTAATTCAAATTGAGCGCCTAACTTGAGTCATGTGGAGTGGTTCCTAAATTTTAGGAGCCTAGGTTGAGTTTAATTTGAGTTGTAATAATTTAATTCAGTTAAATTCAGTTAAACTAGTTCCAACTATTGGAGGAACTAATAGGAGGCCTAGTAGTGGGGTGCAACTTCAGTGTTCAACCAGTTAATTGAGAAATCAGCCATGATTAATCCATGCATGCATGAAATATGAGTTAACCAATTGAGATTGGAGTTCAAAGGCAATGTACTATCAGTTGTATAATTTTCCAAGTTCTACAGGTGGTGCATGCAGTTAGAGAATGGCCTATAAGGATTGCACAATTCATGATGGGGATTTCTCTAATTAATAGAGGGTTGATTCCTTGAGAAAAAAACACACAGAAATAGGAGCTTGGCAAGCAACAAAATTGGGAAGAGTCAACTTGTGAGGCAGTGAGATAGATTATACTTGTGTAGATATTGTTTAGTAGTGAACAACCATTGCATTTCTTCTATATTTTTTGACTAATGCAATACAGATAGGAAGGGGTTTTGAGCAGTTGCTTTCCCCTTGGAAAAATCTCTGTGCATATGTGATTGAATCTTGTCTCATGTTTATGTTGTGATTTCTTGACCATTTAATTGTTTCCGTTGATGAGTAGAGTAGATTCAAGTCTTTTTGTTTTAGCAAATTACATAAGCAATTTGAATCTACAAGGAATTTCTACATGGTATCAAAGCAGGGATCACAATATAAGAGAAGACAAATTAAAATTTGTGCAGGAGGTTCGAATTACAAGATCAATGTTTAATGTTTTCTCCATGATTGAGAAGATGACTTCCACTGGACTAAGGCTCGAGTATGTTCTAGAAGGAACCACAAATTTTGTGGCATGGAAGATCCATATGGAGGCTGTATTTGATTATAGCGGGCTACTAGATTACATCAAGACAAATGTAGTTAAACCCCCAACAACTTATGCCCGGGATCTTGCTCAATGGAAGAAGGATGTAGAAAAAGCGAGGAGGATCATATTGGAGGGAGTTCGAGATCATATTGTCTCAAATCTCCACAGGAAAGAAAATCCATTCGCGATGTGAAAAACATTGACAGATTTGTTTGAGAACAATAGTGACCACAGGAAGTTGGAACTCAAGGACAAGCTTTGGAGTATCAAGATGAAAAATAATGACACAATTCTGCAGTACCTGAGAAAGTTTACACAGTGTCGTGATGAACTTGGCGGGGTCGGTGTGACTGTCCCTGAAGAAGATTTGGTAGCTCTAGCTCTGTTGGGTCTTCCCAGGAGCTGGCACAATTATCAAGATTCTGTGAATGGTAGAGACAAACCACTGAGTTGGGAGTGGTTATGGTTTGATCTAGTGTAGGAAGAAATAAGTTGGGACAAGTGAGATGGGACCTCATCCAAAGAAGAGGAAGAGGACCTTGCATTAGTCAGTAAAGGAAAGAAAACCAAGGGAAAGAAGTCCCAAGGCGAGGAGGGAAAGAATAAAGAATTGTCCAACCTCAAGTGCTTTCATTGTCATGAATTCAGGCATGTTACTACGAAATGTCCACAGAAGAAGGCAAGCAAGGAGCTTGCAGTAGCAGCAATAGGTGAAGCTCTAACTTCATAATTCGAGCTTGATTTTACTCTCGTTGCATGCATGTAAAGCACAATACTACGAAGCATGTGGTATCTCGACTGTGGTGCCTCGTTTCATATGAGGGGGAATAAATATCTCTTCATTGACTTGGAGGAGGAAAACCTCAAGAAAAACATTGTGTTTGGAGACGACGAGAGGTATAGCAAAACTGATATCAGTACAATTAGTTTTGGGAGGGAGTCCGACTCCCCTCTCAAATTCGAGGATGTGATGTTTGTTCAAAGTCTAAAGAATAATCTTGTTTTCGTCACAAAGTTTTGTTCTCATATTAGCTTAATTAATCATTCATTTTTATATGTTTATCTTCATTTTAGAAAAGAATTTAGAAGAAACGATTGTAGAAGCTAAATAAAATCAATCATTAACGAATTGTGTAATTTTGGGCATGAAAGCTAACTTTCACTATTTTTATATGCAGGAATATGAATTGAATGATTTTTGTTCAAACGATGGAACAACAACGACCAAGAAAAGAAAAGGACAATGTCTCGCTCATGTAGGCTAGTGGAAGAATAGGGGAATCAAGTTTATTTTGTAATAAAATCTGATTGTCGGTTGCGAAATCCTCAAGATCTCTTGATCCTAAGGATTCACTCCTATCCGTTTGTCTCTCATAGATTATATAAAGCCGATAGGTGAAATAGAACGGGCTAGCTAGGAATTGGGAGATTGTAACTTTCATTTTTGACACAGAGTATTCTCACTACGGTGATGATGTATCTTTATTATTGAATTTAATGAGAAAGACTGTGTTTTACTTGTAATCGCATTCTGAGTGTCTTTCGGCAGTGACTTCTGGAGACTCTTGGCCCGTTGCTAGGGGATTTACTGCTTTGCTTGTGCCATACTTATTTCTTTTTACTCTTGCAATTATTTATTCCTATTATTTCATGAAACTAGAATTATTCTGATTGTTGTGAGTATTGATCTTTATGATTTACCTTTATCGTTCAAAGTAGATTCTAGATCTTGCTATGTTTACATCTGTGTGTTAGTCTTTGATGAATTTATCAGATTAGTTTAAGTATTGATTGGTTTTCCTTCTGAGTAGTGTTATCAGAGATCTTGAGTTCACAATTGTTGCTTTTAGTTAAAAGCTTGAATAGTTGCTTGTTGTTTATTTGTTGTAGTTTTCCTTCTTGCTGAATGAATTATTGTCGATACTAGTTAGTAAATCTGCTAAGAGTGATTCCTTTAGCATACTTGCATTCAGATTCAGTTCTCCGCACAATAGATTAAAATAGATTTGAAAATGCTTTAAGGTTTGCCTTCAGATTTGTTTTGGATTGAACTTCGAGAATTAGATATTAATTATTGCAACGATTCGAAATCATTTCATTTTGAATTAGCCTCTGAATTCACTTACATAGACAATACTAAACACTCTTGAAATAAACAGACTTACCCTAGGTTGATAATCAATGTAGGTATTAATGTTTCTTTTAATAGTCATCTTAGTTCACCAACACGTGGCTACACTGTGATATTTAGCAAAGGAAAGGTTTTCCTTATACACATCGCCACAGGATAGGTGAAGCAGATCAGTGTGCGAGTCAAGAACCTATATGCACTTGAGGTAAAAGATGCATGCAAAGCCTTTAGGAGCGAGGAAAAGGTTAGATACTTAGTGTTTGAGAGGGAGCATAATTTACCTCTCAAAATGGTGTCTCAGAAGCAACCTCAACAAGTTGTGGAGTAGCCACAATTGGAGAAGCAAAGAGGAGACATAGTGAAAACATCCACTAAAGCAGAGACCTCCAGTAGGGGGGAATTTTAAGTCAAGTGGGCAGAGGGAGCACATGCCATCATACCTTCAGGTGTGAGGTGGGGCGATGTGCAGACATAGCCCAAAAGTTGCAGAAATTTGGTGAGGGTCCATTGAGGCGTTTTTTTCCCTCATGGATCATTACCTTGCTACTAGGGCCCACAATATTTAGTAGCAAGAGGATCATTGTCAGTCAAATATTGAGGAGCGCTGAGCAGTGTTGACAACAGAGTGGGAGGCTCAGTAGCAGAGTCAGCAACAACACAATTTTCCCAATAGATAGTTGCGGATTGATTCAATGATGATTATTATTATTTATGCTTTTTAGTTGTAAATGTCGCAGTAGCAACAACAACAGTGGGAAGTGTTGCATGCAATACAATCCAAAGGTAATGGATCGGGGCAGATGTGAATCCCTTTTTTGTTGAAAGGGAGTGTTGAAATGGAAATAAAAAAATCCTGATTTAATTTTCCCTTGAATTAAATTAGGAGAAAAATGTAATTCCAAATCACAAGACAACTTGTACGAGTTAACTAAGTTAGTTTGACTTACTTGGCTTATTTAATTCGAGTTGAGGGCCTAAGTTGAGTCATGTAGAGTGGTTCCTAAATTTTAGGAGCCTAGGTTGAGTTTAATTTGAGTTGTAATAATTTAATTAAGTTAAGCTGAGTTAAAGTCAGTTAAACTAGTTCCAACTATTGGAGGAACTAGTAGGAGGTCTAGTAGTGTGGTGCAACTTCAGTATTCAACCAGTTAACTGATAAATAAACCATAATTAACTCATGCATGCATGCAATTCGAGTTACCCAGTTGAGATTGGATTTCAAGGGCAGTGTACTATCAATTATATAATTTTTCGAGTTGTACAGGTGGTGCATGCAATCAGTGAAGGTCCTATGGGGATTGCGCAATTCAGGATGGGGATTTCTCTAATTAATAGGGGGCTAATTCCTTGAGAAACAATTCAAGGAAATAGGAGCTTAATGGGCATCAGAATTGGCTAAGTATTGGCTAGAGTAAACTTGTGAGTCAGTTAGATAGATTATACTTGTGCAAAGATTGTTTAGGGTTAAACAAGCATTGCATTTCTTCTCTATTTTTTGACTAATGCAATACATATAGGAAGGGGTTTTGTGTAGTTGTTTTCCCCTCAGATAAATATCTGAGGATATGTGATTGAATCTTGTTTCATGTTTATGTTGTGATTTCTCGATTGATTAATTGTTTTCGTTGATTAGTAGAGTAGATTAGAGTCTTTTTTTTTAGAAAAATACATAAGCAGTTTAAATCTGCAAGAAATTTCTACGTTATCTTCCCTGGTTTCCTTGTGATGCCCCTTATTTCAATTTCCTTTCCTTTCAAGAAAAAGTTTTTTTTTTTTTTTTTGTGAAAATTAAAAGTTATCGTCCCCAAAGATTGTAACCATTGGACTCCTAATACAACATCAACACCACCCATAGGAATGGAAAGCATTAGACTATTCAATACATATTCCGCCATGGTTGGATTGATATTATGGCACTTCCCTGAGAAATTTATAATTCCTCCATTTGCAGCGATCACTTGACACTCTTGTGCTGGATACAGAAAGCAATTGAATTCCTTGGCTATCTTACAATGAATAAAATTATGAGTACTACCAGAATCAATCAACACTATTACCTTTTCTCCTTGATATATCCTTCTATCGTGAGAGTTTGAGGAGTAGTAATTCGTGCCAATACATTATAAGGTATGGTTGGATTCATTTTTTCTTTCTTTGGGGTTGGTTCCTTGTGTATATCCTCTTCCTTTGATGTTTCTAATTCCTTTTCTTCCTCCTCTTCAAAATCTATGCAAAATAATTTCTTAACACACTTATGACCCTTAGTGTATTTGCTATCACAACTGTAATAAAGCACTTTTGCTCTTTTTTCCTCCAGTTGTTGTGGCGTCAACCTTATAGGTTGTGGGAGGTTAAAAATATATATCTAGTTTTGTTGTTTTATTCCCTATATATATATATATAGTTTTGTTGTAAATATGTGTTTTCCTTAAAAAAACGTGTATCATGATTGAAACAATTTTTGGTGGAAGCTCCACTCATCATACATAACAAAATTACATTACATAATTTTTTGTATTGGAAAAAAAACCCTATAATAAAATAAAAAAATAATAATTTCAAAGACATTTGCACTTTTATATCCATTATTATCAAATAATAAATTACAAAAACCAATGCATTTTAAAGAGATCCTATATACAAACAAGGGTTGCATTGAGCATAGTCCCTCGCGTGCTAAATATTTTTGAATTCAAAAATGTTTAAATGTATGATTATAATTTGAAGATATCTTTAAACTTATTGTGCAATAAACATGTTTATATATATAAATACTACTTATGAATATTAACTTAACCACCATTATTATTATACCTATTTATGTCGCTTATCCATAGTTTAACACTGAGAATTCAATTTTTGTTATTTTGTTATTATTATTTAAATTTATTTATTTGTAAAGTGACTGGCTGTCTTATTATGGGTTGTTTAGTAACTTCCATTTCTATTATACTACTTATGAATATTACCTTAACTACCATTATAATTATACCTATTTATGTCGCTTATCCATAATTTAACATTGAGAATTCAATTTTTGTTATTTTATTATTATTAATTAAATTTATTTATTTGTAAGATGTTTGATTGAGGTTTTATTATGGATTGTTTAGTAACTCCCATTTCTATTAGTTACTAATTTTTTATTTTTATTTTTATTTCCTTTTTATTTAACTTTATTTATTTATTTATTTTCCATTTTCTTAACTTATAGTTTTTCTCCATATTTTCAGTTTAAGGTGACTTATTATTATATTAAAAACATATTTTAAAACATTATATATATTAATAAACACACACACACACACACACACAAACACGTATATTAAAGTGTATAGATGTTAATATAAACAATATTAGTTAATCCTATTTCTTAGTTTTTGTGATGACATTCAACAATACAATTTTTATATTTTATTAGTTATTTTATTTTTGTGTTTTAATTTAATTAAAATATATGTAAGTTAAGTGGCAGGTACTAGCTACTATGTAGCCCTCGTTATCATTTTTATTATTTAATAAAAAGTTAGTATGTATCTATGTCGTAAGGCATCTCCCTTTGGGAAGAACTCCCCTACTGCCCACCTATCCTCACTGTGCACCATTCGATCTTTCGTTAGATGATTGAATTATAATCATATGTTGATTTGAGATATGCCAACATGTGTCAGTTGTGACTGGATAGAAACTTGCGAAGACTGAACACTGGCAGTTGTAATTGGCGAATGCTCGTTTCTTAATAGAATGTGATGAAGACTGGACGCTGGCGGTTGTAACTTACGAATGCTCATTTCTTGCTAGAATGTGATAGAGCACTAAATCTTGAAATTGATTTCAAGATAGATTAGTTGTAATATTCTCAACAGTCGAAGCCTCGCATTAGCATATATATATATATGTATGTATTTGTTCTCTTTCTCCTTAAAGGATTCCTCTTGTCTAGCTTGAAGGGTTGACCGTATTGTTTATTGCAGGGTTAAATAGGTCCACACATCATTTCACTGTGCAAATATATACACGGATCTGAACGACACCTTCCACACCTATACACAGATCCGCCGTGATATTTATCAAATTATACACAACGAAGAATGATGCTCTTTGGCCCATAATGCGTACTCAACATGAATTCCTCGATGCCCCTTTTTGTTTTCAGTGTTTTGAACAAAGTTTCAGTATAAAATTTGAAAGGATTGAAAAGAGGACAATACCCATTTTAGAAAAAAAGGTATAAAATAGAAAGAATTGATATCGCATAATACCCATTTTAGAATAGAGGAAAAAAAAAAGGGGAAAGTCGTAGCTGCAAGATTGAAATTGGGGGAGATTCTCTTTCTCCTTAAAGGATTCCTCTTGTCTGGCTTGAAGGGTTGATTGTATTATTTATTGCAGGGTTGAACAGGTCTGCACATCATTTCACTATGCAAGTACATACACATGGATTTGCACAACACATTCCACACCTACACACGGATCTGTCACGATTTTTATCAAATTAGTCACAACGAATAATGATGCTCTTTGACCCACAATGCATACTCAACATGAATTCTTCGATGCCCCTTTTTATTTTTGGTGTTTTGAATAGAATTTCAGTATTAAAATTTGAAAAGAGGACAATACTCGTTTTAGAAAAAAAGTATAAGATAGAAAGAATTGATATCGGACAATACCCATTTTAGAAAAGAGGAAAAAATAGGGAAAGTAGTAGCTACAAGATTGAAATTGGGGAAGCTTAAGCTAATATGTTAGAAAGCTGGATTTGAGATTTGAAATCCAATGTGTGTTAGAGATTTGAATTTTTCAATGGATTCCCTCACCATTTTTGGTCCTTAATGGGGATCATAGTAGGCTTTTGGAACTTGGTCCCTCCCCAGCTGCTGGAAATGGTGAGGAGATGGCTGGAATCATGGCAGGAGAAATGGAATGCTTACAAGTTTTTCAGGATTCCTCGGCACTATGGCTATGATGGGGTCCAGGAGAATGGATTATATAATAATGTTAGTACCTATGTCAGTACCCTAGGAGGTGTTGTGGATACTCATTGTGCTAATTTGTATAGTGCTAACAATTCCAATGATATGTTTATTTCATTAGAGGCAGGTCAGAGTGTGGAGGACGTGTTTTTAGGTGCCAGGTTGTGGTGGATACATGAGGTGAAGAAGAAGGATGGTGAGGGTGATCCACAAGAGGGATATGACTACAGAGGAAGTTGATCACAGGAAGAAAGAGCTCAAGATATATACAAATAGAAAGGATTCATTTGTTGTCTCACCTTGTTGTGGTTTTACTTCTTTATCTTTCGCTTTTTTGAGTATCTGTTATTCTGGTACAATTTATCTTTCTTCTCCCTCTCGATTTGGTTATTCTTTCCCCTGCTTTTGGTCTCACCTCTTTAAGCTTTTGGTATCTTCATAAAGTGCATTTTATCCACCAGAGTTACAAAAGATGTAAGTAAGAGTGGGTTTCAACAAGTGTTGAAGATTCAAGCAAGCAAATGTCATCAATAAAGAAATTTCTCATTAGAAAAGTAAAAGAGAGCTAAGAGAGATTATACACACAAAAAATCACAACACTATATTTTATTGATCATATAAAGCAGTTACATATATAAGAATTAGATCACCGACTTCTAGATGATAAGATCTGAAGAAGGTAGATCTATGACTCATAGACAACTCACACACATAGGGAAATAACAAATTCTAGATTGACTCCTTGAGATTCACAATTACAACTCATACACATGGAAAACAACCACATCTAAAATAACACCTCATAATACTCATTGACAACTTGTAATACACATGGAACACATGACATGGAAGCATTACTTCTAACACCCTCCCTTAATGCTTACATGGATAATATTAAAAACACATATTACAACAATAAATAAATCTTTGTCTGACTGGTCTTCATCAGCACCCACATCCACTCTGGAATCTCGCAAACACTTCTCTTTCACCACCACATCTTTGAGTTGTTACTTGACCTCCATTTAAAACGTAACTGCCTCTAACCATCGTTGATGAACATTACAAGATCAACAATATTGACACCTCAGATCATCGGGGCTTCCACGATAAGAGTCATAAAGTAATGAACCATCCTATGGACCAACCACCATTTGTTGGATATTTCACTTTTGGTTATCAATAAGTTGCTAGGGTGGAGGTCTGGATATTGAATGTGTTCAAAAGTTGATCAAACAACTTGACCTTACAAGAATTGGTGTTTCAGACACTAGGGCTTCCAATTTAAAAACCACCAACCATTTTTTATAACCAGAATTGAAACATTTCACAACTACAAACTCAATAATCATCAAACTATCAACTATCATTCAAGCATAGACAAGTCACCACATCCCTTCGTAACACAAGTAAAAATTTGTTCGTATGGTTCAATCTTTGTCTTGGAGCTTTCTCGTTTTCACAAAGCAACATTTGTTAGAGTGGTCAATTCCAACAAACTTACACACATATTGAGTTGATTAGACTCAATATGTTTAAAAATGCAAACTCCAAAATTTGAGATCGGAACAAAATTGCAACATAAACATTTGACGCAAAGATCTCTTCCCCGTAGAAGTGAAAAATTGAGATATGCCTCCAATTTCAACACTTTTGACATATATCATTGGCCACTTGAAACTCCTTCACCCCAGATTTCAGATCCAGATTTGCGCAGTAGCATGTACAGTCCATGGGCATGATTTTGTAGATTTATAATATGATAGTGCACACAACTTTGACAAAACCATCCAGGCATGAATTTAACTCCTTTGCAAGTTCCGGGCAGATAATCACAAACAAAACTTTACAGATAGCAAGATAATGGAAGGATCTGGCAATGCTTGAAGAAGTCGCAAACAAACAAACAGATCTATATGCAGGATCACAAAAACAAAATTAACACACTAAAAATAAACTCTCACACATCTATACTAATATGTACAAAAATAATAACACTGAGGATCCTCACATATTCCTGGACCTCCCTTGAGGGAGTCAAGGGAGTACCATCTCTGATACCAACAAAAAAAATCACATACTATATTTTATTAATAATATAAAGTTGTTACATATATAAGAATTAGAATAACCGACTTCTAGATGATAAGATCCGAAGAAGGTAGATCTATGACTCATGGACAACTCACACACATAGGGAGATAGCAAATTCTAGATTTACTCCTTGAGATTCATAATTACAACTCATACACATGGGAAACATTTAGATCTAGAATAACACCTTAGAATGCTCATTGATAACTTGTAATACACATGGAACACATGAGATGGAAGCATTACTTCCAATACTCCTTTGATTTGCATATGGACCAGCGAAATATAACCCCTAAAATTCACATGTACACCTGAAATGGTGGTGGGTGGAATGATTAATTTCTTGCACAAAATCATCGAAACAATTGTTATCATGGCCATCAGTTGAGCAAGAGACTTATCAGGAATGTGCATATGCACCTCTTGCTCAACAGATGGCCATGATAACAAATTTTCATTGTTGTTGTTGAACAATTTCATGGTTCCCACCACCATTTGTTAGATGGAAAGGAACAATGTACATGAGAATCTATAGTGTTATGGTCAACCTCCCATGTGCATATCAAAGGAGTTTGTGTCTATTGAGAACAATTGCTTAATGAAAGCTTCAACATGTATTCAAACTCACTCTGTACTTACATTTTTTGTAACTATGGTTGATAAAATGCACTCTAGGATGCTAAGAAAGAAATAGAACAAATACAAAAGAAAGAGATTCAACAAACTTAAACCATACTTTAAAGAGATGAGACGAAAGGCAGGGGAAAGAGAAACCAAATGTGGAGGGAGCAGGAAGAGAAGTTGTACCAGAATAATTACAATAAACTTGAAAGATAAAGAAGTAAAACCACAACTAGGCGAGTCAACAAATGAAAGAGACAAGATACAAAGAGAAGTGCTACAAAAGTAGATTTCAATGATAATGAGCAAAAAAGTGAATCTATTCTAAGAGCTCATAAAGACACTCCTAGTATTCACATGGAAAAAATAGAGATGTTGCGAAAAAGGAGGATGGTGAATCTAAAAGGATAATAAAAGTTATTTTTATAGTTATTGTATTCGATAGATAATAAAGTTATTTTTAAGGTAGTGTTTGGCATTGATATCGTAATCTCCAACCCCACTATAACAACAATGATTCTTTAATAGTTCTTAAAGTGTATTATAGAGTAAGGCACTTTCCAACCCTATATTCATTCAGATAATAAGTTGACATAGATATCCAACAACATAAGTGTGCCAATTTAATTATATTATATCATGTTTTTTACTCTAAATAAATTTGTTTATTTATTATGATTGTTATCTTTTATTTCTTAAAATGTTCTTAAATATTGTTTATGTTTTTTCTTGTTATCTATCTTAAAAATTGTTTTTCTTTAATTTGATATGGTCTTGGTTTCTTCGATAACAACCCACAATTACATTGGTTGTAATTTTCATTTTTGGTAGTATACTATTAGTCTATAGTTAATGCTAATAATATATGATTCGATTCATAATTGACCATCAATTAGTGAACCTTTGATTACAAATAGAATGCAAAATGTACTCATTTTTTATAATATTTATTTATTTATTTTTATTTTAATTTTAATTTTCCAACCCTATATATAGAATTAAAAATCTGGTAATATTTAAATTATTTTTATAATAATGAGTTTTTTCCAAAGAAAAAATTGAACTTTCTATTAAGGAAATAAAAAGTTACATAGTATATGCACTTAAGCATTTAGAAGACTGTATGTTTATCATCTAAACATAGAGTGTTAATCTGAGCTTGGTAAGCAAAAACAATTACTTTCCCATCTCAACTTGAGCAAAAATGATCATTGACTCCAATTCCCGGGCCTCCTCAAATGAGGAAAACAACAAAAACAGGAAAGAGATCAGTAACATTCAATAGAAATTTCCATTGTTTTTTGTCTAGAATCAATAAATACAAAAGCCCCACATATATAGGTCTGGGTATCCATCATAGTAACATAACCAAAATTTTGTAAACAGAAACAAAAACACACGCTGATAGTAGCATAAGCTCTGAAACGAGCTTTAGAGCACAAAAAGAGGTTGATTCGACACACAGATCACTTAAGTTTCTTCATCTTTTATGTGCCAACTATCCAAAACCTGTTGCCCACCCTCCTTAGATAAGAGGTATGTTGTAGTGTTTCGTTCCTTGTAAATATGGCACACAGTAATAGAGTTAAAGAATTGTTTGATATTTAAAGCTTCTTCTAACAAAGGAGATAAATATAGTTTTGACATCTCCTCTCTCCATTGAACCATTTGATGACATTCAGAGAGTCACCAAAAATCTAAACCGATCTTATTCCTAGGTGTGTAAGCCAACAAAGAAGGAGTTTTAATGTTTGTGGTTCGACATAATTATTTGATTCCGCGCCTAGCCCCACCGAGGCTTTTAGGCATCTATGTACTGTAGAACAACCTGTAGATTCACAAGCTCATGTAATCTACTAAAACAAGAGACAAGAATATACTTCTTCTCTTTACAGCAGAAGCCCATAAACATTGAGCAAACAATAATCAATAGAGGAAGAGAATCGACGGCACATAACACAATAATCCAGGAAAGCCACAACTCAAAACCCCACTATCTATTTTGTATTAATCAGGAAAATTAAGATGAAAATACAATGCTTGTTCTCTCTAGAACAGTCCCAACACTCAGCAAATTCAATCTCCAACTCATAAGCAAACTCAAGGCCAAAGCTTAGCCTCTTCACAAGCTCTCCAAGTTTACATTCCAATGTGTAATTCCTATGGAGAATAACTTGTATTTAGAGGGAAATAAAGCCTCTAAAAATAGCGGAATCCCTCAAGGATCAGTTCCTGATTGCAGGCACTGTCAGTGTAACTCAGAAAAATCTAAAACAAATAGTACACTGTCCATGCACTCTAGTCTCAACTTGGTCTTTCTCAGAATCAACATGCATGAGTTTCTGATGGTGGAATATTTAGTTAACTAGAGTAGCACTAATTAGGTCACTAGTGTCCCAACTGACTGTTTACTCACTATTAGTTCCTAAAACTGATTGGAACTAATTTAGCTGGACTTAACTCAATAAACAAGAGTTAACTAATTACAACTCATTCATAAATCATCCTTAACTCCTATAAGTTAGGGACAACATATACATGTCTTCTAAAAGACTTCCAATTCGAATTTTCTAAATTAATTAAACTTAATTAATTATTTTCAAAATGCTATGGGAAAAGAATTCTATTTTAATTCACAGTTTAATTCAAGGACAAATTAAACGGGAATTTCTTGTTGCCATTTCTCAACAATCTCTCTCAACAAGAAAAGTATTATCCACTATCCCGATCCTGTCTCTGTGAAACTCGAATTTACATCTTGGCAATGCCTTTGTTAAGATGTCAGCATCTTGCTCCTCTGTGGGAATGTAATCTAACAACATGATCCGCATTAATACATAATCTCTAAGATGATGATATCGGATATCTATATTCTTGGACCGATCATGAAAAACTGGATTTTCGGAGAGTTTGATACAACTTTGATTATCATAATAAATCATTGTCGGATCCATCTACTGACCAAAAAAACCAACCAGGATCTTCCTCATCCAAATAGGCTCACATGTTGCTTGACTTGCAGCCATGTACTCTTCCTCTGCCAAACTGAGTGCAACCAATCTCTGTTTCCTATTGTACCAAGAAACTACAGTTGATACAATACTAAAGAACCCTCCTGATGTGCTCTTCCTATCAGATGGACTCCCCACCCAATCTGCATCGGTGAAGCCTTGAAGCTTCATTCCCTTTGTCCGTCTGTACCACAACCCAAATTGAGTAGTGCCTTTGAGATATATCAATACATGCTTTGTTGCCTTCCAATACAACTTGGTAGGCCTAGCCATTGTTTGACTAAGATGGTTAACTGCATAACACATATCTGGTCGCGTGTTCACCAAATACATGAGTGAACCCACAAGTTGCCTGTAAACAGTAGCTTCCTCTACTTCTCCTAAAGTAACATCCTCCTTCCTCCAGTTACCAGCTAAAGGAGTCTCCATGGGTTTACTGCTCTCCATGCAGAATCTCATGAGTATCTCATTGGCTTACTTGTCTTGAGAAACAAACAACTCCCCATCTCCCTGCCATACCTCCATGCCAAGAAAGTAATGCATGAGCCCCATGTCCTTCATCTCGAACTCCCTTGCAAGGTCCTCTTTGAAAGATTTGATGAGCTTCTCATCACCTGTCAGTATGAGATCGTCTACATAAAGTACAATGATCAAAATCTTACCTTCCACCACTATCTGTTACAGGTTCGCATCTGCTCCACTCTTTGTGAAGCCCAACCCAATGAAGTAGCTATCTATCCTGGTGTACCAAGCACGCGGTGCTTGCTTTAGCCCATACAATGCTCTCTTGAGCCGGCACACATGTGACTCACGGTCCAAGGTTTCAAAACTTTCGGGCTACTCTATGTACACCTCTTCCTCAATCATGCCATTGAGGAAGGTAGTCTTCACATCCATCTGATGGATCTTCCAACCCATTTGTGTTGATAGTGCCAAAATAGATCTGATTGATGAGTACCTTGCAACAGGAGCAAATCATAATCAATCCCCTCTACCTGTGAAAATCCACAGGCCACAAATTTGGCCTTATGCTTCTCCACACTACCATCTGCAACTTGCTTTATCTTGTAAAGCCAACGGGAGCTCCCAAATGACTTGTCCTCCAGTCCCGAGACCACATCCCAAACACTGTTTCGAACTATGGAGTCATACTCCTCGACCATCGCATCAACCCAAATTGGCTGCTACATTGCTTCCTGAAAGGAAGATGGCTCTGTCACAACACATGCACCCATAAGTGCCATGTATCTAGTGTAACTCTCTGGGGACCTCTTCTGTCTGCGCTGAGAAGAAGTTGCTCCCACATTTTCTCGTGCATCATCCAACAATTTGTCAGCCTATCTAGTGCACTTTCTTCCCTCTCTAGAAGACTTTGCCTGAGTGGATGTCTCCACTCCCGAAACCTCTGCATGTGGCTGCTCAACATCAATCTGAGGCTCCTCAGCCTTAGGAACTAAAAGTTCCTCCTTTGCATGTAGCGCAAGTTCGCTCTCAAGGGAAACTTGCATGGCCTTCTCCTCATCAAACTTGACATCCCTGCGAACCACTGTCATCCGATTGGTTTGCATGTACACTCGATAGTCGTGGGGAGTATCATTGTACCCCACAAAGATCCCCAACTCTATTGTTGGCTCTAGTTTCTTTCGTGCATCTTTAGTCACATGGCAATAAACCGATGACCTAAAAATCCTAAAGTGACCAACATCTAACCTCTTACTAGAATAAGATTCCTTTTGTGTTTTACTTTGAAGTATTTGATGTGGGCTATGGTTTTGAACATAAACCGTTGTGTTGCATGCCTTAGCCCACAAGAGTAGTGGTAGGCCCTGATCATGCAACATCACCCTTGCTGGCCCTACTATGCTCTCGTTCTTCCTCTCGGTAACCCCATTCTGTTGAGGGTTATGAGGTGCCGTCAACTCTCGTTTAATCCCTTCTGCTGCACAGAAGTTCTTAAATTCATTGGAGACATATTCTCCACCATTATCACTCTGTAGAGCCTTAACCTTCTTGCCTGATTCTTTCTTGACCAATTCTTTGAATTCACAAAACTTTGTGAATGTCTGATCCTTTCTCTGCATGAAAAATATCCAACATTTATGAGAATAGTCATCTAGAAATATAACATAACACCTGTGTTTGAAGGTGGATACTATCGAGAATGGTCCACACACATATGAATAGACTCTCTCCAGAATAGACTCTGCTCGACTGTCTCTATCTCCAAAGGAAGACGTGGTGTATTTTCCCAAAGTACAACCCTTTCATGTATCAACTTTCTCAAGCTTTCCTTTGGGAAGGCCGGTAAAGATTTGTTGCAACATATTCAAAGCCCCATGATGCAAGTGGCCCAATTTCCTGTGCCACAACTCGCCGACGTCTCAGCTCAACATCTTTTCTGCTTTTGAACTCAAAGCAGCAAAATCCTCTACCTTTATCTTATAAAGATTCTAAACTCGAATACCTATCTTCTTTACTTTACCCGTGGCTATGTGTTGAAGGAATGCCTTTCCTTTCGAAAAGATCACATCATATCCTCTATCCTCAAGCATGGCGATGGATACCAAGTTATTTGTCAGTCCGGGTACATGCATAACATTCTTCAAGGTGAGTGGAGCTGCATGCTCCCTATGAAAAGTAATAGTGCCCACACTAGTAACACTATACTTACCATCATCACCCATCTCGATATGCATATTGAGATCTTTCTCCTCCAGTTCACTAAATAGCTCTTTGTCGCCAGTCATGTGGAAAGAAGCTCCACTATATAAGTACCAGACACTTCCCATCATTGAAGACACCATGCATGTAATGAGGGAAAAGTCGAATTCGAATTGGGAGGCCAAAGCCTCACCCACTTCTCCTCCAGAGGACTTCTCCTTGGACTTCTTTAATGGACAATTTGTAGCAAAGTGACCCATCTTATGACAATGAAAGCATTTAATTTTCGTCATTTACTTTTTCTTACCTCCATGATAAGAATTTGATTTGGAACGAGAAATTTCACCTTTCCCATTCCTTGCCTTAATTGCTAAGGCACAGTTCTCTTCATCATCAGTCTTTGATGAAGAGCCATCGCTAGTGTTCCTCCTGATCTCATCCTGCTTCAGATCTGACCATAGTTGTTCACAATCTGGTAGCTTCTCCCAACCATTGACAAAGTCCGGATAACTATGCCAACTCTTTTGGAGCCCAAGAAGAGAAAGGCTCACCATATCCTCCTTGGAAACTGTGATTCCAACACTTCCAAGTTCATCCCGACATTGAATGAACTTGGTCAAGTACTTTGGAATCTTCTCACCTTTATCCATCTTGATTTTACTAATTTTATCCTTCAGTGCTAACTTCCTTTGATCATTGTTATTCTGATACAAGTCCGTCAATGTTTTCCACATAGCATGTAGAGTTTCCTTTCCATGGAGACTCGAGACAATGTGGTCTCAAACTCCCTTAGGGATTTTTCGCCTTGCCTTCTCCACACACTTCTTCCATTCGGCCAAGTTATATGCATCCGTAGCTATTGGCTTGGGGACTTCTTGATCAATGAATTACTTCAAGACATTATCTTCTAGCACAACCTCCATCCTGTCCCTCCAGGCTATAAAATTCCAGTTGCCTTCAAAAGCTTACTCAAGCCTCAACCCATGGAACAACATCTGTCGAGCCTGAAGTATGTATGCAAATTCGACTTTCACTTGTAACCCAGAAACTCAAAGCTTCGAAATCTCCTCTAGAGATCTGATTTTAAATTAGCGATATCTCCCTCATTCGAACTCCGATTCAACTGATTTTTTTTTAATTTGGGTATATTTTCCCAAGGAATCCAATCTGTAATTTTTTATTTTTATTTTTGAAAATTTTGCACAAAAATTCTCAAAACTTATCTACAAACTCTCGTGCCAAAAAACAATCTTGCTCTGATACCATGTAGAACAACCTGTAGATTCAGAAGCTCATGTAATCTACTAAAACATGAGACAAGAATCTACTTCTACTCTTTACAGAAGAAGCCCATAAACATCGAGCAAACAATAATCAATGGAGGAAGAGAATCAAAGGCACATAACACAATAAATATCTGGGGAAAGCCACAACTCAAAACCCCACTATTTGTTTTGTATTAATCAGGAAAATCAAGATAAAATTACAATACTTGTTCTCTCTAAAACAATCCCAGCACTCAGAAAATTCAATCTCCAACTCATAAGAAAGCTCAAGGCCAAAGCTTAGCCTCTTCACAAGCTCTCCAAGTTTCTATTCCAACGTGTAATTCCTATGGAGAATAGCTTGTATTTAAAGGGAAACAAAGCCTCTAAAAATAGCACAATCCCTCAAGGATCAATTCCTGAATGCATGCACTGTCAGTGCAACTCAAAAAAATCTAAAACAAATAGTACATTGTCCCTGCACTCTAGTCTCAACTGGGTCTTTCTCAGAATCAACATGCACGAGTTTCTGATGGTGGAATCTTCAGTTAACTAGAGTAGCACTAATTAGGTCACTAGTGTCCCAATTGACTGTTTACTCACTATTAGTTCCTGAAATTGATTAGAACTAATTTAACTGGACTTAACTCAATAAACCGAGTTAACTAATTACAACTCATTCATAACTCATCCTTAACTCCTATAAGTTAGGGAAAACATATACATGTCTTCTAAAAGACTTCCAATTCGAATTTCCTAAATTAATTAAGTTAATTAATTATTTTCAAAATGATATGAGAAAAGAATTCTATTTTAATTCACAGTTTAATTCAAGGACAAATTAAAATGGAATTTCTTGTTGCCATTTCTCAACATGTGCATTCATATGAATCACCATTCCTACCTCACACATATTCCTTTGATCTGAAGCCCTGTCGAAGTAAGCCTAGGGGATATTGTCCCTAATATGTTCCTCCCTAATCCCCCTTATGATAGGTTTCTGGACTGGTACATGAATACTCTCATAAATGGTTGCGCATTCAATAGCTATGTGATCAACAAAAGGGATCTGATCCTTGAAAATGCTCCTGTTCCAGGCCAACCAAGTACCCCATGCTATAATTAAAGGTTGATTTCGCAGAGTTTCCTCCGGTATGTCCTTCCACCAATTTTTCCATACCTCCTTGATGTTTTCTCCATCCCATCTCTGATCTTTCTCTATCAACCTTTGCATTGCCAACTAGACTGGTTTGTTAAAAGGACACTTTAGGAATAGATTTCAAACTGATTCTTCGTCTTTTCTACATAGGGAGCACCAGCCTGTGCCCATTTTAGATCTCTTCTGGAGATTTTCCTATGTTGGAACCTTATTCCTTAGAATTCACCAGAAAAACATTCTTTCTTTTTTATCTGGACATTTAAGTTTCCATATATGCTCTGCCCACCACTCCGGATTTCCCATCCCTTCTTAGACATGAGGAAACTATATCCAAATTTTGGGGATTAATTCCCTGTTGGAGCATGAACCCATCGCAGAGTGTCAGGTCTATTTCTCAGGCGGATATTTGATATCAGAAGTTCCATAATGAAGTGATGCCATTCCTCCACCCATTGGGGTTCTAGATTTAGATCTCATGCAGATAACCATGCTTGGAACCAAATTTTCGATTTTCCAACTTTCTCAATCTGGCTCAAGTGATAAATTCCTCTTATTTCCAATTGGTCTATGATGCCTGGGGATAGGGAAAAACCTTCGTTGCAACCCACCCACAGATCCTTCCCAACTCTTACTTGCTCTCCATTCCCCACCTACTAGGAAAGTCCTTGCTCAATAATTTTGATTAGGTCCAGAGTTTCCTTCCAAACCAAAAACACTTGTGGACTTTTCTTGTTCGACTTTCTGATTCACTCAACTAAAGGGGTTGGATCAATATACTTTCTTTTTACCACCATTGTCCACAAATTTTCCATCGTTAATAGTCTCCATCCCAGTTTTGCTACCAGAGACGGGCTGAAAGTTGTGAGATATTTTATGCCCCACCCTCCTTACTCCTTCAGTCTAGCCACCTTTTCCCAAGCCACCCATGGTAGGACTGCGTCCTCTTTTGAACTAGCCCATAGAAATTTGTTGCATACTTTCCTTACTCTTGCCAAAATTCCTTTGGGCACCCATGTAAGTGCCGCCCAATAGACAGGGATTGCCATGATAACATATTTGATCATAACTAGCCTGCCAACTCTTGATAACCATTTATAACTGCAGTGTTTTATCCTATTTTCAATTTGAGGCACTAGCCAGAACCAGTCTCGGTTACTATATTTTTCAGGCTTTAAATGGAACCCTAGGTATTTGAAGTTGTCAGCCATCTTCTTTTCCTCAAAAGGAAGGTCCTCTACTATGTTCCTAGTCTCCATCCTATTAAAACCTTCCAGAATAGTGATGATTTATCTTTGTTGATACACATTCCTGTAGCTTTAAGGAACAACTCAAGGATAGATTTTAAAACCCTGGTTTCACTCTTGCTACCATTACCTAAGAGATCAGATGGGTTATGTTTAGATTGAAAACCACTTCAACTCCCTTTATATCACCTCTTCTTCTTGCTTCAAGTATCATTTGAATGAGTCCCTCTACTGCTAGGAGGAAGAGTAGGGGAGAGAGAGGACATCCTTGCCAGATTCCCCTCTGACTCTACAAGAAAGGTGTGGCCGCTCCATTCATTAGAATAACAAAACTAATATTTGTCATACATCCCATAACCCAATTTATGAACCCGATGTTGAACCCCAAGTGAGTCAAGAGCATTCGGATGTACAACTAGTTAATTCGATCGCATGCTTTTGATAGATCTATTTTCACTATAACACCTTTCCTTCGGAATTTTTTTATGATGTGGATGGTCTCCTGAGCCACACCTACTGCTTCATGAATCTGTCTGCCATCCAGGAAACCGAACTGCTCTTTTGAAATGTTCCTTGAGAGGATCAGTTTTAATATAACTGCAATTACTTTTGCAATTATTTTGTAGATGCAGTTACAAAGTGATATTGGCCTGAAATCCTCAAAGGATGACAAGTCCTCCTTTTTTGGAATTAGGGCTATGAACATGGCATTGAAAGGTTCATAGATCGACCCTTTTACCCTTGATTCTTCGATGACTTCAGTCAGTTCATTCCCCAAGAACTCAAAAAAATGTTGAAAGAACTCCACTGTCCATCCATCCGGACTTGGAATCTTATCCTTTTTCATTGTCCTTAAAATTTCGTCGACTTCTCCTTTAGTCACTTCCCCCATGGTAGTTTCATTCTCCTCCTCCTCTAGGTACCTTATAAATTTTTGACTTGTCCTTACCACCTCGACAATTGACAGTTTTGAAGGGGCTTTGAAATTTTTTTTAAAGTGGTTCCTTCCTTGTAAGGACAATGCCTCAAAATATTTGGCCTGAGTTCCATCCTCTGATTTTAACGACCATATAGTATTTGAGTTTTTTTGCCCTTTAGCATAATTTTGGATAAAATTTAAATTTTCGTCACCTGCTGCCAGCCATATTGCCCTACTTTTTAGTCTCCACTATTCTTCTCTAATTGCTAAAATATTTCTTCGATTGGATTCCAATTGTTTGATCCTATTCCTCTTGCCTTCATTCTCATATCCATCTTCTTCCGGACTTTCTAGCTTATTAAGTTCCACTCATATATGCTTTAGTTCTTCTTCTTCTTTGGATTTCTTATTTCTAGCCCATTCAATAGTTTCCTTCTTTAATCACTTCAGATTTTTCCATGAACTAATAGGCTTTCCCCTTATCCTCATTGGTTGCTACTGACCTCTAAGTATTTTTAACCAAAATGTTATATGATTCCTCCTTAAGCCAGGATGGGTTGAATTTAAAAGGGGTGTTGAACCTCAAAATTACCTTCCCCTTGACATTTGTTCTCACCTCTTTCTCTTGATTTCTTACAATACTAGATAACCAATCAATGATAAATGTTAGATTTTGTCTTAGGAAAGCATTAAAATGATCACCATATTATATTTTCATGTTCTTGCTATTTTAATAGATTTTTGCAAATTAGCTATAGAATGCAGCCTATTCTACAGCTAACTGTGGGTTCCATAGCTACTCTCATGGTTTGGTAGGTTATAGGTGTCAAATGAAGAACTGGGCCACATGGGCATCTCCAGAATCATCTCTACATGGATTCTATCCTACTCACTCGATCCAGATCGACAGAAAAGCATGCCTAAAGTCTTGGTCAAAGATGGAGTCAAACACATTATCTAGTAGCAGTAGGACTCTTGATATTTCGTAGTTGATCAGGAGTCTAACGGTTCTGTTGAAGAGTTAATGCGGAGTAAGCCACTTGTAGCTGATCAGGAGTTGAGGAGTTAATGCATATCAGGCCACCTGTAGCTGTTCAAAAGTCTAACAGTCTCATTACAATTCGAACTAAGCCATTTGTAGCATGTCTTTCTATAAATAGTCATGATATGTTCGGATCAAGCCACTTGTAACAAGATTTTCTCTTAAAAAATTATGTTGTTTTTCTATAAATATCGGTTAAACGAGACCGAAGAGCAGTTAGAAGTTAAGAAAGGATTACAGGCTTTTTGTTACAAAACTCTGTTCAGACTTCGTTTGGTTGATAATACAAACTCTATTTTGTCAATGGTGGTTTAAAAGTGCATCTTTAGTTAGTTGTTATCTAGCCACATCAGTTGCAGAGGGCCCCTGCACTGAAGGAGGTTTTTCACTTGTTGTTTTCATTTTAATTTCTACTACTCTGTTTTTTCTGCAAGTCCATTTTCTTTAGTTTTGTTTCATTTCAGTTTGTAACCAAAAGTGTGAGGATAAAAATCACAACTGTGCAAGTCTTATTCTTCTGAGATATTGTATGAGAAATGATTGAATGAAAAATGGAGAAATGAGAATACATAGTTGCTTAGCTTCTCACTGTTTTTGATTACTCATTTTAGCATAGAACTGTCAATTAACTGTATTAATAGATGTTCTCACAACCATTTCAAAATAATGACAATTCTAACTTAATTGGTTGAATATCTAATGCATGCAGTGATTGAACTTACTCAGCACATTGTTAGTTTCACAAACTGTCATCTTTTCTTTTCTGTTTTCAGGTCATTACTTAGTTGCATCACTTGACATTCCAAAAGATCATTTCAAGGAGATTGATTCTATCATGTTCCAAAATTGAATGGTTGAATGGCTAATGAATGCAATTATTGAATTACCTTCTACATTAGTAATACTTTTGGTTGTAAGAATTAGATCCATGGATTAGGACTAAATGGCAGATTAGGACTAAATGGTAGATTAGGACTAATTGGTAGATTAAGAATAAATGGTAGATAAACTAGATGCTCTGTTTCTCTTATTAGGTTCTAATTGGTTAGAAATGATTCTTAGTCCATTTTAGGAGTTTAGACTAACTTAGGAATCTATCCTTTATTTTAAAACTCATTAGATCCATGTAAATATCTCATAGATTGTATATTCTTAGACATCAAAGAACAGAAACCACCAAAACAAACATAAAAATACAAAACAACAAAGTAAGAGAAAAGTTAACTAAGCACATATAGTGCATCACACTTCACCAGTCTACAAACCTCGGTTGATAATTCATGCAAGCAATTTAGAACACTAAATTGACTAAACATTTTGGCGCTGTTGCCGGAGAAGTGTAATTAGGTAACCTTATCTCTTACATTAAAAATAAATGACATGCATAGAGAAAGAGACTCTAGGGGTAGATTTATAGCTAGAGGCAAGAGTTCAATTCCTACGACACCACCTAATCCACCAAGACTAAGAAGAGATACACCTCCATCTCAAGCTCATACTCCTAGTCATAGACCTCCTGAAGTTCTAATGTCAAAAATTCAATCAAGAGGATCTCCTACTTCATCTACTGAGGCAGTGCTAGAGGAGGAAAATCTTGGATCTCCAACAGAAGGAGTAGCCTTTTTTACCTCCACAGGGGAACATATTTTAGTTGAATAATTAAGAATACCTAGTGAGGAAGAAGAAGTAGAATTTCTCTCCCACATACCATTAATAGAGGAACCAGAGGAAGATCAATTAACCTTGCAGGTTGAATCTTATATTGACTCTAAAGAAACTATAATGATAGAAGAAGTAGAGGATGGATAATTCACAGTGTTTGGAGGAGGAGGAGGTAGAGGAAATAATGGAGAAGGCAAAGGAAATAATGGAGGAGGTAGAGGAAATAGGGAAGTTGATAATTCTTTTGGATTCCCTATAGTTGATGAAGAAACAGATGCCATAATGAAAAATATCTCACCTTCTGTCCTCCCAAACTTTCATGGATTAAAAAGTGAAGACCCTGAAACCTTCTTATTTAAATTTGAAGTCTTGTGCAGAACTTATGATTATTTACATGACTCTCGAAAACTCAAATTTTTCCCTTCAACGTTGAAACAAGCTGCTTTATTTAGAAATTTCCCATTGTAGATCAACAGATTATGCAATATACTAAAGCAAAATACTAGATCTACTTCTACAACAAACTTGCGGAAGCTTAATCGAATTTGAGCAAGATCAAATTGAACACATATAACAGAGAAGAAGATTCAATCACACATGAAACACAGAAGAACACTCTGGGGAAAGCCTCAGCTAAAAACCCCACTATCTGTATTATCATACAAGTGGAAATATCTCAGGATTAAACAAAGCTTTAGCTCACAAGTTATCCAACTCTTAGTACAATCCCTCACTGCTGCTCATAGACAGAATAAACAACATATGCCTTCCCTCAATCCTCCAAGCCTCCTATTTCCTTGCGCAGTTTCTCTTGGGGTCCAATGTTGCCACATGTGTGAATTCACCTCTCACACAACTCACCAAACTCAGAAATAACTGCGCAGTCCTGAAGGAGATAATTCCTTCTGCATGGATGAGTTTCCTATATAGGAAAAATCCTCCAACTGATAATACACTATCCCTTCCTCTGATCTCAACTGGGTCTCTAACTAAATTGACATGCATGAGTTATTTATGAGAGAATATTCAGTTATTTGAAGTGTAACAATTACATGCATGCATGCATTAACTAACTGAACTCACAATTAGTTCCACAAACTGTTGGAACTAATCTAACTGGACTTAACTCAGATAACTGAGCTAATTAATTACAACTCAAAGTACAACTCATCCTGATCTCCTTAATCAAGGGATAACTTCCTCAATCAATAGAAAAACTGTTGCATGTCTTCACATAGACTTCATGTTTGATTTCCTACAACTAATTAACTCAAGATGAATTAATTAATTATTTTACAAACAACTGCTAAGATCAAATTCAAATTTTACTTCTCAATTTTAGTTCAGGGACTAACTAAAAATTGGAATCTATCCCGAAATGGTGTTTATAACAATGCTATTTTTAGCATTTCTATTTTATCATTCCTTGTTGCTATTTCCAACACTGGTACCTAAGATTCTATTTATAGCAATGCTATTTATAGCATTTCTTGTTGCTATTTTCAACACTTTAAAGTGATTCATGGGGTTGGTCACTCAGTCCATTAGAACATGGAATGACATGAAGAAAGTGTTTTTGGACAGGTATTTGGATTATTGCATGCCTATCAATCAAAAGAATGAAGTGTTCAAAATGATGCAAAGAGAGGATGGAAATTTAGAGGATTTAATTGAGAGATTCAATTATAACTTAAAAAGAGCAAAAATGGATAACCTAGATCAAGATAATTTAAAAGCTCTTCTATTAAAAGCCATTAGAGATGAGTGGATAGATATCCTTAACATGATGGGGAAGGGAGATATCTCTAAATTCCCATTAAGTGACAAAGGAGAATTATGTGTTCATCTCTCAAGAGGAAAATCCAAAACTGGGAAAGGTCCAAGAGATACTTCTCTTGTTAGGGTGAATAAATCTGTAGCTGGATCAATGAGTAGGGAAGAAATTGGAAACATGCTTGATGAATTTAAAAAAGATATTCTAGGGAGCCTTAGTGAACAAATAGACACCCTTAAGTTACAAAACAAGCAGAAAACCGAAATTGATGCTCTGGCTATTTTCTATCCCAAATGCAGAAAGAAGCACACTTTAAGAGAATGCCCTTTAGATGCAAAAGTCATAGAGACTTATGTGATTTGTTCAGAAAACCATAAGACCAAAAGTTGTCCTTCAATCCTTTCTCTTAAAGCTGTTTTTCAAGAAGAAACAATTTTAAATCCAACAGAGTCTCTTTGCTTTGTCTCTAGAAGACCTTGGCAAGGGCAACAAAATCAGGGTTTTAACAACCAAATGTATATGCAACCCCCTCTAAATTGGAATTCTTGGCAACAACCTTGGCCTCAATCTCAATTTCAAACTCAACCTTGGGCTCAAGGTGTTAGGTCCCTATACTACTAGTGTAACCCCTTATTGTTATTAGTATAACCCCCTTATTATATTGTTGTGCCCATGTATTCCCCATATTGTTATTATTGTGCCCCATAGAAGCCCACTATTGTTATTATTGTGCCCTTACATTATTATTGTTATGTCGACTTTAATTATATTATGACCCCTTAAACTCCTATATATAGAAAGGAGGTCTTGTCATTTGTATCATCCAAGAATTGTTCATTTGTGTAATGTAAAGGAGGTTGCCCCCTCGAAGAGGCTTATTTCTAAGGCGTTGATATATCTTTTCTATCTTTTTCTGAGCTGGTTTCCTAAGATTTGGTATCAGAGCTTTGGATTCTAGGGTTTCGCTCCTCCAAACATGTCAACGTGGAATTTTCGCTATAAATTTTTTTCTGCGACGTTTCAGAAGTGAAAAAAAACCCATTTGGGCCGAAATCATGGAGAAGCTCGTGCCCGAATTTCATATCTTGTTTCACTATATTTTCGGAGTTACAGTTCAAGACATTTAGGGTTTATGCAGGCTCCCAAATTACATCCCAAACAGGTGACCTGGGGAAAATCATCATATCTGTCTCTCTGAGCATCATATTGAAATTTTGTAAGAAGTTACAGAAAGAGGACAGACTTTAGTTTTCTGTGTATATTTTTTAGATCCGAAGGTCAAAACAGTGACACGTGGCACTTCATACAAGTTCGCTCTTTTGAAAAGGTATATAATCAGGTCATCTTGGGAGATTGTGCATAACTCTTTCTTGGAGAATCCAATTTCGATCAGACTGGTGGCATTGGAAAGAGGACGCAGAGGGCTACTACAAGTCACGATTTTAGAACTGGAAGATCTAAAATTACAGAGTTACAATCATTTCAAGATCGAGCTCCTAAAATCAAGAAAAGGCAATATGAGGAAGTTTGATGGCAATGATCCGGTAAATTGGATACTACAGATGGAGCAATATTTTGATCTACATGAGGTGAAACTATTAAAAAAGGTACATATTGCATCTTCATATTTAGAACCGGATCAATTTTTATGGTATAAAGGGCTTTGTTCTCGTAAAGCACTTGTCACTTGGTCAATTTTCATGGAAGAAATGATAGCACATTATGAGGATACAAAGAGTAACACCTTCTTTAGCCAATTGATAAATCTCGAATAAAAGGGTTCAATGGCAGAGCACATTGAGGACTTTCAAAAATTGAATATAAGGGTAATTGATATTCCAGAGAAGCAAATTATTGATGTCTTCATAGGGACTTTAAAGGATAACATTCAACATGAGGTTCGTCTTTGGGAACCTGATTCATTAGAGAAGGCATTCAGGTTGGCAAGAAAAATTGAAAGCGAAATTATGGAAACAAGGAATCCCACCACTCACGACTATAATTATGGAAGTGTTTTTTCTCCTAGCCTTCCACAACCTACAAGGTTTACATGACAACAATTGGAAGAAAAAAGAGAAAAAGGGCTTTGTTACAATTGTGATAGCAAATACACTAAAGGTCATAAGTGTGCTGAGAAGAAATTATTTTACATAGATTATGAAGAGGAGGAAGAAAAGGATCAAGAAACATCAAAAGAAGAGGATATACACCAGGAACCAACCCCAGAGAAAGAATAAATGAATCCAACCATATCTTGTAAAGCATTAGCAAGAATTACCACTCCTCAAACTCTCAAGATAGAAGGACATATCAAGAAGAAAAAGGTTCAAGAAGTGAAAGATCATATCAAGAAAGAAGAAATGAATTCGACCATATTTTGTAATGCATTGGCCAGAATTACCACTCCTCAAAATATCAAGATAGAAGGACATATCAAGAAGAAAAATGTTCAAGAAGTGAAAGATCACATCGAGCATCAAGAAACGAATCCGACCATATCTTGTAATGCATTGGAAGAAATTACCACTCCTCAAACTCTCAAGATAGAAGGACATATCAAGAAGAAAAAGATTCAAGTAGTGAAAGATCACATTGAGCATCAACAACAAGTTCTCCAACTTTTAAAGGATAACGCCACTTTGGTGCAGAATCAAATGAAACAATGGTCATATCAACATCACAGTGAAAGAAGTTTTGATGTAGGCGATTGGGTATTTTTATGGCTACATCTAAAGCAAGTTATTTATGAAAAGGAAATGTTGGAAATACTACATGCGCTTAAGAAATGCTGACCTTACCTAATGGGAAGACACTTGAAGGTAAAAAAGGATCATGATAGTATTAAATACTTTTTAGAACAAAGATTATCTTTAGAAGAATAGAAAAAATGGGTCACAAATATGTTGGGTTATGACTTTGAAATCATCTACAAAAAAGGGAAGCAAAATGTTGTTGCAGATGCAATCTCAAGAAAGGATGAGGATGTGGAAGCATTTCTTTGTGCTATTTCTATTATCAAATCAAATTGGATAAACGAAGCAAGGGATGAATGGAAGAAGGATGAAGAAGTGTGGCCACTCATTCGAAAGTTGCAAAAGATCCCAGTTCAAACAATATTTCCAAAACTTGGTAAGGAAGGAAAAATCATATTAGAACTTGGAGCAGTCACAGAAACATGAACCCGATAGCTACGAAATCGATCTATTTCAAAGTATCTCATCAAGTGAAAGAACTTACCCACTGAAGATTCCACATGGGAGGACAAGAATTTTATACAGAAGCATCAAGAGCTACTCAAGCGTCAAGGACAACACTTTTTGAAGGAGAGGGGCATGTTAGGTTCCTATACTACTAGTGTAACCCCTTATTGTTATTAGTAAAACCCCCTTATTATATTGTTGTGCCCATGTAGTCTCCATATTTTTATTATTGTGCCCTTACATTATTATTGTTATGTCGGCTCTGATTATATTACGACCCCTTAGACTCCTATATATAGAAAGGAGATCTTGTCATTTGTATCATCCAAGAATTGTTCATTTGTGTAATTTAAAGGAGGTTGGCCCCTCGAAGAGGCTTATTTCTAAGGTGTTGATCTATATTTTCTATCTTTTTGTGAGCTGGTTTCCTAACACAAGGAATGCAAAATCCTTATGGAAGATTCTTTCCACCCTATAAATATCCTCCATCATATCTAAACTATCCTCCCCAACAAATTCCTCAACAAAATCAACAGCCCCAACTTCAAAACCAAAACACTCAACTTTCACTTACATTTCCACAAAGACCAAATCAGTTACCTGCCCAACCATTACCTAACCCCAACAATAAAAATCCTCAGAATACCTACATGGTAGAAGGACAACAATTTCCAACTTAAATGATCACTCCATTAGATCTCAATGATGTCCAATTGAGATCTGGTAGGATATTGGAAAAGAAGAAACCTTCTGTGGTTATTGAAGAACAAGAAAATTCTGAGGAAGATTCTCTACAACAAAATAAAAGTTTTGAAGGAACATCTCCTCAAAACCAGAACACTAAAAATGAAAAATAGAAAGAACCAATAAACTAAACTTCTATCATAGAGCAACAACCAATATCTACTTCTACACCTCCTTTTCCAGAATTATTACAAGTTGATAGAAGGGTAGAAAAGCATATTATGTTGCATGATTATGGTTTTCTAGATGAATTGAAAAATTTATGTATCAAAATTCCTTTGTTACAAGCCATTAAGGAGATTCCAATTCTAGCTAAAATAATAAAAGAGTTGAGCATGAAGAAACCATGAAGAAAAACAAAAGAAGTAAAAAGAAATCACCTAGCAGGAAAAATAGCAGACATAATGATGGGAAAAATTGCCATACAAAAATATGTAGATCCAGGAAGTCCAGTTGTAAAAACACATATCAATGGAGTGGAAATCCCAAATACACTGATTGACTTAGGAGCAACAATAAACATTATGAGCAAACAAACCATGGAACAACTCAAACTTCCCAATCTTCTTTATACACCTACATTACTGCAATTAGCAGATAGATCTGTAATCAAACCAAATGGTGTGTTAGAAGATGTTTCAGTGTCCTTAGACTCTTGGGAGTACCCTGTTGATTTTATGATCCTAGCCCCAAAGAGAAATCTAGGAGGACATCTACTTATATTAGGAAGACCTTGGCTAGCCATAGCTGATGCATACATTAGCTGTAGATCTGGTGATATGTATGTCTCTGATGGTAATTCAGCTAAGAAATTCACTTTATATCCTCCAGCAAGAACAATCATAGAGATAGATTACAAAGAATGGATTGATGATGAAAATGATATTCAACCTCTCTTTACTATTTCAACCATTAGCGAAGATAGTCAAATCTTGAATACAATGGAAAATTTTGAATCATCTTCAAAATATGAATAGGATCAGTGTTAAGAAAGATCTAAAATTGAATATTTTTCATCTAGGCAGACGTCTCTTTATTTTATGGAAGAATTTGGTAGCTCTACAATTGAAATCTTTCGAGGAAAAACATTGAACATCAACAATAACTTGGAAAAATTACAACAGGAAAAGCTAATTAAAACTTTACAACAACATTCTTCTGCATATGCATGGGAATACATTGATGAAAGGAATTAGTCCTAAGACTTGTATACATCACATCTACATTGAGGAAAATTTTAAACTTATTAGACAACCTCAAAGAAGGATGAATCCAAATCTTAGGGAAATTGTTAAAGAAGAGTTGCAAAAATGGTTGAGTATAAATTTTATCTACCCAATTTCAGATAGTCAGTGGGTTTCCCCTCTAGTGATTGTGCCTAAAAAGAATGGTAAATGGAGGGTATGTATTGATTATCGAGAATTTAATAAAGCTACCCTGAAAGATCATTTTCCTTTGCCCTTTATAGATCAAGTGTTAGATACATTAGTAGGTAAAAAGTACTTATCATTCTTGGATGGTTTTAGTGGTTACAATTAAATTTAGGTAGCACCTGAAGTCCAAGATAAAACCACATTCATCTGCCCATAGAGAACTTATGCCTACCAAGTACTCCCTTTTGGATTATGCAATGCACCTGCAACATTTAAAACAATAGTACTAGGAGTTTTTTCTGATCTAATACATGATTGTGTAGAGGTATATATGAATGACTTTACAGTTTATGGGAATACATTTGACGAAGCATTAGAAAATTTGGAAAAAGTTCTTAAAAGATGTAAGGAAGCAAACGTTTCACTAAGCCATGAAAAATGTTTTATGATGTTTACAAAAGGGATTGTTTTAGGACATCACATTTCAAGAGATGGAATTAAATTTCATAAATCTAAGGTTGAAGTCATCTCTAATTTATCAATTCCAAGTTGTCAAAAGGATGTTAGAAGTTTTCTAGGATTTACAGGGTATTATAGAAGATTTATAGAAAATTTCACTAAACTAGCATCACCACTCTTCAAATTGCTCACCAAGGATTGTGAATTCAAATGGAATCCTGATTGCCAGTTGGCATTTGAGACCTTGAAAGCAAAAATTTCTGAGGCACCCATCTTAAGAGGTCCAAATTGGAAACTACCTTTTCATATTTCAACAGATGCTTCAGATACAACTCTGGGAGCTGTATTAGGACAAAAAGATTTGATCTCTTATGCCATCTACTACACAAGCAAGAATTTGACTCCTACTGAGTTAAATTACACTGTAACTGGAAAGGAATTCTTAGCTGTTGTTCATGATATCAACAAGTTTAGACATTATATAACATACTATGAAACCTTTGATCATATAGATCACTTTGCAATTAGATACTTAATGAATAAACCGATTACTAATGGCAGAGTTACAGGATGGTTATTAATCCCGCAAGAGTTCAACATCATTGTGTTAGATAGACATGGAAAACAAAATAGAGTTGCTGATTTCTTGTCTAAAATTCAAAATATCAAAGATAACACTCGAGTTGAAGATAAATTTCCTGATGAATATCTTTTTGTAGTAACTACTCAAACTCCTTGGTTTGCAGATATTGCTAATTATTTAGTCACAAGAAAATTACCTTCACATTTGTTTCCTAAGGAGAAAAGAAAAATCATTCAAGAAAGTGCAAATTACTCATGGATTACTAATGAATTGTATAAAACAGGTCCATATCTCATGATAAGAAGATGTGTTCGAGAAGATGAAATGCCTGAAATTCTTAAGGCATGCCATGATGAACCTTGTGGTGGACACTTTGTTGACAAAAGGACAACCTACAAAATCCTTTATTTAGGATATTATTGGCCCTCTATCTTTAGAGATGCCAAAGAGTATGTCAAAAGGTGTGACAACTATCAAAGGGTAGGGAAACCTGCTCCTTCAGATGAAATGCCACTACAAACTCAGGTACTCATTGAACCTTTTGAAAAATGGGCCTTGGATTTTGTTGGACCAATTAATCCTCCATCCAAACAAAAGAAGTATATTTTGGTATGCACTGATTATGTCACTAAATGGGTAGAAGCTAAAGCATTACCTTTTGCTAATGAGAAATCTGTAGTTAATTTTCTTTTCGAGGACATCTTCACTCGTTTTGGTGTTCCAAGAGAAATATTGACAGATCAAGGATCTCAATTTACATCTAAAATGGTGGAAAGACTTGTACAAGAATACAAGATAAAACATAGGAAGTCTACTCCTTACCATCCACAAGCAAACAATCAAGTTGAATCTACCAATAAGGTGATAGAAGGAATGCTCACTAAGACTGTACATCTACACATAAGAGATTGGGCAGAAAGGCTTCCTGAAGCCTTATGGGCCTACAGAACTACATGGAGAACACAGCAAGACATACTCCTAATGAGCTTGTTTGTGGGAAGCACGTCCTGTTCCCTATAGAGTTTCAAATCAGAACCTTCAAGATGGCAGTCCAATTGGGACTGGATTTATCAGAAGCACAGAAACATAGATTGGAACAACTTAGTGAGCTTGATGAAATTAGGCAAGATGCAGTTCAAAGAACCAGTTTAGTCCAACAACAAAGGGATAAATGGCATGATAAGTATATCAAGGGGAAAAAGTTTCAAGTAGGAGATTGGGCACTTTTGTTTGATTCAAAATTCAAAGATTTTCAAGGGAAGTTTCAAACTCATTGGCTTGGGCCATATGAGATTTAAGAAGTATTTAACAATGGAGCAGTGAAAATAAGGACAATAGATGAGAAAAAGGTACCTCTTCTTGTAAATGGTCATCGGTTAAAGATATATCATAAGCCAATTTGAAGGGAGGATTTTGTCAGAATTTTCCAAGATAACGTTGAGATGAAGTTGGTGAAGAAGAATTATTCTTCTCCACTTAGTTTTCTTGTATATATATATATATAATAAAAATAAAATAAAATAATAATAATAATAATAATATAAATAAAATTTATAAGTTTGAAAACCAATTGTTCATTGGCTTACTTATACAACAAATACAGGGTGAAAATCAAAGATTTCTGACATCCTATATTTCTTTCTGTAATAAGTAGTGACCTAAAGCTACATTCATTTGCAGTGCCTAATCTACAAATTCATTTCATTTCATTTCATTTCATCTCACTTCACTTTCATTCCATTTTGTTGTTATATTCCATTTTCCTTTCATTATACCCCGTTTTCATTTTATTTCACATCCATGTTCCATAGCCTAGCCATATTTTATCTTTGTCATGTTCTGCAGCTAACTCCATTCCGCAGCCAGTTTGATTCTGCAGCCATAACTCCATTCCGTAGCCAGTTTGATTCTGCATCCATAACTCCATTCCACAGCTCTGTTCCAAATAAATCCTGATTGCAGGGAATTGAAGAATATTTTTTTAAAGACTGATATGCTAAGAAGGGGATCTGCAGATCAACATCAAAGAAAAACAACAAACAAGAAGGTTAAGTTCCAAGAGGTAAAAGTGCAAAAAATTATTTTAAAATAACAAGATTAGAACATAGAATATATATAATATGGGTAGTGATATGTCTCCATGACAAATCATCATTTGATTTGATTCCTATCTCTATCGTACTGCATATCCACCACACCATCCGTCTTCCATCACATAACAATCCATAATTAAACTCCCTCATTGTTTTTAACGGTCATGACTCTGACGTGACATATTTGTCCACGTCTCTCCAAAACCCCCACCATCTACTTATTCCACGCAAACCCGTAGTTCTTTTTCACCATACTCGCAGTCAATCCATTTCATAAACCAAGAGGGTAATTCTAAAGGTTAAGGAATTTTGCGAAACATAAGACATGGGACTCATTGTCAGGTCAGAACCGATAGGGGAAAAATATATGGAAGGATACCCACAACTCAAGGAAATGCTGTAGAAGGCTGGATGGTTCAAATTCATCAAAAAATTTGATGGTTTTCATAAATAGATAACAAGATCTTTTGCTAGATCTTTTGATGGTGCAAAGGTAGAAATGAGAGATATTAAGTTTGCAGCTACAGAATCCTTCATAACAGAGGCTGCAAAACTTCCAGTACATGGTGAAATATGGTTCAAAAACAAGCAATTCCACAGTGAATCATGGAAAGTTATCCTTAGGAACCCAAGTATGGATGTCTCTATTTTTAGAAAAGGAATTCCCATTTCAGCTCTTAAAAGTAAATGGAGAAGCATGCTTTTGATATTACAAAAATTTATCACCTGTGAGGGGAGATTCAGGTGCATGTATGTCTACCATATACGTTTATTGATGAATTTCCTAGAAAATGGAGAAATCAATCTTCCTTTCTTCCTGCTAAATAGTTTAAGAAGGATGGCCTCCAATGTGTAGAAGAAAATAGAATTCATAGACACAACCATGTACCATCATGGGTTGATAAAGATACTGATTGAGTTTCATTTAAAAGGCATAGGAGATACCTGGGAGGATTTCCTCATTAGAAATCATTTTCAAGAAGCACCAGAGTCACCCAAAGAAGATAATGTTAGAAAAAGCAGAAGAAAGAAGATTGGTATAGTCATTGAAGACAAACCTGAGTCTTCATCACAGAAAGATGATGAAAAATTAATATTTGAAGAACTGACAGAAATCAGGAAACAAATCAAAGCAAGAGGAAAGACAAGAAAAGAGAAAAAGATCATAGAGAAAGAGAATGTAAGTCATCCACAACCTAGAAGAAGCTCTAGACTCTGAGGATTGGTAAGTAAAACATTGTCAAAAGGGACAGAGTTCATAAACTTAAAAGAGGAAACCCCAGAAATTTCTCCTGTTAACATCTCCTCTGCACGTAGTCCTCAAAACTCTCATGACCATCATTTTGAAGGTAGCCCAAGTAGAGGATCTCCAAGCATAGACCCAGTATAAAAACAAATATATGATTATATAGAATCAATGGAAAAGAAAAGTGCCTCAATGAATCCAGAATCCTCTGTCAATCCACAAGAACCTCTAATTGAATCTCTCAAGTAGGAAATCTATGAATTAGAGATATTGAATAGACATATCAAGAAGGAAAATGAAACCTTGAGGGAACAAAGTAAATTGGACAAGGCTATTCATGATAATACCATTCTGCATCTAGGACTATGGTATAAGAAAACTAGGAAATTGAAGAGGAAGAATAGAAGTTTGAACATAACAGTCATCAACCTCAAATACATGCTTCTTATGAGGAAACCCATAATGGCAATCACTTCAAAGAAGAGCAAAAGAAAAAAATTGGATGTACTAGCAAAAGTGTCTGAGCAAATGCACTAGAGAAGAAAAAATCACATTTTTGGCAAATTGCATGAGGACATGCAATGATTTTGCAGTGGGGGTATGTTGAAACTCAGAATTGCCTTCCCCTTGACATTTGTTCTCACCTCTTTCTCTTGAATTCTTACAAGACTACATAACCAATCAATGATAAATGATAGCTTTTGTGTTAGGAAAGCATTAAAATGATCACCAAATAATATTTTCATGTTCTTGCTATTTTAATAGATTTTTGCAAATTAGCTATACAACGCAGCCTATTCTGTAGCTAACTATGGGTTTCGTAGCTACTCTCATGGTTTGGCAGGTTACAAGTGTCAAATGAAGAACTGGGCCACATGGGCATCTCTAGAATCATCTCTACATGGATTCTATCCTACTGACTCGATCCAGATAGATAGAAAAGCATGCCTAAAGTCTTGGTCAAAGATGGAGTCAAACACGTTATCTAGTAGTAGTAGGACTCTTGATATTTCGTAGTTGATTAGGAGTCTAACGGTTATGTTGAAGAGTTAATGTGGAGTAAGCCACTTGTAGTTGATCAGGAGTTGAGGAGCTAATGCATATCAGGCCACCTGTAGCTGTTCATAAGTCTAACAATCTCATTACAATTCAAACTAAGCCATTTGTAGCATGTATTTCTATAAAAAGTCATGATAGATTTGGATCAAGCCACCTGTAACAAGATTTTATCTCAAACAATTATGTTGTTTTTCTATAAATATCAGTTAAATGAGACCGAAAAGCAGTTAGAAGTTAAGGAAGGATTATAGGATTTTTGTTACAAAACTCTGTTCAGACTTCGTTTGGTTGATAATACAAACTCTTTTTTGTCAATGGTGGTTTAAAAGTGCATCTCTAGTTAGCTACTATCCAGCCACATAATCTGCAAAGGGCCCCTGCACTGAAGGAGGTTTTTCACTTGTTGTTTTCATTTAATTTCTACTACTCTGTTTTTTCTGCAAGTCCATTTTCTTTAGTTTTGTTTCATTTTAGTTTGTAATCAAAAGTGTGAGGATAAAAATCACAACTGTGCAAGTCTTGTTCTTCTGAGATATTGTATGAGAAATGATTGAGTGAAAAATGGAGAAATGAGAATACATAGTTGCTTAGCCTCTCACTGTTTTTGATTACTCATTTTAGCATAGATTTGTCAATTAACTATATTAATAGAAACTTAATTGGTTGAAAATCTAATGCATGTCGTGATTGAACTTACTGAGCACATTGTTAGTTTCACAAACTGTCATCTTTTCTTTTCTATTTTTAGGTCATTACTTAGTTGTATCACTTGACATTCCAAAATATCATTTCAAGGAGATTGATTCTATCATGTTCCGAAATTGAATGGTTGAATGGCTAATGAATGCAATTATTGAATTACCTTCTACATTAGTAATACTTTTGGTTGTAAGAATTAGATCCATGGATTAGGAATAAATGGTAGATTAGGACTGATTGGTAGATTAAGACTAAATGGTAGATAAGCTAGATGCTCTGTTTCTCTTATTAGGTCCTATCTGGTTGAAAATGATTCTTAGTCCATTTTTGGAGTTTAGACTAACTTAGGAACCTATCCTTTCTTTTAAAACTCATTAGATCCATGTAAATCTCTCATAGATTGTATATTCTTAGACACCAGAGAACAGAAACCCCTAAAACAAACATAAAAATACAAAACAACGAAGTAAGAGAAAAGTTAACTAAGCACATATAGTGCATCACACTTCATCAGTCTACAAACCTCGGTTGATAATTCATGCAAGCAATTTAGGACACTAAATTGACTAAACAAGGAGCAACCGAATTTTTGTTTGGCCCTTTCATTTCAAGCAGGATGGGGACATGGTATGAGTCTCCTCCTTCTCCGACCAAGCGTCTAAAACCCAAGATCTTGGCCACCATTTCTTCTCTCAAGAAAAAATGATCCAGCCTCTTAGCAACCATGGCTTCCCCTGTTCTCCTATTCCTCCACGTAGGTATGGACTTGATCAAATTGATCTCCATCAATTTCCTCTCACTTATCTTGTTTAAGAAGAAGTTTGGTAGGGGGTCGACATGTGTAGAAGGTCCCCATGTTTCTGAGAGGCCCAGGGAAAAATTCAAATCCCTCCCAATCACCAGATTCAGGTTCTCCATAAAATATTTTGAAAGAAAATTTATCCATTATATCGCCCTATCCTGGCAGGTACCATAGATGTTTAGAATTATAAAGTTTGTGCACAACTCCAGATAATAAACCTCTACTCCTAGAGCCTGGTCAACACCCCAGGAGGAATGGACCTTCAACCTTCCCTCTTTTACTCCAGTGACCAATCCCCCAGATCTACCTTTGGCATCTAGAGCTTGGAAAGTCAAACCAAGAAACATTTTGAGTAAAGCTTTATTGATGTCCTCCTCGATACTTAATGTTTCTTGTAGCAGAAGCACATCATGGTTGTAGGAATTAATGAGGGCCTTCAAAGCCAGTTTTTTAGGGTTACTGGCTAAACCTCTAAAATTAAAAGACAAAATGATCATTTAAAACCGCGGGGGGGGGGGGGGGGGTTGGTGGGGGGAATCTGCGCTGCTCTAATTACCCCTGAGATGGATAGGTGTTTCCCATCGGCAATGTTGATCTTGTCTCTCAACTGAACCTTTGAAATGTTTGACTTTCTGCCTCTGGATTTTCGAGGACTGAAAGGAATAGCGTGAATCCCCAGACCCCCCACCGCCTCCCAGGGAATGATTTTTTTTCACGAGGCCTGAGGTTATAGTGGGATCTCATAGAATAGGCAACGACCATACCAACTGCCTCTAGACTAGACATCGAGCTTTGGTTCAGATTTAAATTGAGAATGAAGGTAATGATACTGTCCAATTGTTTATTTGTTGGGTTGTGTTATATTCTTTCCACGACTAGCCCACATAGTTAACCGGGGGGTTAGGGGGGGGCAGGCCCCCCCCTGTGTTGCACCAATTGCGCAGCGGGGGGGTCACAGGGAGGTTTGAGGGGGGCGGGTAGTCCCCCTCTATGGGGTTCGAGGCAGCGCCCCAGGATTTTTTTTTTGGACCCTATATTAGGTTGGGTGGACCTACCTATGGTTTTGTGCATAATTTTGGATGCGATGGTTTTTGGTCCATGGTATTGAATGCTTAGACATGTATAAATATGTATTGTAACATTGAAAGGAATAATAATGAAAATCAAGCTGGTAGTCCCAGTTTTGGGATCCATGGAAAAATCTCTATGTATATGTGTTTTATGTGTTATGCTCTCGCATTGTTTATTTTCTGTGTTTTAGAATTCATATGCAGGTAATTTATGTATAGGGTTAAAACCTACATTTGTTATCAAAGCTGTTTTGGCTTCAAGGGGACGTCTTTGTTCCTCAGGGGTTTTGCTCAGGCCTATGGTAGACACTGTTCAGTGGGAGATCTACAGAATCGATTCTGGCGGTGAAAGAAGATGGTGAGTAGTGGAAAGATAGAGATCGAGAAATTTAATGGTCAGAGTTTTGAGTTGTGGAAACTCAAGATGGAGGATCTATTGGTGGATAAAGATCAGTGGATCGCGGTAGATCCGGGTGCTAAACCAACGGGATTGTCTGATGAAGAATGGAAGAAGTTGGATCAAAAGGCAAAGAGCATAATATGATTGTGTGTCTCAGATTCAGTATTGTTGAATGTATCAGGGGAAGCTACATCTAAGGCTTTGTGGGATAAGTTAGGGACTTCGTACCAATCTAAGTCTCTACTGAATAAACTATTCCTACGGAAAAAGTTGTATAACCTGAGGATGAAAGATGGAGACTCGGTGACAAAGCATCTGAATGCATTTAATACTGTGGTAAGTCAATTATTGTCTGTTGATATTAAAATTTCAGATGAAGATAAGTGCATCAGTTTGTTGTGTTCTCTACCAGATTCGTGGGATAGTCTGGTTATTGCAATAGGTAGCAGTGTAACTGCCTTACAGTTTGATGAAATAGTCTCATCCTTGCTGATGGAGGAGATGAGACGAAAAAATATGGAGATCCAGAATGGTGATGCCTTGTTTGTACGAGGACGGTCCCAGAACAGAAACAAAAATAAGTCATCGAGTGGGAGATCTAAATCTAGAGGGAGATATAAATCGCCAGGAAAACCTATAAAGGTAGTTTGCTGGAAATGCGGAAAGGAAGGGCACTACAAAAGGGACTGTAAATCTAAAGCTCTTGACAAAGGAAAGGGATCTGATGATGCTCTTTATGTAGAGGTGAAAACCACCTCATATGAAGGTGGGGATGTGTACTTGGCTTCTTCAAGTACACATGTAGATCATGAGACATGGTTGATTGACTCAGGTGCATCCTTTCACTTCACTCCCCATAGAGAGTGGTTCTGCGAGTATGAGAAATATGATGGTGGTGATGTATTCTTAGGGGATGATAGGAAGGCTAGAATAGTTGGTCATGGAAAAGTAAAGTTGAAGTTGCAAGGTGGAAGGGTTAGAACACTTCCGAGTGTTCTGCATATTCCTGTATTGGCGAGAAATCTAATTTCTGTAAGCACGCTGTATGATGTAGGTGTAAAAACAATGTTCGAGAAGGATACCTGCAAGATGGTTCGGGGAGCACTGATATTGATGCGGGGAGTTCGGATTGGAACTCTGTACAAGCTACAAGGAGCACTGTTGTTGATGGGAGCAACAGTTCCGTGGTTCCTGAAAGTGGAGCAAAAAATCTAGTAGTCTCTGGAGAGAAGACCATGTTGTGGCATCAAAGGCTTGGAAATATTGAAGAGAAGGGTCTTCAAATACTTCATGGTAAAGGTATAGTAGAAGGTATGAGTAATAGCTCTCTGGATTTTGATTTCTGTGAAAATTGTGTATATGGGAAGCAGAGTCAGGTGAGTTGCCCCTCTGGTGGTAAGAGGGCGAAACAGATATTAGAGCTTGTGCACAGTGATGTGTTTGGATTTGTGAAGGTTCCATCACTGGGTAAGTCTATGTACTATGTATCATTTATAGATGACTTCTTAAGCAATACATGGATATATTTCTTTAAGAAGAAATCTGAAGTCTTTGACAGGTTTAAAGAATTTAAGGCTCTGGTGGAAAACCAGACAGAGAAGAAGATAGAGGTGTTGAGGTCAGATTTCAGTGGAGAGTTTTGCAACAAGGAATTTGAAGAATTCTGTAAGAAGTGTGGTATAGCACGACAGAAGACTACTCCATACACACTTGAGCAAAATGGAGTTGCAGAAATAATGAATAAGACGTTGATGGAAAGGGCAAGAAGCATGCTCAGTGGTGCCGGATTAGGACATGAATTCTGGGCAGAGGTAGTGGAGACAACATGTTACCTAGCCAACAGATCACCTTCATCAGTGTTGGAGGATAAGACTCCACAAGAGGTATGGACTGGTAAGAAACCCTCTCTTTCACATATGAGGGTATTTGGATGTGATGCATATGTACATGTTCCAAAGGAGAAAAGTACCAAGTTGGAAAGTAAATTTGAAAAGTGCATCTTTATTGGGTATAAGGATGGTTTAAAGGGTTATAAACTTTGGAACCTAGTAACAAGGAAGGTTGTGTACAGTTGTGATGTGGTGTTCAGAGAGGTGAAAGATGTTATTAAACATGAAGTCCAACCAAAGGAACCTGAGAAGATAGAGTTTGAGCTTAAGGAGGAAGAATCAGACTCTACAACAGAGGAGGAATCAGAAGATGAAGAGCCACAAGCTCCGGGTGTGAGAAGATCAGTTCGAGAAAGAAGGCAGCCATAAAGGTATAGTCCATCTGCTTTTTGTTCAAATTTTGCTTTATCTGTTATTGATGATGATCCTAGAACTATGAAGGAAGTAGTGGATTCAGAGGATGGAAAAATGTGGAAAGAGGCCATGATTGATGAAATGGCATCTTTGCACAAAAATGAGGCTTGGGATCTGGTGGAGTTTCTGGCTGGAAGGAAACCCATTGGCAGAAAATTGGTGTTCAAGAAGAAGACAAATGCAGAAGGAAAGGTAGAGAAATACAAAGCTCGGTTGGTAGAAAAAGGTTATTCCCAGGTGTCGGGAATTGATTTTGGTGATATTTTTTCTCCTTTTGCCAAGGTAGATTCCATTAGATTACTTTTATCTGTTGCTCCTGCTTTTGATGTTGAGGTAGAATAGATGGATGTGAAGACAACATTTCTTCATGGGGATATGGAAGAGGAGATCTACATGAAGCAACTTGAAGGCTTTGCGGTGAAGGGTAAGAAAAAACTGGTATGCAAGTTAAAGAAGTCTCTGTATGGGTTAAAATAGTCACCAAGGATGTGGTATCAGAAATTTGATACATATATACGGGGACTTGGCTTCACCAGAAGCAAAGCAGATCATTATGTGTATTCGAAATTAATTGGTGACTGTGTTATTTATCTGGTCTTATATGCATATGATATGTTGCTGGTTGGAAATGACAAAGAAATTATCCAGGATTTGAAGACCCAATTGTCCTCCAAATTCAACATGAAAGATCTTGGTGATACAAACTATATTTTGGGCATGGAAATTAAAAGAGATCGGGCAAAGAGGAAGCTCTGGTTAAACTAGAGGAAGTTTGTCGAGACAATACTACCAAGTTTTAATATGCAGGATAGTAAACCGGTGAAGGTTCCTATTCTTGTAGGTGTGAAGTTATCTGCTGAATAGTGTCCCAAGACACAAGAAGAGGAAGAGGACATGTTCCGTGTTCCATATGCAAGGGTCGGTAGCTTGATGTATGCAATGGTCCGTACTAGACTAGACATTGCACATGCAGTGGGAGTATTGAGCAGGTTTATGTCAAAACTAGGAAAGGAGCATTGGACAACAGTGAAGCGGGTTTTCAGTTATTTGCATGGCACTAGTGATTATGGTTTGTGCTACCAAGGAATACTAGGATTGGACTGAGTGTTGGATATTTGTGGCTTTGTTGATGTAGACTGGGCTGGAGATCTGGATCAGAGAAGATCTACAAGTGGGTATGTGTTTAACCTATTTGGAGGTGCAGTCAGTTGGATGAGTAAGAAACAATCTGTAGTGGCACTATCAACTACAGAGGCAGAATACATGGCAGCCACTCATGCAAGCAAGGAATCAGTTTGGTTGCAGAGATTGTGTTCAAGTATGGGGTTAGTACAGGGAGCTATAAGGATAGACTGTGATAGCCAAAGTGCAATTTTCTTGGCAAAGAACCCTACTTATCATTCAAAGACAAAACACATTGATGTTCAATATCACTTTGTGAGGGATATGATAGAAGACAAAAAGGTGTTGCTGGTAAAGGTGGAACTTTGAAGAATACTGCAGATGCATTGACAAATTCTGTGAGCTCTGAGAAGTTCTCTTGGTGTAGAGAAATAATGGGCGTTGCATTGTTGGATAAATGACTAAACTCTCCTATGGAAAGAAAATAACAAGTGGGAGAATGCTGGGTTGTGTTATATTCTTTCCACGACTAGCCTATGCAGTTAACTAGGGGGTTTGGAATTTTTTTTTTTTTGACCCTATATTAGGTTGGGCGGACCTACCTATGATTTTGTGCATGGTCTTCGCACATGGTTTTGGATGGATGGTTTTCGGTCCATGGTTTTGGACGCGATGGTTTTCGGTTCATGGTATTGGATGCTTCGGGATGTATAAATATGTATTGTAACATTGAAAGGAACAATAATGAAAAATCAAGCTGGTAGTCCCGGTTTTGGGATCTAGGGGAAAATATCCGTGTATATGTGTTTTATGTGTTATGCTGTCACATTGTTTATTTTCTGTGTTTTATAATTCGTATGCAGGTAATTTCTGTACGAGGTTAAAACCTACATCATTTACGTTGTTTACATATAAGTTATCTGAATTCATACACCTGGAGGGACCAGGATTGGACAATGAATTGATAAAAGACATCAAGGATGTCTTAAGAGAGGGGATAGGATCCAAAGCCGTACCCTCTGGTTGAAGAGATGAGCCCTTTCCATCTCCCTCCTTTGTCTCTCATCGTGCCGTCTCCCCCATCTGTCTTATGCTCTGTTTGATATCACCTCCTCCTTTATTTTCACTCTTTCCATTGCATCCTCCTGCATATTGTCTTCTTCCATCTGTTTTCCCCCTGTGACTGAGATTTCCTTGTTCATATCCTTCTCCCCTGTTACCTCTTCCACTCCCCCCTCCTTCTTCTGCTTCCTTGTTCATATGAAACCCAAAGGAAAATCCCTTGCCAGATGTCCATACTTATGACATCTATGACAACGAAATGGGAGTTGTTCATATTCAATCATTTGAGTGTATGAGAAATCCCTGTATTTAAGGTTGATTTCCTTTGCCAATCCTTCCTTGGGATTTAGATTGACCAAAATTTTGGCCAACCCTTTATCACCAATATGTGCAAAGGTCATATCAGTTTCCAGATAACATCCCAAATAGTTCTCGATAGTCCTGAAAACAAAATCAAACCAAAGAAAATGAGGGATGCCAGGGAGTCTTACCCAAACTGGGATTTCATCCACCTTCTCTCTTTGAGCATCGAAAAGTGGATTCCATTTTTTAAATAGGATAGGATGTCTCCCAAAGCTCCAATTCCTTCCCAAAACCCATTCCAGTGCTTCTTTCCTAGTAAATTTGATCATGAACCAGCCCTTGGTGAGGGTTGAAACCTCGAAACATTTGTCTGGCGCTTCCTGCCAATTATTAGTTGTCCATTCCTAAATATAGTTTGCAATATGCTTTTTCCTTTTCCCCTTCCCACCAATGTTAGCTCTGTTTCCTCCATGGCTTCATTGATCTGGAGATCGACTCCTAAGACCAAATTTGAAACTTCCTCTTTATTCTTAATTACCTTATTTTTCTTCCATTTTTCCCCTGTCTTCCAGTGCCGCCCCCCTTCCCCACTCCTCGGTGTGTTCTCCTCCACATTGAAGGCAAAGTCCTAGAGTGGCTCTTGATGCCTCTCCTTCTAACTGTTCCTGAGGTTATCTAGACCTCCTACTTCGATTTGTGCTGCCTCCCCTACCATGTATGATGGCTCTCTTTCTTCCGAATACCCCTCTGCCTCTGTAAAACCTCCCGATCACTAGTAAAGGGTGGTTCACAACAGACTCCTAGTTCATGGTTTTAACCCCTCCTTGCTTCCTGCCCCTTCCGACCACCATTTAGAAAAAACCCCTGTTCGATAAAGCCTGGGAAGGCCACAACGAGCTTAAATCTCGATTGAGGGTTTCTCTTCTTCTAACCTGTAGAGGGCTCTTGCATGCAACTGCATTGTCCCGCCGTAACCCTCTCCTAGTTTATGCCAAACATAGATCTTCCACAAGGCAAGATTTCAGGCCCTCCTGGCTCTTGAGGCCACAAATGATAAAAATATCTTCTAATCCACCTGAATAGAAATCTTTGAGTTCTTTAGAGAAATGATTATTTACTTGGATGACCTCCACGTTCTCGACATTACAGTCAAGATCAGGTGGTAAAGCCTCTTGCCTCCCTTCCGACTCCTTCCCTGCTCCCCAATTTTCCATTTTAGACAGGCCTAATCTCTCATCCAAAAGCCCTAAAGTTTTCCCCTGTTTCCATCCCACTCCCGAACCACCTTTCTTCTCTCCTGTTAGTCTATCTGGATGAATATACTGCTCGATATTCTGTTCTGTGACCTCCAGCCCCCAAACCGACAATATATCCTCAGGCTTAGGGTCCAAATCAACGACATCCCATTGTTTGACCATTTCCCTTTCCAATGTTTGCAGTTTTTAGGCACCCCTAGAACCCAGAAACCTGTTCTCCTTCAGTGGGCACGTGCAGGTTGTTAATGTCAGCAACACAACAATAATGCAACATCAAACAATAAGAAACAGTTTCCGTCTTCCTGTCACCCTAAAAGCCCCATTTCGCATTGTTCCCAAGGCACCTGTCCGTGGTCAGATCCTCCTCCAGATGCCCTCCTTGCCCTTACAATCTCTCCCATGCCGCGCCATGTGTGGGTTGTACGACTTCCGACCTTCACCTGTCACCATGTTGAACCATGCTAAGCCCCTCCTATATTACTAGGATTTCGAGCTCCTTCTCACTTCAACAAAAGGTCCAATTCATGATATTTATTAATAAGTTCAAATTTTATTATGAAATTTTCACATTATATAATTTTATAATTTAAGGAGTTTTTCAAGTCTTTCAATAGGTTACATCACATGTCAATTAGATGTAACCCTTATGGTCAATAGGCTATTGTTATCCTCCCCCTAAGTTCATATTGTTTGTAAAAAACACATCCCAAAATAAAATAAAGATAACATTAAAAACCTTCCATATATTATGTATTTATACCTTACAAATAACATCTTACAAATATTTATGTTAAAACAAATCAATACAATTATTTTTAGACAAAAATATTACCATGAACATAACGCAATATAATATAACAATTAATTAGCTCTTTTATAACTTTAATTTTTAAATTAAATAACATTTTCTTCTCTAATTCACTATTACAATTTTCATTGTATGATAATCTATCTTCACATACGTTTTATGTCAAAAAAAATCATTGTAAAAGGAAATAAGAGTTGTATGCAACAAATGTCCCTAGGGATTGCTTCATGAATAAATAGAAAATAAAAATTAAGTAAAATTGGGTGTGTTCCCAATCCTTAGTAGCTAAAAGCTTTTGGATGCTTACTTTCAATTTATCCTTAAGGGGAAGAGTGATGATATCTAAATACTGGAGCCTTTTGGATGCTTACTTTCAATTTATCCTTACGGGGAAGAGTGATGAGATATAAGTACCCAATAGGGATGTTGATGGATTGTATTGAAGGCTTTGATTGGTGCCTTTCCTCATGTAGTTATTTGTTTAATGTGGAAGGTGGGAAGTGGAAGGAAAGTAGGAATTGAGGAAGATCCTTGCTCATGATTGAGTGATGGATCCCACCTCTTTGGGTACCAATTTCAAATCCTTTGTAATGCTTGTATTTTATCCCTTGCATATGCCAAAGCCTAAACCCGTCAAAAATGGAGCTAAAGAGGATGGAAATCAAAGGATAATTTAGGCCTGACAGGTTTTCATGTAGTTGGATGGCATAGTTATGTAAGCTATGCTCGATGTTTATTTGCCTCTCAAGTACTACTGAAAGAAACCCATCAAAATTGAATTCATTGTCTAGTTCATTTTCATCTAATACGTGGTGACGTCTGAAATTTTTGACTAAATTTGTGATACAAATTTAGATTTGGAAAGATATCCATCAAATTGTATATTATTTTATTTAGCTTATCCGATGTCATCTACTACCTATATGTTTTCAAAATTTATCAAATATTTGCTATTGGAGCTTGAAACACCATCTTTGAAGATTAAGAGGCAATTTTTGTTGGAAATGTTATAGAATCTGTCAATTTGGTTTAATGTAAGTGGTTTCTCTTTATCTTCTAACTCTTAATGACATTTTGTTTACTTATTTTTATTTTCAATGATGCTTTATATGGCACAATTCTTCTCGAATTTATGCCTTACGGTGTTTCCTTTGCAACCTTTTGTGCAATTGCTAGTAAATAATAACAATTAATAATATTAATAGATAGAGAAATAATATATCACAATTAGTAATATTAATTATTAATTAACAACATAATATCGAGAAATTACTCATAAATATTAAAACAAATTGTATCCAAAATCATAATAACATATTACAATGGAAAAGTTATAAATACTATTCAATACATATTATTAACAAATGCTAATAACAACTAACCACTTTCATTGATAATATTCTAAATCCAAAATTATTTATCTAACAACTATTTAATATTAAAAAGAGCAAAAGAAATATAATATTAATTAAAATAAATAAATAAAATGACACAGTCTAACTTATAGATGAAATAACGTTTTTCATTGAAATCAAGTGATACAATTTCAAGCAAGTTTGTGATTTTTTGTTGTTTAAAATAAATTTTAAATCCATAAATGGATTCAACACCCTAAAAAACCCATGGGGCACTCGAATTTTACAAATTAAACAACTTAAATTCGAGTTTTTAAAATTCTATGTTATATTTTTGTTAAAATTAACTAGGAAAAATATTTTTAAAAAGGTCATTTTGTCTATAAATTAGACTACCCCAAATAAAATTAGTTTGTAAAACTTCATTGAACTATAGTAATTTCAACTTAATAAGTGACTAAATGTCAAATTATTAATGAATTCAACTGCAATGATAACATTTATGGCAACAACATGAAAATCATTAACAATTTGTAGAATATCCTCAATTTTAAGAGCTCTAGGAGTAGGATAATCTGTAAAATTCATGTTGTTGTTCAACAAAACCTTTCCCTATATTTTTTGATCTAATGATGAAATATGAGACTACACGACGGGTTGATAAACTGCATTCCATAAACTTGTTTAGTCATCTCTATTCAAAGAAACTGAATGCAAATGTTTTGATCAACATAATAATATTTGTTTAATGTAAATAATAGATAAAATGGTTTTCTATTTGAAAAAAGATAAAATGGTTTCCATACTAACCAATAAAATAATTTTAATCGAATACATGTCCACGGGGTCATGGATAGACGGTTATGGGTGTTCTCTTAAGACACTCCTTGATGTGAAATCACTAGTTCAATTCTCTGCCCTGATCGGGGTGATATATTAGACATGATGAAGATGTTGTCTTTCCAAGCTTACAAAAAAAAATTTAATCCAATACATATTACCAATATGGAAGGAATTTACAAATACACACTCCAAACCTGAATATGATATACACAATCTGCATCAAAGATATTTGTAGATAGCAATGCATGTGTTCTTATCCATATGAGAAGCCCTTCTCGTATGCCAAATTTGATAGAAGAAAACACCTCATTTATTGTGTACAACATTGACAATGGGCTTCCAGGCTTTCACTTGCTCCTCTTTCCATATTATAAGTGTATTTGGATATCGGTCAATGCAATTACACATTTCATCATCGAATAACTCAGAAGTTAAGGCATATTTAAGATAAATAATATCAAGGCTATTAATGTAAACGATATATTTGTAATTCTTCATATAATTGTTGGGTTGTGTTATATTCTTTCGACGACTAGCCAACGTAGTTAACCGAGAGTTAGAGGGGGGGAGGTCACAGGGGGTTTGAGGGGTACCCGTAACCCCACTTTATGGGGTCCGGGGCAGTGCCTCGGAAAATTTTGTTTTTGGACCCTATGTTAGGTTGGGCGGACCCACCTATGGTTTTGTGCATGATTTTCGCACATGTTTTTTGGACGCGATGGTTTTTGGTCCGTGGTATTGGATGTGATGGTTTTCGGCCCATGGTATTGGATGTTTCGGCATGTATAAATATGTATTATAACATTGAAAGGAATATAATGAAAAATCAAGTTGGTAGTCCCAGTTTTGGGATCTAGGGGAAAATCTGTGTATATGTGTTTTATGTGTTATGCTCTCGCATTGTTTATTTTCTATGTTTTAGAATTCGTATGTAGGTATTTTCTGTATGGGGTTAAAACTTACATTTGGTATCAGAGCCGTTTTGGATTCAAAGGGATGCCTTTGTTGCTGAGGGGTTTCGCTCGGGCCTATGGTAGACCCTGTTTAGTGGGAGATCGATTCTAGTGGTGAAAGAAGATGGCGAGCAGTGGAAAGATAGAGATCGAGAAATTTAATGGTCAGAGTTTTGAGTTGTGGAAACTCAAGATGGAGGATCTGTTGGTGGATAAAGATCAGTGGATTGCGGTAGATCCGGGTACTAAACCAACGAGAGTGTTCGATGAAGAATGGAAGAAGTTGGATCAGAAGGCAAAGAGCACAATACGATTGTGTGTCTCAGATTCAGTATTGTTGAATGTATCAGGGAAAGCTATGACGAAGGCTTTGTGGGACAAATTAGGGACTTTGTACCAATCTAAGTCTTTGGTGAATAAAGTATTCATGCGGAAAAAGCTGTATAACCTGAGGATGAAAGATGGAGACTCGGTGACAGAGCATCTGAACGCATTTAATTTTGTGAAAAGTCAGTTAGCATCTGTTGATATTAAAATTTTAGATGAAGATAAGTGCATTAGTTTATTGTGTTCTCTACCAGATTCGTGGGATAGTTTGGTTATTGCAATAGGTAGCAATGCAACTGCCTTGTAGTTTGATGAAATAGTCTCAGCCTTGCTGACGGAGGAAATGAGACGGAAAAATATGGAGAGCCAGAATGGTGATGCCTTGTCTGTATGAGGACGGTCCCAGAACAGAAACAAAAATAAGTCATCGAGTGGGAGATCTAAATCTAGAGGGAGATCTAAATCTCCAGGAAAACCTGTAAAGGTGGTGTGCTAGAAATGCGGAAAGGAAGGGCACTACAAAAGGGACTGTAAATCTAAAGCTCCTGACAAAGGAAAGGGATCTAATGATGCTCCTTCTGTAGAGGCGAAAACCACCTTAGATGAAGGTGGGGATGTCTACTTGGCTTCTTCAAGTACACATGTAGATCATGAGGCATGGTTGATTGACTCAGGCGCATCCTTTCACTTCACTCCCCATAGAGAGTGGTTTTGCGAGTATGAGAAATACGATGGTGGTTATGTCTTCTTGGGGGATGACAAGAAGGCTAGAATTGTTGGTCGCAGAAAAGTAAAATTGAAGTTGCAAGGTGGAAGGGTTAGAACACTTACAGGTGTTCTGCATATTCCTGCATTGGCTAGAAATCTAATTTCTTTAAGCAAGTTGGATGATGCAAGTGTAAAAACAATGTTCGAGAAGGATACCTGCAAAATGGTTCGGGGAGCACTGGTATTGATGCGGGGAGTTCGGATTGGAACTCTGTACAAGCTGCAAGGTAGCACTGTTTTTGATGGGTGCAATAGTTCTGCGATTCCTGAAAGTGGAGCAGAAAATCTAGTAGTCTTTGGAGAGAAGGCCATGTTGTGGCATCAAAGGCTTGGACATATTGGAGAGAAAGGCCTTCGGATACTTCATGGTAAAGGTATGAGTAATAGCTCTCTAGATTTTGATTTCTGTAAAAATTGTGTATATGGGAAGCAGAATCGGGTGAGTTTCCCCTCTAGTGGTAACATGACAAAACATATATTAGAGCTTGTGAACAGTGATGTGTTTGGACCTATGAAGGTTCCATCACTGGGTAAGTCTGTGTATTATGTATAATTTATAGATGACTTCTCAAGGAATACATGAATATATTTCCTTAAGAAGAGATCTGAAGTCTTTAACAGGTTTAAAGAATTTAAGGTTCTTGTGGAAAATCAGACAGAGAAGAAGATAAAGGTGTTGAGGACAGATAATGGTGGAGAGTTTTGCAGCAAGGAATTTGAAGAATTCTGTAAGAAGTGTGGTATATCACAACAAAAGACTACTCCATATACACCTCAGCAAAATGGAGTTGCAAAAAGAATGAATAAGACGTTGATGGAAAGGGCAAGAAGCATGCTCAGTGGTGCTGGGTTAGGACAGGAATTCTGGGCAGAGGTGGTGGATACTGCATGTTACCTAGTCAACAGGTCACCTTCATCAGCGTTGGAGGATAAGACTCCATAAGAGGCATGGAATGGTAAGAAACCCTCTCTTTCACATCTAAGGGTATTTGGATGTGATGCATATGTACATGTTCCAAAGGAGAAAAGAACCAAGTTGGATAGTAAATCTGAAAAGTGCATCTTTATTGGGTATAAGGATGGTTTAAAGGGTTATAAGCTTTGGAACCCAATAACAAGGAAGGTTGTGTACACTCGAGATGTGGTGTTTAGAGAGGTGAAAGATGTTATTAAACATGAAGTCCAACCAAAGGAACCTGAGAAGATAGAATTTGAGCTAAAGGAGGAAGAATCAGACTCTACAACAAAGGAGGAAGATGAAGAGCCACAAACTTCGGCTGTGAGAAGATCAGTTCGAGAAAGAAGGCAGCCAGAAAGGTATAGTCCATCTGCTTTTTGTTCAAATTTTGCTTTGTCTGTTACTAATGATGATCCCAAAATTGTGAAGGAAGCAGTGGATTCAGAGGATGGAAAACTATGGAAAGAGGCCATGGTTGATGAAATGGCATCTTTGCACAAAAATGAGGCTTGGGATCTGGTGGAGTTGCCGGCTGGAAGGAAACCAATTGGCAACAAATGGGTGTTCAAAAAGAAGACAAATGCAGAAGGAAAAGTGGAGAAATACAAAGCTCGGTTGGTAGCAAAAGGTTATTCCCAGGTGTCGGGAATTGCTTTTGGTGATATTTTTTCTCCTGTTGCCAAGGTAAATTCTATTAGATTACTTTTATCTATTGTTGCTGCTTTTGATTTTGAGGTAGAACAGATGGATGTGAAGACAACATTTCTTCACGGGGATCTGGAAGAGGAAATCTACATGAAGCAACCTGAAGGCTTTGTGGTGAAGGGTAAGAAAGAACTGGTATGCAAGTTAAAGAAGTCTCTGTATGGGTTAAAACAATCACCAAGGATGTGGTATCAGAAATTTGATACATTTATACGGGGACTTGGCTTCACGAGAGGCAAAACAGATCACTATGTGTATTTTAAATTAATTGGTGACCGTCTTATTTATCTGGTCTTGTATGTGGATGATATGTTGCTGGTTGTAAATGACAAAGAAATTATCTAGGATTTGAAGACCCAATTGTCCTCCAAATTCGACATGAAAGATCTTGGTGCTGAAAACTATATTTTGGGCATGGAAATTAAAAGAGATTGGGAAAAGAGGAAGCTCTGGTTAAACCAGAGGAAGTATGTTGAGACAATACTGCAGAGGTTTAATATGCAAGATAGTAAACCAGTGAAGGTTCTTATTCCTGTAGGTGTAAGGTTATCTGCTGAACAATGTCCCGAGACACAAGAAGAGGAAGAGGACATGTCCCATGTTCCATATGCAAGTGTAGTCAGTAGCCTGATGTATGCAATGGTCTGCACTAGACCAGACATTGCACATGCAATGGGAGTATTGAGCAGATTTATGTCAAAACCAGGAAAGGGGCATTGAACAGCCGTGAAGCGGGTTTTCAGGTATTTGCGTGGCACTAGTGATTATGGTTTGTGCTACCAAGGAAGACCAGGATTGGACAGAGTGTTGGATATTCGAGGCTTTGTTGATGCAGACTGGGCTGGAGATCTGGATCAGAGAAGATCTACAAGTGGGTATGTGTTTAACCTATTTGGAGGTGCAGTCAGTTGGATGAGTAAGAAACAATCTGTAGTGGCACTATCAACTACAGAGGCAGAATACATGACAGCCACTCATGTAAGCGAGGAAGCAGTTTGGTTGTAGAGATTGTGTTCAAGTATGGGGTTAGTACAGGAAGCTATAAGGATAGACTATGACAACCAAAGTGCAATTTTCTTGGCAAAGAACCTTGCATATCATTCAAAGACAAAGCACATTGATGTTCAGTATCACTTTGTGAGGGATATGATAGAAGACAAAAAGGTGTCGCTGGTAAAGGTGGACACTTTGAAGAATACTGCAAATGCATTGACAAAATCTGTGAGCTCTAAGAAGTTCTCTTGGTGTAGAGAAACAATGGGCGTTGCAGGGCTGGATAAATGGCTAATCTCTCTTGTGGCCCCCTGTGGAAAGAAAACAACAAGTGGGAGAATGTTGGGTTGTGTTATATTCTTTCCACGACTAGCCCACGTAGTTAACCAGTAGTTAGAGGTGGGGAGGTCACAGGGGGTTTGAAGGGTACCTGGAACCCCACTTTATGGGGTCTGGGGCAGCGCCCCGGAAAATTTTGATTTTGGACCCTATGTTAGGTTGGGCGGACCCACCTATGGTTTTGTGCATGATTTTCGCACATGTTTTTTGGACGCGATGGTTTTCGGTCCATGGTATTGAATGTGATGGTTTTCGGTCCATGGTATTAGATGCTTCAGCATGTATAAATATGTATTATAACATTGACACGAATATAATGAAAAATCAAGCTGGTAGTCCCAGTTTTGGTATCCAGGGGAAAATCTCTGTGTATATGTGTTTTATGTGTTATGCTCTCACATTGTTTATTTTCTATGTTTTACAATTCGTATGCAGGTAATTTCTGTACGAGGTTAAAACCTACAATAATCTCACAAGAAAAATCTAATGTTCTACTCTCTATGTCAAGGTTGTGAATGTAAACTATATATTGTAGTTCTTCATATGAACTTGCAAAAAAGAAAAATTAATGTTCCATTCTATATGTGCTCTACCTTTGAGCATTATTTGATATGCCATTAGCTTTTTCAATGAGAAAACCTCTGATTCAACAAACACATATCTTAAAAACAATGTTCAACACTATGTTCTTGACCTAATGGATAAGAGCAATTGTACTATAACCTATCGTTATTCCCATGTAGTTAGGTCAATTGTGGGATAGGTAGTAGAACGTGCTAAAAAAATCAATTTCTCTTTTCATGGAAGGAAATGCATAAGATTGTCAAGGCAGCATAAGATGTGCATGTTGGTATATGGTTCTTTCACTGTCATTAGCATGGATTTTGCTGGGATTCGAAAATGGGTTTTAGCCCAACCCTTCCATTTCTGGATAACCATGGTGTGATGGGATTGTTCTTGGTCTGAGCTTTGGATTTCCAGATGGTTTTGGAATCCGGGGTGAGGTGGTCTCAGGAAAATTCCCAAAGGCATAGGAATGCCTTCACCGGTAATGGTGGGTTACACGGTAAAGCCTGAGGGTGGAGACACGAAAATTACTCAAACATGGTGAATAAATTCTGAGGCATCCAAGCTCAGTTTGGTTTTGTGATCTCGACAACGATTTAGGTGTGATCAAAGTATGGAGAGGGTGGAGGCAGTTTAACTTATCGATTCCCTTGGTTATCTTTGGAATGGTTTATACCATGAGATCACACATTCATGCTTGGAATATGGAACAGGGGTGATTGGCTAAAACAAAGATCTTGTTCAGCCAATCTATGGTCAGCTACAACGTGGAAGTCTCGAACTCGGTTTGTAATTGCCTATGGTTAATAAAAGCTAAGTTTCTCTTGCTTTTGGTAAGGAAATGTACTGGTTATTATGTGGATTTAATGACTGTTCTCTTATGGTTATTTATCTAGTTATATGCTGGTTAGAAGTATGGTTTTATGACAGATCTCAATCATGGCTCTTTTCATGTTTTCAATCATAACTGAATAAATAATGAATGTAAGACCTAAATGATGTTATGAAAACTAATGTGAGAAGGTAGAGACCCTTCTTGTTAAACCTTAGATAAGTTTTATGTCCCTTATGTTTAGAATTGCATTCATGACCTGTAGGTTGCATATCTACCAAGTGCTTCACAGAATGTCAGTCTCGGTTTGGGATGGTAAAGTCAATTCCTCGTTCTAGTTTTTGGTTTACAAGCATTCTCTTCATGTATTTTATGAGTTCTGGAGGTTTCATAACTTTCTAGGCAAAGGATAAGCCCTAGCCCCAACCTTAGAAAGTAGCCTTAATTCTCGTACTTGCTAGCAAAACACTGGCAAGAAAAGTCCACAGTCACACTGATGCAGGGCTATGGGAGTGACTGGGAACCCATAGTTACATGGAGGCCTTGTTAAGGGAGTGACTGGGGCTCTAGGTCAGAGAAAAGGTGAGTTATCTCAAGGGTTGGACACCTAAAGGGCTTGGGTTACTCCTGGAGATTCTATGGCACCTAAGGGAAGTCATTAAGGTCTTGCTGTGTTGAATCCATTTCCTTAAGGTCATATAGGAGGCTGAGTCATATTATAGTAACCCCTCACCTCATGTTTACCACGGGTAAGCCAATGAAAGTGGGTAGATGTGAGAAGAGGTGTCGTTACAAGGTTGTCTCAGAGTGTGTTGCTCTCTCTTTGGGTCATATCTGATACCACAAGGTGGTATCAGAGTGTGTTTTTGCTCTCTTTGGGTAAGTTTGATGTTGTAAAGATTTTGGTTGTCATTCATGGGATCAGGGTATACAATTGGTATGATCATGCATGATGTTGTTGTGATGTTATGTTATTACACGAGTATGTTTATGATTATACATGCACATGCTAATGTGGACTAATCTTGTAGATGAGATAAACCTCCTGTGAACATCACTAAGGTATGGATTTGGTTTTGGTATCTATTTGGTTTATCTTACATGGTATACTTGTAGGAAGAAGATAATTTAAGATGAAAAGAAAAATGGTAGACCACAATTCCCGTGACTCTCCCTACAGATCAGTTGGGCAGCAGGGAGAAGAGTACTCTCTTGGTATAGAAGATACATTGAGGAGCTTGAGGGCAGAGATCAGAAGTTGCAACACATACAATGATAGGTTGATTGAGGCTCAGGAAAGACTTGCAAGGGCTCAGGAAAAGGAGGTAGAGGTTAATGCAATAATCCTTTAGAGCTTGTGAAAGTTTTTGAGACAAGGAGAGTTGAGCATCAGTAAAGAGTAGGAAGAGAAAACTAATGGAGCCTCTGGTAGTAGGTCTTGGTCCAGATACAAGTTGGATAGAGGGGACACAATTAGAGATGGTAGATCATTGGATACACTCAACAGAAAGACTATTATGTATGGGCATCATTCTAGTTCCTCAGCCAGGAGACATCATCACAATCATCATCGTCATCATCCTTATAGGAGGGGTGAGTATTTTATTGAGGAGTTCAAGAAATTCAAGCAACATACATTTGATGGAGAGATGAAGAAGACAAAAGATGCAGAGGCATGGTTGCTTGGAAAGAATATATTCTTCAGATTGCATAGCTGTTGAGCCTCAAAATTACTCTTTGCCTAGCAACTCTTCTCAATCCTTTTCTTTGTTTTTCCATAAGAAAGATGCATTCTCATCACCAATGACTGATATATACTATCTTGAGGAGGACATTTAGTGATTTACATGTTATGCTTTTATGTTTTGCTGTTTGAATAAATTTTTGTATATTAGCTACCTAACGCAGCCTATTCTACAGCTAATCGAATGTTCCGCAACTACATTCATGCTCTAACAGGTCCAGGTGTTAGAAGGAGAAACTAGCCACATGGGCACCTTGGAAATCATCATGACATGAACCTTGTCCTATTCATTTAGCCCAGGTCAAGAAAAAAGATGGCATAAGACTATGGTCAATGGATAAGTCAAACACAGAGAGACCGAAGGTAACAGGACTCTGTTTCGTGGTTAATTAATGAATTTCACAGTGATGAGAAGCATTATCTGGAGCAACTACCTGTACCTACAGATTCCAACAGGCACCTGTACAAACGAATCCAACAACCACCATGTTTGGATTTATGTCTCTAGCAACCGAGGAATAAATTCCGCATATCTGTCTTCTACGTGTTTAGCTGTAGCATGCTTTTCTCCACAAACAGTTATATGATTTTTCTTATAAATACCTGTGTAAAGGACTAAAGAAGTTAGTAGTAATAGTAATAGTTTTATTGTGAAATCGAAGTTCTAGACTTCATAATTTCTGGGCATTTTGTGTTCCTATTTTAATATGAGAAGACCACATGTTTTTATGAACATCTGAAGGAGTTTTTCTTGGAGTTGATTGAGCAAGCGTAGCCTAATCAGTTGCAGAGGGCCCTTGCATTGAAGAAGGTTTCATTTCATTTTATTTTTCTTCTTCTTGTTAACTGTAAATTCATCATTTTCTTTCTAAAACAATGTTTGTAATCATTTTTTTATTAACAATGTTTATAATGCAATTTCCATCATTTTCTTATTAAAAGTGTTTATAATTTAGAGCAGTTTCCATTAGCTTGATCTCTTTTTAGTTTTTATCAATATTTTAGAAGATAGAACTCAATGGTGTAATCTCGTTTCTTCAATTAAAAACTAACCTTGTTTCAGGATGAGAGTAGGATTGAAGAATGATAAAGATACACTGTTGGATAGTTACTTCATTCACTGTTTTGCTAGTTTAAATTCTCAATTAAACTGATCAGTGTCATTTACTGTCTTTGCCATTTCATTTTTAGTTTACTAACTCATGGTGTTAATGAATGTTTATGGAAAACCCTTCAAGTTGATAATTCATCCTTAACTAAGTGGTTGAAAATTTCATCTATGCAATGATTTATTTATGCATCTCTGTATTTGCTTTCTCTTAGATTAATGAAGTACAAAATTACTCAAATGTCATCCCAAGGAGACTTTCTCCCAAAATTGAGAGGCAGAGTAACCAAGTATTTCATTTAGTTCTATTTCTGTAATTAGTTCGACATCAGTTGCAAATTTCACTTTCAGTTTTAATTCATGATTTGGAAATAATGGTAACATATGCATAGAAACTCTGTTTTCATTTCTTTCTTAGCTTTGTTTCCATGTCTTTCTTAGCTCTGTTTTCATTTTTTGATTTTGAGCAGTTTTTAAGAAAGTTAGATTTTGTTTTGATAATTTACATTATAAATCATTAGGAATTAAAAGACCAAAAACCCCCCAAAACAAAACATAAAAAAAACGAAGTAAGAAAGGTTAGCTAGCACAAATATTGTACTACACTTCATCAGTTTACGATACCCGGATTGATAATTTATTTAGAGCAATTTAGGACACTAAATTGACCAAACATTTTGGCGCTGCTATCGGGGAAGTCTAACTAGGTAGCCTTATCTCTTACATTAAAAAAAAATGATATGCATAGAGAAAGATACTCTAGGGGTAGATTTATAGCTAGGGGCAGTAGTTCAATTCCTACAACACCACCTATTTCACCAAGAACAAGGAAAGATACACCTCCATCCCAAAATCATACTCTCAGCCATAGAACACCTGAAATTCCAAAGGCATAAATTCAATCAAAAGAATCTCCTACTTCATCTACCAAGTCAGTCCTAGAGGAGAAAAATCTTGAATCTCCAACAACATGAATAGCCTTTTTCACCTCCACAGGAGAGCACATTTTAGTTGAAGAATTAGGAATACTTGGTGAGGAAGAAGAAGTAGAACCTATCTCCCATATCCCATTAATAGAAGAACCAGAGGAGGAGAAAGTAACCTTGCAGGTTGAACCTTATACTGATTCTGAGGAAACTATAATGGTAGAAGAAGGAGAAGATGGGGAATTCAGTTTGTTTGGAGGGAGTAGAGGAAACAATGGAGGAGGTAGAGGAAATAATGGAGAAGGCAGAGGAAATAAGGAAATAGATCATTCTTTTGGATTCTCTATAGTGGATGGGGAAACAAATGCCACAATGAGAGATATATCACCCTCTGTCCTCCCAAACTTCCATGGGTTAAAAAGTGAGGATCCTGAAACATTCTTATTTGAGTTTGAAGTCTTGTGCAGAACCTATGACTATCTAGAAGACTCTCAAAAACTCAAATTGTTTCCTTCAACACTAAAAGGAGCTGCTTTGAAGTGGTTCATGGGGTTAGTCATTCAGTCCATTAGAACATGGAATGACATGAAAAAAACGTTTTTGGATAGGTACTTGGATTATTGCATGCCTACTAATCACAAAGATGAAGTGTTAAAAATGATGCAAAGAGAGGATGAAAACTTGGAGGATTTGATTGAGAGATTCAACTATAATTTGAAAAGAGCAAAAATGGACAATTTAGATGAAGATACCTTGAAAGCTCTTTTATTAAAAGCCATTAGAGATGAGTGGATAGATATCCTTAACATGATGTGGAAGGGAGATATCTCTCAACTTCTATTAAATGATATAGGAGAATTATGTGTTCATCTCTCAAGAGGGAAATCTAAAACTGGGAAACGCATAAGAGATCCTTCTCTTGTTAGAGTAAACAAATCTGCAACTGGATTTGTAAGTAGGGCAGAAATTGGTAATATGCTTGATGAATTTAAAAATGACATTCTAGGGAGTCTTAGTGAGCAAATAGACACCCTTAAATTACAAAACAAGCAGAAAACCGAGGCTGGTGCTTTAGCCATCTTTTGTCCAAAATGTAAAAAACATGCTCTAATAGAATGCCCTTTAGATGAAAAAGTTGTAAAAACTTGTATGATTTTCTCAGAAAGCCATGAGACCAAAGGTTGTCCTTCAATTCCAGGTCTTAAGGCTGTCTTTCAAGAGGAAACAGTCCCAAATTCTGCAAAACCTCTTTGTTTTGTTGCTAGAAGACCTTGGCAGGGGCCACAAAATCATGGATTTAACAATAAAATGTATCTTCAACCCCCACCAAATTGGAATTCTTGGCAACAACCTTCGCCTCAACCTCAATCTCAATCTCAACCTTGGCCTCAACCTCAACCTCAATCTCAATTTCAACTGTGGGCACAAGGAGTACAAAATCCTTATGGGATATTTTCTCAATATTATCAATATCCTCCATCATATCAGAATTATCCTCCCCCACACATTCAACAACAAAATCAACAGCCACAACTTCAAAATCAGAACCCTCAACTTTCATTACCATTTCCACAACAATCTCCACAACAAAACCAAAATCCTCAACTCTTACTGCCATTTCAGCAGAAACCAAATTAGCTACCTGCCCAACCATTACCAAACCCCAACAATAAAAACCCTCAGAATGCTTACATGGTAGAAGGACAACAATTTCCAACTTATATGATTACTCCTCTAGATCTTGATGATGTTCAACTGAGATCTGGTAGGATATTAGAAAAGGAAAAACCTTCTGTAGTTATTAAGGAACAAGACAGTTCTGAGGAAGATTCTCCAAAGGTCAATAAAAGTTTTGAGGGAACATCTCTCCAAAACCAAAACATTGAAAAAGAAAAACAAAAAGAATCAGTAAACACAACTCTTATTAATGAGCAACCATCATCTACTTCTACACCTCCTTTTCTTGAAAGATTACAAATTGATAGAGGAATAGGAAAGCAGATTATGTTGCCCAATTATGATTTTCTAGATGAATTGAAGAATGTATGTATCAAAATCCTTTTGCTACAAGCCATTAAAGAAATTCCAATTCTATCCAAAACAATAAAGGAGTTGAGCATAAAGAAACCAGGAAGAAAAACAAAGGAAACAAAAAGAATTCACCTGGTAGGAAAAATAACAGAGATAATGATGGGAAAAATTGCCATACAAAAATATGTGGATCCAGGAAGTACAATTGTGAAAACACATATCAATGTAATTGAAATTCCAAATACATTGATTGACTTAGGGGCAGCAATAAACATCATGAGCAAACACACTATGGAGCAGCTCAAGATTCCTAATCTTCTCTACACACCTACCTTACTGCAACTAGCAGATAGATCAGTAATCAAACCAGATGGGGTGTTAGAAGATATTTTAGTATCCTTAGATTCTTGGGAATACTCTGTTGATTTCATGATCTTAACTCCCAAGAACAATATAGGAGGACATCCACTCATATTAGGAAGACCTTGGCTGGCCACAACTGATGCTTTTATTAGCTGTAGATCTGGTGACATGTATATTTCTGATGGTAATTCAACAAAATTTTTTACTTTATATCCTCCAGCAAAAGCAATCATAGAAATAGATGACAAATAATGGATTGATGATGAAGATGATATTCAACCTCTCTTTACTATTTCAGATATTAGTGAAGATAGTCAAATTTTAAATACATTAGAAAATTTTGAATCATCTTCAAAATATGACCATGAGCAATTTCAAGAAAAATCTATTGTTGAATATTTGTCATCTAGGCAGATGTCTCTCTATTATATGGAAGAGTTTGGTAGCTCTACAATTGAAATTTTTCTAGGTAGAACATTGAACATAAACAAAAATTTGGAGAAACTACAACAAGAAGAGATAATCAAAACATTACAAAAACATTCTGCTGCATTTGCATGGAATACACCGAGATGAAAGGCATTAATCCTAAGACTTGTATCCATCACATCTACATTGAGGAAAATTGTAGACCTATCAAACAACCTCAGAGAAGGATGAATCCAAATCTTAGGGAGATTGTGAAAGAAGAGCTCCAAAAATTACTGAATGTAAACTTCATTTACCTAATTTCAGATAGCCAATGGGTTTCTCCTTTGGTAATTGTGCCTAAAAAGAATGGTAAATGTATGGTGGTGTGCATTGATTATCGAGAACTGAATAAAGCAACCCTTAAAGATCATTTCCCTTTGCCTTTTATAGATCAAGTGTTAGATACATTAGCAGGTAAGAAGTATTTCTCATTCTTGGATGGTTTTAGTGGTTATAATCAAATTCAGGTAGCACCTGAAGATCAGCATAAAACCACATTTACTTGTCCATGGGGAACTTATGCCTACCGAGTACTTCCTTTTGGGTTATGTAATGCACCTGCAACATTCGAAAGAGCAGTACTAGGGATTTTTTCTAATTTAATACATGATTGTGTAGAGGTATATATGAATGATTTTACAGTCTATGGGAATACATTTGAAGAAGCTTTGGAAAATTTGGAAAAAGTTTTTACAAGATGTAAAGAAAGAAACCTTTCACTAAGCCATGAAAAATGTTTTATGATGTTTACAAAAGGTATTGTTTTAGGACATCACATTTCAGGAGATGGGATTAAAGTTGACAAATCTAAAGTTGAAGTCATCTCTAAATTATCAATTCCAAATTGCCAAAAGGATGTTAGAAGTTTTCTAGGATTTACAGGATAAGTATATAGAAGGTTTATAGAAAATTTCACTAAAATAGCATCCCCACTCTTCAAATTGCTTACAAAAGATTGTGAATTCAATTGGAATTCTGATTGCCAATTGGCATTTGAAACCTTAATTTTTTTTTTTTTCTTCTGAAGCATCCAATTTAAAAGGTCCAAATTGGAAACTCCCTTTCCATATTTCAACAGATACTTCAGATACAGCTCTGGGAGCTGTATTGGGACAAAAATATTTGATTCATTATGCCATTTACTATACAAGTAAGAATTTGACTCCCACTGAGTTAAATTATACTGTGACTGAAAAGGAGTTTTTAGCTGTTGTTCATGCAATTAACAAGTTCATACACTATATAATAGGCTATGAAACCTTTGTTCATATAGATCACTCTGCAATTAGATATTTAATGAATAAACCTATTACTAATGGCAAAGTTACAAGATGGCTTTTACTTTTGCAAGAATTCAACATTATTGTGCTAGATAGACCTGGAAAACAAAACACAGTTGCTGATTTCTTGTCTAGGATTCAAAATATAAAAGAAGATTCTTCGGTTGAAGATAAGTTTCCTAATGAATATCTTTTTGCAGTAACTACTCAAACTCCTTGGTTTGCAGATATTGCTAACTATTTAGTCACATGAAAGTTACCTTCACATTTGTTTCCTAGAGAGAAAAGAAAAATTATTCAGGAAAGTGCAAGATATTCATGGTCATTAATGAATTGTATAAAACATGCCCAGATTTTATGATCAAAAGGCGTGTAAGGGAAGATGAAATGCCTAAGTTTCTTAAGGCATATCATGATGAGCCATGTGACTGGAACTTTGCTGACAAGAGGACAACCTATAAAATCCTTTCTTTAGGATATTATTGGCCATTCATCTTCAAATATGCTAAAGAATATGTCAGAAGATGTGACAACTGCCAAAGGGTAGGGAAACCTGCTTCCTCAAGGGAAATGCCATTACAAATTTAGGTACTCATCGAACCTTTTGAAAAGTGGGCCTTATATTTTATTGGGCCAATTAATCCTCCATCTAAGCAGAAGAAGTATATATTAGTATGCACTGATTATGTCACTAAATGGGTAGAAGCCAAAGCATTACCTTTTGCTAATGAAAAATCTGTAGTTAATTTTATTTTTGAGGACATCTTCACTCGTTTTGGTGTTCCAAGAGAAATTGTGACAAATTAGGGATCTCAATTTACATCTAACATGGTGGAAGGGCTTGTGGAAGAATACAAGATCAAACATAGGAAATCTACTCCCTATCGTCCACAAGAAAATGGTCAAGTGGAATCTACAAATAAAGTGATTGAAAGAATTCTCACTAAGACTATGCATCTACATAGAAGAGATTGGGCAGAAAGGCTCCCTGAATCCTTATGGGCCTACAGAACTACATGGAAGAACACAACGGGACATACACCCTATGAAATTGTTTATGGGAAACAAGTCCTGTTCCCTATAGAGTTCCAAATCAGAACTTTCAAGATGGCAGTCCAACTGGGACTAGATTTATCAGAGGCACAAAAGCATAGGCTGGAGCAATTAAATGAACTTGATGAAATTAGGCAAGAGGCAGTTCAAAGGACTAGTATAGTCCAACAACAAAGGGCTAAATGGCATGACAAATATATCAAGGACAAGAGGTTTCAAGTGGGAGATTGGGCGCTATTGTTTGATTCAAAGTTTAAATATTTTCAAGGGAAGTTTCAAACTCATTGGCTTGGGCCATATGAAATTGAAAAAGTCATTAGTAATGGAGTAGTGAGGATAAGAACAATATTAAAGATATATCAGAAACCAATTTCAAAAGAGGAGTTCATTAAGATTTTCCAATACAATTCTAAAATGAAGCTAGTGAAGAAGAATTCTTCTTCTCCACTAACTTAGTCTTTATTTTTCCTAAAAAAGAAAAGAAAAAAAAATTGTATAAGGTTGAAAACCAATCATTGATTGGCATACTTATACAGAAAATACAGGGTGAAAATCAGAGGTTTTTGACACCCTATATTTTCCATTTTCTTTCTGTAATAAGTAGTGACAAAAAGCTACAGTCACTCTGCAGTTTAGATTCTGCAAAATTCATCATCTCATCTCACCTCACTCCATTTTATTTTTGCAGTTTCACTTCATCCCATTGTCATATTTCATCAATAAATTTTTCAATTTTTCCTTTTACAGTTTTCACTCCATCTTCATTTCATTTATCATCTTGTCTTACATCTCATTTCATTTCACTTACATAGCCACTCCATTTCATTCATGATCCATAAGCCATATTTCACTTTCTGCAGCTGATTCTGTTCTGCAGCTATAATTTGTTTATCAGTTCAGGCACAAGTGTACAACTCATAATAAAATAATGTATGCAGGGAATTGAAGAAAAATCATATTTTGAAGACCAACCATGCTGAAGGTACCTGTGGATCAACATAAAAAAAAAATAGCAAGCGAAAGGTAAAGGTTCCAAAGGTAAATGCAAAAATTTATTTCAAAAAGAAATTTGAAAACATAAGTTTGTATAGTATGTATAATCACATGTCTCCTTAATCAACCATCATTTGATTTGATCGCCACTATGTCTCCGCCATATCTTCCATCTTTAATAACAAATGGTCTCAACGATTCTTTCATAACAAATCTCCGCTTCAAACTCCATAACCTGTGCTCAAACGGTCCTCCACAACTCCACCTGTTAACGGTCAAGATGACGATGTGACCTACCTATCTACGACTCTCTAAACCCTTATTGTCTATTTATTACATGCAAACTCTTAAGTTTATCTCTCATATTCACGCAGTCTTTTCATATACACAATCTTTCCATTTTCTATATACACAGTCATTCCATTTTTCATATACACACAGTCTTTCCATTTTAATATATACACAATGATTCCATTTCCATACACACAACCATTACATTTCTTAAATAGCACTCGTTTTATAGAGGGTGAGAGTAATTTTGAATGTTAACCAAAAATAGGGGATATGAGGCTTATTGTCAGGACAGAGCCCGTAGGGGTAAAGTATATGGAGGGGTATCCCAACTTAAAGGGATGCTACAGAAGGCCGGATGGTTAGATTTTATTGAGAAATTTGACGGATACCACAAGGAAATTATCAAGTCTTTTGCAAGGTCATTTGATGGCACAGAAATGGAGATAGGAGATATCAAATTTGCAGTCACAGAATCCTCCATAACAGAAGCAACAGAGCTGCTGAGACAAGGAGAAAGATGGTTTAAAAATAAGGAATTTCATGGTGAATCTTGGAAAGTGATCCTTAGAAACCCAGGTATGAATGTTACAGTGTTTAGGAAGGGAATTCCTATTTCAGAACTCAAGAACAAATGGAGTAATATGTTGTTAATATTTCAAAAATTCATTATATGTGAAGGAATATTTGGGTTTATGTATGTTTACCATATACGCTTATTAATGATTTTTTTAGAAAATGGAACCATCAACCTTCCCTTCTTCCTTCTAAATAGTCTGAGAAGGATGGCTACAAATGTCCAAAAGAAAATTGAATCCATAGAAACAATTATGTATCATCATGGATTAGTGAAAATACTAGTCGAATTCCATTTGAAAAGTGTAGGGGATACATGGGAAGATTTCTTGGTAAGAAATTTTTTCCAGGATTCTCCAGAGTCACTTGAGGAAAGTCATGTTAATAAAAGTAGGAGGAGAAAGATGAACATTAACATTTAAAACAAATCTAGAACCTCCTCACAAAAGAATGATGCAGAGACAACTTCTAAACCAATGGTTAGAAAGCAGAATAAACAGAAAGGAAAATTGAAAGAGAGAGCTGAAGAAATGAATGAAGGCATTCCTGAACCTTCATTACCACAAGAAGATGAACAATTACTCTTCGAAAGACTAACCAAGATTAAGGAGAAAATCAAGAAAAAGATGGAGATAGGGAAGAGTAAGAAGGACACAAGAGAAGACACCATAAGCTTCAAAAACCTGAGAAGGAGCTCTAGACTCCGAGGTAAGGTGAGGAAGGTAACATCAAAAGAAGCCCAGTTCATAAACTTAGAGGAAGAAACCCCAGTTCAATCTCTTGATAGTATTCCACCTGAACACAGTCCACAAAACTCTCCTCCTCAAAATTTTGAAGGTAGCCCAAGCAGAGCTTCTCCTGGCATAGACCCAGTACAACAACAAATCTATGACTACATAGAGTCATTAGAGAGAAAGAATACTTCAATGGATCTAGGATCCTCAACCGATCTAGAGCAGCCTGTCAATCCATAAGAACCTCTAACTAGCTCTCTCAAACAAGAAATCTTTGAGTTAGAGATTTTGAACAGGCACATTCAAAAAGAAAATGAAACCTTGAGGGAACAAAACAAGTTGGATAGAGCCATTCATGACAACACAATTCTGCACCTAGGATTATGGTACAAGAAAAATAGGAAGCTGAAGAGGAAAAATAGGAAGTTGAGCAGAACACTTATCAACCTCAAATACAAACTTCTTATGAAGAAGCCCAGGATGACAGTCAGTGCAAGGAGAAGTAAGAAAAGGAAGCTGGATGTGCTGGCAGAAGTGTCAGAACAGATGCAATAGGAGAAATAAATTCACATTTTTGAAAATTGCATGGGGACATGCAATGATTTTTGCAGTGGGGTATGTTGAGCCTAAAAATTACTCTTTCCCTAGCAACTCTTCTCATTCCTTTTCTTTGTTTTTCCATAAGAAAGATGCATTCTCATCACCAATGACCGGTATATACTGTCTTGAGGAGGACATTTAGTGATTTACATGTTATGATTTTATGTTTTGCTGTTTGAATAAATTTTTGTATATTAACTACAAAGCGCAACCTATTCTGCAGTTAATCCGCTGTTCTGCAGCTACCTTCATGCTCTAACAGGTTCCAGGTGTCATAAGGAGAAACTAGCCACATGGGTAGCTTGGAAATGTCCTATGCATTCAGCCCAGGTCGACAAAGAAGATGGTATAAGACTATGGTCAATGGATAAGTCAAACACAGAGAGACCGAAGGTAATAGGACTCTGTTTCATGGATAATTAATGCGTTTCATAGTGATGGGAAGCGTTATACGGAGCAACTACTTGTACTTATGGACTCCAACAACCACCTGTACAAATGAATCCAACAACCACCATGTCTTGGATTTATGTCTACAGTAGACGGGGAAGAAATTCCGCATATCTGTCTTCTACGTGTTTGGCTGTAGCATGCTTTTCTCCAGAAACAATTATATGATTTTTCTTATAAATACCTGTGTAAAGGACCGAAGAAGTTAGTAGTAATAGTAATAGTTTTATTGTGAAATCGAAGTTCTAGACTCTGTAATTTCTAGGCATTTTGTGTCCCTGTTTTAATATGAGAAGACCACATGTTTTTATGAACATCTGAAGGAGTTTTTCTTGGAGTTGATTGAGAAAGCATAGCCTAATCAGTTGCAAAGGGCCCCTGCACTGAAGAAGGTTTCATTTCATTTTATTTTCCTTCTTCTTGTTAACTGTAAATTCATCATTTTATTTCTAAAACAATGTTTATAATCATTTTCTTATTAACAATGTTTATAATGCAATTTCCATTATTTTCTTATTAAAAGTGTTTATACTTTAGAGCAGTTTCCATTAGCTTGATCTGTTTTTAGTTTTTATCAGTAGCTTAGAAGATAAAACTCAATGGTGTAATCTCATTTCTTCAATTAAAAACTAACCTTGTTTCAGGATGAGAGTAGGATTGAAGAATGATAAAGATACACTGTTGGATAGTTACTTCATTCACGCCTAGAACTCCCTAAGGGGGAGGGTGTGGAGCATGTAAATTCTCAGTGCGAACACAAACAATTCCTCGAGCCCGAGAGAGAGGGTCTAGCCACAAACAAACAATCCATGGAAAATCTCCTTAAGTTAGAATCAATTTAGAGGGCCTACCTCTTAGAATTCTATTCCGCTTGGTGATGATCCTGCTTCCTCACTCCAGCTATCTTCTATTTCCTTCCTTAGAATACCTGAAACAAGAAAATAACAACAACAACAAACGTGACAAATGAAATATTGTATTCAACCTACTTAATATGTCAAGGAACATTAAGCCATGAAGATGTAAAATGACACTTCAAGTAGGAAATCAATCGATAGTTGCATTAATATAAATCAGAAAGAGATTACAACTGGTGCCTTGACATTGCTGGTCTCCTCCGACATATGTGGGTTCCCACACTTCTGCTAGCACTTCATGGATATCCCCAACAAATGGAAGTTTAAGGCCTCTTTCCCTCTAGTCTCGAACCAAACCAAAATCACACTATTCTCCCTCAAACACACACTAGAAAGCTACAAGCTATAAATGACTTGCTGGTTATTCAAACTTGCTCCAAAAATCCAAGTAGCTTTTGCTTGGGAAAAAGAGAGGCTTATATAGCTTGGATGGATGGGAGATGGTTCCTCTCATCATGGGAGAAGGTCTTATTTCTTGAGGTTGTTCCATCCTAATAGGGGAAAGGAGCCCAAAGTAATTTCCTCGGCTCTATCCGATCCAACCATCTACCAGACTTCCGTTACGAAACTTCTAGACATGGAAGCTTCGACTCCTTATTTAAAGAACCTTCCAAAAGAGGATTGACGTGATTGGAAAAGGGCTCAGTCGATCTGATCAGCGTGATGTTTAGTTTTAACCTCTGTAAATCAGTGCAAGGAGAAAACTGGTCAGTAGTGCTGGTCTTGTAAACTGGGATAGAAGGAAGATTCTTGGGAAATGATGCCAAGGGTAATTGTTTTTCTCATAAAGAGGGACATACTGGGAGTTTCTTCATGATGGGAAAGCATGTTGGGTACACTGTAGAGGTCTTCCGGGATCGTAGACGGGGAGTTTAGGGACAGTGACAAAATGATGTGTAACATATGCCCCATAAAGCGTGAAGGGCAAACTAGAGTGAGGGGTGAAATACTTTATAAGTGGAAGCGGGGAACCAGAGTTCGTCATCAGAAAACCTGCAAGAAAGCATAGATACATATACATCATTGAAAACTCTGAATAATGATACATGAATCATGGTATGGATGCAACCATCTAGAGAATGATCATGTAAATGGATCCAAGGCATGGGCACAACCATCCAACATAAAGGATCATAATGAAACCAAGGTATGGTCGTAGCCACCCAATAATGAGAAGGATCACATATAACAACTCATGGTATGGTCACAACCATCCATCTAAAAGAGACATGTATATCAACATGACCATGTCACATCGCCTCGCAACCTGGACTTGTGTAATCTTAGCCCACGGTATTGCGCTCCAAAAGACCCAATACAAGTACAAATCCTAACATGTGAATGAATGTGTTGAAGTCAAAAATGCTAGGAAGTCACTTGATTACCAGTTAATGATGTGAACCGTTAACAAGCATGAGAGAAACCACCAATAATGACGATGGCTGTCAAGGTACTAGCAACACAGTGCACGAAATGTGAATAAAGAAACTGATGTCGAACACTCGTGAAATCACCCGATCGAAAGCCAATGATGTGAACTTATCGTCGAGTGCGAAGAACTTGCATTTAGGGCATGCAAGCTCTAAGGTACTAGAAGGGAATCTCTCGGCCAACTTCCTGGATAATGAGCTGAAGTCGATAGGAAACGACTATGTCGAAGGAGGGCCATGATGTATCCCACATAATCGACATGAGACAAAGGGATGCAAATGATTTCAGATGATACAGAGAATCATGAGTAAGTGTAACTGCAGAAGGGCTGATTCTTGAACATATCGGCGACACGATTCCAGATTTTGGTAGCTATTGGATCCATAGGATCAGTGGTCATGAGGACATGGCAGAGATAAAATGGAAGGTAAAAATGAGCAGCCCAACCTAGGAAGGTAAAATGAAAAGGAGGATATCCCAACCTGACACGAAGCAGAAAGTGTCATGTTCAAGAGTGAGTTGCCGACACGACTGATCAACTTTCCAAAATTTTCCCCACCATTTCTGGTAGGTACCCCAATTACTTTTGATCGCAAACTTGAAGGGGATAGCATATGCTTGCACTATAAGTTCATCCTTCAGATGAATATGATCTAGTAAGTTTAATGAGCCTTAGGAAGGAGAAGCTCACGTTCGTCATGGCGACAAATCCAATGTTGTTTAATGTTTTAACGAGTCTGACAAAGGGGTAACTCTGCATCTTTTTCATGTTTAGAGAGTTTGAAAAAGACACAGAAAAGAAAACTCCACATGGTCCCTTTTCGTACATTTGTGTCTCTCGAGCCCGAAAAGGTAGAAGGCTATACTTGAGAGAACCGCTTGACCATTTCAGTCAAGGAGTAACTTTTTCGTAAATAGTGCATCCCAGCCCAAAAAAGGGGTAAATGTATATTGGGTGAACAACGTTTCGCAACCTTTAACGAGTTCAAAATGACAAGATCTCGGCAACCTTTTTGTGTTTAAAGAGTTGGAATACAACTTGAAAGCAAACCCCCCATTTTATTCTCTTTTACGAGTCAAAAAGGGAAAAATACTCGGCAATATTTTCATTTTTTACGAGTCAAAAAAGAGCTTAAAGGTGACTCGTCCTGGAGGAGTGAGTGGTATAAAGGGTAGCAACTGGTTCCGACAATGGAGGAACTGCTCAAGACATGTAATGGTCAAGAGGATGGCTAATAAAACCACTCATTACTGTAGTTCCTTAGGAAAGGAAAAAACAACCAAGTGAAAGCATATGATCGACCAAAGAGATGGTGGAGATGAAATAAAACAACCAAGGCTTATCTCGCAGAAATCAGCGGATTAAAACAACAATCACGAGATGTAAATTGGGCATGGGTTCAATTTTAAACAAGCTTGAACCATGGAGAAATCTGCTTGGATTTAGTTTCACGTTTACACAAGCTTGAAACGAAAAAATATGCTTGAGATAAGTTTGCATGCCCTCAACCTACTGACTCAATCGAGGTACATCCCCCCAAGCTTCATTTCAGTCAACTAGGTGGATGGAATGAAGGTTCACTTTCGAGATCTTGGAAAGACTCAACTGGGATTTTACAAGATCTTAATCAACGACTCAATTTGGAAAAGGGAGTTAATTCATTTTTTAACGAGGTTGATACAAGAACAAACTATCCTCGAACATCTTGATTCATTTTTTAAGGAGCTTACTATAAGACAAAGAACTATTCTCATCACATCTGTTCATGAACCACATGAGAACATGGCTCCCAAGAGGTATTCACTAGACGGAAGAACCACGTTCTAGGAAGAATAAATGTCAATTGGAACCATAGACAAATCGGGTTCCAATGCCCCCAGTACATAATGTACTATACCATCTATGTGATCATCAGCAAATGTGGAGATGGAACAAGTAGCCACATAATTGACCTGTGGCGGGGAAGGTACTACTTGCAAACAAGAGGTGATAGGGGACGATGGTTGCAAAGCAGGCACCTGGTGACCAATGAACAACAGTTGATCAATAGTCACAATTCTCCCTTTGTGCGGAAAACAAACCACAGGGAAAAGTGAAGAAATAAGAGATCCCATGACATAAACATAATCACATCCAAGAAGAAGATTGAAATCTAAGGGACCTTGGACTACAATCATGTCTATATAGACTATCTTTCCTCCCAAAGTAATAGGGAACTTCAGAAGGATCCCCAATGGTTGACTGGCTCCTCTGTTGAAAGCCAACAGATTCTGAGTGACAGGCACAAGATGTGGGGAGCCCACAAATTGCCAAGTAGTAGAAGACATGATGCTAAAAGATGTGCCTTCATCTAATATAGTTCCATGTACTACCATATTATAGGCTTTTACTGTGATCTGGAAAGGAACATAAGATGGGAGATGGAATGTAGTCAATTGAATCCAATCAAAAGAAACAACAAAACTACTTGGTGGGGGTATCATATGATTGCCCCCATGTTGTACAGGAATAGGAGAAGGACTCTCCTGAACAACTGGGACAGGAGGGTCACTCTTCGATTCATGAGAATCTGAGGAGATGTGAAGAATATAAGCAGTATGATCACCACTCTCTTCGGAAACAGAGTGATCAACTAAAGGCGAAAACAAGTCGACACTCTTTTCGACCAATGGTATGTTGGAAACGGACACAAGAGATTCATGCTCAAGAAGAGCAGGATGGGGAAGAGATGAATCCAAGTCAATCTCTTTTCCAACTAGGAGAGGGTTAGAAGAAAGCCTCTGATAACCAACATGAAGTTGGGGCTAAAGAGCTGCACGGTTTTCCAAAACTTTGGAAGCTTTATCCATAAGAGGACAAAGGTGAAGAATATGCTCTTCTTCACATAACTTACAGGGAAATCTAACCTTCCCTTTCTTCTTACCATCACTAGCCGAGGGCGTAGCATCGACATGATTTCAGAGGTCGAAGGGGATGGTCAATTCAGGTCTTGAGACCACACCTCTAAGACTCTGGGGACACTAGGAAAGTCTCGAAGGAGATGGTCACCATTACAAAGTTTGCAAGGGAATCTAACCTTCCATGGAGGATCAGAAGGTTTGTCAACTGGAAGTGCATTTAGAGCAATAACTGCATGGTTGGCCTCTCGCTTAGCTGAATTCTTCTTCTTCGCCTTCTTCTTCTTCTTAGCCTCCTGTTTACTAGATTTGAAACTTTCACCAGGCGAAGTAGAAGGGGAAGGTGAAGAAATAGGTGAAGAAGGTGAGAGGTCAACTTTAGAATCAACGTGATGTGATTCAAATGAAGGAGACATTTGCATAGGAGTCAGGACGCTCGGGACCACCGAGGTTGAAAATAACCAGATAGGTAAACCAATGGTTAACCCAGGGAGGGACAACATTTCCATATATGGAGCACCAACATTTCGAAAAGAAGGAAAAGGACCAGGATTCCCATTCGAGGGGAACCCTTGACTGGTAGACTGTGGGAATGTTTCCATTGGAATCAACTTTTAGAGAAACACTAAGGAAGATAACTTTAACCATGAATATTTCATGGGCATTTAATTTCAAGACACTGAAACAAAACTTTTCCTTTTCATATTTTAAGAGTCGAGGAAAGGACGAAAGGTGACTCTAATCACTTTCGGAATTAACAACCTCGAAAGGACAAGTGATTGATGATCTTTTCAAATTTAAAGAGTTAGTAAAGCTAAAAAATGACCACTCAAGGTACTCTAGGCATAAGGATTACCAGGTAACAGTGGACTGTAGAATACCTCTCGGGAAATCGAGAAGTACGGGAAATCAGTCTCCCCGAATGCTCTGTTTGGTGTATCACGTTTACAAGGTGGCAGAATCGGCTTCCAATGGATAAAGGATCGCAAACCTAGTGGGGTCTCCCTTTATATACATGATGGTATGGGGAGCACAAGTCCGTACTAGCACTGTCTAGTGCCAAAGTGAACGATAGCTGCTAGGCTTAAAGACGTCGGAACACGTCTCTAGCCTATACCACTAAATGTGAGTGTTAAGTTTCAATGCTTCCTTAGGTTAATTCAATAAATTTTGATGGTTGATCTTGAATTAGGTTTCAATTTCAAGGCCCTACCATTGTCATCTGGAAACTCCTATATGCATCTGTATGAGAAAAGAAATATTTCTTCGAAAGTTAACACTAATTGAGGGATACATAGCACACAATCAATGCAAAATCAAAGAATGAAATCTTTCACTAATACATGTCCTAAATGCACCTAATCTTCCCTTAACAACAAAATAAGATTCATTTCATTTCCAATGCTTATGATGATACAATTCTAGCTTCTCAATGACACTACTAATGCAATATTTTCGCTTAAGTAAAATAGAATGATGTTCTTCTTTTCATAAAATGCAAAATGAATCTTTCACATAAAGCACTTTAATGAAAATTTTCACAATTCCAAACAACAAGCATCGATCAAATCCAAAGCATGATAAATGAAACTAAAAGCAACTTCTTACCTGAATCACACAAACCAAACACACAAATGCTTCAATCGACAAACCAAGCAATGTAATCTATGCTTGGAAAGAAAAAAGAGACACTCGAAATAAGAGAAAAAACGAGACTCTTTCACTCATGCAATTGAAAATGAAGCAATGAAGATGCTGCAACTGAAAGATGGATTAAATGAAGTAGCAAACCATAAAATTGACATAATGAGTAAACAAACAAATCAATGATAATTGACCTAGATTCCCTAAGGTCATAGAAACCATCCAACAAACTCAAAAAAATCAAGCAATGAAACTTCAGGCCAATCAATCAATCAAAACCAGCAAACAAAGCATCCTCGTCACTTTTGGGCGGAAGAAGAGAGTTTGAGGTTGAAGACACATTGGCACTGGAATGGAAGAAATTCTGATTTTTTCTTAACTCAGAGACCGGAGCAACTGCCTAACTGACAACTAGCGTCGATCGGCACGACAGACATGACTGGCCAAACTACAACTAGTGCTGATCGAGGGATTCAAAGAAAAAATTAAAAATAACTTCACATAGGGCCAGACTTAACACATCAGAGGGTGGGCTAAACCAAACAAGCACACAAACCAAGCTAATGAAGCTTTCCAGTCAGGGAGAACACATGAAAAATGAGCTAAGAGGTAGAAATTAAGAGGGCTAGACACACTAGTTATGATCTAAGGGAAACCTTGATCTTCACCTACAGGAATCGGTGCGACTGCCTAACTGAAAACAAGTGCTAGAAGGGGGTCGGCGTGAATGTTTTTGAGAAACTCATGCTGATCGGCGCGACTGTTAGAAAAATAAATGCACTGATCAAGGATTCAAGGAAAAAAATAAAAAAATTTCAAAGGCTAAGACTAGAATTGCCACTGTAAATTTCGGGTTCAGAGCAATAAACTAGGAAAAGCAGAGAACACTAAAGGGAAATGGTGATACTAGAAAAGTTCACACAAAACCATAAAATGAAAATCAATCAAAAAGAAGGATTGGCTCCCCAGTGGAGTCGCCAATTTGTGGAGTAAGTAAATTCTCAGTGTGGACACAAACAATTCCTCTAGCCGGAGAGAGCGGGTCTAGCCACAAACAAGCAATCTATGGAAAATCTCCTTAAGTTAGAATCAATTAAGAGGGCCTACCTCTTAGAATATTATTTTTCTTGGTGATGATCCTGCTTCCTCACTCCAGCTATCTTCCGTTTCCTTCCTTCGAATACCTGAAACAAGAAAACAACAACAACAACAAATGTGACATCATGCAATATTGTATTAAACCTACTTAATAGGTCAAGGAACATTAAGCCATGAATATGTACAATGAAACTTCATGTAGGAAATCAATCGATAGTTGCATTATTATAAATTAGAAAGAGATTACAACTGGTGCTTGACGTTGCTAGTCTCCTCCGACGTATCCAGGTTCCCACACTTCTGCTAGCACTTCATGGATAGCCCCAACAAATGGAAGTTTAAGGCCTCTTTCCCTCTAGTCTCAAACCAAACCAAAATCACACTATTCTCCCTCAAACACACACTATAAATGACTTGCTAGTTATTCAAACTTGCTCCAAAACTCCAACTAGCTTTTGCTTGGGAAAACGAGAGGCTTATATAGCTTGGATGGATGGGAGATGGTTCCTCTCATCATGGGAGAAGGTCTTATCTCTTGAGGTTGTTCCATCCTAATAGGGGAAAGGATCCCAAACTGATTTCCTCGACTCTATCCGACCCAACCATCTAGACTTCCATTGCGAAGCTTCTAGACATGGAAGCTTCGACTCCTTATTTAAAAAACCTTCCAAAAGAGGATTGACGTGACTGGAAAAGGGCTCAGTCAATCTGATTGGCATGAGGGTTAGTTTTAACCTCTGTAAATCGGCGTGAGGAGAAAACTGGTCAGTAGCGCTAGTCTTATAAACTGGGATAGAAGGAAGATTCTTGGGAAATTATGCAAAGGGGAATTGTTTGGCTCATGAAGGGGGACATATTGGGAGTTTCTTCATGATGGGAAAGCCTGTCGGGTACACTGTAAGGTCCTACGGGATTGTATATGGGGAGTGTAGGGACAGTGACAAAATGATGTGTAACAGAGGGGTCTATAACAACCCCAGGTTAAAAGTTCAAGTAATAAAAGTTAATAAAGGTAAAATAAGATCACGAGCAAGGGAGACTTATTCCAAGATGAATGTTGGGAAAAACATCCTAGTGGGCATCACTTGTTGTGTTTTATGTCTAAGGGGAAATTGACAAAGTCAATGGCTAAGGCTTTGGAAAGGAAAAAAGGTATTTTTGGTACATTATTTATGAAAATAATGGAAATTAGGAGAAAAGGAAGGTGAAAGGTCACAGGTTGCATGTGAGGAGGAAAATGAAGGAAAATAATGGAAAATTGAAGAAATTAGAGGCCTCATCAATAAAAATACCTCAGAGCATCAGTTGGTAGCTTTTTTTCAGCCTTTTGTCAGTTTAGTGTTAGAATTTGTCTCAAAGAGGAGAAAGCACCAAAAGGAGAAATAAATAAAGCAAGCAAGGAAAGGAAACGAAAAGCAGAGAAGGTCAAGGAAAGAAAAGGAAGGCAAGGATCAAGCAGCATAAATGGTAATACTTGCAAGTAAAGAAATTGCATGTGTGATTTCCTAACTAGTTTCGACATGCATGGTATGTGCATGATGGTATATGGTTCTTTTGCTGTGTGGCATTTGACAGTAGATTTTAGCCTAGCTTTGCCATTTTCGGATAGCCATGGTGTGATGGGATTGTTCTCGTTTTGAGATTTAGATTTCTGGATGGTTTTGGAATCCTGGGTGAGGTGGTCTCAGTAAAATTCCCAAAGGCCTAGGAATCCCTTGACCGGTAATGGCGGGATACATGATAAATCTTGAGGGTGAAGACAAGAAAATTCCTCAAGGATGGTGAAGAAATTATGAGGCATTCAAGCTCGGTTCGGTTTTGTGATCTCGACACTACTTTAAGTGTGATCACGGTATGGAGAGGGTGGAGGTGGTTTAACATCTGGATTCCTTTGGTTGTCTTTGGATTGGTTTATCCCATGAGATCCCACATTCATGCTTGGAATATGGCACACGGGTGATTGGTTGAAAGAAAGATCTGGTTCGACCAATCTATGGTTGGGTGGAACGTCGAAGTCCCAAACTTGGTTGGTTATTGCCTATGGTTGATAAAAGCTAAGTTTCTCTTGCTTTTGGTAAGGAAATGTATTGGTTATTATGTGGATTAGGCCGACATTTAAGTATGTTATTGAGATTGAGTATGGACTCGCGACCTGCTTACAATTTATGTCTGTATTTTAAATAGACTACTGCAATTAAAGAGTTATTATTTTCTGACTGTACATTTATTAGATTTTGGAAAAATCTATCTTGAAAAAATACTATAACTCTCTCTTTCCTTTTAATGGTTTGCATCGTAAGGGTTTATCAAGGGTCGTTTCCTAAACATTACTCTCTTATGGTTATTTATCTGGTTATATGATGGTTATAAGTATGGTTTTATGACAGATGTCAGTCATGGCTCTTTTCTTGTTTTCACTGATAACTGAATAAATAATGAATGCAAAACCTAAGTGATGTGATGAAATTTAATGTGAGAAGGTAGAGACCCTTCTTGTTAAACCTCAGATAAGTTTTCAGTCCCTTATGTTTAGACTTGCATTCATGACCTGTAGGTTGCATATATACTAAGTGTTTGACAAAATGCCATTCCTAGTTGGGGATGGTCAGGTCAAGTCCTGGTTGTAGTTTTTGGTTTAAAAGCATTGTCTTCATGTCTTTTATGAGTTGTGGAAGTTTCATAACGTTATCGGTAGAGGCTAAGCCCCAGCCCTGGAAAGTAGCCTTAATTCTTGTAAGCGCTGGCATAACATTGCTGGAAAATGCCATAGTCACACTGATGCAAACTTGTGGGAGTGACTGAGAACCCATAGTCGCATGGAGGCCTTGGCAAGGGAGAGATTGGGGCTCTAGCTCAGGGAAAAGGTTAGTTGTCTCGGGTTGGACACCTGGATGGCTTGGGTTACTCCAGTAGGTCGTATGGCACCTGAGGGAAGTCAATAAGGTCTTGTTGTGTCGAATCCATTTCCTTAAGGTCATCTAGGAGGTTAAGTCATATCATAGTAACCCCTCACCTCATGTTTACCCCAGGTAAGATGATGAAAGTGGGTAGATGTGAGAGGAGGCATCATTATAGGGTGGTACCAGAGCAGGTTGTACTCTCTTTGTGTCATATCTGATACCACAAGGTGGTATTAGAGCGTGGTTTCACTCTCTTTGGGTAAGCCTGATGTTGTCAAGTATATGGTTGTCATGCATGGATCAGGGTTTACAATTGGTATGATCATGCATGATGTTGTTGTGATGTTATGTTATTACACAGATATGTTGATGATTATACATGTACATGCTAATGTGGAATGATCTTGTAGATGAGATAAGACTCCCTTGAACATCACTAAGGTATGGATTTGGTTTTGGTATCTACTTAGTTTATCTTACATGGTATACTTGCAGGAAGAAGAGAATTCAAGATGAGAAGAAAAATGTTAGACTAAATTCTTCTGACTTTCCCTACAGATTAGTTGGGCAACAAGGAGAAGAGTAATCTCTTGGTATAATAGATACATTTAGGAGCTTGAGAGCAGAGGTCAAAAGTTGTAAAGAAGACAATGATAGGTTGGTTGAGGCTCAGGAAATACTTTCAAGGGCTCAGGAAAAGAAGGTAGAGGTTAATGCAGCAATTCTTCATAGCTTGTCAGTGTTGTAGAGATAGGGACAACTGAGGACAAGTCAAGAGCAGGAAGAGAAAACTAATGGAGCTTATGGTAGCAAGTCTCGATCCAGATATAGGTTGGCTAGAGGGAAAATAGTTAGAGATGGAAGATCATTGGATACACGTGACAAGAAGACTAGTATGTATGGGTATCATTCTAGTTCCTCATCTAGGAGACATCATCACAATCATTGCCATCATCATCCTTATAGGAGGGGTGAGTATTTTCCTAAGGAGTTCAAGAACTTCAAGCCTCCTACATTTGCTTGAGAGATGAAGAAGGCAGAAGATGCAGGGGCAACCATGCTTGGAATGAAAAAATTCTTAAGATTTCATAGCTATTCAGAGAACATTAAAGTTAAGATAGCCACTTTCAGTCTTAAAGGGAAGGCAAATATTTGGTGGGAGGATGTGAAGAATGTCAAGGGTATTCGGGAAAAAGACTTGATTTGGGATGATTTTGAGAGGATATTCTAGAAGGAGTACTTATCAGAGAGGTACTATGATGATAAAGCTAAGGAGTTCTATGAGATCAAGATGGTTTCTATGACAGATGATGAGTACACTAGCAGATTCTTGGAGCTGTTGAGGTATGTGCCATATCTCAAGGAGGAGAAGGTCAAGATCCAAAGATTCATCAATGGATTGCCAACAACATATAAAGACTAGATTGAGTTTGATGAGGCTAGATCATTAGAGGAATCCATCCATAAATTGAAGCATTGTTATGAGCAGTCAAAAGTGAAAATCTGTGCATAAGCGTGACTTGAACGAAAATTATAAAGTCAAAGGAAAATGGCCACCGAATCGAGGAAGACCTCAAGATGCATGTAAGAAAGAAAATGTTGCTCCTTACAAGAAGTTTAGTGTAGTTGAGAAGGGACATGTGTCGTAGCCTAGAGAGAAGCATACTAGAGGTGATAGTAGAGCATCATTGCAGTGTCGTATATGTGGCAAAGATTACCGTAAGAAGGATTGTCCATTGTACCGGGGAGGTAGGCCTCATATCTATAGTCCTTAGGAGGTATAGACAGTTGGGGAATTTTGTTCATAGTGTTCCTCATATTTATGCGGCTGTAGACAACAAGCAGGAAGATCACCAAGCATCTATCATTGAGATGGATGGTAAGCTCTGTGATCAAGCTATTTCTATTTTGATTGATCCTGGATCTAATTGTAGTTATGTTAATATTGACTTGGTGGATAAGTGTGGCTTGAGAAGAGAAGTGCATGCAAAGTCTTGGTTGGTGCAGTTGGCTACAGGTACGAAGAAGAGAGTACATCACTGGGTAAGAGTTTGCGCATTTGAGTTGAATGGTATGCCTATAGTATCACATTTGAATGTACTTCCATTGGGATCATATAGTATGGTTTTGGGTATGGATTGTTGTATCTTCATAGGACCAAGGTAGATTGCCATGACAAGGCTATTGAGTGCCTGAATGATAATGGAGAGAAGAAAATATTGCAGGGGAAGAGGAATCCTACATTAGTGAGGATGGTCACAACTATGCAGGCTAAGGGCAATTGCAGAAAAGGGTGTGTGATGTTTGTAGTTCATATTTCCAGTGATAATGGTAATAATGTTGAGGATGAAAAGATATTCAAGAGGTACCCTGTATTGCAGTAGTTTTAGGATGTGTTTCTCGCAGAGATTCTTGAATTTCCTCTGCACAAGGAAGTATATTTTTCTATTGAGTTGGTACTAGGGGCAACATCAACATCAAAATCACCTTATAGGATGAGCACTCTAGAATTAGTAGAGTTAAAGTTGCAGCTGAAGGAATTTCTTGACAAGGGATACATTAGGCCAAGTGTATTGCCTTGGGGTGCACCAATATTATTCGTAAAGAAGAAATATGGTACTCTTAGATTGTGCATTGATTACAAGAAACTAAATAAAGTGGCAATCACAAAAAGGTATCCATTGCCAAATATTGACGACTTGGTTGATCAGTTGAAGGGAGCAACAATGTTGTCAAATATAGATATGCGATCAGGATACCATCAGGTATGCATCAAATAAGAGGACATCTACAAGACTGCCTTTAGGACTAGGTATGGGCATTATGAGTTTGTTGTAGTTCCATTTTGTTTGAATAATGCTCCAGCTACCTTGTGTGCTTGATGAATAGTGTGTTGCATCCTTATCTGGACAATTTCGTTATTGTATTCATTGATAGCATATTGGTATATTATAAGAATGAGGAAGAGCATGACGAGCATTTAGCAGTAGTGTTTAGTTTTCTAAGAGAGCATCAATTGTATGCTATCTTAGCAAGTGAAGTTTCTTTTAGACATAAGGACACTACTTGATACATGTTGTTTCCAATAATGGCATAGAAGTAGATCCAAAAAAGATAAAAGCTATCATGGAGTGGGAAGCTCCTAGAAATGTGGATGAAGTCAGATCATTCATGGGCTTAGAAGATTACTACAGTCGGTTCATCAAGAACTTCTCACACATTGCATATTCTATTGCATCATTGCAGACGAAAGGTAAGAAGTTTGAATGGACATAGGAGTGTGCAACTAGTTTTGAGCAGTTGTTGACAAATGCTCGAGTGTTAAATATTGTAAATCCATATAAAGAGTTTGTAGTATGTACATATGATTGCAAGAGAGGTCTTGGTGGAGTTTTTATGTAGGAAGGACAAGTGATATGCTATGGTTCCAAGAATTTGAATGAGCATGAGAAAAACTACGTGAATCATGATCTTGAGTTGGCAACTATTATTCATGCCTTGAATATGTTGATACATTATCTTCTTGGCAGGAGGTTTATGTTGATGAGCGATCACAATGGACTAAGATATCTATTTGACTAGATGAATTTGAACTCCAAGGAAAGCTAGATGGTTGGTTACCCTTAGTGAGTTTGACTTCGAGATCAGATACATCAAGGGTAAGGAGAATAGGGTTGAGGATGCTCTCCACAGGAAATTACAGTTGAACCATGTTGCAGTAGTGAGTTCATATGGGATAGATTTACAAGATCATATCCTACAAGCATGACAATAGGATGGCAGGTACATGGAGCTTATGATTAGGTTACAACATGGTACTGGTAATCAAGATGTGGATTATCAACTTACAATCATATGTCTTGGTGAGATTTAGGGAGAAAATCTATGTGTCATATGACAATGAACTCAAGAAGCTTATCTTGAGGGAGTTTCATGCAAAACCATATTTAGGTCACCCAGGATACAAGAAGACATTAACAAAAGTGAAGAAGTTCTACTATTGGCTAAATATGAAGAAGTAAGTGGCAGAGTTCACGATGAGATGTTTGGACTATTAGCAGGTCAAAGCAAAGTGTAAGCATCCAAGTGGGTTTCTTTAGCCGATCCCAATTCCAGAGTGGAAATGGGAGGTCATTTCCATGGATTTCATTACAGGTCTTCCGAGGACATCGAGGCAACATGATTCTACCATGTTTGTGGTAGACATGATGAGCAAGGTAGCTAACTTAATTGTAGTGAAGACTACCTATTCAGTTAGTGAGGTAGCACAGGTCTTTGTCAGGGAGATCGTGAGATTGGATGGTGTTTCGAAGAAGATTGTGTCAGACAGGGATGCCAAGTTCACTTCCAAGTATTGAAAGGAGCTATTTGCAGGATTGGGGACAAAGTTGTCCTTCAGCACAACTTATCATCTACAAATAGATGGACAGACAAAGAAGGCCAGTAGGATATTGGAGGACATGTTGAGGATGTATGTCATGCATCAACAAAGGATATGGGAGGAGTGCCTTCCATTGGTTGAGTTTTTTTTACAACAACGATTATCATGAGTCAAGGAGGATGAGTCTGTTCGAGGCACTTTATGGGCGGAGTTGTAACAATCCCATCAGCTGGAGTGATCCAGGAACATGGTACTTATTGGACCAGACAAGTTGGGAGACATGGAATAGGAGATGCATGTTATAAAGAAGAATCTAAAGGAAACACAGGACAAGTAGAAGAGTTATACAGACCAAACAGGGCATTTAAGGAGTTTCAGGTTGGGGATAATGTGTATTTGCGCATCAAGCCCAAGGGGATCTCCTTGAGGATTGGATCATGTGCCAAGTTGTAACCATGATATTGTAGGACTTTTGAGATCCTTGAGAGGATTGGACCAGTGGCCTGCAAAATTGCACCTCCTCCGAGAGTGAAATTCCATGATGTTTTTCATCCTTCATTGCTTAAAAGATATGTAAAGAATGTTGATCATGTTATTGATTGTTCTGTATTGGAGGTGGAGAAAAAAGGAAAATTCCAGCTGAAACCCCAGTGCATATTACAACAGAAACATCTCATGCTATGGAACAAAGCACTCAAGAATGTTAAAGTGTAGTGGAAGCACTTTGGGCCCAATTAAGCTACAGGGAGATGGCCGATCAGATATGAGATATGTATCCTTCCGGTGAATGCAAATGAGTCTTGTTATTTGTACATATTTATGTACGGTTTCTATTGTAAATATGACAATGAGCTAAGTTATAAAGCTGCAATAAGCGATATGGTTGTCATGTTTTACATTATGGTTTTTCTTTTGAGTAGGATGTTATTGTAAATACTAGAACGAGCTAGGCTATAAAGATCCATAGATGGTATTTTTTGCTCTTCAGTGGTTTCGCTGGGTCTAGGTGTGGTTTAACACTGAGTATGGTGTTCCCCTAAGGGGGAGGGGTCTGTAACAACCCTGGGTTAAAATTTCATGTAAGAAAAGTTAATAAAGGTAAAATAAGACCATGGGCAAGGGACACTTATTCCAAGTTGAACGTGTTGGCCCTCAGTTTTGGTCTATTTTTGCTTAAGGAAACTTACTTAATCCTTATATTTTCCATCCATTTTCCATCACATCCATCTCATTTTGATGTATTTTAAGCATTTTCAAGTGTTTAATTTTGATTTTGCAATTTCTAGAAGTTTTTATGAAAATTGAGTTTCAAGTGCAATTTTAAACAGAATCAGAAATTCCCGTAATAGCTATGTGGATGACATATTTGCAAGACACTTGGGCTCGAGCTGGATGCATGAATGGAAAGCTTGGGAACTGGGATTGAACTAATTCCACTTGGTTCGGTCAAAACAAGCTTTATTAGGCCCATTCAAGGCTGGTCAAACATTACTAGTCACCAGAAAATCCCTAGGAAATAGGGCAGTTTTGAGATTTTATGGGATTGACCATATTTCTTGGGATGAATTGGATGAGTTTGACCTAGATAGGTGGATATGAGTGTTAGAGATAATATAGATCAGTTTGTTTCCTAAAACTTCTATTTAAAGCCCCGACTTTGATGGCTTATGGATGTAACTTTTGTATAATTTTATGCTGAGACACTTTGGAGTTTGAAGCTAATTTGAAGAACTATTCTACTGCTATTTTGTTGTTCAATAATGTGGATGTGTGACTGAAGTTTCAAATTCTGATATCAACCTTCAAGTATGCAAAGCAAGGGTGGAGGGCCCCCACTCCAAGCTAAGGTCACTTCTTTGTTAGACTAGTTTATTTTTCCATATTTTGGTTATCTTAGAACTTGTTTATGCGCTTTGCTTCAGATTGGTTATGGTTGATGTGTGATGATTTATTTTATTGAATCTTAGTTTGTTCATCACTTTAGTAAGATGGAATAACAAAGTGTTCACGTTGAACACTCCTTCTGTTAAATTGGTGGATTGAAACTAGGTTTTTCCTTGATTACATGCAACCAATTTTTCTTATGTATTTTCAGTCTTCAATTGATAGCATTATGGTGAATGAATTATGATGAGAAATACCAATGGTCTCTTAAGTTAAGAGCCTCCCTTAATTGATGATTTTTCCATCTTAAGCTATTGAGAGTTCATGGTTTCTAATTTCTATTCATCAAGTAATAATTGAGGAAGAATTGGACCTCTTAAGTTAAGAGCCATTTCAACTTTCCTTCATTGCAAGGTGAATTGGAATTGTTAGTGTAGGCTATATTTGTAATATGCACTTCTTTAGTTTTTGAAAACTTGTCTTTCAAGTTTGATTATATTTGATGTCCATATACTGTGGATTTGCCTCCATGTTTTACAAACCCGGATTGATAATTAAATACTTGTGTTAATTTAGTTAATAAATTAGCTCAACATTTTGGCGCCGTTGCCGGGGAGGCAATTATCAACATAGTCAAATAGAAGATAAATAAAAACACTAAAAGTTTAGTTAGTATACATTTCTCTTAGTTATGTTTCTTTATGCCTAGAAATAGAGATACTAATAGTAGATTTCCCAAAACAAAACCCCCAACCAAAAAAAAATAAAATAAAAAAATAACTACAAAATCCATTTGCAAGACAAGATCTAAAAAATGATGTTAAAGAAATCATTTAGAGAAAGAGGGTATGCCACCACAAAACTATTCTCAAGTCCTTGTCCTCAATTTAGAATGCTCACTAGGGATGAATCTTTATGTCAAAGGATAGAAGAGCAACAAAACATCCATGAAGATGATCCACAGGAAGAGAATCTAGAACTTTCTTCTAGCTATCTTTGTGAGGAGGTGAATGAGTCATGGATCACAAGCAATGAAGATCAAACATTAGTGCCAGAAATTAAAGAATTTCTAGCAAGTATATCACACGATCCCTTGTGCATACAAGATTTTGAACAAGTACCACAAGAAGAGTTTTGTGCTATGACAATTAATGAGAACCAAGCAGACAAAGATCATCTTAAAACTTGGTTTCAACTAGTCATTAGCTCACAACACTACTCCATTCTTCAACATTCTTTCTCATCAAATCTTTATGATCAAATAAATTTTCATGTCCAAACATTCATTAAAGTATATATTTTCAAATTTGGATATGAGTTTACTTATGATCTTGTTACAAAAAAAGATGCATTGGAAATTCTCTTATACTTGAGAGAATGAATTATTTTTCTAAAATAGAATAGGATAGAATAGAATAAATAAACAATTAGAATGAATTCACAATAAGATTTCCATAATAATTTTGTTTCAAACTATTTCTTCAAATCATTGTTCAATATTCATTTGAAAGGACTACATGGCAAAATGCAGTAAGAGCAAGCCTATTTTGGGTAACCATATAGGATCATTCTGAAATCATGGTTTTTTTACATATCTCTTGAAATCTAGTTTTGGAATCCATTTTGAAGTTCTCAATTTATATCACAAATAAAAATGTGATCAAAATCAAAACTAGGTCTCAAGTGAAATGTTGAGGACAAAGTTAGTACAACCTATATTTGAGGTGTCTAATGGAAACATTTTTATTTGAAATTCATAGGGAAGATAGCCCTTGGAATCTAGTTTCCAAATCAATTTGAATAACTTCAATCAGGTATCATATGAAAAAGTTATTCTTGAAATACTAACTGCTTGTCGAAATATCTGCGTGGTGACAATTCTAGGTCTTAACTGCTCATTGGCATATTTGACATACCAAATCATATTATTTTCAAAACTTGTTTATATGGGAGATATATATTCAAGTCTAGTTTAAGAAACAATTTGAATCATCCCATTTGGAGGTGAAATGAAAAAGATATGCCACATTTAATGACTGCATGTCTTCAAACCAACATAACAAAACTCTGCCTCCTAGGTCTGTTCATCACCAATTTTGTGATATCAAGCCTAAGAATTTTTAAAACATGTTTCTACTGGAAATACAAAAATGAATCTACTTTAATATCCAAGTGGAATCACATTGATACGATCTTTATCGAAGAAGTTACACTTCAAACAGTGACTGTTGGTCTAGTTAAAAATTAACAAGCAGCTCTATCAAACATGGCACTCCTTATAATTTTTACCATATCATTTTAAACCATTTTAAAAACCTGTTTATACTAGAGGTAGCCATATGAATTCACTTCAACTTGGATTTGGAATCACTCTAATTGGATATAAAACAAATATTTTGTAAACAAAATACCGCTAGGAGGTTTAGGCTGGCCACCATTCCTCAAGGGGTAAATAAATGCATTCTGTTTGTATATCATCTTTGGACTTGTTTTCTAAGCAATTCTTGTAATGATTTACATATTTATTGGAAGAAGAGAGACTGTACACCTTTCTTCCTCCATCATCTAATATTGTATTGCAGGCAAGTGCTATGTTTTTGCAGGTCATAGGAAGAATGAAGGAGTGAACTCCATGGATGAAGTACTTTTCAAAGTCAATTTTAAATTCATATTTCAGAATATGAATACAAATGTTCAAGTCAAAGCAAAGTGAAAATTCACTGATGTTGAGTTCATCCAAGGAAACTCAAACTCTTGAAGCTTGCTCTTAGATGCTGACCAACAACACCAAAAAACCCTACAACATGATAGAGATCGAGGCAAAAAGACATGAAGCTAATCATTAGAAGAAGTAGTCAAGTTCTGTACCATGTCAAGTCACATCAATCTCCAAAGAAGTCTTTCATAAACCATATTGTTCATGATTTCATCCATCATCCATATTGTATGTTAAGCTTCGCAATCATGCAAGTTGAAGTCCAGACTTATTATCTATCCATTTAGTACTAAATCATGATTTCAATATAACCTATTTTCATAAGCTTTTCATACTTCCCTACTCCATTACACCCCACCTCGATCCAGAAAAGAAAAGAAAAAATAGGAAAAAAAAATAAAAAATAATAAAGGAGTTTGGTTGTGAAAATCCACGAAAGTGGCACAATACAAACTTGAATTCATATCGGAAAACCAACTTGTTTGGCCAATATGAATTCTCTATTTTGTTTTACCATTTCTTCAATATGAGTTTGTAGGAATCATCCTCCAGAATAAGCAAGACTTGGGGACAAGTCTCAGAATAAGCAAGGGGGAAGGTCACAAAAGAAACTTAGTTGTGCAGCTGAATTGACGACAAAACTTGTATTGTTGGCAGTTGGGACTTGAAGTATTTTTGAAATCAATAGTAGTTGGGACCTGAAATGTTAGCAAAAACATGTATATATTGCATAAAAATGTACATGACAGAAGGGACCTGAGTAATTATGAATTAATTCAGAGGGACCTGAACGGCATCGACGATCGATGGACCAGAATCAATGAAGAAGTAGAACATGAAGTATAGTAAGTGCAAAATTTTGCTCTTGTAAATTCAAATTTTTGTAGAAATTTTTAGACTTTGTTAAAATTGAGATTAGTACCTGAATGCATATTCATTACATTACCTTCATCCTATATCCATTATTTTATACCCATTATCCTATATTCTACATTCCAATGTACATATGTACATCTTATATTTCATTCCATAACCCTAACATTCCATAACCCTAAGTATTTTTCCTCAAAGCAAAAGAGATTAAAAAATGCAATGAAACCTGCACAAACAAACCAAGCAATTAGCATCATGGAAATAATTTTAAACATGACCTAAATGGTCATTTTAAAATTAAAATGATATATTAAAACAACATAGGAGATATAAGAAATGCACATATTGCAAAGAATACAAATCAAAATAATTAAACCTTATCATGGCACATAAGGATATGGCATAAGGTTATGATGCAATAAGGTGAAGTCATAATAGTAAACGAGAACCGATATAATGGCAATACAATGCAAACTTAAGTGATAATGTTTGAAGGGACAGCCGTAGGAAATGAACATTAGTATTATGGAGTTTATTTTTGTTATGCAATTAACATGGCAATCAAAACAATGCATAACAAAAATAAACCAGTACTCAGAAAGAAATACGGTCGTAGCCACGATAGTATTGCGGGTTGGTTTCAGCACACCCACAACGGATTGGAGGAAACAACCATGAATCATAAGGTATTGGCGGTGACATAATGAAACAACCTGAGTTATAATGCAATGAACGTTTGATGCTATTTAATACAAAAAAGTCAGAGGAAATAAGCCACGTTCCATTCTGGTTAGAGGACAACAAACAAAACGGTTAAAACATTTTTGAAACAACAAAAATAAACCCTGTGCATTTAACAGAGAAGAGATCTGCCATTTTTGAAGCTCAAAACCATAAATTTCTTTGCCATCACAGCTGTTTGAGGCTTAGGAAAGGTGGTAGATGCCATTGGCCAGTAGTTGACGGAAGTAAAACGTTTTGACAGTGGAGGTAAGGGTAGAAATAGAGCGCTGAAGCCATGGAGAGATAAGTAGGGTAAATCAACGGAGGAAGTGCAAGTTAGTTGCTAGAAATCTCGTGGGAAACTTCAGGTATGCTAAGATATTATTTTCTTCTATTTTGATGAGGATCGCAGAGGAAATTTCCGGATCCCGATCACCGAACCTTTTGCTAAAGACTGCCTGTCATTTAATGACTTTTTCTCTATTTTTGCCACTAGTCAACAAACTGAGGCGTTCAAAACACAGATTGAATGAGATAAGGGTAATATGGAGCACAACTAAGAGGTCCATTATACAAGTCTTTGTGAAACACGTAGTCTTTGTAAGAGTTTGTTCATAAATATTGGTTGCAGGAATTAAGGAATTTGAGACAAACAGTCAATTCATTTTACAACTACAACTGTACATATGTTTCTATGATCAAGCAGTGTGATCAATAATCAAATCTTGATATGATGCACAATGAAGGATTTTCGAAAAAACAGAGCATGAATTCATGAACTGAGAGTTCTTTCATGTTTACATTTAAGCAATTGATTGTTATTGTTATTCATGAATTGAGAGTTATTTTGAATGAACTGAGAGTTATTCCGAATAATTATTATTGTTTTCAATCATCCTCTAAAGAAGACGAGATGCCTGAGAATAGCAGCCAACAACACGGGCCTTTTGGGGATGGAGACACCGAGCTTCCCAATTTTATACGCTGCCACATGCTGCCACCTATAAATTTTGAAATGTCGAAAGAAGAGTTTTTGGAAATGTTTTGTTTAACAGAGGAAAATAACCATTTTCTAGAAATTTCTACAAGTTTTCTTGCAGTAAATTAAAGACCAGGTATCCAAAACGATTTCTTTGTGCATATTTATCAACTGTTTGCATATGAAAACGTAGTAAACTTCAGTTGTATACAGAGTATGCAATTTTGTTGAAACAGAGAGAGTTTTCATGAGGGTAAAGCACGATTTTGCAAAACAGTGAAAGATTTTATTTTGACAATGGAGATACTTTTATAATCTTTCAGCAGTTAGAATTTTTCTTCACTCAGATTTAAAAAAACAAAGGACCTTGTTTTGATATTATTTGCGGTAGAAAACAAATAAGGTTAATTTGAAGAAATTGTCTATTGATTTCTTGAATTCGATTTCTAAAAAAGAAAGTATGGTGTTGATTCTAAAAAAATTGAAGGCATAGAAGGTTATAAAGACGGTAGCAATCAGAAGATTGTTCTCAGAGGTATTTTGACAAGGTATTGTCTAGAAAGGTGTTTTCAAAGCATTAGAACAAAGCCTTCTCTCCACAAGCAACAACAATAGAGGTAGTGTCTTGGCTCAGAAATTTGACATTACAAGTTTAGGAATTTCTCCTCATCTTCGTGGGTATTCAATAGTGGTTGAAATTTACATATCAGTCCAGCAAATCAACATTCTAGTTCAAAATTTTTGAGCAATATTACAAGCTTGGTAAGCAAATAGTTGCATTTTCAAAAATTGTTGATTACTTTTAAACCGTATATCCATTTGATGCAAAATTTTGAGGGAAGATGCATTAATATAAGATGAATAAACCCAGAAAAGTTCAAGCCAAAAGAACTTTCATTTTTGAAGGAATCAAGCAATGTCACCTACAGCCAATTTGTCTTTTTCTCAAAATCTGTGATGAGGGTACTTCCAATTTTTGGTGAAGAGAAGCAATGGAGTGGTAGAAATATTTTTGCAAAATTTCAAAGAAACCCAGTTTGTAGTTTATAAGAAAATGGTTAAAAAAGTTTGCTGCTACTTGTACAATGTAACTTTAAGTTTCAACTTCACTGGCATTGCTAGAATTGAATGATCATTACTTTGAAATTCATGTCCTATCAATATCATAAATTAGGAAAAAATAGTGGTTTTGGTTATTGGGCATTAAGAAAGGAAATTACAAAGGAATGGGTTGCATGGTTCAGATAAAAGGAAGTACTATCCTCTTTCAAAATCAAAGAAAACTTTTAGACACATCTCCAAAAGCATGGTAATGGACATGATTCACATGACAAAAAATTTCGTTAATCCTTAGATGTGCTCCAATTGAATTAACAGAAGAAAGGAAAGGAGAAAAAGTAAAGAATGTCATCTACAAGGAAGGAGAAAAAGTACATGAAGGCATAGATATCCTTTTACAGGTAGCTCAAGAGAAAGCTTCATCTTCAAGGGTCAGAGCCACAGGTACATCAGCATATAGAGGAAAAAGGTCAAAAGGGAAGAAGCAAGCATGAGGACATGCTTGAAGATTAGCAAGGGCGAGATGTTGGCCCTCAGTTTTGGTTTATTTTTGCTTAAGGAAACTTACTTAATCTTTATATTTTCCATCCATTTTCCATCACATCCATCTCATTTTGATGTATTTTATGCATATTTAGGTGTTTAATTTTAATTTTTCAATTTCTAGAAGTTTTTATGAAAATTGAGTTTCAAGTGCAATTTTGAACAGAATCAGAAATTCTTGTAATAGCTATGTGGATGACATATTTACAAGACACTTGGGCTCAAGCTGGATGCATGAATGGAAAGCTTGGGAACTGGGACTGAACTAATGCCACTTGGTTCGGTCAAAACAAGCTTTATTAGGCGCATTCAAGGCTGGTCAAACATGACTAGTCACCAGAAAATCCCTAGGAAATATGGCAGTTTTGAGATTTTATGGGATTGACCATATTTCTTGGGATGAATTGGATGAGTTTGACCTATATAGGTGGATATGAGTAGATATGAGTGTTAGAGATAATATAGATAAGTTTGTTTCCTAAAACTTCTATTTAAAGCCCAGACTTTGATGGCTTATAGATGTAACTTTTGTATAATTTTATGCTGAGACACTTTGGAGTTTGAAGCTAATTTGAAGAACTATTCTACTGCTATTTTGTTGTTCAATAATTTGTACGTGTGACTGAAGTTTCAACTTTTGATATCAACCTTCAAGTGTGCAAATCAAGGGTGGAGGACCCCCACTCCAAGCTAAGTACACTTCTTTGTTAGACTAGTTTAATTTTCCATAATTTGGTTATCTTAGAACTTGTTTATGGGCTTTTCTTCAGATTGGTTTATGGTTGATGTGTGATGATTTATTTTATTGAATCTTAGTTTGTTCCTCACTTTAGTAAGATGGAATAACAAGGTGTTCAAATTGAACACTCCTTCTGTTAAATTGGTGGATTGAAACTAGGTTTTTCCTTGATTACATGCAAACAGTTTTTCTTATGTATTTTCAGTCTTCAATTGATAGCATTATGGTGAATGAATTATGATGAGAAATACCAAAGGTCTCTTAAGTTAAAAGCCTCCCTTCATTGATGATTTGTCCATCTTAAGCTATTGAGAGTTCATGGCTTCTAATTTCTATTCATCAAGTAATAATTGAGGAAGAATTGGACCTCTTAAGTTAAGAGCCATTTTAGCTTTCCTTCATTGCAAGGTGAATTGGAATTGTTAGTGTAGGATATATTTTTAATATGCACTTCTTTAGTTTTTGAAAACTTGTCTTTCAAGTTTGATTATATTTGATGTCCATATAATGTGGATTTGCCTCCAAGTTTTACAAACCCGGATTGATAATTAAATACTTCTGTTAAATTAGTCAATAAATTAGCTAAACAAAACGTTGGGCAAAATATCATAGTGGGCATCAGTTGTTGTGATTTATGGCTAAGGGGAAATTGGCAAAGGCAATGGATAAGGATTTGGAAAGGAAAAAAGGTATTTTCTGGCACATTGTTTATTAAAATAGTGGAAATTAGGAGAAAAAGAAGGTGAAATATTAGAGGTTGCATGTGAGGAGGAACATGAAGGAAAAAAATGAAAAATTGAAGAAATTAGAGGTCTCATCAATAAAAAGACATCAGAGCATTAGTTGGTGGATTTTTATCAGCCTTTTTTTCAGTTTAGTTATATAATTTGTTTCAAGGAGGAAAAAACATCAAGATGAGAAAGAAAGTAAGCAAGCAAGGAAACAAAAAATAAGGAAAGGAAAGGAAAAGCAGAGAAGGACAAGGAAAAAAAAGGAAGGAAAGGATCAAGCAACTTCAACGGGAATACTTGCAGGTAACAGATTGCATGTGTGATTTACTAGATGGTTTTTACATGCATGGTATGTGCATGTTGGTATATGGTTATTTTGTTGTCATCGTCATGGATTTTTTCGGGATTCGACAATGGATTTTATCCTAGCCTTGCCATTTTTGGATAGCCATGGTGTGATGGGATTGTTCTCGGTTTGAGCTTTGGATTGCCTGATGGTTTTGGAATATGGTGTGAGGTGTTCTTTGGAAAATTCCCAAAGGCCTAGGAATCCCTTGACCGATAATGACAGGATAAGTGATAAAGCCTGAGGGTGGAGACAGGAAAATTCCACAAGAATGATGAAGAAATTTTGAGTCATCCAAGCTCAGTTCATTTTTGTGATCTCGACACTAGTTTAGGTGTTATCACGATATGGAGAGGGTGGAGGTGGTTTAACCTCTAGATTCCCTTGGTTGTCTTTAGATTGGTTTATCCCATGAGATCCCACATTCATGCTTGGAATATGACACAGGGGTGATTGGCTGAAAGAAAGATCTTGTGCAGCCAATCTATGGTTGAGTGGAATGTGGAAGTCCCAAACCTAGTTGGTAATTTCCTATGGTTAATAAAAGCTAGTTTTCTCTTGATTTTGGTAAGGAAATGTACTGGTTTTTATGTGGATTTAATGGTTGTTCTTTTATGGTTATTCATATGGTTATATGATGGTTATAAATATGGTTTTATGATAGATCTCGGTCATGGATATTTTCATGTTTTCACGCATAACTTAATAAATAATAAATAAAAGACCCAAATGATGTTATGACAACTAATGTGAGAAGGTGGAGACCCTTTTTTTTAAACCTCAGATAAGTTTTCAGTCCTTTATGTTTAGACTTTCATTCAAAACCTGTAGGTTGCATATCTACCAAATGTTTGACATAATGACTGTCCCAATTGCGGATGGTCAGGTCAAGTCCTGGTTCTAGTTTTTGGTTTACAAGCATTGTCTTCACATCTTTTATTAGTTCTGGAAGTTTCATAAATTTATGGGCAGAGGCTAAGCCCCAGCCCTGAAAAGTAACCTTAATTCTCACAATTTCTGGCATAACACTCACAGGAAAAGGCCATAGTCACACTGATGGAGGCCTATGGGAGTGATTGGGAACCCATAGTCACATGGAGGCCTTGGCAAGGGAGCGATTGGGGCTCTAGGTTAGGGAAAAGGTGAGTTGTCTTAGGGGTTGGACACCTGGAGGGCTTGGGTTACTCCTGGAGGTCCGTGGCACCTGAGGGTAGTCAGTAAGGTCTTTTTGTGTCGACTCCATTTCCTTAAGGTCGTCTAGGAGGTTGAGTCATATCATAGTAACCCCTCACCTCATGTTTTACCCCGGGTAAGCTAATGAAAGTGGTTAGATGTGAGAGGAGGCATCATTACATTCATAAAAAGTGCAAATTAATATATGAAATGGAAAAATCAATTGCCAACTAAGGGGCGGGGAGTTGCATAAATTTTGGTGGGTAGTAACCACTAGTAAGTATGCACATTTACATTTTTACTCATACTTATTAAAGTGATAAACAACACATAAATAATGGTGTGTAATAACTCTTGGTAAGTATATTTATTTACATCTTGTTCATGTCCATTTTTTTATGCAAATACTTGGTTAAATTTTCAAAGAATTTTGGTTGGTTTTCATACGGATCTTAACAATGAAAAATCACTTCACAGATATATAAAATTGATGGCATAAATATTGCAATTGCATCCAAGAATTATGGCAGAAAAATCAGAGGACATGGCGCAAAGGGTACAATAAGACTTTCAAGTTTACATTTCAATGAAATGTTTGAAAAATAATTTTTGCAATAACATTAAAAAACAAGTATTCGTTTTTTAAAGTTAAACATTATAAGTTGTATTGGTTAATGCTAAACTAATAGTGGTCAAGAGGTGAATTAATTGCTAGAGTCCTTCCTTAGCAGGGACTAATAACAAACTTTCAAAAACAATGCCAAAATCTAAAGTAATGCAGACTAAAAAAGTGTAATATGAAACGTTTTTGTCGAGTACTTGTCTCTTATGCAAAAAGTAATTGATAATTAAATTAAATTAAAAACAATAAAGAGCAAAAATTGCATATAAATAAATGTTTAAAAAATTAAATATATAAATACTAGCAATTGCCCCTGAAGGTGCAAAGGTACACCTAAGGAATAGAGGATTGGGAAGATCATCTCACCACGAGCAGAGTCCAATACTGAATGCATGCGCATAAGGTCTACCAAAATTTCCGATACAAATTCCATGAGCGATTCCACTTCTCACAACCTATGCATGAGCACAAAGTGTTGACAGACCTTACCCCAGGCGTGTCATACCTGGGTAGCTTTCTTTTCTCCACCACATGGTGCCATCAAGGCTAGATTTATGCTAGGGCACAAGAGCGATCATTTTCGAGGTCCTATAGCCCAACGACTCTATTACCACACAATGGGTTCTCTTGTGAGATTCCACTAGTATAGTTGACACTACTTCGGGGTTCTGAATTAGTATCCTGGAATCGAATTGGGAGGTCTTTGATTACTTTGATTTGGTCAGGAATGCACATGCCAATGGTGTTAAGGTTGTCATGGCCACATTTGTACGTTGTGATGATATCAAAGTCTCTGATTGAGTTCAAAGCAGATATGGCTATTAGATCTACTCAGAGATTTGGGGCTTCGATGGCTTTTGGAGGGCCTCATGTCACTTTTTTGGATACTTTACAAGAATATCAGAGAATCATGCCTAGGAGGATATTACAAGTAAGTGTGGATTCAAATGATAAACTAGTTGTTCAGATCTAGTGTGTGAGATTGCTTCCCAACTTCCTTTTGTGGGCGTTCTTGGAAAGCATTGCGTTAACCGGGTCAAAGTTGTTGAGAGTGAGTTGACAATTTGCATTTTTCAAAGTGCCAAGAGTTGTTGGCAATGAAATTGACATATTGCACTATTTAGAGCACCACATGGTAAAAAATGGTTTGATTGAGGGAGACAAAAATGGAAAGATCTTATTGGCTGGGATGAACAATGTTTACCGAGATCAACCTCGCAGAGAGACACTTTCAGTGTAAGTAATCGCGAAGTTCATAACCCTATCATACTTGTGTGTGTGTTTTTTAAAGCAGTTAGTAAAAAATATCATATCTAAGTTGAAATTGAGGCTGCGATATATATATATATATATATATATATATATATATATATATATATATATATATATATATATGGAGTAAAGTTTATTATAATTTTGTTAATAAATAGGAAAAATTGCAATGGTTATTATTTACAATTTATCAATATCAATTAATTCACTACTGAAATTAGGTGATTTGATATGTTTTTGTTAGTAAAAAAATATGTACCTTTTATGAAATGAGTAAATTTTTACTAATAGCAAATTTAATGGTGGTTTGTAAAGAGAGGAAAATTAGGTGATTGGGGAAAATTCCTACAAATCCTCTAAATAAAATGAGAAAACAAGAGTTTTATCAGAAATTTACATGTCTTGTTTGGGGCCTTAAACAAAATTACCTGACTATTGTTGATGTTCTTGCGTCACATGGATGCCAAAAGGTTTCTTAAAATTCCCTCTAACTCTAACCAAAATGCCCACCTTCGACTCAAGCAAGGGTGGCATAAGGATGCCTAGTCTTGGCTAGACCATCGGGGAATAAAGGAGGAGATCATCTTGCAGAATTAAGATAATATTAAAAATATTATTACTTCCAATTTTAAGGAGAAATTGTGGGAAATAAATATCTAGAGGGAACAAGGAGGCTTCTATATTATAAGGAGGTGATCAACCTCAGTTTGGATAACCAAAATTATCACTCTCTTGGGTAGTGTTAAGGAAAAAATAAACAATTTCAAGATTAGAACTAATTCTTACGAGCTTCATAGTGAAACTTGGTGCTGATCAATTCCCAAAACACCATGGAATAAAAGAGTTTTTCAAGTGTGCGATAATAAGAAAGTTGAAGATGAAAAACACTTTCTTTTAAACTATCCATCTTATACTCACATTTTATCTAATTTACAAAATATTTGTCAAACTATCAACCTTCTTAACTTTTAGCTTAGCAAAAATATAGATCTCTCACTTATTTTTGAATATATTAAAAAATTATAACTAATTTCTTACTTTTATAAAATCCAATAAACCATATAAACATTAAACATTAATAGAAATTAATCATCATAATTTTAAAACATCTATTTAATAAACCTATTAAAAATAATAAAATATCAGTCTCTTTAAGAACAATGTAATCATCTAACAACATATTTCAACGAAACCTAGAATCATATTTCAACAAAATGAAATCAACCCTAAACATATATAATTTTGTACATATTATTTATTACGTATATGTGTATAATGCTTATTACGTATATGTGTATAATGCTTTTTGTAATTCCAAACGCTGTTGTAAATAAAAATTACAATATTGCTTTATTAATGACAGGGTGCATGACACCTTGTGTATTATTCTCTTATGTATTTATATAATGTTTTTTTAAATGAATACAATAATGGACGGAGGAACAAGTTTGCAATAATCTGGCATGATAATTATAATGGCCTCAAATTGCAACTAATAAATATATATATATATATATAATTAATTTTATAGATATTCGAGTAGTGCTAAACATTGAGTCCAAAGTGCAAGTTTAGGCTGAGGTATTGTGACATTTCCAACCTCTTAATTGGGCACTAGGTTAGAAGTTTAGGCTGAGGTATTGTGACATTTCCAACCTCTTAATTGGGCACTAGGTTAGAGTACCATTCCATGTCCTATCACAATATTCTCAAACAACGATGGTTAGCTTTGATTACAACTCAAGTTCTTAATTAATGTTTGGTATTTTTCTATTAATTAATAGACATTCATACTTATTGATTTTTATTGATATTAAGTAAAATTATATAATTAACGCTGCACATATACATATATATTCTTACTTATTAAAATGTTTAAGAAAATATAAATAATGGTGCATAGTAACAATTTCTCACAAATGTACTTATCTAAATTTCATGTGGATGGCATAAGGATGTCCAATGTTGACTGACCACTGGGGCATAAAGGAAGAGATTATTTTGGGGAATAAGGATAGTATCAAAAATATTATTACCTCCAAATTTAAGGATAAATTGTGGGATGATAAGGAGCTAGAGGGAAAAATGAAGCGATGGTAGTATAAGGAGGTGATCAACCCCACCCTTGCTAACCAAAATTATCTCTCTGTCTTGACTAGTACTAAGAAAAAAATGAACATTGCAAGGATAAGAACTAATTCTCATGAGTTTCGAAGTGAAACCGGGTGGTGGTCTATTCCCAAAACTCCCGGGGATGAAATAATCTATCACCTTTGCAATACTAAGAGGGTGGAAGATGAATAAACACTCTTAGATTGATTGACTCTTACTCACATCTGCTCTCATTTCCAAAACATTTGCCACACTTCCAATCTTCTTGACTTATTAAGTCAAACTAACTATAGTGATCTTGGAGCGCTTTTTTCCCTTCTTTTTGATCATAGAAATAAAATTTTAAAGAGTCACAATTAATTTCTTACTTTCTTAAGGTCCGATAGACCATATTGGTCTTAGTGGAAGTTAATCATCATCATCATCATCATATAAATGTAATTGATATATTGTTCAATTTTATTTTTTTATAAATTTTGTAAAAAAATATTTACTATATTGATTATATATTATTGGATGTATATAAAGATAATATATTATAATTATTGTGGATGTGTTTATTTTAATAAAGTACATTTTGAAAGTAAATTGACATCAAAATATTGTTTTTATATAGATGTTGAACTATATATGATTTGTGGTTAGAAATTTATTTTTAAATAAAAAAAGGAAAATAAAGAATAAAATATAATAACATAAAAATACTAAAAAATATCTTTGATAATGATTGTTATTGTAGTCTTTGCACAACAAGATGCCAGGTGGATATATGTCCACCATTTTCTATGCAAATACTTAAATTATAGTGGGGAGCTACTCACATGGCATTATGTTGTACAAAGACTACAATAACAATAATTATTATGATATTTAGCAAAGGCAAGAGCTAACGAGCCTGCCATTGGGCATTAAATGCCCGGCTACATGCGCCCTCGATAGCCCGATAACACACACGCCATTATTTTTTATTTATCTAGTCACCGCGTGCGTGTGTGTTATCGGGCTATCGAGGGCGCATGTAGCCAGGGATTTAATGCCCTATGGCAGGCTCGTTAGCTCTTGCCTTTAGCAAATAGAAGTTTTTTTTGATCTTTTATTTTTTATTATGCTTATATTGTTTTTGTTTTTTTGGTAAAAAAAACTTTGTCTTCTATTAAAACCAAAAAACCTTATAAAGTTTTCACAATGTTTTCAAAAATTCATATTAAAATAAATTTCTAAAAATTTAAAAATTATTTTCTAACTTTTTTAGAAATCAGTTTTGGTTTTTTTGATTGGCTGTCGAGATGTTTTATGCAGTTTTAAAGTCATTTATCAAAATAATAATAATAATAATAATAATAATAATAATAATAATAATAATTAAATTAAAAAATCTAATAATGACACCTAGACAAAGTTGTCAATATGTTTGGGGCTTTTACTAAAACAAAAACATCAATGTTTCCCTTGTTGATTTTCTTGATATTTTCCCTTGCTAAAAAACCAAGTAACTCTGATAAAGAATGGTAGTTAAGTAGATGGCTATGCTAAAAAATATAGATGACGCTTAGCAATGTTGTCATTAGGTTTAGGGTTTGTAATAAAACAAAAGCAACAACATTTCCCTTAAACAAAGTCTTTCAGTAGAGATCACATGAGAGAATTTTTTGGCCGACATGTTTCGAACCAACAAGTGTGGTTCATCATCAGGACCATATGAAGAGGTAGACCATGGCAAATGCTTAAATAGAGAGCAATAGGTTTGAGACTTTTACTAAAACAAAAGCAACAACATTTCCCTTGTTGATTTTCTTGATATTTCCCCCTTGTTACATATTATTTTCCAATCAAAACAAAAATTATAGAATTTACAAATTATAAAATGCTAATTTGATATATGAATATATCATCTTGAAAATTGAATATAGGGAAATAATATATTGATGTACATTGTCAAATTGTTATGTACTATTAAATAATAATAATTCAATAGTTTGGACCAAAAATTCAATATAGAGATAACGAACTTACAATGGTGGAAGTTGAGACTGTCAACTCACTTGACCCACTCAAACACCTTAAAAAAATCAATTCAAACAATTTGAGATTCATAATGAGGAAAGGGTTTATATATTTCATTGTTCAGTCACAACGTCTTTCTTTTTTTGTTTCTTATTTATCCATGCACATTGTCATGGATTAAATATTGTAGATGCAAATCCAATGGCAAATTTTTTTATTCTGATTGTGCATGATAGTTAATAACGACAATGCTTTAATTTTTGAAAAAGAATGTTCCCTCACATTTAAGTTGTGTTGCTTTGTTAATGAGCATCTTGCCTTATAAGTAGATATGGGAAACCTAAAATATTATCAACTTTTCCGTCTCTAGATATAATCATTTGACCACTTCTGGAGCTCTCTATTCGATTCAATAGTAAAAGGTTAAAAAGTTCAACAACTAACTCCTAGTAGGTATGGAATATTGATAAACTCTACAGGAAGGCTTCCAAGAATGAGTAACTATCAAGCTATAATTTATAACTTCTCATCTCATTTTGAATATGCTACTACAGTATGAGCTAGCACAATAGGATTTATGCTTTCTCCCAGACTCCAATGCAAAAAAATGGGCAGATAAAACTTTAAAATAATTTTTTTGCACGATTCAATCATGTCTGTCATTTATATTTGCATCGTTGAAACAATTAGATTTATAAAAGTATGTTTTACACATCTTGATAATGTGCGTCGTCAAGATCTATGATCTAAGATCAACCTCTAATTTCCATTTCTCAAATATTGTAGTATTCATTTCACCCCGCTGCGATAACTTATGAATCCAATTACTTCTTGCATAAGAGGCAAATAATTGTTTAATACAATTTTTATACCTCACAATTCAATTTAAAACCACATAAAAATAGATCAACCAATTAGAAACAAACAATTTACATTTAAAAAAATTTAAAATTAATTTTTAATTTTCAAAATATTCAATTTAATACTTATTTTTTTGAAAACTTTAATAAATTTTATAGAATCTGTTTAAAATTTTCAAAACTAATTGAAAGTCCATTTTTTTGACCAAAATAAAACACAATATAACCTACCATCGAAGCGTATAAAAAAGGGAATGAAGATATTCAAGTTAATGGCCTATGTTGGCTTATTTGGGCTTGACCCAGGTTCGGAAGAATTATTTAGCCAAGAAAATCCCACAGCTACCGGCCCTTTCGGTAACAACCCGCGAAGCGCGGATTGAAGTCTCACTCGAGGTAGCAGGGGAGGGTGCTAGAACCAGGTTTCCGCACCTTGGGGATGTCTTGGATGTGAGATGGGGCTCGCGCGCTGTTCCTCAGCCTCGCACTATGCCAGATCCGCGTAGATCGGAATACCCTTATCACGCTTATTACAGATTGAATCACTTATTACTGGTTTTATCTAGTTAAAACGGTCTTTAAGCAAACATTTATTACTTTTGGTTACTTCGCACATCAAGATTAACCTAGTTCACATGTGTTCAACCGTAGCAAATGCAGAAATCATAATAGTTCATTTATCATAAAAGAGTAAAGTCGCAATCAACACAGAATTCAAAAGAAACTTATCTTTATTATCAATCTTCAACAATACATCCAGATCAACCTTGCGCACTCAGATGTAGGGCTCCACGCACATAGTTGCGGACTTTCCAGGCCTCTGCGCACATAGCTGCAGAGCCTCTACCTTCTACCCTACTCCCTTGACTCAAACTTACAACTGCTCTTAGACTATTCACCCATTACATCATAGAACCAAAAATCTAAAACTGAAATTCCTTTCCCTCATAGAGCCTCCCTCTATTTATACTTTCTCTTGGCCCGCGATCTCACCGCGGGCTGACTTTATTACTATTTCTTTACAATATTTTCGGGCGGACTACCCTTTGACTCAACCTCGTATAGCTCGCGCTCCGCACTTTCCGCGGAGTCTTTTACCCTAATATCACCCAAAATTCCGGGCTTCGCACCCCATACTCATTCCGCGAGGCTTTCGCTACCCAACAATCCCCCAACACAATCATCGTGACTCATCCCGAGTCACTAAGCTGGTGCATCTATCTTTGCGTGGAGATCAGTCAACAACTTCTGTGTGTCGCTAGTACTAGCAGTAAATTCTTCTGTCATGCATTGCATCCATTCCACCTGTGGTATCGATATTTCTGCCCCTGTCTCAGCTGTCTCCATCCTAGCGCATTCGGCCTTCATGTGTGCTACCTTATGCTCTATGGTGGTTGAAATTGTAAATGCCTCGTCCAACCATGGTTGGATACAATCTTTCACCACTGCTTCCTTCTGTCTTGCGGCTTTGGATTTGATTTTCATGTCCTGCACCTCCCTCATCTTAGCCAATTGTTGCGAGATAAAAATAGTCTGCATGGTTCCCCGGAGCTGATCGTAGGCATGCTGAAGTTCCCAGACTCTGCTTCTAACCTGTGGAGTGTGGGATCTTCCTCTGGAGGTGTTGGTGGTGGGACCTGCAATTTCAATTCTGCGATCTGCGCACTGAGTTCAAGCTGCAGCCGTGCGGCCTCTTCCTTGGTCCTTCAAAACTCCGTAGCCAACGTACAAATATGTGCTTCAACGGGCAAGTCCCCTGTAATATTTAATGCCTGAGCACTCAAACAGGCGTCCGCTACTACCTTTTCGATCTGCTGTTTTTGGGTGACTGCTTCATCGCGTTGGAGCCGTAGCTGTTCAATATTAATTTTCTGCTCTTGGAGTATCTGGTCGGCGTGGCCGGCCCTTGCGCGAAGTTCAATTGTGGTGCTGTCGTGAAGTTGTTGCAAACTATTGCGTGGGAGTGCAGCCACGTTCAGTCCCAATCCGGTAAGTTGTTCTAGTATTACTCGGTCTTCCGGTTGGTTGGTGACCAACGCGCCTGCCGAAATTGGAGTAGAATGAGCAACCTAGGCTCTGAGAAATGGTTCTGCAACTGTCATACCGGCGACTTGTTCTTGTGATAGCTCATAAATGTGATTTGGACAGTTATGATTTGCCTTAATGGCCTGCCGCTTGCTTCAAGGTGCTTTAAATGTGCCATCATACCATGAGCAGTATCTTTAACGGTCACTTTCCATCTTTCCTTTGCAGCCGCGAATCCCCAAGGTCGCAGATGCAGTTTCTGCAGGGGGCCGGTGGTCATATCACGCCATTGTACAACAGCCTGTTTTATAGTCGCGCACCCTCTTCCAACTGCTTGGGGTGTTGGGACTGAACCCTCGACGGATAGTCAGAAGGGTGAACCCTTCCCGCGGGTCCCCTAGTTCCTCACTGACCCGGGTCGCGAGCATCCTAGATGTCCTCCTGCTTCTATCACGAAATTATGGTGTGCGCGCCCCTGTGGCTTCTGGTGCAGCCGTATCAAGGTAGGAAAGCCAACCATGTTGGTTTCCTTGGGCCATTCCTTTTCATCATCTAGGGCGGCCACTTCTAATTGAAGTTTCTCGATGGCCTTTTCCAACTTCATACTGTGGTCACGGATTCGGGCCTCAGTTTGTTCCAACTCATCAAGTCGTTGTTTTGCATGCTGAATGGCAGCCCACAATTGCTGAACCGTGTTGCAGATGCCATCTCTAGTGGGAGAAGCTATGCCTATAGTGTTTGATTGGGCCGTATGGGGGAGGTTCCCTCTAGCCTGATGATCCTGTGGTCCACTGTGGTCTGTTTGAAGTGTCGGTCGTCCGCCATACACCCGTATTCTTTGTGCTATCATTTTGTGCCAACTTAACCGCTGTGCATATCTTCCAATTCAGAGTTGAAACTTTCTTGTGTATCTGAGCTTCCCCGATCCTTCTATTGGGGCACGCGCCCTATATGTCAATGCATTGGGCGGTTCCTATACTACACATGTGAGTTGGTCTTCAGTGGTCGCATCCTGCTCTTTCGGGTGGTGCTTTTCCTCACATCGTGCCGATTGAGTCACCCTATTACAGTTGATTGTTGTAACTCCCTACAATCGATTCTGCTAGTGCTTCACTTCCTCCTCAGAATCGATAGTGTAGATACTCTCACGTTCCCATGAGGTTCTTCTATCGTCATTGTAATGCATCTGACCAGGGTCCTGCGCCGTTATCTGATAAAGGCAATCCAGTTCATCATTATTTTCCTCGTTACAGACGGGTTTTGTGTAGCGCTCCCCTTCTGCTGGGTCCAGAGGAACTACTATACGAAGTGATTTCTTTTCGAAAGTCATCGTCCGCCTTTTCAAGTTGATGATTCCTTTCATGTCGATGGCCCAATCAATCCCGAACAAAGAAGGGTAAGGATTGCTATCATCGATAAGCTCTATGACTTTGAAGTCGGCCTGGGTCGTTACACAATCGATATCCACAGTCACCCCTTGCAATCGACCCATTGGTAAGATTTTTTGCTGGTTAGCCATCCGTAGTTGAATCGGGGACCATTATAATACGGGCTTGCCTATACACTCCCAAGTTTGCTTAGGTAGTATATTTTCATCGGAGCTTAAATCCAAGATGACTTGATCCATCTCATAATCTCCTATTTGCGCCATCATTCTCAATTCTCGTCCAGTGCATAGAGCATGTCGTCCTATCCTTCGTACCACCTGGGGTTCACTGAATTCGGCGCTCTTGGTAATCAACTCTTGTAGCCCTTGGACAACCTTCTGATTTCGCAGTAATTTCATGCATGTGTCAAGAAAGGAGGCGATCATGTATGGGTCCATTTTGGCTTCCTTTTGGTCCTTCTCACTTGAGGTAGCGGCTTTCACGAAGCTCAGCTGATCTTTGTTTGGCCTCGGCCTTCCTTGCTTTATTTCAACAGTATGGTTCTCCATAGGCAGGTTCCCTTGTGTCCCTCCTGTGTTCCCTCCTTCTGTTACGCCGTTCCTTCGCACCATATTTATACTGGTGTCCTCTTCATGGGGTTTCGCACGCATCATCTGGACAATCTAGGTTGGTGGAGGTTGAAGCACCCCTTTCTTGTTTAATTGGGCAAGCAATGTTGGACAATCTACCAATTTGTGATCGAACTGTTCGCAATAAGGACATGAGATCCTAGTTGGGTTCGTGCACTCGCGAGCATAGTGTCCTTGTTCACCACAATTATAACAAGTTATCTGTCCGCGACCTCGGCTAGGTCCCTATCCTCTTCCTCGACCTCGTCCTTGAAATCATTCCCATGTTTCAACCTGTACCCTGTAAGTTGGGGTCCGTTCCATCATTAAGTCGTAACTTTGACATGTTCGCTCATTGTGTCCTATTGATCGACAAAAATTGCAATATAACTGTTGTGAGGTCTGGGTATGCTTCTGTAATAGATGGCAGTTATTTGTTGCATGTTTCCCTCCCACCTAGAAAATCACGCACCAGAGAGCAGGCATGAAATTTTGTCCTATCTGGACTTCCACTTGTAATGGCATCAGGCCTCCTCTCGCTAGATAGTTCACGAAGACCGGGAAATGGTCTTTGTCGTGTGCGTGGCTTTTACATTTAATACACCATGCCTCTGGCTGTACCCCTGATCGAGGCATTCTTCCTTGCTTCAAGCTTTGTACTTCCAAGCTTAAGTTTTGAAGTTGCACGTGGAGTTGTTGAACTCCCAACCCTGGGTCCAGAATTGGGGTCGCGTATAACCTCATAGCTATCTCTAGTGCCTCGGCCTGGGTTGAGATCTTCTGTTGTGACAAAGCCGTCCTTAGATGGGGTGTTAATAATGCCACAACCCACACGCAATTCTATCCATCAGTCAACGTAATATTAGCTTCGCGAATAGTACTCTTTAACCTTTGGTCTAGATCCCACGGGGTTTCACCAGGTAGCATTGCTATTTCCTTGAACCCAATGATCGATTGGTTCTCAGACTTTGGTCAGCCAAACTCCTTATTAAGCGCATCCTGTATAGCTGCTAGTCCTTCATTCAGATGGTCGGTTGAGTGTTTTATATACCATGTCAGTGCGTGGTCCTGGAGTGCATTGACCAGCGTAGCCTTTTTGATGTTTTCATCTGTTATACCTTGCGCATCCCATACGGAGTTTATCACAAACCAGAACTGGCTTGGATCTTCATTCCCTATACCTTGAAAGGTCAGTAACTTGACTGCGGCTGCCATCCCTATTCTAGGAGGTGGTGGAAGGCGTGGTAAGGGTTGAGGTGGTCTGGGTGGACGTGATGTGGGTGATGGGGGTGATGGCGTAGATGGAGGTGGTATCAGCAGAAGATGTTCTATAATTAACTGGACTATACTTCTGGGTGAGAACTTAGCAAGATCTTCCTCGCTTTCCCGCGAGATAGAAATCAGAGGGCTGTTCCCTGCTCCTCCTGTTCCTCAGTAACCTCTTCCACTCCGTGTTACCCCATACATTAATGTATATGCATAATCTATTTTTCACACAACAACATCTTAATCCAAGTGTTTAATGACTTGATGTACCGACCCTGCGGTCCTTGGAGAAATTGTCTTTTCGCTTCGCTGTAGCTTACAGTGGTATCTATTGCGAATTTAGTGATAAATCCTCCAATGATTCGATCTACCCAGTGATCAACTGCGCGCGCGAGTTTGTCTTCAGTGGCTTCTAGTCTACGCACCAGTTCTGGGGTCCACACTATCGGCTGGTCTAATCTGCACCTTCCCACGCTATCAACTAACTTTGCGATCCACTCATACAATTCTATCGGGAATGTTACAAAGAAGATCTCATATACATTCATGAAGATATAGCAATCCAACCACTGTTCCTTTGATACCTGCGAGTTCCTATTTTCTTGAATCGTGAATTCGTGGAGCTTTAGATCCCACCAATCTTCAAGCTCTTTCTTTGTAGGATTCCAGTGTTCCCACATTAGACACTGTCAGGCCAGGAGTAACTCCAGACTTGGCAGAAAAACTGATTCATTTATTTCATTAGGTAGCTATTGTTATATACATGAATGTGACTGACAGTTCATATTCTTGATGACTGTTCACATTCCAAGTTTACCCAATCATAGAGGATTAGGTGTCAACATTCCCCCCCTTAATCTGAAGGGATGTTGGTGAGTCCAAGCATCGTTCTGAATCTTTCAAGCTTTTCTCTTCCAAGCGCTTTGGTGAAGATGTCTGCAATTTGCTCATTTGTGGAACAATGACGGAGATGGATTGTTTTGGCCTCAACATGATGTCGGATCAGATGATATTTAGTATTAATGTGCTTTGTATGATCATGGAACTTTGGGTTCTTGGCCAACTTTATTGCAGAGGTGTTATGAATCATGAGTGGAGTTGATTGTACTTGTTTTACCTGCAAATCTTCAAGAATTTTCCTGAGCCACACAATTTCTTTCGTTGCTTCAGCTGCTGCCATGTATTCTGCTTCAGTTGTGGAATCTGTTGGAACTGATTGTTTGCGTGATCTCCAGGAGACAGCTCCTGATCCAAGATTCGTAGCATATCCTGAAGTAGATACCCCAGTTTCTTTGTCTCCATCGAAGTCTGAATTAGAGTATCCAATCAGGCTGAAGTCGTCCACCTGTGTATACTTGATTCCAAGGTCTTGAGTTCCCTTCAAGTACCTTAGAACTATTTTTGCAGCAGACCAATGTCCCTCACAAGGCTTTTGCATGAACGTGGAGAGGATTCCAACAGTAAATGAAATGTCTGGTCTGGTAGTAGTGAGGTAGATGAGACTTCCTACAAGCTGTCTATACTTTGTTGCATCCTCAAATTCCTTTCCTTCAATAGATGTGAGCTTTAAGTTTTGTTCCATTTGAGTAGAAAGAGGATTGCACTCTGTCATGCCAAATCTGTTTAACAAATCTCCAATGTATTTCTTTTGAGAAAGAAATATGGATTTTGGATGTTGGGTTACTTCAATGCTAAGATAGTAATGAACATAGCCCAAATCAGTCATTTCAAAACTTTTCCCTAATTCCTTCTTTATGGATGCAATGTAGCTTTCATTGTTCCCTGTCATTAAAATATCATCTACATATACCACAAGATACACAACTGTTTTGCCAATTTTCTTGACAAATAAAGTTACATCATTAAGATCAAAATGATTGAAGTTGAGTTTCAGAAGATGCTCAGTTAGTTTTTCATACCAGGCTCGCGGTGCTTGTTTGAGGCCATACAAGGACTTCACAAGTTTGCATACTTTATGTTCATGTCCTTTCACAACAAATCCTTCAGGCTGGGACATAAAAACATTCTCTTTTAAATCTCCATTCAAGAATGCAGTTTTTACATCCATTTGATGGACTTTCCAACCGTTCTGAGCAGCTAGTGCAAAGAGTGTCCGGATGGTGGCCCATTTTTCTGTGGGGGCAAAAGTCTCCTCATAATCGACCCCTTCCTTTTGTGCAAAACCTTTTGCCACAAGCCTAGCTTTGTGCTTGTCAAGTGAGCCATCAGCTTTGTACTTGTTACTGTAGACCCACTTGCAGCCAATTGGTTTGGTTCCAAATGGAGGATCAACCAGCTTCCAAGTGCCATTCTTTATGAGGGCATCATACTCCTTTTTCATCGCTTCTTTCCATTCATCATGAGAAGCAACTTCTTTGAAGGAAGTTGGTTCAAAATCTGTAGACAAGTTCAATTCACAATCATAAGTAACATCCATATCAACAGGTGAATTAGAGTCATCTACATCACCTCCATTTTGTCGGTTTGAATTTCTAGTTCCTGTTTTTCCAATTTCATCAGGATGAACACTTTCAAGTGTCTTTGTCAGCCACTTTGGGGGACCTTTCTGAGATGGTCCAGGCTGCTCTGTTGATTGAGTTGGGACTGAATCAAGATTGAGTCTCCCAATTCTATCAATTACATCACTTAAAGCATCATCCGTTGTTGGAGTTTCATGCAGGGGAGATTGTTCTTCAGAAGAAGATTCCACATGTTGATCTAGTATAGGAATCCCCCCTTCAAAATGTGGAATCTGATTATCAAACTCTTGAAATGATTTCGTTTTTGTGAATCTATCCAAGCGATCAAGTTGCCGCTCAACAACATTGTCAGATTTGGATGATTCAAGAAAAATGACATCTCTAGATACAACAAACTTTCTATTTACTTCATCATAGAGACGGTATGCTTTGGAGGTGTTTGAATACCCCAGGAAGATACACTTACGACTTCTAGCACCAAGTTTATTTCTGTGTACCTTGGGTATCAAAGCATAACAGGTGGAACCAAAGATCCTGAGATGTTTTACCGAAGGAACATGTCCATACCACAATTCATAAGGAGTCTTGTTTCTTATAGCATTAGATGGACATCTATTCTTTATATATGCAACACATAGAACAACATCAGCCAAAAACATTATCTTTACATTTTTGAAGAAAAGCATGGATCGTACCATATTCAAAATTGTTCTATTCATTCTTTCTGCTACACCATTCTGTTGGGGATTATAAGGTACAGTTGTTTGATGTTTGATCCCATGTTGGCAAAGATAGTTTTCAAATTTGTTTGATGTATATTCTTTTCCATTATCAGTGCGAATAGACCCAATATGAGATTGTGCATCATTTTCAATCCATTTATGAAAATTCTTGAATGTTTGAAAAGCATCAGATTTGTTCTTCAATAAATAAACCCAACACATTCTGGTGTAATCATCAATAAATGTCATGATATATTTATTTCCATTTGCAGAAGGAACAGGCATTGGACCACATAAATCTGAATGAATGAGTTCAAGCTTCCTATGTGCTCTTGAATGTGAATCATGAAAAGACTGTTTGCTATGCTTTCCTAGAATGCAAGCATCACATTGCTTATGTTTCCTAGGAATTGTAGGCAAACTGGCAACACCATTTTTCTTCAATAAGCGGAGACTGTCATAGTTTAAATGTCCAAATATAGCATGCCATAATAAACTTGATGGAAGTGTACCTTCTTGATGATGAGAAATATATGAGAAATGTTGTGCATGAGCAGAGGTTCCTTGCAGTTTGAGAAGTCTTTATTCTTCTATTCCCCTCATGACAAGTGAGTGGTCAGATGCTTTTCTTATCTCAAGCTTGCCATCAAACATATGAATGGAGTGACCTTGCTGGCAGATGTGGACCAAGGACAACAAGTTTCTCTTGAGCTGTGGGAGATATAGAACATGATCCAGAAGAAAGTCTGGAAGACCAGGTAGTTTAAGCCTGATTGTGCCAAGCCCTGATGGCTTGATTTTTGACTGATCTGCAAAGTATACTGCTCCATCAACATTGTCAGTGAAATCTTCAAAAAAATCTTTCCTATGAGTCATATGACAGGTTGCTCCTGAATCAAGCAACCAATCATTTTTCGAAGAATCAAGTGAAGCATTAAACAAATCTTCATTTACTCCAATGTTACATTGTGCCTCAATATAGTGAGCGGATTCAGGTGCTTTACCTTTGTCTGTATCATCAATTTTACCTTTCTGCTGGTTTCTTTTCTGCTCAATTTTGTCCCATGGTAGCTTGCATGTAGAAGCATCATGTGATCCATTTCATTTGCAGCGAATGCAATGCAGATCTGCCTTTTCTCCTTGAGAATGTCTGCCCCCCCTGCCTCTGAAGTATATTCCTCTTCCTCTTCGTCCACCTCTTCCTCTTGTAGAATCTTGAGCAAGATGTTTTTCTTTATGAGCAAGGCAAACAGTCTCTTCAGAAGATTCAGGGACTGTCTTCTTTCCAAAGGCTTTCTCTCTTTCAACAAACTTTTGCACAAGAGAGTCAAAGGTTATATCTTTAAGATTTCCATTTGCTTGTAAAGACTCAAGATAATTGGAGTAAGTAGGATAGAGTGCCTTGAGAAAAGCAATAAGAGGAATATCCAGCTCAACCTTAGTGGATTTGATATCATGCATTATGGATTTAACTTCAGATGCAAGAGCAAGAGGATCATTATTTTTCAGTTCAAGAGTGAAGAGTTTAATCATGAACTGAACAACTTCAAGTGCAGAATGTGAGTCATAGAGTTCTTTGAGCTTTTGTAAAGCTTCAAAGGCAGTTGAATATGATGAAATATGGCGACTTACTTCTTCATTTACAGATGCTGCAGTTAATGCATATGCTTTTCTGTTCTTGTTATCCCAAATGACGAGCTCTTTGTCTGATGTAGGATGTACTGGATCATTGTCTCCTTCTGCAATACACACTCCCTTCCACAACTCATTGAAGATGAGGGTGTGTTTTATCATCCGGGACCATTCAGGATAGTTCTCCTTGCCAGTGAGAATTATTCCTACCATAGAGATGATTGAATGCATTCTATAAAAAATACTTATGCTATTTTTTTTTTTTTGTTGATAAGAAATTTCTGCTAATAAAAAACTTCTATTGATAAGAAATTTCTGCTGATAAAAACTTCTACTGATGAACAATGAAATTGTACTCAAAAGGGCAAAACAATACTTTACTGTTTCTTCAAATCCCTCCAAAGATCCTCACCATATTACATATGTACAGACTACGCATTCAAAACTTTAAACGCTGGTATATATATATGCTGTTCAATATATATATAGTTTAATGGGACAGCGCATTCAAAACATATGAATCCCTCCAAACAGAAACTTCAAGGCTGAACTTTAATCACTGCCTACTCTGCTGTAACACTACGGCATGATCTTAGCGTTACCAATTAAATACCAATGAAAACTTACCAGATTCGATTCAACTCAGCTACTTCTCTCAGCGTTCCATCACAATAGCTACACTTCCTGTTAGGATATTCCGACACATAGGATATAGTTAAGTTCAACTTGGTCTAGTATAGAGTTAGGTTAGAGTTAGGTAAAGTGTGTTTCTTTACCGTTGTACATTTTGTAACTTACAATCCGACGGTCACGATATGTAGTGATCCGACGGTTCACTCTCACCTCGGTATTACCGACACTTGATCCGTGGCTTGACACCCGATTGGTCCATGAGTTCTATTTAAAGCGCATGGAGGGTCATTGTTCGAGTAATCCGTGCATGAGAGAAGCTTATGTAAATTTTCATTCTTTGATTAATAAATTGCCTGTAGTACCCACGTTGGGACAGGCCGTGGACTGTTTCCCTCCTTGCACTTTGAGGGTTTTAACCACGTCAAAAATACTGGTGTATTGATTTGAGATCTGGTTGTGAGCGGTGTCCTTTTGGTATTCTTTCTGTGGAACTTACCCTGTAAATTCCTACATGGTATCAGAGCTATTTTAGGGCCGCGTCCGTTGGTGATCCAAATCTGAAGCCGGTAGAACTGCATGCGGCTGTCGTTTCCTAGATCTGCTGTTTCTGACTGCTTTCGGGCCGAGAGGACTGCTCTGTTGCGTTCGGAGCATCTGTTCCAGTGAGGAACCCCTTTCGTTTCACGCGAAAAGGTTTCCGGTAGCCCTAGCTGCGTCATTTTTCAGATCGGGAGGTATACAATGTTTTTTTTTGCAGTTTACTGTTAATTTCTCTCTGCTTATTTCGGTCTCAGTTTATTTAGCCTTTTTTTTTAACCGGATCTATACCTTTCATTTCTGCGTATGCTCTTTGCCCTGCGACTCTGTGCGATCTGGGCAAATCAGAAACAGAAAGGAAGGATTTTTCTCATGCGTATGCTCTTTTCCCTGCACCTTAGTGTGATCTCGGAAAATCAGAAACATTGAGAAAAATATTTAGTTTTTCGGCTAAAGCTAACCTTGAGATTTTTTTTTAAAATTTCTAGTTTTTTGGCTAAAGCTAACTTCGAGCCGCAAGGTTCGTTTTTCTTTGCATATTCGTGTTGGGTTTTGTGTTTTGTAGGGAAAAAGAGCTTTCTCAAGGCAAGCACGCAAATCAAGGCCCCCCCCCCTCTCTCTCTCTCTCAAATTTTTTGTATAGATCAATTGGTTCAAAGCTATTTTAAGAGAGTAGAGGTCTTGGGTTCAAGTCTCCATTTTGTGGGGGCGGATTTTTTCATTCCCGCACATTCGCGCACTTTGCCGGCAACGTCAACAATGTTTTTTCAAAAAGCCATAACTTCTTCATCCGGAAGCCTTTTTCAGAGCCGTTTTTTTTAAAACCGCCTATTTTTTCGAGATCTATCCGTTGGTACACTTAATTTCAACATTTTCAACTTCAGTTTTAAAAAAAAAAATGGAAAGTCCATGCCAAGTCATTCTTGACAGCACTAACTACTTCCAATGGGTAGAATACATGGAAGATTTACTTAGAAGTAAAGGTCTCTTCAGAATAGCCACAAACCAAGAGAAGAAACCAAAAGATGAAGACAAGGCGGCAAAATGGGAAAATAGACAAGATCAAGCACGTGGTTTGATAGGGATGTCTATTTCTCCTGATCTTAGATTCCACATTGCAGGACTTGAGACTCCTCATGAAGCATTAGAAAAACTTGCTAAAGTTTTTGGGATTAAAAATGAAATTAGAGCCCATCAACTTGAAAATGAGCTGCTTACTTTGGATCCTAATAATTTTTCTTGCATTGAAGATTTCTTGTCCAAATTCAAGACCCTTAGATATCTCTTGGAAGGTGTTAAAGTTAAGAAAGAAGATGGTAACCTTATTTATTCCATCCTTACTAAGTTGGGACCAGCCTACTCTGTATTTGTTTCCACTTTCCATTCTACAAGGGAAGCTTTCATTTGTCAAGGACAAGAATACAAGACCCCTTCCTTTGACTCCTTAATAAGAGAACAAGAAAAACTCTTACACCTTGGTCTTCTTAATCTTGGAAACTCTTCCACGAAAGCGTTAGCCGCCCAGCAGCAACCAAATTCAAAGAATCCTAAGAAGTCATATCCTCAAAAGAATGGTCCTAAACCATCTCAGCCTCAAAATGAAAGATCATTTCAGCAAAATGATAAGACCAATAAAAACAAATGGAAGAAGACTGATAGACATTGTAACTTTTGTAATCGAGATGGCCACTTAGAATCTAAATGCTTTAAGAAGATGGAAGCCTTGGAAGCCGCAATGAAGAAACATAACATCCATGTGGAGCCTACTTCAACTTCAACTTCCGGAATGGCACTTTCTGCATGTCATTATCAATCATCTCAGTCTGGTTATGCATTAAATGTATCTTCTTCTTCTTCTCATTCTCATGAGTGGCTCATTGATTCTGGAGCCTCTTGTCACATGGCCAAAAACCAAGCCATGTTTTCTTCTTTAAATGATTGTAACACCAAAAATATATATATTGGTGATGATAGATCTCTTAATGTTGTAGGGACTGGAACTGTTCATCTAGACAATGGTCAGTTTAATGATGTATTATGTGTTCCAACCTTATCCTGCAACCTTCTATCTGTCTATCAGATAACTCATTCAGGTGAAGGTAAAATTGTTGAATTTTCACCTCATGATGTTGTAATCAAGGATCTAAAAGATCCTAAACAGATTCTAGCTACTGGTCTTGCTGATGATTCCAAAAGGTTGTATAAGTTTCACAACTTTGGGTCATCAAATCTTCCCTCAGTATTTGTTGCTCATAATGATGAAGTGAGCAAACTTTGGCATGAGCGATTTGGTCACTTAAACTATCGCTCCCTTCAGCATCTATGTAAAGAAAATATGGTGACAGGTCTTCCTATGGTATCTTGCAGAGATGGTGTTTGTTCCGGATGTGTACTCGGAAAACATCATCGGGACAGTTTTGACAAACGTGCCTCTTGGCACGCCTCAGCCCCTTTACAGCTTGTGCACAGTGATTTATGTGGTCCTCTTCCTGTTGCTTCATTCTCTGGCTGCAAGTACTTCTTAACTTTCATTGATGATTTCTCCAGACGCACTTGGGTATACTTCTTAAAACTCAAGAGCGAAGTATTTAACACTTTTCTGGCCTTCAAAGCATTTGTTGAAAAACAATCTGGACATCAAATTCTTAAGCTAAGAACTGATAATGGTGGAGAATATGTTAAAAACACATTCATCAACTTTTGCACCGAAAATGGAATTCAAATGCAACATACTGTTCCATACACTCCACAACAAAATGGTGTAGCTGAAAGGAAAAATCGCACCTTAAGGAAATGGCTAATTGTATGCTGCAATCTAAAGGACTCAGTCTTAGTTTTTGGGCCGAAGCAATTAATTGTGCAAATTATATAATCAATCGCACTCCTACTAAGGTTCTAGAGAATATCACTCCAGAAGAAGCTTGGAGTTCCATTAAACCAGATGTAAGTCACTTTCGTGTGTTTGGAAGTGAAGCATGGGCCCATATTCCAGATGAAAAGCATAAAGCTTTAGAACCTAAGAGTGAGAAATGTACTTTTGTTGGATATTCTGAAGATGTAAAAGGTTATAGACTTATTCCATTTAAGTCCAAAAATGTTATCATTAGAAGAGATGTAAAATTTGATGAAAATAAATCGGCCTGCGAGCCTAGTCCGGCGGATGTGCCACCTCTTCCTCTCTCTTCTACTTTTGAAAACATTTCTTCTTCAGATGATGAAAGCGAGGATGATAATCCTCCCCCACCTTCTCAGGATCCTCAACTTCCAAGATGGGTCCGTGCTACTCGGGATGCAGCAGGTGATCTTGCCGGTGATCCTACAGATCAGCGACGTACACGTTCTCAGTTTGAAAGAGCCTCTTCTTTACTGGCTCAAGCTCCAGTAAATCATGATCCTGACACTTTTGCAGAAGCTTCAGGCCATCCACATTGGGAAGCAGCTATGAATGAAGAATATCATTCATTAATGACAAATGATACATGGGATCTTGTTCCTCTACCAAAGGGACGCAAACTTGTTAGATGTAAATGGGTTTACAGAACCAAGTATGGACCAGATGGGAAAGTTGATAAACATAAAGCTCGTCTCGTTGCTAAGGGCTTTTCACAGGTTGAAGGCATTGACTACACTGAAACCTTCTCCCCTGTTGCCAAAATGAACTCTATCCGCCTTGTTCTTTCCCTTGCTGCCTCTTTAAAATGGGAAGTCCATCAAATGGATGTTAAATCTGCCTTCTTGCATGGGGACTTGCAGGAAGAAATCTATATGGAACAACCCATTGGCTTCATACAAACAGACTCCAGCCTTGTTTGTCGACTTAAGAAATCCCTTTATGGCCTCAAGCAAGCTCCTCGGGCTTGGTATGCCAAAATGGATAGCTTTCTTTTAGAATCTGGCTTTTCTAGGTGTCATTCTGACAATACTGTCTACACCAAGAAAGTGGGAAACTCTCTTATCATCCTTGTTCTTTATGTTGATGATCTTATTCTTACTGGTAGTGATCCCAACCTTATAAACCATGTGAAGTCCAGCCTTAAAAAGAAATTTGAAATGACAGACTTAGGACACTTACACTATTTTCTCGGTCTTCAAGTCTTGCAATCCCAAGAGGGTATTTTCCTTTCCCAGTCCAAGTATGCTTGTGATATTCTTCGTCATTTTCACATGGAAGACTGTAAGCCAGCCCCTTCTCCCTTTCAGTCTGGAGTCAAACTTTCAGTCTCTTGTACTTCTCCTGAAGTTGATGCTACCTTATACCGTCAACTTGTCGGAAAACTCTTGTATTTAACCCATACTCGTCCTGATCTTTCCTTTGCTGTTGGCCTTGTTGCTCGTTTTATGCAAAACCCCCGTGAAAGTCATTGGAAAGCAGCTAAAAGAATACTTCGTTATGTTCGAGGTACAATACAGTTTGGGATTCATTACAGTGCCAAAGCAGCTCCTCTGTTAGTTGGTTTCACTGATTCTGATTGGGCTGGTGACCCTGATGATCGGAAGTCTACTGCCGGTTATGTCTTCACTCTTGGTTCAGGACCTATTACATGGGCTTGTAAGAAACAGGCTGCCATTTCTCTTTCGTCAGCAGAAGCAGAGTATCGTGGTGCCGTGGAAGCTAGTAAGGAAGCCTTGTGGCTTCGTCAGATCCTATCAGAGTTTGGCTTTGAGCAGCAGCATCCAACCACACTTTGGTGTGATAATCAAAGTGCCATTCAGCTATGCAAAGATCCAGTCCAGCATCAGCGCAGCAAACACATTGAACTACACATGCACTTCATCAGAAAGCTCATTCATGACCATGTTCTTGAAGTGCAATATTGTCCAACAGATGATCAGGTTGCAGACATCTTCACAAAGGCTCTCACAGAGGCGAAGTTCACTAAACTTCGATATATGCTTGGAGTTCAGGAAGTTGTCACTAAGGGGGGATAGGCTCTAGTGCCTCCTTCCTTCTCCTATTGTGTCATATTTGTAAATCCTTCAATCCTATCCCAAGTTGTTCTTAAGGGGGGATGTTAGGATATTCCGACACATAGGATATAGTTAAGTTCAACTTGGTCTAGTATAGAGTTAGGTTAGAGTTAGGTAAAGTGTGTTTCTTTACCGTTGTACATTTTGTAACTTACAATCCGACGGTCACGATATGTAGTGATCCGACGGTTCACTCTCACCTCGGTATTACCGACACTTGATCCGTGGCTTGACACCCGATTGGTCCATGAGTTCTATTTAAAGCGCATGGAGGGTCATTGTTCGAGTAATCCGTGCATGAGAGAAGCTTATGTAAATTTTCATTCTTTGATTAATAAATTGCCTGTAGTACCCACGTTGGGACAAGCCGTGGACTGTTTCCGTCCTTGCACTCTGAGGGTTTTAACCACGTCAAAAATACTGGTGTATTGATTTGAGATCTGGTTGTGAGCGGTGTCCTTTTGGTATTCTTTCTGTGGAACTTACCCTGTAAATTCCTACACTTCCAATGTGTTATTCAACCATTCTTTTAAATATTGCTTATGGGACATCGATTTATTTGCGTTGTGGATATTATATCATCAGAGAGCCAAGTGTAAAATCAAGCATCGATTCACTGAACTTTATAAACCCAACTATACAACAATTTGTCATTCCAACATGCTTATATAAGAGCGTTCACCATAAACAGATGAACCATTGTCATTGTATGTCATTCAACGCTTTTGATTTATAAACACAACCCATACAAGTGCGCATCACTAAAACCATTTCAGAAATCAACACCCAATTTATAAAAAACCACACTTATCATATTAAAACCACGCATATCAGGCTTTACGCAACAGCAGCACATCTCCACGCAGAATTGGCCAGTGAATGTATTTGCATATATTCAAAGCAAGGATTCATTCAATACGCATTCAATAAACCGTTGATACTACAAACGCAGTGTTAAAAATGGGACAGCGTTGCCAATCAATTCAAACGCATATACCAGAAGTCAGTTCAATACCATATACAAAACCGGTGTATACCAAAAACCGCAGAGCCCATTCAACGTATTCAACGCATTCAACTTTGGACGTAACGCATTCAACAGGAGCGGATTCTGGGCGTTCATCAAAATGGCTCATCATTCAACATGTCAGCGTTTCAAGTACCATTTCAACGCAGATTCATCATACACCACTCAGCATTGTCAGTCATGAACCAGCGCTATTCATGAAGAAATTTAACGTACAACGTTTATGAGGCAGTGCTGGAATAAGGCAGAGGCAGATTATGGGATAGAGGAGTTACAAGGCACACCAAAAAAGGAACCTGGGACCTGTGCTCTGATACCATGTCAGGCCAGGAGTAACTCCAGACTTGGCAGAAAAACTGATTCGTTTATTTCATTAGGTAGCTATTGTTATATACATGAATGTGACTGATCAGTTCATCTTCTTGATGACTGTTCACATTCCAAATTTACCCAATCACAGAGGATTAGGTGTCAACAGACACCCCTTAAGTAGATCCAGGTCTCAGCAATGGAACCATTTGTTGGCTTATATGGGCTTAACCCAGGTTCAGAAGAATTATTTAGCCAAACAAATCCCGCAGCTACTAGCCCTTTCTGCAACAGCCTGCGAAGCGCGGACTAGAGTCTCACCCGAGGTAGCAGGGGAGGGTTCTGGAACCAGGTTTCTGCACCTTGGGGATGTCTTGGTTGTGAGATGTGGCTCGCGCGTTGTTCCTCGGCCTTGCGCTATGCCAAATCTGCACAGATCGGAATACCCTTATCATGCTTATTACAGATTGAATCACTTATTACTAGTTTGATCTAGTTAAAATGGTCTTTAAGCAAACATTTATTACTTTTGGTTACTTCGCACATCAAGATTAACCTAGTTCACATGTGTTCAACCGTAGCAAATGCAGAAATCATAATAGTTCATTTATCATAAAAGAGTAAAGTCGCAATCAACACAGAATTCAGAAGAAACTTATCTTTATTATCAATCTTCAACAATACATCTAGATCCACTCTGCGCACTCAGTTGCAAGGGTCTATGCACACAGTTGCAGACTTTCCAGGCCTCTACACACACAGCTGCAGAGCCTCTACCTTCTACCCTACTCCCTTGACTCAAACTTACAACTGCTCTTAGACTATTCACCCATTATATCATAGAACCAAAAATTTAAAACTGAACTGCCTTTCCCTCATAGAGCCTCGCTCTATTTATACATTCCCTTGGCCCATGTCCCACCGCGAGCCGACTCTATTACTATTTATTTACAATATTTTCGGGTTGGACTACCCTTTGACTTAACCTCCTATAGCTCACAATTCGCGCTTTCCGCGGAGTCTTTTACCCTAATATTACCCAAAATTTTGGGCTTTGCACCCCAAACTTGTTCCGTGGGGCTTTTGCTACCCAACAGCCTATAATGTACCCTTGAATGTTCCAAACTCCTAATCCACCTCTAAACCAATAATTGAGAGACCAACTACATCCATATTAATTTCTTTTAAATATTTTGAAAACAAATATTGTAAAAAAGTTGTACAAGCCAGTTTAACCTTCTCATATATTTGTTTCAAAGTGAAATTTTCCGTATCGAAATTTCCATTCATTCAATTAATAACTATTAGAGAATCATCAAATATTTTTTTTTTTAATTTTTTTTTTAACTACTAACATTATTAACAACTTTAAGGTCACGAGTTTAATGAAATTAATTATGTCACTTCTCAATCTAACCTTGAGATTTAAAATGTGATAATCTAATTAATACAGAACACCTCACACACCAATGGTAGGCGGAACCCCTTGACTTGCAATATCAAAGAAATTACATGCACCCTTTTTATTAAGACATTCCTCCTTAATCACTCCAAGAGGCTTTTCCTTTGATGATTAGTCAAAACATTCTAGAATAAACAAACTCTAGACAACACATTATATAGGAGGGATGTGTGTGCATTCAAAGATCGATGCATTACATGTTAGCCATATTCAAAAAGCAACTAATAAACTAAATTACTTGTATTTTTTAATAGTTGAATTCCTATACCACTTTTACAAACCCTCTCCATAGAAAAACTATACCAAATCTATCTTAATCGTATGCTTCTTTCCAATTATTCCCATATTTAAACTACAAAAGGGCAACATGTTAACTTATCACATTCCTTGCACAAAATACACTAGCCTAAGCCATGAAAGCCTTTTTTTCTTATACAATATCCCCTATAGGGACCTTACTCCTTAGAGTTGACGACATAGCATAGTTGAAATTCCAAATACTCTTCCACTACCATATCATGTCCTATACCATAACTATAACACATAAGGATCATAACCAAATTTTGGAGTATATATTGTACTAGCTAGGTTTCTTCCCATACATGCAAGTTTTCCTCTTCCTTGATCCTCACATGACTAATTCTTAAAACTATAATGAACCTCTCCCAATCAATAACATCGACCCCTTTTGTAATGTCCCCAACCACTTAGGAGGCATTTGGGGGACTTTTACTAGTCTAATAAAGTTCTTGTAGGTAAAGGTATGGAAAAAATTAACTAAGGGAAAATGATTCACCTAGGAAAAACAATATAAATGCTAAAGTGGCAAAAAATGGGACATGTCCTAGGCTAATGAATAGTCACTTTTAATTAATAAAGTGAAAAAACTATTAAAGTGACTTTATAAAAATAAAAGGGTAAAAATGTGGCAAACGTGATAAACAATTAATAAAAAAGGGAAAATGAGGAGGTTCTCCTCATTCTAGTATTTTGTCATTTGAGAAAAAGAAATGTTGGAGAGACCTTGGAGAAGAGTCTAGAGTTTTGGAAACCCTACTTGCAGATTGCTAGTTTCGGTGTTGAGGCCATACACTCTAGCTAGTTGGAGAGCAAAATCACTAAGATTTTGCCATTTTCCTTCAAACATATCAAGATACTTGTAGAAGGAATTAAGCCCTCAGTGTTATCAGTTGATTTTATTTGCTAAGAATGGTTTTTCTTTATCTCTTGGACAAGATATACATACCCATTAATGTGGCCAAGAGTATAAGCTAAAGGAGGGGTGAGTTAACCACTATAGAAGGTCGAGTTACCTAATTTCCCTTATTGGACGAGTTCTGTACTAAAGGCAGCGGGTTTACCAGTCATTAAGGGGTTGAGTTTGGTACATATTCAGTGGGTTGAGTTGTTGATAAGGAAGGACATAGTTTCCCTTCATTTGTTGAATATCGAACCACGTTTTTGGGTTGAGACTATACTGTGTTGTGGAAGGAGTTTTACACGCTGAAGGTTCGAGTTCTTCTATTAATTGTAGCAAAGTTTGTTTCCATGTTAATCTTTGTTTGTTAGTTGTGGAGCCACATTAAATATCAATGCATGGGAGCTACCATTTCTAAGAATTAGTCATGGATTTTTGATGAGTTTATACAATGAAAAGGGATTGTCTATACTTCAGAGAACGAGCTCAAAATTAAAAGGGTTAAAGCTGGTCTATCTCTGCCTCAAAGGAATGCTATCATTGTGGAAAGGCATATAAGGTTACCTTATCTTGCTCATGATTGAAATCTTTATTGATGTTGTGTATTTTTTGGGTTATAATCAGTCATGAAATGGATATTGTATGACTATCCTAATTGTCCCAATGATAAATATTTATTGTTGAGTTTGTTATGATCACCATATTGCTATTATAGAGTGTTTTTGTAGGCATACTTTTTGGTATTATATGTTTATTTAAACCCAAAACAAGAAAAAGTGCACCTATAACAATTTACATCCCAAATGTTCGACGAAATATCACAAAGACCAGACCAAGAAAAACTCAAAAAATTGATGAAAAACTTAAGGTACTTCCAGGAGGGTATCTTACAATGATATCATAGCATAAACTTGGATAGTTTTTGGGTTTTAAGAGTAGAATTTGAATGAGGTTTGATGAGTCATGAGGAACAACATTTCAATGGTATCCTTATAGAAGGAGTTACCAGGTTAGGGAGCCCACTCCTTTGTGGGAAGAAGAAGAAGAAACAATTGACAAAGGGATAGGAGAAGAATTACACTCTGAAAAAGAGAAGAAAATCACGGGGGATAAGGAAAATAATTAATTTAACAAATTTTTAAGTGTCCTAAATGGCTTAGGTAGGGGCCAAAAGGAGATGGTGGAGCCAGTGAAATACTTGGACAACAAAGGGGGTTCCATTGAAACTCCAATGGGGGAGAAGCATAATAAGGATCCCATTAATGGCGAGGGCTCTAATAGTGGAGAAGCTAGCCATCCATGCACAACCGTACACAACCAACCCCACATATATAGTAAGTCATCCAAACCCCCCATGTGACAATTTTTCAGTGAGACAATAACTGAACAAGTGGAACAAATAGACCAGGAAATTCCCTTTGGGGATTATTTGGTGGAACATAGGAGGTTGGGATGAGACTTCCAAGTTGCCATGAGCTTCACAGATTTCTAAAACCTTAAGATGAAGAATAAGCCCAAGGGTATATATAAGGTAATGAGGAAAAACAATGAGCTCCAAAAGGCATCGGGGAAGGTGTCTATTCCATGTTTTAATGGTTCATCGAAATGATTAACTAGATCATGGGTCCAAAAGGCAGACACTTATTTTCATTTACATCATATGACTGAGGTTTATTCGATTAAGTTGGGAATACTACATCTGGATATGGAATCCCTTGAGTGGTGTTATCGTGGGTTAGTGACCATGGGTCATGCCAACATCACCTTGTATTTCAAATTTACTTAGAAAACCATATAGTGGTTAGACAAGAAGGATATGGAGATTCATTTCAAGGAGATGGCACAACTTAGACAACATGGCAGCTCAGAGGCATACATCTCAAAGCTTCATAGATTAACATTTATGGTCACAAACATATCGGAGGCTTGGTTGGTGATGTTATTTGTGGAGGGACAATTTGAACCTCTATGTTGTTTAGTTAAGGGGTATCAACCAACCACTCTATGAGATGTAGTTAACAAATCCAAAGACATGCCTGATGTTGTTCCTAAGAGTAGATTCCCTCCTAAGTCTTTATTTCCCTAGAATAGCAAAGAGGTCAAACGTTTTCAAAAGGAGGGGACCAGGAAACCAAATACGGATGAGGAGACCCAAAAGGAGTTGAGAAAGAGGAAGCTCTATTTTAGCTGTCAGGAGCCTTGGGAACCAGGGCATAAATGTGCAGGGAAAGAAAAAGTGGGAAAGGCCCACTATATTGAGGTGTACTCAGAAAGTGACAACATTGATGAGGATGAGGAGCTAGTAATGGATCAGACATAGGGATCAATACACTAGATATTTTGGGGTGAGACTTCACATGCTGGAGATAAGGCCCCTATTATCGCATCCACGTCAGGATTCCCCAAGCATCATACTTTCAGAGTCATAGGAGTCATAGAAGGGCACAAGGTGATAACATTAATTGATGTTAGTGATTCCCATAACTTCATACATGAAATCCTGGTTGATCAGAGAGATATCCCAACATAGGAGTTCAATGACTTTACAATATCCATACCAGGTGGCCATCAGATGTACTGCACTAGATATGTCTCCAAGCTGAAGCTAACCATGGGGAATTATATAGTGGCATATGGTTTTTTGTGGTGGATGTACCAGACACTGACGTGGTTCTAGGAGTTCAGTGGCTCTATTGGATTGGGTCATACACTACCAACCAGAGGAACATGGAGATGGAATTCATTTTCCTAACAAATGGAAATAAGGTGGTTTTGAGAGCCATGCACCAATATCCACTGAATATTGTGTCATCTAAAAACATGGAAGCAATGTTGCGGTGGGGTGACATTAAGTGGGAAGTTCACTGCTTCATTACAGATAATAGAAAACCATAACAAACTCAACAAAATTAAGATGAAATTCAAGTATTGTTCCATAAACACCATAAAGTTTTTGCTAATATTTCTCCCAGTAGACCCCTACACAGAAGCTTTGAACATGTTATAGAGTTGGAGGAAGGAGTGTAGATTGTCATTATCAACCCCTACCGACGTCCCAAGGTTTACAAAGATGAGATTGAGAAGCCCATTAAGGAGTTTTTGAGGTTGGGTAATATTCAACCTAGTTCTAGTCCTTTCGCTTCTTCAGTGGTGATGGATAAGAAGAAGGACGGTACCTTGCAGATGTGTATTGACTATTGGAATCTTAAAAAGAGGACAATAAAAAACTGATATCCCATTCCCAAAATATATGAGTTGACGAATGAGCTAAGGGGAGCCAAATATTTTTCAAATATAGACCTTCGTTCAAGCTACCACCGGATACGGGTTTGGGAACAAGATATCATGAAGACTGCCTTCAAGTGCCACTATGGGCACTACAAGTTTCTGGTCATGCCATTTGGGCTAACCAACACACCCACAAATTTTTCAGTCATGCATGAACCATGTATTCAATAAACATTTGCGGAAGTAATTGGTGTTATTCTTTGATTCCATACTTATCTACAACAAGACTTGGGAAGACCATCTTGTACACTTGGACAAGGTATTGGGGATTCTGGAGGAACAGGAACTCTACAGAAAAGAATCCAAGTGTGAGTTTGGGATGATAGAGATGCTCTACTTAGGGCATGTGATTGGAGGGAACAAGGTTTAGTTGCACTAGGAGAAAATCAGGGCTATTATTGAGTGGCCTACCTAGAAAAGGGTAACTGAGTTGAAGAGCTTCCTCATTATTTACAAATACTACAGGAAGTTTGTTAAGGGGTTCATGCAACTAATAGGGCCTTTAATAGACCTCACCAAAAAGGGGGCTTTCATTTGGTCCAATGAAGCATAGGAAACCTTTGAAAATATGAAGCGGGTGATGAGTTCATGTCATGTTCTAGCATTGCTAGATTTCACCCAGCCATTCGTGCTTGAATGTGACGCTTCAAGGATGGAAATAGGAGAATTTTTGATGCAAAATCACCACCCTAGAGCATTTGAGAGCCATCAACTCGGGGACTATGAGTGACACTATTCAATTTATGACAAAGAAATGTTTGGCATTATGCATGCATTGGCCAAGTTCATGTAATACTTAGTGGAAAATAGGTTCAAAGTGAAGACATATCATAATAGATTAATATTCCTCATGGAATAGAAGGAGATGAGTGAAAGATAGTAGAAACGAATCAACAAATTACATGCCTATGATTTTTTGAGTATTCCAAGGGAAAAAACAATGTGGTAGAAAACACCCTTTCTAGGATGCCACCTAGTCTCTCACTCATGGAGATTATAGAGGATTGTAAGTCACTCCATCCCTTAGAATACTCCAAAAATAATTTTTCCTGTGAGATTATGAAAGGATTGATCCAATATGATAGATACTGGGTCATAGATGACATTATCTACTACAAGAATTAGATCTATCTGGTACCGAAATCACAACTTAAGGATAAAATTATGTAGGCAACTCATAACTCACCACTAGCAAGGCACCTGGTGTTGGGACTCACAATTGACCTATTTTTGACCTTATCTTTTGCCGTATTATTACCCTTTTGCAGTCATAAGTTGAAAGCTTTTATTTTATAATGATATATTGACCCCAAGGTATGAAGTAACCTTTCGCATATCTATGTTTAATTGTTTATTTCATATTCGTGAATATCTTTATACTTATCCTTGGAAACGCTGACTAAATTGTCAAATAATTGCCTTAAGCTTGCAGGAGTTATAATGTATAGTTGCTGTAACACCAAAAACAGCAACTACGCAGTTGCTGTAACACCAGAAACAACAACTACGCAGTTGCTGCAACACCAGAAGCAGCAACTCCGTAGTTGCTACAGTCAGCAACAACAATTACCTAAAGCAAGCTATTTTGTAACAGCCACGAACAACAGATGGCAGCTATCTAAAGAATCTTGACGTGGCATAATCAAGCGGAAGTCTAAAGAAGGAAGAACACAGTCAGCATGAACAACATGGGGAAATGGCGAAGGAATATGAAGATCCCGAGAAGACGGTCAAAGTCAGTTACCCGCTGTGTAACAGCTAAAGCTCAAGAAAAGAATGTATTATCATACTGTTGTAACAACACTCTGAATTGCTTATTTTTGACAAGATGGGTTAACTGAATAGGCTGTAATACTTTATTGTAATAGATGTCTCCTCTATAAAGAGGAGACATCTACATGAAAAGGGGATTAGTCCGTGTCTATGGTCAGTTTGTAAGAAGAGATTCTGAGAACATCAGCAAAGTTTGAACTCTACTGTATTTAATCTTTTTGGCAGATGAATATAAAACTGTTTTGAGCACTTAATCCCGTCTTCGTTTTCCTGGGGAATCTTGTGAGAGGGACTGGGCCCACCTTCCTCACAAGATTCACCCATTTACTTTCTTGTCAAGTGTGTAAGTGTGCAGTAGTTTCTTTCTGGTACTCTGTTTGGATTTGATAGCATTACCTCTGGTATTCTTTGTTTTGCTAGTACTCTGTTTCATTAATCACTTGAGTTTGTTTCTCACCGGTGAATGAGAGTGCAGTGTGCATTAGTAAATCTGATTACAGGGGCAGGTGCTGAACGTCCCCATCTGGAGGATAGGGTCCTGATCCTCTGCCAACAGAGCGTCCATCATTTCGCTTTCCAGATTCGTAGTTTTAATTAATTGCTTTCATCTTAACAAGTACTGTAATGACATAGCGTAAGAATTACGTATACTACAACTTTTCGATGCTTTTAGATTTTGAGTACATACAATACGCAGTAGCCTTTGAAATAAAACGACTTTCCCTGGTTGACAATTAATGTGGTACTTGAATGTTTAATTCATAAACAATTCAACTAGCCAACATTTTGGCGCCGTTGCCAGGGAAGGCAACTAAAGAATTCTAAAAGCATTAATGGTTTCTTTTTGAAAATAACAGGTGTATGAGAGGACGCAAGAAACCTAATTTTACATGCGGAAAAGGAGGAAGGAAGACTTACATCGACGAAATCATCTCTAAGGCCGAAGCATCACAGAGGACGAGTTCCCGGAGACCCCAGATCCAATACTCCTCACAAACAGACCAACAGACGGAGGAAGTGATAGGACCTGAGAGGAAGCTGGAAGCACCAGAATACATTGAGGAACCGGTAGAGGAACCTGAAGAAACAGAAGACACAGAAGATAAAGCGAGTGATTCAGGGAAAATACCGATGGAGGATAACAGAACAGAAGGGAGAGGGGAAAACTCGCTCTCTACCCTGGAATTCCCTATTGGGGAACTTCCGAGAGGAACAACCCCCATAAAAATATTCCACTCTCGGCATTACCCAATTTCCATGGGTTGTCCTCCAAAGATCCGGACGAATTCCTCTTTGAATTCGACATACTGTGTAGAAGCTATGATTACATAAGTCCTAATCAGAAGCTGAAATTGTTTCCAGCAACACTAAAAGGGAACACATTGAGGTGGTTTATGAGCTTGGGAGCTCAGGCAATCACCACCTGGGACCAAATGAAAGAGGGATTTCTGGCTAAGTATCAAGACTACTGCCGGACAAGAGAAAGAAAGGAAGAATTGTTTAAAATGGTCCAGAAAGAGGACGAGAATTTGGAAGATTTCGTGGAAAGATTACAGTATAATCTGCAGCGGTCTGATCATCCTAATATGAGCAAAGACATTTTGAAGACCATACTACTGAAAGGGGTAAGAGATGATTGCCTGGACATGCTGAACATGCTTGGAAAAGGGGACATTTCTAAAGAACCCTTTGATGAAATTATTAGGCTCTGTATGCGGTGTTCAAGGGGAGCGGCAGGCAGATCGAAAAGCAGAGATAATGTGTATTCAAGGGTTCAGAAGTCAGCCAGTGGAGGAGCAACAAGAGCTGAGATAGGTAACTTATTAGAGGAATTTAAAACTGAAATGCTAAGTTCTTTTGCTTCACAGATTGATGCTCTGCAGGTCAAGAAGAAACAGGCAGAAGTAGAAGCTGCTCTGGCAATTTTCTGTTCAAAATGCAGAGAAAAACATCCACTTAGAGAATGCCCACTGGATAGGATGCCTATATGCACAATCTGCGAGAAGGATCATGAAACACAGCAATGCCCCTCTCTGCCTGGAATCAAAGCAGCACTGCAGACAACTGAAGAAGAAGCTGAAGCAGTGTACCTAATGACTCAGAGGAGGCAATGGCCGCAAAGACAAGGTACGAGCTCTAACACAACATTCAATCATTGGAATAATAATTCTCCTTTTTATCCACCCATGAATCAAATGCAATACCCCCCCTTCAACACAATGAACTTTCCACTTATGCAGCAACCAAATATCCCTTTTCCTGACCCTACTATGTGGAATCCTTGGGCCCCCCAGCAACCATACTTTAATCAATGGAACCCAAACTGGGCATCCCAACAGATACCCTTTCCTCAACAACAACAATCTCTTTCCTTACCATCTAATAATCCTCCGAATAATCAGGCAATGAGACCACAGCTGCCTGTACAACCTAACCCCAATCCAAATAATAATAAGGCCTTGCAAGTTATTGACATTCAAAATCAGCCTATTTCTCCCCTGCAATGTAATGATATTCACCTTCGCTCAGGGAGAATAGTTGAACCTATTATAGATGATATCACAGACTCTGACAAAGAAGAGACTAGAAAAGAGAGACCAGCTAACCATAGTACTGAAACAATAGAATCAGCACCTAACAATAATGACCAAACGGTAGATCCACCATTCCCTGAAAGACTGACTCTCACTAAAGCACCTGAACAACCTACCTTCAATCTTTTAGGAGAGTTACAGAACTTGTATGTCAAAATCCCATTATTGCAAGCACTAAGGGATGTTCCTATATACGCTAGAACTATTAGAGACATCTGTGTAAAGAAACCTGGAAGGAAGGCTAAGGACCCCCTCACAGTTCATGTGATGGGGGAATTAACTGCCTTAATGACTGAAAAAGATTATCCTGTCAAGTATGGTGACCCTGGTCACCCTACAGTAACAGTCCAGGTCGGAAAAACCTTTATCTCTAAAGTCTTAGTAGACTTAGGAGCTGCAATAAATATCATGACTCTCGAAACAGCTCAATTGCTCCAGCTAAAAAACTTTATCAGGGAAACTCCTACTATCTTAGAATTAGCTGACCGTTCTACAATCAAACCTGAAGGGGTCATTGAAGACCTTATAATCTCTGTAGAATCCTGGAACTACCCGGTGGACTTTGTGGTCTTACAAACCAAAACAAAGTTGGGGGGTCATCCGTTGATTCTAGGGAGACTTTGGTTGGCTACAGCAGATGCTTTCATCAGCTGTAGATCTGGATCAATGACCATCTCCAATGGACAAGAGACTAAACAGCTGACCCTCTATCCCCATGCCACTCCCATGATTAACATCGACAATTCTATATGGGTAGACTATGAGGATGAGGAAACCCAACCGATATTAACTATTGGGCAAGCTTTGACTTTTAAAGACTCCACCGAAGATGAACTAATTAGCAGTTTTATTTCTGAACCCTCTTCGGTTAATTCAGAAACATTTAATCACTTCGCTGCAATCCTAGAACCTGAATCCCAGCAGAATATGAAAGATGAAAACTTATGCCAGACAACATTAGGCAACTCTTCCAAGAGCACAACAGTTGAGATTGAACCTGGTAAAACGCTGAATATAAATCCTGATTTGACTGATGATGAAAAACAGAAATTAATAAAGTTACTCCAAGCAAACAAAGAGGCATTCGCATGGGACTACACAGACATGAAAGGAATCTCCCCTGAATTATGTACTCATCGTATATACATTAAGGAGGGATCCCGATCAGTCTGTCAACCCCAACGAAGAATGAACCCTAACCTCAGAGAAATTGTGAAGGAGGAACTCCAAAAACTTTTAAATGCAGGATTCATATATCCAATATCTGACAGCGAGTGGGTTTCTCCACTCGTAATTGTACCAAAGAAGAATGGGAAATGGAGAGTATGTGTAGACTATAGATCATTAAATAAAGCAACCCAAAAAGATCATTTCCCTTTACCTTTTATTGATCAAGTATTGGATAATTTAGCAGGTAAGAAATTCTTCTCATTCTTGGATGGGTTTAGTGGATACAACCAAATCATGATTGCACCCCAGGATCAGGACAAAACCACATTTACCAGCCCATGGGGAACCTTTGCCTATAGAGTACTGCCATTTGGGTTGTGTAATGCTCCAGCGACATTTCAGAGAGCGGTGATAGGAATCTTTTCTGATATGTCAAACGATTCATTAGAAATATTCATGGACGAATTTACTCCTTATGGAGTGACCTTTGAAGATGCCCTGCAAAACCTTGAAAAAGTACTTAAGAGGTGCATTGAAGCACACCTCGCTTTAAGCACTGAAAAGTGCCACATGATGATGAATCAGGGCATTGTATTAGGTCATTTCATTTCATTTTTAGGAATCCAAGTCGACCCAGCTAAGATTCAGGTGATTCAGAACCTTCCTATCCCCAAAACACAAACGGAGGTGAGAAGTTTTTTAGGACATGCCGGATATTACAGAAGATTTATTAAGGATTTTTCTAAAATAGCTTCTCCTTTGTTTGTGTTATTAATGAAAAATGCTGAATTCAAGTGGACTGATGACTGTGAGAATGCATTTAATAAACTTAAGCACCAGTTGTCCACAGCTCCTATTTTGAGAGGACCTGACTGGGCATTACCCTTTCACATTTCCTCTGATGCCTCAGATACGGCAATTGGAGCTGTCCTGGGTCAGGAAGAAAACAATCTCCCCTATGCTATCTATTTCATTAGCAAAAACATGACACCAGCTGAGTTAAATTATACAGTAACTGAGAAAGAATTTTTAGCACTTATTTATGGTATTAATAAATTTCGGCATTATATTACTGGCTATACTACCTTCGTGCATACTGACCACTCGCCCATCAAGTATTTAATGAATAAATCAATTACAAACGCTCGAGTCACTAGGTGGTTATTACTATTACAGGAATTTGATATCACAATTGTAGATAGGCCAGGAAAAGAAAATGTAGTTGCTGATTTTCTTTCTCGTTTAAAAACCAATGAAAATGTTCCAGTAGATGATTCTTTTCCTGATGAGTATCTATTTGCAGTATCTGCTCACTCACCTTGGTATGCAGACATTGCCAATTACCTAGTTGCAGGAAAATTACCATCACACCTATCACACAGGGAAAGAAGGAAGATCATCCAGCAAAGTGCTAGGTACAACTGGATAAGCGGGTGTCTGTTCCACACAGGAATAGATCAAGAAATCAGGAGATGCGTTGGGGAAGATGAGATTTATGATATATTGAAAGCTTGTCACGATGGTCCTTGTGGAGGACATTTTGCAGATAAAAGAACAGCTCACAAGGTACTTAGAATGGGTTATTACTGGCCATCACTTTTTAAAGATGCTAGAAAATATGTGAAGGCTTGTGACAGCTGCCAAAGAATGGGCCAGCCCAACCATAGGGATGAAATGCCACTCAACCCTCAGGTAACTCTCGAACCCTTTGAGAAATGGGCATTAGATTTTGTAGGTCCCATTAATCCTCCATCCAATCAAAGAGTTTACATTCTAGTATGCACATATTACATGACTAAATGGGTAGAGGCCAAAGCACTCATTAAAGCTAATGAAGAAGCAGTACTAACATTCCTATTTGAAGAAATCTTTGTTAGATTTGGACTACCCAGAGAATTAGTCACTGATGGAGGACCTCCTTTCAACTCTCACGGTTTCAAAGATACGCTTCAGAAATATCATATCAAGCATAAGATGACCACACCTTACCACCCCCAAGCAAATGGGCAGATGGAAAGCACAAATAAGGTCATAGAAGCTATCTTAACAAAAACAATAAAGGAGAACAGAAGGGACTGGTTTCAGCGTTTGCCCGAGGCTCTTTGGGCCTACAGAACTACTTGGAGAAACACAACAGGATTTTCACTCTATGAATTGGTCTTTGGAAAGAATGCTATTTTTCCTGTAGAATTTGAAATTAAAACCTTAAGAACTGCCTTAGCTGTTAACCTTGATTTAACTGATGCACAGACAGCCAGGTTGCAGCAGTTGCAGGAACTGGACGAGAAAAGACTGGATGCCGTCCACCAAACAACTATGATACAACAACAAAGGAGCAGATGGCATGACAGAACCATTAAGCAAAAGCAGTTCCAGAAAGGTAACTGGGCTCTACTTTATGATTCACGTTTCGAGAACTTTCAAGGGAAGTTGAGAACAAGATGGCTGGGACCGTATGAAGTGGATACTGTTTTCCCAAATGGAACGGTTAGATTATTAACAATTGATGGAAGCAGAACACCACTGTTAGTGAATGGCTACCGACTTCGGTTGTATCAGCGGCCGGTTTCCAAAGAGGACTTAGTGGCCACTTGCATGGCAATAAAACAATATTCTTTTCCAGGGGAACTTGCTGTCCCTCAAAGCACTTGAATTTCTATTATTTATGTAATTTTTAGGATTAGACATTTTTTTTTAGAAACTAATAAATCCTGCCAAGGATTGCAATATTATATTTCGAGATTTTACAGATGTAGCATGGGGAAGTAGCTGAGAGAAAAGGCTTCAAAAGGAATTACTGGGCGGACTCCGAATTCCTGTTGCTGCAACACCACTTCCTGTTGCTGCAACACCATTTCCTGTTGCTGCAACACCACTTCCTGTTGCTGCAACACCACTTCCTGTTGCTGCAACACCATTTCCTGTTGTTGCAACACCATTTCCTGTTGCTGCAACACCATTTCCCGTGGCCGCAACACCATGTTGCTGCAGCATTACCCCCGTTGCTGCAACACCACTTCCCGTTGTCCCAACATTATTCCTGTTGCTGTAACACTAGTTCCATTACTCTAGCACATTCCCCGTTTTTACAAATGTTTCCCCCTAATCCCAGTTGCCCCAACGGTAATTCTCTGTTGCTGCAACACCAATCCCGGTGCCACGATATTGCTTCCTGATCACGAAATATCCTTTCCACACGAAATATACCACCTTTCGTGATGATTACAGTACCTCACCGTCACTTCCCGTCATTATCATTATAAACCACCCATATTCCCGTGCTTTCAGATCCGCGATAATGATTATAATTTGACAGCAGACGAGAAAAGACTTTTTGACGCAGCGATAAAAAAAGGTAAAGGACGAAGGTACGCACGTTTATGAATAAGCATTAAATAATAGATAAGCGGAAAAAGGTTGATAGGTCCATCAAATGATTGCATTCCCAATCATATCATTTACACGTAGGAAGGGGGGGGGATTACCAAAGCAATTTCCATAATGGTAAACCACGCCAACCACTGCCACCCTTAATTCTCCCGGTTGTATGTAAAAACTACAGCATGTTACCATTTGTGATGTATACTCTGAGTTGAAATCAGTAGCTCGGCCCTGAATTCTGAAGATTTACCGAGACAACGGCCATGGGAGGAACCCTCATCACTCATGAACCAGGCACGACAGCAGTTCTGGAGCTCTTTCCGGAAATTTACCAAATTTTCTTGCAAGCAGGATGGATAGAATATTTCAGGAGACTTCCGGATTTTGACGAGCAGCAAGTCCTGGAATTCACATGCAATTTGACAGAAGGATTCTCTGTCGTCCGAGGAATTCAAGTTCCGGTTACGGAAGAATTCATAGCTGAAGTCACCGGACTCCCAGCCACTGGTACAAGGTGGTTCAGCAGGAAGCACCTGATTCTGAACGCGCAGCGAGACTTTCTCCGTCCGGGCAAGGAAGTAGAAACCAAGGGCAGAGGTGTAGCATTGCGGTCGTTACCTCAACCATGGCCAAGAGTCGCTGAATTCGTCAAGCAATATCTGACATGCGAAGGTCGTTGCCAGGTAATCTACCAGCACGACTTCGTCCTGTTAAATCACTTAAGAAATGGTCAATTATTGAACATGCCATATTATTTGCTGGGTTGTCTTAAAAATATGGCACGATATTCTATGAAAGCGAAGCATCCAGTTCTCTCCCTAAAACACCATCGCCTAATCCAACTGCTGATTAACAGAGCCCTTCCTCTAAACATCCCTCCACCCCCCATTAATCCCCATCTGGAGGAAAGAATTCCACAGCCTGTGCAGGGAAGTCCTCATCAAGAAGAGGAAACTCCTCGTCAAGCTGAGGACACACCTCAGCGAGACCAGGAGCCTCCTCAACAAACGGACGACACCCCTGAGCAAACCCCTTTGGAAAACCCTCAGCAAACAGAGCATATTCCCGAACAACCCCAGCAAACACCTCTGCATGTTACAGAGAATGAACAAGCAGCAGCGGAATTAACCATGTCTCCCAAAAGAACCAATTCTCCCGCCCCCATACTCAGTATCTCTACTGATGATTCCGACGATAATATCCCAATTACGCAGCTTAAACGAAAAATGCAGCAGGCAAAGAAAACCCCAGTAAAAAGAAGAAGAACGAGGGTTTCAACCAAAGCACCCACTGTTGGCATTATGATTCAGGTGTTGTCCTTGATAGCAACCCATTCAGGTGGTAGATCACTATTCTTGATGATCAGCTCTCTATTTTTAAGAAGGACGCAGGCAATCTGTTCAGAAAGTGCGTCCCCGCAGGTATACCATGCAGAACCCGCGTCCAGGGACGCAGGCCAGCCGTTCAGGGGGTGCGTCCACCCAGTGCACACATTTCAAGACAGAGAAAAGCACGAGGGGGTTTCTTGTGTGGTATCTAGCCGACGGTTTTGTGTTTCTATGGTGTCGGCTCGTGGTATTGTTCCATGTTTTGGGGAGGAGCTTGCCTATATAAAGCAAAGGAGTTCATTTGGATTGATCATCATCTTTGGTTGAATATCTTTTGGTGTGATCTAGTCCAGATCTATGAGGGCGAATCTTCTAATGGACTGTGATCTCTATGGCGCATGATCAGATCTACAGATCTGACTGTTTGGGCTAGTTCTGAAGTCTTCATATCTTTTATATCTGAAGGGACGCAGGTTCAGTGAAGTGCAAGTGCGCCGAGACGCAGTACAGTAAGGGCTCAGGTGCGTCTCTGAAGCGAAAGACGCGGCGCGATAGTATTATTGGGTGCGTCTCTGAAGCAAAAGACGCGGTGCGATAGTATTGTTGGGTGCGCCGGTACGCAGAGCAGTTTAAAGGAACAGTGCGTCGGTACGCAGAGTAGCAGAAGGTAAAACTGCGTCCAGTCGCAGGCCACAGAAAGAAAAATTGCGTCCCTGTCTTAAGATGATCTGTTGACTGTATTTTTCTGTTCATAAGGTGTTCTGGGTTAGTTCTGTGATTACTGATCTGATAACTGTAGTGGACTGTAACTGTTGTATACTTGTTGATCATTTGATTCTTCATGAAAAGAAGTAGGGGGTTGTAGCTCCCTTCCAGGAGAGACTGGAGAACGAGAGAGAGTTGTAGCTCTCTGCAGGTTGCAGCCTGCGTACTGGTAAAAGACTGCACCAGTACAAAATCATTGTAAAAGAATTTCTAAATTGAAAGAAGATAGAGACATATTGCAGCAGGTGGTTTTCTCCCACATTGGGTTTCCACCTTACATCTTGTGTTCTTTGGTGTGACTGTCTATTTTCTTTGTTCATGCTCATTATTTTATGGTACTGATATGCAAGAATAATTCAAAAGATCAAATAAGGAAGATTTGTTAAATTGCTAGATAATACTGATTCACCCCCCCTCTCAGTATTATTTCCAACAATTGGTATCAAAGCAGGTCCTTCAGAAAAGCTTGATCGCTTGAAGGTAGATCGTTCATCATGAGCAACTACGAGAGAGAAGCATCAATCAGGCCACCGGTTTTTGATGGGACAAACTTCAATTATTGGAAGGTAAGAGTTACTGCATATCTTCAATCTCTTGGTACAGAAGTTTGGGACATTGTAGAAACAGGCTATGCTTTTCCTTCAGCCACTCCTACAGATCCAGCTGAGAAAAAGAAGTATGAAACAAATGCAAAAGCAGTCAGTACTCTATTAGGAAGTATATCCCAAACAGAATTCATGAAGGTAATGCACTTCAAATCAGCAAAAGAAATATGGGACAAAATGATCACGAGCTATGAAGGAGATGAACAGGTAAAACAAGCTAAACTTCAAACTCTCAGGATTCAATATGAGACTCTCAAGATGTATAATGATGAAAGTGTAGCTAATTATTTTCTTCGGGTAGATGAGATTGTTAATTGTATGAAAAATTTGGGTGAAGAAGTAAAAGAGTCTATAGTAGTTCAAAAGATTCTAAGATCATTATCCCCCAAGTTTGAATCTAAAGTATCTGCAATAGAAGAAAAAGAAAATCTCCGTGTTCTCACTATGTCTCAGCTACATGGAATTCTAACTGCTTATGAAATGAGAAAGGGAGGTCCATCAGACAGAAGGGAGGCTGCTTTTAAGGCATCAGGCAAAGACGATCACTATGAAGCAAGCCATGTTCCAGAAGAAGAGGAAGAAGAATCAAATTTTGTCAGAAATCTTCAAAGGGGTTCTGGAAGGTTCAGAGGTAAGCTACCCTTCAAATGCTTTGCTTGTGGGAGAGTAGGTCATTATGCTGCAAAATGTCCTTATAAGGATAAAGGAAAGGAACCAGCTAGATGGAACAAGAAACAAAGTGCAAATAAGAAAAGCTATTACACCCATGAAGATAGTGATGGCTTATCAAACAGTGATGAAGATGAACAAGGTAATAAATATAGGTTGTTAATGGCATTTGAAGATGATGATTATGAGGATGCTGTAGATGTGGATAACCTTTATGATGAAATTACTAGACTCAAGAGATGTATAGAAGAAAAGAACATGATCATTGATACTCTACAATTTCAAATTGATGAAAAGGAAAAACATCTTGAAAAATTAGAAGGTGAAATTGTTGGTCTTAGAAAAGAAATTGAGAAAACAAAAGCTATTAATCTCAAGTTTGTCAAAGGATCTGAAACTTTGGATGAGATTATCAGTGTGCAGCGGTCTCCACTAAATAAGACAGGTCTGGGCTATAATGGAGAAACTTCTCAAGCATCCACTTCAAAAAGTTATCTTGATGCAGCAAGAAGAAATGAGCAAAAGCACAATGAAGATCATCAGGTAAAGCAGGGACAAACTTCAAACAGAAACTATCAGGGGCAATCCAGCTTAAGGGTGAACAAAAGCCACAACCAGCCACAGGTAAAATCTTCCCAGTTTGGTTCAAGAATAGATGAAAATAGAAATTACAATCAGTTGGCTGGTAGATTCAATAACCGCAGAAGCTTCTTCAATGGACAATGCTTTTCTTGCCATAACTTTGGTCACAAAGCAGCTCAATGTGTTGCGTATAAAACAATCATGACTAGGGAAGCTCAAAAACAAAGAAGTATGACAGGGATTACAAAAAAGACCTATAACAGCTTTTCGGCTCTTGAAAATGAAGTTGAATGTTCTATTTGCAATAATTTTGGTCATGAAGACTTTGAATGCAGAAGCAGGTTTCAGGAAAGAAAGGAACAAGAGCGGAAAAAGGAACAAGCCTCAGGAACCAAAACATGGAGAATAAAGGAACCTCAAACAGAAAGATGTGGGATAGCGTTTTATGCAGAAGGACAGGAAAATCTATGGTACATTGACAGTGGATGTTCGAAGCATATGACAGGTGATAAAGAAAAACTTGAGTCTTATTCTATTTTAGAAAAGGGAAAGAAAGTCTCTTTTGGAAATGATACTCCTGCAACTATAAAAGGAAAAGGTATTGCTCCTTTAAAAGAAGATGTTAAGGCTGGAAATGTTTTGTTTGTTGATGGATTGAAGCATAATCTACTAAGTGTCAGCCAGATGTGTGATCAAAGAACCGAGGTTATATTCAGATCAAATGGATGTCTTGTTCGTGATCTTGATACAGGAAAAACAGTTCTCAAAGGGAAAAGAACTCCAAATAATCTATACATATTTGAAGAAGGACAACAACAATGCTATCTAAGCAAGGATGAAGAGCACTGGTTATGGCATCGAAGATTGGGACATCTAAGCTTCTCACAAATAAGGAAAGCATGCAAATATCAGGCAGTTCGCGATCTTCCAGATATCAAAATTCCTGACAACACCATATGCAGATCATGTCAGTTTGGAAAACAAACCAGGACTAACTTTCTAGAGAAAGAAGGATCAGCTAGCATGCCTCTTGAGCTAGTACATACAGATGTATGTGGACCATTCAGGAAAAGAACACCTAGAGGAGAGGAATACTTGATATTATTTATTGACGATTTCTCCAGGTTTGTTTGGTTAGGACTTATGAAGCACAAAGATGAAGCATTCGAAAAATTCAAATCCTTCAAAGCCTTGGTTGAAAATGAATCAGGTCACAAAATTAAGTGCCTCAGATCCGACAGAGGTGGGGAATTTACTTCAAATGAATTTTTCGATTTCTGTGATGAACATGGGATAAGGAGAGAATTCTCTACGGCTAGAACTCCTCAGCAAAATGGAGTTGTTGAAAGAATGAACAGAACAATCCAACAAATGGCTCGTGCTATGCTTGATGAATCAGGAACTCCTGCAACTTTCTGGGGTGAAGCTGCACATGCTGCGGTTATTATTCTCAACAAGACAAATGTCCGGGTGAACAGCACTCAAACTCCTCATGAGCTCTGGAGTGGTAAAACTCCTTCGGTAAAGCACTTCAAAATCTTTGGGAGCAAATGCTATATCAAGAATACTGAAGAGCAGCTTGGCAAACTTGATCCTAGAGCAGATGAAGGCATTCTTCTTGGCTATTCTCCACATAGCAAAGCATACAAATGCTACAATAAAAGACTTGGCAGAATTGTTGACAGCATTGATGTAGTGGTTGATGAGAAGGGATACATTCCTAGGCAAATACATCGTGAAGACATCGAAGAAGATGAAAGCTACCCTCAAAAACAGAATGATGAAGAAGAAGAACCTCAAGAAGAATCTCAAGAAGAACCTCATGAAGACGCAGAAGAACGAACAAGAATAGAAGAAAAGACTCCATCCAGATATGTTCAGAAGAACCATCCAGAATCTCAGATCATGGGACAGAAAGAAGCAGGTATACAAACTAGAAGAACAGTTGCAGAAGCTTCAAGTTATTTGGCATTACTCTCCTCTACTGAACCACAAAATGTGAAAGAGGCATGCAAAGATGAATGTTGGGTGAAAGCAATGGATGAAGAACTTGAGCAAATCGAAAAGAACAACACTTGGGAGCTGGTTCCTAGACCAAAGGATAAGAATGTTATCGGAACTAAATGGGTCTTCAAAAATAAATTGAATGAAAATGGAGAAGTAATTAGAAACAAAGCCAGACTTGTTTGTAAAGGGTATGCGCAGCAAGAAGGAATAGACTTTGAAGAAACTTTTGCTCCTGTTGCAAGACTTGAGGCCATCCGAATGTTCCTTGCTCTCTCAAGTTTTCAGAACTTCAAAGTATTTCAAATGGACGTAAAATCAGCCTTTCTGAATGGAGACTTGGAAGAAGAAGTGTACATTGAACAGCCAGATGGGTTCATTCTTGGAAATGATCCAAATCTTGTATGCCGATTGAAAAAGGCTCTCTATGGTCTCAAACAAGCCCCAAGGGCTTGGTACTACCGGTTGGACAAATATCTTCATCAACAAGGTTTTTCAAAAGGTTCAGCAGATAGCAATCTATATATAAAAGTTGAAAATGACAAATTGCTAATACTTGTTGTGTATGTAGATGACATTATTTTTGGCAGCAATGAAGAAGCTATGAGTCAAAGCTTTGCCTCGGTCATGCAAAAAGAATTTGAAATGTCCTTACTAGGAGAACTGACATACTTCCTTGGTTTGCAAATCCAACAAAAGGAAGGAGGAATCCTTTTATCTCAAACCAAGTATCTCAAGCAGATTTTTAAGAAATATGGCATGGAAGATGCAAAACCAGTATGTACACCCATGGTCACAGGATGTAGTCTCAGTGCAAATGATGAATCTGCAGCAGTACATCAACCAACCTACAGATCTATGATTGGAAGTTTACTATATTTGACAGGTACCCGACCAGACATCATGCATGCAGTTGGAATAGTTGGAAGATTTCAGGCAAATCCGAAGGAGACTCATCTTCAGGCGGTGAAGAGAATTTTCAAATATCTTCAAGGGACTCAAAATTATGGCTTATGGTATCCTAGAGATACAGATCTCACTCTTCATGCTTATACAGATGTAGATTGGGCCGGAAGCGTGGATGACAGGAAAAGCACAAGTGGTGGTGCGTTCTTTATGGGTTCCAGACTGGTATCTTGGTTCAGCAAGAAACAGAGTTCAATTGCCTTGTCTACAGCTGAAGCGGAATATGTTGCTGCTGCATCTTGTTGCACCCAACTCCTTTGGATGATGCAGACCTTGCAGGATTATCAAATCACTTGTACACCTCCAATCCCTATCTTATGTGACAACACAAGTGCAATCAGCATCTCAAAGAATCTGGTTATGCATTCAAAAACCAAGCACATACCAATCAAGTACCATTTTCTCTGGGAACAAGTACTTGAACAGAAGGTCAAGTTGGAGTATGTTCCTTCTAAGGAACAAGTTGCTGATATTTTCACCAAACCGTTGCCCAGGGACACTTTTGAATACCTCAGGCAAAAACTGGGGGTTGTTGATGCATCATCTTGTTGAACCTCTTCTTATTGGCGGTACAGGTTTAGGGGGAGCACATAATGCATTGTTGGCATTATGAAGAAGGAGATCTTGGAAATAGCTGCAATATGTCTCTATCTCTTTCATGGTGGATTTCTGGTTATTTGCAGATCTGGAGGAGCATGAGCGTAGGGGGAGCATACCCTTTGCCCTTGATGTCAAAGGGGGAGAATGAAGCTGAAGATCATGAGGTTGCCATCAAGTCCAAAGGGGGAGATTGTTGGCATTATGATTCAGGTGTTGTCCTTGATGGCAACCCATTCAGGTGGTAGATCACTATTCTTGATGATCAACTCTCTATTTTTAAGAAGGACGCAGGCAATCTGTTCAGAAAGTGCGTCCCCGCAGGTATACCATGCAGAACCCGCGTCCAGGGACGCAGGCCAGCCGTTCAGGGGGTGCGTCCACCCAGTGCACACATTTCAAGACAGAGAAAAGCACGAGGGGGTTTCTTGTGTGGTATCTAGCCGACGGTTTTGTGTTTCTATGGTGTCGGCTCGTGGTATTGTTCCATGTTTTGGGGAGGAGCTTTCCTATATAAAGCAAAGGAGTTCATTTGGATTGATCATCATCTTTGGTTGAATATCTTTTGGTGTGATCTAGTCCAGATCTATGAGGGCGAATCTTCTAATGGACTGTGATCTCTATGGCGCATGATCAGATCTGCAGATCTGACTGTTTGGGCTAGTTCTGAAGTCTTCATATCTTTTATATCTGAAGGGACGCAGGTTCAGTGAAGTGCAAGTGCGCCGAGACGCAGTACAGTAAGGGGTCAGGTGCGTCTCTGAAGTGAAAGACGCGGCGCGATAGTATTATTGGGTGCGTCTCTGAAGCAAAAGATGCGGTGCGATAATATTGTTGGGTGCGCCGGTACGCAGAGCAGTTTAAAGGAACAGTGCGTCGGTACGCAGAGCAGCAGAAGGTAAAACTGCGTCCAGTCGCAGGCCACAGAAAGAAAAATTGCGTCCCTGTCTTAAGATGATTTGTTGACTGTATTTTTCTGTTCATAAGGTGTTCTGGGTTAGTTCTGTGATTACTGATCTGATAACTGTAGTGGACTGTAACTGTTGTATACTTGTTGATCATTTGATTCTTCATGAAAAGAAGTAGGGGGTTGTAGCTCCCTTCCAGGAGAGACTGGAGAACGAGAGAGAGTTGTAGCTCTCTGCAGGTTGCAGCCTGCGTACTGGTAAAAGACTGCACCAGTACAAAATCATTGTAAAAGAATTTCTAAATTGAAAGAAGATAGAGACATATTGCAGCAGGTGGTTTTCTCCCACATTGGGTTTCCACCTTACATCTTGTGTTCTTTGGTGTGACTGTCTATTTTCTTTGTTCATGCTCATTATTTTATGGTACTGATATGCAAGAATAATTCAAAAGATCAAATAAGGAAGATTTGTTAAATTGCTAGATAATACTGATTCACCCCCCCTCTCAGTATTATTTCCAACACCCACCACCTCGACTACTGTTCCGACCTCAAGAGCCAGGAGGAAGAGAAAAACACCTCAATTCCCTGCCTTTTTACCAAAACGAAAATCGACAGTAGTTGGATCCCCTAATTCCTCCAGCTCACCAACCATCGCTTTAAAACCCCGCACTCCAGCCACTCCTCGAAACCCCTCTCCCTCACCCACAGAGGCTGAGATGCAGAGCGTTCATAGCTTCGTGGCATCATATCTTAAGACAGTTGATACACAAGAACCAGCTGCCGACACCCAGAATGATAGTGAGCAAGTGGCTGCAACACAAGAACCAGCCACTACCCCAGGTGACACACAAGAACCACCTGTGGGAAATATTGATCAAATTGACGTAGCAGAACCTCTGCACCCACTGGAATCTACTGTCTCACAGGATCAGCCTACTATACCCGCCCTGCAAGAAGAATTTGAGTTTCTGAAATCTCAGATTCAGGATTACCAGGAAGAGATAATAAGGATCAGGGAAGCATATCAAGAAGAATTCAGCCTGCATGTTTTAGCAAGAGCAGCGTTGGCAGCAGAGAAAAGCAAAGATATCGAATATCTGTGTACAAGTTGTGGTGAGATATATGCTCAGGCAAGATATAGGTTAGTACAAGAACCAATAAAGGAAGCCCCCGAGGCTGAAAATGAAACAAAGGAGTCTGCTGATGCTGAAGTAAAAATTCCACAATTCTCTGCTGAGACAGAAAGACCTGTTGCTACACAAGAACCAACAGGATCTCTAGAGGAAGTGCAGACAGAAAGACCTGTTGTTACACAAGAACCAACAGGATCTTCAGAAGAAGTGCAGTCAGAAAGCCCTGTTGATACACAAGAACCAACAGGAGCTTCAGAAGAAGTGCAGTCAGTGAGACCTGTTGCTACACAAGAACCAACAGGTCATCCAGAGAACATGCAAGACCAAGACCAGGAACTTACTGACACACAAGAACCAGTAAGTTCACCTGAAGTTGCACAAGATCAAGAACTTACTGACACACAAGAACCAGTAAGTTCCTCAGAGGCTGCACAGGAACAAACAAAGGAGCTTCCCGACGCTATGCAGGAAGAAAAGGAAGAAGAAAACAAGGACTCACCCCGGCCTGCCCAGACTATTATGGAAGAAGAAGAAAAAGATACAGATTCATCACGGCCTGCCCAGACTACTATGGAAGAAGAGCAAACAGTTTCAGAAGGGAATAAAGAAGAATTGAATTCACCTAGCAAGAAGCAAGGAGCAGAAGAAGAAAAAGAGACAGATTCACCCTGGACCACCAAAATCAATCTGGAGAACAATGAATTAGCCCAACAGGAGGAAGAAGCTCGGGTTAAAGATGAAGAGAAAGATGCTGGATCATCCCAGCCCACTTCAACAGAACAGATGATTCTGATTGATGCCTGTATGCAAACAGAGCTTCCCACTGTTAGTGATGCATGTATAGAAACAGAAAGCTTTCAGGAATTGAAACGTAGATGGTGGAGAGAATATCAGCAGTCTCAAGGCAAAGCATTCGAACAACAGAAAGGGACCTGGTTTGACCATGCTTATAAGAACTGGGAAGCACTGGAACAGTGTAGGGCCCAGTATAAAGAAATTAAGGAACTGAAACACAGGATGTCCCAGATGTTTGAGTTATGTCAAAGGATGCTCGCCACAAGGAAACCCTCCTTTAACTATGCCACATTTTTAAGGGAAAGGCTTGCATTCATTCAGCTGAAGGCTATCAAAGAGGGGAGGCCTCATCAAGTGGTCACAGCAGATCAGTTTATGAAGACTTTTGCAGAGGCACCCAAAAGCGACCAAAACCTGCTATGTGAATTGTACCTCCATAATGAGGCTGTATCTGAAGAAAGAAACATGAATAGGATACCTGTAGTAGGTGACATTCAATTGAGAGCCTTCATCTCCTTTTTGGCTAATCAACTTACCTGGAAAAATGCCTATGTCTCAGGCCTCCAAAACGAACATAATTGTCTTTTGTGGATTCGGTCTGAACCACAGAACGCTGCCACTTTCATTTCACAACACTTAAAAATGATAAGCAATGATGATATGAAGGAGCATGTTATGAGACTGCGAACAGAGGTCCTAACAGACTGTCAGCAGTATGTAAAGACCAAAGCATCATTGGCTGTTAAATCAAATAAACTATTTTGGGATAACTGCCCCGCAGAAAGGAAGGAATATCACCCGTATAACCCATCAAATCTGCAAGTAGCATTATCAAGGGTACCTCGGTATGTTGAATGCGTGCAACGTTGTGCTGAGAATTGGATGGGTTACAAATTCAAGTTCCCACTTTTATGGTTGCCGGGTGATCAGTATAAGGGCCAGTTTGGACTTTCTAACAGAGAAGAGGCAGCAACATGGAAACATATACGAACTGTTTGTGGTTTCAGAGACAAATTTGATGTTACCCCCTACAACTATTGTCTTATTAATCTGCATTGTTCGTCCCAGTTCTCCGACTCAGACTCAGAGTAGACATTGCATGGGGACATGCAATCTCTTCAGTTGGGGGGGATGTTGGGACTCACAATTGACCTATTTTTGACCTTATCTTTTGCCGTATTATTACCCTTTTGCAGTCATAAGTTGAAAGCTTTTATTTTATAATGATATATTGACCCCAAGGTATGAAGTAACCTTCCGCATATCTATGTTTAATTGTTTATTTCATATTCGTGAATATCTTTATACTTATCCTTGGAAACGCTGACTAAATTGTCAAATAATTGCCTTAAGCTTGCAGGAGTTATAATGTATAGTTGCTGTAACACCAAAAACAGCAACTACGCAGTTGCTGTAACACCAGAAACAACAACTACGCAGTTGCTGCAACACCAGAAGCAGCAACTCCGTAGTTGCTACAGTCAACAACAACAATTACCTAAAGCAAGCTATTTTGTAATAGCCACGAACAACAGATGGCAGCTATCTAAAGAATCTTGACGTGGCATAATCAAGCGGAAGTCTAAAGAAGGAAGAACACAGTCAGCATGAACAACATGGGGAAATGGCGAAGGAATATGAAGATCCCGAGAAGACGGTCAAAGTCAGTTACCCGCTGTGTAACAGCTAAAGCTCAAGAAAAGAATGTATTATCATATTGTTGTAACAGCACTCTGAATTGCTTATTTTTGACAAGATGGGTTAACTGAATAGGCTGTAATACTTTATTGTAATAGATGTCTCCTCTATAAAGAGGATACATCTACATGAAAAGGGGATTAGTCCGTGTCTATGGTCAGTTTGGAAGAAGAGATTCTGAGAACATCAGCAAAGTCTGAACTCTACTGTATTTAATCTTTTTGGCAGATGAATATAAAACTGTTTTGAGCACTTAATCCCGTCTTCGTTTTCCTGGGGAATCTTGTGAGAGGGACTGGGCCCACCTTCCTCACAAGATTCACCCATTTACTTTCTTGTCAAGTGTGTAAGTGTGCAGTAGTTTCTTTCTGGTACTCTGTTTGGATTTGATAGCATTACCTCTGGTATTCTTTGTTTTGCTAGTACTCTGTTTCATTAATCACTTGAGTTTGTTTCTCACCGGTGAATGAGAGTGCAGTGTGCATTAGTAAATCTGATTACAGGGGCAGGTGCTGAACGTCCCCATCTGGAGGATAGGGTCCTGATCCTCTGCCAACAGAGCGTCCATCATTTCGCTTTCCAGATTCGTAGTTTTAATTAATTGCTTTCATCTTAACAAGTACTGTAATGACATAGCGTAAGAATTACGTATACTACAGCTTTTCGATGCTTTTAGATTTTGAGTACATACAGTACGCAGTAGCCTTTGAAATAAAAAGACTTTCCCTGGTTGACAATTAATGTGGTACTTGAATGTTTAATTCATAAACAATTCAACTAGCCAACACCTGGGATACTTGAAATCCTACAGGAAAATCAAGGAGAGGTTCACTTGGAAGGACCTCAAGATATCTGTATTGAGGTTTGTGAAGGAATGCAGCATCTGCCAAAAAACAAAGCCAAACATACTCATCCGACGGGGTTTCTACAACCACTTCCCATCCTTGAGAAAAAATGGGAGAGAATTTCCATGGACTTCATCACTAGGCTATCTCAGGTACAAGGGAAAGAATACATGTATGTAGTGGTGGACACACTTATTAAGTTCACACACTTCTTTTTCATACCTTCAAAATACTCAACAACACAGGTGGGGGAGATGTTCTTCAGAGAGATCTTTTGATTGCATGGATTGTTGAAGACCATTGTGAGTGACCAATACAATTAATTATGGTAGGCTTATGGAAATAAGTATTTAGCCGTGTGGGTACGAAGCTAACACCAAGCACTAGCTATAATTCACAAATTGATCGGAAAACTGAGATAGTCAAGAAATAGTTGGAGGGCTATGTCAATAACTATGTATTTGGCTAACATAAAGCATGGGTGAAGTGGTTCCATTTGGGGGAACACTACTATAAGACCACTTTCCATAAGAATGACACCCTTTAAAGCATTGTATGGATATGATGCCGCAACAATTGTAGATCAAGTATTTGGAGATAACAAAGTCCATTTGGCCAAAGATTGGGTTCAGGGGAACCATGATATTTTATGGGTCCTCAAAGGCAACATTTAGATGGCATAGAACCAATAGAAATTTATGTAGACAAGCACAAAATAGAGCATAACTTTGAAGTTTGAGACACGGTATACCTTCATCTACAACCCTACAAGCGATCATCACTCAAAATGAAGGGGGAAAAAAAAACTAAAACCCAGATTCTATGTGCCTTACCGAATTATGAGGTGAGTTGTGGAAGTGGCCTACTAGCTAGAGCTTCTAGAAGGGTGTAATATTCACAATGTCTTCCACGTTTCATGTCTAAAAAAGGCTATGAAGAAACATGTAGTTACTTCTACCAATATTCCACCCTTGGATTAAGAAGGGGAATTGGTCTTGGTTCCTGAGGCAATTTTGGAGACAAGGGAACAAAAATTGAGGAGTAGGATCTTGAAGGAGTACCTGGTGAAGTGGAAGAATTTTCTAGTTGAGGATGCCACTTGGGAGGAGTACTCAAACTTCCATGAATGAAGTTGCTTGAGGACAAGAAATATTGGGCGGGGAGGAATGTAATCTCCCCAACTACTTAGGAGGCATATGGGAGACTTCCTCTAGCCTAATAAAGTTCTCGTAGGCTAAGGTAAGGAATAAATTAACTAAGGGAACATGATTCACTTAGGAAACACATTATAAATGCTAAAGTGACAAAAAGGGGGACGTGTGCTACATTAATAAAGATTCATTTTTTAATTTAGAAAGTGAAAAATCCACTAAGGTGACTTTATAAAAATAAAAGGGTAAAAATGTAGCAAAAGTGGTGAACAAGTTATAAAAAGGGGAAAATGAGGAGTTTATCCTCATTCTAGTCTTTTTCTATTTGAGAAAAAGAAATTTGGAGAGCTCTTGGAGAAGACTCTAGGGTTCTGGAAACCCTACTTGCAAATTGCTAGTTTCAGTGTTGATACCATACACCCTAGGTAGTTGGAGAGTGGGATCACTCAGATTTCACCATTGTGCTTTAAGGAGATCAATATACTTACAGAAGGAAGTAAGCCCTCAATGTTATTAGTGGATTTTATTTTCTAATATAGGTTTTTCTTTATCTCTTGGACAAGTTTTGCATACCCATTAAAGTGGCCAAGAGTCTAAGCTCAAGGAGGGTCGAGTTCAACAATATAGAAGGTTGAGTTACCTCCTTTACCTTGCTAACCAATTTTTATACTGAAGGTAATGTGTTTGCTAGTCATTAAGGGGGTGAGTTTGGTACATATTCAGTGGGTCAAGTTACTGATAGGGAATGGTGAGTTTCACTTCATTTGCTGGAGATTAAACCATGTTTTTGGGCTAAGACTATACTGTGTTGTGGGATGAGTTTTACTAATTGAAGGGTTGAGTTCTCTTGTTGATTGTAGAAAAGTTTGTGGGCTGATTTTTAACCTTCAGTGGTTTTCATGTTAGTCTTTGTTTGCTAGTTATGGAGTCACACTAAATATTAGTGTGTGGGGGTTGCCATTTTTGAGAAGTAGTTGTGGGTTTTTTCCGAGTTTATACAATGAGAAGGGGTTGTCTATACTTCAAATAATGAGCCCAAACTTCATAGGGTTAATGTTGATCTATATCTACCTCAAAGGATTGGTATCATTATGGAAAGACATATCAAGTTCCCTCATCCTGTTCATTATTGTAATCTCTATTGGTATTGTGTAATTTCTAGGTTATGATTAGTGATGGAATGGATATTGTATGACTATCCTTATTTTCCCAATGATAAATATTTCTTGCTGAGTTTATTATGAGTATCATATTTCTATTATAGAGTGTTTTTGTAAGCATACATTTTTGTATTATATGTTTATTTAAACCAAAAACAAGAAAAAGTGCACATACAATAGTTTGCATCCCAACTGTTCGACGAAATCTCATAAAGACCAGACCAAGCAAAACTTAGAATTAGATGAAAAACTTAAGGTACTTCTAGGAGGGCATATTACACCCTTCAACCAATATGTCAATGAACATCCATTATTATCTCCCTATAGTAGTTATTTATAGATAGGATACCCAACTAAGAAAAAAAATCCACTCCATAATGCTTCTCAATCAAACTATCAAAATGTCTAAAACCCATACCACTCCCAACCAAGTATCAAAACTAATTCTCACTCTCATCCTACTCCCAACTTTCCAAACCAAACAATAACCAGTTAAAGGAAAAACTAATACTATTTATATCCAAATTATAGAATCAGCATGCCATTTTTTTACAAGGTTTCTAATCCATGCTTCCACCAAATCAATAAATACATGCTTTTGAGTTAGGACTAGGCATCAAAAACCATTACCTTCATTTAGCCTCCAAACACATTTTGCAACTAGAGCCTTAGTTAAAACATGTTTATTATTGATACCCCAACCTCCCTCATATTTTGGAATGACTATATCTCATCTAATCCAAAATAACCCTTTTTCCTCCTCACTTCCAAACCACACAAGAATATGAAGCTTAGCTACCTAATCTTTTCCAAAAATCGCTTTGGAATAAAAGCTAGTGACATCTAAAAAGCAAGAATTGGCTCAAGAAAAAATTTGACTAAATATGTCTACCTTCACGAGAAAGCCAATGATTACACCATACGTAGAATTGGTTTTCAACCTTTGTAGTGAACCAGAACCAATATTTCTTCACATGTGAATTCTCCTTTAGACAAAGCCAAAAATATTTCAATTCTTTCTTAATATCAACTGCTAGAAAATGAAATAAGTGAGAGTATATGTTTCACCCTCATCATCCAAACATATATATATATATATATATATATATACATATACATATGTATATACATATACATATGTATATGTATATGTATATACATATGTATATGTATATACATATACATATGTATATACATATACATATGTATATACATATACATATACATATGTATATACATATACATATGTATATACATATACATATGTATATACATATACATATGTATATACATATACATATGTATATATATATATATATATATGACTTATAAACATTGATCATATATAGATGACTTATAAACATTGATCATCGTACCGATGGATTTACAATGAAGGTTTATCATTCTCTTAGCTTATGGATATCCCTCCTCTTTTTTTCTAGGAAATATATTCCCAACGAAATCTCTTGGACACTTTTCCTCATTTTGAGCATAGTACCCAAGGAAAACCCTAGATTCTTTAGAACATAAGACTAGGTGAAATAATCATGAGTAAATCATATATAGTTCAACAATACTTGGTTCATTGAGAGCAAACATGTCATAAAATGGGCTTTGAAGCCTAATGGGGAGGCTAACAACTTTTCCTTGCAACCATTCATGGTTATGCCCAATTGAAAACGCATATCCCTCACTATACCATCACAAAAACCCAATATATCATATATGAATGAAGAGTGAGATAGGTAGATGTTGCTACCAATTGTAAAACCTTTGAAAGACCTATATATTTTTGCTTCTATAAGTTCTCAACTTAGATTCTTGACCACAATAAGGAATAAAAAGGGGGATAAAGGACACATTTACCTTAACCCTCTATTATTCCTAAAGTAAACTAAAGCAAATCCATCAATTAAAATGACAAATGAAACCAAGGTTACACAACCCATAACTCAATTTACAAAATGTACATTAAAATCCAAGTGAATCAAAATAATCCTAAAAAACAATCAACTTTCCCTATCATGGGTTTTCGAAAGATTTAATTTTATAACCAACGAAGACAATTTTTGTGTGTTAATCAAATGAATCCCCTCATGGGCTACCCTTATAGCCTCATGAATATGTTTGCATGACAAGAACCCAAACCATTCACTCGAAATAGCAATTGATAATAACTTCTTGACTCTCGAAGAAATTACTATGAAATTATTTTATAAATATAGTTCCATAAGGATACATGTCTAATGCGAAGGTTAAGAAACCATTTGAAAAAAAATGGAACAAACCATAAGAAATTGAAACAATTATAATGTCAAAACTTAGAAACAAACAAAAGTCGAGGCATATGCATATGAAGTTGAAACATTAGAAAAAATATGCATATAAAAATAAATGATCCCTTAAGGCTCGAGGGTATAGTATTTTCAAGTATAACTCATTGTAGGGATGCTTAGGGAGTTTAACATAAGGACTCACACGTAGGTAAGCCCCCTTTCCCAAAATTTTTTAATGATGTTCTTTCCACAAAGATTAAGACTTCCATTGACCTAATGTATCATGAACTTGGTTGTAAACAAGGACTAGATCGCCTTCATGAAATAAGTGAGGGTGAACTTGATGGTCATTTTATGCTTTGGAACTTTATTTTAGCATTTTTATTTGTAAAGAGATAAATTAGTCCTTATTTTCTTATTTCAAAGTGAACAAACTTCTATCAATATTGGTGGTATTAGGAATGTGTTAAATAGTTAAATGGAGGGAGGGGATTTCATACTTGATGGGTAAAATTGCCTCAACACCATGAATGCGATGAAAAGTTGTAAATCAAGTCATAATGATGATGCATTCACAATAGGGCTACAAAGAATAGAACAACATGTGATTCATGGTTTTGAGGATTTTATTCATGACCTCAAGATGATCATTACCCTATAAAAATTGTGAAGAAAATTTATACACAAAACCTAAGTTTGAAGATAATTCTTGGGAGACTTTACACAAAAAAATGTGAATCATGGTTAAAGACCATCTATTTGGGAAGCTAAAGTAAGTAATGACATGATTATAAAATAAATAGGTGGTTATGGATACAATGTTGTTGAAGGTTGGCATGGTTTAAACTCGCTTCATAAAATAATCAATGATTATAACAATGTACTTGCAATCATTGATGGATTTGGCTAAAAATACATAATGTTGATTACCCACTTGTGAAAGGCACCAATAATGACTACAAGATAAAGCAAAGCTAATTGATCTCTATCCTTGGGGGCATAAGGGGAATGCCAAAAATGAATGACATAGATGATATTCTAAGAATTTTCCATGTTTGAAAGATGACAACCATATGCGTTGGTTTTATAGTCATATAAAAGTCACTCAACCTCATAATGGGAGAGGAAATGACATAATATGGTATCAATGGTTAGTTGGTAGAGGCCATCATTAATGTGCATATATATAGGAACCTATTGACATGTATGTCATTAATGGTTTAAAAAAATGGGGACCAAGATTTTTGGTTTGCATATACACCATAATGTCATTTTCTCAAGGGTCTTCAAATGGAATGATAAAACTAGCAAGTCCCCTAAAGGTGCAAAGGTACATCGAAGGAATAAAATATTTGGGAAAATTATTAAAGTGTCGAAAGACAAAAAGGATCAGTTTTCGCACAGTCGCTTTTACCAGTAAAGTAAATACAAATCAGAGGACAACTTCAAAGAGCTAGAAAAAAAATATAATCTATAGCACGCTCTCACCTTCTTGCCTGACACCAAGATCATGACCGGGGCGACTAAGCCATATCGATGGGCTTCAACATTTGCACTCAATCTGGTGGAGCAAAATTTTGATTTTTGACTTTTTTAAATGACTTTTTAAAATAATTTAACACCTAAATTATGTCAATTGTATAACTCAAACTTTTAAATTTAACACATATCTACTAGATTTCAATAAAAAATTTCGAAAATTATGCCCTATAAACTCCAAAACTTAGAATAATTAAACTATAGTTTTCTTCAATAGACATGAGTCATTGTGCCCTTCACCAAGATTTAACTACACAACAATGCTTCTTTAAATGATAACACATGTCCATAATGAGTACTGGGCAGGTGTGATGTGGTTGTTTATGTTTTACATTTAGCTATATGTCAAGGCACCAATCAAGGTTCCTTCTACGAATGACAATAAATGCCCATGCTATGAGTAATGGGAAAGTGAGGTATGTCCCATGCTTGGAGCACTGGTTAGGTGAGGAATGACCATTTTAGGCAATAATGTTGAAATTGAGAGAAAATAGGAGAAGTTGGTTTTGAAAAGGAAAAAAAAATCCATAAGAATTAACTATAGTAGTTGTTGTTGGGCAAGAACATGATCTAATAAGATGTCAATAGTTTTTACCCTAAAAAGAAAGTGAATAGTTTTTACTGTGAAAAGAAAAGTCTATAGTTCATTGAAAATATACACTTGTTAAGAAAAAAAAATATCGACTAATTATAATATACAAGCTTGACACGAATTAATAAGAAATGAATGTTTTCTCTTGAGTTAATAAGATGTCAATGGTTTCTTTATCTAAAAAGAAAAATGTATAGTTTGATGGATGGATATTTTTTCCCCTTTAAGTTTCACATTATTATATTATTTTTAGTTTTTTAAATAAATTTAATTATCTAGAAAATTATAAATATTTAAACTATGTAAATTCACTAATTTAAAATTATAAAATTGACAAAAACATCGACTCAAGCTAAAAATTATTTTATTAAATCATAATTATAATTATAATCTTATTTTAAAAAAGGAAAATACATTTAATACTTTGGAAGGTACTAATAGACATTTTATAATGTTTATTTATAAAGTATTACATGTTTTGTGTGTTAAAATTTTCATTCTAATTTAAGGTTATTTAGATTTTAGAATATAAATTTAGAGAGAAATCTTAAGTGTTTTTTCTTTTCCACTAAAATTTAATGAAATAAAATTTGATGATATTGTTGTTTTTAGTTATTTGAAATGTAATTTAAAATGCAAAATTGAATTTAAATCCTTGAAAAACCTTTAAAGGAATTAATACACAACATTTTAACAAATTTCAAACTAAAAAAATAAAAAACTTAAAACATTTAAAATACACACTTACAAAATAACCAAAAAAGAACATTTAGAGAATTAAAAATCTAATAAAATTTCAATAAACTATAAATTTTATCACAAACCACATTAATAAAATTAAAATTATCTCTAAACTCTTTCTACTTCAACTAAGATTATTTCATTTCACTGATTAAATAGAGGTATTTATACACATCCTCATTTCACTCATTAAACAAAGGTATCTATACATGTTCTTCCAATAAAAATAGAGCTAAGATATAACCAGTGATCATCATATGCCTTGATTGAATGAATATCATATTTTTTAAATAAATACACAAAACGTTGCTGAACAATAATGGTTTAAAAGAAATATGTACATTATGTACACAAAACAATAGAGCTTAAACGATTATTAATTATGGGGAAATTGTAGGTTTTAACCCCATACATAAATTACCTACATACGAATTCTAAGAACATAAAAATGCGGGAGCATAACACATAAAACACATATACACATAGATTTTCCCTTGGATCCCAAAATCGGGACTACCAACTTGATTTTTCAGTATATTCCTTTCAATGTTACAATACATATATATACATGCCGAAGTATCCAATACCATGGACCGAAAACCATCGCGCCCAAAACCATGTGCAAAAACGATAGGTAGGTCCGGCCACCTAATATAGGGTCCAAGAAAATTTTCCTTGGGGGGGCTAACCACCCCCCCTCAAACCCCCTGTGATCCCCCTGTTGCGTAGTTGGTGCAACAAAGGGGGGGCTTCGCCCCCCCTCTAACCTCCTGGTTAACTAGGTAGGCTAGTCTTGGAAAGAATATAACACAACCCAAGAGAAACGCAATTCTAAATGAAAATACGGGAAAATCTTCTCAATCGGTATTAATTGCCATCTAATATCTAATATTATTATTATAATTACTATGGTCAAGTATGATCAATATTATGGTCAAGTATGATAATAGGATATAAACTTTCTTCTTTTTCATATTTCTAATATTATAATATTGTTACGATATTTATGAGGGAACTTTAGCACACAATTTCTAACTTCCAAAACCTCTTCAACCACATACAAGCTTCCAAATGCTATCCAAGACGGGCAAGTGGGCTTCAAGAGGCATGCTCCAACCTCCATGTCATCATCCAAGTGAACATTCTGCCTCCAAACGCTATGCAAGGATATGCGTCCTCCACAAGTCATGCAAATAAACCCCACACACAATTTTATTATTAAAGCTTACAAAGGTATACATATTTACCCAAAAATAGTATGAAAAAATATTAAACAAATGTCTAATCTAACCACAAAACAATGAGGAAATCAAAGCCATGCAAATAGAAAATAATCCTCGCCATTCAAAGCAATTTAATCTCAAGACCCAACTTATAGGGGTATCTCAATTGGCGATTGAGATGTTATGAAATATCACACAAACCATTAAATTCAACATTCAAATCCCCATGGGTCAAACCAACAACAAAAAATTAATCCTAAAATCGTAGTTCCTAGCATTCAAGTTTTCTTCAACTCACATAGACTTCATGGACTTCATTAGTGCCATGCATACTCAGTATAATAGAGAATTTGAATAACCAAATGAATTGTTGAAAGGAAGATTAAGGTTTCACTTGTTAATTAAGTTCTTGCTACATATTAAATCTTATGGAGAGAAGCATTCTTAGAGAATATTCCTATGTACTGCAAGGCTTGGATCTCACGATACAATTCACTTTGCACAAGTATATTTAGAATTAACGAACCCCACCTACTAATCTTCATACCAAATCTACTCCTTCTTACATAAAGATCCACTATAATCATGAACATGTTTTAGATGAATATGCATGCTTCTAGTTCCACTACCACGAGTTAATTTATGAAAAAATATCATTTTTACTAACAATTTGTGAATGTGCTCTTGAATGGAAAGAAAATAGTGTTAAATGTTTGACATAAATACCAACTTAAAATTAATAATTTTGATGGCATTGAAAAATCTAGTCCCCTCAATGGTTGATGGGCTCCCATCATTTTGATGTTTCTCAATCAATATCATGTGCACTCTCTCTAACCATAAGTTTTGTTATTGCCTTGCATCCTTAAACCTTATTCTTGGCATTAATTGTAAGGTTTTGAATCTGTACAATTACCTACAAATATTTTTACCCATGTGAATGCTTCTTTGTTAGATTTCTTCTAACGACTTGCTTCTTTCCTAGCTTGCTTTTAAATAACATGTGCATTAACACACGACTCCTTGAACTAGGATAATTGATCAAATATAATTTTTACCTATTGACTATTGTAAAACCAAGAGGGAAAGAAAATAACAATATCGACAGTTTAAAACAAGCAATATTGAATCGAAACTTTCCAACGACGTCATGACTAAATTAGTTCCTGTAGGAAACCAAAAAGTGCAAGCCTAAGAAAAAAATCAGGCTTTTCAGTCAGCTTGAACTTTCCATTCCTCCCCTAGCCCCCAAAGAGAGAAACAAAAAACAATTCGCACCCCACCCTCCCCCAACCTAAAAAGAATCCTACAACATAGAGTATTATCCCTTCTACTCATCCCCAAAATCTATGACATGGACAAGTATCATTAATATTACAATAACCAATTAGCTACCATGACTTCTCCATCTTTCTGATTGCATGACAATGTCTAGCTTAAGAATGTTGGTATTGATTTCTTTATGAGGAGGGACCACACCTCCATTGTTATATATCTCATTAAAAACATGGACATCCTCCCCCGATATGGTCATGTTTTCAACACGGGCCCATTGACCAACCATAGAGTGCCAACCAATGCTACTTCCATACACACAAGTGTATTTCTTGATGTGCACTCCATGCATAATGGTGCAATATGAAATTCTCACTCCCGCCTCAATCACACAGCTCGGCCAATGGCCACATCTAGCCCATTAAAGCAACCCTCACCAATCTGTGCAGTGTTGTCAACAATCACATTTCCAACAATGTTAACCCCAGTTTCTAATTTATCCGAGGTGTTTCTTCGAAGAGAATCTAAGTAGAGCCTTAGGCCAGAAATATAGTCTCTGGGTTGCCCAATATCCATCCAGAAACCAGGTAAAACCATAGCATAGAGTTGTTTCTCCTGTGCAATTTTTGGGAACACTTCCTTTTCAATGGATGTGGGTCTCAACTCAATTCGGTCCAAAACACTGGGGTTCAGAAGGTAGATTCCTGCATTGATCTTGTTACCAACAAAGACCCTGGGCTTCTCAACGAACCTCTTTACCTTTCCAGTGTCCTTGTCAAGAATAACAACACCATATTTTTAGGGTTCATCAATCTAGTTCAAGAGATCAATTCTTTACTATTTACCTTACAAACCATAAAAAAATTGAACAAAGAGAGAATTTACATAATGAAATTATGAAAAAAAATTCCCTTGCAATTTGGATTTTGCAAAGACATGCCCTAAAAAAAACAAACCAAGGAAAATGGTTCCAAGTGAGAAGGGGCCTAAGGTAGTACAACAAACTGTATGTTGGTCATCATGATGGATGCTTCTCCACCATGTTTTGTATCGAAATCAACCATTTGATTTAATGGGTATTCACTAATTTCATCATTATTTAGAACAAAAATTGGCTCCCCATATCCATCTATCAATTTGTCCCTTGCAAGTGATAAAGGTCCAACAACGCCCATGGGCTATGTTTCTTACGAACAGGGAATCTTAATCCCAAGTTTCATTTCAAATGCCTTCAAGAAGCTCAACATAACTTCATCAACATCGATAGCTTTAAGTGCTTCAATCTGCTAAAAAAATTAAATCCAATTTGTTTAATTTTCCATACGAGAAATATACAACCTCCTTCATCACTGCTACTGTTACAAGTTTATTAGCTTTATGTAATGGAAAATCATTGGCTTATTTGCAAATTCAACCAGAGGCTTAGGGACACTTAGTGTCAAAGGGAAACTTGGTTCCAAAACCACCGACTAATATGAGGGCCTTCATGGTGTCTTGTTACTTCTCTTATCTATTCTAAACTTTTCCCTCCTTTGCTAATCAACTGGAGTTGACGATGCCTAGAACAGGTCCCAAAACTCCCATGCCGAAGCATGAGTTAGTGGTGGTAGTGCGTTGGAATGTGTAGGGGTGCTAGCCACGTGCCAAATTTTAAGCGGAAGGAGGCAGGTGAAAATATGCTTTTGCGATTGGTTAAATCTGCTCAGCCAAACCCAGCAGAGGAACACCTTCAGTGTAAATATGCTCCTTTTGGAGCTTATCATTAGGAGAAGGGTCTACTTCACCCATAGCGTAGATTGGTAATGAAATCAACAATGACTAATGATTCATTACACTTAGGAGTAGAAAAATCAAAATCATATTCCTAAAGGATCACAATCCAATGAATGAACTTACCGTTAATAACGTGATGCCTCAAAATGCATTACATGGGGTTTGAAATAGAAACAACCTTAGTTTTTTAGAGTAATGTATAGTGATAAAGTTGGTGAACCAAAAAGAATAACAATAAGCCTAAATTTTCATCATGATTATAGGTAAATGGTAGTCCTAAAAGGTTATTTATAATGTAGTATATGATGCGCTCACAACCATCCTCCCCTTCATGAATTAACCCACTAACCACAACTGATGTTGACATAGAGACATAAATGTTGTAATCCTTATTAAGGTCAAGAGGTATGGTTAAAAGAGTTAATGTAAGTGCATTCTTTAATGCATCACTTTTTTTTGAGTTTGGTCATTCCATACAAATGGTATGTTGTAATGTTACAAATGCAAAAAATGATGAGTACACATAGCACAATTAAGAACGGACTGATGAAGAAAATTGGCCTTGCCTTGAACACTTTGAAATTAGTGCAAAGTTATTGGGAGAGAAAACTCAAAAATGGCTTGAACCTTCAATGGGTTTATAGTAATATCCTTTTGGAGAGAATGAATCCTAAAAGGTAATCAATTGTAACATAAAAAACACAATTAATGGTATTCAAGCAAATTATATATTTTTGACATTGAATGAAACAATGTGAAAATCTTCTAACAATGTCATACTTGTATTTTCCACCATATTCCTTACATGGATGTCATTAGATGTTATGAGGGTGAAATTACATAATTGAGTAAAAATCTCATAATTATTTTACATTGAAATCATTATTTTGTCACAATTTCAAAATTATGAAATAACAATTATTTCATAGTTGAGAAAAACTCATAATTGAGAATCTCATAATGAGTTGGAAAAAGCTCATAATTGAGCATGGAACTTGAGAAAAAAGTTCATAATAGAGAAAATTCTCATAGTGGGTTTGCAAAATCTCACAATTGAGCATGGAACTTGTACATGACTTGTACTTGCTTAGTTAATATTCCATCAAGCCTATTTATGGATTGCAATTGCTTGGTTCAAATGTCGTCAAGCCTATCTATGACTCATATCTTCCTAATTGACATGTCATTAAGCATGTCTCCAAGCCCTTCTAGATTCCAACAAGAAGAGGCCAAATAGGGGGATAGGTAATATCTAAATTTTGAGTCATTGTACTAGTGAAACAAAGAGAGGGAAAAGAAAGGTGTCAAGTAGCTTGGAGCTTGAAGGTATTGCAACAATTATCAAAGTATATATTTGTTGTTGTACTTTCTTTGGTAATCAATAAAAATATATGTTATTTCCACTCCAATGTGTTTTATTTTGATTTTTTTATCTAATGCATTTTTAGATCAACTTTTACTTGAGAAAAATAGATTAGATATAGTTGTTTCTAATATTATTTCAGGCCAAATGAATTTGAGAAAGGTATGTTTTGTCTTTTTTTCTATTCAAGTTATTGAATGTTGAGATAGGACTAGATTCTTAGATTTGGATCAACTATGAACATGCAAGCATGAACACTATAACCAGGTAAGGCCCATTCTCCTATCGTCATCATATTGATTTAATGAATAATTTATGCATAAAGTAAAATTCCATTGTGTTCTAACCCCTATATATTTTTGATCTTAATTAGATTAGTGAGAGGGATAGCCTGTCCATAGGAGAGTTTCCTCTACTATGAAGTGTTGTGACCATTTATTCTAATGAATAGTGATATTGTTGAGAAAAACAAGGATTATTTCAACCAAGTCATGAAAAATAATATGAAATGAACCATTAGAAAGTGGCTCCAACATTCTTCAATCTAAAAAGCATAATGGAATGTCCCCCATGGTGTAGTGTTGGTGGGATTTATACGAAGACCAAAAGCACATCCCTTGTGAGTGAGTTAGGTTCACTAATAAATATAGAGATATGGTACTATCTACCTTTTCCTAGGGTTCATATTCATAAGGGAAATGCAAATAGGAAGATAGATATAAATACATAGTGATCGTTTTTTTCCCTTGTCTCATGAATAACTTGGTTAGTCTAATTCCAAAGCTAGATTCCTTGACAAACCTACACAATTCGAATTAAATAAACCTTTCTCTTTTCCATTTAAACATTCTAACAGACAACAAAAATTTCAAAATCATAAAACCATAGTTGATACTAATGAAAATTAAGTTCCTACGAATACTATTATCCATGCATGGAAAGATTCAAAAAATACACAATAATGGGTGGGGGGAAGAAGACAGATTTATTATATCAATATAAAAAAGATGACAACAAGTATAGCCAAACTTTTTTGTGACACCTCCTTCAATATATTTTGAGTCCTCTCATCCTTTGCCAAATGCAATCAACTTTCCAACAATGTGGTTGTAGTTTCACTTTGGTAGAGTAGCCAAGGAGAGACTAAACTAACTCTATAGAAAACTCAATCACATATTGAAGAAGCAAGGGATAACCTAATAAAATAGAGAGAAAACTACAAGCATAAGACAATTAACCAAAGACTTGAATTTTCTCTAAATTAATGGTGTATTCTCTTGAAATGTCCTTCCCTTGACCTAAAAGTCCCTATTTATGTGAGTAGAGAGTCGATACAATTGAGGAGGAGTGAAGTGCATGCCATAAAAATGTCAAGCATGCATGATATCCATTCCGTGCCTATGAATTATGTATAATTTGTACTTTTTAATGGAATTTGAAGGTGCTACATGTTTATCATTGAATATTAGTTACGTAGCTATGAATTTTACTTGGGAAACCCATGAGCACATGGTAAAGGACTTAAATTAACCACAAAGATGTTCCATCAGATTTGGCATGAGGTGTGTAAGTGGATTGACTCATCTAATTTGACCATAGGAGGCAAAATATAAGTATAACATATACCTTCTAATATGTGAGGTTAGAAGGAGAGGACAATTAATGGTTAAAAATACATTATAAAGTGGAGAGTTCTCATGTAAGTGAGCTAGGGAGTACAACAAAATAAAGATATTGGAAAGTACCTACAAGTGAAGACCAAAGGATCAATTGAAAATATTCCCAAGGCAGGAATACATATACTTAGGTGGAAAATGAGCATGGCCACCTAGTCTAGTACATTGTGGATCCATGAATTGTGTAATAGGGAAAATTGTGGCCATGAAAGAATACATGGTGAATCTGGGTCAAAACAAGATCATGGTCATGAAATTCAAGTGGATCCACATCTTAATGTATGTTAGGAGAACAACCATCATTGTTTAAAGTACAAACTGGTCTTGCAAGGTACCCATGAGGTAGTGGTACTATATAATAAACTTAGGTTGTTGCACCAAAGAAGGATGGCATCATAACCCAAGGTTTTTAATCCAAACCCGCCATAAGTTTGGATCCACAACATGTGATTAAATGATCTGAAGTCAAACATGGGAGAAGCCATATAATCACTAGCCATTAATGTATATAATTAATAGATGTGAGGCCACCCACCAATGATGATAATGGGCACGAAGGTATTTAGGAAATTATAATAAGTGTGAATAGATGTGTTGATGTTGAAAATCAATTGATTAAGAGTCATTGATGCATACCCACTATTGAATGTGAAGGAACATACCATTGATGAATACAAGCCCCAAATTAATACAAGGGTCTCTAAATCTTCTTTTAACAAAAATTAATTGGATTTGATAGGAAGTGATCCATCGAAAGGAGGGCATTAAGGTGTTCATCATCCATTAACATAAGATAGTAACAATTTTTATTATTGGGACTGTTATCTCAAAATCAGGCCTTGGAAGGCTGTAGACCAGGAAGACTTCAAGTAACTATTTCAAACCAATCTTTTAGCTAAGGCTTAGCCTCCTTAGCCTGAGAGGGTTCTCTCAAAGGATTAAAGTTTTTTGATTATGATTAAGATGGCTAACTCTTTGTGAAACAAATAGGAATGAAGCTGGTGGAATCAAAATTAGCAAGCATCCATTGGGCTTATGGAGTCATATATCATTTAGCATTAAGAGTAGAATTGGCTTTGCAATAAAATCAAGGCATTCAGATTTCAATATAGGTAGAGTACACCAAACACAAAAAGGACAGTTTACGAGTATATGAAGGAAATTAGAACACTGCAAGTGATTTCTAAGTAATCAAATACTCATAATACCGTAGAAAACATGAAGAGACAACAAAAGGAACTCATACATTGAACTCTCTATGATTCTTGAGTAGCAGAAGCCAGTACTGTATTACCAAAAGAAACAAAGTCTTTACATAAGCTTAATAACAGAGCCTTTTTACATAAATTTCCAACCCTTATTACATTTCACTTTCTTCTATATATAGAGTTCTTCTACATGACTGAGATTCCTCCTCAAACATGAGGGGAACTCGAAATATACTTCTAATGACACCTGTTCAACTTTTAACTGCCTATTAAATGTAACAAACTACAACTAGACTTTCTAGAGATCTAAATCAAGTAGGAGTCTAACTCCATATTATGCTAATAATAGCCTTGATTACAATAATTCTCGTTCTTTGACATCTGGTCCCTTTTTAATTTGGCTTTGGTGGATGTTCAAAGCTCCATGCTGGTCTTTAATGTCACATCTTCTCCATTGCCCTAAAACATATGAAACTACCCCTGTTTATCGGTCTTTGGTTTGCCTCAAAACTTTCAAATCCAAAGAACCATGCCCTTCACCATTGATTATCCAAAATATATCAGATTGCCACGTCCTTGATGTGCTGTCAACCTTTTTCATGTGTGAAGGCAAAAGTTCTTCCAAGCTGTCTGACCTATCTTGGAATGTAGTAAATGTGCTCACTTGATCTGAAAATGGAATGTACTTTTTTAAGGGTGCAAGGTATCCATTTCCCATAATTTCAAATGTGAGCTATACACTCCAAGTGACCTCTGAAAATGTGAAAACTTCTTATTTCTTATACAGAGATAGACTGTAGGGGCATTCACCGGACATGTCACCTCTAAAGAGAGGATGAGTTCCAGAGGATACCTGGCCCTCTACAGGCTTTGCCTAAAGAAATAACGAAGTAAACACTTAGAAGTCTTTGACATACACATACTTGAAGTTTGATGTCTTGCGGAATAAGACAAATAAATTTTTGCAACTGGATAGGTGATTATGTGTGTATGCAAGTTATGTATATTTTCTATTTAACACTTTATATCAGTTTTGTTTAGCATATCATCTTCAACAAATAAAGACATCAAAATGATAAAGCAGTTCACCCCCTCTGGGCTACATCTGCTGGACCAAACCTCTCAAACTAGGCTTGTCCTCTTGTATTAAAAATGCTATAAATGCTGATACAAGAATATGAGTATCTCGAAAGAAAAATCTGACTGTAAATACATAATCAAAAGATAGGAATTAGCTAAAAATGCTCTTTCCCAAACACTAAACAGTGAAATTGTACCTTATACAGTACTTTCCCCAATTGGCCCTAGTGGCCCTTTAAACTTGCATGGAGAATTTAGAGGTGAAGATGACCTCAATTGGTTCTGAAACCTCTGCCATTAGACTCAGAAGGTCGAATATAGCATACATAGGCTTTTGAATCACCAAAAATGGATGAACATAGCCCCCAAACAGCTCAAAATGGCCCTAGTGGCCCTGAAAGCTTCCCTGAAGCTAAATAGTGAGAAGAATGCCTCAGAAGGAAAACTGAGCTTTAGAAATGGATTCATAATACTGAAAAGCTTCAGGAATGACCTTCGTTCCACATTCACTGGCTGCACAATTCCCAATGCAACTCCCAAACTGATTTGGCCCTAGTGGCTCCTAGAACTTCCATGAAGAAAAATCACCTACAAATGACCTCGTATGGCTGTGAAACCTATGCCAATGGCTTCAGAAGGTCGAAAAGACCCAAAATAAAAAAAAAAATTCATCCAAAAAGGACTTTCCTAGCCAAAGTTATGGCTCATTAAAGTTTCTCCAATCTGCCCTAGAAAAACTCCAAATAAAACTGGCTAACTGCCAGATAACCCCGACAAATAGGAAATTCCACCATTCTTGGGGTGCTCCGCCAAAAATCCGCCAACTTGACTGTCAGTTAACGGCTAGTAAATCTGGCATGTGACCGGAAATCTCGGGCTGGTGGTTTGCATTGGAGTTCGTGTCGGCGGTTAAGGGTTTAGACCCACGGTTTTGGGCGCGTAGTCATATGTATGGGGGCTGGCCCCAATAGGGCCCCACCCAATGGAACCTTAAAACTCAAATGAATTTTGTTCCGCTTCCATAACAAGAGCCACTTATGTAGCGTGTTGGTAAGGTGGAGTAGTCGACCATGTGAGGTGGCGGGTTCAAACCACAATTCTACCAAAATTTTTAACATGCGCCCGTTAATGCTGATGTCACCTTGGGCCACGTGGCGCCCTCCGGGCCTGCCACGTGGAAGCTTTCCATTCGCTGCCCAGAAAGAATATTTTCTAGAATATTCTATTTTTAATTTTGTTTGAAAAAATTCAAAATTTCAATCTTATTGGGCAAGTTTTCTTTTTGGCATAACTTCCTCATACGGAGACCGTTTTTCGAACCGTTCACAGTGCCGGAATCAGGAAGATGAGATCTATCCGGTTGTTCAAGTTCAAACCAATTCTGAGCACTTTCATTTTTGACCATTTTACGACACTTGGTCCTGAGCTCCTGATCACACCTCCCAAATGAGAGGGCTTTTGGTCCCCAAAAGCTTACTGAATCTCTGAACTAAACTGTACAACACTTGAGGAACAGAAATATCCTCTTCTGGTCAGCCAAAAGAGCATACTGATGCCAAAATGTCCTGCCTTATCAACTGTCACGATGCCCATCCATGGCACCTCCGCTCCAGAAGAAGAGCTGCCTCCCAAATGAGAAGGCTTTAAAATACAAGGAAATCATCATGATCCCTGTGCTCATGCATATCATTCTCATGCATGCAGTTTATCCTTCAACTTTCTCTTAAGTAAAATCATAAGTACAATATCCTCGATCACATGTACATGTACTTTCAAAGCTGAAATGAATATAACTTTCGCTGTGATAGAGTGAGTCTCATACTCAAATTTTCCATCCTGCAACTTGCATTCCCTTAACAAAGAAATGCATTCAATCAAAAGACATGCAACTTTAATTGGATAAGAATTCTAACCATTTCTTACCAATCCATTTCAAAGGTGCTTCCTTTAACTGCACATAAATATCAACATGTGTATCATCTTGACACATATCAATGATGGAAACTTCCTTCCCATTCTTGCCATACTCTTTCTCCAATTTCTTCAATTTTTGTGGAAGCATTGTTGGATTCAGAGTCCAACACATTTCAGCAGTATGTCCATGCTTATGGCAATAAGTGCAACACATGTTCATCTTCTTGACAACGTGATTTGCATTGTTCAATGGAACTTTGGCTTCTTGCCTCCTTTCCTTCAAAAGTTTCCTGTATGTTGCCATTCTTTTCAAACATCTATAAACACTATGGTTAAATAAACCACAAAAAGAACATGCAATTCTTTTCCAATGCTTATGTGGAAATTTACCATGCTTTACATGATCAAAGGAAGTGTGATGGAAATCAGATTTATACCTTTCTCCTTCATTACCTTCATAAGGAGGTGAATCGAAAGAAGAAGAAGCTCCCTTTGAAACACTATCAATCCCTTCAATGGTTTTAGAGATTTCACTACTTTCTTGTTCAAGTGCATGCTTATGCACACCTTCTTCCTGCAAAGCATGTTTCAAACTATTGCATTCCTCAAGGATACAACCTTTACAACCTTGAGATAGAGAACCTGAAATGAAACTCCTTCTAGGAACTATTTCAATTGCCTTCATGGCTACTTTGGAACTTTCTCCATAAGATTGTCCATAGCCAAGACCCAAATACTTAGGCCTTACCTCAACCATTATTGGCTCAACTATACCCTGTGCATGTTTTCCCAATCCTTTTCCTTCATATCCCATTTTGGACATCAACTTGGACCCTATGCCTCTGGTATGTTTCTCAAAAGAACCAACATAAACATTCTTATAAGAATTTGAAGACAAACTAGAATTGTTTACCTCTTCTTCAAGCTGATACTTGGCTAAGGCTTCTTTGGCAACAAGGAGTTGTGTCTCCAACTCATGCATCCTTTCTAGATTCATGTTTGCAATATGAATTTGGCTTTCCATTTCCTGCAATTGGTTAGAAAGCAACTGCTTCTCTTCCCTCATGGAATTCAACTACTCTTGAAGTCTAGAGCTCTTTCTTTCATCCTCATACATTTCTCTCACCATATTCATCATGATGAAAAATTCTTGCTTCAAGCCTTCATCAAAGAATCTTGTGAAGGAGGATGATTTTGAGAACTCACTTATGGAAGTTTTCATTATAAAAATGAACAAAAGAGCTTCAACAAAATTCATAATCTATTAACAAATTCCTGAATCAAATGATTGCAGAGTCAAACTCTTATTCAAACAACTTGTTTTGCATCAAACTTCTTGTGCTTCACGGATTGTCTTGAGGTCCTTGGGGAAAGGAAAATATCTGCTATTCCTTTTTGTCTTCTCCAAGACTTAGCTATTCAGTGACTATCCCCAATCTTCTGCAAACTCAAACAACATGCAGTTTGCAACGTAGTAAAGCAGTGAATCTTCAACACTGCTTAAATCACCTTTCAAGCTATACAATCAAGCTAGTGATGTCAGTCAAGCAAACCTAGGCTTTGATACCATTCTGATTTGAAAATGGAATGTACTTGTTTAAGGGTGCAAGGTATCCATTTCCCATAATTTAAAATGTGAGCTATACACTCCAAGTGACCTCTGAAAATGTGAAAACTTCTTATTTCTTATACAGAGATAGACTGTAGGGGCATTCACCGGACATGTCACCTCTAAAGAGAGGATGAGTTCTAGAGGCTACCTGGTCCTCTACAGGCTCTGCCTAAAGAAATAACGAAGTAAACACTTAGAAGTCTTTGACATACACATACTTGAAGTTTGATGTCTTGCGGAATAAGACGAATAACATTTTGCAGCTGAATAGGTGATTATGTGTGTATGCAAGTTATGTATATTTTCTGTTTAACACTTTATATCAGTTTCGTTTAGCATATCATCTTCAGAAAATAAAGACATCAAAATGATAAAGCAGTTCACCCCCTCCGGGCTACATCTGCTGGACCAAACCTCTCAAACTAGGCTTATCCTCTTGTATTAAAAATGCTACAAAGGCTAATACAAGAATATGAGTGTCTCGAAAGACAGATCTGACCATAAATACAGAATCAAAAGATAGGAATTAGCTAAACATGCTCTTTCCCAAACACTAAACAGTGAAATTGTACCTTATACAATACTTTCCCCAATTGGCCCTCGTGGCCCTTTAAACTTGCATCGAGAATTTAGAGGTGAAGATGACCTAAATTGGTTCTAAAACCTCTACCATTAGACTCAGAAGGTCGAAAATAGCAGACATAGGTTTTTGAATCACCAAAAATGGATGAACATAGCCCCAAAATAACTCAAGCACTGAAATGGCCCTGGTGGCCCTGAAAGCTTCCCTGAAGCTAAACAGTGAGAAGAATGCCTCAGAAGGAAAAATGAGCTGTAGAAATAGATTCAGAATACTGAAAAGCTTCAGGAATGACCTTCGTTCCACATTCACTGGTTGCACAATTCCCAATGCAACTCCCAAACTGATTTGGCCCTAGTGGCTCCTGGAACTTCCATGAAGCAAAATAACCTACAAAAGACCTTAGATGGCTGTGAAACCTATGCCAATGGCTTCAGAAGGTTGAAGAGACCCAAAATAAAAAAAAAATTCATCCAAAGAGGACTTTCCTAGCCAAAGTTATGGCTCATTAAAGTTTCTTTAGTTTGCCCTAGAAAAACTCCAAATAAAACTGGCTAACTGCCAGATAACCCCGACAAGTAGGCAATTCCGCCATTTTTGGGACGCTCTGCCAAAAATCCATCAAATTGACTATCAGTTAATAGCCAGTAAATCCGGCATGTGACCGGAAATCTCGGGTTGGTGGTTTGCATTGGAGTTCGTGCCGGGAGTTAAGGGTTTAGACCAACGGTTTTGAGTGCGTAGTCATATGTATGGGGGCTGGCCGTTAGGGGCTGGCCCCAATAGGGCCCCGCCTAATGGAACCTTAAAACTCAAATGAATTTTGTTCCGCTTCCATAACAAGAGCCACTTATGTAGCGCATTGGTAAGGTGGAGTAGTCGGCCATGTGAGGTGGCGGGTTCAAACCACAATTCTACCAAAATTTTTAACATGCACCCGTTAATGCTGATGTCACCTTGGGCCACGTGGTTCCCTCTGGGCCTGCCACGTGGCAGCTTGCCATTCGCTGCCCATAAAGAATATTCTCTGGAATATTCTATTTTTAAATTTTTTTGAAAAAATTCAAAATTTCAATCTTATTGGGCAATTTTTCTTTTTGGCATAACTTCCTCATACGGAGACCGTTTTTCGAACCGTTCACAGTGTCGGAATTAGGAAGATGGGCTCTTTCTAGTTGTTTAGGTTCAAACTAGTTCTGAGCACTTTCATTTTTAACAATTTTACGACACTTGGTCCTGAGCTCCTAATCATCACTTTATGACAAAAAGTTTAGAGTTTGGATTCGAATACATGTTTCCTCCACCTGTCTTGACCTTGTTGAAAGTTGATAGCTTCAGATGATCCCTTGTAGATATTCCCTTTTCAAAATTCCCGCTTGTATTTCAAAACCGGTTGACTAAGATTAGATTGTGTAGCTTCAGTAGTTTCGTAGCGCGCTATGAAACTGCAGAGCGTTAGTCATCATCTTCACCAGTTTCGTAGAGCGCTATGAAACTGCTGTGTTGTTCCAAAAATCACAGTTTCAACCAAAATTTTTGCTATTTTGAGCCCTTTGCTGTTTAAAAATTCTTTCAAATGCTCCAAGGCCTTTCAAAACTGAATGGAAATGTATAATTCTTCAAGAAAGATTATACCAAGAAAAACCATCAAAATTTGAAAGATAGCCTTACTTGAAGTGGGATTTTTTTAAAGGAGATTCCTTCAGTTGGATTAACTATATCTTTAAGTCTTCAATTTGTTTCTTCATGACCTTGATCTAGATCTGAGGTTTGTATTGACATTTCTGATAAATTGAGCTTCATTTATTGCAGAAACAGTCCAGCTATGGAATTGAACACTAAAATCAACCACCTTAGGAATTTGAAATGTTTGGTCCTCCCACCGAGCTTGCATTTGGTTAAAATAAGCCTCCTTAACTGCAAATTTCCTGACAGCTTTCTTCAACCTAGTAATTTCAAAGTTGGCCGATTCTAATCTTCTTTTCAAGTCCTCCACACTATCTTCTTCTTGAATGACAACAACTTTTCCTTTTTCCTTTCTTTCATGAGGCCGTGTCACCTCCCCTGTTTCATCTGCTCTTGGGAGTACCTCTTGTACTTGTTTAAACTTCCTCATTATGGGTCTCCTGGGCTTAAAAACAAATTGATCAACCTGCTCATCAAACTTGAGTTTTTTCGAGGCTTTGACTCTCTTAGCCTTGTCTTTTCCTGACTCTATCAAATCTGCCTGAACTAGTGGAGACTCTTCAATGTCAATGGCTTGCAATAAGTCATTTAAGTCTCCCTTTGAAACAGGGCTTTCTTCAATACTCACTGACTTACCTTTTTCTTTAGCCACCTGGCTCCTAGTCCTTCTTCTTTGAACTCCTTCACTTGTGCTTGATTCATGTGTAGTTTCTTTTACCTGAGTTTTCTCTTTAAGGGACTGCTGGGGTGTATCCTGGATAGTCAGTGGCCTGGTGGATTCTCTAACTTGTTTTCTTGCCTTTAACTTTGAAAACCTCTTGGATCTTGTTTCTGCCTGATGAGCAGCTGTTGTTGGAAGATCTTTTGTAGCTTGAGGGCTGAGACTGGTCTTGTTCTTGAAACCAGACATGAATATGAATGTGTCCAGTCCCTACCTACCCTCTAGAGTTCATGCAGAACAATCAAATTAACCAAGCCATGGTGGAACAATGAAGTCTCACAGGCTTCTTTTCTTAGCTGCACCTTGTCACACATTTTTCTTAAGCTACAGAATAAGTAAAAAGGTAGATCAATAGATGTCTTTCCTGTGAAATGCAATATAAGTTTAAAATGATATGAATACACCTTGTTATATCTCCCTTCACAAGTAAGGTACTTCTGTATACAAGTGAGCAAATTGGCATGTGACTCTTTGACATAACTTCTAGGAACAGACTTGCTTAAATCTGAGTTAATGAACTCCCGCTTTAGAAATTATTTGCATGGGGTCATATCAAATTTGAAATTCTTGAACCAACTTTCTTGCCCTCTTGGAATCTCTGTAACTGTGGATATCATGTCTGGTGAGACCTGCAATTCCAGCATACCAACCTTTGAGTTTAGTCCTGTGAAATTCAGGGCAAATTCCTTAGTAACTTGTGCATGACCTCCCTAGAGCTTCTTGCAAAAATTCCAACATCCAGCTTGTTTAAACGCATGCTCGACTTCTCTATTCTTCAAGGTTATGTCTAAACCTTCAGGTTCATTTCTCAAACATTTTCCTGATCTGTGGTCTTTCCTTTCTGCCGATCCCTCCATGAAGGTTTGAAACGTTGTCGCTGCTCAAATTTCAATCTCTGCCTTGTTTGAATGGCTGCCTCGCTTGATAACTATGTATTCAAATTGAAAACTTGCAGACTTGTTCCTCATGCAACGAATACAATCATCATTAAGACTGTGGATACCTGGCTTTTCTTGGAACTTGCAATCCGTGTGTACCAATGTACCTAGTGACTGTAATAATGGAGATAAGCGGTTGGACATGATATGTGGAGTGCATAAACTGACAATGAATGTCACAACTATAACTTAACTCAATAGATTTGACAGTTGGGAAAGATTCGCTGCGGAATGCACGAATCTCCGATTTCGCAGCGCGGTCAGTGTAAATTTTGAATTGTGTGCTACGAAATCACCTAAGACGTGTCGCGCTGTGAAATCACCTAAAACACATCGCGCTGCAAAATCACCTAAAGGAATTTTACGCTGTGAAACTGCTAAAAGGATTTATGCACTGCGAAAACACTTCAAAATGGTTACATGCGCTACGAAATCACCTAAAAGGCTTTGTGGCCCATAGTAAATTTTAAACCAAACTGAAACATGGTTATGAGACCGGTGATGAATGAGAATGACCAGTGATGGATGAGAATGCATATTTGACTCAAACCGCCTAAGACTTAGACTCTAAGGAAAAACAAAACCAAACTTAGACTAGCACCAACCTTTATCATCAAACTAGTATGAGAAATTTTGGCCTTAGAATTCTTAAGTGATAACAGGACGACAACTCGAGAGATCATACAATTGAGTAAAATTTAACAATGGGAAGGTTGATATGGATAATCAAGACATATGAGGATTTGGATGACATAGGTTGAAGACATCCCTTAAAATTAGCATGACAAAATGATGACTTGGTTGGAAATTTACACCAAAAAGGATCGAAGATTTACATCATTAATGTAGAAGTTGTTAAGGCATTCTCCATAAATATTGTAAGAGTAACCAATAAGAGGAGTGAAATTGAAAATCGCGGTGAAACTCCTAAGGTAACACTACAAACCTAATTGAAAAGTACTAACTCAGAAAAAGATTTTGTCCAAGGGTGACATAAACTGACCATTTCCATTTAAATAGATGAACCGTAAAGATCTAATTTCTTCTCCCCTCTCTTTTTTATTTTTTTTATTTGTTTTTGTCATTTCCATGTTATAATGGTTGAAATAGAATAAATATGATGTCATAATATAGTAGAGGACATGAATGTCATAAGGCATGCCTATTATGTTCAGATGCATGGAACAGACCTATGGAAAAGAAAGAAAAAAAAGGTGCCCAACATGTTGTGTACACTCATAAGCTCATCTCCTCTACATATATGTTTCAAAAGGCTAATTAATCGATGTAAATGGTGAGTAACTAATGTGAATACAATGGAACCATAAGGAAGCAAACACCAATGAAGAATTTGTCACAAGTGTGCAAGCAATGATATGAAATACTAATACAAATCAAACATGAAATCATGGTGGGGCTAATGGGGCTCCTAGACCTATGTGAAAAACTCATCATGGACACCAAATGGAAACATAGGTGCTCATTGGAATGGCCCGTGATAGGTAGGAATTATCGAATAAGTTATTTCTTCATAATTGATGGGTTTGACCCTAAGGCATAATCTCTATAAAATAAAGGCTAATAGTGGAAAATGGAAGGTAAGAACCTATCACTATATGCAACATTCACAACATTTAACTGAAAGGTCACAAAATTTCACATTGTAAAATGCCAAAGAGTGGTACCTATAGTCCTTTAAACGATCAACATACCTTGCCTAAGGGTTAGAAATAAAGGTAAATTGCATGAAATCCAAAAATAGTGAGAAATTGGGGGAAAATTGGCTTTTGTTTTGCAAAATACAACTAAAATGTTTTAAATAAATGAAAATCACTTAATTTTTACCATCTTACTTGTCAAATTCATCATCATCGGAAAAACCCAATTAGACCGAAAACTTCAGTTAAGGATTCTAAGAGATTCCTTTGTCAAAATTTCGAGCTATGTGGACTAGGTAAGCCCTCATTCCATGCTCTTCATTTTGATCCATTTCAATTTTAAGAACTTTGGATTTTTATTGGGTGCAAAACCTTTTTTGGTGTGCGTATGTGTGCTCATGGTTCTTGTAATGAAAAATCATGAGTAAATAAAAATACTTGTGGGTTTTTATAGTAAGACTAATGGGTGACCACATAATGTTGCAAGAACACACATATTTTTGACAAAAAGAAACACCCATAAATGGAATTGATTTCTATTTTTCTTATGGATCATGCAGAGCCTTATATAATGATCGAGTGGAGAGAGTGAGCACACGAATAATAGAGAATGATTCTTTAGGTGATTGAGCCACACTAGGCACACTTTGTGATTATGGCATTTTCAAGTTCTTCAAGAGACCCAACCTGTATAGACAAGCAACGATGTTGGAGAGACTTGCTAGAAATTGGGATCCTAATGAGTATGCATTTTGGATTGGTGAGGAGGCATTTAATTTGGATGTTGAGTACATATATTTCCTTATAGGGTTATCCCAACAAGGGATACTAGTAGCCTTGAAAGGATGTGGTAGAGGTGGAGCCATTAGATGTGTGGAAAATTTCATCCATACCTACTATGCACTGGGGGCATGGAAGTTACCAATCAACCATCAATTTCAGATATATGAGATCTAATACTCAAACCATATTTATCATTTTGTAGATAATGGGATCCACAACACTACATCTATCCTTTTGACTATTGATGCAACATGACATAGAGTGACTAAGGCCTATGCTATTTGATTGGTGTTTAGGTTTGATGGTCAAAATGAATGACCCAATTATGATCAATAGGGGAGACCAACAGAGTACTTGTAGGAAAAGGAGATAGGGATTATTTGATTATGAGAGCATATTGTTATCAATGTTTATAGAGAGATTTCTAGCCATGTTATCATGCAATTTTGTTCCTCTAAGTGGGTTAAGAGAGCCCACGATGTGGAGATGGAAAAATATCATATACATTTTTGTGGGATGCCTACATAATGAACACATTTGAACAATAATTATTCGATTGGTGGGGTGAGAAAATAGTGGTTATCAATGAATTCCCTTACATAAGAATTAACTTTTGTCATGATTAGGAGCAAGTATTGACCCTGGAGCCAAATGAAGTCCTATTGATGAGAATTAAAAAAAAAAATTTTCTAAATATCTTTTTTATATTTTGGGTTTTTAAGGATTTTTAAGAGGAATATATGATTTTTTTTAGCATGCAATATCATTGACAAAAATATCATGATGACATAAATGTAATTCAAGTGCTTCCATATGGGTACCCCAAAACTATCACAATGGTAAAGCTAATGAATATCTTAGAGGATGAGTTGATGTAGCAAAAGTAGCCATGACTCCCCAATAGGTTTAGTGGAACCTCAAGGGTTTAACCATGGGAGTGCCTATGATCCACGTAAAGGATGTATTGAAGTAGCTCCATAGGCATGTGGTGAGATTGCCATGATTGTTGCTACTAATTCTACAACAAGTATCCATAACGGTCATATGCTATCAACAGGTGCATACAGATTTTGACCCTAAGGAATAGCCCTCATGATTCTCACTTTTTATATCAACTGATATATAAATCCATTTTGGTATCAGTAGAGGCTATAGATCCTTATTTTTTATGTTAACATTATATATTTAGAGGTGGTGTGAGACTTATTATATATACATATGGTTTTGGTTCCACTTAAATGTGCACAAGTGATGTGTTTGCGTTTTAAATGTCATATTATTATACATGCATGATTTAGTGATGTTAACATGACAAATGTCAATCAAGAGCATATTTAGATAATGAATCAATCAACACATTAAATCTTCTTGGAACATGCACATAAGCATTCAACTCAAAATGATACTCAAGAAATTTCACCCTTAATACATCCAAAGAAGTGTAGGATTACACACCCAGTACCACTGATTTAACTATGAAAATATCATTAATGAATCTAAATGGACAATCATATCTCTTATGTTGAGTGTAATGGATTTTGAAATAAGTTCAATGTTTGTACCAAGTTCAATGTTTACACTATATTGAATAACATTACTAGTCACAAGACCAAGAGTTCACAAGTTGGCTAGTGGGAGAAAAAATCACCCAACATTGAAGCTATTCTCTAAGTGCATTTATTGGTACCATATGCAAATACTACTTTCATATGTGCATTTGGAAACTTCTACCAATCAAACACAAAGCAGATAAACATGAATTTAAATCCAAAGTAAAAATAAAACTAAAGAAAAACTTAAAATATAACATGTACAAAGGGATTGATAGAGATTACTGCCTTTGAATAATACCTTTTGGGATATAGTCCATTACAGGGCTCATTCAAAGGGGTCTCCCCATTGTCAACTAGATCAAAATATCCCTTTTGCAAGGCATACCTTTCAATGTAAGGGTCAAACCACATAAGTTAAAACTTCCCCACCCTAATTTATCATGGACTTCATCATAGACTAAGGACATATTTCTTTTTGAGAAGATGCAAGGACATAAGTTCTCATCGTATTTTGTTTTGGTGTGATTATTATGGGTCTAATTTACTATAAAAACATATAAGAAATGCTCATTGGGGTAATATAAATAAGTGAGACATTCATTCTTACAATTTTCAAACTTCTAAGGTTGGATATAATTATTGATGAAGGAAGATCCAAAAATGTGAGATTTATTGTCGACGTTTCAGAGCCACTAATTGGGTCCATTGTCGAGACATGAGAAAGAAAAAGAGCAGATGTAAAATTTGTTAATAGTAGATAGGCCAACAAGAATAGCATGGTCAGGATACCCTAAGGCCAGCTAGAGACAATAATTAATTTAAAAATATATGATGAATAAGGGTATATGTTATATTAATGTTGGTTAAAATTAATTTTAAGGGTTTATTAATTCAATGTAGTAATAATATATGTATCAAATTAATGTAATCCCTAGTTATAATCAATAGATTGAAGTATTTATTATAAGTTAAATCCCCCTACTACATGTATATATACAATATGGTTTATTTTAAGCTAGTGAAAGTTTAATGAGAACATGACCTAAGCAAGGAACTAGCAAAAACAACTAGTGCACATCAAAAAGAGGGAAAAGAGAGGGAAATGAGAAGGAGAGGGGGGTGTGAAGAGCTTAAAAAAAGAGATGGGGGCTGAGAAGGAAGAGAGTGGGGAAAAATTAACAGAAGGGGAAGCGATTAAGAGGAGGAGTGGAGAGCATAGGGGCGAACGAAAGGATGGGTAAGGTAAGGATGATGAGAAAATAGCATAAAAAAAATATAGGGGGAAAAAGGCATGGAAGGAGGAAGACAGGAGCTGGAAGATGGTCCATATGGGTTCAACATCAATAGTTTTTAGTAAGGGGATCCAATTAATATTGATCTCAAATCCATTGTCTCTGTTAATTTTTTTTGGTGTTTCTTGATTTCAAATGATTCTATAACTTGACATTTCCAATAATGTTTTTCCTTAGCAATGATCTTAGTTTATTTTAGATAGATGCGATGCTGTGTAGTCTTGGCATGTTCTGCCAATGCATAGTTTCTTATTCTTTCATGTTTTATATCAACACTATGTTCCTTGATTCTAACTTGTAAGGAGCATCCTATTTCACCAATATAACACTTGCCACAAGAGTTGTTGAATACACTGATCTACAATATCTACATTGAATATATGCACCAAAATCTCTACATTCTTTCTTGACAAAGGTATTGGGTAAGAGCTTAAAAGTTGATTTCATAGAGAGAATTTTCCTCTCAATTTGAAGAATTTCGTCTACTTCATGCACATGTTGGAAGAAGGTGAAACAATGGTGGTTTTGATCAAGGTCTACTATGTCCATAAAGTGGAAAACAACATCAAATGCTAGTCGGTGATGTTTTTGTTGGTTGTCCTCTAGAGCATGGTCTTCAAAACATTGTTAATTTATTTTACTTTACCATTATCCTAATAATGGTATGATAATGTATTTTTTCACTAAAATATCAACTTAGTAACTAATCCCATCATCATTTTATTTGAAATTGAGTACTATGATTTGTGACGATCTCTAAAGGTACACCAAACCTAGTAATAACATGAATGAACATGGAAAGTGCCATCTATTAATGACATTTACAAAGGTTGAAATAGCCTCTTCCCACTTACTAACATGGTTAGTGGCCATAATAATGTACTTATGACCATTTGTTGATGCAAGTTGGAACATCATGAAATTTACTCCCCAGTTGGCATAGGGATTGAAAATAATGATTAGGTGTAGAGCATGGTGGCATGAATATTCTCAGTAAATGATTAACAAGGATGGCACTTCTTGACATCTTGGATGAAATATTTAAATATTGATGGCTAGAAGAACCCTATCTACAAATTTTTTTGAGTTGTTGTCATCTTATAGAGGTGATTTCCACATGCTCCAATATGGAAATCACGTGAGACTTTCTTAGCTTCTTCATGAACTAAGCATTAATGCAAATTAAATTAAAGCTTTGATAATAAAGAGTGTCATTGATTGTGAGGTACTTTTGGCTTAATGGTAAATACCTTGAAGCTTATCATACAATAAGCGAGAAGCAAACCTCTAAATTTGAAAATAAACAAGTAAAAGTCCATACAAGGGGTCATAAGAGGTAGTGAAGAACAAATATTCATCTAGGAAGATTCATTTACTATAGGATCCTCAATGCCTTTAGGTAAATCAAACATTTACTCAATAAAGACCGAATAATTCTTGTATTTATAGGTTTAAAATACCAAGTCAAATTCTTATAATATTACAATCCACTTCAAATACTTGCCGCTAATGGCCATGATATGTTGCATTGGGTTGGAATCTATGAAAATGATGGTTCACCTAAGGAGGATGTAATGTCCAAGTCTTTGGACAACATGCATCACTGTTAATGCCAACTTATCTACAAGGGAATATCTCAATTCTAGTCCACAAGTCCTAACTAAAATCATGTTCTCTTATTGCGAGTCATCTTCTCGAAGTAAAACTATACCAATGGTTGAATTAGATGTTGTGAGACACGATAAGATCATTATTTTAGTCCAGAAGAATTATTAATGGGGACAATAGGAGGGATTCCTTCTATGCATAAAAAATAATTTCATTTTCTCATCCCATACAAAAAGCACTCTTTCCTTCAAATAGTGCAAAAACCTTTTGGTAACATTAATGTAGTTGATGATGAACTATAACAAGAAATTTTCCTTCACTTGCATGATGTGAAGTTGATGAATCATACATGGGGGAGGGAACTAAAATATTACCTCAACTTTAAAAGGATCCACTATGATTCCATATTTGGATATAATGAATGCAAGAAGTATCAGAGGCACAACATAGATAGTGCATTTATGAGGGGTCAACCTAATTTTATAATACCTACATCTTTCAAACATAACAAGGTGAGGTGGATGTCATCCCTTCGTTTTGACTTAGTAGATAAGTCATATATATAAGCCTTTACAATGCGTTTATTGTCATGAAAATAATAAAACATAGCCCACTGGAAGGTGGCTCCAACATTTTAAAGACTAAAATGAATATTTCAATCAATGAATGTACTCCAAGGATAGATGAAAGTGGTTTTGTGTTGATCTTCTTTGGAAATTTAGGTTTGAGTATAGTTGAAAAATATATTTCTAATGGATTCATTAATAATATGATCAATGAATTCTGTGGGATAGTTATCTTTAGAGAAATTTTTGTTCAAATCCAAGAATTCATTACAAAATCTAATGGTTCCCTATTTTTGATCAACAAGAACTTGGTTGGACACCCATTTGAGGGGTGTCCTAATTGTGGGACATTGAGGACCATTTTGTGGATGATATGACACTTTCCTATCAACTAAATAACTCATTTTAAATATGACTGATATAAATATCTCAATATTTGTGCATTGAGTATGGTAAGATGATTGAATGATTGATATATGTGATATGCCTTGATCTAGTTATAATTTTGTTGAACTTATGCATTTCTACAGGTGTGTTAATAATTTGCTCAAGTAGGTAAAATTATAAAGGAAGCCTTCATCAACCTACACCTAAGAAAAAAGCATGCCAAATCTTTAATAACTAAAGGAATCCAATAAAAAATATCTCAACTTCATTTTCTAATTGAGGAATATTAAATTAAGAGGGGAATTCAAACCTTGAAATAAGGATCCCGAAGACAAGATCTTTTTAACCAAGGACTGGTTGAAGGGTATATTGGTGAGTCCTATTTGCATAAATAGTAGCTAGGAGTTAGTCTTTAGTTAGTTTTATTATTATTAGTGTCAAGAACTTCCTTTGGAGTTAGTGCATTCAAATTTGTCAAGTACAATTTGTTGTTATGGATCTCTTAATCCATAATTTCTATTTCTAGGTTTTTTAACCTTAGTGTTTTCTTTAGGTATTCTATAGGTACCTTGAGTAGAACCCACTAAAGGTTGTACAAGGGACCTTCCTTTGATGTTATGTTTCATTTATACAATTGTCTTTAGTTAGATATCATAATTAATATTATGTACCATTTCCTGCAAGTATTCTTAGTTTACTCTGGCATTTTTCAAGCACGACATTGCAATATGTTTACTTTCTTTGTGTCATTCAATTCTTAGATGATTTTTGCTATACTTTACAACAATTTCAATATTATTTTTCGAACAATTATGTTTACTTTATGGTGTGTCATCTCTAGTTGTTGAATTTTGCATATTTATTTATGTTATTTATATTACAACCTTCTTTTCCATGCTCAATATGACAATGTTGTGTAGAATTATGTAGCAAGGGTTAGCAAAACCCACTAATCTAGTGGTTGTTCTAGATCACATACATAAAAAATGAACAAATATAGAAACCTTAACCTTAATTGGACATGTTGATCTTCATATCTAAACTATTAATGTAAACATAAAATAACCTTAAATGGACATGTTCATCTTCATATCTCAACTATTCATGTAAACATTAAAGAAAAGCAGGGAAATAGAAATAGACTAGAACAAAACATCTATAAAGAATGAATAAATCATTTATCACCCAATGAAAATTCTTTACAATACACTTCTCGAGAAAACACATTAAAGAAATTGGTCTCCTTTGCCTTCTCCTTGGGAGGGTTCTTCTTATTTTGTGTGTCTTTGGATTTGGATCCTCTTATTCATGGCTGAAAGTAGTGGTGAATGATACCAAAGAGTCTCCACAAGCACAATGAGCATCTTGATTGGTTGGATAAAATTTGGTAGCACTTTGTTACACTCGATGGGAGAATAATGAAAAATGGGGGAAACCTCTTGAATTTATAAGAAAAATAGTGATTATCTTGGATAGGGTAGATATAATAAAATAAATTATTTGACTAAACAAATTTAACAATTACTTTTGTTAATTTTTCCTTCCTTTTTTTGGCTTTTCTTTGGATAAATTCAAGAGGAAAAAGTCATAAAGTGGGTCTATGAGCTTAGAAAAGTGAACATAACTTTAGGACCGATATACAATAACAATAAACCTTAGAGAAGTCCCATTCTTATGGATTTTTGATAACCCATAAATTCTAGGGATAATAGGATAACTAGGAGTAAGATATTTCTTGGTTCCCTTTGAATTGATAACAAACTTTTTAAGTACTTTATCTTTACTTGAAATTTCATATTTCTTATGTTGTTAGTTTTTTAATTAATTTACAATAATCCATAGGTGTTTTACCAAGTGCTAATGTATAAAGAAGAGTTATTCAAACATTTCATTGACATTGGATCACATATGGGTTAATTGAACAATTTTAAACTTGTTATACTACTCTCCCTCCCTTATTTATAACAAATGGAACAACAAGAAACCTTTAATTATACCTATACTTTGTTTTTTTTTTCCGAGGAAAATAGAGTTCGTAATTTCTATTAAAAAGAAATAATAAAGATTACATGTTGTTGATGCCAAGGCATATGCAGTAGTGTGGCTTTACCACTGTTCAAAAATTTACAAATATAAATGTTCTGTAGGTGTCACTGAGGATACGGTGGATCTGTATCCGAAAAAATATGTAACAGTATCTCACAAAAACCATAAATAAGCAGAGTTGAGGTATATAGCCCTCATGCAGTGAAATAACTATAAAGCGCCTGTCAGAGCGACGCTGTTATATACAAACTATTAGACATGTAGATCAAAAATTTCAGATGGGGAGGATGTCCCCTTGTTGTAGGCCGTCGATATATGGCCGATGATAGAATCTGTGCATCCCCTCTGGATTGTATTCTTCAATCATCCAGTCTCCTAGAGGACGATCCGCCGCTTCTTTCGAGAGCCGGTCAGCAGTTGCATTTCTTTCCCTGTAGATATGAGAAACAGTGATCCGGTCAAAATGTGTTTTTATATACCTATACTTTGTTGTGGTGATAGGCTCACTAATAACTTATTAATTAAAAGCAAAGTATACAATGTACTAGTGCATTTAATGTCAAACTAGGGCTTGCATGCGTGAAAAGTGTTATGCAAGATATATGCTATAAGTATTAAGAGCTTGTTTAAAAGATAAACTCTTTATATTATGGTTTGAAGCAAAGATGATGCATATGTTAGGGTTTTGAACCCCTATGGGGTAAGGAAATTAGAAGGAATCTGATCTCTCTCCTGGAAGTCCTTGGAATCTTATAGTCATGGCTCCATTTGGCCTAGCCAGACCCATAATTCTGGTCTATTGCGATGACAAAGGCGAGCTTAGAATGGATCCTAATGGCGTCGCCACTCTGCAGCTTGTGAAATGACCTCTTTGTGTCATTTCCATCTACGAATTAATGTGTTAAGGAAAGAGATTCATTTTAAATAAGGGGGTTTGAAACAAAAAATCACCCATCCAAACCATGGTGGTGGTGCTTGAAATCAACTAGAGAGATGCACTTTCTGATGCAGTTGTGGGAGTTGCTTGACATTGTTTCAACAAAATTCTGGTTCTTATTATTAATGTTGGATTCAAAGGCTTTTCCCCATACGATAAGTAGATCACTGATATTGCAAAGGTTCTCAAGCTAGGAGGGTTTTTAATTTTTCAAAACCCTAACTCTGCAAATCAAGTGGTAATTGAATACATTTTTCCCTAGGTCATGATCTGGTGCAGCTAGGATTAATAATTTTAGAGGGCTCTAATATGATTCCAGAGGAGGATCAGAAGAAACCAGATCCGTTGAAAGATATAGATAAATAGGGGCAATATATTTTTTTGCAAGGTTCTTCTTGCATCCAATATGAGGTTGTTATCCTAGATCTTGAGAATTTTGTTGTCTTTGTGAGACCATTCTCAGGGGGTTCCTTCTATATGCATGCCAAATTCACATACCTTGTTTCCTCAGTCACATCTAGGATATAGGTGCAGATGGGAATCCCATATGATAACATTTGACTCCTACATGGAGGTTAACAAGTTCACGACCTGAAATCCATCAACGAGTATGGCATAGCCAACGAAGCCTCAATCTATCTAGTATCAATATTAAGAGATGAAGACAAAGTTTGGGGTGCCTCCTCCTCCTCCCAACCCAAATCTTTTAAGGATTCGCTAAATCTAAGACCTTTACCTTTGAACCATAAATATGGATCAGGTAGTGGAAACCCCATCTCTTGTAGTGGATAACATTATATCTAACTTCTTGGTTGAATATTATGAATGACACGTGAATGTTTGTCGTTTTAGTGGATTTTGGCCATCAACATTTGCTCTACATCAATGGGTGCACTAGAAATGGTCTCAGAATATAAAGATGCATTTTTGGTCAAAAGGGTTCTTTATTATGATTTTCATAAATATAGAGGACCAAAAAAGGTTTTTGATTAGGATCCCTAGTTTTTAGGTTGTTGTGGTCTCTCATTTCAACTATGGTGTCTTGATTTTAATCCTCTTCCATGACAACGTTGGAAATTCTAGTCTCGGTCAGGCTTCCTAACCTACCCATTCTATGATACATCCATATATCTTAATCAACGTGGTAAAATTATTAGGTCACTTCGTCAGAATATTCATTAACAAGATTGCGAAAGGAAATGTCAATTTTGTTCACATGTGTGTCGAAGTGGAACTTAGTAAAGGGTTGTCGGATAAAATAGTTCTCAATTGGAGGGGTAGGGTTTATTTGCAACACTGGATTATGAAAAAACTACCTTTCGATGCAAGATTTGTCAGCAACCCAACCATATTCAAAATTCTTTTCCTTTTCTACAAGAGACTTATCCACACTTGGATGCTAAGAAAAATAGCCATGGATGGAAAAATCCAAAGGGAAAGAAAGGATCCAAGAATACTTCAGATCTTACGCAGGATAAGAAACAACAATAGAAGACACAAGCAGTCAATTCAAATCCATTATACTTAGCTCAACCACATGTATAGCCATCTCATCCTTCAACAAAGGAAGCCATCCTTCGACTGAAAATTCAAGGGACTCAACAATAATTTTGGCCCTGTCAATGAGTGGACATAAGCACATCCACAAATTAGATCACTCAAATAGTGATAAGGAAACGACAAATATTGCAAAACCTTCATCAATTGAATTGTCTCAAAGTAATTCGATCATTGTCTCATCTACATATGTTCGTGATAACTCTTCATAATGGGTTGACGTCCAGAATATAAAAGGAAAAAAGGAAAAATCCATACACATTCCTGGGATTTAAGACCAAGAAGGTAGTAAATGCATTTTCATGCACTGTGCTCATGTGTGATGGATATAATGTTGTAATATGCTATTTTGAGGTAAGAAAAAGCAATTTACAAAAAAGAAAGAAAGAAAGAAAGAAAGAAGATAAACTCATTATATTGTTTAATCCAACTAGAATCCAATTATGGTTATAAGAAATAGAGAATTAAAATAAAGAAAGCAAAAAGCACAGTAATTGGAAAAAGATTATAATCTACAATTTAAATATTAATAGCACTCAAACACATTCATTATTCTATAGCAACACACTAAATTATTTAGTAGAAAAAACATATACATTCACAAAATTTAGATCTAATAAAAAAAATAATAAACTATGAACAATACTAGAATTAATTACATAATGACCAGTAATAAAATTCATGTCCATTTAGAGTTGACCCTTCCTCTTCAAAGCAAGGTATTGGGACACTTCAAAGTAAGTACTAACTCATCACTTACAACTATTTCTACGCAATTAGAGGAAAGAAAACTGAGCAAACTATATCAAAATAGCTACAACAAACGGTATATTTAATCTCCCTTCACGTAGAGGCTAACATTAATTTTATAAACATATAATGTAATAGTATATTAATTCTATTAACTATGGTGTTCTTGAGAATTAAATATTCTCAAGTCGCTCACAAAATAGTGTGCTAGAACATCTACACATTTAAATTCTTGAGATCTGGGCTGTAGAGTAGATGACATCTTTAACCAATACAATAAAGTCAATAACTCAAAGTAGGATGGTGCACTAATTGTAGGTTCCACAAAAACAAATGCAAGTAGCAAATGGAATATTTTAATGAATATTATTGTTGGAATTCATGGACTTATAGAAATGGAATATTGTAATGAAGTGGCTAGAAAATGTAAATGTAGTATCTTTGGTAAGGAAAATATTAGTAATTATAGCAAACAAATGTAAAAGGAAAAGAAAAACATGGTATCTCATTTGTCTCCTACTTAGGTTATTTTTCATCTTTGAGTAGCTACAACAATCATTCTAAATCATATTCGATATGTGTATGAATTTGATGAAGGTTTCATAGATTGCAAGATGAATGAGCATCCTCATAACTTGCGTAATATCTTCTATTCCTTTCAACCAATTGTAACAAATAATTTCCTCATGTAATATGAACTTATACAATTGCTAGTATTGTACTATATCATTTCAAACATGGTATGTATCTCTCTAGTCCATTTACTACATTGAAATTTAAATAACTAAATCCCACTTTATGTCTTAATTGTTCTATTAGATAATTCCATCTATGGTTATGAGCTATCAAAACTTCTGGCCTAATGTTTTTGATCTTGTGGTGAAGATATGATATAACATCCTACTGGGATTCATTGGTGATGAGTACCTATTAAGGCACATTCAATAGCTTGTAGTGTGTTCCCAACTCTACATGTGTATTTTGATTTTCACTCCTCATCCATAAACCACAATTATTTTCACTGTGTTGTATAAATTGCGATGCAAACTTCCAATGTAGCTAACAACTCATAAAATATGTGGAGGATATTGATTGAATATATCCTACAAATGGGTTAGGATTCCACTTTTTTGATGAAATAACAAGTTGGTACAATTCACAAAGTAAACTTTTATCTTCTTGGCTACTTGCAACAAATAATTCTAAAAAGGACTAAGTAGTCTCGAAGTCTGTTGGCGACCCATTAGACAATGATTTTAACTAGAACATGAAACATATTTCTTGTGGATATACTAAATATATTGGTGAAGGCCACCCAAAATTAAGCATTGTTTGAGCCAAATTAGTTAGTTGCTTCTTTTCTTTATTTATCTTGATTATCTTAGCTTCTAACTTAGGTATTAATTTTCTATGTTCCCTCCATTTGTCCTACTTAATGCTATCCATAACATATAATTCTACCCATTGTTCTCACATTGTGTGAATGATATGCCTATATTATTCTAGTGGGATCAAACCTTCTTCAATAGACCTCATTTCATATTTCCACTTAGCAACCTCAACTTTCAATATAACTATTTCAAGAAAACTAATGGCTTTAGCTTCTTCTATTTGGATTCTTATTAATTGAAGAGTAGGATCGATAGCTATGATTGCTTGGATAAGTTGCATAACATGGGTTTTAGGTACAACTTTAGCAGAAAGCTCATTAGCTCCCTATATTTCAATATGTTTAATAGTTTCTTTTATAACAACCTATGTAGGTAGGGTTTCCTTCAGAGTAACAATGGGATTAATTTCAATTTGATTGGGAAAGATACTTACATAATTAATAAGTTCATCAATAAGCTTTGTAGAAACTTGGGTGATTTTTTTGTCATTAGGGCTCATGATGATCTCCATGATCTCATTAACGAGTTTAATGGTGATTTCAACATCAATTTTGACAATTTGTTCTGTAGTAGCTTTAGTGGCAAATTATTTTATAATACTAGATACGATATCTATATCTATATCTATATATATATATATATATATATATATATATATATATATATATATATATATATATATATATATATATATATATATATTTTATAATAGTGAGATTAATACTGAAATCAACACTTTTCACCAGATCAATAAAAATATCTTTTACAGGATTAACAATAGGCATGATAATCTACTCTATGGGATTAGTAGAAATATTGTTACACAAAAAAAAATATTCATCAATAGAACCAACAATATTGTTATTTTTTGGAGATTAGTCACCTCCCTATAGAGTAGAAGGTAGCCTTGCACATGCATTAGGGCTTGAAATAAGGTGTTCAATTCTACTTAGGATTTATGTGTCTTCAACTTTCTTTGAAAATAGACTAGTTTGCAATGAAAAACCTTAATTATTTTCTTTAATTTGTAGTTGAGCTTCAAAATTGTGCCATAAGAGGATTTCATATGTTGCTTACCTATTACATTGTTGGTCTTATTCTTAATTTTTGACTTAGTTACCTCAGGTATCACTGGGGTCTATATTTCATCTTTCTCAAAAAGTTTTGGAAAGTTGTGTATTGGGATTTCATGAAAGTCCTCCATAATATTAACAAGTTCCCAAGAAGGAAGAGTTTCTTTTGTAGCAACTAGTTCCAAAACTTTTTATTTTGTTATTGATTCTTTTATAAAAATAATAATGTATTTATAACTATGCATCATTGCGGCTTTGTGCTTCCCTTGGATTCATCCCCCCTGATCAGATGGTCGCTATAGGCCTAACTCTACTAGTCTGGCCTACACTTCCCATTTCGCTCTTCCTCGTATGATGCTCGCCTCCTCCCATTTTCTTTGCAATCACATTTTCATCCCTCTTTTATTTACCCTCTGGGCCAGATATGGTCAAGTGGTCAATCATGACCAATTTGGCCTCCCCCTCCCCTCTCGACCAGGATATTTTGACCTTCAATGTAGTTGTTATGAATGGGCCAATGTACTAGAAGGCCACACCTTCAAGATTTGTGAAAAATATTTATGAGACCCTAAAGGTTGAAATATCAGCTTTCTAAGCCCGATCCTGAGCTATTCCGTTGGAAAATTGGGGTTTTAATCGATTAATTCAAGGGGCTATGACCCTCCATGAAAATCATGTGTATTTGAGTTATGAACAATTGGAATCCTTTGATAAAAGGTGAAGTTACCTCCTCCTTTTGTGGTAAGGGTTTCTTCACCTCTTCTTCGAGAAAAAAATAGATCCTGAAAAAACATTTCAGAGTGGTCCATATTTTATGGGGGTTCAAGGTCTCTAACTGGATTGATGGATCCCTAAATTTAATCCAGATTGTGAAATTTCCACCACAATGCTAGTTTGGGTCAAGCTTCCTTTCCTGCCCCTTCATTGCTGGAATGATGCAACCTTTTGGGAGATTCGAAATGCCCTAGGGAAATATGTGGACTGTGTCAAACCTCGGGATGACCTTTCCTCTTGTGCCCTAATATGTGCTGAAGTTGATTTGTAGAAATGGCTTCCAACTGTGATTAAATTGAGTACAGACAATTGGTTACACATTCAAGAGGTGGACTATGCTAAGCTCCCTTTTAAGTGTAAGATCTGCCATGACTATGGTCACTTCACCAGAAATTTCCTGAAGAAGCTAGAAGAACTTGAAAAAATAAGAGAAATAGGTGAGTAATGGAAACAAGCCAAGAGATAGAAAGGCTCGCAGAAGAAACATCCCCAACTAATGCAACATCCGAGTCAAGCTCTGACCAAAGATCCTAGGCCATCCTCCCCAAAGGCCATCTCTATTGTAATCGGGAAGGTTTAAGAAATTTTCCCTCCCAAGAGAATACAAGTAATCGATTTGAAGTTTTGGTTAATGAAACCAAAGAAGGAGAGGTCCATCATTCAAATATGCAAATTATAGACCTTGCTTCCTAAGGTTTGGGTGAAGGGATTTCATCATATAAATATATGGAATGCAATGAGCCTTGGAAACATGAATCTTCAGAGGAAGATGAAGACGTCGTTTCGCCTTGAGATGGAGCATATGTAGCCCCCTTTGTAATATCATCTGACGAGAAATCTGAAGCAAACAAAGCTATGGAAAAATACAATTGCACTTGTAGATCTAGTTGGAAATCCAATAGAGAAATAGGGATTGAGCGGACAAAAAAAAGAAAAAGAACTTGGACATCAATCCATGCTTAAGAATATCTATATGGGACTCAGTAGGAAGCAAAGGAACCAAAATAAATGTAGACCCAACCTTGTCTAAAGGGGCTTCTCTCCCAAAAAATAGAAAATGATTATGCTCTCTTGGAATTGTCAAGGACTAGGGTTATAAAAAACGATATCGGAAGTGAAATATTTAATCCAAAAAAAATGCCCTCAACAGTACTTTTCCAGGAGACCAAACTAGAAGAGCATGCAATTTTGCACAATAATCACAATTATGGCATGGAAGCAAAGTTTCTTCAAGCAGTGCTATGCCTATGCACTTTAGAGAAAAGAAGGAGTGTTGGGCCTCCAAGTTATGAATTTGGGACTATGAGTATTTTTCGAGGAACTTTTAATACCACCCTTAATAGCCATGAGAAACAAGGAGTCTCGATTGCCAGAGATCCTTTACAAGAGAAAATTGAAGAACTAATGTCTTCGGAAAAATTAATTGACATCAAACATATAGGGCTAAAATACACTTGGTCCAATAGGCATATTTATTATTGGTCCCTCTAATATAGCTACAAAATTAGATAGGTTCCTCATTTCTAACAACTATCTCTGATGTAACCTCCTCTTTCAATCCTTCATCCTGCATTGGAACAGGTTAGATCACCGTCAAATCCATCTTACTCTCCCACCCCCCACGAACTATGGCCCCATTCCCTTCACGTTTAGCCCCATTTGGACTCATCATCCTGAATTCCATGCGATGATTTGATAGGCCTGGTGTCCTTGGGTGTAGGCTAACCTTATAGATATCTGGGAGAAAAATATTAAGAGGCTAAAGAGCTTTCTAAAATATTGGGCATGCTTCATAATGACTGACAGACATGGATCCATTTAGGATATGGAGAATACTATCAAACACCTACAATCAACCTGAACATGGAAGAGGTAACTTAAGAGATCACTAGGCAGGATATAATTTTGTTTGAAAAATACCACAAGTTGTTGAAAGAAGAAGAAAAGTATTGGAGATTAAGATCAAGGAGTGTGAGGCTCAAAGAAGGAAATAGAAACACGAAATATTTCCATAAGAAATAAAAGAATAGAGAGATGAAAACGACCATTCAAGAGACATAATAAATGGTGTTAAGTCCAGTGACTTACAACAAATAAAGGGAGCATCATACTTCTTCAACAACCTCTACACTCAACAAGAGCCCTCGTCTGAAGCAACTGAAAACTATATGCTGGAACATACCCCATGCTTAATCTTTGAGGATATGAATAGAGACTTGATCATCCCTCCCTCAGAGGATGAGATTCACAAAATAGTTTTCTCCTTCAACCTTGACAAGGCCTCAGGTTCAGATGGGTTCTTCGCTTTCTTCTATGAACACTTTTGGGAACTCATTAAGAGAGACCTACGCAGATTGATCAATTAATATTGAATAATGACTCTATGAGGGGTAGTATAGAATCATAATTTCATGCCTTGATCCCTAAAGAGTCCAATCCCTCCTCCTTTCAAAGATTTCGAACCATATTCTTATACAATTTCTCCTATAAAATCAACTCTAAACTCCTAGCAAAAAGGTTAAAAAAACTCCTCCTAGATGTCATATCAGATAATCAAGGAGGCTTTGTTCCTGGGCACAAGATCTTTGATAATACAATTTTGGTTTATTGTTATGAAACCAACTCACAAAAAGATAGAAAAGATAAATGAATGCCTTAGAAATAAGCCTCTTCAAGGGGGCAACCTCCTTTACATTACACAAATGAACAATTCTTGGATGATTCAAATGACAAAACCTCCTTTCTATATATAGGAGTCTAAGGGTTCACAATATAACCAAGCTGACCTAACAATAATAATATAAAGGCAAAAAAATAACAATAGAGGGATTCTATGGGGCATAGTAATAACAATATGGGGACAATAGGGGCACAACAATATTAATAAGGGATACAACTACAATAGTAATGGGGGAATCACTAGTATTATAGGGACCCAACATGCCCCTCTCCTTCAAAAAAGTGTTTTCCTCAATGCTTGAGTATTTCTGGATGCTTTTATATAAAATTCTCATCCTTCCATGTGGAATCTTCAACGGATATTTTCTTCCACTTGATGAGATACTCCAAAATTGATCGATTTCGTAGTTGTCGAGTTCTTGTTTCTATAACTGCTTTTGGTTCCAATTTAATTTTTCCTTCCTCGTCATGTTCTGGAAATATTGTTTGAACTAGGAGCTTGTCGCATATAACCTTCTTTAAACATGAAACATGGAAAACTGGGTGTACTTGAGAAGCTGCAAGAAGATCCAATTTGTATGCCATAGTAACAATCTTTTGCAACACCTTGTACGGAACATAATATTTGTTGATAATTTATTATCCTTCTTAGCTTGCTTGAGGGACATTTGTTTATATGGTTGTAGCCATAGGAATACCTAGTCACCTACATCAAAACTTTTTTTTGCGATGTTGATCTGCCTGTTGTTTCATTCTATTCTGCGCCAACACAAGGTTATGCTTTAAGAGTTGGAGAACTTGTTGTTGATGCTCGATGTGATGTTCCACTGCTTGAACCTTATAATTTTCTCTTAAATATGATGTGATGGATGGTGGCTGATATACATAAACTGCCATAAATGGGGTCATTTTTTTTGCCGTATGGAAGGAAGTGTTATACCACCACTCAACTAGAGGCAACCATTTGACCCATTTTTTCTATTTATCAGATACAAAGCAACAAATATATCCTTCCAAACATTTGTTTACTATCTCAGTTTGCCCATCAGATTGAGGATGATAAGATGAGCTATGAGCTAACTGAGTACCAAGGCAAGAAAATAATTCTGCCCAAATATTTCCAGTGAAAATGGGATCTTTGTCACTTACAATAATCTTTGGGTTTCCGTGTAGATTTTGAATTGTTTCCATAAATGTAGTAGCAACTGTACTAGCTTTAAATGGATGTGATAATGCACAAAAATGTGCATACTTGGTAAGTCTGTCAACTACCGCCATGATGACACTCTTTCCTTTAGACTTGGGTAAACCTGTGATAAAATCCATTGAAACCTCCTTCCAATGTTGGCTTGGAATGGATAAAGGTTGTAATAGACCTAGGGTCTTAATTGTTTCAACTTTATTTTGTTGGCAAACCAAACATTTTGCCACAAACTTTTGAATATTTGATTTAAGGCCAACCCAAAAAATTCCTTCTTAACCTTGTGGTATGTTTTTAAAAATCCTGAGTGCCCTCCTAAGGGAGAAGTGTGCAATTCCATAAGAATTTTTTGTTTGAGTTGGGAATTCTTACAGAGGTATAAGCGATCTTTGTACCATAACGAATCATTTTTCCAGCTAAATGTATCAGATGTACCAGAATCTTGTTGTAACTTTCGAATAAGTGCCTCCACTTCTTCTTCATTCTTCCATTACTCCCTTGCTTCGTTTATCCAATCTGGTTGGATAATAGAAATGGTGCACAACAATGCTTCCACATCCTCATCCTTTCTTGAGAGTGCATCTGCCACAACATTTTGCTTCCCTTTTTTGTAGATGATTTCAAAGTAATAACCCAACATCTTTGTGACCCATTTTTTTTGCTCTTCAGAGGACAATATTTGTTCTAAAAAGTATTTAAGGCTATCATGATCTGTTTTTACCTTGAAGTGTCTTCCCATTAGGTAGGGTCGCCATTTCTTAAGTGCATGTAGTATTGCTAGTGTTTCCTTCTCATAAATAGATCTGTGTAAATAATTTCCCTTGATTGGATGACTTTCGAAAACAATGGGTCTTTCATCTTGCATTAAAACAACACCAATTCTATTTCCTGAAGCATCACATTCCAAATAAAGGTTTTTGTGAAGTCAAGTGTAGCTAAGACCAGTGCTTGGCACATTGCCTCTTTAAGATGTTTGAAGGCCTTTTTTGCTTCTGGAGTCCATGAAAATGCATCTTTCTTCAATAATGTTGTTAGAGGTGCTACTATTCTCCCATAATTCTTAAAAAACTTGTGATAATACCCTGTCAACTCGAGGAATCCTTGCAGATGCTTTATGGATGTTGGGATTTTTCATTCCTTACTGGCTTTAATTTTGCTACGGTCTACATTAGCACCTTCATGAGATATATTATGACCCAGATATTCCACCTCTTGTACTCCAAAGAAAAATTTGGAGCTTTTTGCATATAATTTTTTCTCCTCTAATAGTTGTAGCACCCTGTCAACATGTTCAACATGATCCTTCCAAGACTTGCTATAGATTAGTATATCATCAAAAAATACTAACACAACTTTTCTAAGGAAGGGTTTGAAAATGGAATTCATCAAACCTTGAAATGTAGAAGGTGCATTGGTAAGGCCAAAAGGCATGACCAAAAATTCATAATGACCCTCATGAGTTCTAAATGTTGTTTTCGGAATGTCTTCAATCTTCATTTTGATTTGATGATATCCTGAACGAAGATCCAACTTGGTGAAGTAAATTGATCCATGCAATTCATCCAATAATTCATCAATGACAGGAATGGGAAATTTATCTTTAATAGTGATCTTGTTGAGCTCCCTATAATCCGGGCACATGTGCCATGATCCATCCTTCTTGTGCACCAATACTACTGGAGCAGAGAAAGAACTTTGACTAGGTTGAATTACACAAGCCTCTAGCATTTTTGCAACCATACGTTCAATTTCACTCTTTTGGGCATAAGGATATCTGTATGGCCTGATGTTTGGAGGAACACTTCCTGGAATCAAATGAATAGCATGATCTTGATCACGAATAGGTGGGAGACCTTTGGGAGTGTTAAATACCTTGGAATGATTGTCCAAGGCTTTTTGTAGATATGGAGAAATATATGATTTTTATGTGGGAACCTCTAGCGAACATAATTGTGCAATGACACCTCATTGTTCCTTTTTTAGAAGCTTTGTCATACTGTTAGAGCTGATTATCTTTCCCAGTTTCCCTGCAATACCCATTAATTCAACTTCCTTTCCATCCACAGAAAATTTCATGAAAAGTTCTTGAAAATTAAAAGCTATTGTACCCAAGGATTGTAGCCATTGGAATCCTAGTACATCATCATCACCTCCCATTGGAATGGAAATCATTGGGATATTCAATACATATTATTCCATGGATAGCTTGATATTATGGCACTTTCCAGAGAAATTTATGGTTCCTCCACTTGCAACCATTACTTGACACTCTGGTGCTCGATATAGGAAGAAATTAAATTCTTTGGCTATCTTTCAATGAATAAAATTGTGGTTACTTCCTGAATCAATCAAAACTATTACCTTTTTCTTCTTGATATGTCCTTCTATCTTGATAGTTTGAGGAGTGATAATGTTATGAAACCAGGTCACAAAAAGATAGAAAAGAGAGATCCACGCCTTAGTATTCAGCCTCTTCGAGGGGGCAACCTCCTTTACATTACATAAATGAATAATTCTTGGATGATAGAAATGACAAAACCTCCTTTCTATATATAGGAGTCTAAGGAGTCATAATATAATCCAGCCGACCTAACAATAATAATATAAAGCCACAAAAATAACAATAGAGGGATTCTATGGGGCACAGAAATAACAATATGGGGGTAATAGGGGCACAACAATATAAATAAGGGGTATAACTACAATAGTAATGGGGTAATCACTAGTATTATAGGGACCCAACATGCCCCTCTCCTTCAAAAAAGTGTTGTCCTCAACGCTTGAGTAGTTCTGGATACTTCTGCATAAAATTCTCATCCTCCCATGTGGAATCTTCAGCGGATAAGTTCTTCCACTTGATAAGATACTCTGAAATTGATCGATTTCGTAGCTGTCGAGTTCTTGTTTCTGTGACTGCTTCCGGTTCCAATATAATTTTTCCTTCCTCGTCAAGTTCTGGCAATATTGTTTGAACTGGGAGCTTGTCGCCTATAACCTTCTTTAAACATGAAACATGGAAAACTGGGTGCAATCGAGAAGCTGCAGGAAGCTCCAATTTGTATGCCATAGTACCAATCTTTTGCAACACCTTGTACGGACCATAATACTTTGGTGATAATTTATTATCCTTCTTAGCTTGCTTTAGGGACATTTGCTTATATGGTTGTAGCCGTAGGAATACCCAATCACCTACATCAAAACTTCTTTCACTGCGATGTTGATCTGCCTGTTGTTTCATTCTATTTTGTGCCAACACGAGGTTATCCTTTAAGAGTTGGAGGACTTGTTGTTGATGTTCGATGTGATGTTCCACTGCTTGAACCTTAGAATTTTCTCTTAAATATGATGTGATGGATGGTGGTTGATACCCATAAAGTGCCATAAATGGGGTCATTTTTGTTGCTGTATGGAAGGAAGTGTTATACCACCATTCAGCCAGAGGCAACCATTTGACCCATTGTGTCTGTTTATCAGATACAAAGCAACGAAGATATCCTTCCAAACATTTGTTTACTATCTCAGTTTGCCCATCAGATTGAGGATGATAAGATGAGCTATGAGCTAACTGAGTACCAAGACAAGAAAATAATTCTGTCCAAAAATTTCCAGTGAAAATGGGATCTCTGTCACTTACAATAATCTTTGGGTTTCCATGTAGCTTTTGAACTGTTTCCATAAATGCAGTAGAAACTGTACTGGCTTTAAATGGATGTGATAATGCACAAAAGTGTGCATACTTGGTAAGTCTGTCAACTACCACCATGATGACACTCTTTCCCTCAGACTTGGGTAAACCTGTGATAAAATCCATTGAAACCTCCTCCCAACGTTGGCTTGGAATGGATAAAGGTTGTAATAGACCCGGTGTCTTAATTGTTTCAACTTTATTTTGTTGGCAAACCAAACATTCCGCCACAAACTTTTGAATATCTGATTTAAGGCCATCCCAAAAAAATTCCTTCTTAACCCTGTGGTAAGTTTTTAAAAATCCTGAGTGCCCTCCTAAGGGAGAAGTGTGCAATTCCATAAGAATCTTTTGTTTTAGCTGGGAATTCTTACAGAGGTATAAGCGATCTTTGTACCATAACGAATCATTTTTCCAGCTAAATGTATCAGAAGTACTGGAATCTTGTTGTAGCTTTCGAATAAGTGCCCACACTTCTTCGTCATTCTTCCATTCCTCCCTTGCTTCGTTTATCCAATCTGGTTGGATAATAGAAATGGCACACAACAATGCTTCCACATCCTCATCCTTTCTTGAGAGTGCATCTGCCACCACATTTTGCTTCCCTTTTTTGTAGATGATTTCAAAGTCATAACCCAACATCTTTGTGACCCACTTTTGTTGCTCTTCAGAGGATAATCTTTGTTCTAAAAAGTATTTAAGGCTATCATGATCCGTTTTTACCTTGAAGTGTCTTCCCATTAGGTAGGGTCATGGAGTATTGCCAACATTTCCTTCTCATAAATAGCTTTGCTTAAAAACTTTCCCTTGATTGGACGACTTTCAAAAGCAATGGGTCTTTCATCTTGCATTAGAACAACACCAATTCCATTTCCTGAAGCATCACATTCCACAATAAAGGTTTTTGTGAAGTCCGGTGTAGCTAAGACCGGTGCTTGGCACATTGCCTCTTTAAGATGTTCAAAGGCCTTTGTTGCTTCCGGAGTCCATGAAAATGAATCTTTCTTCAATAATGTTGTTAGAGGTGCTGCTATTCTCCCATAATTCTTAACAAACTTGCGATAATACCCTGTCAACCCAAGAAATCCTCGCAGATGCTTTATGGATGTGGGGATTTTCCATTCCTTAATGGCTTTAATTTTGCTAGGGTCTACCTTAACTCCTTCATGAGATACAATATGACCCAAATATTCCACCTCCTGGACTCCAAAGAAACATTTGGATCTTTTTGCATATAATTGTTTCTCCTCCAATAGTTGTAGCACCCTGTCAACATGTTCAACATGATCCTTCCAAGACTTGCTGTAGATTAGTATATCATCAAAAAATACTAACACAAATTTTCTAAGGAATGGTTTGAAAATTGAATTCATCAAACCTTGAAATGTTGAAGGTGCATTGGTAAGGCCAAAAGGCATGACCAAAAATTCATAATGACCCTCATGAGTTCTAAATGCCGTTTTCGGAATGTCTTCAATCTTCATTCTGATTTGATGATATCCCGAACGAAGATCCAACTTGGTGAAGTAAATTGATCCATGCAATTCATCCAGTAATTCATCAATGACAGGAATGGGGAACTTATCTTTAATAGTGAGCTTGTTGAGCTCCCTATAATCTGGACACATGCGCCATGATCCATCCTTCTTGTGCACCAATACTACTGGAGCTGAGAAAGAACTTTGACTCGGTTGAATTATACCAGCCTCTAGCATTTCTGCAACCATACGTTCAATTTCACTTTTTTGGACATAGGGATATCTGTACGGCCTGATGTTTGGAGGAACACTTCCTGGAATCAGATGAATAGCATGATCATGATCACGCATAGGTGGGAGACCTTTGGGAGTCTCAAATACCTTGGAATGATTGTCCAGGACTTTTTGGAGATCTGGAGAAATAGATGATTCCAATGTGGAAACATCTAGCGAACATAATTGTGCAATTACACCTCTTTGCTCCTTTTTTAGAAGCTTTGTCATGCCATTAGAGCTGATTATCTTTCCTGGTTTCCCTGCAATACCCCTTAATTCAACTTCCTTTCCTTCCACAGAAAATTTCATGAAAAGTTCTTGAAAATTAAAAGCTATTGTACCCAAGGATTGTAGCCATTGGACTCCTAGTACAACATCAGCACCTCCCATTGGAATGGAAAGCATTGGGCTAGTCAATACATATTCTCCCATGGATAGCTTGATATTATGGCACTTTCCAGAACAATTTATTGTTCCTCCATTTGCAATCATCACTTGACACTCTGGTGCTGGATATAGGAAGCAATTCAATTCTTTTGCTACCCTACAATGAATAAAATTGTGGGTGCTTCCTGAATCAATCAACACTATTACCTTTTTCTTCTTGATTTGTCCTTCTATCTTGATGGTTTGAGGAGTGGTAATTCCCGCCAATGCATTACAAGATATGGTCGGATTTATTTGTTCTTCATCTAGGCTTTGTTCCTGGAATATATCCTCTTCTTTTGACCTTTCTTGCTCCTTTTCTTCTTCCTCTTCACAATCTATGTAGAATAATTTCTTCTCAGCACACTTATGACCTTTGTGTATTTGCTATCACAATTGTAACAAAGCCCTTTTGCTCTTTTTTCTTCCAATTGTTGTGGTGTCAACCTTGTAGGTTGTGGAAGACTATGGGCAACAACACTTCCGTCTTTATAGTTGTGAGTGGTATGCTTCCTAGTTGCCATAATTTTGCTTTCCATTTTTCTTGCTAACCTGAATGCCTTCTCTAATGAATCAGGTTCCCAAAGGCGCACATCATGTTGGATATTATCCTTTAAAGACCCTATGAACACATCAATCCTATGCTCCTCTGGAATATCTTTTACCCTTATGTTCAATTTTTGGAACTCCTCAATGTGCTCCATTATTGAACCCTTTTGTTTGAGACTTATCAATTGGCTAAAAAAAGTGTTGCTTTTTGTATCCTCATAATGTGCTATCAATTCTTCCGTAAAAATTGCCCAAGTGATAAATTGTTTACGAGAACAAAGCCATTGATACCATACAAACTGATTTGGTTCCAAATATAAAGTTGCCATACGTACCTTTTGTGTGTTTTGCACATTATTGAGATCGAAGAATTGCTCCATCTGTAATATCCATGTGGCGGGATCCTTGCCATCAAACTTCCTCATATCGATTTTTGGAATATGGTGAGTCTTCGATCCAACATTAGAGTCTATGGAATCATGATTAACATTTCTTTTGTTCTCATCATGAGTTTCCTTTACTACCTTTTCACCATTAGTGACCCTTTCTTGTAGCAACTTCTTCAATTCTTCCATCGAATCCTCCATCTTAGCTTCCATGCCCTTTATCTTAGATTCCATGCCATTTATCTTAGATTCCACGCCACTTATCTTAGCTTCTGTTAGCTTTTGTGAGCGTGACATTTGTTGCACTTGTTCTTGTAATTTTGATATATCATGTAGCATTTCTTCCTCTTCTTCATGAGTCATGCTAGAGCTTTCAGGTTCCTTACTAGGTGTTTGCATTTTCTTTCCTCGGGGCATCAGTTACCGATAATAATGCTTTACTATGCCCTTTGAATTCCTTCAAACCAAGCTTATGCAAAAATTAAAAAAAACTACACACTTTTTTTTCACTTTGTAGAAGCCTGATATTGAATCTGATGTATCTCTGTAATTTCGAATCATCCAGTTCTGAAATTGTGACCTGTAGTAGCCTTCTATGTCCTCTTTCCAATGCCACAAGTCTGATCCAAATTGGATTCTCCAAGAAAGAGTTATGCAAATCTCCCACAGTGACCTGATTATAGACTAGTTCAGTAGAGCGAACTTGTACGACGTGCCACGTGTCACTGTTTCAACCTTTGATCTGAAAAATATATAAAAGAAACTACAGTCCGTCCTCTTTCTGTACCTTCTTACGAAATTTCAATCCGATGCTCAGAGAGAAAGTTATGACGATTTTCCCCAGGTCACCTGTTTTGAATGTAATTCAGGAGTCTGCAAAAAGACCAACTTCCTCAGATCATATCTCCGAAAATATCGCGCGAAAAGCTCTGAAATTCGGACCCAAGGTTCAGCGAAATTTCTTCTCAAATGGGTTTTTTTTGCGACTTCTGAAACGTCACAAAAAAAAAGTTATAGCGAAAATTCCACGATGACCTGTTTGGAGCAGCGAAACCCTAGAATCCAAAGCTCTGATACCAAATGTTATGAAACCAGCTCACAAAAAGATAGAAAAGAGAGATCAACGCCTTAGAATTCAGCCTCTTCGAGGGGGAAACCTCCTTTACATTACATAAATGAACAATTCTTGGATGATACAAATGACAAAACCTCCTTTCTATATATAGGAGTCTAAGGAGTCACAATATAATCCAGCCGACCTAACAATAATAATATAAAGCCACAAAAATAACAATAGAGGGATTCTATGGGGCACAAAAATAACAATATGGGGGTAATAGGGGCACAACAATATAAATAAGGGGTATAACTACAATAGTAATGGGGTAATTACTAGTATTATAGGGACCCAACAGATAATTCTAGTCAATGCATTACAAGATATGACTGGATTCATTTCTTATTTATCTAGGGTTATTTTTGGAGTATATCCTCTTCTTTTGACATTTCTTGTTCCTTTTCTTCCTCCTCTTCACAATATATGTAGAATAATTTCTTCTCGGCACACTTATGACCTTTAGTGTATTTGCTATCACAACTGTAACAAAGCATTTTTGCTCTTTTTTCTTCTAATTGTTGTGGTGTCAACCTTATAGGTTGTGGAAGGCTAGGGGCAACACCAGTTCCATCTGTATAGTTGAGAGTGGTAGGCTTCTTAGTTTCCATAATTTTTCTTTCCATTTTTCTTGCTAACCTGAATGCCTTCTCCAATGAATCAGGTTCCCAAAGGCGAACTTCATGTTGGATGTTATCCTTTAAAGTCCCTATGAACATATCAATCCTATGCTCCAATGGAATATTTTTTACCCTTATATTCAATTTTTGGAAGTCCTCAATGTGCTCCCTCATTGAACCCTTTTGTTTGAGGTTGATCAATTGGCTAAAAAAAGTGTTGTTTTTCATATCCTCATAATGGGCTGCCATTTCTTCTGTAAAAATTGCCCTAGTCACAATTTGTTTACGAGAGCAAATCCATTGATACCATACAAACTGGTTTGGTTCCAAATATAAAGTTGCAATGCGTACCTTTTGTGTGTTTTGCACATTATGGAGATCGAAAAATTGCTCCATCTATAGTATCCATCTTACTGGATCCTTGCCATCAAACTTCCTCATATCGACCTTTGGAACATGGTGGGTCTTTTTTCCAATGTTAGAGTCTATGAAATCATGATTAACATTTCTTTTGTTCTCATTATGAGTTTCCTTTACAACATTTTCACCATTAAGAAGCCTTTCTTGTAGCAACTTTGTCAAACCTTCCTTCAATCCTTCAATATCTTTCTTCAAATATTCCATGTTGTCATTCTTCAAATCATGATTAACATTCCTTTTGTTCTCATTATGAGTTTCCTCTCCTACCTTTTTTCCATTAGGAATCCTTTCTAGTAACAATGTTTTCATACCATCCATCTTAGCTTCCATGCCATCCATCTTAGCTTCCATGCCATCCATCTTAGTTTCCACGCCATCCATCTTAGCTTCCACGCCATTCATCTTAGCTTCCATGCCATTTATCTTAGATTCCACGCCATTTATCTTAGCTTCTGTTAGCTTTTGTGAGAGTGACATTTGTTGCACTTGGTCTCGTAATTTTGATATATCATGTAGCATTTCTTCCTCTTCTTCATGAGTCATGCTAGAGCTTTCAAGTTGTTTGCTAGGTGTTTCCATTTTCTTTCTTCGGGACATTAATTACCGATAATAATGCTTCACTATGCCCTTTGAATTCCTTCAAACTAATTTTTCAAACCAAGCTTATGCAAATATTTAAAAAAATACACACCTTTTTTCACTTTGTAGGAGCTCGATATTGAATCTGATGTATCTCTGTAATTTTGGATCAGCCAGTTTTGAAATTGCGACTTGTAGTACCCGTCTGTGTCCTCTTTCTAATGCCACTAGCCTGATCGAATTTAGATTCTCCAAGACAGAGCTATGCACAATCTCCCAAGATGACCTGATTATATACCTTTTCAAAAGAGCAAACTTGTATGAAGTGTCATGTGTCACTGTTTTCACCTTAGGATCTGAAAAATATAAACAGGAAACTACAGTTCGTCTTCTTTTTTCAACTTCTTACGAAATTTCAATCTGATGCTCAAAACAAAAGTTATGACTATTTTCCCCAGGTCGCCTGTTTGGAATGTAATTCAGGAGTCTGCAAAAATACCAACTTCCTTAGATCATATCTCCGCAAATATTGCGCAAAAAGCTCTGAAATTCAGACCTGAGGTTCAGTGCGATTGCATCTCAAATGGGTTTTTTTCACTTCTGAAACGTCACAGAAGAAAAAATTATAGCGAAAATGCCACGATGACCTATTTGGAGCAGTGAAACCCTAGAATATAAAGCTCTAATACCAAATGTTATGAAACCAGCTCACAAAAAGATAGAAAAGATAGATGAATGCCTTAGAAATAAGCCTCTTTGAGGGGGAAACCTCTTTTACATTACACAAATGAATAATTATTGGATGATTCAAATGAAAAAACCTCCTTTCTGTATATAGGATTCTAAGGGTTCACAATATAACCAAGCCAACCTAACAATAATAATATAAAGGCACAAAAATAATAATAGAGGGATTCTATGGGGCATAGTAATAACAATATGGGGACAATAGGGGCACAACAATATTAATAAGGGATACAACTACAATAGTAATGGGGGAATCACTAGTATTATAGGGACCCAACATTTAGGAGGTGATATTTTCTAGAACATAAAGAGGCAACAAGGGTATGACCATCAAGATGGACATGGACAATGCCTTTGATAGAGTTAAACATAATTTTATCCTCAAAGTTATGAACAAATTTGGGTTCAACAACTCCTTCGTTTTATGGATTTCCAAATGCACCAACTCTCCTTGGATTTCCCCCCTGGTTAATGGTAGATCCACAAGTTTCTTTCAGGCTTCTCGTGGTCTCCTTTAGGGTTATCCTTTATCTCCCTTTCTGTATATCCTGGTTGTAGAAACCTTGAGTAAGACACTTAATCATGAATGCATCATTAGACACCTTCCTAGACTTAGGTTCACTCATGCTATAAAAATTTCCAATCATTCTCAATTTCCAAATGACACCATTCTCCTAAGAGGAGAATCTGTGGAAATAACACGAAGATTCAAAGTGGTCCTAGACCATTTCTTATCTACTTCAAGAGCTCTAGCTAACTCATGGAATATTCCATTGATCAAACAACTTCAAATTGATTCGATCTTTAGCTTCAAGATAATTGAAGGATGGAAATATTTGAAATACCTTGGGATTCCCATTTTCCTGAAATCCCTGTCATCTTAGGCATGGCTCCCTATTCTCTCCGATTTCAAAATCAAGTTGGAATCTTGGGGAGCCTACTGGCTTATGTTTGCAAGAAGCATAGTCCTAATCAAGTATGTCTTATAAGCTATACCTCTATGTCAATTTTTCTGCTATGATGGCCCCTAAATTCATCCCACAAGATATTGGAGAGATCATCCACAAACTTTTAAGGGAAGAAAACAAAGATACATCCAAAAAATTCCACTTGATCAACTAGAATACAATTCAAGCCCCACGAGACAACAAAGGTTTGGGGATCTGGGATCCATCCTTAATGAATTCAACAATGGGGGTGAAACTAACTTGGATATTGAAAGTGAACAAAGAATCATGGTGGGTTCAAGTCTTCTTCAATAAATATTTGAACCCTAATTCAAATAATATGCCTCTAAGATTGCATTTTCCAGAGTGGAGAATCAAATTTTTATTTTTCCAATATGATTAGCAACCATCTAAGTTGGTCCCCAGGGAATGGTTCTAGCATCCAGATATGAATAGATTCCATCTTGAATTTTTCTCCACTAATTGCCTACAAATATCTCAGGCCTAATTAGCGAAATATTTCACACCCGTGAATTGTCTCTTTAGCAAAGTTTCTGGTTAGGTTGGAATCTTGAGAATATCTTGTCCAATCTCAACCTGTTTCTAACATTCTTAAAGAAAACTTTTTGGGTTACACTCCTATAACCAGACACTCAGAAGACAAGCTGGGATGGAAGAAGCATGTGTATACTGTTAATACAGGTTATGAAGAATTTTTATTTTCAGAACAAACTCCTCCTAAATCTTCAATCTAGAAAAACATTTCGTGCAATAATGCCATACTTAAAGTTAATTCCTTCTATTGGATTATCCTACATAAAAAAATTTTCACATCCAAAAATCTAAAAAAAGGAGGGATATGTGGCCCTTCATGCTACCATCTTTTCTCCTAGCATGAAGAATCCATTCCCCATTTATTCATATCCTATCCCTTCTCCCTTCAATTCTGGGTAGTTGCAGTAGGACCCTTATTTTCTAGCATGAACATTCCTAATGATATCTACATCTTCTTTCTCCCTTCAAGTCTAGGTAGTTGCAGTAGGACCCTTATTTTATAGCATGAACATTCCTAATGATATCTACATCTTCTTCTCAAACTAGCACATGAACTATGTTGGATCCTTTGAAGGAAAGCAAAGGTTTAAATGGATTTGTACTTCCCTTCCCAATTTTGTTTATTAGTAAATATTGATTTTGTGTAATAATATGATCTTTAAGAATTCCATAATCCTACCTAGGTTGATAGTCGCAAAGGTTCTCTCGTTATGTGGGGAAACAAACAAGATGGATTTGAAAGAGCTTGACCCCCCTCTTGACAATCAGGAAAAACAATGGCTGGAACTATTGGAATATATGATAAATCTCCTTCTTGAAGAATCCCTCCCATCTCTTCCATCTCTTATGAAGTGGAAGCTTAGGCTTTCATATGAAGATCTCATAGTCTAGTGGTTGTGACAAAAAAGTTGGATTTTCTTCTTTGATGACAGCTCCAAAAATAATCTAGGGGCGACAGGAGGGGGAGGGATTCTTTTCAATCCTGATGGAGATCAAGAAATCAAGTTTTCTTGGGGACTGGGTCTCAATTGAACAATATCATTGAAATGTATGCCCTCTTGGTTGGCCTCCAACTTCCTGAAGAACGTGCCATATCATCCATCATCATTTTAGGGGACTCCCTCATCACAATAAAATTCCTCTGTTCAGGAAAGCACCCTAAGAGAAATTCATCTCTCAACTTCTCAAAAGAATCTATAACACTCTTGAATCCTTCTCAAACAAGTGTTTTTTTCACATTCATTGCAAGCAGAATAAAAAATCCAATGCCCAAGAAAACATAGCTTTCTAGTTGCTAGAGGGATAATGTGAGATTAAAAATTCCATAACATGGAAGATCATTCCATGAAAGCTACAATCAAATGGATGAGCTCCTCCTCAATTAATAGAAATCATGCAATGAAAATTTATGGGAAAATTCATCCAAAAGAGGACAATCGCGAGACCTCATTAATCTCCTCGTTGAAGCAATATTGTTGGAATAACATCGTCGTGATCTCCCAAATGTGTCATCTTATTTTCCTTCCCCCTAAGCTAACAACTCTCTCAACTAACAACATAGGTTACATTTATAATCACCATGCATCAAAGGTTTAATCCAAATCACATCTCCTCTTTTGATCAAACTTCGTATAGAGACAGGAATGAAAAGCATGGTGTAATCACATGAATTTGTAGCTAAAACCATCCTCCTAAGAGTGGAAAACACATGAATCCCTATCCACATTCATGCTAGCTAACCTAAGGATTCAAACGTTGGAAATGGATCAAAATTTCTCATTGAGGCACCAAAAAGGCATTAAATTCACGAGAAGGGCAAGAAAATTCATTCAAGCCAAGGTTGGGCTCATTTCCTCAAACTCATCAAAGCCTCCTAGGTTGGATCACACTATGCCCAATTCCTCTTTCCTCTCAGCCTAACTATTCCCTTCCCTACTTTACATTAATTCACAAGGTCTCCCCGACTATGCTCCTTCTTATGAGATTTTTCCTTTGTAGGTTTGAATGTTGGTCTACTTTCATGGAAGTTAAATTGACTCCACCCATGACAATAGGTGCCATATTTTTCATCAAAGTGAGTGAAAATTAGAATAGTCCCAAGTTAAAATCGTATGATAATCAAAGGGGCTTGGAGGAGACATTGTCAACTCCCAGATTCAACCAGTGAGAGGGGTGTCTCAATTTAGTCAGTCGGTCACAACGATAAATTCTCTTCTCTATCATCATGCATCTGGGGTCCCTTCCACTGCCAGGCCCAGATTATTGCAATGGACTTTGACGACCCCCTCCATGCCTTTAGTGTCCACATCTCTCGATCGATTACCAAATAAAAATTGAAGACCTCCATTGTTAGGTAAATCAACAAGATGCTTCAATTATGACATTAATTGAAACAATCCAAAGTCAACAAACACAAATCAAGGAACTTGAAGATGGGATGGACCGGGTGAGGCAAGAACTTGTTGACCTTCAAGGCAATCGCAACAATGTGGATGCTAGAAGCACTGCTAACAACGCCCTAAACGGTCCTTTGGACAAGATTTCAATAAACCCTACTTAATATGCCATGACAGTTCCATGCAAATGTATTTTGATATCTAATTAGTATTGTAGAGTTTATAGTTGTAGTAGTTTAAGTTATAGTTATAAGAAGACAATAAGTAAGCGGTGGGAAGACAATTTTGGGAGTCTCCTATATAATCTTCTTGATATTTTTGTATCTCTAGAAAATATGTAAATCTACTGATTAATATGCTATGACTGGGCACAAAGTTAATACAAAATTTTCAACATTCCTGTAAAAAAAAACAATAATAATGTCTTTAGTGGTTCGCTTGGACCTCCTTGTTTTAGGATGAGCTAGAAGGATGAATTCTTAAATTCCCTCTTTATATTTTTTTAGGGAATATATTCAGTTATAATATTAGAAGAATTTTCTTCTATGATTGGACATCCTCAAATTTCAATCCTAATATGTTTTTCTCCTATTATCTATATCTCATCATCTTTTTCATCTGCATGAGCTATTTGAGCTTCCTCGTGATGTTCTTCCTCCTTAGCAACATGAGCCTCTTATTAAGGTTACTCTTCATGTTCATTTGCTACAAGAGTGACTTCTACCCTATAGGGTTCTTATAAAAGAGCTTATGAGGTATGATTCATATGGGAAAGGGAATAAATTACAAGCAATTTGATCAAACCATGATGAGTAAACTAGTGATGGAGTTCTGACATGATCTAACTTTTTGCACCATTAAATATAGGGACCATAAAAGAAAATAAGGCATGTTAATCAATCTATAATGCATCAAATGATTCAAAAACTTGAAATGGTAGCTAAACAAGAGGTCTGTTTATATGTATGTAGCATTAAAATTACCCAATACCACACTTCAAATTCCCTTTCATTGTGAACTTTCTTATTGTTTCATCCTATTTTGTTCTATAACCAAGTTGTCCTTCATTAGTTTGAGAACTCTTGTTTGTTTCTTATGTGTTTCTCCACTACTTAAACCCTTATGATCCATTTCAAGGGTGATGTGATGGATGGAGGATGATATTGATAAAGTGCCATAAATGGATAATTTTTAGATGAAGTATGGAAGGATGTGTTGTACTGCCATTCTGTGAAGGGAAACCACTTGACCTATTGTGTCTGTTTATCACATACATAATGAAGATATCCTTTTAAACATGTATTCACAGTCACATTTTTCTCATCAGATTGAGGATGATAATATGAGTTGTGATCCAATAAAGTACTCAAACAAGAAAATAATGAAGTCCAATAATGTATAGTAAAAATTGGACGTTCGTCACTTAAAATTATCTTCAAGATTCCATATAGATTTTGGATTGTTTCCATGAATGTTGTTGCCACTATCTCGCTTTAAAAGGATGAGAAAGAGAGAGAAAATGTGCATACTTTGTCAGTCGATCAACTATTGCCATAGTGACATTATTTCCTTCCATTATGGGTAAATATGTAAAACAATCCATTGAAACTAATTCCCAATGTTGACTTGGTATAACCAATGGTTGTAGGAGACCTGGGGTCTTGATTATCCCTCCCTTGTTTTGTTGGTAGAACACACATTCTATAGTACCACATTTTATTTGACCTCTGTGATGCACATTATGATAGATGCAATTATTATTTGAAGGTATCAATTATATATGTCCCAGTTCATTTCTAATATGTGATGATCACATTTTATGCTCATGACATTGATAGTAAGATGCCCCCTGGAAGTATCCTAGGTTTTTCCCCAAATTTCAGAGTTTGGCTAGAATTTCTCACTGTGTCAATTTTTTCAAACAAATTATGTGTAGATGGTTGTAGGTGCTCTTTTTACAATTTATTTCAAGTAAACAAATACAATGCTGAATGAATGTTCCAAAGTTTCTTTGAATAATAATATGGTGATTATATTGGACTCAGAAATGCACACATTGCAGTAGTATATTTGCACCAACAAAATATATTAAGAGTAAACAATCCTTTCATCATTTAACAATATATATTGCGATATTGAATGGAATAAAGGAACTTGAGGTATTGTTCCAACAAAGTAATCTCAAAATATATATTAATCCTCTTTGTGTAGCTACAATGATAAAATCCTCAGGAATGTGGCCTCTTATGTATTTGTCTTTAAACTACTACAACAATAATATGAGTTCCCAAATAATAAAGGAAACTTGGTCTGGTCACGAAAATGATCATATGCCCAGAAAATGCACTAGCAACCTCCACTTGACCTTTCTAGAGCTAACTTGGCCCACGCACTATAGATTTTCCTCCCACAATGGACTCAACCGAAAAGGATATAATCAACCCATTTTATGACTAATATTGGCCCTTTAAACTCAAACTTAGTTAACCAAAACATGAATGCTTAGTTCTCAATAACTCGTCCGAACCACAATTAGTAAGATAAATAGGGACTCATCTTTCCTTGACAGTGATAATCTTAACTTCTTGGCTGCTCTACACACAACAATGAACTCGACCAACATTTGAGAAGGGACTAGACCTTCTTTCTTCAGCACCCTCGACATCAATTTTATGGCTAACTTGCCTAGCAATAGGAGAGCCAATGCGGCCTCACATGAAACTTAGATCTAGAAACTTTGACCAACAAGAGAATAGGTACTTCGATCCCCAAGAATGTGTCTCAAATTTGGCTCTCCATCTCCAATAAACTCAACTTGTAAATAGACATATAAAATGCCCAATATTAGAAGATAAAATCAAGTGATAACACTATTACCTCACTTATTGATGCAACCATATGGCTGCCACACCCTAACACCTTATCAGGACTATTTCACCCTTATAAACCTTTAAAGCTCCATGCTCACATATACATATCGGAAGCGTAGTTTGGTGCCTTTTCTTTAATTTTGGGACCACTTAAACTATCAGAACGCATTACATTATCGGAAGTGTTTTATTCAACTTTAGCCTTAAAACCCCGATCAACACTTTTTATCGCAATACATAGAAACGCAGGAAATACATGGGAAATCCCGCTCCACACATATATCTGGATCTCAAATATTTAAATCCGCATTCATATATATCGGTGGGTCTACTCTTTGTCCATCACCTTCATATTGCGCGCTCCGATCACCGATCCCTGATTGGCTGATCTCCACCGTTCATTCCCTTTTCCAATCCAACGGTTCACAACTATTTCGGGTAGATAATTAACACGGGGATTAGCCACCCGATAAAGTGGTTTCCCTATTCACCCTCGCTGCTACGTGTTAAAGGGTGAATGGGATCAGGTGATAACCATTCAATACCGCTTACAGTTCTTCAGCCACCCGAAATAGCATGCACTGTAGCAAACTACTTTCGTGATCCATTGGTCATGGTTGATCGCGATCTAACGGCTATGATTTAATCACATATCGCATAGTCACAATCCTCCAAGCTAGGCTTTGTCTAATCTAAAGTGTCGATCCGATATTCTTACAGACCTGATATGGATATAAGACACCCTTTATAGGATTTCAAATCCATATTTCGGATCTGGTTTTGTGTTATGTGATGATTCTTAGTGTAAATGGGATTTTCGCTTGCGGAACTAAAACTATGTAATAAACTTCGGCGACCTGGCATCAAACAAGGATATTTCAAATAAATCCCCGACTTCTATCAATCATATGATTTAGGCGTTAAACATAATAAAACAAAGGGATAATCACCTGACCCGAATACAAAGAATCTTAAAGCATACAAGGGTTTCCGTAGGCTCGATAATCGATCATAAACAAAACATCATTCATTCACAATAAAATAATTATAGAGTCTTTCCTTGGCCTGATTACACAAATAAAGGATCTCTGTTTTCAAAATACGATCCACACACTATTCTTGTTCTCGCTCTACTCCATCCTCTCTTGAATCTTTCCTCTCTGGCTCGATTCTTCAAATTAGTGGCCTCCATTCCTAATATGCCCATAGGCTTACAATCCCATCATGAATCCTATCTCTCTATTTCTCCTCAACTTCAGAAAAGAAAGGGAAATACATATATGTCCTATATAACAATCTCCTTCACAATTGAAGGGATAGACTACATGTTTAGAAATGAAATCCTGTCCTAATCTGAACAATTCTAACTACTTGGCTTGACCTCCATGCAAGGAGGATCACTTGCCACTTATTTCCCAATTCTGTTTAGAATTAGGCAACAATTAACTACTTACATACTTTGCAATTAATAAAATTAAACAACCAATTCTTCCTCCAAACTTTCATTAGCCACAACATGTGACCACACCATCACATTGCTGGCTAGGCCTAGATGCTCCTACATCACTTATCTTCTTCAAATCATTTTCTACACTGCTTGGTAATTTAATTGTGAGTTAAATTACATGCATTAAATGTCAATCCAGGTTCGTATACTTGTGAAGTACACTTGCACATTATATGCTAAGAAATTAACTCTCAATAAAAAGGAAATTAACATATGGAAATTATTGTAAGACTAAAAAAATCCGATTAATGTAAAGTTCTAAATGAGCACACACACACATCATTTCTCAAAGACTATATCTATTAAAGCATTGAATTCGAACTTGAAATAAACAAGCTATTCTAGTTCTATATTATGAAAGATTTTTGAAATTCCATTCTATTGGATTCAAAAATGAATCTAAATTGTTGAACTTGAAAGTAATTCTAATCTATTGAACCTGAAATAAATTCTAATCTATTGATCTTGAAAGAAATTCTAATCTGTTGAAAGTAAATGACTTGAAATTAAATGCCTAAAACCTATTGATATTACTGATGCATGCATGCTAAATAAAGCCAATCATAACTATCAAATTATCTATGAATATCAAACTATGCAACTTAAATGAAGTGAGCATAAAATAACATAAAGAAAGTGCATAGAAAATGAAACATCTAATCAACATGATCGAAATAAACTTTGCATAAAATGAACATAAAAGAAACTAATCTATCTTGCAGAAATGAAACACTATAATACACTCATACTCATCAATTGGACATCATGAAGTGCATGAGAGGTAGAAAGTTCAAGAAGTTATTGATCAAACACAAAATCTCATCATGAAAGCACAACCATATCAAAGGATTGTATTAAAATCAATAGTATTCATAACAACAAGCATAAACATAACAAATCCTTAGCGTTCCAAAACTTAACATTGAAGCATGAGAATAATTCCGAAACTTAACACACTTTTAAGAGGAGAAGGAACTCTTATTTATACAAAAAATAATATAAGAAATTCATAAATATAGATCCACAAATCTCTCCTAGATCCACATATCTCTCCTAGATCCACAAATATCTCATGCGGTTACAACCATGTGTTAACATCTAGCAACTAGCATCTCTCCATATATTCTCACAAATCTCTCATATTCGCTTATTAAAACTTCCATGATTCTTCTCTATGAAATGTGTTTGATCAATGATCTCAAATCTTCCTCAAATATTCCTCAAATGTTCAAGCGTTTGAAGAGGAAATTCGAATTTGAGACTTAGAGTCCAAATATGATTGTGTTGGAATCTTCAAATATGCTTACACACATCACAAAACTCATCCAAAGTTTATATATAAGTGAATACATGTTATTTTTCTAATATTTAACCATAAATTCACTCAAAATACCAAAATAAATGTTTTGGAAAATAATATGTCTAAACCCATATTTAATCATGAGGATGGTCTTAGTGCATGGTTATGGAGCTGCAAAATGTGGTAAATACTAAAGCAAAGAGAAAGGAAGGAGGGTGAAACATTTTGGAGACCCAACATCCCCCCCCAACTGAATATGTTTCCTATCCTTATGCAACTTTGCATTGATTCTCATGGAATGAAGTCATTTTCTGTAGCCTTTTGTAGCCTTGAGGAGTGAAAGATTTGTAACTTTGAGATACTCTAAAAGACTTGCAATTTTTCTTCAATTATTTCTTTTTCTCATGAGATTTTCTCTAAAATATATCTAAGTGGCAGCCCTTGTGGTTGGTTCTTGTGTAGCAACCATAAGTATTTCAAGTGTTGGTTCTTGTGTGGAAACACTTTCCTTTTATTCTTCTTCTTGTTGCAACCAAGAATATTTGAAATGCATTCAAAATGATGATCCATTCATATATATCAACTGATCCTTTCTCATAATTTGAATATTTTCAAAACATATCAATCTTTGAACCAAAGAGAAACATCATTTAGTTGGGAGAAGCATGTTGGTCAACAATATATAAAGTGATGGAATGTGGAATTGAAAAATGGTAATGAATATCGCCCCCCCCAATTGAAAGTGTTTATGTTTATTGAAAATGGGGAAAGAAATGTCACATGGGAAATTTTCCAAATCATATGTCTTTTAGCATTCAAGGAATTAATGACTAAAGACTAGAAAACAACATACCTTCACCTACTTGAGAAACCAATGATCTATGCATTTGTGAGGTCTTGGATGTTATTGTTCAATCACAAAATATGAAGTGAAATAATATGATTTGCTTCTTCATCTATTGGTTGTAGGAATGAAGGATGGAATCTAAAATTAGAATTTTTATGCCTTCTTATTTCTAGAACTAAGCTAATTGAACCTTGAGTTATTAAAACACTACTGCAAGTTGCTGAAATCATATAGTCTTCGTTCATATTCACATTGTGGCATAATTCTTATCTATGTGAATAAATTTTGCTGATGTTCAACATAGAAAAAAATTGTTGGATTGTCGACCATTAATGAATGTCGTTAACCAACACACGACCACTCACCATTAATGTCATTGTGAGTCAAGATGTCCAAGTACATCTTACTAGGTAGGAATAGATGAGTTGGAGTTGAGTCACTTAGAATATCCAACAAACAAGGGAAATTGATGAATTCCTATTGTTTATTGGCAAGAGATCTTTCCATTAAGGCATGCAAGCCTCAAGTTACTACAAAGATCTCTAGTCTCGACCTAGATAGCGTGCTGAAGTTGATGGGTCAAGACTTGTTAGAAGAAGGGCCTTAATGAATCTCTCATCATCTAACAAAAGAATAAAGTAATGATGTAGAGGATGATAGATGAAATATTTTCATTTATCAAGCAGGATTTATTTGGCAAAAAAGAAAGAGGACAATGGGGTAACTCAACATTGTAAGTGAGATGAATGAGTTTATTCATGGGTTAGGGATGAAATGTAGGTGAGGCAGGAAATTATGAAACTTTCACAATGGGAAATGGTTTTGAATTCATGCTCTAGTACTAGGGAGATGGAAATTCCATGGACATCAATCATGGTTTAGAAAGAGGAAAATGAAACAATAGTAATGGTAAAATTGGTATTTGAGAGGCTTTGTTTGATAGAAATGACATACATGGAAGTGATTTGAAATGGACATGCACTTAATTTATTAGTGATTCCACTAAAACATGCTTCTTATAAAAATAAGTTGGTCTTTGAAAACCACTTGTGCATAGATTGATTATCTTTGATCATCTTGGAACCTGCTGTTAGAGTATGCACAGAAGAAACAAAAAAAATCATACACACAGCAGAAATCATGAGACAACAAATTTAACGTGGTTCACCCAACCAATCTGGGCTACATCCACCAAACAAAGGCATCAACAATCTTATTATTCAACAGGAGATTACAACAACATAATTCCTCACACCCTCTCAGCTCAAATATCCTCGACGGGCTTACATTTTATAGCTGGGAGTAGAAAACTAAATCATAAATTCTCTCACAACAAATATAGGATGCAATAACTCCTCCTCAGGAATAACTGGAGCTAACTTAGCAACAAATCCTATTGTTGTCATATTCATGAGATTTTTTCAAAAATTAATTAACAGAAAATCTCAACAATCTCCACCTTGTCAACAATTAGCCTGATACCCTGTTCCTTTATTATTTTATCTTTTCTGCAAGCCAAGAGAAGCTAGACACCAACGTAGCTTCTCTAACAAAACTGGTTTCGTGAACATGTCTACACAGTTTTCCTTTGTATGCACTTTTTCAAGAGAGACTCCCCTTTCAGTGATAACCTGTCTTACAAAATGGTACTTGATAGGTATATGCTTTGATTGACTATGATAGGCCAGATTCTTAGCCAAATGAATTGCACTTTGACTATCACAAAATAACTTGATGTTGTCCTGTAACCTACCAAACTCACCAAACAAACCTTTCAACCAAATTGCTTCTTTGCAAGCATGTGAAGCAGCTTTGTATTCTGCTTTAGTAATGGATAAAGCAACAATGTTCTGTAGCTTTGACATCCAGCTAATAGCTCCACCTGCAAGAGTAAAGACATACCCTGATGTTGACCTTCTCTTATCCAAATCACCTGCAAAATCGGAATCAACATATCCGCAAACAAATTCACTACTCCTGTTATAAGTGATACAATAATCACTTGTGCCTCTCAAATACCGAAGCACCCATTTCACTACTGACCAATGTTCTTTTCCTGGATTTTCCATATACCTGCTGACAACCCCAACTGCATGTGAAATATCTGGTCGAGTACAAACCATCGCATACATCAAACAACCTACTACATTGGCATATGGAATTCGAGACATATATTCTTTTTCTTCATTTGTATTAGGACATAAACTAGAAGAAAGCTTAAAATGGGAAGCTAAAGGGACTGAAACAGGCTTCACATTGTTCATACCAAACCTCGAGTATTTTCTCAATAGACTTCTATTGTGATAGCCACAACTTACTATTGCTCCTGTCTCTGAAAATCTCCATGCCCAAAATTTGTCTTGCTGCTCCTAGATCTTTCATATCAAATGTCCTAGCCATATGAGCCTTTAACCTGTTGATCTCTATTATGCTTTTGCTTGCTAAAAGCATATTGTCAACATACAACACTAAGATAATGAACATGCCATTACTTAATTTCTTAAAGTAAACACAATGATCATATTCACTTCTTATATATTTTTGACTCATCATGAAAGAATCAAATTTCTTGTACCATTGTCGAGGCGACTGCTTCAGACCATACAATGATTTCTTGAGCCTGCAGACAAATTTCTTGTTGTGATTTTGAACAAACCCTTTCAGTTGTTCCATGTAAATCTCTGCATCTAAATCTCCATGTAAAAATGCAGTTTTAACATCTAGTTGCTATAATTCTAAATCAAGTAAAGCAACTAATGCTAATACAATTCGAATTGAAACAATTTTTACAATTGGTGAAAATATCTCATGAAAATCAATGCCTACTTTCTGAGAGAAACCTTTTGCGACCAACCTTGCTTTTTACCTGTCCTCTGTATCATCAACACCCCTTTTCAATTTGTAAACCCATTTACATCCCACAATTTTTCTATCTTTAGGAAGTTCTACCAAATCCCATGTGCCATTCTTGACTAATGCCATCATCTCGTCCTTCATAGCTTCTTTCCACTTTTCACTTTTAGAACCTTCTACAGCTTCCTGATAGCATAAAGGTTCATCATCATTAGCGGTTAAAGCAATTGAAGTAACATAATCATCATACCTTTTAGGAGGACGTTTGATTCTTGTGGACCTCCTTAAAGATGTTTCTGGTACTTCCACAATTTGCTGATTATTATCTGTAGGAACTTCTTCATGATCTGCATCTGAAACATGTTCATGATCTGCATCTGAAACTTGTTCATCTTGACTATCATCAGTATTTGAACTGGTTTCAAACTGAATGTGTTGAAGCTTAGATACATTATCCTGTTTCAATTTATCATCTACATCTGGATTTTCAAGTGAAGATTCATTAAATTTAATATCTTTGTTAATGATGATCTTGTGAGTAGTAGGATCCCACAACCGGTACCCCTTAGTCCCATCACCATATCCAACAAAGATATATCTTTTTGATTTAGGATCTAATTTAGAACGTTGATGTTTCAGAACTAGAGCATATGCATCACAACCAAAAACTTTAAGTTTAGAATAATCACAAGGATGACCTTTCCATACCTCTTGAGGAATTTTGCATCCTATTGCAGTTGATGGTGATCGATTTATCAAATAGCAAGCTTTAGAAACTGCTTCTGTCCACAATTCATGCTGCAAATTGGCATTACTAAGCATACTTCTTGCTCTCTCTAAAAGAGTCATGTTCATGCGTTCAACAACTCCATTTTGATGAGGAGTATATACAGTGGTTTTATGTCTTTCGATCCCAGCGTCCTTGCAATAATTATCAAATTCCTTTGAAGTAAACTCACCACCATTGTCAGTTCTTAAACATTTAATGGTTCTTCCAGTGATGTTTTCAACTAATGCTCTAAACTGTTTGAAAACTGTGAATACATCAGACTTCTTCTTTAACATGTAGACCCACACTTTTATAGAGAAATCATCAATAAAAGATACAAAATATGACGATCCTCCATATGAGGTTGTAGGAGATGGACCCCAAACATCAGAATGGATATAATCAAGGATTCCCTTACTAGTATGTTTTCCAGTTTTAAACTTCTGCTTGCTTTGTTTCCCAAATAGACAATGTTTGCAGAAATCTAACTTAATAGACTTTAAATTAGGAAGTAACTTACGATCAGATAAAATCTTTAAACCTCTTTCGCTCATATGGCCCAACCTTTGATGCCATAAACGAATAGAATTACTGTCGTTTTCAGATACTGTAGAAACATGATCTGACTCTGTTCTTCCTTCTAACTGAAAAAGATTTCCAACCTTCTTTGCTTTCATTACTAGTAAAATTCCTTTATAAACTTTCATTACTCCACCTTGAATAAAAGTTTTATATCCATTAGTGTCTAGTACTCCTAGTGAAATGAGGTTTTTTCTTAGTTCAGGTACATGTCTTACATCAGTTAGAATTTTATTTGTCCCATCAAACATTTTAAGCTGGATGCTTCCAATTCCCACAATGTTACATGTGACATCATTTCCCATGTAAACTACTCCATCATTGATTGATTTATAAGTTTTAAACCATTCTCTATGAATGCACATGCGATTTTATGCACCAGAATCTAACAGCCAACGTTGATCATGATTAGACAAACTAACTGATAACACTTCATCACTCATACTTGAAATGGATGCCGAACCTGTATCTGTCATGTTTGCTTCTTTCTTCTCTGTCGAAGGGTCTTCTTTGGATGTTTGCTGTCTCTTCCAACAGTCCTTCTTCAAATGTCTCGATTTGCTACAAAACCAACATTTTACCTTACTCTTCTTCCCTTTCGATTTTGAACGCGAGTTGTTGTGCTTACTGAAGCGTCTTTCTTTAGAACGACCTTTGACCATCATTGCTTCTGATGTAGAAGTTTCTGAATTTGACCTCTTCCTTGTCTCTTCGGACAAAAAAGCTCCAACAACATCATCAAATTCAAGGGTTTCTGATGAACTAAGACTTATAGAAGTAACAAAATGATCCCATGACTCAGGCAATGAGCATAATAAAGTTATAGCTTTATCTTCTGATTCAAATTTTACTTCTATACTTTCTAACTGCACTAGGAGAGTATTAAAGGTATTCAAATGATCAGTAATAGATGTACCTTCCTTCATGCACAAACTATATAACTGTCACTTCAGAAGAATCCTATTGGTTAAGGATTTTGTCATGTACAACTTTTCAAGCTTTGTCCACAAACCAACAGCAGTTTTCTCTGACACGATGTTAAACAAAACATCATCCGCCAAACACAGTCGAATGCCACTCAATGCTCTTTCATCCAAGTCACTCCATTCATTATCTGTCATGGTGTAAGGTTGTTTGGCTTTTCCTAACAATGCCTTCGCCACGCCTTGTTGCACGAGTAGATCATACATCTTCACTTTCCAGATCTCGAAGTTGTTTTTGCCATTGAATTTCTTGATAAAAAATCGAGCACTTTGATTTTTTGCCATGTTGTGACACACAAAATCTCCAATTCCAATTTTTAATAAATGAAGTTTCTATTTAAAAAACTGCCCTTCATCAATAAAATGCCTTTGCCTTACAATATAATGCTTCTGCCTTATCATGTCATGGCAGATTACAATTTTAAAAATAAAATATGATATAAATATAATATCATATATAATACAAAACATACAAATCGGTGCTTATCTTTATACAAAGAAAATATAATAACATCGATTCATGTAAATCGATCTGTCTTCATCCGTCGAATCTGCAACACTTCGTTCTTAGGTCCGAGCAATGTTCTGCAATTACAATTCTCATCATCAAACGTACGACGGGAATCGGTTTCACCATTCTGCTGAGCGTCAATACTATTACCCCTCCCTTCAACCTGCAGATCGATTCCTAAAGCCGTTTCATTCAACAGATTCTTCCACGCGATTGTAATATCGCTCCTTCGACATTCTTGAGATTTCAACGCCAAGCCAGAATTTGGCTCTTTAACCAGATTTATAACGCTGTAACTGTGAATCGATCTTACTCTTCTATCAACATTCCTCAATTAAGTATTACGCCTTTAAATTGGATTCACACTTCTCACAACAGCACGCAGGATCAATTTAAAACTGACATACTCATATACATAATGAAAGAAAATCGTAACCACAAAACACATGATTTATATTATTTCTGAATTCAGATTACAATACGTTTTTATTGAGCCAGGTTACCTTGGCAGCGCTGGATATACATGCGTCTGGCTCCTAGTCCACAACCTGTTCAACGCTGCCTGGCTTGCAGTCGTAACCGGCTTAACGCACAACAACAGACGCCATGACACGTACCAGCTCAACAATAGTGCTCCGATACCAATTGTCAGAGTATGCACAACAGAAACAAAACAAATCATACACACAACAGAAATCATGAGACAACAAATTTAACGTGGTTCACCCAACCAATCTGGGCTACATCCACCAAACAAAGGCATCGACAATCTTATTATTCAACAGGAGATTACAACAACATAATTCCTCACGCCCTCTCAGCTCAAATATCCTCTACGGGCTTACATTTTATAGATGGGAGTAGAAAACTGAATCATAAATTCTCTCACAACAAATATAGGATGCAATAACTCCTCCTCAGGAATAACTGGAGCTAACTTAGCAACAAATCCTATTGTTGTCATATTCATGAGATTTTTTCCAAAATTAATTAACAGAAAATCTCAACACCTGCAAAATATTAGCACTAATATGCAATAAAATGTAAGATTCTCAATAGAGAGAGGTGGTCAGTCTATCTTGATACGATATATACACAAATTCATAAATAGTGTTAATAAGACAAATTCAAGGAAGATAAAAATGAAATGCATTTTTACTTATTGGGAAGCAATGCACTTTGGACTACCTATTAGTGTTTTGTTCATAAATTCTTTGTTTGATATCAAATTTAAGTGATTCAAAAACCAGTTCATAGAAAATTCATATTAGAAACATGTTTTTAATGATTTGATGATGTTTTCAAAGTCCAAGTGCTTCAAAATCCATAAATAATGACCAATTTTTGACAGTACCAAACTCTAATGAAAATAACTTCACGACATAGAGCTCATCGAGATGTTTCCAATGACATTTGAGTCACCTCAAACATATGTCATATGAGAAAGTTATGCCTATCTGAAGTTTTTGGAAAATAAGTAAAAAACATTGCAGGGGTGCTACATGGCAGCGCTGGAAGGTGCCATGTGGATTGTACAGAGGCTAACGTGGCAAGGTGATTTGGACTATTGATGTGGCATTTGAAGTGGCAGACAATTGGGCGATGAAGTGGAAAGATAACTATGCAGTTGAAGGGTAATGTTGACCAATCATGGCAGCGATAGTTTGACCAAATTGTCACAAGGTTAATAATAATGATTAAAATGTCACATGATTAAATTTTTTTGGCCTCCATGGAATTTGTATTCATGAACTCCATTCAATAAATCAAACAACTCACCAATAAATCGCAACACTATTTTTATGAAAAAATAGAAAAATATATTATTTAAAATTTAAAACCTTAACAATGCGAGAAAATAACAAATGATGCAACAAAATGACAAATTCTCAACAAAATAAATCTAAGATTTCTGAGGAGTCCAAGTGTCCAAGTGTAGATTCGATGGAGGCCAAAGCCATGGAGAAACCTAGGCGCCATTTCATTTTTCACATGCGCTGTGACCACCGTTCAAACCCTCGACCAATTTTAAATGCACGGTTTTTTTTATAAATGGTTTCGGTTTTTCAATTTTATTGCCTTGTAATGGTTTTGGCTCGCTCTTAGGTTTTAGTCATAGTTCATTTTTGTTTTTTTGCTCGTGTGTTTTTGTTTTATTTGTTTTTTTGTGTTATTTTATTGTTTTATATTTTTTATGTTTTGTTTTTTTTTGTTTTTTTATTGTTTTATTATTATTTTTTGAATGTTTTGTTTTTTTGGGTTTTAATTGTTTTTTGGTTTATTTTTAATTTTTAAATATGTTAGATTTGTTTTAATTGTTTTGTTTTTATATTTGTTTTATTGAATTTTTAAATGATTTTTTTTTTCATCATAAAGAACCAGTTTAGAATCTTTGAAAATAAATAAATAAATAAATTTTTTGTTTTTGTTTTTTTTTTAATAAAGAAAAAAAAATAGTTTTAACATGATTTGAAACAAAAGTAATTTAGTTGGAGATGAAATTTAAGTAATTTTGTTTTTAGAGTGAACAATAAATTTAGATCTCTTAGTCATTTCTCCAGATCTATGAATTTTATTGCAAAATTTCATTTCAACGCCAACTCATCCAATTTTCCTTTCTAATCTTCCATGTTGCAGCAAGGCATAGGAAGATAGCATACTCATGATTATCGCAATTCTTTATTTATTTGAAATTTGAAATTTGAAAAACAAAATAAGAAGAAATGATTTTAGACTTCGATTTTTAGCTCTCGAAACTTTGCTTGTTCTCCTTTTTCACAAATGCCCCTTTTCTTATAGATCTTCCTGCTAATGGTTAGTGAATGAGCTGGATCTTATTACACCACCCAATGAAAATTTCTGCGAAAATAATTGAAATCAAACTTCAAAATAAAAAGTCAAAAACTCACCAAGCTTGGTTTTATTCGTTAATTCTATCCTATTCTATTTTGAAAAAGTTTTTTTTTTGTCAGGTGTATGAGTATTTCCAGTGAAGCCTTTTAAAAATCAAGATCTCTAGTATGTTTACGTCCATGTTTGAAAAAAATACCTCAATGTTCACCAAGATATGAGAATCCGACTTTACATTTGGATTTGGTGCTAGGATTTGTTGAAGAATGGAAGAATGTTGTGGTGTAGTCCCTGTTAGAGTCGGTCTGGTTAGCCCTCCGTCAGAGATCAAAACTCTTTATGCATTTCATTTTTAGGTGTCCCGCTCCATTCATTCAACTGCATTCCGCTAGGGGCATGCCATGATCTGACGGAGAAAGTCATGCTAGTCATTTCCCCTCATGTCTGGCTCCTGCTGGCTTATGTCCTTGTGTCAAATAATCAAAAAGTCCATAACAGTCAAGGTCTGGTCCTTTAATGGACAAAAGTCATTTTGGGTCATTAGGTCTAGGGATTGATCAATTTGGTCTTTAAATATGTCCAGTAAAGCCATGCAGGCCAGAGTGATGTTCTTGCAAAGTAATGATCCGCAGAGTTTCATCATCATATTGATAGACTTCGACTATTCTTCAAAACTCTGTTTTGAAGAAAAGTCAAATAGTGTCATTTGTGACAAAATTTTTCAAAAAAAAGTCGACAGTTGATTTCTTCCGGTGCAGTCATGGTTCCCATAACCAGATGCTTTGTCATGCAATCCTAGCAAAACGTATCGAAAATTTCATCGTTTGAGCCAAAATTTCAGAGGAAAAGTGAAAATCAGGGTTATACTAAAATCAATGAAAAAGTGTTGAACAGGACATTAGAAAAGTGGGTTTTAAAAAAAGTAAATTTAAAACATGACCTCCAAGGCTATATATACAAGTTTTCATCAAATCAAAGGCATTGTGCTAATCCAAGCCTTGGAGAAACGTTGCAAAGGGTGTGAGTGTGCATCGTGAATGTTTGAGGGAGTTGGAGGCAGTTTGAAGGCGCACAGTGCACACAGATAGGGGCACGGCGCACACACCAGGCGTGGCGCACACAGAGCCTGCCCGTAGTTCAAATTTTCCACAGGCGTGACACATACCCAGCACGCGGCGCATTGGGCTTTGCGCGCGACGCACAGGGACAAAACGCATAGAACTTCACCAAATCACCTCAAATCTTTGTGGAGTTCATCTATTTGCAAGGTAGGCTCGAAACATCACTTGTGCATCAATTTTTTATGGGTGATATAAGGGTTTTTATGCCTGTAATTAAATGCAAAAAATTTTCTAAAGCAAACACAAGAAGACATCAAAGAAAAACTATTTTGCTAGGGTTTGTGCCACAGTGTTGTTGCTGCCAAGGTTATTTTTCCTACCCTACCCCTATTCCTTATTCCCATTATTGCATTCTTCCTACTATCACTGCCCTAAATTACTACCAAACCCCCTCACCTATCCCTCCACTATTTGGTCAACATAACATCCCAAACCCTACCTTGTTATAACATCCCAAACCCTACCCTATCAAAATACTCCAAAGCCCCCTACATATCCCTAAACAAAATTCTCTTATAACCCCTATTCCCATTATATTATCCCCCTCTGAATACTCCCTTGTTTCATTGTCCCCTTGGTGGAAGATTATCAAAACAACCTAGCTTTCATCATCATCAAAGGGGCAGCCTAAATTCAGTTCATAAAACAACAGTCATGGCATCCGAGGTTTCATCGGAGTATGAGGAGGAAACCCACAACGATACAGCTTCAGGAGAACAGGCCCCCAGGAGACATCACCAGAGTGGCAAACATGTTAGAGATGAGCCAAACACCCTCACCGAGTTGCAGGCATGCCCTCTTGCTATGTCATGTTTCCAACATTTAGCATGTCTTGAATTTTGTCAAAGGGTGGCAAATGTCAGAGTTCATCATGAGTTGGCCCGTCTTTTTGCACTTCACCTACAAGGAGGTTAGTCTATCTTGGCTGGGGTCACTTTCACATTGACACCCAAAGCCATATCAGTGGCAACAGGCATACCAAATGTTGGAGAACAGTGGCATAAGAAGAAGAAGGTGGAGAGGCATCATTATGAGCCTTACATTAAGGCCAGTTGTTTGAGTCAGCTTACAAGAGTCTTCCCGTTCAGATTTTTGAGAGATGAGTATGCTCCACTCATGAAATTGATCATGAAATACTTCAGTTGTGAGGGGAGGTTTTCTTGCCTTTATGCCTATCACATAAGGTTGCTCATGCACTTTATCAGGGTGCGAATGATGAACCTCCCATTTTTCATTTGCGGGAACATAGAGAGGATGAAAAATTTCATGTAGCACAAGACCCCTCGACAGCAGCTCAACAATGTTTATCACTTTTCTCTTATCCGGATTTTGGTGGACCATCAGTTGGGATTGCAGGGTATTGCTTGGGAGGACTTCATCTCCCGTGACTTGTTCAGTGCTCCACAGGTAGTATCAGAGGCAGAGCATGAGATAGGTGGTCCATCACATCAGTATGAGCGCCATGAGACTGCTACTATGCTAGTAGTGATCACCTATCAGAGAGGCAGTAGACCCTTATTTGCAGCAGCAAAGCGAGTGTTATCTCCACTCGGGGTGGAAGGGGCCTCGCTTTCGACATCAGCATCACATGAGCAGGGCAAAGGTAAGGAGCCAGTGCAGGAGGAAGGGCCATTAGGTGAACGAGAGACCGAATTTGTTCTCCTCCATGATGATGAGACAGATACAGAACCAACAAATGTAGAGCTTACAGAGATCATCTAGGAGCAGCAATCAGTGATTGAGGCCTTATCCCTTGACTTGGAGAGGGCCAAGTGGAACATGAAGTACCTGGAGCAGAGAAACAATCATCTTGAGGATCAACAGCTGATTATGGAGCTGCAAAAGATTCGTGAGCATCGCCAAGCTACTCAAAGGAGAAGAGTTGAGCTCACATCATTGGAGCAAGAAATCAATGAGGATTGGGAGGCCCATCTCGAGAGTGTGGATATGCACTTGGAGAGGCTGCTGGACAAGGCTGATCAGGACCTTGCCTTGCTGAGACACATGGCTTATTGTTACGGGACACGAAACATGAGTGCAAGGGCCTAGATAAGGAGCTTGAAGGCAAAATTGAGGAAAGCAACAAGAAAGGCAAAAGAGGCAAAAGAGCAATATCGGCTTCGAATCTTGGTTGAGGTTTCCTTGGCCCATCATAACACCCCATAGGGAACCTCTAGCCTAAATTTCAAGAAATTTGGGGAATTTTTGGTCACATGACAAATTTTTGGGAAAAACACAGGGTTTTTCTCCCAGTGGCGCGGTGCTAAAATTCTAGAGCTCCAAATGAGGAATGGTTTGCATTTTTGGATTCAACATGGAAAATCACGACTACTGGTGCCCGGACAAGAAATTTTGACAAGATATGAGTCTCCAAAAGGTCAAAAAACACCCAAAAATGGCCTCTCTGCCCCTTTTTTGACACATAGGAAGCAGTCTTGGGAGAATGGAGATTTGGAGGGGAAAATGAGCACCAAATTCAAAAATTCTAGTGGGGTTAGAAAGTAGACAGGACAAGCTTTCCAACAAGCCCACTTGGGCACATTTTGGACACCTGCAAGTGCCCCAAAATAGGCCCCAAAGTAGCGCGGCGCACAGAGGAAAAATTGCCAAATTTGCTTCTGTTTCGCGAAATTTCGGTTCGCGACTTCTCCAAGTGGGCCCGCTCATCTACACTTCGGTTTTTTGGCACCAAAGGCGGAATTTAAAGTATTTTTTCTCCATATTGGCTTCTATCCAAGTGGCAAAGGAAAGCAGACGGTCACCCAAGCCAAATGTCATGTTTGTAGCACTGCACCTGTAGCTGATGGTTGGCTCTTCATCTCCATTTTGTAATGATTTGAGTAACTCCCCAACCCTTGGGCGTTCTATCTCTTCCTTACACATTCTATATATTGTATGCAAGCTATTTGCAAAGGGTTGGTTGGCTTGTAACTTCTGGGAGACTATGGGAAAGAAACTCTGTTTCTTCACTGTGTATTTTTGACAGAGAATTAATGAAAGGCAACGGCTCTGTTTCATGAGATTCTTGTGGTTGTGAGTGTAGCAAATGTGTCTCTTATGTTTTCATATGTATTTCGTTATGTTTCATAATTCAATTCATGTTCATTTTCAGTGAAATTTTCTGAGTGAGATTAGGTAGAATTCAATTTTATTGTTCTGCCTGTGGGAAAATTTCATGTTCAGTGTTTTTCTTCTGTTGAAAAGGATTCATGTAACTATGCCCTTTTCACTTTCTTCAACAATTTATTCATTCCGTGTTACCTCAAACTAAATTGCTACATTTTCCACCTGCCTTACCTCACGGAATAATCTGTGCCTTTGCATTAAATTCTCTATTCCTTGCTGATCGTTGGTCCCATACCATCCCAGAAGCTCGGTCATTCATGAAAATGGTTTCTTGTATCCCTATTCACTTACTAGCCTAAGATCAATATTTCACTGTAAGTCATCTCAGACCGTTTTTGCTTATATATTCACTGAGCGTGACTCGGAGAGAGCCCTCTCCTGTTCTGGTAGGGCTAGCTACCAGACTGAGCGTGGTTTGTGGTTACCCTAAATTTTTCCTTCCTTCAGCCTCAGGCAGATTTAGGTGCTAACAGTCCCTTTTTGAAACCAATCTTCAATGTAGTCCTCACTCTCCTGGTTCTATTCTTTAATTATCATGCCTTGAATTTCTTCTGGAAACTCTTTATTTTTTAAAGGGTACCCAGGATCTGGAGACAAACATGCAAAAAACTATTCAATTTCTGGCTCAAATGGTTTCTCCTCATCAGCTATAGTCCATGGCTCTTGGCTCTTCTCCAAATGTTTGATCATCATTCTAGATCTCTTGTCCATAAATGGATTAGTATCAAAACTCTTATAGTACAAAAAGTGATTGAAATTTATGCATTCTATTTATCATGCTTTACATATGCAGCTAAAATTGAGATTAAAAGCTAAAAAGACATTCTAGATTGGAAACTAACACCTATGTATACTTTCCCAACAACGACACGAAAATGTTGGGTAATTTGATTGTGAGTTAAATTACTTGCATTAAATGTCAATCCAGGTTCGTATACTTGTGAAATACGCTTGCACAATATATGCTAGGCAGTTAAATCTCAGTCATAAAAGAAATTAACCTATGGAAATGATTGCAAGACTCAAAGAAAATTAATTAATGAAAAGATCTAAATGAGCACACACACACACACATTCTTTCTCAAAGACTATATCTATCAAAGCATCAAATTTAGAACTTGAAAGAAACAAGCTATTCTAATTCTATACTATGAAATATTTTTGAAATTCTATTCTATTGGACTCGGAAATGAATCTAATTTGTTGAACGTGAAAGAAATTCTAATGTATTGACTCTTGAAAGAAATTCTAATCTATTGATCTTGAAAACAATTCTAATCTATTGAAAGAAAATGACTTGAAATTAAAATTCCTAAAGCCTATTGAGATTACTGATGTGTGCATACTAAATAGAGCTAATCATAACTATCAAATTATCTATGAATTTGAAACTAAGCAACTTAAATGAAATGTGCATAAAATAACATAAAAAAAGTGCATATAAAACGAAGCATGTAATCAAAAGGCTTGAAATAAAATTTGCAGAAAATGAACAAAAATGAAACTAATCTATCTTTCAGAAATGGAACACCAAAATGCACTCATACTCATAAAGTGACCATCATGAAGTGCATGAGAGGTGGAAATTTCAGGAAGTTATTGATCAAACACCAAATCTCATCATGAAAGCACAACCATATCAAAGGATTGTAACAAAATCAAAAGTATTCATAACATCAAGAATAAGTGTAACCAATCCTTAGCATTCCAAAACTTAAAATTGAAGCATGAACATAGTTCCCAAACGTAACACACCTTTGAGAGGAGAAGACACTCCTATTTATACAAAACCTAAGATAACTAATTCATAAATGTAGATCCTCAAATCTCTCCTAGATCCACATATCTCCTCTTCCTCGTCCTGTGGTGGAAGCTTGGCAAAAGTGACTACATGCATTCTTAGGGCCTTTTTGAGGCTGGATACATGGAAAACATTGTGAATCTTATACCCCTCCTAAATCTCTAGCTCATAGTCCACCTCTCCTACATGACTCATAATCTTGTAAGGCCCATATTATTTGGATTTTAGCTTCTCGACCCCCTTCCTTTTGAGAAATGACTACTTGTAGGGTTTCAAATGATGATACAATGTGTCCCCAACCTCAAAGATACACTCAACCCTATGTTTTTTTGCATAGTTCTTTTGTTGGTTATGGGCCATCTGCAAAATGTCTTTGAGGACCCGCAGTAAGTCATGGCTCTCATGAACCCAATCCTTAGCCAGAGGAGCTTGACTATCCCCAAATACCTGGTCCAAAAATGTTGGAGCTTCATATCCATACAAGGCTTTGAATGGTGTAATTCCTAATTACATGTGGTAAGTGGTGTTATAATAGTGCTCTCCTAGGTGTAACCACTTTAGCCATGCTTTCTGTTGGCCTGATACATAGTTTCTGAAATAGCCCTCCAGCCATTTATTGACTATCTCAGTTTGTCCATTAGTCCATGGGTGGTAGTTGGTACTAGGCATTAATTCCATCCCAACCAGTATGAAAAAATCTTTCCAGAATCCTCCCATGAACCTATTATCTACACGTTATATGTCACTCTCAATGGTTTTCAACGCTCTCATGAACCCAATCCTTAGCCGGAGGAGCTTGACTATCCCCAAATACCTGGTCCAAAAATGTTGGAGCTTCATATCCATACAAGGCTTTGAATGGTGTAATTCCTAATTACATGTGGTAAGTGGTGTTATAATAGGGCTCTCCTAGGTGTAACCACTTTATCCATGCTTTCTGTTGGCCTGATACATAGTTTCTGAAATAGCCCTCCAACCATTTATTGACTATCTCAGTTTGTCCATTAGTCCATGGGTGGTAGTTGGTACTAGACATTAATTCCATCCCAACTAGTCTGAAAAAATCTTTCCAGAATCCTCCCATGAACCTATTATCTGCACGTTATATGTCACTCTCAATGGTTTTCAACAACCCATGCAATTTGAATACCTCTTTGAATAAGAACTCTGTCACCTGTGCTAATGAATATTTGGAATGTATGGTGAAAAACTGTGCAAACTTCATGAGCCTCTCCACAACCATGTAAATATAATCCTTCCCTTGCACCTAGGTAAATCCCATGATGAAATCCATGGAAATGCTTTCCCATTTTTGCTCTGGGATAAGAAGTGACTAGAGTAACCCTACCAGGTGAGTATTCTCTATTTTGTTTTTCTAGTAGACATTTATTTCTCTCACAAATATCATTGCATTTGTCTTGATTACCTTCCATGTGAACCTCTCTATGATCTGTCTATAGGTCTGCAAGTATGTGGGGTTCCCTACTAGGGGCAGGCTGTGTGTTGTCTACATAATCTTTTCTTTGAGTTGAGACTCTGGTGCCAAGTAAATCCGATCTTTGTAATAATTAATGTCATCTATGATGTGGTACCTTTCATCCTAGATTATCCCATAGAGGATCCCACAAGCAAATTTGTTTTGGAATACTCCCCCAATAGGAGGTATTTCGAGTTCCTTGAAATGTCCATAAGAGAGAGGGTGGATGACATTATCGAAAGGGCATTTTCTACCACATTGTTTTTTCCCTTCATATACTCAATATCAAAATCATATGCCTATATTTTTTTGATCCACTTCTGTAGTATTTCACTCAACTCCTTCTGCTCCATATGGATTCGTAGGCTGTTATCATCAGTCTTTAGTTTAAACCCATTCCTCATTAGGTAATATCTGAACTTGGCTAGTGCATGCATAATGGCCAAGATCTCCTTATCATAGATTGAATAATGTTTCTCATAATCCTTGAGTTTGTGGCTCTCAAACTCAATGGGGTGGCGATTTTGCATTAACACTATTCCAATCCCTATCCCTGAAGCATCACACTCAAGCATAAATGACTAAGTGAAATCTAGTAGTGCCACCAAAGGGCATGAACTCATTACATGCTTGATTCTCTCGAAGGTTTCTTTTGCCTTACCATAGCAACTAAAAGCCCCTTTATTTGTTAGCTTTGTAAGAGGTGCTGTCAAGTGCGAGAACCCCTTAACGAACTTCCTGTAATATGTGTAAAGGCTTAAGACACTCTTCAATTCAGTCACATTCTTTCTGGTAGGCCACTCAATTAATGCTCTAATCTTCTCCTCATGCACCTGAAACCCATTCTCTCAATAACATGCCCCAAATAGAGCATCTCTACCGAGCTCAGATTTGGACTGTTTTTCATAGAATTCATGTTCCTCCAAAATCCCTAACACTTCATCTAAATTCCTGAGGTGATCCTTCCAAGTTTTTCTATAGATGAGAATGTCATCAAAGAAAACTAGCAAATACTTCCATAATTGTTTGTTGAATACATGGTTCATGCAAGAATTAAATGTTGCGGGTCCATTGGTTAGCCCAAATGGAATAACCAAAAACTCATAGTGCCCATAGTGGCACTTGAAATCAGTCTCTAGGATATCCTGCTTCCGAACTCGAATTTGATGGTATCCTGAGTGAAGGTCATTGTTTAAAAAATACTTTTCTCCCCTTAGCTCATCAATCCTTGGAATGTGATATAAATTTTTTATTGTTCTTTTATTGAGTGCCTGGTAATTAATGCACATCCTCATGGTTCCATCTTTCTTCTTAGCCATTGTAGTGTCCTATTTTTCTAGTATAGTTTTGTCACTTCTATTAAGGGTTATATATATATATATATATATATATATATATATATATATATATATATATATCTATATATATATATGTATATGTATATGTATATGTATATGTATATGTATATGTATATGTATGTATATGTACATATACATATATATATATATATATATCTATATATATATACATATACATATATATATATATATATATATATATATATATCTGTATATATATATATATATATATATATATATATGTATATGTATATGTATATGTAGATGTATGTATATATATACATATACATATACATATACATATACATATACATATACATATATATATATATATATATATCTCTCTCTCTCTCTCTCTCTCTCTCTCTCTCTCTATATATATATATATATATATATATATCTATATATGATAGGTTGATCACTTGATTGAGGAATAACGTTTTACATACATAGTTATATTTCCCTTTATGTTTATGTATGACAAATTGATCACTGGATTGGGGAACAATGTTTTATATTGGTATCATTGATTATCTATATTAGATGGTTTTTGTTAAGTAAAATGTTATATATATGTTTTTCTTTTTTTTATCTGATTTATGAAGTAGGTGTATGACATGGATGGTGACCCAATATTGAGACACATATACGTATGGATTCTCATGGTTATGCGGAATAGATGGTTAGTTATTATTTATGGATGATACATGATTTGTGTGATTATATATGTCTAATATTGTACTAAGAAGGATGTGGTAGGGTACCTGGTCATTTTCCAACAAGGATGTTCAATTATGAATGACTGTGGAAGTCATTTCTTCAAAACAAAAATAATTGTGGAAGACCTACACCATTCTGGGTAAAATGTGATTAAGTTAATTTCATTATGAAATTCATTTGATTCCTTTGATCTATGAGATTCTAATGTGTGTAGGTCTTTGAACAAGGCCTTACCAGTGAACCATCAGATGGTTAAAAGCTCACAATCAATACCATAAGGAGAAACAAAAAGTTTCAAAGCACAATAGACGAGAGTGCATGGAAATTAGGGCGTGGAGTCCTAAATCCAAGAAAGATAACGACATGGAGTCTTGTATATTTAGGGTGCAGAGTCCTAAATATTTAAAAAAATCAAGTTATGGAATCTTGGATCTTTGGAGTAGATTAAGGCGCGAAGTCCTCGATCTACTAAGGCACAGAGATGCATGAAATAGGGGTGCGAAATCCCTATTCTGCAGAATAAAAATACCACTCATGGATGGATTTCCTTAAATAAAATTTCATTCTCACAATTCTGGAATGACTTTTTAAAAATAGAAAGTCATGTCCAACATCTCAATCATGACTTTCCAAAAATAGTAAATCACTTTACATAAATTGGTAATCAAGCGGAGTTGAAGAAAAAAAATTAACTTATCATTAATCAATCCTAATAGTTCAATCTTGATTGAATCCTCAATCTTATTAATATTATTATTATCTTTTACGAGATTATGATATTATTATTAAAAAGGAATTACAAGTCAATTTTATCTCCTCAATCAATTCACACATCTCCTTCATGACTCTCATGGCTCTATGTAACTCTCTCTCTCTCTCTCTCTTTTAAATAGTTCATTATACTCTATTTTATGCACTCATTAAAGAATGACATATTCCTTTTCACTCATTAAAAATATGTCATAAAATATTCCCCTTACGCTCTCTTTAATGCATATGGTACACTCTCCTTAACTAAGGCATGCATACCTCTACTTAATGGCATAAGTTACACTCCTCTAAATGGAATCCAATGCATGCACATTACTCCTCCTTTATGACAAGAATTGGTTGCTCCTCCTATATATGAGTCTCATGTATTGTCACGTAGGGATTATGAGGCCAAGAGTGGAAGAGACTTGAGGAAAATAGTGAGAGGGAGAGATATGGAGAGTAGCCAATTGCTTCCATAATAAGTCTTAAATTATTGTTAAAATCCTAAGATCTCTAGCTATTGAGGCTGGCCATGAGTGGTATTGAGAGGAAGTGAAAATTTGTTTCCTTAGCTTGCCTTGCAAATCTCTCTATTGTTGTCTTTTGGTACTGTTTGTGAGCTTTTACAGCTCGTGATTTCCAGGGGGAGAAGTTCTTCCTGGATATGGTTGGGAGGAAAATCGGGTGGTTCAAATTGAGTTGGTAAGGATATTGGAACTGGAGCATACTCTCATTGGAGCTGGAGCATACTCCCATTTTTTTGAGTTGTATAAATTCACTACCAGGTATGTTGTCAACATTATATTGTGTTTCTTTTTGTAGTTCATTACATGGTTTTTCTTATTTGGTTGTTGATTGAAACTTAGATGTATATCAAATGCTGCACACTAAATGTTGAAGGAATTTTGCAATAACTGTAGTTTATTTATTTATTTATTATTATTTTTTTTGTACAGCTTCATTGCAAGTTGATTTACATCATGTCTTAATGGCTGAGGCATTCAGGCTGCCAGGAGTTTTATGAAAACATGTTAATAACATAAATTTGGTTTTTCCTTCTCTTTTTACAGCTGTAGATAAGTTTGCACAATACATGTTTGACAAAAGGGATAAATGAGATAGTATGATTTTTTTTTTGGTTGTGGTTTTAAATAATCGCATTTCTGGGCGTTTTTGTTTTGATTTATTTTAACTTCAGGGGGTATCTGTACCTTATGGCCATGTTGCCCAAAAAATAGAGTTTCAGAATCTGTTTCTGTAATCTTCTATAATTTACAAATTTGCTGCTATTGCCTGGTGGTTTGGCTTGCTACTTTTTTTTTGTAGCTGTGATTTACTTGGTAATCTCTTTTTATGAAACCAGTCTGTTATATAAACTTGGAATTATTATTTTAAAGTATCAATGGTTAATACATTGATAGTTTAATAAACTTGTGACTGCTTGTTTGGTAGTTTAATAGCTAGCAACTTGTTTTATGACTGCTAACCATTGTTTAAAATTCCCAATGGCTATAGCTACATCGCTGCGATCTATTTGTAAAGATTCTTAAATATTTATAGTCATTATGTACTTATGTATTAGGTTCACTTCTTGGAATCAAAGACAAAGAGAAAGAAATTATGTAATCTTAGATGCATGTTAGTTAATTTTGGTGAAATCGCCTTAAGGGTTATGGTTGTAAGTGTTTGACAAAATGCCTCAATGGCTGTACATTTCATGCTTACAAACTGTTTGACATAATGCTTCAATGGTTGTATCTAATTACATCTATGAATTGTCTATAAAAATGACTAAGTAAATTTAGGATTTGCAACCAAGGTGTTTTTGGAAATATCTCAAAGAATAAGCATGATGATTCCATTGAATTAAAAATACATGGAAGGCAAATTGGTTAGGTGAATTGTTGTAATTTTTAGCTCACATATGAATTCATAATAATTGGAAACCACTCCTTTAGAAGTTGAATTATCTTGTTTTTCTTCCCTTTGTTTTACCAAAGAATTCATAGGCATATTATCTAGAACAAAATCAAATTAGTCACTCTTAAACTCTCTTTTTTTTTGATCAAGTAAGAGTAGGATCTTCTATTAAACTTAGTCAAATATACATAATTTACAAGGAGCCACACCTACTCTGTGAGAATTTAATAGTCAGCCGGGTAGGTCAAACCAAACCAATCTCCCAAAACTAAGAGAACCTAAACCAGAAGATCGGGGAGAACCGCCAAACAAAGCACAAGGAGTATAGTAAACCTTGGAGGGCAAGTCCAAAACCCGCCATGGAACCACAAGAGGTCCCACCACAAGTCAAACTGAAAATTGACAAGCTGACAAGCTGACAAACGGACAAATGAACCCGAAGGAAGTTAAAGCATAACACTATAAATATTTTTCGGGTCCGACCAATGCGAATACACAATCACCACCGTTGATCCACTGATTAAGATCCAATGGTCATCATGGATATTGGAAGGTTGAGAAATGTTAGAGTTAACCGCCCGATGAGGACGGTTTTCTCTCTCCTCGTTCCGCAACGTGTCGCTCAAAGAGTGGAATCGGAGCCAAACACAGAAAAACCAGAAACCGTTCAGACCCTGCCCGATATACCGCTTGTGGTATTGGACTGGTTGACTCTCGTAAAAACCCACCCGACCTTTTGCCACTTGCTGTCCCTTAATTCCTTCCAGCGGGCAGTACTTGAGCCAATCCCATTCACTTGGATTCTCTGTCAACCACCACCTAAGCCAAACAACGAGGGCTACCCCGCCCTGTGGAACAGTCCGAGTCAAACAATTCTTCATTCAATCAAAGGGAATCCTGACCTTGGAAAGTCACCGAACCATGGCGAGTTGGACTGTATGGAGTCCTCCAACCTCCCGCTGGTCTTCAGGGTTCCTCTGATCCTCCCTATTAGTCCAAAGTTCCATATCTTGGGTACCGTTACATAGACATTCCTCCTGCAATTTACTTGGGGGAAGCAAATCCCAAGCATACCTAGAATCCCTGTCCCTATTTATGACTCCTTCATTCGCCAACCAATCTGCTAACATATTAGCCTTCCTTTTCACATGAGAAAATCTGACAGTTTTGAGGGTTCACAGGTGAGAATAGATGCAATAAAAAATATGCAAGAGCTTCTAGTGATTCGACACTTTATCTGGAGAGGTGCCATTACTAATCTTCTTAGACGCTCTAATAATCAATTCCGAATTCGCTTCAATTATAACATTGTGTGAACCTGAATTCACCAGGATTTCCAAGCATTTCTCTATTTTTAAATTACATGAGCTCAGCAATGTTGTTTATAGCCTTCCCCAAGTGACCATGGAAGATCATCTGTATTTGTCCCTGATCGTCTCTTATGGCACCCCAAAGCCCGCTAATCCTGGGTTCCCTTAGCTGCTCCATCAATATTGATTTTTAAGAAACCATAAGGAGGAGGCTTCCAGATGGTAGCACACGTGTTTAGAAGTTTCATTTTCTTCATTATTCCCAAAGGATTAATAGAGTAGAGCCCCAAGTGAAGTAAAATTCTCTCCTCATGGGCCAGGGGAGGATCTTTAGGGAGGGTCCTCAGCAAGCTTCTAATCGTGTCTTTGTGATGCCTTAGAATTTGTTTAATTATGTGTTGGGGCCTATGAGTTTTGTTTCTGAAGATTCGACTGTTGCATTCTTTCCACACATGCCAGATGACAAAACCTGGAACTAGAATCTAGGCTTTATTAACTATATCATTCCCTGAGAAGTTCTTCCTCCAGTTCTTTAGAGTGTTGGATATGCTGAGACTGTCCCTATTAGTTTGTCTAAAGATAGCAGCCACCCAGTCCCACACCTTTGAAGTGAAAGGACAGAGGTTGAGAAGGTGTTCAATTGTCTCCTCATGCATGCCACAAAGGTAACACCTAGAAGGACCAATGAAGCCTTTCTTGAGGAGATTATCCCAAGTTAAGATCTTCCTTTGATGCACTAGCCAGATGAAAAGCTTTATTTTCATCCAATGCGGACTTTGCCAGAGTTTCTTCTAGATCTGATCAGGATTCACAAAGTTAAATCCTGTGACTTCCTGTTTGGCCTCTTTGAGGTTAAAGTTGCCTTCAATGTTCTTTCCCCATATTAATTGATCTGTTGAGGAAGACACCATAATCCTTCTATGCTCGAGCTCCTGGGTGAGGGCTTCTGCCTTGGTTTTTAGTTGGTTTTCATCACTGTATCCTAGATCCTTCCACTCCCTCCATTTTCCATTGTTCCTTCCCTGATACCAGAAGTATTTTACTAGAACCATCCCTTTGCTCTTTGTGTCATTTTTGATATCTGCAAATTCATCCATATAAAGGTTAGGTTCCTGTTGCCAGTTATCCTCCCAAAATCAAGTAAGATCCCCTGCCAAAATTTACCAAAAGCAATGGTGCTGAACAATGTTTTTGTTATCCCAAGCAAGGTTCCAAATGTGGGAGCCCCTGATTTGCCCTAACATTCTAATATGATCCTTTTCTTACCAGTGCTTGGCATATTTTTGTTTCTAAAGCTTAGCCCAGGGGGAATTCGGTTCCTTAATCCATCTCCACCAAAGCTTGGCTCCCGAGACTTTGTTGACGATCTCAGGATCATGAAGCCCCAAATCACCATGGCTCTTGGGCTTACAAAACTTGTCCCAGGCTACTAAAGGCCACTTCTTTTTCTCTTCCCATCTACCCCACAGAAAGTCCCTTTGAATGCTTCTTATTAACTGCTTAATACCTTAAGGAGTAGGAAGAGCTGAAAACATAAAAATGGGAATGGCCTGCAGGACCACCTGTGTGAGCACAAGGCATCCTACCAGATTTAGTGATCTGCATGTCCATTTTTTGATCTTGTCTTGAAGTTTATTTAAAATGGGTTCCCACACTTTCTTGCTTAGCGGTTTTTCAGTAAGAGGAATGCCAAGATCTTTGGAAGGTATCTGTTCTCTTTGAAATCCAAGAATTTTGGTAATATTTCTGTGAATAGAAATATTAGTATTAAAGAAAAAACTTTGGACTTGTTAAGGCTTACCTCAGTGCCTGCTGCCATAGCAAAGTCATTTAAGATATTTTTGATTGCTCTGGCCTCCCTAACAGTAGGTATTTGAGTGTTTGCCTCTCCATTTGCGGTAAGTTTGATACCCTGAATTCTTCCTTGAACATTTTCCATCTTAATCTCTCTACCTAGCCCTTCCATCATGAGGACGAAGAGGAACGGTGAAAGTGGATCTCCTTGTCTGAGCCCTCTGGAGGGAGTGAAGGTCCTTGAGGGAGCTCCATTAAGCGATATGGAAAAATTGGTTGAGGTAACTAATGCCATGACCCATCTTATATAGTTTTGATCAAAACCATAGGCTTTTAGAATTGCTATTATGTAAGCCCAGCTCAATTTGTCATAGGATTTTGCTAGGTCCAAGTGAATGATCATGCCAGCTTGTTTGCTGCTTTTGAGAGAGTGTACCACCTCATGAGCTTGGATGATATTGTTGACGATTTGTATTCCCTCCACATAGCTTGTTTGTTCCTCCGAAATGAGAGAGGCTAGCAGTGGTTTGAGTCGATTGGCTATTACTCTGGAGATAATTTTATACACCACATTGCATAAGGCTATGGATCGAAAACCATTTGGAGTCATGGCATTTTCCTGCTTTGGGATCAGAGCAATGAAGGATGCATTCAGAGCCTTTAGTATCTTTTTATATCTTCTTGAGTCTTCCACCACCTCAAGGATATCATGTTTGACAGTTTCCCAACAGGACTTGAAGAAGTCTACATTGAATCCATCCGAGCCTGGTGCTTTTCCACTCTGCATTTCATTAATCACTTCACTGACCTCCTCTTCCAAAACTGGCTTGTTGAGATTGTGGTTTTCCTCTCTGGTAACCAACTAAGGGATATATTGAGTGAAATGTTCAATGAACCTAGATCTGTCCTCCAGAGGCTCCTTTGCAATGTTGCAGAAGTGGTGAACAAGGACCGATTCCATATCACTGTGAGAAACTAGCTCAATGCCTTGATAATCTTTGATCTTTGTGATTCTGTTGTGTGCCCTGTGAGCTATGGTGGTTTTGTGGAAGAACTTTGTGCTTCTTTCTCCCTCTTTAATCCACTGTATTCTTGATTTCTACCTCCAGAAAATTTCTTCTTGTAAGCATCGATTCTCCCATTCTTCCTGCAGTCAAAGTCAGTTAATTTTTGCCTCTCTTCGGTGAAGCCATCTGTGATGATGATCTGATTGATCTCCTGGAGCTTCAGTTCAGTTTCTCTTTTGGCTTTGAAGATATCTCCAAATTCATTTTTTTTCCAAACTTTAAGAAAAGATTTTATATGTTTAAGTTTCTGTTGGAGCATATACATTTTCAAACCCTAAATATTCAACTCCTCTCTCCACCATGTCTCAACGTTATTAGTGAAATTAGGATGTGAGAGCCAGGAATTTTCAAACTTGAAAGGTTTGTTTCTCAGAGTTCCCATAAGGTTTGAAGGGTTGGCTTCCAGCTGTATAGGCCAATGATCTGATCCTCCAAAGGGCAGAATGGAGGCTGTCATGGCAGGTCCTAAGAGAAAGAGGTCCTTTGAAATCATGAATCTATCAAGTTTGTAAGCAACTTGATGGGCCCCTCCACTTTTGTTGTTCCAAGTTAAGGTTCCATTTATTGTTTCAATTTCCACCAGCTTCATGTTCCTAATGAAGTTCTGGAAGGCCATGGAGTCTCTGCCTAGTTTTCTAGTGCCTCCTTTTTTTCCGAAAGAGATCTTATCATATTGAAATCTCCTGCAACAATCCAGGGTAGAGTGGGATGACTCTCTTTAAGTTCCTTCAGGGGAGTGAGAAGCTTGAGCTCATCTGCTAGCTTTTGAGGTCCATAAACATTCGTAATCATGTATATCTCCTTGTCTCCTACAGGTTGACATATCAGGGAAAGGTAGTTCCTAGATGTTTCGACATCCAGAATTCCCAATTTTTGTGGGTCCAACAAAGTAATAATCCCCCCTGCCGAATGATTTGCCTTGACCTCTAAATACTCATAATTGAATAACCACTTATTAAGAATATCTCTTATCTTTTCCATCGAACATTTTGTCTCTTGAATAAAAATCATGTTTGGTTTTTCTTCTTTCATTCTGTTACTAAGATTTCTTTGTTTCCTTCTATTACCTGTTGTGAACTTCATTAAGAAATATTAGTAAAGGAATATCTGGTAAGATCTTTCATCTTACCTGAGTTGATCAATAGTTTTCCACATTCGTTTAGCAGTTCATTCTGCCTCTTTCTTCCTCTTTTCGTGCCTGCATTCTTTGGATATTGTGCCTGAGGATTCTCCATCATCTTGACCCCACTTGGCTCCTGGGTTTCATGATTTCTTTTGACTCTCACTCCCTTCACTTGTGACCTCTAGAGAAAGAGTTGTTGTACTCTATCATAGTCCTCTTTTGGCAAGGGAGTCCACCCCTATTTTTTTACCTTGTTCTAGAAATTTCTCTAGATCTAGATTTTCCCTATCCAGCCTGGTCCTCTGTTCCTACTTCACTTGGAGTCATCTCCTGTTCCCTACTTATCTCCCTCAGGCTTGGTAGATCATCCTTTTGCTAGTTGTTTACTGTGATATCCTCCATGTCAGCTACCCTATCCTATTCTTTTGCTACATTCTCCATGTCTTGGATTGTCTCCTTGTTCCCCTCTTCTTCCTCCAGGATGTTGAAGTTTTTTTGTCTTATGTGTTTGTGTGGACGCTTTCCTCCTTTTCCTTTACTCCCAACTTTGGTGAAACCCTCATGGTCTCTCTCGACAGTGGTTTTTTGATTATCTTCCTTGTTGATTGTAGTGCAGTCTCTATATAGATGCCCATGTTCATGGCATTTGCGGCATCTGAATGGTATGTGCTCATAGTCCATTGTCTGCACCCATTCTTCATCATATAATTCTAAAATGATCGCTTCCGGTAGAGCTCCAGATAGATCCATTTCCACACATATTTAGGCAAACGAGGTATATCTCCCTTTCAGAGTTGCCTCTAATATTTTTAGAAAATGTCCCAGCTTGTTGCCTATGGTTTTCAAAGATTTTGGAAAACAGTAATCCAGAGGAAGGGAATATATTCTGATCCAAACCAGTACTGAAGTGAACTTTTCACATTCTGGGACAAATTTCATCATCCATGGTCGCATGTAGAGTCCTGCCGTAACATAGAAATAGGGCCCCCCTTCAAACACTCTGTCTTTGTCTTCTAGGCTTACGGACACTATTGTGAAAAAACCCTTAGAACCTAGATGTAAATGTATTCCCCCCTTTGGCTTCCAATGGATCCTTATCTAGACATGTAAAGACCTTTCGGTCGACCATAGCCCCATGAAATTGCATATGATTGCATGCTCTGTCATATGATCTCTATGAGCTTGTATCGCTAGGTCGCTTAATACGACCCGAGGAATAATGCCTGACTTGGGCTTGCAGACTCTCGTGGTCTTTCTGGAAGCCAGTTTTTCACTACTGCCTCCAATCTCCTTTTCTTTTCTCGTTTCCTGTTGATCCCTTTCCTGATCCTGATCTCCGCTTCTTCCAGATGTCCCCTGACTTCTGGTTTCTGAGATCTTGTCTAGTGGTTTTTTGAAATGTTTCTTTCACACATTCTGACTTCCTCCTGTGACTGCCTGGCTGTAGGAGGGAGCAACACTCCCCCCTGCACTCCCCGCCATGATATCCTGAATCCAAAACCCTGTCTTCAACTCCAACCCTAGCTTCTCCGCTCCCCAATCATCCACTTTCCCTCACTCACTCTTAAACTCTCTTAATTGCAATAGAATGAACAATTAGCTTATTGGAAATTGTGATTTGTAAAGATTGATATTATTTATGCCACTAAAGACTCTATCATTTAAATGTGATTTTAAGACTTATGGTTGTAAGTTTTGGATCTTGAGGAACCATGACCCTGTAGCCTTAATGGAAAGTTAAATATTACCATGGGTTAGTTAGTTAGTAGAAATTAGTATGTAGTGTAAAGAATACCAATAAAAATAAAAATAAAAATATAGATATATGATCTTGCATTAAATTTTACGTCTTAAAAACTTAAACTTAAATCGAATTTTGAGTTAGCCTTAGTATAATACTGATGGTTGGTAAGGTGGGACCTTACAACCATCACCACCAAAGAAGCAAAGGGGATAGAACTTGAATGAATGTGGTGCAATCTTAGCATCTCTTTGATAACCTTCTCAATTTCATCCTTATAAAACTTGGGATGTCGATAATGATTGGTTATAAAAACATGCACCCCCTCTTCCAACTCTATCACATGCTCAAATCCTCTATCTGGAGGTCTACCTAGAAGAATGCTAGCAAAAAATTTCTGATGTTTTTGGAGTAATATCTTAATTTCCTATGGATACTGACAAGGATACTTTGGCTATATTTTTCTTGAAATGTAGCACTGTACTTCCCATGCTATGTCCCAATTCCGCAACACTACCTCCATGCTATGACATGATACTATCTTGGGTGGATACTAATGCATGGCCCTCAAACATACTTTTCTACCTTCTTGATATATAAACTCAAACTCCATCCTCATATAATTGGTAGGGTATCTCTTTATGGAGTAAATCCACTAGACATTGAGTACCACATTGGTGTCCAGTACATCCACCATGAAGAAGTCATCCATCAATGTGTAGTTCCCCATGGTTATTTTTAGTTTGGGGACCCATCTAGTGCACTCCATTTGATGACCACTCGGTATAACCACCATGAAGCCATCAAAATCCTCCATTACAATATCCCTCTGATCCACTAGCATGTAATCAATAAAGTTGTGGGATACCCCACTGTCAATCAACACTGTCACTTTTTTTCCTAACATGGCCCCTGTGACTCTAGATATATGATACTTGTGAAGTCCTGCCATAGATGAAATAACAAGGCCTTTGGCCCCGACTTGAGATGACTGCTCTCTTGTAGTCAGATGTCCCTACTTCTGTATATTTCCCTTCTCTGACTCCCAATTCTCCTCATCATTATGACTATCTAAGTAGACCTCAATGTCATGAAGTTTTCCTGGCTTGTCCTTTGCTGCACATTTGTGTCATGGCACCCAAGTTTCCTGATAACTAAAATAAATATTCTTATTCCTCAACTTCTTCTAGGTCTCCTCATCCATTTTTTATTTCCGATGTACTCCCTTTGGAATGGTTTAGTCTCTTTACCCTTTTGAGGGAGGGAAGGTTTAGGAGGAAATATGTTCTTAGAAATAACATCCTACATATCTTTGGCTCTATTAACTGCATCTTGTAAATTGGTAGGTTGTTAACCCTTAACCCAACCACGTAGAGTCTTAGATAACTCCTCCATAAATAACATAACCAACCATGGCTCAGATATATCTGCGACCATAACTTCCAACCTATGAAAGTATGAAATATATGCCTCTGGACTTTCAATATACTTGAGTTGTGGTAGCTCCATGAAATGAATCTTTGGATCCTTCCTATAATAGTGGTCTATGATTCTTTGAGTAAACTTAGAATATGAGGTGATGCTGGCATGACCCAAGGCCACTAACCCATGATACCACCACTCATGGGCTTTCCCATATAGATGTAATGTATCCAACTTAATGGCATCAACCTCAGTCATGTGATCTAGTTGGAAGTAGGTGTCCAAATTTTGAATGCATTATTTATCTGAGTAGGATGACCCATCAAAACACGAAATATACACTTTCCCCAGTGTCTTCTGAAGCTAATTGTTCTGCCTCATTTCCTTTTGAACACCTTTAGGCTTGTTCTTCATCTAAATGTTGAAAAATTATGTGAATCTCAGGGTAGCTTTAAAGTCTCGTTCTAGCTTCCTATACTCCACCAAATAATCCCCAAAAGGAATATCCTTGTCATTCTGCTTCACTTTTTCAACTATTGTTTCATTAAAAAATATGGCATAGTGGGTCTGCATTGTAGGTTTTAACCCCGTATAGAAATTACCTGCATACGAATTCTAAAACATAGAAAAATAAACAATGCGAGAGCATAACACATAAAACACATATACACAGAGATTTTCCCACTGGATCCCAAAACCGGGACTACCAGCTTGATTTTTCATTTGTTCCTTTCAATGTTATAACACATATTTGTACATGCCGAAGCATCCAATACCATGGACTGAAAAAACCATCGCGTCCAAAAAACATGTGCAAAAATCATGCACAAAACCATAGGTGGGTCTGCCCAACCTAACATAGGGTCCAAAATCAAAATTTTCCGGGGCGCTGCCCCAGACCCCATAAAGTGGGGTTACGGGTACCCCTCAAACCCCCTGTTAACTACATGGAAAGAATATAACACAACCCAACATTCTCCCACTTGTTGTTTTCTTTCCACAGGGGGCCACAGGAGAGCTTAGTCATTTTTCCAGCCCTAAAATGCCCATTGTTTCTCTACACCAGGAGAACTTCTTAGAGCTCATAGATTTTGTCAATGCATCTACAGTATTCTTCAAAGTGTCCACCTTTACCAACAACACCTTTTTGTATTCTATCGTATCCCTCACAAAGTGATACTGAACATCAATGTGCTTTGTCTTTGAATGATATGTAGGGTTCTTTGCCAAGAAAATTGCACTTTGGCTGTCACAGTCTATCCTTATAGCTTCCTGTACTAACCCCATACTTGAACACAATCTCTACAACCAAACTACTTCCTTGCTTGCATGAGTGGCTACCATGTATTCTGCCTCTATAGTTGATAGTGCCACTGTAGATTGTTTCTTACTCATCCAACTGACTGCACCTCCAAATAGGTTAAACACATACCCACTTGTAGATATTCTCTGATCCAGATCTCCAGCCCAGTCAGCATCAACAAAGCCATGAATATCCAACACTCTGTCCAATCCTGGTTCTCCTTGGTAGCACAAACCATAATCACTAGTGCCACGCAAATACCTAAAAACCCGCTTCACTGCTGTCCAATGCTCCTTTCCTGGTTTTGACATAAACCTACTCAATACTCCCACTGCATGTGCAATGTCTGGTCTAGTATAGACCATTGCATACATCAGGCTACTGACTGCACTTGCATATGGAACATGGAACATATCCTCTTCCTCTTCTTGTGTCTTGGGACACTGTTCAACAGATAACTTTACACCTACAGGAATAGGAACCTTCACTGGTTTACTATCTTGCATATTAAACCTCTGCAATATTGTCTCGACATACTTACTCTGGTTTAACTAGAGCTTCCTCTTTTCCTTATCTCTTTTAATTTCCATGCCCAAAATATAGTTTGCAGCACCAAGATCTTTCATGTCGAATTTGGAGGAAAATTGGGTCTTTAAATCTTGGATAATTTCTTTGTCATTTCCAACCAACAACATATCATCCACATACAAGACCAGATAAATAACATGGTCACCAATTAATTTAAAATACACACAATGATCTGCTTTGCTTCTGGTGAAGCCAAGTCCCCGTATAAATGTATGAAATTTATGATACCACATCCTTGGTGGCTGTTTTAACCCATACATAGACTTCTTTAACTTGCATACCAATTCTTTATTACCCTTCACTGCAAAGCCTTCAGGTTGTTTCATGTAGGTCTCCTCTTCCAGGTCCCCTTGAAGAAATGCTGTCTTCACATTCATTTGTTCTACCTCAAAATCAAAAGCAGCAACAACAGATAAAAGTAATCTAATAGAAGTTACCTTGGCAACAAGAGAAAAAATATCACCAAAATCAATTCCCGACACTTGGGAATAACCTTTTGCTACCAACCAAGCTTTGTATTTCCCCACTTTTCCTTATGCATTTGTCTTCTTTTTGAACACCTATTTGCTGTCAATGGGTTTCCTTCCAGCCGGCAACTCTACCAGATCCCAAGCCTCATTTTTGTGCAAAGATGTCATTTCATCAACCATGGCCTCTTTCCAGAGTTTTCCATCCTTTGAATCCACTGCTTCCTTCACAGTTCAGGGATCATCATTAGTAATAGATAAAGCAAATTTTAAATAGAAAGCATATGGACTATACCTTTCTGGCTTCCTTCTTTCTCGAATTGATCTTCTTACACACAGAGTTTGTGGCTCTTCATCTTCTGATTCCTCCTCTGCTATAGAGTCTGATTCTTCCTCCTTTAGCTCAAATTCTATCTTCTTAGGTTCCTTTGGTTGGACTTCATGTTTAATAACATCTTTCACCTCTCTAAACACCACATCTCGGTTGTACACAACCTTCCTTGTTACTGGGTTCCAAAGCTCATAACCCTTCAAACCATCCATATACCCAATAAAGATGCACTTTTCAAATTTACTATCCAACTTGGTTCATTTCTCCTTTGGAACATGTACATATGCATCACATCCAAAACCCTCAGATGTGAAAGAGAGGGTTTCTTACCAGTCCATAACTCTTGTGGAGTCTTATCCTCCAACGATGATGAAGGTGACCTGTTGACCAGGTAACATACAGTATCCACCGTCTCTGCCTAAAATTCCTGTCCTAACCCGACACCACTGAGCATGCTTCTTGCCCTTTCTATCAACGTCTTATTCATTCTTTTTGCAACTCCATTTTGTTGAGGTGTATATGGAGTAGTCTTCTACTATGCTATACCACACTTCTTAAATAATTCTTCAAATTCCTTACTGCAAAATTCTCCACCATTATCTGTCCTCAGCACCTTTATCTTCTTATCTGTCTAGTTTTCCACTAGAGCCTTGAATTCTTTAAACCTGTCAAAGACTTCAAATTTATTCTTAAGGAAATATATCCATGTATTCCTTGAGAAGTCATCTATAAATGATACATAGTACATAGACTTACCCAGTGATGGAACCTTCACAGGTCCAAACACATCACTGTGCACAAGCTCTAATATCTGTTTCACCCTTTTACTTCCAGAGGGGAAACTCACCCGATTCTGCTTCCCATATACACAATTTTCACAGAAATCAAAATCCAGAGAGCTATTACTCATACCTTCTACCATACCTTTACCATGAAGTATTCGAAGGCCCTTCTCTCCAATATGTCCAAGCCTTTGATGCCATAGCATGGTCCTCTCTCCAGAGATGACTAGATTTTTTGCTCCACATTCAGGAACCACAGACCTGTTGCACGCATCAACAATAGTGCTACCTTGCAGCTTGTACAAAGTTCCAGTCTGAACTCCCTACATCAATACCAGTGCTCCCTGAACCATCTTGCAGGTATCCTTCTCGAACACTGTTTTTACACCTACATCATCCAGCTTGCTTACAGAAATCAGATTTCTGGCCAATGCAAGAATATGTAGAACACCCGGAAGTGTTCTAACCCTTCCACCTTGCAACTTCAACTTTACTTTTCCACGACCAATGATTCTAGCCTTCTTGTAATCCCCCAAGAAGACATCACCACAATCATATTTCTCATACTCACAGAACCACTCTCTATGGGGAGTGAAGTGAAAGGATGCAATTGAGTTAATCAACCATGCCTCATGACCTACATATGTACTTGAAGAAGCCAAGTACACATCCCCACCTTCATCTGAGGTGGTTTTTGCCTCTGTAGAAGGAGCATCATCAAACCCCTTTCCTTTATCAGGAGCTTTATATTTACAGTCCCTTTTGAAGTGCCCTTCCTTTCCACATTTCCAGCACACCACCTTCACAGGTTTTCCTGGAGATTTAGATGTCCCTCTAGATTTAGATCTCCCGCTCGATGACTTATTTTTGTTTCTGTTCTGGGACTGTCTTCATACAGACAAGGCATCACCATTCTGGCTCTCCATATTTTTTCGTCTCATCTCCTCCGTCAGTAAGGATGAGACTATTTCATCAAAATGCAAGGCAGTTGCATTGCTACCTATTGTAATAACCAAACTATCCCACGAATCTGGTAGAGAACACAACAAACTGATGCACTTGTCTTCATCTAAAATTTTAATATCAACAGATGCTAACTCACTTACCACAATATTAAATGCATTTAGATGCTCTATCACTGAGTCTCCATCCTTCATCCTCAGGTTATACAACTTTTTCTGCAAGAACAATTTATTTACCAGAGACTTAGATTGGTACAAAGTCCCTAGCTTGTCCCACAAAGCCTTTTCCGTAGCTTCCCCTAATACATTTAGCAATACTGAATCTAAGACACACAATCATATTGTGCTCTTTGACTTTCAATCCAACTTCTTCCATTCTTCATCGGTCACTCCTGTTGGTTTAGTACCTAGATCTACCGCGATCCACTAATCTTTATCCACCAACAGATCCTCCATATTGAGTTTCCACAACTCAAAACTCTGATCATTAAATTTCTCGATCTCTATATTTCCACCACTCGCCATCTTCTTTCACTACCAGAATCGATCTTGCAGATCTCCCACTGAACAGGGTCTACCATAGGCCCGAGCGAAACCCCTCAGCAACAAAGGCATCCCATTGAAGCCAAAAATAGCTCTGATACCAAATGTAGGTTTTAACCCCGTAAATAAATTACCTACATACGAATTCTAAAACACAGAAAAATAAACAATGTGAGAGCATAACACATAAAAAACATATACACAGAGATTTTTCCACTGGATCCCAAAACCGGGACTACTAGCTTGATTTTTCATTATGTTCCTTTCAATGTTATAATACATATTTATACATGTCGAAGCATCCGATACCATGGACCAAAAACCATCGCATCCAATACCATGGATCGAAAAAATCATCGTGTCCAAAAAACATGTGCAAAAATCATGCAAAAAACCATAGGTGGGTCCGCCCAACCTAACATGGGGTTACGGGTACCCCTCAAACCCCCTGTTAACTACGTGGAAAGAATATAACACAATCCAACATGCATGACCTGCTATATATGTGGGGGTGGTTGTGCATTGTAGTGAATGCATGACTAGCTCAGTCTAAACTTAGAATTAGTCAGCCAAAACATGAATGCTCAGTCCTCAACAACTCATCCCAGTCACGACCAATAAGATAAAGAGGGGCTCCTATTTCTTTGATAGTGACAATATCAACTTCTTGGCTTCTCCACACAATAGTGAACTCGCCCAACATTTGAGAAGGGACTCGATCCTCTTTCTTCAGGACCCTCGACCTCAGTTTTATGGCTAACTCATCCAACAATAGGAAAGGAAAACTCGACCTCACATGAGGCTCAAATATGGAAACTTAGACCAACAAAAGAATAGGTGTTTCGACCCTAAGAATGTGTCTTATATTTGGCTCTTCATTTCCAATAAACTCAAATCGCAAATAGATATATAGGAAGCCCAATATTAAAAGATAAATTCAACTGATAGCAATGTTACCTCACTTCTCTTCATTAAATTTTCTCCTCCACTAAAGCACAATGGTGAAATATGAGTGATCTCGCTCCCAAACTAGCTAGGGTGTATGGTCTCAACACCAAAACTAGCAACCAACAAGCAGGTTTTCCAAAATCTTAGAATCTTCCTTGAGATTTCTCCAAGATTTTTTTTTCTCAAGTGAGAAAATGCAAGAATGAGAAGAGACTGCTCATTTTCCCTCTTTTATAACTCATTCACCAATTTTTCCACCATTTAACCCTTTTATTTTAATAAAGTCACTTTAGTGGGGTTTTTCACTTTATATTTTAAAAATTACTTTTCATTACCCTAGGACCCATGTCTCCTTTTCATCACTTTATCTTTTTAATGTTTTATCCTAGGCAAATCATGTTGCCTTGATTATTTTTTCCCGCCCTATCCTACGAGAACCTTATTAGGCTAGCGAACCCCCATCCTTATGTCTCCTAAGTGGATGGGGATATTACATTGATGAATGAGATATATATTGATTGGTGATTATGTTATGACTAATGATATTAATTATGCTATTAGATAACATGTTATGGATGAATTAATTATAATTATACATATTATAATTTAGATATTGTTAATAGTTTGATTGAGCATGACTGGGAACTATGGAGGTGCATTGACACAAATTTGATAAAGAATTTTGGTTATCAAGAATATTGTTATTTTGAGAATACATATTTTCTCTTGATTGACATGTTTTATAAAAGTATTGATGAAATGAAATAATGGGTGTAGGCATATGGATCATGTTTGTCGAATGACTCACAAATGGGTGATAAGGTTGTATGAAGGATTTCAGAAATGTTATGGAGGGTTGGAGCGACATCCCTGTCTCCACTTGCTAGCATTCCAATCGTGGCTTGGGTTGAAAAGTGTGAGTCACTTTTACCCTAATGTTGCATGATGCCGTGAGGTTAGACCACCGACTTGGTCACTCACAACGAACAACTGAGGGGTGTGCATTAAGGTAAAATCCTTAATCCTTAGTAGCCATTAGTATCTCAACAAGGGAAAATCCACGAATTAACCGATGTCTCCATTGTTACACCATTATTCCTCTTAACTAAATCAATATACTTAAAGGGAAATAACTTATGGCACCCTTGAAACTACATGAGGTAGTTATTGAAGGGCGCAATTGGCTTGTAACCTTTGGTATTGTTGGATAAAAAGGTAATAAGACTTAACTGGTTAAAACAAATCTTCCAAAGAAGAATTTAAAGTAGGTGAATTATATGTGAAAAGGAAACACTACTTAAATAACTAAACTTAAATGAAAATTTGTTTTAATGTTATTGCTAAAAGAGAAATTATAATATTGCACTAGTAAACTTGACTTATAAAGAAATTAAAGAGATAATCTATATATTAGTATTAAAAAGCTTATAACAATCATATAACAAACCTTATGTTGAACACATATTTTAAATAAGAATAAAATGTATTCACTTGAAAAAAAGGAATTAAATCATATCAATAACACCTAGCAAGAAGAATGCACATTAAAATAATTTATGCTAATTATTTAAATGAGAATAAAGAAAAAATAGGAAAATAATCCCAACTATAATTTGAAATAAGAGGAAGGAAGGGTAAAGTTATGAAAACTTGTAGTTAATTAAAATATGGAACTACCTAACTAGCACTAATCTAGGAAACTTGAAAGAGATCAAAGAGACAACTAAGAATAAAAATAAGACTCAAGACATTGGTGAGTAAAAATAGTTAATTTAAAAAAAATATAAAAGAGAAATTAGATGAGAACATGTGTAGGTACATGACACGTGATGATGAATATTAAGGAATTAAATTAAATTTGACATCAAAAGGAAATTGACATCAATTAAATTTATTGTAAAATGAGGACTGGACTTGAGGAAAAAGACATCATGCACCCAATGCTGAATGGTTTTCCTAATGTTAGTGAGATTTTCTTATGCGATTGAGTTGTGATTTGTTGATAGTTTGGCTTGTAGAAGTTGAGAGAGTGGAAATATCTTGTTAGGCCCCTATAATAATAGTGTATTCCCTCATTTTTATTGTCAGTGTAACCCCCTTATTGTTATTGTTGTGCCCATGTAGTCCCCATATTGTTATTATTGTGCCCCATAGAAGCTCACTATTGTTATTGTATTGCCCTTACATTATTATTGTTATGTCGAGTTCGATTATATTGTGACCCCTTAGACTCCTATATATAGAAAGGAGGTTTTTTCATTTGAATCATCCAAAGAATTGTTTATTTGTCTAATGTAAATGAGGTTTAATTTTGAGGTCGTTGATCTATCTCTTCTTCTATTTTGTGAGTTGGTTGCATAACTTCATATCAGAGCTTTTAGGTTGATACGGAAACAAGAACTTGACAACTACGAAATTGATCAATTTTAAAGTTTCTCATAAAGTGGAAGGACTTACCCACTGAAGATTCAACATGGGAGGATGAGAATTTTATACAGAAGCATCCATAACTACTCAAGCGTTGAGGACAACACTTTTTTGAAGGAGAGGGGCATGTTAGGTTCCTATAGTACTAGTGTATTCCGTCATTGTTGTTGTTAGTGTAGCCCCCTTATTATTATTGTTGTGCCCATGTAGTCCCCATATTGTTATTATTGTGCCCCATAGAAGCCCACTATTGTTACTGTTGCACCCTTACATTATTATTGTTATGTCGACTTTGATTATATTGTGACCCCTTATACTCCTATATATAGAAAGGAGGTTTTTTCATTTGAATCATACCAGAATTGTTCATTTGTGTAATATAAAGGAGGTTTCCCCCTCAAAGAGGCTATTTTTGAAGTCGTTGATCTATCCATTCTTCTATTTTGTGAGTTGGTTGCATAACAAATCTTGTGTACTGTGATCTTGTTTGAGATTTTATAATGAGTTTGATCTCCATAGAACCCTGTCATAGCTTGGGGGTTTTAGTGGAATAAGAGTACCGATAGAGTAGGAAGGGAGGTCAACCGATAGGTTAATGACATTTGACAAGGTTTTTGAGAAATTTTGAAAGTTTGAGTAGCATGAACAAAATTTAGGACTAGGAGTTTCTTTGTTGGTGAACAGTGAATTTGAGTTTAATTTTAATTGTCATTATATTATTATGATCGAATTTTTTTTCCTTGCAAATATTAACGGTAGTTATAAATTCTTTAAATTTACTATATAGTCATATAATCTATTCATATTGTTATGTAACTACATATAAGAAAATAATTTGTTATACTCTAAATCAAATCACATTTAGAAAGTGAATGTCATGTTACTATATTGTTTGGGCATTCTTCTTTGGCTTTGCCCCCAAGTGGATTTTGGTCTATATATGACAATGTTTAATTAACTGCAAGAATATCCTCAACTATGATGGTTATCAAACTATTCAATTGATAATGTCATGAAACTATATTGGAATTTACAGAAGAAAGAGTAAAGAACTATGGAATACTAAATGTATATGAGCTAACTATAAGGTAATTATTGTTTTTATGTTTGTATATTTCTATTGTGAGTACCATTTCACATTTTTTCTTTCCATGATTGGTAACATTAATGCTTGTATTGATATTATTGATATTCTCTTATAAACGAATTCATACAAATTGTTATGGAATGGGATAAATGCATCACAAGAACAAGAGCTCGCTTCTTGTCTACTAGTGTATATTATATTTAGCTAGATATGTACAATGAGAATTAGGAAGCTACGGTCCACAATACCAACTCTTGAATACAAACTAGAAAATTCTCTTGCAAATTCAATGCTATTAGGAGACAAAGTTATAATTATTTACAAGTAGTTTAAAATCATTTTCAATTATTTTAAGTGACTATTTGTATTAGAGAAGGCCATTGAAAGATTAGGACAATCTAGAAGAATTGTTTATGAATACTTGTTTTGTAGGTAAAATTTAAAATAGGAGGTTGGTTGTGAACTCTTAGTAGTCCATAGACATATACAAAGATAAGGATGATGATAAAGATTCCATTAAATAGGACTAGACCAATTGTAAGCAAAAGCAAAGAATAGTACTTTTCATCAAATAGAGCAAGGCATTAAATGTTTTTATTTGTAGAAGATAATGAAGTGATGTTTTCTCATGAAGGAAAACTACTAACACTGAGGAAAATGGAGAAAAAGGGTAGTTAGATGAGATATACTTATCTATGAGTAGATTGTAGAAGGTAGTAAATTATCTTGAAGACAACACAATGTTGTTTTCAAGATCCATAGATTTTGGCATGAAGTAGTAAAATTTATATACTAAGGTAACGTGGTGGTGAAAAGCCCTACAATATTAAAGAAGATATCACATAATAATCACTCAATGAGCAACTCATATTAGTCTTGACATTGTAGTAATTATTTATATGAAAGTGCATGCTAAGTAATGATCTCGAGAGGTAGTAGATATACCTAGGTAGGCCAAATAACACATCATTGGAAGTCACATTTTGGGATAGTAAATGTGGAAGTGTGTTGTGGTAGATAACTTAATATTATAAGAATGGAAAGTCATCAGATTGTTTCAAGCGGGCCGTAGAACACATTATTGGAAGACACATTTTGGGATAACAAATGTGCATTAGAGAAAATTTGAGCTCTAAAATGGGCCTCAAAACAAAAATGTACAACCAAAATAACCTTTATAAGAACCAATAATATTCAAGATAATGATGTCAACTATGGGGGATAATTAACCATTTTTGGAGTAAAAAATTAAAAGATTAAAAGAAACCTACTTTTTCAACTCGTATTTTCAACTTATCTCCGTACGATTTTACTCAAATTTCGAGTGGGAGAAGTCATTGGATGCAGAATTTAATTCATCATCCAAGGAGTACTGATGTGCATACTTTCTATGGACCTTTCTACACAAAAAATGAGAAATACATGACAAACGTGATTGCAATCACATTTTTCATGTATTTCTCATTTTTTGTGTAGCATGGTCCATTGAAAGTATGCAACATGCATACTCCTTGGACAAGGGAATAAATTCTACATCCAACGACTACTCCCGTTCTAAATTTGAGTAAAGCCGTAGGGAGATAAGTTGAAAATATGAGTTGAAAAAGTAGTTTTTTTATTTTTTCCCTCTAAAATTTGATGATGTAATATAATCTTATTTTATTATTTTCACTATTACATTATAATATTCCCTAGGAGGCCCATTTTAGACCTCAAAATTTCTCTAATAGATGAGTAATGTGGTAGATAACTTGATATTATAGGCATGGAAAGTCATCAAAGTGATTGCAACTGGAAATCTAAAATATAGGGCACATAATTGAGAAAATTTGTGAAAACAATTGTATTCACTCAAAAAAATTGCTTTAAATATTAGTGAAAATTATTAGATAGATATCATAAAAATATTAATAACTCTCTCCACATTTTTTTAAGACAAATTAGAGAGATGGAGCGAAGTGTTAGGGTTTCATTTTTCTGCAGAGTTGTGCACAATGTCACCGCTAAACTCAACCGCATTCCTAGAGTTGAGGAAGAGCTGAGACACGGGGATAATGATCCTAGTACATATCTTGGCACTAGATATTAATGGCCTATGGTTTTGCATGTAGTGTGTTAGCCCTTACAATCTCCTAGGCTGAAAAGGAAATCGAGAAGGGTAACCTCAAACCACTTTAGCTCAGAAGCTAGCCCTACTGAGCATGAGAGAGATCTCTCTAAGTCTCTTATCAGTGATATGACTTAAAAAAAATGGAGTTTAGACTAGATATAAGTATTTGTTTGTGATAATTTGGTTTTTAAGGATTTGTTGGACTTAGGGTTTGGAGCCACAAGTAGGTCTAGGCTGTGGGAATGTAGGAGCAAACATAAGAAGGATCTAGATATCAGAAGCCGTGGTGTAATTTGAGTATTTTTCAGTGTATTATAGAGGATATATTGTAGAATAAACTAATGAGCATAAGTAAACATGATTTCATTAGCTTAGGAAGACAAAACACACAACTATGAAACCAGATAATAGAACTTGAAAAACAAGAATTTTGAGTATTTTAGCACAAGGCATTCATATAAAGAAGATATATAATGTATATAAAGATGTTTAGACCATGATAAAACAAAGGGAATGAAGTACAAGCACCATGAACTCATTGGGATAGAGTTCCATGAAAATATCTGTAACATGTATCTGTATTAGCTGAAAGATGATTGCAATGCAAGCCTCCTTCACAAAAAGTTCAACCCTCTTCTCCTGAAGTGAAATGATACATATAGAATCTCCTAGACCACTTTCCCACCTTCAGGAGTTGAATTCATTGGTGGAGAAACTGGCTCCAAGATTCTCTCAACCAACAGGTGAGAGTGAGAAGGTGAAACTCAAACACTTCATGAAGAGTTTGTTTAGGAGTTTGCTTCTTTTATGAGGCCTAATAAACATCAAAAACAAAATATGATGTATATTTATTCATGCCTACATTGCCTAGCCTCGTAACTAGTGCCATTACATAGAGAATCTTGACATTGACCAAGTCAGACTAGAAACTAGAAATTTTACACAGTGAAATTTTCCAAATAAAAACACAGAAAGTGCAGAATTGCAATGCCGACTTTGAGCTGATTTTCAGGTGCCTTCCAGAGGTCAAAATGAAACTTTGAGAGAATGGTCAACTAGCCCTTCAAGTCTAGTTTCCAGAACAATTTTAATTTCTTAATTTGGAGCATTAGAAGACCTTCAAAAATACATTCTCCCAAGGTTGCTCCAGAAGGGAAACACTTGTCAAAAAATGGTCCAGAATGCTATTTTTTGCCACTTTTTTGAATTTTTCTCCAAAACTAAGCCACCTCTGCAAACTATGGGCAAATTGTTTTTTAGAGGATGGAAAGACCTTTCCAAAAATGTAGACCTTTCCTCAAATGGATGCCTGAGGAAAAAGCGCAGCGCCTTGCTAAATTTATGAACTTAGACAAAAAATTCTCAACAAACTCAAAATGCTCAGAATTTTCTCAAAAGTGGAGGGAAGGTGTAAAAGTATGTTTTTTATATCTTCATGGATGCTTCCGCAAGCATCTCCAAGTTTCCCTCATGCTTTTGGTCTTTTTTGGCCTCCTTGAGCTTGTTTTCAAGTTGTTTTACCTTGACATTGGCGATCATGTTTTGAGCTTGACAGTGATACACCATGTGTCTGAGCAATTGATTATCCCTGATTTTCTTCTTAAGGAGATTCACCCTATTGAGCCAATATTCCTTCTCTTGATGAAACTTTAGGGCAATCCTATCTTCTAGGTCAAGATCCTTATTGAGCAGAATTTGTTCTTGTTCCTCTTGCAAAGCTTTCTTGAGACCTCTTGTTCTTGGTATTTTCCTTTTTCCTCTCACATGTGATGCTTCATGCTTGCTTGATATCATGATCTCCTTACCTTTGTCCACTTGATGCATTAACTTAGCTTTTTCCTTTTCTAGTATCAACTCCTTTGCTTTGAGTTGATTGTTTTCCTGCTCAAGGAATGATATAACATACTTTGCACTTTCCAAATTTATCGCCAACTCCTTGATTTGGTAGTCCTTATTCCTGATGGTCTGTCTCATGTTTGTGGTCTAATCCTCAATCTCTAGATCAATTAGTTCAAATTCATGTTCAACTATGTCTTTATCCTTTGCTGTTGATTCCTGCTTTGTCGATGAAGAAGGCTTGGCCCCTTTCTCTTTATGAGAAGAAAACACAAGTCTCTGCCCTTTCTTATACACTTTAGTCACCTCAGGTTTGGATAGCTGAGTCTTCTCTTTTGTTTTTCTAGATGAACCCACCTCTATTTGAATGAAAAATAAACTATGAGGTATGAATGGAAATGAAGTGATGTGAAGGTGGATTTCGACAAAATGATAGAGGAGGTTTGAAAAAGGTGGATATGAAATTTTGAAGCTAATGAAAATGAGTGAAGAAACAGTGGAAGAGTGATTTGCTTTCAAGGAGGAAAAACAAGGTTTGTAATGAAAAATGTCCAAAAACCTCTAGGAATGAGCTAGGGTTTTACTTTTTAAGGGGTAAAAATTTGTTTTGAGGTGAACATAATGGTTAAAATTGTTTATTAAACATGTATGCAGGTGTAGGAAACAATTTTACATGTTTTAGAAACTAAAAATAAAGATGGCCATTTTCACCCTATCATTTCCCATGCAAATTTCACTACAAACCCTAACTTGAAGAATCATTGACATGAGATGATTTTGGAAAAGAAAAAGAGGGATAATGATGGTGTAATTACTTTTCCCTTGGCTTAGAAGTCAATAAAATCAAGCTTGCAAGTGAAAAATTGATATTTGGGAGAGTTTTGAAGGATTTTTGGGCACTCTGTCCTGCACGCAGCGCAGTGTTCCTATGCGTAGCATAATATTCCTATGCGTAGCACCAAAGCGCAATGCAGTTCACAGAAGTGCACCGCCATCTTCCAAACCACTTTTGGAGGTCTTAAACCGCTCCAAATTGAGAGATTGATAGTTTTTTGGAAATATATTGAAGTCTACTATAAGATGGACACCTCAAGCATGTAATTTGGACACTCCATGAGGGAGACAAATTGTTTTTTCCAATGTCACTCCAAAAACTCAAGGTTTCTCTAACAAAAGAGAAGCTCCAACTTGCAGAGAACTTTTGGATGCCTTCCAATAATCAAAATCATGATCTGAAGGTACCATTGGAAAGCTTAATATGTCTACTACATAATAGAGTCCTTAAGAACTGCCAACACTGGCTCCAAACCCCTAAAAAACGGTCTTGAAGTCAAGCTATCTAGAAGTGCATTAACTCTCCCGTAGCAAGTGTATTTTGGGAATTTCTTTCAAATAATAACATCTGTGCATAAACTGAAGGAGGTTTTTGTTCTTTGGACTAAAATTGACAAAAACCTCTTTCACTTTTGTAAAATTATTCTCCATTTTGTCAGAAACATATTTTGAATCAAATATGTCCCTATGAGGAATGATGAGGCGAGGTAGTGTACTGCAACATTGTTTTATTTGAAATAAAACATTACCGTTACCTTTATTTCCCTTTACCCACTTAATCACATGATGGACACGCTTTTGACAATATATGGTATTGTGATGACACATGGAGTGAAACCCTAGACCATGACCTAAAATGAGGAATTTAACCATTTCATGACCCGAGACATTTAAATGAAGATATGATACCTCGAAGAAGACAATGAACATGATGAGTGATGAAGACCATGAGTAAGTGAAGGGAGCAACAGTGACCTAGACACGATAACCAGTGACCAAATTTTTATTTGAAGACTCACTGAAATGACAAAAATTTGACTTGACACCCTAACAACACCTTGTAAGAGCATATTTGATCACTGGTGACAGGCTGAACTGGCTGACACTAACATAGTGAAATTAGGGTCATTTCGTTGCTACACAAGAAAATGGTTCTTAAGGCATCTATTATAGGAAGGGCGTATGGCTTGTGGTTTTCGGGCTTGTGCGACTGAGAGACTTGGTTTTGGGTGAATGGATTGGGTTTTTGCGGGATGTGCGACCAAAATAATGAGTCACTTAGGAGATCTAGGGCATCTGACGTAGCCGACAATGTGGGAAGTTTTGAATAAAAATCCTAGATAGATCGATGCTTGATCTCTATGATATAAGATTAGGGGCTTGTCATACCACACTGGTGTGGGGGCATGTGGATTTGATGTATCATGGGTTCACAAGGGTTTCAGATTTTCATGGGAGTCCCTCCACTTTTTCTTCTTTGTTCTATCCAAAAGACATGTATCTAAGGATATGTAAACATTTTAGATCTTCTTAAAAATTAGTAATTGAAGACCTCAATTTTTTGGACCAAGAGCTTGGATCTGGTGGAAAATTTGAAACATAATATCCAAAACATTATGAGTATAAAATAAAATCATAATTATTTTTATTCAAAGGGAAAGTGCTCCAAGACTCTTGTTAGATGAAGGGCTATGGAATTATTCATAACTCCAACATCATTTTAAATCTGAGGTTATATGGTGGAGCTCAGAGCTATAGAAATCCTAGTGGATCTGCCTCTTTCAAGGATACAATGCAAGGGAAGGATCACAACACAACCCTAAATGGTACTTTGCCTATACCTTACATAGTGGAAAGTAAATAGGAATACCCATAGATCAAGATCCATAACTCATAGGTAAATAATATGTTCTCATATTTTCAAAAAGAGGATGTAATAATTTAACGATTCCTGGCCTAAAACCGAAGCACTCTACCGATGGATCTACACAAACTGGACCAAATAATGTGATATCTAGTTAATATTGAAGGGTTTCTTCACACAACACCCTTTCTTAAAAGCATATTACCAAAAAATCCTGGAGGAAGGATCTTGGCTCTTAGGCAGAGTCAGGTTATTCACTATTCCTTGGTTCCCAAAATTCGACTCATCCACTATGGAAGTCAAAAAAATGCTTGTTTGGGTTCATATGTGAAACCTCCCACTTACATTCGAGCATCATCAAGTACTTGAAGGCATAAAAAATGTAGTGGGAGAATTTATAAAAATAGATTGTGAAAGAATAACAAATGTGCTTTCCACATATGCCCACATCTATGTGGAGATTGACCTCAACAAGGGGTTGCTAGACCGCATCTAGTTGATAAATGGACAGTTCCAATGGACATAGAGTCTTCTTTACAAAAAAACATTCTTCATATGTTGTGTATGTAACCAAACAAGACATTTACAAGATAATTACCCTTTGTCCAAAAAACCGGTAAATAAGAGGAAGGGTCGAGGACTAAAACATAGATCTAGAAACCTATGAGCCTCATTTTCCAGAAAAAAGAAGAAGAGGAGGATCCACCCAACAAAGAAAATGAGGAAATGATAGAAACATGCACTAAGGATGAGCTCCCTCCACATACCACAAACCCCAAACAAAATATAGAGATGGTTGTAACACCAAATTCTGCAGCTGTCGAAGAAACAACAATAAAGAATGAAGCGGCGCTAGGAACAAAAATATCTCAGTAAACAGAGAGCTATGAAGCTGAAAAGGAGTTCTATCATGCAAAAACTTAGTGAACATGGCATTGGCCATTATCGAGCCTACCCTAGGGGTATGGAAGGAAGTAAAAAGGAAGAAAGGGAAGAAGGGGAAAGTGGATGATTTCTACAACTACACAAGACGTTAGGAACTCCAACTAGTGCTTTTCTTATCTTCTCAATCATGAGGGATTTAAGCCACTATTATGATGGATCCAAATGACCTCTTATCTCTGAATACATGCCAAATATGTATATACAAGTGTACTTTTATTTCTTTTGATAATAAAATTATTATTATTATTTGTTTTTCTAGAAAAAAAACTCTCACAACATTTCTCTAATTGTAATCTGTTCCAAAGTTACATTGACACATTTAATGTATTTAATAATATCATTGGGTGATGAGTTATCATTGTTCCCTATTTTATAAGGTTTACATCCAACCAATTCTTCGAATAGTAATTTGAATGATTGCACCTCCATGAGGTTGAAGTGTTGTTGGTACATAAACTCTTCTTAAATCTAAAACCAATTTGTGTTTTGATATTTTATGAGATGCCTAATATTTAAGCTATAATAGTGATGAAATTGTGGTAACATTACTCATAACTATTTCTATACCTTGGTTTATGATCACAACTTGACCTCAGTGACACGAATTGTTTTTCTTCATCGTTTTGTCATAGCGATAAGACACTAGAATTTACCCTCGATATGGGCATTTATGAGGATTAGTATTAGATTTAACTTTTCTTGAAAACGTGATTCAATATTCCTCTATTATGTGTTCAAATTTAATAACAAATGAAGAACTAATTCGTGCATAACTTTTTCACATTGGTGCTATACTCTACTGCAATTCTACTATCTCAGTTGGCACCATTGATAATTGGGTTAGGAACAATCATGTACTACGTTTGAACGCTATTAGGGTGGATAATGATTAATTCATATTCATGATTAAATTTGTGGTATATGTGAAAATTAATTTTAATAAATTAATCCGCTTTTGATGTTTGCTCTTGTAACAACATTTATTTATGTAATGTGTTTCTTACTAATTAGTAATATTCCTAAAAAGTAACATTCTTCATGCTCACGAGGCAGCCCAACTAGAGATGGCTTTGATGTGAAGTCTTATGGAAAGGAAGTGGTTCAAGGTTCAAATATCTCTGATTTATCTCTGAGAATCCATTCATATAACTGTAATTGTGATCCATTATTAATATGCAATTTGGTTTAAATCTCTTTAAAATTTGGAATCAAATTATGATTAATTTATTGAGAGAGAATCTATCTTTAAACCATTTATTTAATTAAACAAGACACCCCACCCCCCCCCCCCCGCAAAAAAAAAAAAAAAAAAAAACTAGTCTTCGCTTTTTTCATAGTAATGGTGGATAAATGAGAATCCATTCATATAGCTGTAATTGTGATCCATTATTAATATGCAATTGTTGGTTTAAATATCTTTAAAATTTGGAATCAAATTATGATTGATTTGTTGAGAAAAAAATTATATTCAAACCATTTATTTAAATAAGCAAGGTCCCCCCACCCCCTCCCCCCAAAAAAAATAAATCCATTCTTCGCTTTTCTTCATAATAATGGCGAATAATGGAGAATCCATTCATATAATTGTAATTATGATCCATTATTAATATTCAATTTTAAGTTTAAATCTCTTTGAAAACTGGAATCAAATTATGATTGATTTGTTGAGCAAGAATTTATCTTTAAACATAACTGGGTCAATGAGAAATTTAGATGCAGGAATTATATGCTGATGCCTCTGTTAGAAGAAGTCCAAAGATTAAAGTCTCACTTTAATGTTTTCTCCATTGCACATATTTACAGGGATAAAAATGAAGAAGCCGACCGGTATTCTAAAGCAGGTCTACAGCAGATTCTGGGATCTTGGAGGATAACAGAGCAAGTTCAGGATCAGATCCGTGTGTCGGATCTTCCCCCATACTCTTAGTTTTATCTCTCTTTCTTTTTTGTATGAACATGTATGAAATACTCCTGAAGCAGGAGAGACAGTTGCTTTTCCTTTTGATTTTGATATTTGTATTGGGCTGTTTTCCTGTTAAAAAGGAGGCCCAGATGCTATGGTGACAGGATTAGAAATCTTATTTTTGATAGGGCTGTTACAGGCCGTGATCAGGAGAGCTTCCAAAGTCTCTTGATTAAAAGATATGGCAAAAAAGACACCACTGAGGAGACTTAAACATCTCTATGGCACATGCAAACTCTGCTGAATGTTTACACATTCTTTTTGTAGCTTTTTTATTTCTTAATTAATAGAAAAGCGTGGTTTTTTTCCTCGGAAAAAAAAGAATTTATCTTTAAACCATTTATTTAAATAAACAAGGTTTTTCCCCCACGGTGGGTGCACATACGAAGGGTCACCCTCCTCAACTCGGGATGAACGTTGCAGACATAAATGACGAAGCCATGATGCCTTCCAAATGGAAACCCTCATACATAACACTCCATAAATTATGAAAACCTACCTGTGGGAGCCTACAAAGCATCTGTAATAGATCATGTAGAACATGGGAGCAATACAATGGATTTGGAACTTGACTTGCAGGGGAATCTTAGAGGTTATTATGGAAATATTTGGAGGATGGAAATGGTACGATGATACAGGGTGGCTAACTAAGGACAAAGATACCCATCTCGATGTTCACTACATGCATATAATCCATCATCCATGGGTAGCAAGAAGCTTGTGTGGTGTTATTGGTTCTAAAAGGATGATTCATGGGGGATTTGAGGAATACATGACTTGCGATCCTTCTTAGCTGAAAATTATTTAGGCCAAGCAATTCCATCACTAACAAAACTCACAATAGTCATTGTTGCTGCAGGTTTGGTCTAATCATCATTTTGGTTTTGGATTATGCTTTAATTTTAGATTTCCTCCTTGTAGCATTGAACACATATTTTGGATTTATGGGTTTTTGGTTATTATCCCTTCCATGGGAGTGGTGATTTTGGAGGGCTTGTTCTTCTTGGTGCAATGAAGTCCCGACCTTCCCTTGGTTCTCCTCTTCTCTTTCACCCTTGTTATACGAAATTTTCACAATTGCAGGCAAAGGTGAATTCCCTAGGTCTAGTGGTATGACCTAGAACTACAGAAGACAAAAAGATTCAAGTTTCCCTTAAACAAATTAGAATATGGGAAAGAAGCCTACCTGTAATTTGTAGCAAGCTTTCCTTCCCTCCCTGCTTGTAATCTCTAGCTCTAGCTCAAAACGCTATAATTAGAACCTGCACACATGACTATAAAAGGGAAAGGAGCCACAATCCACGTAGCATAATACAAAATATCTATTCAATAAATCAACATGGAATTGAAATACATGAGTGCAAACCATAACACAATAAAATAGGAAAAAAAGATGCTCTTTGTTGGCTTGTTGGGGCTTGACCCAGGTTTAGAAGTGGTTTAGTTGAAAAAATCCCACACTACTGGCCCTTTCGGCAACAATCTGCAGAGCACAGACTGAAGTCTCACCCGAGGTAGTATGGGAGGGTGCTGGAACCAAGTTTCCGCACCCTGGGGATGTCTTGATGTGGTCTGGAAGGTCGCGAACTGTTCTGCACACCTATGCTACTCTGCACAGTTACCTATCCTTCGCGTAGATCCACACCAATTACTTCCCAAATCTTATTATTTATATGGATTTGTTATAGATTAGAATTAATTCGCAAGGTCTTTAAGCAAACATTAAACAAAGATAACCAGTGCGCCCCATCATAATTCTTGAAGACATAAACTCATATAATCGATACATAAAATAGCATACAATAGATCCGCGATATTCCAGAAACAACTTATCTTTATTAATATCTTCCATTCAATACAACCTGATCTACCTTGCGCACTCAGCTACAGGGATCCACACACATAGCTGTGGACTCTATCAGGCCTCCACACACATAGCTTTGGAGCCTCTATCTAACCTCTAACTCCCACGACTTGGACTTACAGACCTCAGAGTGACGAATGCTTTCACAAACCCATAATACATCAGACCTTCCCAAAGCTGCCTTCTACCCTTAAGCCTCACTCTATTTATACATTCCCATGGTCTACGGACCATGGGTAGGCCAACTTATTTCTATTATTTTACATTATTTTTGGGCGAACAACCCTTTGATTCGACCTATTACATTTCACGCTCCGCGCACTTCGCAGAACTTTTTACAATATTATTACCCTAAATTATGGGCTTTTAAGCCCCAAAACCCTTACGTGGGGCCTATGCTACCCAACAGGCCCCCAACACAATCATCATGACTTGTTTTGAGTCACTCTTCGGTGTGGCAATACGCACTACCAAGGCTTCGTGGTCCACCATCCCGGTGAGTGACGCACTACATTCTATTGCTCCCTCTTGTCTCCTGCAACTCGTCTTCAAGCTCCTGCTCCATTGTCCCTAATAATTCGTGCAACCGATGATGCTCATTTTGCTATGGTCAGTTAACATAGAACATCCCCTCACAGGATTTTAGCTCAAGCTAGGGTGCCGCATACGGAACTCTTCATGCCAACACAACAAATCTCCAATTGCTGGTCTACTATATGCACTGTCTGCTGCAACTTGTGTTGCAATTTTGCAAGAAAAATGTTGCTGTTCACGAGATCCCAATCTTCAAGTTGTATTAGAGACCAGCTGTTAACTGTAATTCCATCATTTTTCTCATTATTCACGATCTTTCCCTTCTCTTTTATGGGTCGTCGGCTAACCCATGGGTTAGGCAACATCATCTGGACCAGTTCTGCTTCGTGTCTAAGAATTTCCGGTACATCCCCTACCATTGGTGCTGAACTCTGCATGATGCCTGCGATCATTGACACCACGCTATCCAGAAAGTCCTGCATCTCCTTTGGCCATATTACAACCCCTGGGATTACTCCTTTAGCAACAATGATGAACTGTTCCATACCTGTGAAAGTAATAATAGCTTACTTCTCTCGAAACCATAGATTGTTCAGTGGATGTTCCCCTGTGATTTATAAGTGGTTTGAAATTCAAATTCCGTTGTTCCCTCCTTTTCTGGCGTCGTAATGTTAATCCTACGGTAGATCGTTCTGGATTTGGCTCGTACCTGATCACTTAATTACCCGCTGCCCACTCCTTTTCACCATAACTCAGACATCTTGTCATGAATAGTGACATCAATGGTCACCTCTCTACTTTTCCACTCAGTAGCACAATCCCTTCTGCGCAACCACGACCCTTGTGACATACCAATTCTACGCGCACCCTTGTTGTCGCACAACTCCCCCATAGACTACTTTATCATCTCGCGCTCTCTTTCAACTGCCTGGAGTGGTGAGACTATCCTTCGGTTGGTTAGTCAGGTGGTCAGCCCACCCGTGTAGAGCTTCAGGTGGCTGCCATTTACTCTTCCTAGGAAAGGTTTTCCATTAAGCTTTCCAAGCTAGACCGTGCCTCCATCTGTGACTTCTTTGACTACATAGGGTCCCAACCAATGCATTCGAAGCTTTCCAGGGAATTTCTCGAACTTGCTGTCATATAGTAATACTAGATAATTTTCTTTAAATGTGCGCAACTTGATATGGTGATCATGCCAAGCTTTTTGTTGCTGCTTCTATACCTGCTGATGGAATCTGGCCAAAAACCGTTCCTCCTCAGGTTCTTCTAGTTGCGCGAGCCTCTCTTTCAAAGCCCTGTGGTCTGCCATGCCTGTTGTTGCTGCTATTCGCAAACTAGGTACAATGTATTCCATTGGCAATATGGCTTCCATGCCATAGACTAACCGGAACAATGTCTGGCCTGTCAACTTCTTGCACGTGGTTTGGTATGCCCATAGCACAACAGGTATGCGCAAATCCCAATCGTTTCATTATGCATTACATACCTTGGTCAACGGAGTCTCCAAAATCTTGTTGAATGCTTCGACGGTCCCATTCGATTACAGATGGTATGGTGTACTCTGTTGATGATATATCTGAAATTCCTCAGTGAGCGCGCTAATAGTCTCATTCAGGAAGTGCGTTCCGTGGTCGATCATTAGAATTTTTAGACATCCAAATCGTGTCAACACATTCTTGAACAAAAATTTCACAGTTGTAGCGGCCTTGCAATCCTTAACCGGTTGTGCTTCCGCCCATCAGGTCAAGTATTCTGTTGCAGTGATGATATAGCGCACACCCATCTTTCCTTGAGGTGTGATAGGTCCCAACAACAAAACCATTTGTTGGCTTGTTGGGGCCTGACCTAGGTTTAGAAGTGGTTTAGCTGAACAAATCCTACACTATCGGCCCTTTCGGCAACAATCCACGGAGCGCGGACTAAAGTCTCACCCAAGGTAGTATAGGAGGGTGCTGGAACTAGGTTTCCACACCCTGGGGATGTCTTGATGTGGTCTGGAGGGTTGTGAACCGTTTTGCGCACCTGTGTTACTCTACATAGTTACCTTTCCTTCGCGTAGATCCACGCCAGTTACTTCCCGAATCTTATTATTTATATGGATTTGTTATAGATCAAAATTAATTCGTAAGGTCTTTAAGCAAACATTAAACAAAGATAACCAATGTGCCCCATCATAATTCTTGAAGACATAAACTCATATAACCGATGCATAAAACATAATACAATAGATCTGCGATATTCCAGAAACAACTTATCTTTATTAATATCTTCCATTCAATACAACTAGATCTACCCTGTGCACTCAGCTACAAGGATCTGCACACACAGCTGCGGAGCCTCTATCTTACCTCTAACTCCCACGACTCAGATTTATATACCTCAGAGTGACGAATGCTTTCACAAACACATAATACATTAGATCTTCCCAAAACTGCCTTCTACCCTTAGAGCCTCACTCTATTTATACATTCCCATGGTCCGCGGACCATGGGTAGGATGAATTATGTCTATTATTTTACATTATTTTCAGGCAGACAACCTTTTGACTCGACCTATTACATTTCGTGCTCCACACACTTCATGGAACTTTTTACAATATTATTACCCTAACTTATGGGCTTTTAAGCCCCAAAAACCTTACGCGGGGCATCCGCTACACAACACTCTTTGTATTAATAAATATAGGAGAGAGGTTACAACCATAAATGGAAGCTGACTTTGTAGATGTCTCCCCAAGTTGACTTGTCCTTCCTTGTCACAAAGCACACCTCAACATAAACCCTAATGCATGAATGTGATGAATCCTTAGGTTCAAACCAACAACATGGGGGCATTATCAATCTCCAAAATCCAACCTAGACCTTATGGGAGCCAGTAAATTTATAGGATGAGTGTGGTATTTTAGGATTTACCATCTTAGGCTTGAAATCCACATATGATGGGAGGATGAGCTCAAGAGATAAGATATAAGGTCTCTAACATAGGATCACATAGGAATTCAAGATCTCTCTCTATGGTAAATAGTTATAACTACCTTAGAAGCTTTTGGAAGAGGAAGCTTTAGATTTTTTTTTTTTTCCTGAATTTCTAGAATCAATGCACCTGCCGAAAGGAGAAACGTGTGTTGACTAATGCTGGCTATCTGTTATGCAACATGTGGTGAATGCAAGTGACCAATAATGCAAGGAATTTTGGAGATACAAACAAAGTTTTTGAGCTAACTGTCCCAGAAACTCATACTTTTAGGAGAAGTGATGCCTAGGATTTGTGAAGGGATTATAACAAATTATTCATGGATGTTTATTGATCTGATTTGCAGGCCTATTGAACAAATGTGAAAAAATGGCCTATAACATGTTTCCCCTAAAGTACAAAGTTAGAAGTAGTGGTTGATGACTAAAGTGCTTTACCTTGTGACAAGTCCATGTTCGACTAAGGTATTCCTTTTTCGTAAATAGTATATACCAATCTGGAAAAGGGTTAAACTTATATTGGGCAGACGTATTTTCATTTACTTTAACGAGTTTGAAAAGACAAGTGCTCGATGATCTTTTCATGTTTAGGGAGCTTGAAAAGCGCTGAAAGAGGACTCTAGGGGATTCCTTTTTCATGAGTTTATAGAGTCCAAAAAAGCGATAAAAGTATGCTCCTCCATAATAAATATTTATCTTCAATTCAAAAACATCATTAAATCCCTCAAACAACCTTTAACATGTTTAGAACATCATCAAAGGATTAAAAATACATGATACATGAGAAAATAAGGTCAAATTTAGGTCAAAATAAAATAATAATAATAAAAATGACCATAAACTAGGAAAAAAGTAAATTCATTTTTACCATTTTCATTTTACGTCTTTGAGAGTGAGATATAAGTGCTTTTTCCCCAAAACTTCAAAAATTGTTTGCATCCAATTCAGTGGATCATTTCAAGCGTCATCAGTTCCACGTAGGAGATATTACCCTTCTCTTTCTTTTCACAGTTTCGATTTTTGATTTATGCAATTTTTTGGAGTTTTAATCACATTTAAGCTTTATATTTGCGTCCTAGCTCTAGCGCACCCTCTTTGTGTCGAAAGGTGTGTTGGGCCAAATCCATTAACACTGGTAACAGTGCTTTAATGCACCTCCCAAATAAGGGAGGATGTGCTGCATCACTTTGTCCTCTTCAGATAGGGTGTGCTTAACACGTTTCAAATAAGGGTTTTGTGATTTCCACTGAAATTTCTTTCAATTTTTTGCATGGGATTTGTTCTAAATGTTCTTTTGATTGCATTACAGATATCTACCTGAGAAAAATGGCTTTGATTTGGTGAGAAAGAGAACATGAGTCCTAAGACATGGATACTCCCAATGATCTAACAATAATACATGCTTTGATAAATTGTGGACTTCTCAAGTTCTTTTAGCTTCCTCGCATGAGAGCCCAACTGGAATTATTGGAATATCTATTTAGGGTGTGTGATATTCAGGAACAATGTTTTAGTCTTAGTGCACATATCCTCAATATACAAGTGGAGGAAATTTATTTTTTGATAGTTTTATCGAGAAGAGGAGCTCCTATATTGTTATCTAGCATGAGAAGGGGTGGTGAGATTGTCAAAGATTACATTGTTGCACATTGTAGGCCTTGTTCCCAACCAACAAAAGATGGAAATATTGAGATTAAGGATGTGGCCTGAATGCCTCTCAGGACAATCCTTTTTATCATAACGAGATTGGATGAAAGTGCTATTTTGCATTTGGCTAACATGACCCAAATGAAATATGCATTGGATTGCATAGGACTCACCATGTTCAATTGGAGTGAGGGGGTGTTGGTAAATTTGAAGGAACAACTCAACAAGGCAAAGGATGGATGAATGAAGAACTTTAGATATGGTTCCATCCTGATATCATTTTCCTTAAAGAGGATTCCACTACTTTGTCCTCAACATATTATGCTTGAGCTTTCAAATCCCAAGGTTCCATGGATCAGGCAATGGGTGGATCTCATGTCTCAACATGGGTCCTTCTTCCATGAGTTTCACCCCTGTTTCCTTCTGATGACTACAAATGAAGTTAATCATGATCAATGATTCCTGATATGCTGGAGTGGAATTTTGAGGAGACCCAGAGCTTGTGATACTTGAAGGCAGGCAATGGGGTGACATAGGTAAAACAAAATAATTTTGAATGTTTTTTTGAATTTTTACGATTTATAATTTTTTGTTATTATTTCATGTATCCAAGACTAACTATTGATTTCACATGCAGATGTTGGACATGTTCTACCAGTGGGCACATTTTGTCTTCAACAATGAGGAGAGCCAGTACTTGCACATGTTGGAGCATAGGTGTTGCAGGAGTAGAGGAGGAGATGCATGATCTCAACATAGTTGAGACTCTTGCAGAGTTCAAGTGTCACATTGAGGGATTGACCCATATCATACCAGAGACTGAGTTCAATCAGATCCATATAAGACTGCATGGTTACACCTTTAGAGTGCCAGAGCGCATTAGTCAGTTGTTGTGCAAGGTTGCTATTCGGTTGTCTATTACCGTGATCATCATCGAGACTAGTCTACTAGGAGGTCATAGATCCATATTTTGACTACATTTATTTTTTGATATGATAGGCCATGTGGGCATATGTGTCTCAGACACAAGTTTTTGTAAAACTGAACTTTTATATATATGCAATTATCAATATATGTTTCCTATTTTCTCTATGTTCAATATGTGATGTGGATTGAATTTTATTTACATGTGTCACAAATGTTTGTCTAAAACATGATTCAATAATGCATCAGTTAATGTGTTTAGACTTCTAGGAATGTGTTGATATTGGATGTAATCAAAATGTCTTTCCAGAAGGTGAACCCTTAAAAGCATACGTAGCATAGTTCAATTTCGTATTGAATAGACATTGGTCAAGTGTAGTACTACAAGTTGTGAGTCAAGTTTGACTACTATATGGCGGATGCTATTATAAAAAGCATCACACTAGAATTCGATCACTATAATATGAATAACACCATCAACATAACTGACATATGGTTGAAGGAATGTCCACATATGCCAACAAAATGTAAAGTAAGATTAACAAAGATGGTAGGAAACTCCAAAGTAGAACACACTGCAAACACACTACAAACACACTTACACACTTATAGACAATATGTACACATTTACCATGCAAAGGTATACTAATCATAGTATTTCTTTAATTACAACCCATTTTTGGGCTGCGCCAAAGGAATCCCTAGTATGGTTTCCAATTTGTTATACAAAATTTTCATGATTGTAGACAAAGGTGAATTCCCTAGGTCTAGTGGTATGACCTAGAACAACAAAAGATAAAAATATTCAAGTTTCCATTGGAGAAATTAGAATATGGGAAAGAAGCATACTTAGAATCTATAGAAAGATTTCCTTTCCTCCCTTCTTGTAATCTCCAACTCTAGCTCCAAGCGCTATAATTAGAACCTACACACACAAATATAACAAGCAAAGGAACCAAAATCCATGTAGCTTAATCCAAAATCTCTATTCAATGAATCAACATGGCATCAAAATACATGAGTGCACAGAACAAATATAGGAACACAAGATGCTCTTTGTATTTATAAATATAGGGGATATTTTACAACCATAAATAGAAGCTGACTTTGCATATGTCTTGCCAAGTTGACTTGTCATTCATTATCACAAAGCACACCTCAACGCCGACCCTAATGCATGAATCTGATGACTCCTTAGGTTCAAAGCAACATGATGGTACTATCAATCTCCAAACTCCAACCCAAACCTCATGCGAGACAATAAATTTATAGGATGAGTGTGGTAGTTTAGGATTTACCATCTTAGGCTTGAGATCCACATATGATGGGAGGATGAGCTCAAGAGATAAGAGAAAAGGTCTCCAAGATAGGATAAAATAGGAATTTGAGCTCTCTATCTGTGGTAAATAGTTAAAATTACCTTGGAAGCTTCTATAAGAGGAAGCTTCATAAATATTTTTTAATTTTCTTGAATTTCTAGAATCAGCACACCTGCAGAAGGGAGAAACAAGTGTTGACCAACACTAGATACTAGTTGTGCAACATGCACTGAATGAAAGTGACCAAGCAAGCAAGGATCCCTAGGGATAAAAACAATGTTTCTGAGCTAATTTTATGAGAAATTAGACTTTTGGAGAAGTGATGCTTAGGTATTTGTGAAGATATTATGACAAAGTGTTCATGGATGTTGATTGATCTGGTTTGCAAGCCTATTGAATAGATGTGACAAAATGGCCTATAACAACCTTGAGATCCCTTCTCTATCTGCCCCTATGCTTCCCCTGATTTATCCCTTCGTGTTTACCTCTCTCATTCTTGGTATTCCCAAAACTATCCCTCCCTCTATCTCTATTTTTCCGCATTTCTCTCATGGTGTTATATTCCCTTCCCATTCACTCACATTTTACCTAGATCACCCTTTCTATCTTAAGCTTGTCACTATGGCTAGGTGTTTATTTTCTACTCATCGATGAAGCAACATACAAGGGTAACCTGGCCTTTCCCATCCTTCAAAGCATAGTTTTTCTTTGACCCACCAAACCTGGGCTCAAGTAGCAACTCGAGCAATAATGGAATGCTACAGGGACGTAATCCTTGCATCAATTCAAAGGGCCATCTGAGATGTGGAAGAGCAAGATAGGAAGTCAAGAAACTACATTACTGATAGACATGTTAATCAAGAAACCATGGACTAGATTCCAAATGTTGGGAACTCCACTAGATCCATGAAAACTTCTTACATGTAATTTGTTAATATCTACGAGCATATATAGACCCTAATGGGTAGAGCCTTAACTAGAAGAGAAGATACACAACAAGAGCTAATCATATTCATGACAAAATTGTTGGACAATGTTGACAAGATCAACAAAAAGGTCACAATCCCGGCTAAGAACCCAACAAACCTTGACTTTTCGTCCTTGACAATGACAATGAGCCACAATAATTAGTTCAAGTGCATACTCCTGTAGTATGAAATCCAGGCGACTTACAACAAAATTGCTTTCAACATGTCTATTATAATACATATATATATCTATATATCTATATATATATATATATATATATATATATATATATATATATATATATATATATATATATATATATATATATATATATATATTACTAAATATAATTTTAATTTAACAAATTATCAAATAATGAACAATATTAGTAATATTAAAATTTTGAATTTATGTCACTGATCTATTTTTGCAAGTGGCAAACCAATATCAAGTAAGAACTATGTGTACGATCTTTTTGAAAGTAATATGAATAGTTAGTCTTTATGAGAAAAAATAAACAAAGCTTTTATTATTTTCTAGCATTAACTTAACAATGCATTTATTACACAATAATATGTAGTGACATAAGTCCATCTACAATTGATGTATAAATTGAAATGACACAATCTAGTATAACATATTTGAATTAATACAAACACATATATTTCGAGTTAAGGAGAATGTCAAGATTATTTTGGTAAATATAGTTTAGTTATAAGTTAGAGGAATTCAACTTTTATGTGTATCTTTAATTTTTAAGTATGTATGTATGTATGTATGTGTATGTATAGTATTGCATAATCTCGTAATATTATATCATTATTAAGATTATGCTTATGTACAAATTGTGAAAGAGAATGATTAGTTTTTATTTGTAAACTTAGTGAAGATTAGACTATGGATAAAAATGTGTTTGTTATATACATAATAATTGTTATAATAGAATAAGGATGTAAATAAATGAAAAATATACACACATATTTTTTTGCTATATACATAATAACTGTTATAATAGAGTAAGGATGTAAATATATGAGAAATACACACACATGCACATGCTCACACACAAAGATTAAAAGAATGAAAAAATATATAGTGTATTGAGATTGTTAAGGTTGGGTGTTACGTTTGCTATTAGAGCACGGTTCAAAACATTGGAGCCTTTGAACCATCTCACTATAATGTCTTTTCCACAATTTTAATTGTGACATGTGATTGACTTGAAATTGAATTATTTTCTTGTAACTTACAATAGAGGAAGATGAGGAAGGGGTAAAACTACTAGGGGATGAAGTATGACACCTATGTCATAGCGTGCACCCATGAACTCTCTTCTAACTTCTAAGAGAGGAGGAGCCTGTCTAGAATAGGATCACATGTCTGTGCGTGAGTTCATTAACATGGTGTTCTCCTTTCAATGGATGTCAGACACATTGATGAACAAGTTGGAGTGAGAATAAGAGGGAGTGCCTACATATGCATAAGGGTATCATAAATTGACCAATAATCATATGCAATGAGAGTTAGATAAAGTTAATTTTCCTAAGTTTTGGGGATCCATTGATGGACAAGCAGTTAAAGCATGGCTTGAGAACATGGGCATGTTTTTTCCTTTAGTGACTACATGCCCAACCTCAAGGTACAAATGGACATTTTCCAATTAAAGGGAAGAACCTTGTTGTGGCATTAGACACTTCTACCACAATTGGGAATGGACATTTATGAAGTATCTTGGGAATGTTTTGAATAAGGGTTCAAAGAGGCTTACCTCTCCAAGGAATTAAAAGAAATGAATTTGAATGAATTCAATGCTTGAAACAAGGAAATAAGTTAGTACCCAAGTAAAAGGAAAGGTTCATGGAACTATTAAGACATGCCCCCATCTAAACACCAAGAAGTTGAGGGTTAATAAATTTTTGTATGAGTTGAACTATAATATTATAAAGAAGGAAAGGATCTTGATGCTTTACACTTTGCATGAGATAGTACAAGGTTTTATTACAAAAAAGGAGGAAATCATAAGTAAAGGGAATAATAGGCCACCAATTCCTACAAGTGACAGAGTACAAATATACACAATAAATCAAAATAGATAATAGAACTAGCATGATTCACAAATATATAAAGAGACAGATAGTTGTAAACACCTAGATACAATAAATAGGTAACCAAATACCATGTTATCCTCCATCAACATAGCAGTCTCAACCAACATAACAATTCCCCTCAACACCATAATTTTTCCTAATATAGAAAACACAATAATTCTAGCCGAGTTTGAGACATGATTTCACTCCATTTGGTAGTGGAAACCAACCTCTGAAGAGGGGGCGTTGGACATGTGGAGGACCACATTATCAATGAGATTTTTTTTAGTTACAAGGAGGACCCAACAAGGAACAAATTTAGATTATAGTTGGAGATTTGGGTAAGGCCCACACCATTAACGCAATGATAAACAAGTGCCAAGAAGAACATGAATCTATAGTCTTGGATTGCAAACATAAGGTAATATGTTTTATGGATGATCAACGAGAAATAAGAACCATAATTAGGAAGAATAAATGAGTATTAATTAATATTATATAATCCTTGCAGTTAATAATAAGTATGTGAAAATGATGTCATGCTATAATATCCTTGAATGATAAAAATTATTCTGAAGATTTGGAAAAATACCCAATACTATATGAATCCGAGGACGTATTTCTTGAAGAATGACTGAGATTACCTCCAAAAAGGGAGTTGGAGTTCACAATTGACTCAAACCACGACATAACCTGTTGCTAGGACGCCCTAACATATGACAACTTCTAAATTAGAAGAACTGTTAATGCAATTAAAAAATATTTAGAATTCAGGATATATGACCAAGAGTGTTACCTTGGGGAGCATTGGTAATATTTGTAAAGAAGATGGATGGATTGTGGATATTGAACATCAATTATCAATAATTGAATAAAACAACAATTAGAAATCAATTTCCTTTACTGAGGATTGATGATTAGTTTAATTAGATGAAGGGACTGGAAATGTTTTCAAAAATAGATTTAAGGCGATGATATCATTAAATAAGGATTAAAGAATATGATTTTCCAAAAACCATATTTACGATGAGATATTGACATTTTTTTTTTCTAAGTGGTTCACAAACTTTGAAGATCAGTGACCACTACATCCACGAAATATTTGTACTAGGAAAATCCACCCAAATGGATCATTTCTGGTGAAGGAATAACCATATATTTGGAAAATCTTGAGGCCACAATGGATTTTCTAACACCTAAAAACATATACAAGGTACAAATTTTTACGAGATTAACAGACCACTACCATAGGTTTGTGGAAGGATTTTCAAATATATCTAATCCTATAATTAAGTTGCAAAAGAAGAATAATAAATTTGTATGGACAAATAATTTTGAAGAGGACTTCCATAAGCTAAAGGATTTTTTGACAACAAATCCTATATTAAAGGTTCTTGATATGGATCAATACTTTTTAGCATGCACCGATGCATCAAAAGAAATACTAGTTTGTGTACTTATGCAATATGGTAGAGTAATAGTTTATACATCTAGGAAGCTTCAACCTCATGAAGATCATTATGCGATCTATGATATGGAACTAGAAAGGATAGTACATTGCTTGCGAATTTAGAGACAATATTCAGTAGGGAGAAAATTTGAATTAAAGATTGATCTCATGGATTGCAACACATTTTCATGGAAGATAATCTGAATGCTATACACAGAAGATAGTCAATTTGATAAGTGAGTACAACTACGAGATAACTTATATAAAACAAACAAAGAATAGAGTTGTAAATGCCTTGAGTCGAGGGCTACATATATTCTCGATTATACCACTAAAGACAAATACGAGAGAGAAGCTACTACAACTACAAATAGAAGATGAATGGTATAAGGAAGTCAAAATGAAATTAAAAATTAAAAAAGTAAAAAATTTGAAATACGAAGGGTACACATTAGATAATGATGGATTTTTGTGATTTAATGGAAGAATTTATGTACCACCTAATGAAGAAATACACAACTTGATTTTGAATGAAGCTCATCAAGTACTATATATGGTTAACCCAAGAGTAAAAGAGATGAATGTAGGTCTCAAAACCACTATTATTTTGGAAGAGAATGACAATGGATATAATAAACTTTGTTGCTAGATTTCTCGAATGTCAACAAGTAAAAGCGGAACATCAACATCCAACAGGATTATTGCAGTTGCATGCAATCTCTTAATTAAAATGGGAATTTATTTTGATGGAATTTATAGTGGGATTACTAATGACATCAAGAATACATGATTAAATATTTTTCGTGGTTGACCATTTAATAAAAGTTGACATTTTTTCCTAGTAAAAAATACTTATCAAGCTCCAAAAGTTGCTAGAGTTTTCATTGATGAAATTGTGAGACCTCATGGTATTTTAAAGAAGATAATTTATAATAGAGATGCTATGTTCACAAGAATGTTTTGGACAATTTTTCAAGAGCCTTAAGGAATTCAATTAAATTTAGTACTACATATCATCTAGAAAAGGATGGATAGATTGAATAAAAAAATCAAATTTTAGAAGATATGTTAAGACTGCGTTGACGATGCTTGATGCCGACAATATGGAAGGGGGTATCCCCAATATGAAGTCCCAATTTGACCCCACACCATTTGGAATAGGATCCCCAACCATAACACGACCAATCACCAAATCAATGGTCTCAAAGATGTGCCTTGGTTGCAATAAACACATAAAATGATATACATATAGCTTTGGTGATAGCATGTGAACTTTGTGAGATATCAATTGCAATGTATAAAAGGTTCTTTCACACCAAATGGGGAAAGAGTGAGCCCCTTGAAAGAAAGTAATAGTATTATCTTAAAAGAGACACACAAGCACATGTAAAAGAATCTTTATCTAACCTGCAAAATAGTTCACAAGATAAGAATGATCATGATAGCATAAAAAACACACATTCAACAATATACATACTAAATTAAATGAAATAGTTCATTAACATTAGTGTATATGAATTAATGTATATCACAAACATATAAAGAGTAATCTTACAACATTCACAATATATGCATGAAAGTGTTTTGGATTTTAGATCTTCTAATCATTAAGTGAAAGTTCCAAGCATACAATTACATTGATATAACACTAGCCCCAATAGTGGAACATGAAGCCACCACTTGTTTCTCCAAAGAATGATACTCTTCTTATGCTAGACTACAAAAGCCAAGGCTCCAAATCTTAGGTTCCAAGCCCTTTGTTTGAGTTATGAGAGTTTATTTATAACAAAAGGTATGAATCTTCATATTCCTTTGTGACCTTTGAGGTTCCCTTATGATTCTTGGACTTCTTTTGTCTTTACTCCAACTAATGACTCTTCACATTCCACATTTAACTCTTGGAATTCCAATTACATTCACACTTTATTATTTTTCAAATACAATAAGACAAAACTCCATATAAGACAAAAATGGCTAGAGCCTAATAAGACATAACTAAATACATTCATCTTGAGTTTGAGGAAACTCTAGCCCAACAACTTATACTTGCAATTTTGTACTAACATATTGATGCTAAGCTTTATATTGTGCAATTATGTCCTCAAAGTTTGCAGGAAGATTTGGTTGATATATGATCCTAGCCTCCATAACATATGGATAAATGGTTTTGAAGCCATTATGTGCCTCATTCTATAATAAGAATAGTTTCATATTAACTTTAACAGGTCCAGATATATACTTCTACATGTTTTGTTTGGTGATCTCATAGGATTATTTTGTGGTGACCTGCTTTAGACTGTTTAAGTATTCTTGTATTTCTCGCTTGATGGTGTGTCTGTCTTTGGTTTTTGCAAATGGTCCAACTGAAGGGATCTTGTGTGTTTTTACCAAGGAGTCTAAACTATTGTATAACCATGCATAAGAAACTATAATGTTGGCCACAAAAGTATCAATTTGCTTGTTTATTTGTATGAGCATTCTGACCTCAAACTTCTGTAATTCTCCTTCTTGTCTTGTTTTCTTCGCCAACTCTGTTGGCGCGTTCTTGTACATGATGACCCATTCTTGGGTCATGCTAGTGGATGCATTAATTTTTTTTAGAGCTTTCACATTTTCTCGCGACTTCTTCTACATGGTATACAAGGGCACTGCCACTTTATGAAAAGTGATCATCTCTTCATAAAGACGCCTCATGGTGTTTCCCAATGCCTGTATTTCACCATATATTACTTCTTGAAGCTCTTTCAAGTAAGAATATATGTATGAAAATAGTTGGACCTCATCTTGGAGATGATCTATTTGTTGTCTCTCAACATCAAAATCATTTTCCATTTGCTGGTTTTCTACCATTAAGAAATCTGTGTTTGCTTTTGTAGCTCCCGCAAAGGCCAAGTTTTCTGCTACAATTGTCTTTGGATTCCTCCTGTATCAGTAAAAATAACCTAGGGAAACATTTCCTCCTTTCCTGCACTATATTATTCTTGAGTTGATCAAAGGTTAGATTGGAAATATCCATATCCATATCATTGTCTGAAGGAGAAATTCCCATTTCATCACCTGGGATATGCACACCTATGAGGGGAGGTGAAGGATCACTGCTGACATGTTCTGCAATAGGCGTGATGTTAGACTCTTGGTTCTGCTCCACCTATTTAATATCCACATCCTAGGCTGACATCTGCTCCTCAATTTCTTTTATAAACTCTTGATCCTACTTTCACCTGCTTTATTCCTCTTCTAGTTGTTTTAGTCTTACTTCTTATTCTCCCTTTTTTATTAGTTCCTCTTGTGCTTACATTTATTCCTTTTATTTCCTTTCTTTCTCTTGCTTTTGCATCCATTGTTCCTCTCACTTTTGTTCCTCCTCTTACCTCTTCTCCGCTTCCTGCTAGTTTCTCCTCCTTTCTGCTGCCATGGTTGCTTTCAGAATAATTGGATTTTCTTTGAACTTATGGTTTTTCTCCTCTCTTGGATTGTGGGCAATGTTCCTCTTGTACTTATGTTAGGCCCATATACTACTAGTGTAACCCCTTATTGTTATTAGTACAACCCACTTATTATATTGATGTACCCATGTAGTGCCCATATTGCTATTATTGTGCCCCTCCCTCTATTGTTATTTTTGTGGCTTTATATTATTATTTTTAGGCCGGCTGGGTTATATTGTGACTCCTATATATAGAAAGGAGGTTTTTTCATTTGAATCATCCAAGAATTGTTCATTTATGTAATGCAAAGGAGGCTGCCCCCTCGAAGAGGTTGAATTCTAAGGCGTTGATCTATCTTTTCTATCTTTTTGTGAGATAGTTTCATAACATTTGGTATCAGAGCTTTGGATTCTAGGGTTTCGCTGCTCCAAACAGGTCATCGTGGCATTTTCGCTATACCTTTTTTATTTTTATTTTTATTATTATTATTATTTTTTTATTTTATTTATTTATTTATTTATTTATTTTTTTCTGTGACGTTTCATAAGCTAAAAATGAAACCCATTTGAGAATAAATTACGCTGAATTGCGGGTCCAAATTTCAGAGCTTTTCACGCTATATTTGCGGAGATATGATCTAAGGAAGTTGGTCTTTTTGCAGACCCCTGAATTACATTCCAAACAGGTGACCTGCGGAAAATTGTCATAACTTTCTTTCTCTCTGAGCATCAGATTGAAATTTCGTAAGAAGGTACAGAAAGAGGATGGACTGTAGTTTCTTGTATATATTTTTCAGAGCCAAAGGTTGAAACAGTGACCCGTGGCACATCGTACAAGTTCGCTCTACTGAACTAGTCTATAATCAGGTCATCTTGGGATATTGTGCATAACTCTTCCTTGGAGAATCCAATTTGGATCAGACTGGTGGCATTGGAAAGAGGACACAGAGGGCTACTATAGGTCACAATTTTAGAACTGGATGATCCAAAATTGCAGAGATACATCAGATTCAATATCAAGCTTCTACAAAGTGAAAAAAGGTGTGTAGTTCTTTTTAAATTTTTGCATAAGCTTGGTTTGAAAAATTAGTTTGAATCAGTAATTGATGCCCCGAGGAAAGAAAATGCAAACACCTAGTAAGAAACTTGAAAGCTCTAGCATGACTCATGAAGAAGAGGAAGAAATGCAACATGATATATCAAAATTACGAGACCAAGTGCAACAAGTGTCACTTGCACAAAAAGCTATAGAATCTAAGATGGATGGTTTAAGGAAAGATGTAGAAGCTAAGATGGATGGTTTAAAGAAAGTTGTAGAAGCTAAGATGGATTGTTTAAAGAAAGGTGTAGAAGCTAAGATGGATGGCATGGAATCTAAGATGAATGGCATGGACGCTAAAATTGATGGCATGGATGATAAGATGGAAGAATTGAAGATAAATATGAATAAGTTGCTACAAGAAATGGTCACTAATGGTGAAAGGGTAGTAAAGGAAACTCATGATGAGAACAAAAGAAATGTTAATCATGATTCCATAGACTCTAATGTTGGACCGAAGACCCACCATATTCCAAAAATTGATATGAGGAAGTTTGATGGCAAGGATCCCGCAACATGGATATTACAGATGGAGCAATTTTTCTATCTCAATAATGTGCAAAACACACAAAAGGTACGTATTGCAACTTTATATTTGGAACCAAATCAATTTGTATGGTGTCAATGGCTTTGCTCTCGTAAACAAATTATCACTTGGGAAATTTTTACGGAAGAATTGACAGCACATTATGAGGATACAAAAAGCAACACTTTTTTTAGCCAATTGATAAGTCTCAAACAAAAGGGTTCAATAATGGAGCACATTGAAGAGTTCCAAAAATTGAACATAAGGGTAAAAAATATTCCAGAGGAGCATAGGATTTATGTTTTCATAGGGAATTTAAAGGATAATATCCAACATGATGTTCGCCTTTGGGAACCTGATTCATTAGAGAAGGCATTCAGGTTAGAAAGAAAAATGGAAAGAAAAATTATGGCAACCAGGAAGCATACCCCTCACAACTATAAAGATAGAAGTGTTGTTTCTCCTAGCCTTCCACAACCTACAAGGGTTACACCACAACAATTGGAAGAAAAAAGTGAAAAAAGGCTTTGTTACAATTGTGATAGAAAATGCACTAAAGGTCATAAGTGTGCTGAGAAGAAATTATTTTACATAGAATATGAAGAGGAGGAAGAAAAGGATCAAGAAACATCAAAAGAACAAGATATATGCTAGGACCCCACCCCAGAGAAAGAAGAAATGAATCAGACCATATCTTGTAAAGCATTGGAAAGAATTACCACTCCTCAAACTCTCAAGATAGAAGGACATACCAAGAAGAAAAAGGTGCAATACGTGAAAGATCACATCGAGAAAGAAGAAATGAATCCAACCATATCTTGTAATTCTTTGGTCGAAATTACCACTCCTCAAACTATCAAGATAAAAGGACATATCAAGAAGAAAAATGTTCAAGAAGTGAAAGATCACATTGATCATCAAGAAATGAATCCGACCATATCTTGTAAAGGATTGGAAGAAATTACCACTCCTAAAACTCTAGGGATAGAAGGACATATCAAGAAGAAAAATATTCAAGCAGTGAAAGATCACATCAAGCATCAACAACAAGTTCTCCAACTTTTAAAGGATAACACCACTTCGGTGCAAAATCAAATAAAACAACAGGTAGATCAACATCATAGTGAAAAATGTTTTGATGTAGGTGATTGGGTATTTTTACTGCTACATCTCAAGCAAGCTATTTATGAGAAGGAAATGTTGGTAATACTACATGCACTTAAAAAATGGCGACCTTACCGAATGGGAAGACTCTTCAAGAATGAGGATGTGGAAGCATTTTTTTGTGCTATTTCTATTTGGATAAACGAAGCAACGGATGAATGGAAGAAGGACGAAGAAGTATGGCCACTTATTCAAAAGTTGAAAAAGATCCCAATTCAAACAATATTGGCAAAAATTGAAGAGGAAGGAAAAATCATATTGGAACCTGGAGCAGTCACAGAAACAAGAACCCGACAGCTACGAAATCGATCAATTTCAGAGTATCTCATCAAGTGGAATAACTTACCCATTGAATATTCCACATGGGAGGACAAGAATTTTATACAAAATCATCAAGAACTACTCAAGCGTTGAGGACAACACTTTTTGAAGGAGAGGGGCATGTTAGGCCCCTATACTACTAGTGTAACCCCTTATTGTTATTAGTACAACCCACTTATTATATTGATGTACCCATGTAGTGCCCATATTGTTATTACTGTGCCCCATAAAATCCCTCTATTGTTATTTTTGTGGCTTTATATTATTATTGTTAAGTTGGCTGGTTTATGTTGTGACTCCTTAGACTCCTATATATAGAAAGGAGGCTTTGTCATTTGAATCATCCAAGAATTTTTCATTTATGTAATGTAAAGGAGGTTTCCCCCTCGAAGAGGCTGAATTCTAAGGCGTTGATCTATCTTTTCTATCATTTTGTGAGTTGGTTTCATAACAACTTGATTCTCACTGGAATGCACTCTTCCTATTGCATTCCTTCATGGGTAACCCTATACTTAGGAACTACAATAGAAGGACCTACCTATTTTCCTGGTGAATGTGACTGAGAGGCATTGCAACAATTCTTAATCTTCTCTTCCTTTGGTATGAAAGCCCCAAGAACTTGGCATAGTGTCTCATAATTTTGAAATATCATGTTGTATTTCTTTCTCTTCTTCATGTGTTATAGTAGAGATTCCTGGTTGCTTACTTGGAGTATCCATTTTTTCATTTCGAGTAATATTGGAACCAAATAATGATATCTATGCTTAACTATGCCCTTTGAATTACTTTAGATTGATTTTTGAAACAAAACTTATGAAAATTTAAAAATATACACACATATTTTTTGGTTTTTGGAGCTTGATATTGAAACTATTATAACATAATCATTCTCAATATAACATTGTGTATATGATAAGATAGGAACTAATATCGAGGGACTATCAATGACTTCTTCAATATTTCTCTTTGTGACCTCCTTTGATGCATATTTCATGGGTGGCATGGTGCTTCCTGATGATGAGAGAGTGATGTGTTCAAGGATAATGTCTTATTACAATTTAAACCACAAGAGAGTTCAATCAAGTTTTGAAAAGGAACAAAATTATCGCCTTGAGTCACTAGACCTTGTAAAATCTTAAAGAAAAGGGACCAATTACATATCATCTTGCATTAACTGCATCCTTAGAACACATCCATGATGTTTTTTTTAATCACGTCATTATGTTTTGGATCCTGTTGTGCCCTACAACAACCCCCCATTTCATATCATTCTTATTTACAAAAAATTAACATATGGAATGGGTCCCTTTTATAAAATTTTGGCATCAATGCTTGCATGTTCAAAAAAGGCCGCATAATCGAATGAGTTTTCATATATTTAAGCCTTTTTGGGACATCAATATTTCAAATAATAAATAATCTTTTGTTATTGCGATAAAGCGATCGCAAGATCGCATATCGCAACAACATGAGAGATGCATTCAAATGGCATTTTCGTCTCCGTCGATACGATATCGCTATCGGCGATCGGCAATGTTACATGCACACCACTAACGGCACATAACTCATGTCCTGATGCGACGCGATATCGGCGATCGGATATCGGCGATACCTCATGTGAAACCGCTTTATGATTTAAAACCCGACCCGATGCGATATCGCTATCGGCCGTCGGCAGAATTCCACGTACTTCGTTGAGGCACCCGTTTCCTACTCCCGATGCGATGCGATATCGCAATCGGTAACCCCAAACCATTGTATATGCACCTACTTCTGTTTCCATGCGCTAGCCCGATGCGATATCGCTTATCGGCTGTCGGCACGATCATTTGGTGATAATTGTGCAGCACCTATTCCCTGAAGCGATGCGATATCGCTCATCGGTGGTTGGCAGTATTAAAAGCCATCACTTAAAGCTTTAATTTTATATTCATATCCGGTTGACAAAGCACGAATCCCAAAATGACGTTAATGCAAGGGATAAGGTAATGCGTGTGTATTTAAAAGATTTTGACCCTTCGATTAATGAACCACTGCGTTTAACCGCCAGAATATCTGTTGCACGCTTAAGTGAGTCATTCACCCGGATAACGGTGTAATCATCACATTTAATGGGTAGCAGGCCTCAAATCACCATTAATGCATCTGCAATATCCTCTTAGCGATTGGATCCGCAGCCACTTTTGGAAATTAATCTTGGTACGCTTCAAATGATATATCTATCCCGCTATGTAGCATCATTGTTATTATGTTGTTACGATTTCTCTTGCAATTGTGTAGAATTCGTCTTTTGAGAGAAGCTTAAGCATGATGGGGAAAAGATCCAAGAGGGCTACGGGCTCTACTGTCACACCTGTAGCAGGTCAAGCTGCTGCAAATAGCAAGAAAGGCCTCGTTTCAGACACTACATGCACTGGTCTTAACAAGACTACATGGCAGGGCACATATAATTTACTAGAAGCTGAGCAACCAAAAGTTTCAGGGACAGTGGCTACTGCAGACTCACTCAAAAAGTCTGATGCAACTCTCAAAGAGTTGGCTGATTCCTTTCTTCACAGAATAGCAGCCAGAGAGCAAGTCCTTCCCTACACTGATGTAGTGCGATGGGAAATTGAGGAAATTCCAATCATTGACAGAACGTTCCACACAAGAGACAGACGGATTTTCGGGTCGTTCAAGCCAGAGCACCTGAGAGAAATGTATTATTTGCCTAAGCCAAAGAAAATCTACAACAAAGACTTCGTGGAGAAGTTTACAGCTGAGAATGAAGTACCATCTGAGCCTATTCAGGATTGGAGGCAGAACCCGGCCAAACACAAGCACGAAAGCTCGGGTAAGTACTTCATCGATTCCTTGGCTTCTCCCTATTGCTATGCGGGAATTATGATGTGTAGGCTATGGGGATTACATGATTCTGCCAATTTCGATATAGAAATGGTTCCCCTAATGGAAGCAACTGTTAATAGTTTTATCATGGATTGGGCCACCATTCTTTCTGATAAATTGACTATAGCTGTTCGGGATTTTAGAGCTAAATCTGTAGTCACCGAAAGGAAAATCCCTCCATTTTATTATAGCGCCTACATTATGGACACATTGTGTATTAACTCTGAGTTTCCCATCCTCGGTTGGAGATGGACCACCCAAGACCCTTTTCCCATTCATTTGTATCATCGGAAATTATGGAAGTCCTCTTACAAGGACCATTTGTATCAAATTTGCAATGGTTTTATGGTTCCCATTCATTATTCCATTTTTGATCGACCTATTCCCAAAATTTCCTATCTCGCTTCCTTCGACTTACCAGCTGTAGCAGGTTGGTTTGGAGAAGAGAATTTTACCTATATTAGGGTTTATGGAAGCCAAGCTAAACCGCATGTTCTCCCTCTATATGTTCCAGACAAACTGTTAGCCCGAGAGATCTCCTACCAGATTATGGCCGAGAGTGTCACTCAAACTCTCAAGAAAGAGAAGAAGAGGGGCTGGCCCTCTTTTCCCTTGAGGATGGGTGTTTTTACTCTGCATAATCTTCAGCATGCAGAAAAGGAGGCAACAAATATGCAAGCTTTATCCCTGCCCACTATGCCAGCCAGACTCTATGATCCACATAAAACTGCCTACAATGCCCTAGAACAGGCCAAATTGACCAAGATTGACCACCAAGAGGATGAGTTTGATGACCTGTTCGTAGCTGCCGATTCAATAGGCCAAACTAAGCATCTTGCAAAGATGAGATACAATGATGAGAATTTAACTGAGTTCAATAAACTTAGAGAGCAAAGGTTGCAAACTCTGCCTCTAGATTTATTGTCATTAACCTCAGCGTCCTCCTCAAGCGAGCCCGGTTGGAAACAGACAAGCCAACCTCCTGTTATAAATAAAGAACAAAAGAAACAACAGGAGGAAAGGCAAGAGAAGCAACAGGCAGAGAAGCAGAGAAAGGAGCAAATGGATAAGCAGCAGAAAGAGCAGAAGGAACAAGAACAGAGAAAGCAGAAGCAGATGGAGGAACAGCGGAAGAAGGAAGAAGAAGAAAAGCAAAGGAAAGAACTGGCAGATAGGCAGAAAAAGGAATTAGCGGATAAGCAAAGAAGAGAGCAAGAAGAGAAACAGAGAAAGGAGTTAGAAGAACAACAACAGAAAGAGTTGGAGGAGCAAAAGAGGTTGGAACAAGAAAAGGAGAAGAGTAAATCCCAGACCTCCATAGATCCTGAATTGCTGAAACAATGGAATCAATTCGATTCCATTATCAGTGGAAAGGAAGGCTCCAAAGACGCACCAGACACCACTTCTTGTCAGGTTCTAAGTAGAACCAGCGGCCCACCCATTTCAAAGGATCTCGGGGTAATCACCAAAGACCCTTCCGATCAGATTGTGCTCCAGGTGGAAGATATTCCTCCCCTGGACGTTTTCTACAGCCCTAGGCACAAAGCGGTTGTTAAGCGCTCAAGGAAGAGATGAAGGCTTGATCAACCTTCCATCTTTCCTGAGCAGACAGTTACGGGGAATGTAGTATGGAAGGAAGAATTGGACCCCTCTGATGATCTAACTAAGCTATCGCAGTATGCGGGAGCTTATTCTGCAGCAACTATTGATAAAGAATCGGAGGTAAGTCTTTTGTTAAAGACTAAGGACCAGGAAATTTGTGCATTGCAAGCAGAAGTAGCCGAAGCGTGAAACAAGGCAGCACAGGTAGAAGAGCAGTTGTTGGCGCAACAGCAAGCAAACAATGTATTAACCCAGCAACTGCAGACTGAAAAACAGAGGATTGATCAGAGCGCAATCCAGAAGCAGAAAGAATTAACGGAGGCATTGGCACAATTGAGAGCGGCAAACGAGATAATGACGAAGTCAAAGGATGAGCAAATCGCTCAACTATTAGCACAGCTCGAAGATATCAAGGGCACTAAGAAAGTCGAAGATTTCAGAGCAGAGGCAGCTCAAATAAATAATGCATTAATCTCTCAGGTTAGACTCTTGTGCCAACAACTAACTGAGGCCGAGCCATTATGTGAAGTATCTACAGCAGTATGTCAGCAAATTGAAAAATCCAGAAATGAGCTAGATCAGACCGAAGAAACCATAACTTCATATCTTGATTGGCAAGATACTGATGTGGGGAAAGAAGCAAAATTGCCTAGGATCTATGAGCCATTCAAAGACATACTCTTCACGGAATGGAACACTCAAATGATGAAAGCGGAAAGGGCAGCTTCAAGGTGTAAAATGATTGCCAACAATATGATTGATTTGGTCAACAATACACTCTATTGGGCCAACATGATCTCTCAATGTACACCTGGAAGCATAACCATGGCGAACATGATCGAACAAACAAGTTACCATGGACTGGAGGAAAAGAGAAAATTAATCGCTAGAGTAAATACTTTAACCTCCGATGCATATTGGCACTTTCTAATCAAGCCGCACACTCAAAGGTCGGCTCTTAAGTGTTTAACAGATGCTCTCAAGTGCCTAATCCCCGACATTCAAGATTCCACATATGATTCCCAGCTCACGTCGCGTCTCAACACTCCACCGGAAGTATAGCCCATGCTTGCGATATGTCAGTTGAGGTTTAAAGGCAAAGAGCCCACCGAATGAAGCATTGCTGCCGACTGCCAGATCGCCAAGAAAGATGGAGAAATATTTATTGATGCCAATTTCATAGCTGTTCAGTTTTTCTTAGATATTTAGATTAGATTAGTATTTATAGACCCTTTCATTGTTTTGGAAAGGGTCGTAAAATTTTGTAATAGACTTAAAGGTTGAAGTTTGCACTATTGTGCTTCAGCCTATATTCTTTTGTGAAACTCGACCAATAGTCCTTAATTTGACGAGAAGGCTGTTTTATGCATTTGTGCACTATTGTCTCTTGTTTGGAATGCTTTCTGGTTTGAAGGAAGGACTGCGACATAGCGATTTATATAATGGATTGTTGAGCAGCTTACATGGTACTTTTATCTGCATCTGTCCTCTTTCCTTTCATATGAATTGCTGTGTTATTATCTTTTGCTATTGTTGAATACATGTATGCGCTGTAACAACAAATCTTCATTTCATTCCACTATTGGATGTTTTGTGATATGCCTTTCTTTTAATCATGCATGTAGCAATGATATGAATGACAATGTGTAGTAATTCGCTATTATCGCTCTGCATAGCTAATTATGCAGAGCAATCTTAAATGGTTTAAACGTCTATGCTTTAGTGTTAGAGTCATCTATATACCTGCCTTAAAGCACAAATTATCAAACGCTACGCTTTGAAAGATTGATAAGTCCCGGGATTAGATTATAGTTAATATATATTTCGCTGATAGTTTTAGTTGTTCACTTATCACTATCATACCTCATAAGTTACTCGTCCATCCCACTTTTATCCATTATTGGGAAACTGGTCCCATTATCCCCAGTCGGAGCCACTATTCCAAACGGAAAAGGAGCTGTACTAAGGTCCGGACCGGGTGGTTTCCCCTTTGTTGTGGCAGCGATTTTCGAGGCCTCAACAAAATTGGCGCTAGAAGGAGGGCCTCAGCTGTGAATGGAACATAATTCCAAAACTATAAGCCATTCCAAGAGTACTTCGCCCTCCGAATCCCCTCGATCTTCCCATTTGTATACTGGTTCGCCGGTACCCGAACAAGAAGAAGAGGAACCAACTACCACTGCTCAAACCCATCATACCACAGAACAATTAAGTCTTGAATCACCTGAAGTTCAGTCTCTAATCCATAAACTTCAGAGCTTCTCGATTTCACCACAGAAATCTGAGGTATCAGAAAGCAGTGCGACTTCGCAGTTCAACCTCACTCACCCTCTCACCAGACTTCAGAGCGAAAAACTCGGTATTGAACCCACTGAGTTTCCTTTACCTAAAAGGAAAAGGGAAAAGAAAATTACTGAAGGATTTGATAGTGAAGGGCTTTCATCCACCTCCTCCATTGCATTCTCTCCTCTGCGAGGTCAACCATCCACTCCCCCATTGCAAATTGTCGTTCACCAGGGATCAGAAGCCTCAATATCCCAACCTATTCACTCCTCATCTTTAATCTCTTCCCACACATCTGGAATCCCAGTAGTAATCTCAACCACTGTTGCTATCATAATGGCAGATCCATGGACTAGGCCTGGAGCAGTCAACATGCCTGGACCATTGCATGATCTACCCGATGCTCCCGAAAAATGGCTGCCTAAATTCAATCCAGATGATGGGACCCAGGCTGAAGAACACATCAACAACTTTATGCTAGCAGTTAACCTAAAAGGAGTGACAGAGCAAGATGTTGTTGTAAGACTTTTCCCTTACACTTTACAAGGATGAGCAGGATCCTGGTATTTTTCCTTACCTTCTGGTTCAATCACCAATTGGAACACATGCCAAGAGCAGTTTCTTACCAAATATGGAGATGATAGGTCCTTAGCAACTTTAATAAACGACCTCTCCAATTTGAGAATAGAGCACAGGGAACCAATAAAAGAGTTTAATGCCAGATTTAATAAACTACTGAATAAAATCCCTACCGCTTCTAAACCAAGTGAACAAATCCGAAGCGAATGGTATATCACTGCCCTACCTGCCAACATAGCCATTTTTGTAGACAGGGCTGGGAAACCTACCTTAGTTGAAAACATGAGAGAGGAACTTGCTGTTGAAAAGCGCATCAATGCTCTAGAAAAGAAAGCTGCTTTGGAATATAGAAAAGCTAAAAAAGTCTCGTTTAAAGAAGATTCCAAGAAGAAAACCCGGAAGGACCCCTATGACATGGAAGGTTTACAAAAGGTCCTTAAAACAATGTCTAACGAAATGGTTGAGATTAAAAAGCAGGTGGCCGAAACTTCAAACAGAAGACCATTTAGAACTTTTAAGAAAACCGAATCAAAGCCGCCCAATGTTATATCTAACGCTGATTCAGACCAAGAAGAAGAGGAAGAGGAAACATCTTCACAGACCGATGATGAAGAAGAAGTAGCTGAATGCCACGGAATGTGGGATTTTATACTCCCAAACTCTGATATGGAGAATGAAGAAGAAGCCTTTCCGGTTACTGCAAGAAGTAAAAGCACTCCTGAACCCGCCCAGGCAACTTCAAAGAAGAGGAGCGCAGGCGCTACTATATCAAAGGAAAGAGTTCCCCCAAAGAAGTCACCTGTAGTAGTTCCTCAAAACCATCCTTCAACTTCTAGTTCTCCTTCAACATCCAAGACTCTAGTGGTATCCGATTCAATGGAATATAACATTGTTGATGACATGAACAAAACTAAGGTAAATATAACCATGTTTGAACTTAGTAAACTGAAACATCAACAAAAGCTACTTCTCAAAGAATTAAATGCTGTTCCCTCTACTCCCCTTCCCAGTGCAAGAGCTGCCAACGATTCAGGCCAGCCTCCTGCAGGTATGGTTGAAATTACTGATTCAGTTTTAATCGGAGATAAATCAAATTCTCACACTCCACCCTTCCTGCTCACTTATGAGATTTATAATAGAAACCTGCACAACTGTTTAATTGATTCAGGGGCCTCATCTAATATAATGCCAGCTTCAGTTTGCTCTAAGCTGAACATTGAACCCCAGAAGTCTGCCATCCATATTGTACAGTTGGATAGGACTAAGGGGCAGGTTGTGGGATTATTAATTCTATAACCATCAGGTTGTCAGCCGACCCCAGAATAGTTCAGAGGATTGACATCTTAATTGCCGACATACCTGAATTTTATGGTTTGATTTTAAGCAGAGATTGGTCCGAAAAACTACATGGGTATATTTCCACAGATTGGTCACATATGTGGCTTCCCTACAAGGGAAAGCCGAATCAAATAAGGATTGATCGGGAGAAGCATATGACCCACACAGTTACTGAATTTGAGCAAGAAAACCAACCTGTGGCATTCAACAACAATATTTTGGGGAACTATTCGTCCGAATCATTCTTTGGCAACTTTGTTGCCCAACCATCTCCTTTTTCAGTCAATCATTGTACATCTCAAATTGAAAATTTTTCACAAACAGATAAGTCCAGATGTTTTAATGATGCTGAGAAAAATGTAGATATTTTTGTTAATACTCCTTTATTTTGGTCTTTATATTTTGATGGCTCTAAGTCCAGTGAAGGCTCAGGAGCAGGTTGCATTTTGGTTAGCCCGCAAGGAGAAAAGACAATGCTGTCTTGTAGGTTAGAATTTGAGTGTACTAATAACACAGCTGAATATGAAGCTTTGGTCCAGGGTTTATATAAAGCGATCGGCCTTGAAGTGCGATATCTAAAAGTGTTCGGCGATTCGGAAATCATTGTTAAACAAGTTAGAAATGCAATTCATTGTCTTTCGACTCACCTTAAGCATTATCAATCGCTAGTGCAGGATCTTACCTCACACTTTTCGGTCTTCAACATTTCTTCCATTCCTATGTCACAAAATTCAGCAGCCAACCTACTAGCCAATGTAGCTTCTAAGCTTTTACCTTCCGAAGACTACAGCCTTGATAGATTTTCTGTAGAATTACTTTTTAGGCCTTCAATTCCTGACAATGTCACTAATTGGAGAGTATTTAACCATGACGAAGATATCTTGCAGTTTCTAACTCCGGAAAAATCCTATGACAATCAAGTCATTGAGGAAGATGATCACGATCTACAGATGAAACAAGCGCCTCAAGAAAATTCAATTCCCAAACCCGTGGTGAAGCTTGAAGACCTTTACGATATCAAAGACAGGTTTAAACCTGTAATTAATGCAAAGCTTCAAAGTTCCACCCTTAGGTTTGAATTAATAAATCTAGGCACAGAAGATGCTCCTCAAAACATCAACTTAGGAATAGGACTTTCCCAAGAAGAAAAGGAAGCATTTATTAAACTATTGAGAAAAAAAAACAGGTCTTTGCTTGGAAATATGATGACCTAAAGACATATGATACATCTATTATCCAGCATACCATCCCTATGCTTCCTGATCAGAAACCAATTCAGCAAAAATTAAGAAAAATACATCCAAATTTGGAGGGCCAGATAAAGTCGGAGCTTAATAAGCTTTTGAAAGCCAAAATTATCTTTCTGGTCCGACATTCAAATTGGGTCTCTAATATGGTGCCAGTCAGGAAGAAGAATGGCGACATTCGAATCTGTATTGATTTCAGGAACCTCAATAAAGCAAGCTTGAAAGATAATTTCCCGTTACCTACTATGGAGCAAATTCTTCAATCAGTAGCAGGTTCTGAATTGATGTCCTTTCTTGATGGATTCTCCGGATATAACCAAGTTTTGGTTCATCCTGATGACCAACTTAAAACCACATTCAGAACAAAATGGGGAACTTATGCATATCAGAAAATGCCTTTTGGACTCATAAATGTGGGAGCGACATTCCAGAGAGCCATGGATATAGCCTTCAAAGGGTTGATTAATCGATCAGTAGTCGTCTACCTAGACGATATTACTGTATATTCTAAAAAGAGATATAATCATTTGCATGACTTAAATCAAATCTTTCAGCGATGCAAAAGATATGGTATTTCTCTAAACCCAAAGAAGTCTTTCTTTGCTCTTGATCAAGGAAAACTCTTAGGCTTTATAGTATCCAAAGATGGCATTATATTGATCCTGATCGGATTAAGGAAATTTCTGAAATCCCTTTCCCACACAATAAAAAATCGATGCAGTCATTTTTGGGTCAGATTAATTTTGTCAAACGATTTGTTCCAGATTTCTCTCAAAATTGTATTACCACTTCAGGCAATGATCAAGAATAATTCAGTCTTCAAGTGGGGACCAGAAGAAAAGCAAGCTTTTGATGTTATCAAGCAATCAATAATCAATGCCCCAGTCTTGAATACTCCCAATTTTTCTAATCATTTTACATTGTATACCGTTGCGTCCGATGTATCCTATGCTGCAGTTCTCACGCAGCCAAATGCTCACAACTTGGAAGCACCCATTTCATTTTTTAGCTCAAATCTTCAGGGTGCCGAACTAAATTATTCTGATGTGGAGAAACAAGCCTTTGCTGTGTTCAAAGCAGTTAAACATTACAGGCCCTTTCTTTTGAAAACTCACACGACAGTTATAGTCCCTTTCCCAGTGGTAAGGCAACTATTAATTCAGAAAGAACTGGGTGAAAAAAGAGCCAATTGGGTCACAGCACTTCAAGAATATGACCTAGAAATAAAGCCAGCAAAGATTGTTAGGGGCCAAGGTTTTTGCAGGATATTGGCAGGAACATCAAACATTCCTGAATCAAGCGACATGGATCAGACTCAATCAATCAATCAGATAAGTGTCACTGATTCCGAATCTCAATATGCAGATTTAATATTTTATTTGAAAAATGGTTATGCTCCTCCAAATTTATCTTACAAAAATAAAAGGGCCATTAGGTTAAAAGCGAAGAATTTCACTCTCATTGATGATGTGCTTTTTAGACAAAATTATGATTCTATCCTGTTAAGATGTCTTGAGAAACCTGAAGCTCAAAAGGTTTTACAGGAGCTACATGATGGGCCAGCGGGAGGACATTTTGGAGCAGACACAACAACCCACAAAGTTATTCATGCTGGATATTATTGGCCTACGTTATTTAGAGATGCTCATGAATACGTAAGAAAATGCTTCAATTGCCAAACCACTAGTGGAAGACAACGGAAATCAGCTTTCCCTCTGCAACCTGTCAACATTGAACAGCCATTTGAACAATGGGGATTAGATATCATTGGAGAGATTACTCCACCATCTTCCAAACAACACAGGTATATCCTCACTGCTACCGATTATTTTACCAAATGGGTAGAGGCTATTCCTTTGAAGGCAAGCAAATTAGAGGCAATCATCGAGTTCATAGACCAATTCATCATTACCAGGTTTGGTGTTCCAAACGCTCTCGTTTTTGATAATGCTTCCTATTTCTCAGGAAATGCTATATATGATTTTTCTATTAAGAGAGGATTTAAACTGAAATATTCTGCTAATTATTATCCCCAAGGAAATGGTTTAGCCGAATCTACTAATAAGAATCTCATCAAAATCATTAAGCGAACTGTTGAACAGAATCATAGAAACTGGCATAAATCTCTAGTGTTTGCATTATGGGCTGATAGGGTTACACAAAAGGCTTCTATAGGTTCCTCCCCATTTAATCTAGTATATGGAAAAGAAGCAGTATTGCCTACCAATCTTGTTCTACCCTCTTTAGCCCTAGTACAGTACATCGAAGAGATTCCTTCTTCCTCTATCCAACTTAGACATGACCAAATTCTCAAATTAGAAGAAGAAAGGGAGAAAGCCAGAATCACTCACGCCAAACATCAACAAATGATCAAAGCATCCTTTGACTTAACCTCATCCGATTCCAAACACTTCCAAGTTGGTGACTTAGTTCTCAAATGGGACAAGGCCCATGAAGATAAAGGTAAGCATACCAAATTTCAGAAAATGTGGCTTGGACCATTTCAGATCTGTGAGAAGATAGGCCATTCAACCTTTGTATTGCAAGATTTATCAGGGTTGAGAGATTCTCTCCCTGTTAATGGCCTGATCTTGAAGAAATTCTTTAATTGAGAAGGAAATCCCTTCTCCTCTTTGTAGGTTTGTGTAGTTTGTAGGATCGATAGGAAATAAAACTGTAGAGTATCTCCATTGACCTTTGGCTTGGTTTGAAAAAGCTGTCTCACAAAATAATACAAATATTTGCTTTTAGATAGTAGAACCCTCAACCAAAAGGAATAATTTCTAGGGAACTAGATATCTGTTTGTTCTGAAATCACCACCTAACGTTTTGAAGACTCTTCTCGAAAGGTAAAAGTTCTGTAAATCATTCTCGGTTTTCAAAAACTGGTCTCCAAAGGTTATCCATTTTAAGATGAAAACTAACCCATTTTCAGCATCTTCAACTCTTCACCTGTCATCCATTTGCTCTTAAGGAGAAAATTGTTCACCCCATTCACTAAAGTTTATGGTTACTCAGAGTGTAATTCTAAAATATAGAAGATTAAAGATAAGAGGTCTTATTACAAGCCTGCTTACCATGTTCATAGGAAAGTAGTTTGACTGACATTACCAATACTGCCTATCATAACAGGGTAATGGCTTGAAATTTCAAGACAAGAGGTCTCATCACGAGCCGGCTTGTTCAGTTAAATTATTACCAGTGAATGGCATTGTCAATAGCTGGCCACCAAACCAGGACAATGGCTTTTTATCTTATCAATGACAAAGAAGAAAAAACAGATAAAAAATAAAATATGGGAACATATTTTAGTTGCATTCTGTTAACTACAATCTTATGTGAATGGAAAAGTGAATAATACTATGGTTAAAAGGTATCCCTGTCGAGACTATAAACGTTTGCTGGCAACAGAGGCTCTACCTATGACAGAGGGGTTAATTATAAAAGCTGATTTGGGAAAGTTTTTGTTTTATCATTATAAACCAATAAAGGCCTATTTTAAGACTTAGAATGTATTTATTTTTCTCGAAACCAAAAGGAAAGAAGTTAACAGAATTCACTTGGTTCAGAACACGCGAATATCCAGTTAAATTAGAAGTTTTTCCCTTCTGATTGAGTTTCTAGTTTTGAAAAGCTTAAGTGTTTGCATTACTTTCAGAGATAACTGGTTCTTCCAGCGAATCGCCAATTGTTGTGCCCTACAACAACCCCCCATTTCATATCATTCTTATTTTCAAAAAATTAACATATGGAATGGGTCCCTTTTAAAAATTTTGGCATCAATGCTTGTATGTTCAAAAAAGGCCGCATAATCAAATGAGTTTTCATATATTTAAGCCTTTTTGGGACATCAATGTTTCAAATAATAAATAATCTTTTGTTATTGCGATAAAGCGATCGCAAGATCGCATATCGCAACAACATGAGAGATGCATTCAAATGGCATTTTGGTCTCCGCCGATGCGATATCGCTATCGGCGATCGGCAATGTTACATGCACACCACTAACGGCACATAACTCATGTCCCGATGCGACGCGATATCGGCGATCGGCTATCGGCGATACCTCATGTGAAACCGCTTTATGATTTAAAACCCGACCCGATGCGATATCGCTATCGGCCGTCGGCAGAATTCCACGTACTTCGGTGAGGCACCCGGTTCCTACCCCGATGCGATGCGATATCGCAATCGGTAACCCCAAACCATTGTATATGCACCTACTTTTGTTTCCATGCGCTAGCCCGATGCGATATCGCTTATCGGCTGTCGGCACGATCATTTGGTGATAATTGTGCAGCACCTATTCCCCGAAGCGATGCGATATCGCTCATCGGTGGTCGGCAGTCTTAAAAGCCATCACTTAAAGCTTTAATTTTATATTCATATCCGGTTGACAAAGCGCGAATCCTAAAATGCCGTTAATGCAAGGGATAAGGTAATGCGTGTGTATTTAAAAGATTTTTCCCCTTCGATTAATGAACACCTGCGTTTAACCGCCAGAATATCTGTTGCACGCTTAAGTGAGTCATTCACCCGGATAACGGTGTAATCATCACATTTAATGGGTAGCAGGCCTCAAATCACCATTAATGCATCTGCAATATCCTCTTAGCGATTGGATCCGCAGCCACTTTTGGAAATTAATCTTGGCACGCTTCAAATGATATATCTATCCCGCTGTGTAGCGTCATTGTTATTATGTTGTTACGATTTCTCTTGCAATTGTGTAGAATTCGTCTTTTGAGAGAAGCTTAAGCATGATGGGGAAAAGATCCAAGAGGGCTACGGGCTCTACTGTTACACCTGTAGCAGGTCAAGCTGCTGCAAATAGCAAGAAAGGCCTCATTTCAGACACTACATGCACTGGTCTTAACAAGACTACATGGCAGGGCACATATAATTTACTAGAAGCTGAGCAACCAAAAGTTTCAGGGACAGTGGCTACTGCGGACCCACTCAAAAAGTCTGATGCAACTCTCAAAGAGTTGGCTGATTCCTTTCTTCACAGAATAGCGGCCAGAGAGCAAGTCCTTCCCTACACTGATGTAGTGCGATGGGCAATTGAGGAAATTCCAATCATTGACAGAACGTTCCACACAAGAGACGGACGGATTTTCGGGTCGTTCAAGCCAGAGCACCTGAGAGAAATGTATCATTTGCCTGAGCCAGAGAAAATCTACAACAAAGACTTCGTGGAGAAGTTTGCAGCTGAAAATGAAGTACCATCTGAGCCCATTCGGGATTGGAGGCAGAACCCGGCCAAACACAAGCACGAAAGCTCGGGTAAGTACTCCGTCGATTCCTTGGCTTCTCCCTATTGCTATGCGGGAATTATGATGTGTAGGCTATGGGGATTACATGATTCTGCCAATTTCGATATAGAAATGGTTCCCCTAATGGAAGCAGCTGTTAATAGTTTTATCATGGATTGGGCCACCATTCTTTCTGATAAATTGACTATAGCTGTTCGGGATTTTAGAGCTAAATCTGTAGTCACCGAAAGGAAAATCCCTCCATTTTATTATAGCGCCTACATTATGGACACATTGTGTTTTAACTCTGAGTTTCCCATCCTCGGTTGGAGATGGACCACCCAAGACCCTTCGCCCATTCATTTGTATCATCGGAAATTATGGAAGTCCTCTTACAAGGACCATTTGTATCAAATTTGCAATGGTTTTATGGTTCCCATTCATTATTCCATTTTTGATCGACCTATTCCCAAAATTTCCTATCTCGCTTCCTTCGACTTACCAGCTGTAGCAGGTTGGTTTGGAGAAGAGCATTTTACCTATATTAGGGTTTATGGAAGCCAAGCCAAACCGCATGTTCTCCCTCTATATGTTCCAGACAAACTGTTAGCCCGAGAGATATCCTACCAAATTATGGCCGAGAGTGTAACCCAAACACTCAAGAAAGAGAAGAAGAGGGGCTGGCCCTCTTTTCCCTTGAGGATGGGTGTTTTTACTCTGCATAATATTCAACATGCAGAAAAGGAGGCAACAAAGATGCAAGCTTTATCCCTGCCCACTATGCCAGCCAGACTCTATGATCCACATAAAACTGCCTACAATGCCCTAGAACAGGCCAAATTGACCAAGATTGACCATCAAGAGGATGAGTTTGATGACCTGTTCGTAGCTGCCGATTCAATAGGCCAAACCAAGCAGCTTGCCAAGATGAGATACAATGATGAGAATTTAACTGAGTTCAATAAACTTAGAGAGCAGAGGTTGCAAACTCTGCCTCTAGATTTATTGTCATTAACCTCAGCGTCCTCCTCAAGCGAGCCCGGTCAGAAACAGACAAGCCAACCTCCTGTTATAAATAAAGAACAAAAGAAACAACAGGAGGAAAGGCAAGAGAAGCAGCAGGCAGAGAAGCAGAGAAAGGAGCAAATGGATAAGCAGCAGAAAGAGCAGAAGGAACAAGAACAGAGAAAGCAGAAGCAGATGGAGGAACAACGGAAGAAGGAAGAAGAAGAAAAGCAAAGGAAAGAACTGGCAGATAGGCAGAAAAAGGAATTAGCGGATAAGAAAAGAAGAGAGCAAGAAGAGAAACAGAGAAAGGAGTTAGAAGAACAACAGCAAAAAGAGTTGGAGGAGCAAAAGAGGTTGGAACAAGAAAAGGAGAAGAGTAAATCCCAGACCTCCATAGATCCTGAATTGCTGAAACAATGGAATCAATTCGATTCCATTATCAGTGGAAAGGAAGGCTCCAAAGACGCACCAGACACCACTTCTTCTCAGGTTCTAAGCGGAACCAGCGGCCCACCCATTTCAAAGGATCTCGAGGTAATCACCAAAGACCCTTCCGATCAGATTGTGCTCCAGGTGGAAGATATTCCTCCCCTGGACGTTTTCTACAGCCCTAGGCACAAAGCAGTTGTTAAGCGCTCAAGGAAGAGACGAAGGCTTGATCAACCTTCCATCTTTCCTGAGCAGACAGTTACGGGGAATGTAGTCTGGAAGGAAGAATTGGACCCCTCTGATGATCTAACCAAGCTATCGCAGTATGCGGGAGCTTATTCTGCAGCAACTATTGATAAAGCATCAGAGGTAAGTCTTTTGTTAAAGACTAAGGACCAGGAAATTTGTGCATTGCAAGCAGAAGTAGCCGAAGCACGAAACAAGGCAGCACAGGTAGAAGAGCAGTTGCTGGCGCAACAGCAAGCAAACAATGTATTAACCCAGCAACTGCAGACTGAAAAACAGAGGATTGATCAGAGCGCAATCCAGAAGCAGAAAGAATTAACGGAGGCATTGGCACAATTGAGAGCGGCAAACGAGCTAATGACGAAGTCAAAGGATGAGCAAATCGCTCAACTATTAGCACAGCTCGAAGATATCAAGGGCACTAAGAAAGTCGAAGATTTCAGAGCAGAGGCAGCTCAAATAAATAATGCATTAATCTCTCAGGTTAGACTCTTGTGCCAACAACTAACTGAGGCTGAGCCATTATGTGAAGTATCTACAGCAGTATGTCAGCAAATTGAAAAAGCCAGAAATGAGCTAGATCAGACCGAAGAAACCATAACTTCATATCTTGATTGGCAAGATACTGATGTGGGGAAAGAAGCAAAATTGCCTAGGATCTATGAGCCATTCAAAGACATACTCTTCACGGAATGGAACACTCAGATGATGAAAGCGGAAAGGGCAGCTTCAAGGTGTAAAATGATTGCCAACAATATGATTGATTTGGTCAACAATACACTCTATTGGGCCAACATGATCTCTCAGTGTACACCTGGAAGCATAACCACGGCGAACATGATTGAACAAACAAGTTATCATGGACTGGAGGAAAAGAGAAAGTTAATCGCTGGAGTAAATACTTTAACCTCCGACGCATATTGGCACTTTCTAATCAAGCCGCACACTCAAAGGTCGGCTCTTAAGTGTTTAACAGATGCTCTCAAGTGCCTAATCCCCGACATTCAGGATGCCACATATGATGCCCAGCTCACGTCGCGTCTCAACACTCCACCGGAAGTACAGCCCATGCTTGCGATATGTCAGTTGAGGTTTAAAGGCAAAGAGCCCACCGAATGAAGCATTGCTGCCGACTGCCAGATCGCCAAGAAAGATGGAGAAATATTTATTGATGCCAATTTCATAGCTGTTCAGTTTTTCTTAGATATTTAGATTAGATTAGTATTTATAGACCCTTTCATTGTTTTGGAAAGGGTCGTAAAATTTTGTAATAGACTTAAAGGCTGAAGTTTGCACTACTGTGCTTCAGCCTATATTCTTTTGTGAAACTCGACCAATAGTCCTTAATTTGACGAGAAGGCTGTTTTATGCATTTGTGCACTATTGTCTCTTGTTTGGAATGCTTTCTGGTTTGAAGGAAGGACTGCGACATAGCGATTTATATAATGGATTGTTGAGCAGCTTACATGGTACTTTTATCTGCATCTGTCCTCTTTCCTTTCATATGAATTGCTGTGTTATTATCTTTTGCTATTGTTGAATACATGTATGCGCTGTAACAACAAATCTTCATTTCATTCCACTATTGGATGTTTTGTGATATGCCTTTCTTTTAATCATGCATGTAGCAATGATATGAATGACAATGTGTAGTAATTCGCTATTATCGCTCTGCATAACTAATTATGCAGAGCAATCTTAAATGGTTTAAACGTCTATGCTTTAGTGTTAGAGTCATCTATATGCCTGCCTTAAAGCACAGATTATCAAACGCTACGCTTTGAAAGATTGATAAGTCCCGGGATTAGATTATAGTTAATATATATTTCGCTGATAGTTTTAGTTGTTCACTTATCACTATCATACCTCATAAGTTACTCGTCCATCCCACTTTTATCCATTATTGGGAAACTGGTCCCATTATCCCCAGTCGGAGCCACTATTCCAAACGGAAAAGGAGCTGTACTAAGGTCCGGACCGGGTGGTTTCCCCTTTGTTGTGGCAGCGATTTTCGAGGCCTCAACAAAATTGGCGCTAGAAGGAGGGCCTCAGCTGTGAATGGAACATAAGTCCAAACCTATAAGCCATTCCAAGAGTACTTCGCCCTCCGAATCCCCTCGATCTTCCCATTTGTATACTGGTTCGCCGGTACCCGAACAAGAAGAAGAGGAATCAACTACCACTGCTCAAACCCATCATACCACAGAACAATTAAGTCTTGAATCACCTGAAGTTCAGTCTCTAATCCATAAACTTCAGAGCTTCTCGATTTCACCACAGAAATCTGAGGTATCAGAAAGCAGTGCGACTTCGCAGTTCAACCTCACTCACCCTCTCACCAGACTTCAGAGCGAAAAACTCGGTATTGAACCCACTGAGTTTCCTTTACCTAAAAGGAAAAGGGCAAAGAAAATTACTGAAGGATCTGATAGTGAAGGGCTTTCATCCACCTCCTCCATTGCATTCTCTCCTCTGCGAGGTCAACCATCCACTCCCCCATTACAAATTGTCGTTCACCAGGGATCAGAAGCCTCAATATCCCAACCTATTCACTCCTCATCTTTAATCTCTTCCCACACATCTGGAATCCCAGCAGTAGTCTCAACCACTGTTGCTATCATAATGGCAGATCCATGGACTAGGCTAGGAGCAGTCAACATGCCTGGACCATTGCATGATCTACCCGATGCTCCCGAAAAATGGCTGCCTAAATTCAATCCAGATGATGGGACCCAGGCTGAAGAACACATCAACAACTTTATGTTAGCAGTTAACCTAAAAGGAGTGACAGAGCAAGATGTTGTTGTAAGACTTTTCCCTTACACTTTACAAGGATCAGCAGGATCCTGGTATTTTTCCTTACCTTCTGGTTCAATTACCAGTTGGAACACATGCCAAGAGTAGTTTCTTACCAAATATGGAGATGATAGGTCGTTAGCAACTTTAATAAACGACCTCTCCAATTTGAGAATAGAGCACAAGGAACCAATAAAAGAGTTTAATGCCAGATTTAATAAACTACTGAATAAAATCCCTACCGCTTTTAAACCAAGTGAACAAATCCGAAGCGAATGGTATATCACTGCCCTACCTGCCAACATAGCCATTTTTGTAGACAGGGCTGGGAAACCTACCTTAGCTGAAAACATGAGAGAGGCACTTGCTGTTGAAAAGTGCATCAATGCTCTAGAAAAGAAAGCTGCTTTGGAAGATAGAAAAGCTAAAAAAGTCTCGTTTAAAGAAGATTCCAAGAAGAAAACCCCGAAGGACCCCTATGACATGGAAGGTTTACAAAAGGTCCTTAAAACAATGTCTAATGAAATGGTTGAGATTAAAAAGCAGGTGGCCGAAACTTCAAACAAAAGACCATTTAGAACTTTTAAGAAAACCGAATCAAAGCCGCCCAATGTTATATCTAACGCTGATTCAGACCAAGAAGAAGAGGAAGAGGAAACATCTTCACAGACCGATGATGAAGAAGAAGTAGCTGAATGCCACGGAATGTGGGATTTTATACTCCCAAACTCTGATATGGAGAATGAAGAAGAAGCCTTTCCGGTTACTACAAGAAGTAAAAGCACTCCTGAACCCGCCCAGGCAACTTCAAAAAAGAGGAGCGCAGGCGCTACTATATCAAAGGAAAGAGTTCCCCCAAAGAAGTCACCTGTAGTAGTTCCTCAAAACCAGCCTTCAACTTCTAGTTCTCCTTCAACATCCAAGACTCTAGTGGTATCCGATTCAATGGAATATAACATTGTTGATGACATGAAGAAAACTAAGGCAAATATAACCATGTTTGAACTTAGTAAACTGAAACATCAACAAAAGCTACTTCTCAAAGAATTAAATGCTGTTCCCTCTACTCCCCTTCCCAGTGCAAGAGCTGCCAACGATTCAGGCCAGCCTCCTGCAGGTATGGTTGAAATTACCGATTCAGTTTTAATCGGAGATAAATCAAATTCTCACACTCCACCCTTCCTGCTCACTTATGAGATTTATAATAGAAACCTGCACAACTGTTTAATTGATTCAGGGGCCTCATCTAATATAATGCCAGCTTCAGTTTGCTCTAAGATGAACATTGAACCCCAGAAGTCTGCCATCCATATTGTACAGTTGGATAGGACTAAGGTGCAGGTTGTGGGAGAAATTAATTCTGTAACCATCAGGTTGTCAGCCGACCCCAGAATAGTTCAGAGGATTGACATCTTAATTGCCGACATACCTGAATTTTATGGTTTGATTTTAAGCAGAGATTGGTCTGAAAAACTACATGGGTATATTTCCACAGATTGGTCACATATGTGGCTTCCCTACAAGGGAAAGCCGAATCAAATAAGGATCGATCGGGAGAAGCATATGACCCACACAGTTACTGAATTTGAGCAAGAAAACCAACCTGTGGCATTCAACAACAATATTTTGGGGAACTATTCGTCCGAATCATTCTTTGGCAACTTTGTTGCCCAACCATCTCCTTTTTCAGTCAATCATTGTACATCTCAAATTGAAAATTTTTCACAAACAGATAAGTCCAGATGTTTTAATGATGCTGAGAAAAATGTAGATATTTTTGTTAATACTCCTTTATTTTGGTCTTTATATTTTGATGGCTCTAAGTCCAGTGAAGGCTCAGGAGCAGGTTGCATTTTGGTTAGCCCGCAAGGAGAAAAGACAATGCTGTCTTGTAGGTTAGAATTTGAGTGTACTAATAACACAACTGAATATGAAGCTTTGGTCCAGGGTTTATATAAAGCGATCGGCCTTGAAGTGCGATATCTAAAAGTGTTCGGCGATTCGGAAATCATTGTTAAACAAGTTAGAAATGCAATTCATTGTCTTTCGACTCACCTTAAGCATTATCAATCGCTAGTGTAGGATCTTACCTCACACTTTTCAGCCTTCAACATTTCTTCCATTCCTAGGTCACAAAATTCAGCAGCCGACCTACTAGCCAATGTAGCTTCTAAGCTTCTACCTTCCGAAGACTACAGCCTTGATAGATTTTCTGTAGAATTACTTTTTAGGCCTTCAATTCCTGACAATGTCACTAATTGGAGAGTATTTAACCATGACGAAGATATCTTGCAGTTTCTAACTCCGGAAAAATCCTATGACAATCAAGTCATTGAGGAAGATGATCACGATCTACAGATGAAACAAGCGCCTCAAGAAAATTCAATTCCCAAACCCGTGGTGAAGCTTGAAGACCTTTACGATATCAAAGACAGGTTTAAACCTGTAATTAATGCAAAGCTTCAAAGTTCCACCCTTAGGTTTGAATTAATAAATCTAGGCACAGAAGATGCTCCTCAAAACATCAACTTAGGAATAGGACTTTCCCAAGAAGAAAAGGAAGCATTTATTAAACTATTGAGAAAAAACAAACAGGTTTTTGCTTGGAAATATGATGACCTAAAGACATATGATACATCTATTATCCAGCATACCATCCCTATGCTTCCTGATCAGAAACCAATTCAGCAAAAATTAAGAAAAATACATCCAAATTTGGAGGGCCAGATAAAGTCGGAGCTTAATAAGCTTTTGAAAGCCAAAATTATCTTTCCGGTCCGACATTCAAATTGGGTCTCTAATATGGTGCCATTCAGGAAGAAGAATGGCGACATTCGAATCTGTATTGATTTCAGGAACCTCAATAAAGCAAGCTTGAAAGATAATTTCCCGTTACCTACTATGGAGAAAATTCTTCAATCAGTAGCAGGTTCTGAATTGATGTCCTTTCTTGATGGATTCTCCGGATATAACCAAGTTTTGGTTCATCCTAATGACCAACTTAAAACCACATTCAGAACAAAATGGGGAACTTATGCATATCAGAAAATGCCTTTTGGACTCATAAATGCGGGAGCGACATTCCAGAGAGCCATGGATATAGCCTTCAAAGGGTTGATTAATCGATCAGTAGTCGTCTACCTAGACGATATTACTGTATATTCTAAAAAGAGATATAATCATTTGCATGACTTAAATCAAATCTTTCAGCGATGCAAAAGATATGGTATTTCTCTAAACCCAAAGAAGTCTTTCTTTGCTCTTGATCAAGGAAAACTCTTAGGCTTTATAGTATCCAAAGATGGCATCTATATTGATCCTGATCGGATTAAGGAAATTTCTGAAATCCCTTTCCCACACAATAAAAAATCGATGCAGTCATTTTTGGGTCAGATTAATTTTGTCAAACGATTTGTTCCAGATTTCTCTCAAATTATATTACCACTTCAGGCAATGATCAAGAAGAATTCAGTCTTCAAGTGGGGACCAGAAGAAAAGCAAGCTTTTGATGTTATCAAGCAATCAATAATCAATGCCCCAACCTTGAATACTCCCAATTTTTCTAATCATTTTACATTGTATACCGTTGCGTCCGATGTATCCTATGCTGCAGTTCTCACGCAGCCAAATGCTCACAACTTGGAAGCACCCATCTCATTTTTTAGCTCAAATCTTCAGGGTGCCGAACTAAATTATTCCGATGTCGAGAAACAAGCCTTTGCTGTGTTCAAAGCAGTTAAACATTATAGGCCCTTTCTTTTGAAAACTCACACAAAAGTTATAGTCCCTTTCCCAGCGGTAAGGCAACTATTAATTCAGAAAGAACTGGGTGAAAAAAGAGCCAATTGGGTCACAACACTTCAAGAATATGACCTAGAAATAAAGCCAGCAAAGATTTTTAGGGGCCAAGGTTTTTGCAGGATATTGGCAGGAGCATCAAACATTCCTGAATCAAGCGACATGGATCAGACTCAATCAATCAATCAGATAAGTGTCACTGATTCTGAATCTCAATATGCAGATTTAATATTTTATTTGAAAAATGGTTATGCTCCTCCAAATTTATCTTACAAAAATAAAAGGGCCATTAGGTTAAAAGCGAAGAATTTCACTCTCATTGATGATGTGCTTTTTAGACAAAATTATGATTCTATCTTGTTAAGATGTCTTGAGAAACCTGAAGCTCAAAAGGTTTTACAGGAGCTACATGATGGGCCAGCGGGAGGACATTTTGGAGCAGACACAACAGCCCACAAAGTTATTCATGCTGGATATTATTGGCCTACATTATTTAGAGATGCTCATGAATACGTAAGAAAATGCTTCAATTTCCAAACCACTACTGGAAGACAACGGAAATCAGCTTTCCCTCTGCAACCTGTCAACATTGAACAACCATTTGAACAATGGGGATTAGACATCATCGGAGAGATTACTCCACCATCTTCCAAACAACATAGGTATATCCTCACTGCTACCGATTATTTTACCAAATGGGTAGAGGCTATTCCTTTGAAGACAGCCAATTTAGAGGCAATCATCGAGTTCATAGACCAATTCATCATTACCAGGTTTGGTGTTCCAAACGCTCTCGTTTTTGATAATGCTTCCTATTTCTCAGGAAATGCTATATATGATTTTGCTATTAAGAGAGGATTTAAACTGAAATATTCTGCTAATTATTATCCCCAAGGAAATGGTTTAGCCGAATCTACTAATAAGAATCTCATCAAAATCATTAAGCGAACTGTTGAACAGAATCATAGAAACTGGCATAAAGCTCTAGTGTTTGCATTATGGGCTGATAGGGTTACACAAAAGGCTTCTATAGGTTCCTCCCCATTTAATCTAGTATATGGAAAAGAAGCAGTATTGCCTACCAATCTTGTTCTACCCTCTTTAGCCTTAGTACAGTACATCGAAGAGATTCCTTCTTCCTCTATCCAACTTAGACATGACCAAATTCTCAAATTAGAAGAAGAAAGGGAGAAAGCCAGAATCACTCACGCCAAACATCAACAAATGATCAAAGCATCCTTTGAATTAACCTCATCCGATTCCAAACACTTCCAAGTTGGTGACTTAGTTCTCAAATTGGACAAGGCCCATGAAGATAAAGGTAAGCATACCAAATTTCAGAAAATGTGGCTTGGACCATTTCAGATCTGTGAGAAGATAGGCCATTCAACCTTTGTATTGCAAGATTTATCAGGGTTGAGAGATTCTCTCCCTGTTAATGGCCTGATCTTGAAGAAATTCTTTAATTGAGAAGGAAATCCCTTCTCCTCTTTGTAGGTTTGTGTAGTTTGTAGGATCGATAGGAAATAAAACTGTAGAGTATCTCCATTGACCTTTGGCTTGGTTTGAAAAAGCTGTATCACAAAATAATACAAATATTTGCTTTTAGATAGTAGAACCCTCAACCAAAAGGAATAATTTCTAGGGAACTAGATATCTGTTTGTTCTGAAATCACCACCTAACGTTTTGAAGACTCTTCTCGAAAGGTAAAAGTTCTGTAAATCATTCTCGGTTTTCAAAAACTGGTCTCCAAAGGTTATCCATTTTAAGATGAAAACTAACCCATTTTCAGCATCTTCAACTCTTCACCTGTCATCCATTTGTTCTTAAGGAGTAAATTGTTCACCCCATTCGCTAAAGTTTATGGTTACTCAGAGTGTAATTCTAAAATATAGAAGATTAAAGATAAGAGGTCTTATTACAAGCCTGCTTACCATGTTCATAGGGAAGTAGTTTGACTGACATTACCAATACTGCCTATCATAACAGGGTAATGGCTTGAAATTTCAAGACAAGAGGTCTCATCACGAGCCGGCTTGTTCAGTTAAATTATTACCAGTGAATGGCATTGTCAATAGCTGGCCACCAAACCAGGACAATGGCTTTTTATCTTATCAATGACAAAGAAGAAAAAACAGATAAAAAATAAAATATGGGAACATATTTTAGTTGCATTCTGTTAACTACAAGCTCATGTGAATGGAAAAGTGAATAATACTATGGTTAAAAGGTATCCCTGTCGAGACTATAAACGTTTGCTGGCAACAGAGGCTCTACCTATGACAGAGGGGTTAATTATAAAAGCTGATTTGGGAAAGTTTTTGTTTTATCATTATAAACCAATAAAGGCCTATTTTAAGACTTAGAATGTATTTATTTTTCTCGAAACCAAAAGGAAAGAAGTTAACAGAATTCACTTGGTTCAGAACACGCGAATATCCAGTTAAATTAGAAGTTTTTCCCTTCTGATTGAGTTTCTAGTTTTGAAAAGCTTAAGTGTTTGCATTACTTTCAGAGATAACTGGTTCTTCCAGCGAATCGCCAATTGTTGTGCCCTACAACAACCCCCCATTTCATATCATTCTTATTTACAAAAAATTAACATATGGAATGGGTCCCTTTTATAAAATTTTGGCATCAATGCTTGCATGTTCAAAAAAGGCCGCATAATCGAATGAGTTTTCATATATTTAAGCCTTTTTGGGACATCAATATTTCAAATAATAAATAATCTTTTGTTATTGCGATAAAGCGATCGCAAGATCGCATATCGCAACAACATGAGAGATGCATTCAAATGGCATTTTGGTCTCCGCCGATGCGATATCGCTATCAGCGATCGACAATGTTACATGCACACCACTAACGGCACATAACTCATGTCCCGATGCGACGCGATATCGGCGATCGGCTATCGGCGATACCTCATGTGAAATCGCTTTATGATTTAAAACCCGACCCGATGCGATATCGCTATCGGCCGTCGGCAGAATTCCACGTACTTCGGTGAGGCACCCGTTTCCTACTCCCGATGCGATGCGATATCGCAATCGGTAACCCCAAACCATTGTATATGCACCTACTTCTGTTTCCATGCGCTAGCCCGATGCGATATCGCTTATCGGCTGTCGGCACGATCATTTGGTGATAATTTTGCAGCACCTATTCCCCGAAGCGATGCGATATCGCTCATCGGTGGTCGGCAGTCTTAAAAGCCATCACTTAAAGCTTTAATTTTATATTCATATCCGGTTGACAAAGCGCGAATCCCAAAATGACGTTAATGCAAGGGATAAGGTAATGCGTGTGTATTTAAAATATTTTGCCCCTTCGATTAATGAACACCTGCGTTTAACCGCTAGAATATCTGTTGCACGCTTAAGTGAGTCATTCACCCGGATAACGGTGTAATCATCACATTTAATGGGTAGCAGGCCTCAAATCACCATTAATGCATATGCAATATCCTCTTAGCGATTGGATCCGTAGCCACTTTTGGAAATTAATCTTGGCACGCTTCAAATGATATATCTATCCCGCTGTGTAGCATCATTGTTATTATGTTGTTACGATTTCTCTTGCAATTGTGTAGAATTCGTCTTTTGAGAGAAGCTTAAGCATGATGGGGAAAAGATCCAAGAGGGCTATGGGCTCTACTGTCACACCTGTAGCAGGTCAAGCTGCTGCAAATAGCAAGAAAGGCCTCGTTTCAGACACTACATGCACTGGTCTTAACAAGACTACATGGTAGGACACATATAATTTACTAGAAGCTGAGCAACCAAAAGTTTCAGGCACAGTGGCTACTGCAGACTCACTCAAAAAGTCTGATGCAACTCTCAAAGAGTTGGCTGATTCCTTTCTTCACAGAATAGCGGCCAGAGAGCAAGTCCTTCCCTACACTGATGTAGTGCGATGGGCAATTGAGGAAATTCCAATCATTGACAGAACGTTCCACACAAGAGACGGACGGATTTTCGGGTCGTTCAAGCCAGAGCACCCGAGAGAAATGTATCATTTGCCTGAGCCAGAGAAAATATACAACAAAGACTTCGTGGAGAAGTTTGCAGCTGAGAATGAAGTACCATCTGAGCCTATTCGGGATTGGAGGCAGAACCCGGCCAAACACAAGCACGAAAGCTCGGGTAAGTACTCCGTCGATTCCTTGGCTTCTCCCTATTGCTATGCGGGAATTATGATGTGTAGGCTATGGGGATTACATGATTCTGCCAATTTCGATATAGAAATGGCTCCCCTAATGGAAGCAGCTGTTAATAGTTTTATCATGGATTGGGCCACCATTCTTTCTGATAAATTGACTATAGCTGTTCGGGATTTTAGAGCTAAATCTGTAGTCACCGAAAGGAAAATCCCTCCATTTTATTATAGCGCCTACATTATGGACACATTGTGTTTTAACTCTGAGTTTCCCATCCTCGGTTGGAGATGGACCACCCAAGACCCTTTGCCCATTCATTTGTATCATCGGAAATTATGGAAGTCCTCTTACAAGGACCATTTGTATCAAATTTGCAATGGTTTTATGGTTCCCATTCATTATTCCATTTTTGATCGACCTATTCCCAAAATTTCCTATCTCGCTTCCTTCGACTTACCAGCTGTAGCAGGTTGGTTTGGAGAAGAGAATTTTACCTATATTAGGGTTTATGGAAGCCAAGCTAAACCGCATGTTCTCCCTCTATATGTTCCAGACAAACTGTTAGCCCGAGAGATCTCCTACCAAATTATGGCCGAGAGTGTCACTCAAACTCTCAAGAAAGAGAAGAAGAGGGGCTGGCCCTCTTTTCCCTTGAGGATGGGTGTTTTTACTCTGCATAATCTTCAGCATGCAGAAAAGGAGGCAACAAAGATGCAAGCTTTATCCCTGCCCACTATGCCAGCCAGACTCTATGATCCACATAAAACTGCCTACAATTCCCTAGAACAGGCCAAATTGACCAAGATTGACCACCAAGAGGATGAGTTTGATGACCTGTTCGTAGCTGCCGATTCAATAGGCCAAACTAAACAGCTCGCCAAGATGAGATACAATGATTAGAATTTAACTAAGTTCAATAAACTTAGAGAGCAGAGGTTGCAAACTCTGCCTCTAGATTTATTGTCATTAACCTCAGCGTCCTCCTCAAGCGAGCCCGGTCGGAAACAGACAAGCCAACCTCCTGTTATAAATAAAGAACAAAAGAAACAACAGGAGGAAAGGCAAGAGAAGCAGCAGGCAGAGAAGCAGAGAAAGGAGAAAATGGATAAGCAGCAGAAAGAGCAGAAGGAACAAGAACAGAGAAAGCAGAAGTAGATGGAGGAACAGCGGAAGAAGGAAGAAGAAGAAAAGCAAAGGAAAGAACTGGCAGATAGGCAGAAAAAGGAATTAGCGGATAAGCAAAGAAGAGAGCAAGAAGAGAAACAAAGAAAGGAGTTAGAAGAACAACAGCAGAAAGAGTTGGAGGGGAAAAAGAGGTTGGAACAAGAAAAGGAGAAGAGTAAATCCCAAACCTCCATAGATCCTGAATTGCTGAAACAATGGAATCAATTCGATTCCATTATCAGTGGAAAGGAAGGCTCCAAAGACGCACCAGACACCACTTCTTCTCAGGTTCTAAGCGGAACCAGCGGCCCACCCATTTCAAAGGATCTCGGGGTAATCACCAAAGACCCTTCCGATCAGATTGTGCTCCAGGTGGAAGATATTCCTCCCCTGGACGTTTTCTATAGCCCTAGGCACAAAGCGGTTGTTAAGCGCTCAAGGAAGAGACGAAGGCTTGATCAACCTTCCATCTTTCCTGAGCAGACAGTTACGGGGAATGTAGTATGGAAGGAAGAATTGGACCCCTCTGATGATCTAACTAAGCTATCGCAGTATGCGGGAGCTTATTCTGCAGCAACTATTGATAAAGCATCGGAGGTAAGTCTTTTGTTAAAGACTAAGGACCAGGAAATTTGTGCATTGCAAGCAGAAGTAGCCGAAGCGCGAAACAAGGCAGCACAGGTAGAAGAGCAGTTGCTGGCGCAACAGCAAGCAAACAATGTATTAACCCAGCAACTGCAGACTGAAAAACAGAGGATTGATCAGAGCGCAATCCAGAAGCAGAAAGAATTAACGGAGGCATTGGCACAATTGAGAGCGGCAAACGAGCTAATGACAAAGTCAAAGGATGAGCAAATCGCTCAACTATTAGCACAGCTCGAAGATATCAAGGGCACTAAGAAAGTCGAAGATTTCAGAGCAGAGGCAGCTCAAATAAATAATGCATTAATCTCTCAGGTTAGACTCTTGTGCCAACAACTAACTGAGGCCGAGCCATTATGTGAAGTATCTACAGCAGTATGTCAGCAAATTGAAAAAGCCAGAAATGAGCTAGATCAGACCGAAGAAACCATAACTTCATATCTTGATTGGCAAGATACTGATGTGGGGAAAGAAGAAAAATTTCCTAGGATCTATGAGCCATTCAAAGAAATACTCTTCACGGAATGGAACACTCAAATGATGAAAGCGGAAAGGGCAGCTTCAAGGTGTAAAATGATTGCCAACAATATGATTGATTTGGTCAACAATACACTCTATTGGGCCAACATGATCTCTCAATGTACACCTGGAAGCATAACTATGACGAACATGATTGAACAAAGAAGTTATCATGGACTAGAGGAAAAGAGAAAATTAATCGCTGGAGTAAATACTTTAACCTCCGACACATATTGGCACTTTCTAATCAAGCCGCACACTCAAAGGTCGGCTCTTAAGTGTTTAACAGATGCTCTCAAGTGCCTAATCCCCGACATTCAGGATGCCACATATGATGCCCAGCTCACGTCGCGTCTCAACACTCCACCGGAAGTACAGCCCATGCTTGCGATATGTCAGTTGAGGTTTAAAGGCAAAGAGCCCACCGAATGAAGCATTGCTGCCGACTGCCAGATCGCCAAGAAAGATGGAGAAATATTTATTGATGCCAATTTCATAGCTGTTCAGTTTTTCTTAGATATTTAGATTAGATTAGTATTTATAGACCCTTTCATTGTTTTGGAAAGGGTCGTAAATTTTTTTAATAGACTTAAAGGCTGAAGTTTGCACTATTGTGCTTCAGCCTATATTCTTTTGTGAAACTCGACCAATAGTCCTTAATTTGACGAGAAGGCTGTTTTATGCATTTGTGCACTATTGTCTCTTGTTTGGAATGCTTTCTGGTTTGAAGGAAGGACTGCGACATAGCGATTTATATAATGGATTGTTGAGCAGCTTACATGGTACTTTTATCTGCATCTGTCCTCTTTCCTTTCATATGAATTGCTGTGTTATTATCTTTTGCTATTGTTGAATACATGTATGCGTTGTAACAGCAAATCTTCATTTCATTCCACTATTGGATGTTTTGTGATATGCCTTTCTTTTAATCATGCATGTAGCAATGATATGAATGACAATGTGTAGTAATTCGCTATTATCGCTCTGCATAACTAATTATGCAGAGCAATCTTAAATGGTTTAAACGTCTATGCTTTAGTGTTAGAGTCATCTATATGCCTGCCTTAAAGCACAGATTATCAAACGCTACGCTTTGAAAGATTGATAAGTCCCGGGATTAGATTATAGTTAATATATATTTCGCTGATAGTTTTAGTTGTTCACTTATCACTATCATACCTCATAAGTTACTCGTCCATCCCACTTTTATCCATTATTGGGAAATTGGTCCCATTATCCCCAGTCAGAGCCACTATTCCAAACGGAAAAGGAGCTGTACTAAGGTCCGGACCGGGTGGTTTCCCCTTTGTTGTGGCAGCGATTTTCGAGGCCTCAACAGATCCTTCACATGTTATTGGTTTAAGTCATTTGCAAATATTAGATGAGGGGGGCCATGATGGTTAAAATGATCTACCTCTTGGTTCAACGCACTAGACAACTACAATGTTGATTGATCGATCAAATAAAGGTCCAATGCAATAGCTATAGTCCCAACTAAATTACATGGGAGGACACAAAGGACATGCATGAATAGTTTCCTTATCTATCATGAACCTTTAGGATGGATTTTGTTTTATGAGGGCCATATGTAGTGCCTTATTTTATTTTACCTTTGTGATAGACATTGTGTCATATATGGCATAGCCAATGAATGTTGTGTTTGTAAGAAGCGTTGCATTTAATTTTTTTGTATGGCGAATGATTTTTAATAGGGTATGCACCAATGTGTAATATAAGTAATAACATTGGTTCCTAGGATGCTTGTGTATGCTATAGTGCCTATAATTATATTATGCACTGGTGCATTTATCTATATGACAAATACTGGAAAAAACCTCCACAAAAACCTCCTACTATTTTTTTTAGTTATATTGAACATTTGTTTAACCTATTGCAACATCCTCTGTGATGAATGGAGGATGTTTTTTTTGAAAAATTTAATCAATCTTGTAACACTAAAAGCCTCTGCAAAACCCTTTGCTACAAGGCGTTTGCTTGTAGTGATATGTGCATATTTATATGTATGCATTCATGCATGTATATTATAAATGATTTTTACACCTATAAATGCATTGGTGCACTATAGTATATGGCACATCATATTAGGTTTAAATATTTTGAATATATATATATATATATATATATATATTATATATATATATATATATATATATATATATATATCTATATATATATATATATATATATATATATATCTGTGTGTGTGTGTGTGTATGTGTATATGCGTATGTGTATGGGTATGTGTATATGTATATGTGTATGTGTATATGTATGCATGTGTGTGTGTGTGTATTTGTATGTGTATATGCGTATATGTATGGGTATGTGTATATGTATATGTGTATGTGTATGTGTATATGTGTAGGTGTGTGTGTGTATGTGTATTTGTATGTGTATGTGTATATGCGTATGTGTATGGGTATGTGTATATGTATATGTGTATATGTGTAGGTGTGTGTGTGTGTGTGTGTATAACAAAATACTACTAGAGCACTGATAACTCCATTATAGCATAGATGTGCTAGTTTAATAGTAGCACCAATGTGCACCATGGACAAACACTAATGTTAGGTTATATGAATTTATAATAAAATACCCATTTAAAATAATAATTAAACATTTTAATCAATGCTACGCATACCTACAAACACATTGGTGTATCAAAATATATGGTGTACTAAATTAGGTTTAAATATTTTGAATTAAAATATTGGCTCTAAATTATTAAGAAAATATTGGCAATGGCTTTTATAAATATAGAATTGTCACACTAATGTGCACCAAATGCACCCTCACCTATATGACATTGTGAACCCTTGTAATAACACAAAATATTTGGAAACACATTGGTGCATATGAATATCAGGTGCACTTCACTAGGGTAAAATAAAAATAAAAAATAAATACCAAATCATAGTTCCATTTGTAACATTCTGTAGTGCTTTAAGCCATCAAGCACTGGTGTTAATTATCCACCTATGACCACCCAATTTTGTGGTGCTACCCATTGCTAGAGTTCTTGATTCCTTTGCTTCCATGGTGAATTTGGTTTATTTTGGAATTTTGCAAAGGGTACCATTTTTTTGTCTATATGGTAACCATGCCTCATTAGCTGAGAAGATATGATGTAGACTGATTCTGTGGGTCATAAAGATCAATTTTACATTGGGTTTCGATCCTTGGAACTATGGGTTATGGGAACATGAATTAGTCATAATACTTATTGGGATGAAATTATTCAAATGGTTAAGAACCTAAAATCTTGAGATCACAACTTGTGAATGGACTTAAATCCTAATGGATTGTGATGTGATTAGTTCCTTGGGATCTTGATGGCTCAAAACGAGTTCCTGTTGTCAAATGTTTCTATTCAACTATTGGTGGACCTACTACATTATGGAAAATATACTTATCAAATAATAGATTTTGTGGCTATTTCATCGATAGAATTCATCCTTCGATATATATAAGTAGAACTCAATCTACTTCGACTGATAACCTGTGAGATTTTATACATAATCACTATTCTCAATAGTACTTTAAGGAATTATATACAAGAAATTTAAACACATAAAATTAGAGTCATAATATGATAATTTCATTTAATCCATCTTGTGTAGAAAGTTTCTGCGCTTCTAATCTGCCTCTCGACTTGATCTTACAATATTTTAGCCCCATATTTTATGCTTGTAGGCTTACACATAAAAGGAAATACAATGACATGGATCATAAAAGGTCCACAACCTTATCCACATAATCTATAACTGACCCCTAATATCTCTATTGGTTTTCTCGAATTAAACAAATTTCTTCCAACAAATAACAAAATCTATCCTTTTAAATGCATGTTTACATAAATCACAAGGAAATTAGGTCTTCCTTCAACAATTTTTTTTCTTTTTCTTGTAAACATGAATTTCAATAATGATCTAGGTGGGTTAATTCTCTTGCATTAGAATCCTCGGGTACAATTATTGATGATCTCCTTATCATGTGTACCTCATTCATCTTCAATACCCATATATAAATATGGTATTCTTCCTCTCATGCATTTCTAAGCTTATCCATGCTCAACAGTGAGCTACAAATGGCCTTTGCAGTGAAAGTTTTTTTCACCCTATTACACAATACCTCACCAAGCTTCTCTCCCTAAACTTGGTATTTTGGTATTCCTAGTTCCTTCCGCTAGAACCTTATGAGCTTCCTCTACTCTGTAGCTGCCATGGCTGTAGGATTTTGTACTTTCTCACTTCCCCAATAAGCAAAAAATATTTCCTTGATCTGATACCACTTGATGCAAACTGATTATGGGGGTCATGAAGATCTATCCATTGGGTTTTGATCCTCATACCTATGGGTCATGGGAACACAAATTAACCATAAGACTTATTGCGTTGAAATTATTCAAATTCTTAAGAACCCAAAATCTTGAGATCACACCCTCCTCAATGGACTCAAATCCTGATGGTGTGTGATGGGATTAGTTCCTCGAGATCTCGATGGCTGAACAAGAGTGCCCATTTTCAAATGTTCTTTTCAACCATTGATGTACCTAATACACTATGATAATTTAATCTATCAAATAACATATTTTGTGGTTATGTCATTGATAGAATTCATCCTTCGATATCTATAAGGAGAACTCAATCTACCTTGATCTATAATGCATGAGATTTTCCACATGACCACTATGCTTAATAATGCTTACATGAATTACATGCAAGGAATTTAAACACATGAAAGTAGAGGCATAATATGCTAATTTCAATTAATCGATCTTCTATAAAAAGTTTATGCACTTCTAATTTTCCACTCGGCCTGATCATACAATGTGATGCCCCCCTTATTCTATGCTCGTAGGCTTACATATAAAGGAAAATATAACAATGTCGATAATCTTAGATCCATAATATTCTCCACATAATCTATAACTGATCCCTAAGATCTCTAACGTTTTGCTCGAATTAAACAATTTTGTGCCAAAAAATAACAAAATCTATCCTTCTAAACATGTGTTTGCATAAATCGCAAGGAAATTAGGTCCTCCTTCAATTGTATTTCTTCTTCTTCTTCTTGTAATCTTGAATTTGAATAATGACCTAGGTGGGTTAACACTCATGCATCAAGATACCATATAACTTGATTGCTATTCCCTGATTTGCATTTTTAGCAAATTAAGATTTGAAACTTCGTTTTCATTTGATTATTATTATTATTATTTTAAAATAATTTTATGTAATGTGTCCCATATATTTAACTCACATTAGACATCAGTGCTTTTATAAGTTGCATTGTTTGTATTGTGTTGGTATATTTTCAACACACTACAGAGTTAAATTTAATATGTTAATTTTTCCTACACTAGTTAATGTACTTATAAATGCATGGATGCATCATTGATAGTGCTTTAGTACATTTGGTGCACCATCAAGTGAAATTTAATAAATTAAATTTTCCACACTTGTTGATGCACTTGTAAATGTGCTAATGCATTGTGTTTGGTGCTCTGTTACATATTAAGTGCACTAACAAGCTAAATTAAAAGAAAAATGAATAATGTTTCCCATTCTTGTTGATGCACTTTTTTTTAATGCACCTTGTGTAATGCTTTAATACATAGAAAATTTCTAACAAATTAAATTTAACAAACTAAATGTTCCCACACTTTTTAGTGCTCTTTTGAACAAGATTAATAGTTGTGATGCAGCATAGTCCCTACCTCTGCCACTAATTAATTGATTAAGGCAATGTGGGGTCTAAATTTCATTGTTAGAATGGGGTATGCATTTCATCCTTATTTGAGAATTCTTTCCACACTTGCAATATATTGTTATTCCGACCTCCGTACATGCAAAATGAGAGCCACTTCCACACATTTTCCTCTGCCTCCACACAACTTCCTCCACATAGCTAGTCATTTTGTCGTTCATTCGTTATTGACCGCTAACCGTTTTGCCTCTCGTTGATAATTATTATCTATTTTACTTGAGATGGTTAAAATTTTCTTAAAATAGGAAAAGGCCAATCCACTGAAATAAAATAAATTAAAGTTGTTTATTGTTAAAAGACAACACCTTGTTAAACAAAAATAAAATAAAATTTATACATTACTAAATTAATAATAATTCAGGATATAGTGCAGAAGTGTGGAGCATCTTCACTTCTCTGCACCTTCGCAGAATGGGTCATCCTCTGCATTTCTATCAACCACATTGTTCATATGCTTTTTCACTAAAGACTCCACACTCTATTTTTTTGGAACGAGTGTGGGAGTGTAGAGTTTTGTTTGAGCTCTCACTCCACACAAAACATCACCAAATCACACAACCAAAATTAATGAATAAAGTAACATAGATATAAAGGTGATCAAGAAGAAGAAGAACACAGGAGACAATACTAATTTTCCCCGTGATCTTACACAGATTCTCCGACCACAAGCTATGGCTATACAACTCCACTGAAATTCGACACATAGAGGAGTAAATCCCATGACCATAGATTCTCATGAATTTTCTTCAAGTAGGAGTTGGCAACCTTCAATGATGTTTCTTTTCATATCGTAGCCCCATGTCAACATTCTCCATGGGGCCATCTCCCAATTCCAATCATTTGAGACCCATCGTAATGTTGGCTATAGTTCCACATACATATCTTCCATTGATGATTATTCGCGAATAAATACAATGTTATGCTGACCATGGGAGACAGTGGTTTCTAGAGAAGCATAATACCGCATGCACTTTCTATTATGCTATCTCAGATGGACAAAATACAAGCGAGTTAATTTCCAGCAAGAACGGGAGCTAGCTGTTCCATACACTTTCTACCACAATAGTCAATTGAATAAAGGTTGTGTATAGTGCGGTCAAAATTATGTACAAAACAACATTTCATTGAAAAATAGCTTTGTTTATGGTTATGTTTATGAAATTAGGTAGATGTTCCGAAATGCGGAGAAAGTTCATTGTGCGGAGGAAGCTTTCAAGCTTTCATTGTGCAGTTCTCTACACCATGTACTGAAGGATTTTATTGCTAATATTTTAGTATCAAAGCATAATCCATATTTTATGTTCAGAATAACATTGTTTAGACTTATATTATTGATAATATTTTAATTGTAAATAATGCATACCATCGCTATTTAATTGCTTCTCTTTGCATGAATATTTCTGCATAGTGAAAGATCTGACCACTTCCACATTGACATTAGAAGCTGTTATTAATTGATAAATACGTTTGGTTGATGTATATGATATTATTGGTAATATTTTTATTGTAAATAATGCTTATCTTCGTATTTCCGAATATATGCTTGTTTAGGCTCTTTGTGCGGATCTTCACACTTTGCACTAAAAGCTTTTATTGCTAATAATATTGGTAATATCAAATTATAAATAATGCATATCTCCATGTTCTATTTTGCCTGGAGACCCATCAAAGATCTCAACACACTTTTTTAATGTATCTTCAATTTTTATCTATGTGGGTCTTCTCAAAAGTATGCATGCATCCAACGAGTCAATTGAGTAAAGGTTCTGTGTAGTGTGGAAAAAAATCTGTACAAAACCACATTTCATTGAACAAAAGCTTTGTTTATGGTTATGTTTATGAAATTAGGGAGATGTGCAGAAGTACAAAGAAAATTAATTGTACGAAGGAACCTTTAAGACATTCATTGTTCACAATATTGTTGTTTATGCTTATATTATTGATAATATTTTAATTGTAAATAATGCATATCTTCATATTTCTGAATATCTTTTTGTTTATGGTTATCTTTGTCGGATTTGACACATATGCGGAAGTGTGGACCCATGCAATATCATTAGTAATATTTTAGTGACCAGTAATCAATTAAGTAAAGGTTTTGGCAAATGCGATCAAAATTTTGTACAAGGTCGCATCAATTTTCACGTCATTGAGCATAAGCTTTATTTTTGGTCATCTTTATGAAATTAGGCACATGCGTAAAAGTGTGGAGAAATTCGATTGTGCAGAGAAATCTTTCAAGCATTCATTATGTGGACCTCTGTGCTCCGCACTAAAGGATTCTATTGCTAATATTTTAGTATTAAATAATACACATTTGCTATTGGCAAGTCCAATTCTCGCATCATTTTCAAGCTTTCATTATGCACATGTTTGCACTGTAGAACAAATGCTTTGTTTGAGTGCAGAGACTAGTGTAGAAAAGTTAAAAGCTAATATATAATGCCGTACACTTCATAGCTAACATACAATATCAATTTTCATTCATCAAATTTTATATCACATATTGTACTCGTTATTTGTGTAGTTTAACATTAATGTTATATGAAAAAGAAAGTGCGAAAGGATAAGTGTGTTATATGAAAAAACTCTATCGAGATGGTAATGTTTACGAAAATGTGAAAAATTTTAAATCACACTTAACAATGAATAATTAATTAATGCAAACATTGAACCTATACGATATTATTGGTAATATTTTATGTAGAATTTCTCACTGCAAATCAACAGATTATGCAATATACTAAAGCAAAATGCTAGATCTACTTCTACAACAAACTTGCAGAAGCTTAATCGATTTTGAGCAAGATCAAATAGAACACATATAACAGAGAATGAGAAAGTAATCACACATGAACAGAGAAGAGTACTCTAGGGAAAGCCTGAGCTAAAAAATCTTGATCTCTGTAATATCATACAAGTGGAAATATGTCTGGATTACACAAAGCTTTAGCTCACAAGCTATCCATCTCTCAGAAAAATCCTACAATACAACTCACAAACTGAATAGACACAACATATGCCTTCCCTCAACCCTCCAAGCCTCCTATTTCATTGCACAATTTCTCTCGGGGTCCAATGCTCCCACCTTTGTGAATTGGCCTCTCACACAACACATCAAACTCAAAAGTAACTTCACAATCTCCAAGGAATGAATTCCTTCTGCATGAAAGAGATATCCTCAATGAAATATTCTTGCAATTGATAGTACACTGTCCCATCATCTGATCTCAACTGGGTCTCTGACTGAACTGAAATGCATGAGTTATTTATGAGAGAATATTCAGTTATTTGAAGTGCAGCAATTACATGCATGCATGCATTAACTAACTGAACTCACAATCAGTTCCACAAACTGTTGGAAATAATCTAACTTGACTTAACTCAAATAACTGAGCGAACTGATTACAACTCAAAGTACAACTCATCCTGATCTCCTTAATCAAGGGATAACTTCCTCAATCAATGGAGAAACTGTTGCATGTCTTCACATAGACTTCATGTTTGATTTCCTACAACTAATTAACTCAAGATGAATTAATTAATTATTTTACAAACAACTGCTAAGATCAAATTCGAATTTTAATTCTCAATTTTAGTTCAAGACTAGCTAAAATTGGAATGTATCCCAAAATGCTATTTATAGCAGTGCTATTTTTAGCATTTCTTGTTGCTATTTTCAACACTCCCTCTCAACAAGAAAGGGATTATCGGTCACCCCAATCCTGTCTCTGTGGAACTCAAACTTGCATTTTGACAATGCCTTAGTCAAAATATCTGCATCCTGTTCCTTGGTCGAAACATACAACAACAACATGATCCTCTTCACCACACAGTCTCGAAGATGATGGTACTAGATATCGATGTGCTTGGACCTGTCATGAAACACTAGATTCTCAGAGAGTTTGATACAAATATGATTATTGTAGTAGATCACAGTTGGATCCATCCTCTGACCAAACAATCCAACTAGAATCTTCCGCATCCAAATGGCCTCACATGTTGCCTGACTGGCAGCCATGTATTCAACCTCTGCTAAGCTAAGTGCAATTGACCTCTGTTTCCTACTATACCAAGAAACTGCAGCTGAACCTGTTGGCATTATGCTACATGTGTTGTACTTGATGGCAACCCTCTCATAGAAGAACAACTCACTTACATATAACTAGATCAATCTACAGATGTGACTAAATGCATGGGATGCAGGACAACTCAAAGGAATAAGAAGATCAAGTTCTAAGTGTGACAAGTTAGCTTTGCCATCAAGTCCAAAAGGGGAGATTGTTGGCATTATGAGACAAGTGTTGTCTTTGATGGCAAATCACACTGATGACAAATCATAGTGCAGAAGGATAGCATTAAGGAATTGATGATCAGACTACAAGTATGAAGAGAAAATATATATACGCAGGTTCACTATATACCAAGTCGCGTATACGCAGGTTCGCTATATACCAACTAGGGTATACAAGCAGGTTCACTATATACCAAGTCGCGTATACGCAGGTTAGCTATATACCAAGTAGGGTATACACGCAGTTTTATGCACGGAAAAGCGCGTACATGTCAGAAAGCTTACTTTTGGTCCGTGGTAGTTAGTCCTCGGTATTTGAACCTATGGTTTTGGACCATGGTATCTCAACAAGTGTGTTGATCCCAAGTATTGGGCTCTTGGTATTGATTTATTATGGTTTTGGACTGTGGTATTGAGCAAGGCCTAAGACTATAAAAGGAGATGAAGATCATTAGGCAAGAGCATCAAGAAAAGTCTTGAATATCTGATGAAGTATGAGATCCAGTATGCAGGTTATGGGTTGATGATACATTGCTTGATCTGAGCTAAGGAGGGATCTCACCGGTTGATGGAGAACAAGATCTAAGGAGAGATCGGGATCAAATGGTTTGAAATGAACTATCTTTATATGGATGATTATGCTTATTCTAGATCTACATACTGACGCATGTAATGTTCTATAAATGTTATAAGTATGACTGATGTCTGATACAGCTGCAAAGTTATAAGAAAATATTTTGAGATCTGTACGCGGGTTGACCTTGGAAAAAGCGCGTATGTACGCGGGTTTGATTCATCGTAGTAGCGTATACATTTTGAAGTTTGATGTTGAAGTTGCAGTTGGGTCTGATTGATTTTGCAGAGTTCTGTGTCTGCTCTGTGTTCTGGTGACTGTGTTGTTGACAGGGTTTCAGTGTTTCAGTGATTCAGAAATTGATGATGCTAGTATTGACTATTTTGTGCTTCAATGATATTTATGGGTCCAGCATAAAAATTGGATGAAACGTGGCCTTCAGATTATGTGTTGTGCTTCAGGAGTATCCAGTCTGAAAATGTATGAAACGTGGTACCTGGAGGAGAGAAGATTGTAGGCCGGCGCCTACGTACGAGTATCTTAGCTAGTACAAGAGCAAAGGGGGTTGGAGCTCCCTTCCTGGAGAGTCTGGAGAACGAGAGAAGGTTGTAGCTTTCTGCAGGTTGTAGCCTGCGTGCTGGTAAAGGATTGCACCAGTACATTGTAAAAGAAGTTTCTTAATAAAGAAAGATAGAAACAAATTGCAGCAGGTGGTTTTCACCCACATTGGGTTTCCACCTTATATCATGGTGTTCATGTGTGCTTCTTGTGTGTGATGATTTGTTCTGTTTTACTGCACCTGCTTACTGTTCATATGGTTAATGAAGTTCTGATACACTAACTAAAGATCAACATTTAATGGATTAACTGAATCATAAGTATTTTGGATATACGTTGGTTGCTTTAGACACAGTTGCGTATGCATGCGGTTTCCCTTGAATGAAGTAGCGTATATGTATCTAAGTATGGAAATGAAAAAGTTTTATTGATCTGATAATACTGATTCACCCCCCCCTCTCAGTATTATTTCCAATAGAACCAAGGTTGAATATTCCTCCGGAAGTGCTCTTCCGGTCTGATGGACTCCCTGCCTAATTTGCATCTGAGAATCCTTGAAACTTCACTCCCTTTGTCTATCTGTACCACAATCCATACTAAGATGTGCCGCTGAGGTATCTCAGCACATGCTTTGCTGCCTTCCAAAACAGTTTGGTAGGCTGAACCATAGCTTGACTCATCTGGTTCACCGTAAAGCATAAGTCTGGTCGTGTGTTCACTAGATACATCAGTGAACCCATAAGCTGCCGATAAATAGTAACAAATACTACCTCACTTGAAGTAGCATCCTCCTTCCTCTAGTTACCAGCTAGAGGAGTCTGCATGGGCTTGCACTTCTCCATGTGGAACCACCTGAGTATCTCATTGGCATACTTGCCTTGAGACACAAACACTTCCCCATCCTTCTGCCACACTTCCATGCCTAGAAAGTAGTGCATAAGACCTATGTCTTTCATTTCAAACTCTCTTGCAAGGTCCTCCTTGCAAGACTTGATCAACTAATCATCATCTGTCAAAATCAGATCATCAACATAAAGAGCAATGATCAATGGCTTACCTTCTACCATGATGTGGTAAAGGTTCACATCTGCTTCACTCTTGGTGAAGCCCAACCCGGTGAAATAGTTGTCGATCCTGGTGTACCAAGCACAAGGTGCTTACTTCAGCCCGTACAAAGCCCTCTTGAGTCAGCACACATGCGACTCACGATCGAAGGTCTCAAAACCTTCCGGCTGCTCAATGTACACCTCTTCCTCAATCTTCCCATTGAGGAACACAATCTTCACATCCATCTGATGGATCTTCCAACCCATCTGAGCTGATAGTGCCAACATCGATATGATAGATGAGTACCTTGCTACAGGAGAAAAATTTTCATCGTAGTCGACCCCCTCGATCTGTGAGAAACCACGGGTAACAAACCTTGCCTAACCTTTCTCAACACTGCCATCAGCTACCTGCATTACCTTGTAAATCCATCAGGAACTCACCACTAACTTGTCCTTAGGTCTTGGGACAACATCCCAAACACAGTTCCGAATGATGGATTTGTACTCCTCCACCATTGCATCCACCTAGATTGGTTTTTGCACAAATTCCTCAAATGAAGAAGGTTCAGTCTCTACACACTCCCCAACCAGGGCCATGTAACCATTGTACCGCTTGGGTGACCTCCTCTATCTATGCTGAGAATATGGTTGTCCCACATTGTCTCGCACATCCAGAATCAACCTGTCAGCTTCCCTTGACCATTTCTTCCCATCTTTAGAAGACTCAGCAATGAGTGGATGTCTCACTCTCGGATCCTCTGCATGTGGTTGCTATGCATCAGTCTGAGGCTCCTCCTCCTTAGGAACTAAAAGTTCCTTCTTTGCATGCAACTTGAGCTCCCTCTCAAGTGATAATCGCATGGCTTTCTGCTTGTTGAACTTCAGATCTCTGCGTACCACTGTCCTCTGGCTGGTAGGCAGGAACACTCGATAGTTGTGGGGTGTATCAGTGTACCCCACAAGTATCCCCAACTCAGCTGTTGGATATAGCTTCTTCTGGGCATCTTTGGTCACATGGCAATAAACTGATGATCCAAAGATCCTGAACTGACTCACATCTTGGCTCTTCCAGGAAAAGGCTTCCATTGGTGTCTTCATTCCCAGTATACAGTGCAGGCTTCTGTTCTGCAAGTATACTACTGTATTGCATGCCTCAGCCCACAAATGAAGTGGTAGGCTTTGGTCATGCAACATCGCTCGAGTTTCTCCCATAATCTATCTATTCTTCCTTCCAGCCACCCCATTCTGCTGTGGGTTATGGGGTGCCATCAATTCCTGTTTAATTCCTTCTACTACACATAAGTCCTTAAACTATTGGGAGACGTACTCTCCACCATTGTCGCTACGCAAGGCCCTTATTTTCTTTCAAAATTCTTTCTCTGCCAAGGATTTAAACTCACAAAACCTTGAGAAGGTTTGATCCTTCTTTTGCATAAAGTAGATCCAACATCTATGAGAAAAATCATCAGTAAAAATAACATAGTAACTTTGTTTAGTGGTGGAGGTTGTAGAGAATGGTCCACACACATCTGTGTGAACTCGCTCTAGGATTGCTGCAGCTCTATTGTCTCGATCCTGAAAGGAATATTTCACATACTTACCCAAGGTACAACCTTTGCATGTATCCATCTGCTCTAGTTTTCCCTTGGGAAGTCCGGTATAAATCTTCTGCGTGATATTCATGGCCCCATGGTGCAAGTGGCCCAATATTCTATGCCATAGCTCACCAACATCTTGGCTCTACACCAACTCAGCTTTGGAACTCAATTCAGCACGATCATCTACCTCCATTGTGTAGAGATTCTTTACTCGAATCCCAATCCTCTTGGTCTGTCCAGTGCCGATATGCCTTAGGAATACCTTTCCTTTACTAAAGACTACATCATAGCCTTTGTCTTCTAGCATAGCGACAAACACAAGATTATTCTTCATACATGGTACATACTTTACATCAGTCAGGGTGAGAGGAGCTCCATGCTCCCTCTGAAACACAAATGTACCATCACCTGAAACACAATACTTTCCCTCATCGCCCATCTTGATCCGCATCTGGAGATCCTTCTCCTCCAAAGTACTGAAAAGATTTTGGTCACCGGTCATGTGGTACAAAGCTCCACTGTCTAGGTACCAAACACATCCCACCATGGATGAAACCATGCATGCGATGAGGGAGAAATCCAATTCAAACTATGAGGCCAATGCCTTACCATCTGATCCCTTCGAGGATCCCTTCTTGGATTTCTTCTGTGGACAATTCGTAGCATAATGGCCCACCTCATGACAATGAAAGCATCTCACCTTCGAATTGTCGATCTTATTCCCACCATGGGAAGAACTGGATTTGGAATGGGACACCTTACCTTTCCCTTTCCACACCTTACTTGCTAAGGCTATATTTTCTTCATCATCTTGCTTTGATGAAGATCCATCTTTGGTGCTTCTTCTTATCTCCTCCTGCATCAGATCCGACCAAAGTCATTCCAAATCTGGTAGTTTCTCTCTTCCATTTACCGAGTCTTGGTAGCTATACCAGCTCTTAGGAAGACAAAGGAGAGCAAGAATCACCATGTCATCATCAGCTATCATGATCCCTACACTTCCAAGCTCATCCCTGCAGGTGGTGAGATTGTTGAGATATGTAGGGATCGTGTCGCCCTTTTCACACTTGATTTTTCGAAGCTTGTCTTTCAGCACCAACTTCCTCTGATCACTGCTGTTCTGATGTATATCTTTCAATGTTTTCCACATTAAAAATAGCGTTTCCTTCTCATCGAGACTCGAGACTATGTGGTCTCGAACTCCCTCTAGAATGATTCTCCTTGCTCTAGCCACACATTTCTTCCATTCCGCCAATTCTGTAGAATTAGCTACTACTGGCTTGGGGAATTCTCGATCAATGAAGTCCTTTAGACCGTTGTCCTCTAATACTGCTTCCATGTGATCCTTCCAGGCTATATAATTCAAGCTACCATCAAGGGCATACTTGAGTCTTAAACCATTGAATGCCATTGGTGAAATTTGAGATGTGATAGGAATTCAAATTCTATAATCAGGAACTTCAAACTTCGAACATATACCTTCTTTGTATACCATTCTTCACTTTGATCACCTTTGCTCTGATACCATGTAGAATTTCTCACTGTAGATCAATAAACTATGCAATGTACTAAAGCAAAATACTAGATTTACTTCTATAGAAAACTTGCAGAAGCTTAATCGATTTTGAGCAAGCTCAAATAGAACACATATAACAGAGAATGAGAAAGCAATCACATATGAACACAGAGAAATACTATGGGGAAAGCTTGAGCTAAAAACCCCGATCTCTGTAATATCATACAAGTGGAAATACTTCCAGATTACACAAAGCTTTAGCTCACAAGCTATCCAGCTCTCAGTACAATCCTACAATACAACTCACAGACTGAATAGACACAACATATGCCTTCCCTCAGCCCTCCAAGCCTCCTATTTCATTGCGCATTTTCTCCTGGGGTCCAATGCTATCACCTGTGTGAATTGGCCTCTCACACAACACATCAAACTCAAAAGTAATTGCGCAATCTCCAAGGAATGAATTCCTTCTTCATGCAAGAGATATCCTCAATGAAGTATTCCTACAAATGATAGTACACTGTCCCATCATCTGATCTCAACTGGGTCTCTGACTGAACTGACGTGCATGAGTTATTTATGAGAGAATATTTAGTTATCTGAAGTGCAGCAGTTACATGCATGCATGCATTAACTAACTTAACTCATAATCAATTCCAAAAATTGTTGGAACTCATCTAACAGGACTAAACTCAGATAACTGAGCTAACTAATTACAACTCAAAGTACAACTCATACTGATCTCCTTAATCAAGGGATAACTTCCTCAATCAATAGATAAATTGTTGCATGTCTTCACATAGACTTCATGTTTGATTTCCTACAACTAATTAACTCAAGATGAATTAATTAATTATTTTTGCAAATAGTTGCTAAGATCAAATTCGAATTTTAATTCTCAATTTTAGTTTAGGGACTAACTAAAATTGGAATGTATCCCAAAATGCTATTTATAGCATTTCTTGTTGCTATTTTCAACATTTTAGTCATAAATAATGCATATCTTTGTATTGGATTTTGTTGGAAGATCATTCTGTATTATTATGTCATAATATAGAGGTGTTGGTTGCTTATTAAACACATCTTTTTGCACATCTTTGAGCAAAATCTTTGTTTATGGTTATTGCTCCAAAATTAGGCACATGTGCAAAAGTGCGGATAAATTGCACATTATCAAAAATCATTTTTGCAGTTGGGTATGAAGTTAGTTCTCTTGTTTGGAAATGATAACATAATGGTTTCAAATATTTCTAGCATGATGGTGTGCGGAATAGGGAACATAAGCCTCCACAGTCACATACTTCCACAATTCGACGTGGCTCAATTGCTAAGATATCTCTGTATTGCGAATGAGAATCAACTTGCTTGCATATCACCCATGTTTAATGATAATGCCATGCCTACTGCCCAATTTAAATATGAATTTCTTTTCTCTTTGTAATAGTGTTCTACTTATTGATATTTAATCTCTATCTACATGCAAACATGAATATAATAAATTTTGGAAGACTTGTTCATTATACATGTAACAATGTAACTAACCATTCAAATCTAGAGAATTAGCAGTAAATATAAATAGTAAAGACGATAAGGACCCACATTACCATGCAAAAAGTTGTTCATTACAAACTTTTGCTCATATTATATAAAATATATAAAATATTTAGAGTGTCAAAACGTACACACAAGTACCAATTAATATTAAATAATGCATATTTCAGTAGTAAATTTGTATAGAGTTGTGAATAGAATTAATCATTAAATAGATTTAATTTTGTTATAAAGCTGATTTAATTTATTTTGTATCTATGATTTTTAGATTTATAGTTTTTTAAGTAGGGCATTCCTTGTGCGGAGCTTTCACTATGCAGAAAAATCTTGTTTTGCACAATGAAACTTTTCATTGTAACCTTTGGACAATGACAACTTTGTACAAGGAACTAAGTAGTAAATTTTTTCTTATCAATTGATTAAAAAGTTTTAAATAACACAGAGTTAGCAAATGAAGCTCATTAATTGATTAAAAGTTGTAATGGAACAATTAAATCTTAAATTAGATGAATTACAGTTAGTAAATGTATTCTTAAGAGATATATGTCTCAGATCCAAAAGTATTGTAAAATGTTAATTTTAATTTTAATCAATAACACAATATTAGATATAAAATAAAGTCTCAAAGCATGTATTCAGACACAAATAAAAGATGTTATCGTAAAATCGATAGTGACAAAAAGTTTTAAATGGAATATAGTTACTGTAGTTCAATTTGTAAATAATGAATAGTTGAAAGCCTTTTTAGATTCAAGACATAGGCATTAAAAACAAACATGCTCAACATGATTAGAACTGAACTAATTTAATTTAATTTATATGTGTGATTTTTAGGTTTATAGTTTTTTAAGTAGGGCATTCCTTGTGCAAATATTTCACTGTGCGGAAGAAGCTTGCCGTGCACAATAAAATTTTTCATTGTAACCTCTGCACAATGAGAACTCAGTACAAGGAACTAAGAAGTAAAGTCTTTGCTTACCAATTGATTAATTTTTTAAAATAAAACAATGTTAGCAAACGAAGCTCAACAAGATCAAAATTGTAATACCAAGAGTTATTTCGTTTTACGCAGAAAGGGTGTGTCAAAAACATAATTAATTAATTAATATGCATAGTTACAATTAAAGTGAGCTTTGATTGTGCAAAATGTGGTAGTGCGGATCAACTACAATGAAAAATTTCTCCGGATTTTCGTATTCCATAGAATGAAATCTGTGCAGTTTTGAAGACATTGTGCTAATATTTTATTATTAAGAGATATATGTCTAAGATGCAAAAATATTCTCTATGTTCAATTTTGTTTAAAGTGACAACATAACATTAAATATAATAGAAAATCTGAAAGCATATCTTTGGAAATTTATAGAAAACATTATCATAACATTGATACAAAGTAAGATTCAATAAGATATTATATTTAGAATAAAAAGTCAACGACCATAACCATAATTCAGATATGTATTAGATCATATTTGAAACACAGTCATAAAAGACAAAGTTGTTGAAGGAATTCGAAATTGTGCAAGGAAAACTGTAAAGTAAATGCATTTGTTCTAGTAGAAATTGGGATTTCACTTCCTTGAAAGGCATCTATAATAAGAAAATAACAATTTATATATAGTAATTAGCAAAGATCAACATAACATAATCAACAAAGCTAAATTATCTTATATTAGCTAACAAAAAATTGAAAGTTGAACAACTTGAAAATACTCACACTATGAAAAATCATTTGTTGTAATCCTTGTCGGGGGCAACGACAATTTCCATTTTCACATTTGAGTGAAAATCTATTTTTCAATTTTCCTAGCTTCTTTTTGCACCTCAATGACTAACTCAAAGTTCCACTTTTTTTTTTCTATATAATACTACCTAAGCACCCATGGGAGATTTGAACTGGTGACCTATCGCAAGGAGTGCCTTAACAGTACACCCATTCACCATCAATCCAAAGCCCCGTGGGCAACTCAAAGTTCCACTTAGTGACTTTACAAAAAGTAATTAACCATGTGTCAATGTGTACTGCAGTAAAATTAGTGATGCTATCAAAATTCACTTCCATTTTTTGTTTTTCTGCTCCAATTCAACTTGTAACATGTTGCTTGAAATTAATTCAATACCTTGTAGGATGCATGGACCATCTATATGTTTTATAATATTTTTTACCCTGAGATAGGAATCACCTCTCTTATTGCATAGGTCACTACAATCATAATTTATATCCTCAAGTGTACTCATCCTCTCCGCCCATCCAACTTTCAGTTGCTTCATTCGATGAACATATGGAAGCTATTAGTTTTTATTTTCGATATCAAAGAGTAGTTCTAGCCTTTGGCTAAAAGTAACTAACTCATTTTTAAAGAATTTATTTTCTTCCTCAATATTATTGTTAACCAAATTCATAAATGTTGTCATCTTCTCTTTCAAACACGTTAAATTGAAAAGTGCTTACCATGCATCACTAATAATTTCTAATCTTTTGTATATGTTGTTGAGAATATGTGACTTCAGTGAATTTAGCAGATTCAAAACCTTGTTATATGTTTTCGATGTTGTAGTAGTAGAACTTGATGATGAAGGTGACCATATTCCCTGTGGAATCATTAACAAAGGAACTAGATTTACAATGTCTTGTAGTTCTTGTAATTTTCTTTTCAATGTGAGATTTTCTGCAAGCACTTTGGTAATAGACTTAGTAACTACATAATTGGTAGATTAATGCAATATCATGAGCCCCATCGTGTCAATGCAAGACATATCAATATCCACTTGTTTTTGACAAATTCTTTTTATTTTTTAATTTTTATTTTTATTTTCAACTATCAATTGGTGTTGGTTTTGTCATATTTTACATTTTGCAATGTCATAGAACGTTCATAAAAAATAATGCCCTCTTCTGAAATTTTCTCCATTACCTTCTAATTCTCTACTAAATGAGTAGTAACCCAGTTAGGTGATACACTACAGTCCTTTTCCATGTCTATAGCTTATTAAATGCTTTCTCTATTTACGATATTTTTGGAATTCGTTGTTTGAACTGTATGCATTTGGTTTGGAAAGAATTTGAGAAGATTAGCTTGCTCATATTGACGAGCTATTAGCTCAACAATAACTAGTTTTCTAGAACCAAGATTTTTTCTCTTTCCTAGACTCATGGATGAGGTTGCACCAGTAGCTGGTGTGGAAGTTGAATATTGTTGTGTAAGATTTAGGGGTTTTTGTTTTTGTGTTGCTTCCCTGTTAGTGCTGATTTCTTAAGCTATTCTTTGGGTATCCATTGTAGATATTTGATATTTGGTTCTTTGCAAATTTTATAAACTATGTAGTGTGTAAACATATTTGAATTAGACAAAGATTTAGAGACACTATTTGCTTGCACATTATGAGATGCAAAAATTTCATTTATTATTTGTTCAAATGAAATCTAGGTTATTAGGGCAAAGCAAATGCAAATATCAATGGAAAAAGAGAAAGCAATAATAAATTGATAAAATGGAATTTGTGTTGCATGTGATAGATTTGATAAGATGTAGTAAATATTGCATGTGTTGAAACATTTTCTAGAGTTCCTGTGTTCATAAAGTGCAAAAAGAGAAAATACAAATCACTAAACAAATGTGCATAAAAAGAAATACATTGTCGAGAAAATTGCAAAAGAACCCGAGTAATTGACAAAATGAATAGTTGAATAACACCAAATCTGACCAGTTGTGAGTCGAATAAAGTATTTGTGACTACAAATGTATGTGTTTCTCTTCTCTTCTATTGGCAGATTCAAACACTACTTGGTTGATTGTATAAGTGCAAACAACTTGTCTCATTTATTTGGTACTTATATTCATTTCCAATGTCGCGTAAATTCACAATTTGTCGCTCCAGTCCTAATTACCAGTTGTTTCTATTCTTTGCATGGAAACTATCACATGTGACACTCTTAATAAATAACAATTGAAAATATAAAAATCCAACATTACAGGAAGTAATGGAAATAAATATCGATATTGCAAAACCATATTGTCCACTTAGTGAACAATTTTCTCTTGATTTAATATCACTGAAATACATGTCATTACAAACAGAAATTTGCGATACAATATAAGGTCATTGTCTTTCTGTTCTACATTTTGAAAAGTTTTCCAGTGCATTTTTCAGTTTAAATTGTTCAAAATACGGCAAGAATTTATTGGAATCACAATTTTGGGTTTAAATTTTTGTAGAGTCTCACTGTCACATAGGTTTTAGAAACTGCTAAGTGCATATATGTGGTGAAAAATCTCATTTTAAAAACATAAAGTAAGATTTGTGATTATGACAATTTTCTTTGAAGCTGCCAACAATAACTATAAACAATCGTAAACAAATATTCTGCGTAGATGTGCTCGACTACTTCTATCATGAATTTATTTAGTTATTGATCCACCCCCCACTACTAAATTTTTGATGATTCATTTTATTTTGATACTAGAGTATTAAAAACACTGAAGGAAACTTGATTTATGAGAACTGATATGTGATTTTCAAGATCATGGTATAAAGCTAATTTCCATAGTGCGTTCCATCTAGATGCCTACACTTTTTCTCATAATTTCTAATAAGGGTTTTAGTTTACTAAAGTTATTAATCATGGCCTAATAGTCTAATTCTAGTAGTTCTTACCACCATTTTTTCTTATCCATTGTTGGATTTAGATATGCTTTATATATTTGTCGACACGTTAACACTTTCAATAAATAACAATTGAAAATACCAAAGCGAACGTTTATGGTAGGTGGTAAAATAAATCTTGAAATTGAAAATTATTTCCTTTCTTACTTTGCTAACGGTTATTGCTTTAATGTTGTCGATATACATGTACTAAATAGTAGGGATGTATGAAATAAAATAAATATTAGTTCATTACGATCATGTCCATTATTGTACAATTATTCAATACAATGATATAAAAATATTATGTACAAACACGATCACTTAACATTAACGCAAAATGATTCCATGGAACTGGTAATGTTTTATACATAACGTTAGTTGTCTCTAACTAATAATCAGATAAATAGCAATGGTTAATACTATGACTAGATCAAAAGCAAAGCCTCGAAAAATGGAAGATCGTTCAGTTGAATAAATTCCAAAACAATTTACATTTAATCTTCTAATGAAAGCCCTTAATTAATTGCTTTATTGACACTAAATCATATCAATAAACATTGGCATACAACTGTATCCTCACAAAAACTAGATCATATGGTAATATCGGGGGAATAAAGGTACCTTTGCACAACTTCCTCTGCACACGATAGTCATTAGATTTAATATTATTAAATAATTGTTGTTACAATTGGGTCATAAGTTGGTTCTGTTGCTTCGAAATGACAACATATTTGTTTCAAATATGTGTGGAAGGATTGTAGTGGCCAATCTAGGGTGCTATATTAGACTAGATTTATTATCAACCAGGGTAAGTAAACTTCGAGGCATGTGTCTAAAGTCTATAGACATAAAGGATTCATAACTAAGTGTTTATTGTGCTAGGCCACAATACTCCTTTACAGAAGGTTAAGATATGTTTCCTCTCACCTTAACACTCAGATCACCTAACTTATCTAACTGTCCTAAGGATACAACATATTGCTAGGCTGAGATTTTAATCCTCTTACAAGGATGCTATGCACAAAAGCTCTGTCTAGTTAACACTTAAGCATTCATGAAAAATCAAAAGCACACTAAAGTTTAAATGCATGAAAACATAGTCTATGGAGATGCTTTAAAATATAACGATGGATCAAATCTCTTACAAGATATGGTTCAATGATCTAACGATAAAATCTTCAATCTATCACCATAAATACCATTTGTGAGAATTTCCAATCAAATCGACAAAGTCATAAACATGGAAATAACACTAAACACTATGCGTTCTATTCAAATTCAAAAACTGCTAAGGAAATGAAATTAACAGTATACCAATCCACGCAGGGCCCGTCCACGTTTCAATGGTACACTGAAGTAAACTCAAGCAACGAGAGTATTAACGCATAAACACTGCTGGAGTAAAACCGTGACTATATTTAAGTGCTGAAGATTGCAATCACATACAAGAGTTCTGTTCTCAAACAATGCACAGAGATAATAATCATAACTGTTCTTCAAAAAATAAAAAATACACAGTCTTTATCTGCCTGTCCCTATCTGAATCAAATGTACATTCATTAAGCAGATGTTTCTGCTTTTACAATGGAATGATTTTTAGTCATTTCTAATCTAAACCGATTTCCAAAAAAACAAAATGAAACCGGTTTGGGAAACCATGGCTTTTAGTGCCTTTGTAACCAAAAGGCTGGGGTCTGACTAGTGTGGACCGCATAACCAGGAGATTTTGATTTGCTGTAGAATCAATTTTTTACCATGCATGTACATTCCAGGTCTCGTTCCTATCCATTGTTTTGGCTTGCCTGTCATGTCACGTGTCAGATGGTAAACCATTTACAGGATGTTATGACTTCCTGTAATCTTTTTATTGAAAATTCCTAATTTCTAACATAAAAATTCATAAATTAACTTTAATGCAAACTAACAACTATAATGCTATTAATTAATCAATTTCGATGGATATAATGGGTCTATGGAGGAAAAAGGTAAACAAATGATGGTGTTTCTAGAAGAAAAATATGGTAATGGAATGGTACCAACATCTTCCCCAAGCTCAATGACTTAGAATGTCCTCATGATAATCCTGATGTGCTGCCTCTATACTCTGTTCCTGCCTGTACCTCTGCTGCTTTTAACAATGCATCTATGTTATTCTTAGCTTGGGCATCTTTCTGAATGTGGAGCTCATGTTTCAAACTCTTGTATTTCTCCTTGAGGGCTTTATTTTGGGTATACCATTTGGTTGCCCACTTGCAAATGTCGGTTTGTTCAGCCTCGAGTTCTTTGATTTGCTCCTTCAGCTTCTCATTTTTCTGTTGAGTCTCCTTACTCTGAGTTCTCAACATTTCATTCTCCCTCTTAATGACTTTCTCCAACATGTTGGTCTCCATCAGTTCTTCTTTTAACTTTTCAATTTGCTTTTCTAGCCTCCTTTATTTCTTGATTGCAGGTGGTGATTCTTTTCCTTGCCTATTTTTGCTCTCAACCTCCATTTCGGCTTCTAGTGCAGGTTGTGAGTGAGCACTGCTCTCGATGTCCATCGGTGAATGTGCATTTGATTATGGTTGATCTTCTTGTGGCTAGGTTTTTTTTGCTCTCCTGGATCTTCTTGTATATGTAGTGAAAATTTTATCTTGCTCCATTTTCTGGGCAACCTCTTGTCTCATCTTTCTCGTCCTCACACTACTACTGGGTGGAGGGACATTGCTTGATTTATGAACAAGGATCTCTTCATCAATGTCAAGCATAAATCTTGAGTGCTCTTGTTGTTCTTGCTCATCCTCTCCATATTTGATTTGATTGGTAGCCATAAATTCCTTCCACGTTTTTCCCCTCCTCTGCACTTCAAATTCAATTAGAATTTTAATTAACCCAAAATGACATAAACTTTTATCTTCATTACCTTTTTTCTTTTGGATAGTTTTTGACATCTTGGTCAAGCTCTGCAAGAGGAAATATGGTAAACTAATGGTGCACTGCCCTTTTAAATGTAACAAGAGTTTGATGTGGTATAAATAGACTATGCTGTAATGACCCTCACACGTAACAAATTTTTGAATGATATACACCATTTCGTCCCATGGATGCATCAGCCAGATCCTAGGGACACCCTTCTTCCAGTTAACAGATGAAACCCTCGACTTGGACATGAATTGGGTCCATTATTTTTCTTTGAATTATTTTGTTTTGAAGTATTTTTCTCCTTTTGGGCTGATCCCCAAGGATTGTGCTATGGTGTCTTCTGAGATCCTAAATGAGAAATTGCCTATCAATGCTTTCTCCCCATTAAATGTAAAGGCAAACTGTTTAGTTACTTCCTCATTGCTCCCATTAAACTTCTCCAAGAAGGGTAGCCATTGTTTTTCTCTTAAAATTGCAATGCAGTCATCATGGTACTAAGAACTATCAAATGTGTTTGGCTCTACTCTATTAGTCATTTTGACAGAGAACTCCTGCTCTAACCCTCTTTGTTTATGCTTACTAATTTAACATGGGTATTTTGGTTTGCTACCTTTGCTTTTTGCTCCACACAATTGACCTGGTGGCGCCCTTTGTTCTTCGAGATCAGCTCTTTCAATGGCTTAAGCAGTGACCGGATGACTATCCTTGAATTATGGCGGAGGTGGAAACTTGTGAGCCCAATTACTGTGCTTTACTTTCGTAGCACTTGCTGTTCTCGGCCTTTGTTTTTGAAATCATAGCACTTGAATTGCTAGTATGGAACACCCTTTTTACAACTGAGAATGAAATGGAATTTTAACAACTGACTTGACCCAATTCACTATAATAATAACAGAGCGTATTCATATTTCAATGGCAGAGGAGTAGCTGTACTGGGTTGCATGAGTACCATCATGAGAACGCCATAAGCATGTATGGAGTACTGGAGTATAATAATGGATAGTTGTTTGCATGAGTCTACTTGTTCGAACGACCATGTTATAACTTAGCCGATTCAAAAACAATGAATTAAACCGTGTAACATTTGGCTTTCCAATAGTTCACCACCTGTCCCTTGCTCATTGGTACTTGGCCGAATACGGAGATGTTGGACCGATAGTAAAGTTTGATGGCAGATAAGGAGTTAATAACAAGGCTGGGAGGGTGGTATAATAGAGGATTTAAAAATCGTAGGAGGAGTATGGGGATAGGCTAGAGTGTTGGGAAATTATAGGAATTAGGAATATGACAAGGGTGATGGATATGTGGGTGTTTTTTCTGAAATTGATCATAAGCAGTCATAGTCATCACATTTAACACTAAAATAATCTAATAATTTAAATGTTAAAAAATCAAAATTACAACAATACATTACACTTTTATTGGTTGATCAAGAGTTGAGTTGGCATGCATAGGTAGGACTGGTCTTTCTTGTTCAGATATGACTAATCTTTGTTGTCCATAACAGGTCCCTCTGAGATGAATTTGGATACAACAGGTCCCTCTAAGATCTGGAGAATGTTTGTGCAGCTTCTTTGAAATCTGGAAAAGAACTATATGTGTGCAGCTTCCTTGATCTTTGGTGTTTGATGGAGCCTCGGTGACGAGAAACCTTTGAATCTCTGTTGAAAATTTGTTGAAGCTTTGTTGAAGTAACTTGAGATAGCAGTCTCTAACAGGTCCCTTTTATGTTTGTTGAACAGGTCCCTCTAATGTTGGTGCTGGTAACATGGTCTTCTGAACAGGTCCCACTGCATAGTGCTTAAACAGGTTCCTCTGATTAGAACAAAGAAAAAAACAACTTCTTTATTGAAATACTGAAGTGCTGAAACAAACTCTTTGAGAATTTACAACGAGGAGATGAGATAAAAACAAAAATGTTGATGCTTCTCCCCCACTAAAGCTTTGACTTGTCCTCAAGTCATTATTGAATCGATGAATCAAACAGGAAACAAAAAGAAAAGGAATTCTTACCAGCGAAAGAATTGGTTTTCAAGTAAGAATTCTGGGTTAGAGTGTGCCAGAGTTTGGTTTTCACATCTAAACCATTATTAATTTTTTTTTTTTTTTTTTTTTTACTTTTTTCTTTAATTAATTTTTTTTTCTTTAAAAAAAAAATTTCTAAATTGAAATGAAATGAACTAAGGTAGAGATACTACAGCTGATGCAATATCTCAAGCTCCCTTTGCTGAGATACAGTTTGAAGAAAATCCTCCTTGGTGATGGGCTTATGATAGAGTTTCAACCTATGGCCATTGACAAGAAAGGGGTGACCTTCTCCATCCATGGTAATAAGCTGGACTGATCCATTCTCATAAAATTGAACTATTTCATATGGGCCCATCCAATGTGTGGTAAATTTGGCTTTATGATCTCTGAATTTAGAGTCAAAGAGTAAAGCCCAGTCTCCTTCTTTGAATTGTTTCTTTTTGATATGTGCATCATGCCACTGCTTCCTTTGTTTCTACATGAGGAGTGTTGTCTCCTCTGCTTGCTGCCTCATTTCATCCAGTTGGTTCAACTGCTAAATTCTTTCTTGTTGTGCTTTATTAAGATCAATTCCCAAATCTGCAGCCATCTTAAAAGTATGTATTTGAAACTCAATAGGAAGCATTACCTCTTTGCCATACACCAACTGATATGGTGTAAATCCTGTAGTATTCTTCCACGTGATTCTATAAGCCCAAAGTGCATCTTTGAGCTTCTCCTCCCAATTCTTTCTATTCATTGCTACGGTCTTAGTGATAATTCCTTCCAATGTTTTATTTGTGGATTCCATCTGGCCATTGGCCTGTGGATGGTAAGGTGTACTTCTTCTGTGCTTGATTTGATATTTTTTTGTGATGTCTTTAACTAGCTTTGAAGTAAACTGAGTACCTTGATCAATCACTATCTCCCTTGGTACTCCATACCTTACAAAAATCTCTTCAAAAAGGAAGTTTACCACTATTTGTTCAGTTGCCCGGACTAGTGCTTTAGCTTCAGCCCATTTTGTTAAGTAATCAGTACATACTAGGATGTACTTCTTACCATTGGAAGTTGGATTAATGGGTCCTATGAAATCTAGAACCCATTTTTCAAATGGCTCTAGGTGTACTTGAGGCTGAAGTGGCATCTCATCTGTAGCTGTTGGCCTACCCATTCTTTGATAGCTATCACAACTCTTCACGTACTTCTCAGAATCCTTAAAAATAGATGGCTAGTAGTATCCAATACTAAGAATCTTGAATGCTGTTCATTTAGCTGCAAAATTCCCACCACACGGTTCATCATGGCAAGATTTTAAAATATCAATTATTTCATCATTTCTTACACATCGTCTAATAATCATATCATAACCAGTGTAAAATAAATCGCCATTAACCCATGAGTATCGAGCACTTTGTTTGACTAGCCTCTTCTTTTCCTTTGGAGTAAAGTATGGAGGTGTTCTTCCTGTGGACAAATAATTGGCCAAGTCAACATACCAAGGATTCACTATTGAAATTGCAAATAAATTTTCATCTAGAAAAGAATCTTCAACCGGAACAACCTCACCTTGATTTTGTAGTCTAGAAAGAAAATCTGCCACTTGATTCTCCTTACCTGGTATATCTAACACTGTGACGTTAAATTCTTGTAACATTAACAACCATCTGGTAACTCTGCCACTAGTTACTGGTTTATTCATTAAATGCTTAATGGCAGAATGGTCAGTATGTGCAAAAACCTCATAACCAGTTATATAATGTCAGAATTTATTCACAGCATGTATGATGGCAAGCATTTCTTTTTCTGTGACTATGTAGTTTAATTCTACAGGTGTTAGATTTTTGCTAATGAAATAGATGGCATAATGACAAGACTCCTTTTTTTGGCCTAATGAGGCACCTACTGCAGTATCAGATGCATCTGTAAAGATGTGAAATGGTAGGTTCCAGTTAGGTCCTTTCAAGACTGGTGTGGTTGATAACTTTTCTTTGAGTGTTTCAAATGCTTGCTGACAATTCTCATTCCAGTTGAAAGATGTATCTTTTGCTAGAAGTTTAAACAGAGGTGAAGCTATTTTACTAAAATGTTCAATAAACCTTCTGTAATAGCTTGCATACCCAAGGAAACTTCTTACCTCTTTTTGAGTCTTCAGAATTGGCAAATTGACAATGATCTGGATTTTTTGATGGATCAACTTTAATTCCTTGAAAAGAAATATAGTGGCCTACTACTATCCCATCATTTAACATCATAAAACACTTTTCATTGCTCAGGGACAGATTAGCTTCAATACACCTCTTCAAAACTTTTTCAAGATTCTATAATGCATGCTCAAATGAATTACCATACACTGAAAAGTCATCCATGTAAACTGTTATCACCCTAAAATTTTTGTTTCTAAGCTTTGGAAAGTTTGCCTTGTTTCTAGTCATAGTCTTATAGGTTTTGAATCATCTCATCTCAATAAGTGTCATTCTCTTTTCCAAAAACGTTTCATAGCCTCATTCCATGTCCTAAAAGCCTCACCATGTGTTTTGACATTAGTTTGATTCCAAAGGATTCATGTTAGTCATGGTCTATTATTTTCATGGTTGTTTTCATGTCTAAGATATATAAAAGAGTCTTGTTGGTATGGTCAAATAGGGTCAACACTCCGGTCTTGCCCATCATTAGTCCCACATCACCTAAAATTCCATGTGTCAAACTTGTGTCAAGGTTTTCATAGTGAAAAACTCACTCTAGGTGTTTTCGTAGCGCAGACAGTGTAAAAAACCAGTTTTGCGCTACGAAATCACTGAACTAGGAGTTTTCGTAGCGCACTACGAAACCCCTGGAGCAGTCTGTTTCAGCAGAAAAACTGTTTTTACTAGTTAACTTCCAGAAGGTTTCCTGAGCCACTGAGAACTCAATTTTTAAAACTGAAAGAGGCTTTTCTTCCTAACATTCTGAACTACAAAAACCTCTTTCAGTTTCTTTAAATTCATTCTGAGGTGGGAGGAATTTATGGTTAAACTTGCGTTATGAAACTGCTGAAAGTCAAGTTTGGTCTTCTATTTTTAGCAGTCTTTTTCAAGATCATTTTCTGGTCACATGAAAAGGTATTTTTGAATTACGAATGATGTTTCTCTTCATAAACTCTCCAGCTACAACAACCTATCTCACTTTATTCATAAGTGTTTTCAGTTGGGAGATAATAATCTTTCTTTGAAAGCCAAAATTCAGAGAAGAGATTTTTCATGTTTGACACGTGTTTTTCAAGGATAGATTCTGGACAATTGGAGAAGTATTTTAAAAAACCAAGAGAGGTTTTTGTTCTAGACATCATGGAATACAAAAAATCCCTCATTTTCAAAAAATGTGTCATGGATGAGGAGATAAAGGTTCTGTACCACGTGCCATTTTCAGGGATCCTAAACCTAAAAATAGGGAAACATGTTCCCTAATTTCTAGGGTTTGTCTTCAGCAGTCAGATGACCACGTGGGAGGCTTCATCAAATTCGACTTCTTGAGGTTGCAAGTTGTCAAATAATGCTTTAAATTCTTATACAATGTTTTTGTAATCATGATAAGGAGTTACACTCCTAGTTGTATTAGGTCACTAGCACTCCTAGTTAACAACTAGTTCTAATTAATGGTTTGTTTTATGGTTAGAATAGGTGTCACTGATGGAAAATTCGAATTCTCTTGATGAGGGATGATGGAATCCTAATTGTAATTACTTTATATAGAGCAAGAGGTTGAATTAGCAAAAGGTTGGAGACTTTTTGGCTCAGCTGCTGCTCTATGTGCAGACTGTGTATATTTTTAACCTAATGCAGATTTCTACTTAGACAACTCAAGATTCATGAAGAGTTCTTGTATGTTATTGTGATGGAATCTTCCAATACTTACATTGCAATGGTGTTTACTTATGATACTCAAAACTCATCAATGATGCTTTGACTTCCTTCATAGATAAACTAACTATGTTTCAATGTTTTGTATTTTCATTTCTCTACTTGAACTCTATAATGCCTTGACTTCCATGCTAGGTAGAATGCTTTGGCTTCACTACTCAGGATTCAAAGAGAGTTTTTAATGTCATATTGTCTCATGGATTTCCTCTTTCACTTACTTGAAGTGGTATGAATACATGTTACTTAGAACTCATCAATCATGCTCTAACTTCCTTCATGTATTTATAAACTGTGTTTCCTTGCATTGTATCTTTTTTTTGTTGATGCATAAAAACTCTCTATGCCCTGACTTCATGTTAAGCTAATCTTGCTGTGGTACTGAAACATACTTTGACTCCATAGCCCAATGGTAGCTAGCCTTCATATTTAACCTATAAACATTTACAATTACAAACCATAGAGTTAGCCATCTATTCATATCTTTAATCTAAATCATTAACCCTTTGAGAGAGCCCTCTCAGGCTAAGGAGGCTAAGCATTAGCTAAAAGATTGGTTTGAAATAGTTACTTGAAGTCGTCTTGGTCTGCAGCCTTCCAGGGCCTGATTTTGAGATAACATTAACTTCAACACAATCATGAACTAAATCAGCAAAAATAGCTAATACAGCTCTCTGAAATGTAGCTGGAGCATTGCAAAGTCCAAATGGTAAAACATTATAAGCATAAGTGCCCCAAGGACAAGTAAAAGTGGTTTTGTCCTGGTCCTCTAGGGCTATCCTGATCTGGTTGTAGCCACTGAAACCATCAAGAAAAGAGAATGATGATTTACCAGCTAATGTGTCTAGCACTTGGTCAATAAATGGTACTGGAAAATAATCTTTGAGTGTTCCTTTGTTCAATTGTCTGTAATCAACACAAATCCACCACTTATCATTTTTCTTTGGCACTACTACCAATGGGGATACCCACTGACTGTCAGAGATAGGATAGATAAAATTGACTTTCAACAGTTTTTGTAATTCCTCTCTAACAATATCCTGAAGCATGGGATTCATTCGTCTCTGCAGTTGCCTCACTGGTTTGATATTACCATCCGTATAAATATGGTGAGTGCATGTTTCAGGGTGAATTCCGTGCATATCAGTGTAGTCCCAAGCAAATGCTTTCTGGTATTTTCTCAATAATTGAATCAATTTTTCCTCCTGAGATGAGTCTAGGTGAGTGCCAATATTCAAAGTTTTTCTTGGACTAATCTCTATGGCCTTGCTCTGTGTGTTTGTGATAGATTGAATGGGAAAAATGTTCTGAAATGTTGTTTGCAAAGATCGAATGGTGCATGTTTCTTGAAAATTTTGTGCCAAAAGTTCATCAACGACATGGTATTGGTCATTTCTCAATTCTTCAGAAAAATCAGGTTGAGAAAGGAACAATTCTACCAAATCATCATTATTATGTTATTGAAAATCATAGATTTGATTAATGCTGAAAATAGATTGAACTTCTTCCTTGTCATTGTACTTATCGTCAAGCCATAGATTGTGTGTTACTGCTGGTGATTGTGCTAATGGGTAAAGAGTGAGTTGTTTTCTTTCAGTTCCTCATGAAATGATCATATTACCCGATCGACATCCTATGAATGCATCAACAGTTGCTAACCATGGTCTACCAAGGATGATAGGGTGTCCTCCTAAATTGGATTTTGGCTGAAGAACTAAAAACTCCACTGGATACTCCCAAGAGTCCAGTGAAACAATTATGTCCTCCAAAATCCCTTCAGTAATCACTTTAGACCTATCATCGAGTTTTAGAACAATTGTTGTGTGTTGCAAGTTTGTGAGCTGGAGTGTTTTCATGGTTTCAAGAGTCATCACATTTATTGAGGCCCCAAGATCAATTAAGGTGTTTGTAATATGTATGTTGTTAATGATTGTAGTGACTCTGGGAATACCAGGATCAACATACTTTTCCATTGAAATGGTGTTTGTCATAAGGCCAGCTAAATGTCCAATAACATGAATGGTTTGTGGACTAACTCTTTTCCTCGTAGGCTTTTTAAGGCACAGTTCTTTGATGGCTTTAGTATATATGGGAATGTCTTTTATGGCTTGTAGTAGTGGAATTTTTATATAGACATTCTTTAGCTCATCTAGAACATCAAACTGTGGTATAGACATGGGAAGTTTTGTTTGGACCAATCGGTCTGGAAAAGGTGGTGGATGCAACGGTTGCATTTGTTTATTTTTGATGTCATCATTTTGTTTCCTTTGAATTGAAGTTTCATTTTCATTTTCTTAGTTTTCTTCTTGTTTATCAGCTGTTGGAGATTCTTTGTGAAGTATATTACCAGACCTCAAATTGATATTTTACAAGGGTAATGTGGGATATGAGGTTCCCTCATCTACATTGTAGGCTGGTCTCTCTGCTCTGTTATTTGGATTTGGTATAGGTTGAGCAGGGATTTGAGTAGGTCTAGGAGGTTGTGGGTTAGATGGAAGTTGTAATTGTGGTGGATTTATTGGTGGAGAAGTAGGCAATGCTTGTTGAGTGGGTTGGGGTTGATGTGGGTAAACAACTTGCTGTTGAGGATATTGCTGATATGGTTGATGATATGGCGAATATCGCTGATGACATTGTTGATATGGCTGCGAATATGGTTGGTATGGTTGAGGATATGATTGATATTGTTGAGAGTATTGCTAATATGGTCTCCATTGTTGTTGTGGGTAATTTTGGTGCTTCCATGGCATGGGTACATTCCACGAATTCTGAGCATACATCTGATCATGTATAGGAAATTGCAAATTCTGGTTCGGGAACATACCTTGAGGTGTTGGTTTTGGCTGCCATGGTCTCTTTGCGCCCATGTAATACACATTTTCCATATCTGTGTTAGCTACCACATTATAATTATGCAAAACCTTGACTTTAGAGCAATGAAATATATCATGATTTTCAATACAAAAGGCACAAACTTGAATGTTTTCTAATGGGCAGTCTTTTAAGGCATGTTTCTTCCGACATTTTGGACAAAAGATAACCATCATTTGATCCTCCTCTTCTTGTCTTTTCTTAGCTTTGAGAGTGTCAATTTGAGTTCCCAAGGTACTCAATAGGTCTGTTTTGAATTCCTCTAACAGGTTTCCTATTTCAGCTCTGGTGACACTTACTGAAGCAGATTTTGTGGCTTTGTATGACATGGTTCTTTTTCCAATTTTGGCTTTGCTCCTAGAATACTTTTCACATAAATCAGCAATTTCTTCGAAAGGTAAAGTGGAAATATCACCTTTGCCCATCAAATTAAGATCATATAAGTATTCCTCTCGAATGCCCTTCAAAAATATTGTTCGAATCAGATCAAGAGGCATGGTTCTGTGTTTTGATTTTTGTAAATTGTAAACAAACCGCTCTAAGTACTCCTCTAAATTTTCATCCTCTTGTTGGTTTATCCTAAAGATATCATCTTTGGAATCTTTCGATCTACAATAAGGTTGGTATTTCTTTAGGAATATTCTTCTCATGCCATCCCAATCAGTTATCACATGTTCACCAAGCCCCATGAACCATCTTAATGCTGATGCTTTTAATGTTGCTAGGAAGAGTCTAAGCCTATGGGCATCATCTGTTTAATCATATGTTTGACATACAATGTCAAACTCAAACAAGAATGAATTTGGGTCTTCTAAAGCCATGCCATAAATGTTTGGTAGCACAGATGGAGGTATGTTTTTCATTTTTATTTCGTCATCCTCTTCTGGTTCTTGGATAGGAAATTTAAAGGTTGTCTCTTCCTCTTGACCTTGATTTGGTGGTCCTCTTTCTGATCCATGTTCTTATTCAGCGATTTTGATAGGTTCCTCTGTTGATTTAATTTCTTGTTCAATGTCACTTGTTTCAAAGAGAAGTTCAAGGAAAGATTGTTGAGTTACTGTGCTACTTTCTCCTTTTATAGAGGATTCAGGGAAATGTTTCTTCTGTGATTTGTGTGCTAATAGAATTTGCCTCTTGATGAGTGTGAGTCTTTGCCCTGATTTCTGTTTATCCTCTAATATTTGTATGGTGACTTCCTCAGCTGATGTTGTGTGTTCAACTTTTCCTAAAGGGTCTGCTCCTAATGGTAGGTTAGTTTTTGGATGGGGGGTTTTATGAATCTACCTTTATTATCTCTAGATATAGGCATAAGTAAACATGACTTCTAAAATGATGAATTAAAATTAAATCTATGTTTTTGCTTGTTTTTGTTTATTTTTATTTTTTTATTTTTATATTTTGATTTTTTTTCGAAATCCTCTAACTACGCCTCCCCGGCAACGGCGCCAAAATGTAGTGGCCAATCTAGGGTGCTAGATTAGACTAGATTTATTATCAACCAAGGTAAGTAAACTTCGAGGCATGTGTCTAAAGTCTATAGACATAAAGGATTCATAACTAAGTGTTTATTGTGCTAGGCCACAGTACTCCTTTACAGAAGGTTAAGATATGTTTCCTCTCACCTTAACACTCAGATCACCTAACTTATCTAACTGTCCTAAGGATACAGCGTATTGCTAGACTGAGATTTTAATCCTCTTACAAGGATGCTATGCACAAATGCTCTGTCTAATTAACACTTAAGCATTCATGAAAAATCAAAAGCACACTAAAGTTTAAATGCATGAAAATAGAGTCTATGGAGATGCTTTAAAATATAATGATGGATCAAATCTCTTACAAGATATGGTTCAATGATCTAACGATAAAATCTTCAAGATATCACCATAAATACCATTTGTGAGAATTTCCAATCAAACCGACAAACTCATAAACATGGAAATAACACTAAACACTATGTGTTCGATTCAAATTCAAAAAATGCTAAGGAAATGAAATTAACAGTATACCAATCCACGTAGGGCCTGTCCACGTTTCAATGGTACACTGAAGTAAACTCAAGAAACGAGAGTATTAACGCATAAACACTGCTGGAGTAAAACGGTGACTATATTTAAGTGCTGAAGATTGCAATCACATACAAGAGTTCTGTTCTCAAACGATGCACAGAGATAATAATCGTAACTGTTCTTCAAAACAAAATAATACGTAGTCTTTATCTGCCTATCCCTATCTGAATCGAATGTACATTCATTAAGCAGATGTTTCTGCTTTTATAATGGAATGATTTTTGGTCATTTCTAATCTAAACCGATTTCCAAAAAAAACAAAACAAAACCGGTTTCGGAAACCATGGCTTTTACTGCCTTTGTAACCAAAAGGCTGGGGTTTGACCAATGTGGACCACATAACCAGGAGCTTTTGATTTGTTGTAGAATCAATTTTTCACCATGCATGTACATTCTAGGTCTCGTTCCTATCCATTGTTTTGGCTTGCCTGTCATGCCACGTGTTAGATGATAAACCATTTATAGGATGTTATGACTTCCTGTAATCTTTTTATTGAAAATTCCTAATTTCTAACATAAAAATTCATAAATTAACTTTAATGCAAACTAACAACTATAATGCTATTAATTAATCAATTTTGAGGGATATAAGGGGTCTATGGAGGAAAAAGGTAGACAAATGATGGTGTTTCTAGAAGAAAAAGATGGTAATGGAATGGTACCAACAAGGATGATGTGTGGAATAAGGAACATAAACTCTCACACTCACATACGTTGTGATTAAAGAATTAGGAATATGTGCAAGGCTATATTATTGGCAATATTTTAATAATAAATACTGCATAAAAGTTGACTGTGCAACATTGTATGTTAGCTTTGAAATTTTTTGCACTCACTCTTCACAATCAACCTTTTATGCACCATGTGCTTCATGGTGGATATTCTAAGCTTGCAACAATTATTTGGTCCTTGAATGAGACTTGTATATTTCTATGCTAAGATCTGTCAGATCCAGGAGAAATACTAGAGAACCTAGGAGCTATGGAACCTTATGGGACTGGATAGGAATGTCGCTGTCTTGAATGGATAAGCTCTTGTTTAGTGGTATTTGCTACAATACCTATGAACCCCGAGGAAGGAACTTTGACATAATCTCAGGATGGATAGCACCAGTGGGTACATTAACAAACTGTGAGAAAACTGCATTAGCCTTAATGGGTCTTTGATGCGAGTCCCAACATTTGAGGAACCACCACAACCAAACCATGTTATGAAAACCACAGGGTGAAAGAGTGAACATGATGCTCAAGCCTACATCTGACCAAAAACTTTACTGACGGGCGATGGTGAGACCCTTGCTATGAGTGGCGCTGCTGCGAACTCTGGCACAACTTAATCTTATAGCCTCAACTGAATAAACTTATCTTCATGGTATGGCAAGAAACCTCATTGTGGAGGTAGCAAGGGGAACAATTTGATTACGACTTATCATAGAGGGGTCAAGTGGAAGGATGACGTACACTAGTGTTATATTCCTGTAGGATTTATCCTGGCAGGTCCAACCTGAAGGAAAACACTAGAGACACGTCGAATGTAATATTTGGGGTACACCCAAGAGTTATTCCCAGGGAAGGGAAGTTGGGGATAGCGGAAGATTAACCCTTGAGGGTCCACCCTAGAGGAGAATAACAGGGGTGTACCCGAATAGATAGTTAGGGTACACTCCAGAGTTACTGATAGGAAAGAGAAGCTAGGGATAGTGGAGGATTAACCTCAAAAGGTCCACCCTGGAGTAAAAATGAAATTGTGCCCAAAAGTTATAGCTGGGGTATGCCCGAAAGTTATAGCCTAGTACACACCAAGAGTTTCAATTGGGGATCAGAACCGAGAGTTCTGTCGAGGTAAGCATCGAGGGTTTTAGCTTGGGAATTCCTCGGAGTTGCGAAGTGGTTATTCCTTGGATATACATATTTGAAGTACTAAAAGTTGGCTCCTCAGGCGTATGGGGCAGGGTTCCCAGGATTCGAAGCACGGGGTCATGGGACCCAAACCAATGAATGGGTTGGAAACCATTAACAAGTTGCCATGTGGCACTGGGAGGATAGCCATGTGACATGGCCACATGGGTTCCATGTGGCGATTGTTTTTCTTTGAGATAACTCTAGTCAGTTAGTTATGCCAAAACATCTATAATGTTGTGTTGTTTTGAATTATTGGATGACCAGTGAACAATCTATAAATAAGAGCTTTAAACTAAGTTAGTTTTCCAAGTAAAATAAAAGGCTATTTTTTAACTGCACATAGTTAATTTGATTTTAGTGGGGTGGAAAAGTAGAGGATAAAGAAGTATAATTCATTGAATATTCAAACTGAATACTTAACAAACTATAAGAAGAATTTAAGAAAAAGGTGTTTCTTAATCAAAAAAATATAATTTAACTGTTACAGATATCTGATGTAATTTAAAATTAAAGAGGAAATTAAAATAACAAATAGTTCTGTAAATGATTCTCTTATTATAATCACAACTTCACAGGGGATTCAAAATAAGACTGAAACTTAGTCATATTTTGCCCATATAACTGTAAAAGACTTAATTTGTATGAAGAAAACATAATGAATGAATAACATGAAATAGAATTGATCGAGAAACCTACCATATGAGATAAATCCAGAGTACTTTATTATTCCACAAAAATGCTCCAGCTTAGTACAAATCTGCTTGATAGCTTGTTCAAGGGTTCAACCCATAATAACTCAAAGGAGTTATTTATACAAAATTTGAAAAAGATCTACGATCTGTTGGAACAACATACCAAAATAGGACAAAATTACAAAAATAGGACAATATTGTAGGAACCGATAAATTGCTGAAGTGGTGGCTCTATCTTTTGGGAATTTGTTGATGATCTAGCTTGAAAAAGATGATAAGCTGTCATACTGTTAGGATCAGAAATTACTCAATTTTTTCACACAATTGATCCCATCTTTCTTCACTTTGGATTTACAAATTCACCATCTTTCTAAATATTTCATCCACTTCTGTATACCTCTTGAAAGTTGGCTTGCTAAGGAATAAATGTCTAATTTCGTGCTTGATGGTCAAATCAAACTCCAAGGCTTCCGGAAAGGCCTTCCCTATTATCTGTCCTTTGATTCTTGAAAACTTGGATCTGTCCACTGCGATAATATACAATTTCTTGCAATAATATTCTAATTTGATCAATTTATCAAATAGAGCTATGAATCTTGGTAGTCCTTTCTGATTTAAAATATTAAATTTTGAATGAAACCCTTGGACAACAATATCTAGGGTTTGACATTTTGTTTCTAGCTAGTTAATCAAATTCTTCTTTTGTAAGACATTCTTAATCTCTAAGATGGCAGTTGTTCTGCTAGAAATATTTATTTCTTCCAGTTCTTCTCTTCTTTTTGAATTTAGCACCTTTATCATATCCGTGGCTTCTGTTGGCTGGGTCTTCAAATATGCTTTTTGTTCTTCTATTGCTGCTCTACATTTGCTAATGAGTTCTTGTTGTTCAAAAATTATTTGTATTGATGGCCATACATTTGTGATAGATTGGCTGATGTGTGTCCAAATATTTTCCTTGGCTTGGGCCAAAGTACCTACCATTAGGGACTCGCTTTCCAACTTTTGGATCTTAAGTTCCAATCTGTGGGATTTCTGCATCTCCTCTACATACAAAGTATCATTCTTGACTTTCTGCAATTCTAAACTTTGGAATTTTTGCAGTAACTTATCATTTTCTTATTTTTGTATGGCTAATTCTTGTGATAATTTTGTTGGATCAACTACTGTTGATGTAGACTCAATGGATGTTTATGATGAACTAGGTTTTGTATCTGCAACTGCTATTGGGACTGTTGTGACTGGAACCATAGCAAGCTGTGCTGCTTCTTTCTCCTTTAGTAACTCTTCAACCTACTCTTCCATTTTATTTAGCTGTATATTTTGCTCAATGATAAGCTTGAGCATGTCCTCCTTTTGCTGTTCATTTTCTGCTATGTCCTTTGTTAGAGGATCTTCTATAGAGGTCAACTTCAATTGTTTCTTTAATTCAACAATGTCTGCATCTTTCTTTTTGAGGACTAACTATAAGCTTTGACATCTTTGGGATCATATACTACTTTAATCACTAAGTCCTCCAGTGCCTTTACTCTATTATCTTTAGTTAATGAAGAAATATTTTCTATCTTGAGTTGATATTGAACATTGGATAGGGTAGTCCTAAGTTTAGAAAGAGACATAGCTGTAGTTGTCATGGTGGAAACCAACATCTCACCATTTTGTCTATGCATATCCATCTGGTCCATTGGATGGATTTGAATGACATCAAATGAAAACACAGTCTTTTTATAATTTGATGGAGACTTAGGAAATGGGATTTGGACTTGCAAGAAAGCCATCTTCATTCTTCCTTTCTCACTGTCGAAAGTAGAAAGAAGCCTGTGGAGTACTAAAAAGGTATGTTTTTGATGATCATTTCAGTGGAACTTGTGAACCTTTTTACATCATGAACTTGGAAAACAATAAAGAATTATAACAAAACATGTGGGATTAATACGCAAGACTTAACCGCTGATAGTTTTCATTCTCCTGTGTAGGAAAGGGTGAAAATGAGGAGCTGTTGTTCTAAAGAAAAAGATAAGAACAAGGTAACTGCTGTCCCTTTGACGGGGGACCGAGTGCAAACAAGGCTAAGCAGATCAAAGCAAACTGGCCTAGAAAAGGAGGAGAAGACACCAGCTCGGCGGAGGAGAAAAGAAATGATTAAGGATTAACAGTTTGGCGAATCCCTCAGGATCTTTGATCCCGAGGGATCGCTGCTTTATCTATCTTGTTACTTAGACATCTCCGCCATCACCCTTATATAAAGGGACAACACTGTTAACTTTGGGGGATTATGATTTTATGTAATTTTCTGTTAGAGATCAAACTTTGATCATTGAATCTCGTTGAGAACTGGTTCATTGTACTTTCGTTTTATGCATTAATATAAACTTGGTGATTATCTTATTTCTTCGTCTGGATTAACTTAAAGTGGTGTACCCTTGGAGGCTAAGGGCATGGCCTCGGAGGACACTTGCTTCTGTATCACTACGGTTTGATTTCTGCGTGGTTTGCTTATCGTCGTTATTTGGTAATCTGATATGCTTTATAAGTTGACATCGCATGCTCTGTTAAGATTCCTTCATTAAGTTTTTTACAGACAGAACTGTTGTATTGACTCTGCATTATATTACTGATCCTTTCAGAGTTGATTGAATATTATTATTCTTGACCGAATATTGTTACTATTTTGTTACAGAGCTTTTGCGCTGTACATTCATGTTATAGAATTCATCTAAAAGCTGTGTTCTTTATGATTGTTGGATTCATAAGTAATGTTGTTCTATTTTGAAATGCAGTCGTATTCCTGTTAATTAAGATTGATGCTAAATCAGATTACTCTTCAAGCGTGTTGTGCGTGTATATGATTTCCAAGCGCTGTTCCATAACTTATCAGTAATCAATGATGTTCTATTAGTGTGTTCTGCTTGATTTGCCTTGAGAATGAAAGATTGTTGTTTGATTACAATGAGTGCATTTGAGTTAATAGATTAAGTTTGATTACTGCTCACGCGACTTAGTTGTTTGATTGCTGTTCCATTTCAGAATTGCTGTTCCATTTTAGCATTGTTGTTCCATTCCAGATTTGCTGTTCGATTTCTTATTTGTTGTTCCATTTTTCTATCTGCCGTTTCATTTACTCGCATTTGTTGTCCTGGTTCGAGAGACGATCTGTGACTGTAGTGAGCCTCAAAATTTACTGTCTAGCTCCCAGACCCATGGTCCATGCTTTAATTTAATTTCCATAAGTTTCCAAAGGGATGGGATATCGCTGCCGAACCCTTGACTGATAAGTTGACCAGTTTCTGAGTGTGTGATTTATTCCTTTAAAGTAACTTAGTTATAGACAAACATCTGTTTACTCTTGTATTTTTGAACGCTGTACTACTAGCATTACTCTGGCAAATGATAGCCTCAGACTGAGACACTCTTTGAAATAACAAAACGCTCCTGGATTGACATATTAATGTGAGGTAATTAGAGGTGAAAGAGACCCTTTTTATAGCTCTACATTTTGGCGCCGTTCCTTTTCAAAAGGAACAACATTCTTGATTTTCTGCTGTTCCTTTTCGAAAGGAACAACATTCTTGACTTTCTTCTGTTCCTTTTCAAAAGGAACAACATTCTTGATTTCCTGCTGTCCCTTTTCAAAAGGAACAACATTCTTGATTTTCCGCTGTCCCTTTTCAAAAGGAACAATATTTTTGATTTTCTGTTGTTCCTTTTTCAAAGGAATGACATTTTCTTGTTCTGTTGTTCCTTTTCTAAAAAGAACAACATTTTGATTTTTGTTGTTCCTTTTTCAAAAGGAACGGCACTGCAGTGTGTTTGTTGTCCCTTTTCCAAAGGCGCAACATATCTTTGATTTTTGCTGTTCCTTTTTCAAAGGAACAACATTTTTGCATCTTTTGTTGTTCCTTTTTCAAAGGAACAACATTTTTTCATGGCTGCTGTTCCTTTTTCAAAAGGAACGTCATTTCGAGTGTTTTGCTGTCCTTTTCCAAGAAGATAGCATTTTTTTTTAATTTTTGCTGTTCCTTTTTCAAAGGAACGACATTGGTGTGTTCTGCTGTTCCTTTTTCAAAAGGAACGACATTTGCACTTTTGAGATCTATGCTCCTTTGTTGTTCCTCTTTCCAAAATGAACACTTCTAGCATACTTTTTCTCTCCTTGTGAAACAGCTCATTCCTTTTGTTGATCTAAATTGAGGATGCTTCTTGCTCCTTTTCTTTCAAAGTTTTTAAGAGACAGCTATGCACTTATGCAATGAACACAAAATCACAACATACTGAAATCCACAAATTATAAATCGTTATCTTTATAAGGCTCTGTATTGGTAAGAGGACAAAAGGAAGGACACACTTATTCATCATCTTTTGTTGTCATTGTCTTACTAATTTTGCTTTGATTGGTTATCTTTATCATGACATTCCCTTTAATCCTCTTTGATTATTATTTAGGAATAAGAGCAAAGGGTTTATATCTTCCTATTGAGATGATAAGACTTCTTCCACCATTCCTACTCTTAAGGAGTGTTGAACCACCCTTTGTGTATAAATAAGGAAAAGTGCTTTATGAAAAAGAAAAAAGTAAAAAGATGAATTATAAGTTGTCAAATGCAGGATAGGGGGTCTCATCAAGAGCCAGCCTACCATGATCATGAGGATGGAAGTGAAGTGGCATTCCCACTATGGCCACCACACCAGGGATATGGTCCAAAAGGTATATCAAATAAACAAACCTTGGAACAAGAGGTCTCATCACGAGCTGGCCTGCCCACTTTTCGCTCCTTCCTCGTGAATGGCATTATGGCTAACTGGTTACCAAGCCAGCATAATGGCCTACACTTTGACATTACATTCCTTAATATGCACATAAAGGATCATGGTTCCAGGGGTGAAATAAACAACTCTGCCAAGGTTATGGACACCTGTCGGCAGCAGAGCACTGTTAATGGTATTGAAGTCGCATTGGTTACACCAATAGGTAAGATACTAATACTCTTTTGTTTCTTATATCCTAGGAACTAATCATATATTATTTCCCGACTTATATATCGCATGAACATTTATTACCACCAATCATGGCAAAGGAAGTGAAAATGACCACTTGATATTTGGCAAGTACGACAGACGTCCTATCCCCCAGCCTCACATCATATCACAGCAGCCTCTTACGTAATACGTGATCCAACGTTATGCCTCGATTTCGGTAATTCGTTGTTTTTCTAAACATGGCATATTTTCATACGCTGTTCCTTTATGACTCTGTTGCAGATCGGGTGCTCCTCCTTTCTTTGATGACTAGGACATCCTATCACATTGTGGGGGGGGAGGTTAACCTCATTATTCCCTGGATTATGTATCAGCTCACTATTCGGGAAATATAGTGTACTAGGGTATGGCACGACTTAACAGCATGATATTTCTATTTTTTACACAAGTTGCCATTCATAAGCCATTTCTGTTGCATACTCTGTGTTTTTTCGAAATCTTGCGGTTATTACCCTCTCTGTGTTTCAAACAGCACAAGCAGTTGTTGTTCCATTGAGAATCCATAGTGAAACCATGGGAGGAAGGGCAATTCGAAGGGAACCTCAGGTGTTGATAGTCTCCTTTGCTGCCTGGGAGATCCTGGAAAGAGCAGGGTGGCTGACTTATCTCAACCGCTTGCAGGAGTCTAACGAAACAGTGGCAATTGAATTCCTGCAGAATCTGTAGGAGGATTACTCCATAGTAAGGGGGAGATAGATAGCAGTCACCAACGATATAATCGCAGAAGTATCGGGCCTACCAACCACCGGACCTGTATGGACACTAAAAAAGTAAAGACTATAGAAGATTATAGAAATCTTCTAGGACGAAGGCCAGAGCTTGACGATTAAAGGGAAGGGAGTTCTGCCAGCAACGCTAGGAGAGCCCTGGGCAGAATTCGCAAGAACCGTGCAAAGATACATCACCTGCGAGGGTAGAAAAGACGTGGTAAGACCACGACATCTTAAACTCTTAGCTGTTCTAAAGCAGAAATGCTCTGTAAATCTACCTGCACTTTTGAATTCATTACTTCATGATGTTGCACGAAGCTTAAAAAAGGCACAGCATGTAGAGTCAGTTGTCAGTCACCATGGGTTAATTCGATTAATTGTTAGTCATAGCCTCACCCAGCAACAAAGCAACCGGGAAGAGCTAATTACAATAATTAAGGGAAGGACGACAACACCATCCCCAAAACGTAAACATACTACAAGCACACCAGAACGTCTGGAAAAACGCAGAGAATTAGTAAAACAAAAACCTGTTGCTAGTACATCTGAATGACCAGAAACACGCCAGGAATCGGCAAAGCGTAAGCATGCCACCGGTAGACCCGAACAGCCAGATAAGCGCAGAAAATCAGTCCGGTTAGCTCAGATACAAGGAAGGCTAGAAAAGCTCCAGGAAAGCACCAGCCAGCCAGTGGAAATTGAGGACGAGCAATCCTCACAGCCAGAAGTAGAAGTAGAGCAAGCTGAAGGAGAAGAGAAAGAAGAGGCCGAGCAATCTGAAGAGGAGGCCAAGCAATCCGAAGAAGAAAATGAGGAAGAAGTTGAGCATTCTAAAATAGAAGCTTAGCATTTTGAGGGAGAAGTTGAACAATCCAAGCAGGAGGAGGAAATGGGACAACAGGAAGGTAGCCCACCACAGGACCCAGTGGGAGAAGATGAACTGGCCGTAGTTTTGGCCAATATGGGTGAGTATGGCCAACCTTCTAGTCCAGTAGACCTCCATGACAAACCCCAAGAGGAAACTGCATCTAAAAAACCACATGCAGAAGAGGTAGAAGAAGGAAATCTGCCTATACATGATGAAGAGGAGATAAGAGATACTGAATGGGAACAATCCATTCCCAAGGCACCAGAGGAAATTCCGGAGGATGTAGGAGCAGAAAAAGAAGTTTCCCACGAAGTAAAGGAACCAGTTAAGGTTCCTACCCCAGAACAACCGGAGTAGAACAACGAAGAAACACCCCAAGAGAAAGATCCAGGGACTAGTCACGACCCAAATCGCAGCAGACAACCTGCTGTTCCTTCTAATGAAACGCTGGAAATTAGGGAATTGCGAAAGGAACAGCAGAGATTATTGAGCATAATAGCCCAGCTCCACCAGCAGATTAGGATCCTGAAAGCAAGGCAGAGGGTAAGGAAGACCGCAGTGAAGAAAAAGGTGACCATTCTAGTAAAACTCCGCAAGGCAAAAAGGCGGAGGACTAAAAATCGCCCAGCTGTTCAAAACCCTGCTGAAAAATCCAACTGTTGTTCCAAATGATGCTAAAGAACAGACTGTTGTTCCATTTGAAAAGGAACGGCAACAAACTGATATTCATGTTAAAAAAGAAATGGATAACAAGAAAATTCAGATGGAGGCACCACCCTCAGGGGTGATAAGGGTTCTGAACTCGAAACAACACAATAAGAAAGTTCAGGTAAAACTCCCACCCTCCACTGCTGCATGGAGAAGAGATCCAAAGAAAATAACCTTGCGTAAGGGGTTGAAACAGGCTTAGCAAGAAGCAGAAAAGCTTAGAGAGCAAACAGTCCCTTGCGAGAAGTATGAAGAACTACAACAGCAACTAAGGAACGTCAATCAATCTGAAAGCCAGGCCTTTGAAGGTTGGCGAAAGGAACAAGAAAAAGTTGTAAAGGTAACTCGTAGGCTAGATACTGTTATCAAGCAGATGGATACCTTGTGTTCTTTATACAATGACGTTTTAGCATGTAGGGTCCCTGCCAGAAACTATGCTCTGTTTTTACTGGAACGGTATTTACAATTAAAAATAAAAGCTATTAAAGCAGGCGCCCATATACAAATTAACACTGTCAATGACTTTATAGACTGCTGTAAACATTATGGGGTGAAGGTACAGAGATTGCTGTGTGAATTCTATTTGCATAACCTTGTGCTAGATTAGGAGACTGAGCTGAACCCTGGCCCTTTTGTTGGAGACATCCAATTGCAAGCATTCATCTCATTCGAGGTTAATCAGATTAAATGGCTCAAAGCCTATAATACTTTCCAGAGGTAGGAAAATGACCTAGATTTGTGGGTAAGGGCTGAGCCTAGGGACCCAGTGCAGTTGTGGAAAGCACATAGAAACCTCATGAGGACTCCGGGTGTCATTGAAACATTAGGACCCATGCATGAGGCACTCATACAACAAAGTTTAGAATAGTTTCTTTCTATCAAAGACCTCGCCATTGATGCAGCCAAATTTCGGTACCGAATCTCTAATCCAAATATCCAGCTCAGGGAACCGTTTAAGTATGAGAATTTTGAATTAGTTTCCAGCCGTTTGAACCTCTATGGCGAAATAATTTTGAGAATAGGGCCATCCTGGTTAGGATATAGATTTCGCAGTCCAATTATCTAGCACCCTGCACCCAGATATCAAGCCCTGTATGAGATGATTGAGGGTCAGACAGGCTAGTTCTTTGACTACCTAGTCACTCACCATGGCTGTAGGCCTCCACATGAGATTCCTTCTCTAGCCTATTCTCTCACTACCTTGCATGTCAACTACAACGTTTTCATGAGGGCATGAAACAAGGTAAGCAGGGGGGTGTGTGGAGTACTAAAAAGGTATGTTTTTGATGATCATTTCAGTGGCTTTTTAGTGGAACTTGTGAATCTTTTTACATCATGAACATGGAAAACAATAAAGAATTATAACAAAACATGTGGGATTAATACGCAAGACTTAACTGCTGATAGTTGTCATTCTCCTGTGTAGGAAAGGGTGAAAACGAGGAGTTTCTGTTCCAAAGAAAAAGACAAGAACAGGGTAACTGCTGTCCCGTTGACGGGGGACCGAGTGCAAACAAGGCTAAGCAGATCAAAGTAAACCAGCCCGGAAAAGGAGGAGAAGACACCAGCTCGGCAGAGGAGAAAAGAAATGATTAAGGATTAACAGTTTGGCGAATCCCTCAGGATCTTTGATCCCGGGGGATCGCTGCTTTATCTATCTTGTTACTTAGACATCTCCGCCGTCACCCTTATATAAAGGGACAACACTGTTAGCTTTGGGGGATTATGCTTTTATGTAATTTTCTGTTAGAGATCAAACTTTGATCATTGAGTCTCGTTGAGAACTGGTTCATTGTACTTTCGTTTTATGCATTAATATAAACTTGGTGATTATCTTATTTCTACGTCTGGATTAACTTAAAGCAGTGTACCCTTGGAGGCTAAGGGCCCAGCCCCGGAGGACACTTGCTTCTGTATCACTACGGTTTGATTTCTGCATGGTTTGCTTATCGTCGTTATTTGGTAATCTGATATGATTTATAAGTTGACATCACATGCTTTGTTAAGATTCATTCATTAAGGTTTTTACAGACAGAACTGTTGTATTGACTCTGCATTATATTACTGATCCTTTCAGAGTTGATTGAATATTATTAGTCTTGACCGAATATTGTTACTATTTTGTTACAGAGCTTTTGCGCTGTACATTCATGTTATAGAATTCATCTAAAAGCTGTGTTCTTTACGATTGTTTGATTCAGAAGTAATTCTGTTCTATTTTGAAACGCAGTCGTATTCCTATTAATTAAGGTTGATGCTAAATCAGATTACTCTTCAAGCGTGTTGTGCGTGTATATGATTTCCAAGCGCTATTCCATAACTTATCAGTAATTAGTGTTGTTCTATTAGTGTGTTCTGGTTGATTTTCCTTGAGAATGAAAGATTGATGTTTGATTACAATGAGTGAATTTGAGTTAATAGATTAAGTTTGATCACTTCTCGCGATACTTAGTTGTTTGATTGCTGTTCCATTTCAGAATTGCTGTTCCATTTTAGCATTGCTATTCCATTCCAGATTTTCTGTTCGATTTCTTATTTGTTGTTCCATTTTTCTATCTGCCGTTTCATTTACTCGCATTTGTTGTCTTGGTGTGAGAGACGATCTGTGGCTGTAGTGAGCCTCGGCATTTACTGTCTAGCTCCCAGACCCGTGGTCCATGCTCTAATTTTCTTTCCATTAGTTTCCAAAGGGATGGGCTATCGCTGCCGAACCCTTGACTGATAAGTTTCCCAGTTTCTGAGTGTGTGATTTATTCCTTTAAAGTAACTTAGTTATAGACAAGCATCCATTTACTCTTGTATTTTTGAATGCTGTACTACTAGCATTACTCTGGAAAATGGTAGCCTCAGACTGAGACAATGTTTGAAATAACAAAACGCTCCTGGATTGACATATTAATGTGAGGTAATTAGAGGTGAAAGAGACCCTTTTTATCGCTCTAAAAAGCCTACGCTGGGAACTTGATGTTTGTTTCCAGAATTGGATGTATACATTAGACTCCAAAGTCTCATTCTTCTGTTTAATCTCAAGAAACCTTGAGAATATGTTTTGATCATCTGAGGAATTGGTTCTTATGGACTGAATGATTTCTAGAGGTTCTCTAGAAGGTGAAGCTGTAGGAGGAGTTCTTGGGACACTAGCTCCTATTGATGTAGAATCTTCTGAATCTCTAATATCAATTATTACTGGTTGATTTTCTTTTGTTGATGATGTCAAACCAATATTTGGCTTCTTCTGTTGTAAAATGAATCCTTTCGTAATATCCTCAGCAGATAAAGTCTCCTCTCTCACCCTTTTCTGTTGCTTGCTCTCAGCAACTAGAGTTTGTTCATTTGGGTGGATAAAAACTGTTCATTTTTTACTCTGACAGAAGTCAGAAATCTCCTTCATCCCAAATGAAGGAAGACAAATAGTTGGAATAGGGTGGCGGAGATCTGGAGAGCACTCATTTTCGAGTAAAGCGACATAGGGAACAAGAAAAGGAGGGGCAACGAAAAAATACCAAAGCCTCCAAATCATCGCTAGATCCAATCACCTTGACGAAGGGTGACTTGGACGATATTGGAGACAAGGCAAGGGACACGACAATAGAACTACTATAGTAGTTTGAGCAGCAACAGATGTAAGAACTGGTCACTATATAGATGGGTCTGTGAAAGTTGCAAATCCAAATGACTAGACTGCAGGTAGGTGCAGGGTAGAGCAGTGCGACATCAACTAGTTTGGTGCCGGGGACCACTCAAGTAGAAAAGTTGGTTTGATCCTTGGATCTTTGGGCATTCGTGCTGCCAGATGGAGCTCTGAGCGTGGAGGCAAAACCTGATAGGGCTACTATCAACACTTTAAATAATATTGGTCTGAACTTGGCGCGCTCCCCTGTGAATTCCTTCACACGCTGCAAGCAGGTGTGATTGAAGAGCTTAAGGCCTGAGAACAGCACATGTTGAGCATGATCATCGAGTAGAAAGCCAACAATGAACATATATTCATTGATAATATAGTCATGATAGAAGCACTGAATAATGTTCAGGAGAAGAGTGAGTGAACCGTAGCCGTGGTAGTTGAAGCATGTAGAACCGTTCCATAATTGCATATCCCAGAAGAAGTGTTGGTGGAGGCCAAGATTAGGAAATTGGTTGCAGGTGTACACGATGCAAGGACAAAGATGGCCAAGGTTTAGTTTGAACTAAACCTTAAAATCACAAAGCTTGAGTTGAAGTCCCAGCCTTCAACTCCACCAGGGGTCAGAGAATAGCGTGAGGAAGTTGTAAAGGATGTCGTCGCAACAGTAGGGCCTTAGCTGGACGAGGCCTATGTCATCTCTACCACCATTGAAGAGAAGCTGATAGGCCTACAACGGACACAACATAAGGTAAAAGAAGACAATGCAGAGCCAACAACAGAGTAGCTGGTCGAACAGCTCAAGCAGGCAACCATGTAGAGCATGACTAAGGTAGAAGTGGCGCAAGTTGAGCTAGGAGGTCTTTGCAGTAGGATCTCTGTGCTAGAGGAGTGACTCGAGGGTGAGTCACGATATTTGTGTTGGGGGCCTATTGGGATAGGGTCCCCTAAGGGTCAATATTGAGGCAAAAGCCCAAGTTTTGGGGCAGAAAGCGCAAGTTTTTGTTATGTAAAGTGTAAAGTCTCCGCAAGTTGTGTTCACGAAGCGCGTAGATAGTAAGTGTCATAAAGGGAATTTCTCTTCTTTTATGTAAGTTGTGTCGGCTTGTATAGACCTACCCATGGTCTGCGGACCATGGGATTGTATAAATAGGAGGGTGTTAGAGAGTCTAAGTTCAGTAATGAGCGAAGAATGAATGTAATGGGTAATTAAGAAGTGAAGAGTGAAGAGCCTTAGAGTAGAAGAGAGGCTCTGTAGCTGTATGCATAGAGGCCTAAAGTAGAGTTCGCAACTAAGTGCGCAGACCCCTGCAGCTGAGTCCATAGGGTAGTTTTGAGTCCGAAGAAAATCTGAAATATCAATAAAGAGATTATTCTGGAAATATCTATGTTTTGTCCATTTACTTTTGTTATGAATGAATGCATTTACGTTATGATGAATATTGGGTTTATGATTTAATACTGCATTGATGCACAATTTTGCATGGTTTACGTTGTTATATGAATGCAAGTAATACTATTTTTTTACGCGGAGAATATCTTAATACATGTTAAAGATATCAGACATTGAAGCTGATCTGGGTAATAACAAACTTAAGAGTAATTACAGAGGCACGTAAGTGGCATATTTACCTATTTAGGGTCCATAGAAGGTAGTCGTAGATCTTCGCGAAGGGTTGGAGGTTGATAATAGGAAGTTATATCGATAAGCCTTAAGGGCTTATCGATCTGCGCGAATGAAGGTTTAGGGCATAAAACGATATCATAATCATATCTGGTTGTGGAAACTTGGTTCAAGCACCCCCCCATACTGCCTCGGGTGAGACTTCTGTTTGCACTCTATGGATTGATGCCAAAAGGGCCAATAGTACAGGGATTTGTTTGGCAAACTTAACTCTGGACTTGGGTCATGACCCATTAAGCCAACACATGGAATCTCCAACACCAAAGAATGTGAATGAGGTCATATCATCCATGGGACTGACAAGATATTATAGGAGGTTCATTTGAAAACCCTCCAAGATATGCCATCCTATCACATCCTTGTAGAGAAAAGGAAATAAATTTGAATGGACAACTGAGTGTGCAGTAAGATTTGAGAAACTGTCAAATTTTCTCACGAATGCACCAATATTGAGGATTGCAAATCTTGATAAGGATTTGTAGTATGCACATATGCCTATGTAACAACCCTAGTGAAAATTCCATGTAATAAAAGTTAATAAACCATGGGACAATTATTCCAAGCTAAATAATGGGCAAGGCATCCTAGTGTGGGTGTTAATTTGGTTTATTATGGCTAAACAAATTGGAAAAGGCAATTTAAAAGGCTTTGGAAAGGAAAAATGGCATTAATTGGCATTTTATTTATGAAAATAAAGGAAATTAGGAGAAAAGGAAGGTGAAGGGTCAAACATTGCATGTAAGGAGGAAAATGAAGGAAAATAATGGAGAATGAATAAAATATAGGCCTCATTAATAAAAATGCTTCTAAGAATCAGATGTTACCTTTTTGTTAGAGTAACCTTTTGTCAGTTCGGTTTTGGAGTTCTCTCTATTCTCTCTCTCTCACACACTTGGACACCTAGATTTTTCTTGGAGCACTTTAGCATTGGATCAAGAAAAGTAAAGAAGTCAAGAGGAAGCAAAGATCAAGAAAGGAAGAGCAAGATCTAGTAGCTACAGCGGGATTAATTGAAAATATTGATTTGCATGTGTGATTTTCTTGCTAGATTTAACATGCATTGTTATGCATGTGTATTATTGGTTCTCTTGTTGTCACGAGCATGGGTTTTTCCAGGCGTGACAATGTTTTTCAGCCTAGCCTTTCCATTTCTAGGTAACCATGGTGTGGTGGGTTCTTTTGTATGTGGTTGAGATAGATTGCCAGATGGACTCGAAGCTGAGTGGAGTGGTCCCAGGATTATTCACAAGCCCTAGGAATCTAGGGATGGTATACATGATAAAGCCTAAATGTGAACACCTCAATTGAGCCTAGGAATCCCTTAATTGATGAATGTCGTGATACATGGTAAAGCTCAATGGTGAGTACCCTTGATTGGGCCTAGGAATCATAGGATGGGATACATGGTAAGGCCTAGAGGGTGGAGACCTCGTCGGCCTAGGAATCCCTTGACCAGTAATGGTAGGATACATGGTAAAGATGAGAGGTTGGGACAGAAAAAACCCTCATGATGTAGGTGGAGGGATCTAGTGGCTTCCATGCTTGTTTTTGGCCTAGTGATCTGGTAGGGATTGCAGTAAAGCCTGGTATTTTATGTTTATTGTTTATGACCTAGAGATCTAGCGGGGATTGTAGTAAATCCCGGTTCTATTATTGAGGGTAAGGTGGTGTAGCCTCGGGAAGCCTTGGTTGATTTTGGTTACAAGTCCCACATTCATGCTTGGAATATGACACGAGGGTGATTGGATGGAAGAAAGATTTGGTTTAGCCAATCTATGGTCGGGTGGTACATGGAAGTCCTAGACCTGGTTGGCCTAATCATTCATTAATAAGAACTATTTATCTTTGTTATTCTATGAGAAGATGTACTATTTCATATGAGCCATTTATGACTGATGTATTCTTGTTATTTCTATTGGTTATATGCTAGTTATGGCCATGTTTTATGACAATGATGATGTATGGATCTCATCATGTTTTGATTTGTAAATGAATGTACAATGAAGATATGACCTAATAGATGATAATGCAGATTACGTGATAAGGCATCAATTCTTCTTAGTGATTCTCAGATAAGTATGAGACCCCCATGCTCATATATGTTGTTATGACCTATAGAATTCATAATTGTGACATGTTTGACGAAATGTCTATCATGAATAGTAGGGGTCGAGCTAAGTATTTGTTCAAGTATTTGCATTTGTATCATTTTTTCGATGTTACTTTTCATTCTTGAAAGTCTCATGGAGTCCTAGGCAGTGGCTTATGTCCTGGCCTTGAAAAAGTGGCACAGAATCCTAGGTCGCAGGCTCAGAACTAGCTGAAAAATACCCCAATCACTTGTATGCCCATGTCATGAGAGAAACTGGAGGGACCTAGTAGCATGAATGCCCATGTCATGGGATCCATTGAGGCTCTAGGGTAGTGAAGTGTCAAGTTGTCTCAGGGAATGATCACCTGGAAGGGTTGGTTGGCTCCTGTAGGTTTTGTGACAGGCACAAAAGGTCAGATTGGTTGTGTTTTTCAGTTCCACTTCCTTAACTGTACATGGGGAATTGAATCATATTGTATTAGCCTCTTGTCAGATGTTTACCCCAACAGACTGGTGAACTTAGTTAGATGTGGGAGGAGGGTGTTACAGAGCGGTATCAAAGCATGGTTCATCCCTTGGACTGGATGGGCAGTGTGTTGGTCACGAATTCATGTCAGTTGCATATGTGTTACTTATACTTGTGGTCTATGCGTTTGTTGCATATGCACGTGTTGGTCATGGTTGCTCATGAGCTCAATATTGCAGCAAGGGTGTTGCAATACTAAGGATGCCAACTTTACTTTATCAACCCGGGGTTTCGTACAAACTTGGAGGTGACAATGCTATATACACAACAAATGCATCATTCTACTCATGTCACTTCTCAACTGGGGCACTTGACCATTAGGGTTCCAGAGCAATCCTCTATTGACTAAAAAGAGTCTAACTACTGACAGTGAATGTAAAGCTAGTTATAATGCATGAAAGTAAATTCTCTTCTATTTAGGAATTGAAAGCTTCCAAATGGTAAATGCTATGTAATTGCATAAATCCTAGCTATGGAATGACACAAATTACTTTGCAGAAAGGAAATTATGCTAAGCTTGCAATTGATCATCTGACTATTAGGACTACTTAGAAATGGAATATTACTCTATCATCTTAGAATTCACACATGCATGCATTAACTATCTCATTTACATCTGCAAAGAAGAAGAGCCTTTAAGTTCTAACTTTAAAAATATAAATTCCAATGTTATCTATTCTTGTAGGAGGGAAAGGAATGGAAAGATTGGTTTAGGTGGCACTCATGGGCATGGAATCCAAACTGAGGGGTTAACTTACTCCTATACTAGGCTATCCTATCATATATGGTCAAAATAGGGTCAAAACAGGTTGCTACAGGAGATCTTGTAGCTACTATAGGAGATCTTGTAGCTGCTACAGGAAACTGCTACAAGATGTCCTAATATGCTACATGATGTCCTGAACTTCTACATGAAGTTAGCTTAAGGGTTTTGGAGGGAAAGAATAGTGATATGAGGTGTTGGAGGGCTGTATGATAGCTGTAGAAGGTGTAGGGAAGGTTAAAATTGCCCAAGGCTAAGCCCAACACTCCAAGGAGGTTGGATTTTCCTAAGGTGGTTGCTCACGGTGGCTGAAAAACAGAGGTTTGGACTATGGGCTGGTATGCCTCAATAGAAGGTAGAGAAGACTTAGGTGAAGTTGGTTGGATGAGTCGCTTCTTGTAGATCAACAATCCCTACAACAAAACCTATTTCTCTTTTCATTTATGCATTACTACATGTCCACATGGAAAATCTAAATTGAATTTGAGCAAGATGATCTATCTATTGTTAAGGACTAGATCTATGATATGGTATTATTTTTAAGCTACAACAAACTTAAGAAAACAAGATAACAACTGCAGGTGCTTCCAAGAAATCATAAACAATGATCTAGCTAAGAATGAAACCTAACCTAATCAATGATCAAAAGGCAACTTTGTTTTTGGGGCTGTGAGAGTGGGGTCGCCTAGTCATGATCCCATGAGGGAGATGATGTAGGGGCCAGTGTCACCAGATTTTCTAGTATAATTTATCCACTAAATTTTAGCACTAATCTACCTCTTCAAACTAATGGAAAAAGGTTGAACAACAATTTAAGTACTTGTTAAGCTAATTAGAAAAGAACGTAAATAAAATTCAGCATCAAACAATCCTTCTAAGCTAAGAATACAACTACAAAACGAGGAACTTCTACTACTAGGTTTGGGCTCTAACCCAAGAACTTCATCCCTCTGAGTCAACTCACTGCTAGATCAAAATATAATTTCTCATTATCATAAAAATGTAAAGTACATCATAACGGTAATAGTCAAAATGTTTTTTAGCTCAAAATTGGCTCTTGGATACAACAAAAAAATGAATCCTAATGAGTCCCTTGGTTCTCTTATTTATACAAAACTGGAGCTACCAACAACTCCCTAGAAAATAGGGATACTTGGCTCCCTAACTCGAGAATAAATTTTCCTTGACTGTCACTGGATTGGCTGCCAATGAACTCAGTTTTCTTGGCTTCTAGTGACATCGAGCTAATAAGATATGGTGGAGGAATCTTTGAATGATTTGAGGAGTTAAGAAGGGAGACCAACACCTAAAATATCTCTTGCTTGCTTACTCTAAATTCCTACACTTAAGTTAAACCAAAACTACTCCAATTCCTACATTTAACACACATAAGGCCACTTGACATCGTAAATCACCTTTACTCTTCTCACTAAGAAAAATATGTAAATAAATGTGAGCAAATTCAATTTAATAAGTTGGAGAGTGGCATTGTGACCCATATAGTTTACCTATTGATGATTCTCATCATCAACCCCCTACTGAAATTGTTTCTCATCCTCTGAGAAACCTAGTCATCTATATCCATCTCTTTCATAGCCTTGGTGGCCTCTCTAACATCCTAGGATTCTGTGGATGGTGTCCCTTCTTGAGAATAGAACCCTGCATTTTTATCCATCTCTTCCCACTGCTTTCTTTCCTATTCTTCCTTCATACCTTCCAACAAACCCAACAAAAAAGGTGGACTGAGCTTTAATCCAATCCAATTGATCTTTACTATTTTCATGGCCTTCTTATATAGGGTTGTCCTTTCCAATGTATCTCTCAATATCTTAGGAGAGTGGTACTCCCTGATCTAGAGACTGTGTGGTAGGTTATTCCATCTCCTTTGGCATTCTTGTTGTCTCTAAATCCCTAATAATCTTAAAGTTTTCTCAAAATAGGAGATAGTATGTTGTTGGGTAGGCAGGTATCTTGGTGAAAGTTGAGCATCATTGGAAATGATGTTGTGGTTACTAATAACAACCATGGAATTTATTTGTTCTGCTATGATGTAGAGGAGCTCTCTTTCCGATTTTTCTACTATTCTCTTCACTTCCTTAGTCTTGGACTCCTCATGACTCATCTATGATGCAAGGCCCATCAGCTGTAAGTCCCCCAAATTCACATTGTGGTCCCATACATCCAAGTCTGTCAATGCTAGGTTGTGCAGGTAGAATTCATATAATTTGGCCTTGTCTTCAAGGGTGCTCTTGTCACATATCTCAATGAATTTCCTATAATCTTGGAATGGCATGGTCCCTTATTGTGCCAATGTCTTGATTTGAAACTGCATCCATTGATCTTTGAGGTATAGTCCATATGATTTGGATGACAACCTGCATTGAAGTGCCTCCATGGAGAGGCTTTCCATGGTGGCCAATTGGCTCTCCTTTTCTTGCAACTTCCTCCTCAACCATGTGTTTTCTTCCTGCAATTATGTTCTTATGGTGTGTTCTCTGTCTCTCAATTCACTCAACTCCCTGCCCATCTCTAGGAGTTTTTCTTCCATATGGCCCACATCTTCTACTTTCTTTGACTTAGCAATTTGCATCCAGTGATGTGTCCTTTCCCTTTCTTTTTCAAGCTCAAAGAAGAGAAGGATTGCAAATTTATGTGGTATTACTTTGCCTCCCTCAATGAACTTGTAGTAGGAGCTCAAATTTGGCTATGGGCTAAGCTCCTGAAACTCCGGAAAATCTCCCTCAAATTTCTTTGGAGAAACTGCCCCCTCCTGTGCCTGTGGGGTTGCTTCCTTGCCTTCTTTCTGCCCTTGCTATCCTTCCTGTAACTATTTTTGTCTTTCCTATAGCATTGACAACATTTCCTGCAACACTATTTAGGGATCGTGTAGCAGGTCCTTTCCTTTCTATTGGAGGGTCACAAGTGCCTCGGTTTACTTAGATGATGTTGACCTGGTGATAGGCTTCCTGACATAGGTGATGGTATCCTTTGGGGTTTCTTACAGTGATGTGCCTTCCTCAACCTTCATTCCCAAGGAACCTAGCTCCTCTTTCTTTTTTGGAGATTCTTCAATTATGATGGGAGGTTTTGTAGGTGTTTGTGGCTTTCCTACTTTATCCTAGTGCTTATCCTTGTTCTAAAATAAATAGGAATCTACATATGCCTTTTTCTCTTGGACTTGATGGGTGTGCTCAAGGCATCCAAGGCAGCACCTTCCTCCTTTTCAATGGGTTTAGGGGACAATCTTGGAGATATCTCCGCTTCTACAATATTTTTCTTAGGGCTGGTCTCTGCCTTGTGCTCCTCCTCTTATTCTTTTTTTTATTCCTCTTCTTCTTCTTCCTATTCCCCTGTTTTGTCTATCTCTACTTCCTCTTTTTCTTCTTCTTCTTCTTCATCTTCTTCCTCTTTAGTATTATAGGTAGGGGTCCCACCATTTTCAAGGGCTTAGGCTTCAAGGAAGGCTTCTCTATCCATGCCCCTAGATGTGGGCTAGAGAACGAGAATTCTCAATTGGCTTAAGGAATATTCCACTATTAGCTTAATGAGACCATGGTGTGCTAACTGTTGGTGCTTCCCTTCTTTCACCTTCTCACTCATGTCTATAATGGATTGTAAAAGTAAATAAGGTACATTGAGCCTCTGGTTTATGTGTACTCTGTCTCCGAATCTCAACTCATGGAGGACTCTGAATTGGTATCCATAGATTACACTTAGTCTCCCTTCACAAGAAATGTACTTAAGGAAGTGGAAGCTCACCTCATCCCAGGGATAAGGAAGGCTCTCCCTTCTTACTCCATTTTTGCCTTCAATTGGTTGTTCATTATTTAGGAAGAAGTTTTTATTAGCAAAAGTGCTACTAACTGGTGGGCTCCAGTATTGTAGCAATAATGCTACAACTCCTGGGGCTCCCTATCTCTAATTTTATCAACCCGGTAGTTCGTACAAACTTGGAAGCGACGGTTCTGTATGCACAAGTACTAGCTCTTGTCGCAGTTGTCACTTGGTCAGCTGGCACAAGTCCGCTAGGGCTCAAGCCAACTTCTATATGCTCTCAGAAGAAGCTTTCTAAATGATGGACCAAGGCTATCTGAAGGGAAATTGATCTACTTTGCAACAATGAACTGAAAGCCAACCAAAGCATGGAAACCCTAGTAAACCCTAATATGACTAGTTTAACCTCTATGATGCAATGGTGAAAGTGAAAATGTCTAAAAAGGATGCCATTACTTCTAGTGATGTGAAATGCATGAACTCAAACTACTTCCATTGAAAAGAACATTGTTTTTGTATTTTTGCTTAAGTGGATGGAGTGATTATGAATTTGTCTCTTATTAGGGTTTGGCTGTGTAGAGGTGGTGCGAAGGGAGAGAAAGCTTGGGAAAGGTCAGGATGGCTAGGAGAGGTCCCAGAGGGTCCCTAGCATTAGTCCACAAAGGTCTACAACATTCGGATGCTCGGCAACCAAGTTTGCAGGCTTCTACAGGATGTCTGCAGGGGATCCTACAGGAAACTAAGGAATTCTACAAGAAGTCTGCTAACTTCTACAGGATGTGCTGTAAGTGGAAGTTTTGGGTGATGGAGAAGGGATGGAATGGTTTGGGTGGATAGGTGAGGTGGAGATGGAACTGGTGATGGCTCAGGGGCAGAGGAATAAGATGGAGAGAGAGTGTATGGAGTTGATTGGGGGATAGAAGGATGGCAGCAACGAAAGGTCAAAAAGATGAAGCTACGTGGCAATGGATGAGTTGGAGGGTAAACGAGCTGGACAGAGGCCAAGTAGGTGGCTTGAGGAGAGGTCAAGAAGAAGAAGAAGGAAGTGGAATGATATGGAGCAGTGTAAATGAAACAAATAACTTATGTCTTGCACCAAAAAAACGAGAATTCATTAACCTATGATACCTGTGCCATTAAACCTATGAACATCAATGTATAACCGAGAAAAGAAGCCATGCATGGAATGAAAAATGTAGAAGTATGGTTCAATATCAAAAGTGCATGGATGGATCTTCAACGAAAATGACTATGTTGCAGCTTGCATGGAAGTAAAAGACTGCGTTTCTTTTTGGTGGTTGATAAGGACTGCACCCCAATCCCTAAACAGAGGTGGCAGTGATCTCTAACAACCTTTTCTTGGAGCTCCTGTGTATTACAAACCTCCTATCGAATCTAAGCAACTGAAAGCAAAGTAACCATAAGCTAATCCTACTCAATCACACGAAAACTAAATCAGCAGACTGTAAATTCGAATTGCATGTCAAAGTAAAGAAACAAAGTGCTGGAACGAAAGGTAAATAACACTACAAAACAGAGGAGGTCTATTGCTCTCAGGTTGGCCCTAACCTGAGAGCTATAGCTCCCTTAAAAACTCAGAATTAGATCCAAATCTGCTTGCCTTTATTCATAATCAAAAGTCTAATGTCATGCTAAAACTGGCTTACAAAATAACAAAAACCGAGTTGTAACTCGTGCTCAGAGATTACAATAGTAATTCCAAAAGTCAAAAAGCTTCTAACAAAGTCTACGGCCTCCATATTTATACAAAATGAGGATCAAGCTGGCTGACTTCATTCGTGGAGCTTGGCTGTCTAACTGAAAGTCAAACTGCTGTAAAACTGCTGATCCTGTAGAACGTGTTGGCTGCCTTTGAGCTTGGAGTTAAGGTGAAAAGCACGAGGGAAGTCATTTAAAGCTGTAGACAACCTCCCTCTAAACATGCAATGCCACCTTTGCTGTCTCCTTGTCTCCTTTTGCGTGGTCTTTTGCTCTCTTTAATGCCAAGAACCTAAAATCATCATGTATTAGTCACATAGATATAATGCATGCCCTTCTTCCTACAAACAACACGAATATACTAAGAAATGAATGCATAAGTGGTAAAATATGAATGGTTGAACAAGGTAAGTAGGCCAATATGAGCCCAAATTGTACCAAAAATTGGGGCTCATCATCACCCCCCAGCTAAACTATTTGCTCATCCTTGAGCAACTTTGCTCTGGCTCCTCGTCTTTGGCCGAGAACTAGAGCCCGGAGCATGCTCTTCCTTTCCTGTTTTTGGTGGCCCTGCCTTTTCTGCCCCTGGTGGTGACGAGGGTGGCGCTTCTTCCCCCTTTTCCATTTCCTTGAGCCGGGCTTCGGAAGGCGATTGGCCTATTTTTCGTGTCCAGGAAGTTATTTTTGGGCTTTCCCTCTCGGGGGTGGCTGATGTTTTAGAGGGGGTTCTTGCACTGGGTGAAGTAGGGACATCCCCTAAAATGGTTTGGCTGCTGGGTGGAGGCTACGGCTTGCCCGTGTTTATCCTCTTACCTCTCCTGGCTTCAGATGGTAGAGGGGTCTCCCTCTCCCTCTTTTCTTTTGGCTTTGGAGGTGTACTGAGGGTGGCCAGTGCAACTGCTGCCTCCTTTTCGAGAATACCAGCCTTCTCTTTCTTGCGTTTTGCTTTCTCAGAGCTCCTTGTAGAGGGCCCCTTCTTTTCAGATTTCGGGCTTCCTGTAGAAGACCCTGCTTTGCCCACTTCCAGGCCTTCTGTAGAAGATCCTTTCTTTACCAATTTTGGTCTTCCTGTAGAAGACCCGGTGGGCCGGTTTTAGCCACTCTCGGGCTTCCTGTAGAAGCCCCTGCTTTGGTAATTTTCGGGCTTCTTGTAGAAGACCCTTTCTCTCTCTTCAGGCTTCCTGTAGAAGCCTGTTTCTCAATGATTTTCGGGCTTCCTGTAGAAGTCCCTTTTTCCAATTTCGGGCTTCTTGTAGAAGCCCTTGTCTCTGTTTTCGGGCTTCCTGTAGAAGCCCGTTTCTGCTTTCCTGTAGACACGAGTGTCACCACCTTTTCTTGCTTAGCCGCATGGGTTTTGCTTTTTGCTTTGGTTGCAGGTGCTGATGAGGTACTTGGGCAGACGTGGACCACCTCATCTTTGTCCATTCTGCCCTTCAACCTCTTTTCTCTTGCTGACAAGATGGGTGTGTCACCCTTTTCTTTGTCATCCTTTTCCTCATGCTTCTTCTTTTGTTCCTTCTTCTGCACTGTGTTCGGGGTCTTCTGGCCTTTTTCTCTCTTTCCCTCAGCCACTGCTTCTTGTTCCTCACTGCTGGAAGAACCTGTTTCTTCAATCAACATTTTAATGTCTCCATCTCTTGTCAAATTCCGGAAGGATTCCCATGAGAGGGGAACCTTATATGAATGCAGCGCATCCTCCACAAGAAGCTTGATCAACCCATGGTGGGCTATCTGATCTGGTATGCCCTCTTTTAGCTTTGTGGCACACTCAATTAGAGACTGCAACAGGAAATAAGGGATGCTCAGTTTTTGTTCTACAGGAAGATCAATCCGGTGCCTCAATTCAGTGAGCAACCGAAAGTGATATGCATACACGATGCTAAAACGGCCTTCACAAGTTATATATTTCATGATTTGCAAACTGAATTCATTCCATGGTGGCAACAGACTCGTTCTTCGCACCCCATTTTTGTCCTCCGAGAATTCCTCCTCAGGTGGAAAGAATTCTTTCTTGGCCTGTTGGCTCAACTTCCGTTCTTCCTTATCCCACGGCAGACCCACTGGAAGTTCAGTGATTCAACTGATATATTGCGGGGTGAGCTTGAGGCTTAGGCCCCTGAAATTCACTGTGGCCAGTGTCTTGGATTTTGGCCTCAGAGCCTACAAGAATTCTTCGGCCACTTCATCATCGTAACCCTGCAGCTTATCACAAAAAGATATCCATTGTGCTCGTGTGAAGAGCTCTACCACTTCTTGGTTTTCCCTTAATTTGGCTGAATCAGTGGGTTCTCGTCTAATAAACCCACCCGGCATGATAACACAGTTTTGTTAACCAGAGGTGGTGATTGTGGAAGAGGTTTTGGTTTACTGAGACAGAGCGTAGGATATCATGCACATAACCCACAAACTTATCCCTGAGGAACTTTGACACAATTTAATTACTCGACATCCTGTAGAATGACAGTATAAGCACAATAGACAACAATTTCACCGTTTTTCTATGACCCGACTGTGGATGACAATCTTGCCACCTTTAATAACCAGTTGCATGAAGAGTTCAGGGTTACCTCTTTAATTGACCACCTTTTTACGTGAGGCACCCGCTTTCCTGTAGAAGACTGCGTTCCTGTAGGATGACAACGTTCCTGTAGAATGCAGCGTTCCTGTAGAATGACAACGTTCCTGTAGAATGCAGCGTGCGGATTTCGGGAGAGATTGCAGTCGGTCTGCGCCTTGGGCGTGCTTCTCAATCGCTCTGATAGCCAAAGGCTCAGCGTATCACACTGCAGAAGGAGCAGGATAGCCGCTCGAGTTCAAACCGGTGGGTGGTAAATGCATGAACGCGATCTAACCGATTAGATTTCAAATTCGGCGGAATCCGTGGCGCGGGGGTGAGCTGTCCCCGCCGGACCGTTGGGTGATGTCACCCCATCATTCAACTGTGCGTTCACTTGCTTCCACATCAATTCTCGCGGATCTGTCGCCGCCTCTCCTGTTGAACTCGTTTCCTCGACGAGATTTCTCTCACGTGCATGCTGCCCATTCTCTTTGTCATGGCCGCCACCCACACATCCAACTAGACCATTAACTGGCCGACGTGGCCGGCCAAATGGCCACACAGTCGCTCAACCAATTCACCTTTACACTTAGCAATCAATCAAAGTAACATTCATGCAGTCTGATGGAAGGAAGGGTCGAGACACTTACCTGCATGGCTGTACACGATGTTTCGGCTCTTTGGACGCTGATGAGTCGATTTACCTACTGCTGGCGGACTTACACAGGCCCGGAGGTCCATGTTCACGAGCTACCGTCGATGGCTGGGATGTTTCAGTTGCATGCGCCCACGTTTCCCTTCAGATGGCCTACGCGGTGAATGGTATCCACTCTAGCAGGTTTAACTGTTACAGGACTCCCGCGGGATGTCTTGGAACAATTCTTCCTCCTTGGGTGCATGCTGCACGACTATGGATGGCCTCACGATCATGCTCTCGGAGCCTCGGGCTGACTGTGATGAATATGGTGTGAGATCTCTAGCGCTTTTTCCATTTACAGGTTGCTTTTTTCCTCGAGACTCATCGATCTGCTTTGCTGGTGCAGGTACTTGGTTGCATGTCGACAAGGACGGTGGAGCAAGATAACAACAATGTGCATGGTTGACAACCGTAACATGCATGCATCCAAACCGATCCTTAGCCGTTAGATCGCCTCCTGAAATGAATTCTAACCCGTTCTGAGCTTCTACAGGAAGCTTCCTATAGAAATACAGTGTTTCCTGTAGAAAGGATGCGTTCCTGTAGAGAGTCTGCACCTTCCTGTAGAAGATCTGCATCTTCCTGTAGAAACTCTGCATTTTCCTGTAGAAAATCTGCGTCTTCCTGTAGAAGACTCAAGCTGGAATAAAATTGCACATACCTTGGAGAAAATGAGGATTCTTGGAGGAGGTGCTGGTAAGGTGTCCTTGCTGCCTGATGAGGACCCTTGGCTTTGAGTTGAGAGGCTTCCTCTCCTCCATAGAACACCTGCATGCAATTTACATAATGAATCTGCTGACTTTGTTTTTCTTTTGTTTTTTTTTTCTTTTTTTTTTCTCTTTTTTTTGAAAGATAACAGGGGCGCCTCATTGAGGTTTTCACCCTTGCCATCTGCCTTGAGCGCCTCAAAGAGGTTTTCACTCAAGGATCTTTTTCCAATCTCCTCTTTTTTTTTTTCGAAAAGACAATACGGGCGCCTCAATGAGGTTTTCACCCCTATTACCTGCCTTGGGCGCCTCAGAAAGGTTTTCACCCAAGGATATTTATTATTATTATTATTATTATTTTTATATTCTTCAGGGTATGCCCAAAGCAGAGGCAGAACCCTTCTCTATGACCAACACTGCCTTCTCCATAGTTTTGATGAACTCTTGTCTTGAGGGAGGCTTCCTGTAGATCTTCAATCGATGCCCATTGACAAGCATGGAGATGGCTTCCTCATCAATGGTCCTAATAAGCACAGATCCATTGTCATGACATTTTTCCACTGAATATGGCCCTAGCCATCTGGTTCTTAGCTTCCCTTTGAAATCTTTGTATATGGAGTCATACAACAAAGCCCAATCTCCCGGCTGAAATTGCTTGTCATGGAGATGTTGGTCATGCCACACCTTTCTCTGAAGTTGAACCACTTCTGAGTGAAGGAGGGCCTGCATTCGGTGCTCATCCAGGCCATTCAGCTGCAATAGCCTTTCTTGTTGTGCATGGCTGAGATCTAGGTCTAGCTGAGCTGCCATCCTCAAAGTGTTGTATTCAAACTCAATGGACAACAAAGCTTTCTTCCCATAGACCAGCTCATAAGGTGTGAAGCCGGTGGTGGTCTTCCAAGTGGTGTTGTAAGCCCATGTGGCTTCAACCAGGTGATCTGCCCAGTCTTTTCTACTGCTGCTCACCACCTTAGTCAAGATCCCTTCTAATGCTCTATTGGTGACTTCCACTTGCCCATTTGCTTGAGGGTGATAGGGGGTGGAAGTCCTATGCTTGATCTTGTGATGAGCTAGTAGATCTTCAACCAGGTTGGATGTGAACTGGCTCCCTTGATCAGTGACCAGCTCTCTTGGATAGCCAAACTTATAGAAGATGTTTTCTCTTAGGAACTCGGCCACCTTTTCTTCTGTTGCTGCTTTGATTGCTTTAGTCTCTGCCCACTTTGTCAAATAGTCAGTACACACAATGATGTAAGACCTTTGCCTCGAAGAAGGGTTGATTGGGCCCATAAAGTCCATGCCCCACTTCTCAAATGGCTCAAGAGTCACTTGAGGTTGGAGAGGAATCTCATCCCTTTGGGTCGGTTTCCCCATTCTTTGGCATTGGTCACACTGGCTGACATATCTTCTGACATCTTGATGAAGTGTGGGCCAATAGTAGCCTGCCTGCAGGATTTTGAAGGCAGTTCTCTTTGCTGCAAAATGTCCTCCACAAGGCCCATCATGACAAGTGAGGAGGATATCAAAGACTTCCTCCTCCCTTACACAACGCCTTAAGATCTGATCGGGGCCAAGCTTGAACAGATTGCCCCCGATCCAAGTAAATGAGGCACTTTTTCTGATGATTCTGCTCTTCTCTCTGGAAGATAGGTGCGGAGGGAACTGTGCTGAAACAAGGTAGTTTGCTATATCAGCAAACCATGGAGAGAGTACTGAAATAGCAAACAGATGTTCATCAGGCATCTGGTCATCCACTGTTCCATCCTCATCTGCAGACAAATCCAATCTAGATAAAAAGTCAGCAACAACATTTTCTCTACCTGGTTTGTCAACAATGGTCAAATCAAACTGCTGCAATAAAAGTAACCATCTAATAATACGAGCATTCACATCTGGTTTATTCATTAAATATCTAATTGCAACATGGTCTGTATGTACAAAGGTCTGGTAACCAGTAATATAATGTCGGAACTTGTTCAGTGCATGGACCACAGCCAAGAATTCTTTCTCGGTTACAGTGTAATTCAGCTAAGCTTTGGACAAGTTTTTGCTAACAAAGTAAATGGCATATGGAATTTTTTGCTCTACCTATCCTAAAGCTGCACCTATGGCTTTGTTCGAGGCATCAGTGTGGATGTGGAAAGGTAGGGCCCAGTTTGGACCTCTCAGGATTGGGGTTGACACCAACTTGTCCTTCAATTCATTTAAAGCCCTCTGACAATGGTCAGTCCATTTAAACTCCACATCTTTTGTTAACAGGCCAAACAATGGCGAGGCTAGCTTGCTGAAATCTTTAATGAATCTCCGGTAATATCCTGCTAATCCCAAGAAACTCCGGACATCCCTTACCTTTTGAGGAGGTGGAACCTTCTTGATGAGAGCAATTTTGTTAGGATCCACTTGTAACCCTTGGCAAGAAATGGTATGGCCTAGCACGGTCCCTTCAGTCATTAGGAATTCACATTTTTCAGGACTAAGGGACAAGTTCATCTCGATGGATTTGGTTAGGACTTTTCCCAGATTGGACAATGCTTCCTGGAAGTTGGCCCCATAAGGAGTAAAGTCATCCATATAGATTTCCATTGCATCATGGACCAGCTCCGAGAAGATGCTCAAGACATCTCTCTGGAAGGTAGCAGGAGCATTGCATAGCCCAAAGGGAAGAACTCGGTAGGCAAAGGTACCCCAAGGACAAGTGAAGGTGGTCTTATCTTGGTCTTCCGAGCTGATTTGGATTTGGTTGTACCCGCTAAACCCATCCAGGAAAGAGAAGAACTTCTTTCCTGCCAGTCCATCCAACACTTGATCTATGAAAGGTAGAGGGAAATGGTCTTTCTTGGTAGCTTTGTTCAGTTCTCGGTAGTCCACACAGATTCTCCATTTCCCATTTTTCTTGGGAACCAACACCAGAGGGGACACCCATTCGCTATCTGAGATGGGGTAGATGAATCCTGCATCCAACAGTTTTTGCAATTCTTCCTTGACAATGTCCTTAAGAGCTGGATTCATTCTCCTCTGGGGTTGCCTAACCGGTTTACAATCCTCTTTGATGTATATATGATGGGTACAGATCGAAAGATGGACTCCTTTCATTTCCTTATAGCTCCAAGCAAAAGCATCTAGGTGGTTGGCCAACAGACTACACAGCTCCTTTTCCTGGGAAGGAGATAGGGAGGAGCTGATCTTCAATGCTTTTTCAGGGCCGAACTCCACATTCTTGACTCTGGGAGTAACAGGGTTGGTTGTACAAAGATCCACTAAGGTGCTAGCTTGGGCATCCTCCACCAATTCCTCTAAGGATAGTGCACTGGAAGGTGGATTCTGGATCAAGGTCTCGATCAAGTCATCCTCGGTTGGGGGGTCTCTTCTAGTGGTATCTAAGGTGCACAGAGGTGCTGAGTACACCTCGTCTTCCTCTCCTTCTTCCAACCAGAGTGGTAAGTCATGCTCTAAGGAGGGTTGGGCAGGAGGGTATAGGACTAGCTGCTTGGACATGGGACCATTTTTGATGGTCATGTTTCCTGCACGACAACTTATGTAAGCATCTGCAGTAGCTAACCAAGGCCTTCCCAAAATGAGAGGATATCCAGTAAGCTTTGCCTTTGGTTGCAGAACCAGGAAGTCTGCAGGGTATTCCCAAGAGTCAATAGAGACCAAGACATCCTCCACAATCCCTTCGGGAGTCACAGTGGAGCGATCTGCTAATTGCAGTACTGTCGAGGTCTTCCTCAAGGAACCCTGAAGATTGAGTTTGAGCATGGTATCCCTGGTCATCACATTAATGGCAGCCCCCAGATCAATCAAGGTGTGAGGTATGATGGTGCCATTGATGTGGACATCTACTACAGGACTTCCAGGATCTAGGTACTTTGGGCAGATGACTTGTCCTAGCATCAGGTCAGACAGTTGTCCTATGACATTAATGGTTGAAGCATCTTTCTTCCGCCTGCCTGGGTGTTTTAAACACTTTTCCTTAACCAACTTGTTGTATATTGGCACATCCTTGATGGCTTGGAGAAGTGTTATTCTCACACACAACTGCTTGAGCTCACCCAGAAGCTCATCCTCCTCTGGGTTGGGTTGTGTGGTGGCTGTTAGTCTCTCAGGAAAGGGTGGAATAGCCTTCGGTTCACTTTCCTGTTTATCTTCCTCATCCTCTGGGGGAGGAGGTTGGCGATCTGGTAGAGTCTTTCCAGATCGAAGATTGATCTCCTGGATCTCCACAGTATAGGTAGGGCATGAGGTTTCCCCAGTGTATACCTGCTGGGCCTGTCTATTGTTGGGGTTTGGGTTCGGTTGAGCAGGCATTTGAGGTTGCCTTGGAGGAGCAGGAGGTAATGGCTGAGGTTGAACTGGTGGTGGAGGAAAGATGGCAGGAGGAGTGTTGTATTGGGGCCTCCACCCCGACTGCGGTGCATTCCATTGAGGCTGTGGCTGGGCATGTGAATGATATGAATGAGAAGTAGGTTGAGTGGGGTACTGAGGTGGATAAGACCATGGAGGAGGCATGGACCATGAAGGATGAGCAGGGGGACCCCAGGAAGGCATAGGAGTCGATTGGTTGGGGCTGTAATAAGCTTGAGGTGCCCCTTGCATCCTCTGCTGATAAGGTCTAGATCCTTGTGGCCTCCTTTGGTTGAGGTAATAGAGAGGTTTAGTGGGAGCTTCTGTCCCTTGGTACATGGCTTTAAACCCAGGTAAGGTTGGACACTGATTTGTGGGATGGTCTCCCTCACAAACGAAACATACTTCAACCGAATGCAATGGGCATTCGTTCTTAGGGTGTCTCCTTGTGCACCTAGGGCAGAAGACAGCCAAGGCTCTCTCAGTTTCTTCTTTCTTTTGCTAGATTCTGAATGTGTCCAGCTGCATGGAAATGGTCTGTCTCACCTCACTCTTGAGATCTTCTAATTGATTTGCAAGCTCATGTTTGGAGAAAGGGACACTAGTTGAGGGGAGGTTTCCTCTACCTCGTTTCCGAGCTGCCCTGGAGTGGTTTCTAAACACAGTTTTGATGTCCTCATAAGGCAGTTGGTAAATGTCCCCCCCAGCTAACATGTGAAGGGTATCTAAGAGGTCTTCAGGGACTCCTTGGAGCAGGACCAACTTGAGGGATTCAGGGTCAAGTGTGCACCTGACCCACTTATAGCTTAGTTGGAACCTCTCCTCATAATCCTCTAAGGACTCATCATTTCCCATGGTCATCCTAAAGATTTCTCCCTTGGTTTCCTTAGACCTACAATAATCCCTTTACTTGGTATTGAAAGCTTGCTGCATCTGAGCCCAAGTGGTGATACTATTCCCAGGTAAGCCCATGAACCAGCGTAATGCTGCATCCTTAAGAGTTGAAGGGAAGAGTTTCAGCTTTTTCTCATCTTCAGTATAGTCATAGGTTCTACAAAGGACAGCAAACTCAAATAGGAAGGTATCAGGATCTTCAGTAGTCAGTCCATGGAAGTGAGGTAAGGCGGAGGGGCTAATGTTCTTCATTTTCATTTCTCCATTGGTCTCTCGGATGGGGAAGGCACCTTCTATTCTCTCATCTTCTCTTCTATTGTCAGCCATAGCTTCAGATGGAGTGGTCTCTAACTCTTCTTCTACTATAGGATCTTTGTATATCTATGGATGTTCACCTATAGGTTCTTTTGGGTCACTGTCACCAAAGAAGAGAGAAGGGTGACTCAGTGATGTGGTGGGGGTGTTGGGTAGGAATTTTCCTAATTTATCTCGGTTCCTACGAGGCATGAAAGGGAAAAGACTTTCTTTTTGATTGTTTTTTCTTTTTCTTTTGTACCTGCAAAACTGAAACAGATTGATCTACAGCTAACTAGAAAGATGCAGAATTAAACTGAAAGCAGGAAAGAACTAATCTACTTTGCTCAAATGAAATTGCAGGAATGGAAATGCTAGTCTACGCTTGCAGAAATGAAATGCTAATCTATGAAAGCAGGAAATGCTAATCTATGAAAGCAGGAAATGCTAATCTATGAAAGCAGGAAATGTCTATGCTACTTTTGCAGAATTGAAATGAAATAAACTACTTAGCAGAAGATTGTAGTGGAAAATAGAAGAAAAGCGACAATCACCAATAATCTGACGCTCCCCCGGCAACGGCGCCAAAAAGATGGTGGGCTACAGTATTGTAGCAATAATGCTACAACTCCTGGGGCTCCCTATCTCTAATTTTATCAACCCGGTAGTTCGTACAAACTTGGAAGCGACGGTGCTGTATGCACAAGTACTAGCTCTTGTCGCAGCTGTCACTTGGTCAGCTGGCACAAGTCCGCTAGGGCTCAAGCCAACTTCTATATGCTCTCAGAAGAAGCTTTCTAAATGATGGACGAAGGCTATCTCAAGGGAAATTGATCTACTTTGCAACAATGAACTGAAAGATAACCAAAGCATGGAAACCCTAGTAAACCCTAATCTGACTAGTTTAACCTCTATGATGCAATGGTGAAAGTGCAAATGTCTAAAAAGGATGCCATTACTTCTAGTGATGTGAAATGCATGAACTCAAACTACTTCCATTGAAAAGAACATTGTTTTTGTATTTTTGCTTAAGTGGATGGAGTGATTATGAATTTGTCTCTTATTAGGGTTTGGCTGTGCAGAGGTGGTGCGAAGGGAGAGAAAGCTTGGGAAAGGTCAGGATGGCTAGGAGAGGTCCTAGAGGGTCCCTAGCATTAGTCCACAGAGGTCTACAACATTCGGATGCTCGACAACCAAGTTTGCAGGCTTCTACAGGATGTCTGCAGGGGATCCTACAGGAAACTAAGGAATTCTACAGGAAGTCTGCTAACTTCTACAGGATGTGCTGTAAGTGGAAGTTTTGGGTGATGGAGAAGGGATGGAATGGTTTGGGTGGATAGGTGAGGTGGAGATGGAACTAGTGATGGCTCAGGGGCAGAGGAATAAGATGGAGAGAGAGTGTATGGAGTTGATTGGGGGATAGAAGGATGGCAGCAACGAAAGGTCAAAAAGATGAAGCTACGTGGCAATGGATGAGTTGGAGGGTAAACGAGCTGGACAGAGGCCGAGTAGGTGGCTTGAGGAGAGGTCAAGAAGAAGAAGAAGGAAGTGGAATGATATGGAGCAGTGTAAATGAAACAAATGACTTATGTCTTGCACCAAAAATGAGAATTCATTAACCTATGATACCTGTGCCATTAAACCTATGAACAACAATGTAAAACCGAGAAAAGAAGCCGTGCATGGAATGAAAAATGTAGAAGTATGGTTCAATATCAAAAGTGCATGGATGGATCTTCAACGAAAATGACTATGTTGCAGCTTGCATGGAAGTAAAAGACTGCGTTTCTTTTTGGTGGTTGATAAGGACTGCACCCCAATCCCTAAACAGAGGTGGCAGTGATCTCTAACAACCTTTTCTTGGAGCTCCTGTGTATTACAAACCTCCTATCGAATCTAAGCAGCTGAAAGCAAAGTAACCATAAGCTAATCCTACTCAATCACACGAAAACTAAATCAGCAGACTGTAAATTCGAATTGCATGTCAAAGTAAAGAAACAAAGTGCTGGAACGAAAGGTAAATAACACTACAAAACATAGGAGGTCTATTGCTCTCAGGTTGGGCCCTAACTTGAGAGCTATAGCTCCCTTAAAAACTCAGAATTAGATCCAAATCTGCTTGCCTTTATTCATAATCAAAAGTCTAATGTCATGCCAAAACTAGCTTACAAAATAACAAAAACCGAGTTGTAACTCGTGCTCAGAGATTACAATAGTAATTCCAAAAGTCAAAAAGCTTCTAACAGAGGCTATGGCCTCCATATTTATACAAAATGAGGATCAAGCTGGCTGCCTTCATTCGTGGAGCTTGGCTGTCTAACTGAAAGTCAAACTACTGTAAAATTGCTGATCCTGTAGAACGTGTTGGTTGCCTTTGAGCTCGGTGGGGAGAGCTGTTAGAGCTCGGAGTTAAGGTGAAAAGCACGAGGGAAGTCATTTAAAGCTGTAGACAACCTCCCTATAAACATGCAATGCCACCTTTGCTGTCTCCTTGTCTCCTTTTGCGTGGTTTTTTGCTCTCTTTAATGCCAAGAACCTGAAATCATCATGTATTAGTCACATAGATATAATGCCTGCCCTTCTTCCTACAAACAACACGAATATACTAAGAAATGAATGCATAAGTGGTAAAAGATGAATGGTTGAACAAGGTAAGTAGGCCAATATGAGCCCAAATTGTACCAAAAATTGGGGCTCATCACTAACCTTGTCCTCTTTTCTCCATTGTATCCTTAGAGGAAGTGTGGTTACTCTGCTGATCACATTAGGGTTGACTGTAATGGACAACCATCTCACCATAGTGGTAGCACTTGTTCTTGCTTGAACGTTTAGTTCCATGGAAAAATCATAGACTATATCATCATCGTATCCCTTGAGAAACTTAAAGAGGAATAACTAGTGATGCCTCCTAAATATATCTACCACATGGGGATGAAGGTGAATCCTTGATGTATATGTGGGTTCTCTTCTATTGAATCCCCCTCCCATTTCTTTTCTTTCGTTATAACTAATTGTAGGAGGTTTTGTAGGTGAGTTTTATTATGGGTTTCATATAGTGGATGACTACAAATTATAGCATTTCTTATAGCAACACAAAACCTTATATTGCACCCAAATTCTGTTTAATTCTCAAGCCCAATGTAATTACTAGAAGATTGTAGAGTTTTGTTTTTTAGCTATCAAAGCATGATCAGAGGAGATATGGGTCACTTAATTCTCACTATGATTATTGGGAATATGATAATTGATGACCAATATGACCCTAGGCACCCCCTTGTAGACTTCCGGTGGGATTCCAGTGCTTCCTGTAGCTTCCTGTAGGTTTCTGAGTTTCCTGTAGCTCTGTTTCCTGTAGGATGGCTAGAGAAGGGTTTGGCTTTCTGATGGCTTCCCAAGCTGGTCCCTATCTCTTTGATTTTGAAATGAGCAACAAGTGCATGAAATTTTGGGTTTTTATGCCATTTATGGTCGAGGCTTGGAGTGTTGTGCTGGTTGGAAGTGGTACGAGATTTCCTAATTGGGACCGTTGGCCCACCATTGGTGATCATGCACTTGCTCCTCATAATTATCACCCACTCCCACATAACTAAATCGACCACCTTTTTAACTGATTCCCATTGATTTGACACTCCAACATGGCATGCTTCCTGGAAGTTCTCTTTTTTATCACGATATGAGGGTGGTCAGGTTAATTGGACACCTCCAGCTTATAAAAAGATTTTTTTTCGACATTTATACATTTTCCATCATATTGTACTCAAGGAAGAGCTGGGTGATTTTCCATACCTGTGCCTACATTTTTCTGATCGATGCATGTTGGAGGATTGACCTTTTGTCTTGCTGCCCGGGGAAGTTTTCCTTTGCTCTATTCCTGTGTATTTCTTCTTGCTTGTATAGATGGCTACTTCTTTTTCCATGTGTGTAGGTTCTTGATATATATTTGCTGCTACTACTGCTATGGAGCTTTTGCTAGGAGAAACAAGGTATTCAAGGATGATGGTGATTCCCTTTTTCTCTGTTTAGGAAGAAAAATTAAAGCTCAGGCTGGTTGCAGTGATGTCACAAGATGCCACAGGAGATCCTGTAGCTGCTACAAGAAATCTTGTAGCTGCTATAGGAAATTCTGTAGCTGCCTTTTCTTCTTTTTCAATGATTTTTCTTCAGAGGGAGGCTAGGTAGTGGTGTAGGGGTTGGAGAATGATGGAAATGATTTGATGGAGTAGTGAATTTTTGGGCAAGGGAGGACATTTTTCTATGTTTTTTTAGGGAGACAAAGATAGATATGGGTATGGTGACTTGGACTAGTGATGCATGGATGATGGGTGAACGGTTTGATGAGGTGTAGGGTCCCCAATCAACCTAGAATAATCATGCTTGATGATCTTCCTATCGGGACCCCTTTCCTATTGCATTTCAAGACATCTTGTAGTGCTACAGGATCTTCCTATAGAAGCTATAGGACATCTTGTAGCAAGCCATAAAATGCAATAAAAATGATTTTTGATGCTTGAAAATGGATATGAGTGGTAGGGACAACATAGGCACGAATGAGAAGGCGTTGACGGAGGGAGAAATGAGGTGATACTTGGCATGTTGTCCCTGTAGCTCTGCATCTTTTACTGCCTTCAAAAACCTACAAAATCACGGAATTTATTAGTGAACAGGTTTGAGGTCCTTGCCATGGTATTATTTTTTTCTTTTTCTTTTTTTAAAGATACATAAGCTGCCTCAAAATAGGTTTTCAGCCTGCCTGCCTACCCTAGGTGCCTCAAAGGAGGTTTTCACCTAGGGATCTTTTTATTTTTCTTTTTTCACTCCTAGGTTGCCTCAAGGAGGTTTTGAACCCAAGAGTTGGCCTCAAATGCGTCATAGAGGCTTTCACCTAGACCTATTATTTTTTCCTTTTTTTCTTTGTTTTTTCACACAGATAAAAAGTAGCCTTCAAGAATTGTGTGACTTGGAATCCAAGACAATTCTAATCACATTTACCTCCTTACTAATGGTGTTGATGAACCCCTCCCTAGACAAAGGTATTTTATAAGCTTTCAATCTATCTCCATTGAAAATAAAGGGAATAACTTCCTCATAAATGGTCTTGGAGTCATATAGTAGAGCCCAATCCTCTCCTTGAAAAACATTGTCCTTAATGTTCTTGTCATGCCAAACCTTCCTCTATACTTGGATAACTTCAGTGTGTAGGAGGGCCTGCATCTTGAATTCATCCACACCATTCAGCTTGAGAAAACTCTCCTGTTGTGCCTTTGTATCATCCAAATCTAACTTTGCTTCCATTCTCAAGGTTTTATACTCAAACTCAATGGAGAGCAGGGCCTTCTTCCCATAGACGAAGTCATAAGGGGTGAAACTAGTGGTTGTCTTCCAGGTTGTATTATAGGCCAAAGTGGCCTCCACTAGTCTATCAACCCAATCTTTTCTACTGCTGCTCACAACCTTGGTGAGGATGCCTTCCAATGCTATGTTAGTGACCTCTACTTGTCCATTGCCCGAGGGTGACAGGCAGCTGACTTCCTATGCTTTATCCTATGCTTCCCCAACAAATTTTTGATCAGTTGTGATGTGAATTGAGCTCCTTGAACGGTGAGTAGTTCTCTAGGGTATCCAAACTTGTAGAATACATTCTCCCTTAAGAACTCAACCACTTTCTCCTCTGTTTCTACTTTGAAGGCCTTGATCTTAGCCCACTTTGTCAAATAATCAGTGCATACAATTATACACTTTTTCTACCCTGATGGTGGATCAATGGGCCCAATGAAATTCATGTCCCACTTGTCAAATGGCTCTAGAGTTACCTGAGGTTGCAATGGAATTTCATCATTGGGAGTAGGTTTCCCCATTCTCTGGCACTGATCACATCGAATGGTGTATCTTCTTGCATCATCGTGGAGAGTGGGCCAATAGTAGCCAACTTGCAGTACCTTGAGAGCTATCCTTTTGGCTGCAAAGTGACCTCTACAATGTAGGTTTTCGACCCCGTACAGAAATTACCTTCATACAAATTCTAAGAACATAAAATAAACAATGCGAGAGCATAACACATAAAACATATATACACAAAGATTTTCCCCTAGATCCCAAAACCGGGACTACCAGCTTGATTTTTCATTATGTTCCTTTCAATGTTACAATACATATTTATACATGCCAAAGCATCCAATACCATGGAACGAAAACCATCACATCCAAAACCATGTGTGAAAACCATGCACAAAACCATAGGTAGGTCCACCCAACCTAATATAGGGTCCAAATTGTTTTTCCTCGGGGCACTGCCCCAGGCCCCGTAGAGGGGGGCTACCTGCCACCTCAAACCCCCTAGATAGGGGGGGTTACCTGCCCCCCTCAAACCCCCTAGATAGGGGGCTTACTACTCCCCCTGTGAGCCCCCCGCTGCATAATCGGAGTAACAAAGGGGGGCTCCACCCCCCTCTAACCCCTCGGTTAACTACATGGGCTAGTCGTGGAAATAATATAACACAACCAAACATACAAGGCCCATCATGATAGGCTAGAAGGATGTCAAAGACTTCCTCCTCCTTGACACAACTCCTAAAAATTTGATTTAGGCCTAGCTGGAAGACATTTCCCCCAATCCAAGTGAATAGGGCGCTCTTCCTTACAATTCCGCTCTTCTCCCTCAATGACAAATTTAGAGGGAACTTTGTAGAAAATAAGTAGTTGGTTATGTCAACAAACTATGGAGATAATACTGAAATATAAAACAAATGCTCATTTGGCAGCTAATCATCAACCTTTCCTTCCTAACCTGCAGCAAAGCAAGTCTAGACAAAAAATCTGCAACTAGAATTTCTCTACATGGCTTATCAATGATAGTTAAATCAAACTGCCATAATAAAAGCAACCATCTAATGATTCTGAAATTCACATCAGGTTTATTCATTAAGTATTTGATGGAAACATGGTAAATATACACAAAGGTTTGATAACTAGTGATGTAGTGTCTAAATTTGTTCAGGGAGTGGACAACAGCTAGGAGTTCCTTTTCAGTCACAGTTTAGTTCAATTCAACGTTGGACAAATTTTTGCTAATGAAGTAAATGGCATAAGACGACTTGTCATCTATCTAGCTTAGAGCTGATCCTATCGTTTTTTCAGATGCATCAGCATAGATTTGGAAAGGAAGAGCCCAATTTGGGCCTCATAGTATGGGTGTAGTAGTCATCTTGTCCTTCAAGATTTCCAGGGCCTCTTGGCAACTTTCTGACCAACAAAATTGAGAGTCCTTGGCCAACAGTCCAAATAATGGTGAGGTTACTTTGCTGAAGTCCTTAATAAATCTCCTATAGTATCTAGCTAAGCCCAAGAAACTCCTAACACCCCTCTACTTTTGAGGGGCAGGGATCCTTTTTATGATAGAAATTTTATTTGGGTCCACGTGTAATCCTTCCTGTGATATTGAGTGAGCCAAAAAAATTCTTGCATTCATCAAGAAGTCACACTTCTCAGGACTAAGTGATAGGTTCATTTCAATGCACTTATTTAATACTTTCCCCAAGTTAGAGAGAGCCTCCAAAAAATCACACCCCTAAGGAGTGAAATCATCCATAGAGATTTCTATAGAGTCATGGACCAGCTCAACAAATATGCTCAAAACTACCCTTTGAAAAGGGGTAGGGGAATTACATAATCCAAAATGAAGGACCCTATAAGAAAAGGTACCCCAAGGCCAAGTGAAGGTGGTTTTATCTTGGTCCTCTAGGCTGATTTGGATCTGATTGTAACCACTGAATCCATTCAGGAAAGAGACGAACTTCTTCCCTACAAGAGAATCTAAGACTTGATCAATGAAAGGTAGAGGAAAATGGTCTTTCTTAGTGGCTTAGTTTAGCTCCTTTTAATCCACACATATCCTCCACTTCCCATTCTAATTTGGGACCAAAATAAGAGGGGACACCCGCTCACTATCTGAGATGGGGTAAATGAACCCCGCATCCAACAACTTCTGTAATTCTTGTTTGACTATGTCTTTGAGGGTTGGGTTCATTATCCTTTGAGGTTGGTGCACTGGTTTGCATCCTTCATTAATGTAAATGTGGTGAATACACACTAAAGGATGCACTCCCTTCATATCCTTATAGCTCTAGGAAAAGGAATCCAAGTTCTCTCTCAGCATGCTGCACAACTTCTCCTCCTGATGGGCTGAGAGAGAGGGGTTTATTTTCAATGTTTGATATGGACCAAATTATACCATTTTTATATGAGTAGGACTTGAGTCAACTAGGCACAAATCATTCCAAGGGGTATCTTCAAATTTCTTCACCAGCTCATCAAGAGGCATGGTGCTAGGGGGCTGGTTCTAGAGGATTTAATCAATGAGGTCATCTTCATCAGGTTGCCCCCCTCCTATAATGACATCTAGGGTATGGATTTGGTATGATGTGGCATGGTAGAATTCATCTTCCTCCTCCTCTTCCAACCATAAGGGTAAGTCATGCTCTAAGGATGGTTGAGCGGGAGGGTACACGACCAATTGATTGGACAAATTCCCATTCTTAATGGTCATGTTCCAAGCCCTACAACTTATGTAAGCATCAATAGTGGCTAGCCATGGCCTTCCAAGGATGAATGGATAACCATTGAATTTTGTCTTGGGCTAGATAACTAAGAAGTTAGTAGGGTGCTCCCAAGAATCAATAAAGACCATCACATCCTCAACAACTCCCTTAGGAGCTACTGTGGATCTGTTTGAAAGTTGCAATACTGTTGTGGTCTTTCTTATGGACCCTTAGAGATTCAGTTTGAGCATGGTCTCCTTAGTCATCACTTTGATGGAATCCCCAATATCAATTAAGGTGTGGGGGACAATGATGCCATCAATGTGCACATCTACCACAAGACTTCCAGGATCTAGATACTTTGGGAATATCACTCTCCCTAGCATTAAGTCAGACAACTGTCCAATGAAATTAATGGTAGGGGTGTCTTTTCTCCTTCCAGGATGTTTGAAGAATTTATCCTTAATTAGTTGTTGTAGATGGGGACATCCTTGATGGCTTGGAGGAGTGGGATTTAAACACACACGATTTTCAATTCTCCCAGAAGTTCAGTCTCTTCTGGGGCGTGTTGACTAGTATGGGTCAATCTTTTAGGAAAAGGAGGTGGATTTTCTTTAGGAACACTCTCTTCCTTTTCCTCTTCAATCTCATGAGGTGGATAAGGAGGTTGGTTATTTGGAAGCACTCTTCTAGACCCGAGGTTTATTTATTGAATTTCCACATCATAGGCAGGGTAGGATGCCTCTCCACTATAGACCTGTTATGATTTTTTGTTGTTCAGGTTTGGATTTGGTTGAGCAAGAATCTGAGGTTGCTTAGGTGGAGTAGGATGAAAGATATGTGGTTGAGATTGAAGTGGAGGAAGTAACGCTGGAGGTTGGTTGAATGGATGCCTCTAAGCTTGTGATGGGTTATTCCATTGAGGATGTGGGGGAGCATATGGCTGAAATGGCTGATTAGAAGGTTGGGAAGGGTATTGAGGTGCATCATACCAAGGAGAAGGTGTAGACCATGAAGGATGAGAAGGAGAAAACCAAGGGGGAAGGGATGCATTATGATTGGGATTGTAGTAGGAATAGGATGCCCCTTGCATGCCCTGCTGGTATGGTCGAGGTCCTTCAGGCCTCCTTTTATTGATATAACATAGTTTTTTGACCCCACCTTCAAACCCTTGGTATAAAACCTTCAATCTAGGCAGAGAAAGGAACTTACCCGTGGAATGTATTTCCTCACAGACGGAGCATACCTATATAACATTCACTGGACATTCATTTCTGGGGTGCCTTCTAGTGCATCTAGGAAAAAGATAGCTAAGGCTCTCTCTCCTTCCTCCTGCTTCCTTTTGATCTACATGGTACCCATTTGCAAAACAAGGGTGTGCAACATTTCACTTTTAAAGTCTTCCAACATGTTTCCAATTTCACTCTTGATAGATGTGTTGGATGAAGAGGAAATGGCCAAAGCTTGACCAACCCTACCCTTCTTTCTAGTATCCATAGAATGGTTTTTGAAAACTATCTTGATATCATCATAAGATAGCTAATAAATTTCCCCTCTAGACAACATGTTTAGGGTTTCTAGAATGTCTTCCCTGATTCCTCTAACAAGGACTAACTTGAGTGATTCAGGATCAAGGGTGCATTTGGCCCTTTTGTAATTGAGTTGGAACCTTTCCTCATAATATTCCAAGGATTCATCATGTCCCAAGGTCATTCTAAATATTTCCTCTTTGGTTTCTTTGGACCTACAATAGTCCTTGTACTTGTTGTTGAAGGCTTGCTGCATTTGAGCCTAGGTAGTCATGCTGTCCCTAGGTAAACCCATTAATCAATCCAAGGCTACATCCTTAAGGGTGGATGGGAACAACTTCGAATTCTGGTCGTTAAAGGTATAATCATAAGTTCTGTAGATGACAATAAACTCAAACAAAAAGGTATCAGGGTCCTCTGATGTTAAGCCATGAAAGTGAGAAAGGACAAAGGGGCATACGTTTTTCATCCTAGCATCTCCATTAGTATCTCTAATGGGAAAATCACCCTCATTTCTATTTTCAGTCCCATTTCTATTTTAGCCATGGTGTAAGTGTGTGGAATGGTTTCTTGTTCTTCTTCCCCAATAGGCTCTTCAAAGATCTCTGGCTTTTCACCTAATGGGTCCTCTAGTTCCCCTGTAGTAAGAGAGGGAAGTTGACAGTCACCGTAGAAGAGGGAAGGTTGACTGTTTGACAGTGTGGGGGTATTTGACAAGAATTTCCCTAAATTGTCTCTACTCCTATGAGGCGTGAAATAATATATATATATATATATATATATATATATATATATATATATATATATATATATATATATATATATATATATATATATATATATATATATATATATATATATATATATCTCTCTCTCTCTCTCTCTCTCTATATATATATATATATATATATTCAGAATTAATTACAAAACAGAAAGGAAAGTAGAATAACATCTACCTAAGTTATGCAAATTAGAAAGAAAAGAAAAAATTACATCTACCTATACACCTCCTCGACAACGACGCCAAAAAGTGATGAGCCTCAGCATTGCAGCAAGGGTGCTGCAACTCCTAAGGCTACCAACTTTACTTTATCAACCCGGGGTTTCGTACAAACTTGGAGGTGACAATGCTATATACACATCAGATGCATCATTCTACTCATGTCACTTCTCAACTAGGGTGCTTGACCATTAGGGTTCCAGACCAATCCTCTATTGACTAAAAGGATTCTAGGTACTGACAGTGAATGTAAATCTAGTTCTAATGCGTAAAAGTAAATGCTTGTCTATTTAGGAAATGAAAGCTGCCAAATGGTAAATTCTATGTAGTGCCATAAATCATCTAGCTATGGAATGACACGAATCACTTTACAGAAATGAAATTATTCTAAGCTTGCAAATGATCATCTAACTATTATGACTACTTAGAAATGGAAAGTTACTCTATCATCTCAGAATTCACACATGCATGCATTAACTATCTCATTTACTTCTACAAAGAAGAAGAGTCTTTAAGTGCTAACTTCAGAAATATAAATGCCAATGTTATATTTTCTTGTAGGAGGGAAAGGAATGGGAAGGTTGGTCTAGGTGGCACTCATGGGCATGGAATCCAAGCTGAGGGGTTAACCTACTCCTATACTAGGCTATCCTATCATTTCTGGTTAAACATGCTACTACAGGAGATCCTGTAGCTATTATAGGAAACTGCTACAAGATGTCCTGAACCACTATAGGATGTTAGGTGAAGGGTTTTGGAGGGAAATAATAGTGAGATGAGGTGTTGGAGGGGTGTATGACAACTGTAAAAGGTGTATGGAAGGTGCACATTGCCCAAGGCTAAGCCCAAGACTCCAAGGACGTTGGATTTGTCTAAGGTGGTTGGAAAAAAGAGGTTTGGACTATGGGATGGTATTCCTTAGCAGAAGGTGGAGAAGACTTAGGTGAAGCTAGTTGGTGTTGGGTGCAGGAATTGCAGTTAGGCAGACTCCTTCAACACTGAATTGTCAACCCGGGGGTATTGTAAACTTAGAGGTGAAGCACAGGAAATGCCAGAAATGGTATGAACTTTTCCTAACTCTATTCCTACTTCCTTAATTACAATCTTGCATAATCAAAAAGAAGAGATCACCTGAAAATTTACACCAAAGAAATTATAGTGCTGGAATGTGAAAGAAAGTACTTTTAAAGAAAAATAAATGAAAGGAACTCTCAAACTCTTGTAAGAAATCTTGACTAATGGAAATGTAAATCTATGTTTATCTTTAGTATAGTTGTATGTCAGGTTAATAATTGAACCCTTGAAGATGTCTGACTTCTTTATAGATCTTTCTCCGTGCACTAAGTTGTTATTCTTGTACTCCTGCAATATGCTTGCACTAGTACTGAAACAAATTTTAGATGTTGGAAGTATATTTTACACCTGTACTAAAGATTCATATCATCATGTAGGGGCTCTAAGCCTCAGGACTAGAGCTCTCTGTTCCTATATCAGGATATCGATTCCTGTATTGGAGCAGAGATTCCTGCACCAAGTTTTCAAATTCCTCTTATAAGAGAATAAAGAATGTGTTAACTTAGAGAAAGAGTTTGCAAAGGTGAAAAGAACTTTGAAATAACTTCCACAAACAAAAATATGCTTCAACCAATCTCAACTTCAAAATAAGAATTAATTTCTAAAGTCAAAGCACACTTTTCTTCAATCAAGGAACTCCTTCATGCAACTAAAGAAATCATCTAATTGTGACAGTAGGCTTCATCCCTGTAATAGTTATTCACACAAATCCGATCTGCATTCGTAACCTTCTTAACTCAGAAAGATTCTCTTTGAAATAATTAAATATGAAGTTTGATCCTTCCTTGAAAAGTATGAAGTGCAGGTACAGGTTAATGTGTTATAACAACGTTCATTCTCTAATTACTAGAGCATATCTGATTCATGATAGCAGGAATACTTTGCAATGATGATCACACACTTGCAGAAACGCATCAAGGTTCATATGGAAAAAAAAATAAGAAAAGACTGTTACTGTAATGAACCAAATAAATCAATCCACGAAACTGTAAATGCACCAATGCAGGAATAATGTGCTTGCACATCCTAGGTAGGAATAATGATAAGCTTTGAAGATAAGAAATCACCAAAAGATAAAATCAAACTTAGTTAAGCATGCACATAGCAGATCCGTCACACAGTGATTATAAATGAAATCAAACCTGGACTTTGTGAAATAATGAAAACGTCCATTTAATTCACACCTTGCATTAAACAAAATCAACACACCTTTAATGAGAAAGAAGAATGCAAGGGAGAACGAGCTGGGTTGGTTGGGCCCTAGCCAACCAATTCATTTCCCTATTTAGGAAACTTGGAAATTTAGCTCTCAATGGTGCATCAACACAAAATTACAACACAAGATTGAAATAACATGGCACAATCCCTTTCTATTAATAATAAAAAAATGTACATAGTGAGTTTGAATCTAGCCTAGAACGAGGGTGATACCAACAAAATTATGAAAGACCAAATCGCTCGCTGCCATTTTCTATCTGAATCCTACATTATATACATCCTTTCAGGCCTGTAGTCGTAACCAAATTACATCTAGTGTTATAATATGAGCCTTTTGGCTATAACAAAATAGCAACAAGAGTACATACTAAGCCTTTCGGCTATAACAAAACGATAAACTTGAGCATTCGACCGATGACCTAATCTTCATCATATCCCTGACTTATCTCCTCTCCGAGCCCAACTCGAGATAACTAATCCTGAATGAGATGTTTGCGTTAGGTAGTGAGCTGTCACGGATGTTGGTGCACTAAGATGTCTTTTTACAAAAAAGCTTAATTCCTACATTATTTGTCAACTCGAGGCAAGTCTTTTTATTTTAAGAGTGTCAAAACTATATATGCAATGAATTCAAAGGTTAACTAATAACAAATCATTACAACTGCTAATGACTATCTTCTTCAAACTCAATTCAATCAATTTTGAAAGAAATTCGCAACACACTCTGCAATCCTACTTAACCTATCATGGAAGCAAACAAATCTTAGTACAACTTGTAAAGAATCACACTTGGTAGTTTTAACTAAAATTGAAGCTAACTTGCTCACTCATGAAAGAGAACTGTAATGATTAACAGTAATGGGAATTGAACAACAAATCCTAAATAGACAACAAATCCTAATTAAGCAGCAATTCCAAATTGAACAACAATTCTGAAGTGAATAGAAATTCCGAATTGAACATCAATTCCGGATTGAGCAACAATTCCAAATTGAACAACAATTCTGAATCGAACAATAAATCTGAATTGAACAACAATTTCAAATCAAACAACAATTCTGGATTGAACAACAAACGATACAGGAATATCAAATGTTATCTAATAGCAAATGACTATAGAAGCATAAGGCGATTAATTCTATCTCTAAAATAGCATTACTTGAAAGGAAGTACGATCTGAGCTAGAACTATCATAATCGATTCACTCGAAAGTATTATTTTCATATAACAAAGATCAATTTAAATCTCAAATGAACAAAAAATGCAAACTGAATCATCAATCCTGACAATAATTAGAAGTAATATTAGCTTAATATTAACAAGCAATCAAGAATGAAATATAAAAGATAATGACACAAGTGAAGCAATATATTTTCTCTTGACTGGGCCCAAAGTCGCCAGAAGTCTTCGCTAAGAGGTACTCAGAATATAAAGACAAATCAAATGCAACCTTTCTTCATTAATGTAAGTAACCAAGTTACAACATCAAAAATAACATTATTATATGTCAAAAAGAATAGTTACAAACTATGTAATTCTAAACTTCGTGCAATTTTGCCTTTCTACCTTATATATTACATTTAGAAAGTAAATAGATAAAAGTGAATCCTCAGGATCAGGGGACCTTGAGGCTTTCGCTATACTTGATTTGATTTTGTCATAAAATATCCATTGGTTTGCTCGGTCTTCCACTATCTAGCCTTGCCTCTGATGCTTTCCATTGTGATATGCTATTGTTCTGTTGACTGGGTAGCCATTGCTCAATTCTTCTGCACATAAAGATAGTAAAAATTAGTTTTTCCTTCTTAGATTCATCTAATTTGTTACTAATACTTTTACTCAACTTTAGCTAAATTTCCTCTACTTTTATTGATAAACAGAGATAATCATGTGAGGATGAGTGCTAAATAAAGCAATTACCAAGGAGAAAACATACCTTTTTCTTGACCCAACAACAGAAGTTTAGAATTAGCCAGTAGTGCAGGAATCCTACCTGCACTGGACCATGCTAATGAAATGATCAATACATTGCTTACCAAATACTTTAGGAAAGAAAATATTAGTTGCAAAGAATATTAAAGGTATAAAATCTATAAAAACAATTAACTAAGCACATTTGTAACCCCTAAATATGAAATATAAAGCTAGTGCAGGAAAAGGCATGATTCTTGGAATACTGCAGGAATAAGAAGGTTGCAAGGTTAAAGTAGAGGTCTAAGGTTATGATGTTGACGTGGAAAAGGGGTTAAAAATGAAGCAATTTATCCTACCAATAGTTGGGTGAGTCCCTTCTTGCAGATCAACAATCCCTGCAACAAAACATGTTTCTCTTTTCATTTATACATCACCACATATCCACATGGAAAAACTGAATTGAATTTGAGGAGGCTGATATATCTATTGTTAAGGACTAGATATATGATATGGACTAATTTTTAAGCTACAAAAAACTTAAGAAAATAATATAACAACTGTAGATGCTCCCAAGAAATCATAAACAATGATATAGCTAAGAATGAAACCTAACCTATGCAATGATCAAAAGACAACTATGTTTTTGGGGCTGTGAGAGTGGGGTCACCTAGTCATGATCCCATGAGGGAGAATATGTAGGGGTCAATGTCACCAAATTTTCTGGTATAATTACTCCACTAAAATGCAGCACTAATCTACCTCTTCAAACTAATGGAAATAAGGTTGAACATCAATTTAAGTACTTGTTAAGATAATCAGGAAAAAAATAAAAATAAACTTCAACATTAACTATCATTCTAAGCCAAGAATACAACTACAAAAAGAGAAACTTCTGCTACTAGGGTTGGGACCTAATGCAAGAGCTTCAACCCTCTAAGTAAACTCAGGGCTAGATCAAAACATAATTTCTTATTATCATTAAAATGTCAAGTACATCATAATAGTAACAGTCAAAATGTTTTTAGCTCAAAATGGCCTCTTGGATACAAAAAAAATCAAGTCCTAATGAGTCCCTTGGATCTCTTATTTATACAAAACTGGAGCTACCAACATCTTCTTATAAAATAGGGATACTTGGCTCCCTAACTCGAGAATAAATTTTCCTTGACTGTCACTCGCTTGGCTACCAATGAACTCGGTTTGCTTGGTTGCAAGTGACACCAGGATGATGAGATATGTTGGAGGAATCTTTGAATGATTTGAGGAGTTAAGGAGGGAGACCAACTCCTAAAATCTATGTTGCTTTCTTACTCCGAATTCCTGCACTTAAGTCAACCCAAAATTGCTCTAATTCCTACATTTAACAAACATTAGGCCACATGACATAGTGATCCGGATTTAAACAGGAACGCAACAAATTACAGAGATAACCATATACACAAAGATGCAGCGGAAATAATACTTCATTTCATTAATGGAAAATACTGAAATATGCTTACAACCAGAAATGGAAATAAACCAGCTAGGGCGATGGTAGCTTATCTCTGAGAAGAGATGTGATGGCTACATGCCTCTGAACTGTCTTACAATGAGGCTCGAAGGCCTATTTATTGTTGAGAAACAGTGGAAAAACCCTTAACATTCCAAAACCTAATCCCTAGAAGATGAAACGCCAAACTATGGGCCCTGTTTGGGGTAAGTTGGTACATCAACTTCCCGGGGTTGTAACTTTGGCATACGATCTCCGTTTGACGCATACAATAGCTCGTTAGAAAGATCTATCCGAGCACTATCATTGTTGGAATAGGCAACATTGTTGCCCCCAGATTCCCCAAAAAACGTCGTTTAGTGCCTCAAAACGGCTCCGGAAGTTCAGGACCCGAAAAACTGCTAAAAATAGTAAGTTGTGCTACAATTAAGGAAACTGAAAATGCTGAGAAGAACAATGGTGGGGGTCCAGGTGGACTTGGCAGGTGGCCACCAGTATCCACCTGGATCATTCCTCCCCCCTTAGGAAGCAATGGTCCCCATTGCGTTGAGCTCCTCCATGAGATGAGGAAACTTTTGCTGAACTCGTTCCCTGGTGAGCCACTTGCCCTGCTGAAGGAGTTGGCCTTCTTTGACAACTCGATACAGTTGGATATTCTGTTGGCGAGTGTTCTTGATCTGTGTGTCCATGATCCGATCAGTTGCAGCTTGTTCCATGCAATCTGGATTTAATTCTGTGGGTTTGAGCTGTTCTGCAATGTCGGATGTGTCTAGCAATGGTGGAAAGTATGGCCGAAGGCGGTCCACATTGAACACTGGGTGCAGGCCAAGGAATGGGGGAATGCTGAGCTCAAATGCATTGTCTCCCATAGCCTTAGTAATGGCGTAAGGACCATATCGGAGTGGTCTCAATTTCCGATAGGCTCCAGTAAGGCGTTCCTTTTGCAAATGCAACCAGACTTTGTCGCCCACCTGAAACTTGTGTGGCACCCGATGTTGATCATGTCGCTACTTGTACTTGGCATTTGATTTCTCAAGAATGTCATGGACCTGCTGACGAATGTGTTGGATGCGCTCAATGAAGCTGGTGGCCTTATCTGTTTTGGACTGGACATGAGCTGAATTTATGTGAGTAGCTGCAAGTGGCATGGCCACATCAATGGGGCATAGTGGCTGGAATCCCAAACCCACCTGAAAAGGGCTATGGCCAGTGGAGCTGTGAAGAGCTCGGTTGTAGCTGTGCTGAACATAGGGGAGGCTATCGTCCCATGTGCGTGGATGCTTTGAGTTATACATGCGTAGAATGTGCACAATCATCCTATTGACAACCTCTGTCTGGCCATCAGTTTGAGGATGGAAGGCTGTGGACTTCGTGAGTTTGGTGTCCAGCATTGACCAGAGACTGGACAAAAATGTGTTGAGAAACCGACTGTCTCGATCTGAGATGATAGACTGTGGGATCCCAAAGTGCACCCACACTCGTTCAAAGAAGAGTTTAGCAATGGCTTCTGCTGTGATATTCTTCTTGCAGGCCACCATAATGGCCATCTTTGAGAACCTGTCGACGACCACAAAAACACAGTCATTTCCATGCTTAGTGGAAGGAAGGCCTGACATGTAATCCATGGAGATGGATTCCCAAGGTCGACTTGGGGTAGGCAACGGGGTATAGAGGCCGTGCTTCTTAATGGTCGGTTTGGCAATGGCACGGGCAGTACATGATCTGATGTACTTTCCAACATCCTGTCGAAGATTCGGCCAATAGAAATAATTTTGCAGAACTGCCACTGTTTTCTCGACCCCGAAATGCCCAGCAGCCCGACTGTAGTGGGCTTCCCAAATCATCTTGGCATGCTCGCTTGAAGGAACACAAAGGTGACCGAGGTGGCATAATAGGGCATCCTGAAGGTGAAAATCTGGAACATGCCGACCCTCCAAGAGTGTTTGGATTTGTGTGGCCGAATTCTGGGTCGCTTTTGTAGAGAAGTGGCCAATCAGAAGTCTCGTGCCCACAAGAGTTGAGCACGGTGGTTAATGCCATGATCGGTGGTCGACTGAGGCAATCTGCAACATTATTGGTGCTGCCCTTCTTATACTTGATATTCAAGTGGAACTGTTGCAGGTATGTAGACCACTTCTGATGGCCATCATTCTGCAATTTCCCTTGGGTCTGTATGAACTGCAGGGGTCGGTGGTCTGTGTGGATGACCGTTTCCTTCCCCAAAATGTAATGCTTCCATTGTCGGCAGGCCTGTACAATGGAATACATCTCTTTATCATAAGTGGGGTACTTCCGGACTGTGTCTGAAAGTGTTTCACTGTGATATGCCACTGGATGTCCATGTTGAGTAAGGACTGCCCCAATAGCATAGTCAGAGGCATCTGTCTCGACCTCAAATGGTTGTTGTAAATCTGGTAACGCGAGCACTGGTGCCGTGCAGAGGCGATCCTTCAACTCCATGAATGCCCTCTGTTGAGATTTAGAGCAAAAGAATTTTGCTTTCGCCCCTCCCTTGGTGACTTGACTCAAGGGCCAAGAAATATGAGAAAACCCCAACACGAACCTGCGGTAGAAGTTGGCAAGACCTAGAAAGCTGTGGAGCTCTGTTAGAGTGGTTGGAGAGGGCCAATCCCGAATGACTTGGATCTTGGATGGATCGACATGCACCCCCTGTTCATCAATGATGTATCCCAGATACTGAACCTGGGTCATGCCAAAAGTGCATTTCTCCAAATTGGCACATAGCTTGTGTTGCCGCAGTGTTTGGAGAACCTGTCGGATGTGGTGGAGGTGCTCTTCCCAACTCTGGCTGAAGATCAGAATGTCATCCAAGTATACTACTACAAAGGAGTTGGTGAATGGCCGCAAGATGTCATCCATTAGCCTCATGAAGGTTGCAGGAGCATTCGTCAATCCGAAAGGCATAACCAACCATTCGAAGAGGCCCTCCTTGGATTTGAAGGCAGTCTTCCACACATCAGAGGGTTCGATTGGTACCTGGTTATATCCTAACTTCAGATCGATCTTGCTGAAATATTTCGCCCCCTTTAGTTGGTCTAGGAGGTCATCAATACGCGGGATCGGATACCTATTACGGACAGTGATCTTGTTCAGCGCCCGATAGTCAATACAGAGTCTCCACGTCCCATCCTTCTTCTGTACCAACACGATCGGGCTCCCACAGGGCGATGAACTCAGACGGATGTGACCTTTCTGCAGGAGCTCCTGAATCTGCCTCTTGATTTCATCATTCTCCAGAACGGAGCGCCGATAAATTGGTCCATTGGGTAGCGGTGCACCTGGGGTCAGATCGATGGAGTGCTTGACTTGACAGTGCAGAGGAACCCCTACCGGGGAGGTGAAGATGTCCTCGTACTCCTCCACAACCTTGTCCATCTGTAGTTGTCGTGCAGAGGGACCTCGTCTGGAGGCCGCGGCCACTGTCTTCTTCTTTCCTTGAGGGTGTATCATCAGGAAAACAAATTTCTTGGTTTTGGAAATGATCTTACTGCATTGTTTTGCAGTAATCAAAGAGATGGCGGTAGGTGGTGCTACCTCTGGTATCCTGTACAACTTATTTCCCAATGTAATAATAACAGCATGGGGCCTTGATTCATACACAGCATGTCGCTTCCACAAGTATGGTTGTCCTAGTAATACATCACAAACTTCAAGGGGAGCAATGTCACACAATACCTCATCCGTGAAGGGCTTGATGTTGTATGGAAGGCGACACTGCTGGCTCACGCGAAGATCTCGTCCTTGGTGAAGCCACCCAATGGTGTATGGTTGTGGATGTGTTGTGGTCGGTAAGCCCAACCGCTTCACGACATCTACCGAAATGAGGTTCTTTTGACTCCCGCTATCAACAATGAACTGTATCGGGGAGCCCTTTACCCACATCTGGGAGTGGAAGAGACGCTCCTCCTCCTTTGGATCTTCGGGTTCATTTTTTTGGATCTTTGTGGTCACAACAGTGGCGCTGGGATCCGCATCAATGATCTGCTTCCCTTTTTCATTCCCCTTATCGGGTTCTGACTCAGAGTCGGAACATGCATCTGATTCTGAAACCTTTAGCTCAGCCACCAGTGACTGCTTGGCCCGACACTCACTTGTGTTGTGAGTGGAGGTCTTATGGAACTCGCACCATTTTCCAGTGTCCTTTCTCGGCTTCGCGGCGCTGTTCTTTGCTTGTATCTTCGGCTGGTTGTCTTGGGCTGTCCCGCCTTGGCTTTGTCCTTTGTTTTGTGGTTTAGGGGCACCTTTCCCCTGCTTTGGATTCACAGATCCAAAGTCTCGCTTCTTTTGTTTAAACTTCTGCTCGACCTTGACGGCATATCGGTATGCTGCGCCGAGCGAGGAGATGTTTAGGAATTGTATTTCTTCTTGGATGTACTTGTGCAGGCAGCCACGGTATTTGAGTATCAAATGTTGCTCCGAATCCTTGATACCCAACTTTGTGCGAAGGGTATGGAAAAGATTGGTGAACTCCGGCACGTCTTTGTCCCTTCCCTGCCGCAGCGTGGTCCACTTTATGTATTCATCCTCATAGCTTCCAACAGGGTAGTACTGCTCCTTGATGGCATCCCGAAACGAATCCCAGGTGGGTGCGGCTGAAAATAGTGAGCCAGTACTTTCATCCTTCTGCTCGCAGTAGGTTTCCCACCAGTCCTTGACGTGGGGGTCTGCTTTGAGAAGAGCAAAAACAATCTTTTCCCGACTCGAAAATTCATGAACAGAAAAATAACCCTCTAGCAGATTTAACCATTTATCTACGACATCTGCGTCTATCTGACCCTCAAATATGGGGATTTCAAATTAACTTGTACCTTAAAGGGCGTGGCATTTCTAGAGTAGCTGCTGGAAGCCGATGCGTTGCTTCTGGGTAGCTGCTGAAGGATCTGGGCAAAGCTGTCCATCATCGCGTTCCATTGTCGCTCGAGGGCTTCTTCGAGCAAGATTTTGATGGGATCTCCTGCCCCCTCGTCTTTCTTCTCGTCCACCATGGGAGGCCGTCGGGATTTGCAAGGCTGGTCTTGCAAAGGTTCAACCAGTTCAAGCCCTAACTCCTTATATCCCGACCTTGTTGGGGACATGCAAAGAAAAGCAGAGAAAAAGCAGACTGCTCTGATACCACTGATCCAGATTTAAACAGGAACGCAACAAATTACAGAGACAACCATATACACAAAGATGCAGCGGAAATAATACTTCATTTCATTAATGGAAAATACTGAAATATGCTTACAACCAGAAATGGAAATAAACCAGCTAGGGCGATGGTAGCTTATCTCTGAGAAGAGATGTGATGGCTACATGCCTCTGAACTGTATTACAATGAGGCTCGAAGGCCTATTTATTGTTGAGAAACAGTGGAAAAACCCTTAACATTCCAAAACCTAATCCATAGAAGATGAAACGCCAAACTATGGGCCCCGTTTGGGTTAAGTTGGTACATCAACTTCCCGGGGTCGTAACTTTGGCATACGATCTCCGTTTGATGCATACAATAGCTCGTTAGAAAGATCTATCCGAGCACTATCATTGTTGGAACGGGCAACATCCGTCCATTCCATGGACCCATGTTGCCCCCGGATTCCCCAAAAAATGTCGTTTAGGGCCTCAAAACGGCTCTGAAAGTTCAGGACCCGAAAAACTGCTAAAAATAGTAAGTTGTGCTACAATTAAGGAAACTGAAAATGCTGAGAAGAACAATGGTGGGGGTCCAGGTGGACTTGGCAGGTGGCCACCAATATCTACCTGGATCACATAGTAACTCAACTTTACTCTTCTCAATAAGAAAAATATGTAAATAAATGTGAGAAAATTCAATTTAATAAGCTTGAGAGGGGCATTGTGACCCATATAGTTTACCTATTGATGAGTCTCATCAACTGCAGTAATTTCACCATTTGAAAGTAGATGGTTTTTGTTGGATGCATTTATCATGAGTATAGGTCGGTTATGCATTGGTTATGCATGTCAGTGTTTGTACGTATCGTGTATGCATGCATATAGTCGATATGTTAATTATGCATACATTGATATGGGTGTAGTTTTCATGCATAACCTCATGATGTGTGGTTCATATGGTCATTCATTGATGACTGGGCTATGGTTATGATGATATTTATATGTTGTTATGATTATGTTTATACATGTATTGTGCTAATCTGGCTGATCTTGGGATGATATATCCGCCCCGAACTATACAAAGGTATTTTGATTATATTTGTATTTCGGTTTAGCTAACATGGTATGCTTTGCAGGAAGAAAACAAAAAAGATAACTAGCAAGATGGTAGATTATAGTTCCCGAGACTCTCCCTATGGGTTAGATGAACAGTGTGGTGTTGGGAATTATTTTGACTTAGCAGCAACATTAAGAAGCTTGAAGTAATAATTAAGGAGTCGTAAGGCAGATAACTATAGAATCATGTAGGCACAAGAGAAACAAGCAGAAGTCAACACAATAATCCTTCAAAGTTTGTCAAACTTGCAGAGATAGGGACCACTTCATATCAGCCATGGACATGAGAATAAGACTAATGAGGCATATGGAAGTAGATATCATGGTACACACATGTTAGATAGAGACGCCACAGTTAGAGAAGGAATGTTATTGAATACTCCAGATCAAAGAGGTGATGAGCACATGTACTATTCTAGTTCTAGTTTTGACAGGAACTATGATGATCATCATTATTATCCTTATTGGAGGAGTGAAAAGGATATTTTCTGGATGAGTTTAAGAAAGCTAAGACACCTACCTTTGATGGAGATTTGAAGAAGTGGAAGGATGCAGAGGCTTGGTTACTTGGGATGAAGAAGTTCTTTGAGTTTGATAATTACACAGATAATATGAAGGCCAGAGTAGCTATCTTCAACCTGAAAGGTAAAGTAGACATCTGGTGGGAAGAGGTGAACTAGGTTAGAGACATCACAATAGAATATTTGAGTTTGCATGAATTTGAGAGACTTTTTAGGAAGAATTACTTTTTAAAGAGGTACTACGACAAAAAAGCCAAGGAATTCTATGAGCTAAAAATGGGATCGATGATAGATGAGGATATACCACTAAGTTATTGGAGCTATTGAGGTATGTACCATATCTTAAAGATTAAAAGGCTAAATTTCATAGATTTTTTAGTGGATTTCCATTAACATTTAAGGACCGGATTGAGTATTATGAGCCTCGGTCATTGGAGGAAGTTATTGGGAAATTGAAGCACTATTTTGAGTAGTCAAAATGTAAGACGAAATCTCAACAAGGTTAGAAAGGGAAAGAAAAAGCTAAAGGTAAATGACAGCTGAAAATAACAAGGCCTCATAATGTAGAAGAGAAAGATAATGTTGCACTATACAAGAAGTTCAATTTTGCTAGACATGGGCATGGGTCACAACAACAAAATAAAGGTGATGGTACTAGATGGTTGGGGTGTTGGATATGTGGTAAAGAGTATGTCAAGAGAGATTATCCGTAGTATCAGGGTGGTATGCGTTAGATTTACAGTCACATGAGGTGCATATTATTGGGGATGTCAGGCATAACATTCCTCATATTTATGCTCCTCGTATTTATGCAACATTGGATAACAAGCAGGAAGATCACCATGAATCTATCATTGATATGGATGAGAAGCTTTGTGATCAAGTTGTTTCTATTTTGATTGACCCTGGATCTAATTATAGTTATATTAGTCCTGAATTGGTGGATAAGTGTGGTTTGAATAAAGAAGTGCATGCAAAATCTTGGTTAATATAGATGACTACATGTACAGAGAAGAGAATTCATCATTAGGTAAGATCTTGGGAATTTGAACTGAATGGTATGCCTACATCAACACATTTGAATGTATTGTCGTTGGGGATCATACAATATGTTTTTGGGTATGGAATGGTTGTATTTTCATAGGACCAAGGTGGATTGTTATGACAAAGCCATTGGGTGCTTGGATGACAATGGAGAACAAAGAATATTACAGGGTAAGAAGAAGGAAATATCAGTTAGGATGGTGACAACTATGCAAGAAAAGTGTAGTAGCAGAAAATGGTGTGTATTATTTGCAATACATATCTCTAGTGACAAAGGTAAGGAGGATGAGGATGCAGAGATATTGAGTAGGTACCTGATATGTCAACAATTTTAGAATGTATTTCCAGTAGATATTTCAGAGTTGCTGCCTCATAGAGAAGTGGACTTTTCTATTGAGTTGGTACTAGGGGAAGCACCAACATCAAAGGCACCATACATGATGAGCACTCCAGATTCAGTAGAGTTGAAATTGAAGTTAGAAGAAATTCTTGACAAGGGATACATTAGGCCAAGAGTATCGCCTTGGGGTGCACTAGTATTGTTTGTGAAGAAAAAGGAATATACTCTCAGATTATGCAATGATCATAGGCAGTTGAATAAGGTTACCATCAAGAACATGTAACCATTACTAAGGATTGATGACTTGTTAGATCAGTTGAAGGGAGCAACAATAATATCAAAGATTGATCTGAGATCTAGATATCATTAGGTACACATTAAAGAAGAGAACATCTACAAGGAATCTTTCCAGACCAGGTAAGGGAATTATGAGTTTGTTATAGTTCCATTTGGTTTGACTAATTCTCCAGCTACCTTTATGTTGTTGATGAATAGTGTGTTGTGTACTTATCTTGAATTTTTTTATTGTATTCATTGATGACATCTTGATATATCCTGAGAATGAGGAAGAGTGTGTTGAGCATTTAGTAGTAGTATTGAGATTGTTGAGAGAGCATCAATTGTATGCTAAGCTCAATCAATGTAGTTTCTTTCAAACAGAGGTGCATTACTTGGGACATGTTGTTTATAAGGAAGGCATAACAGTGGATCCATAGAAGATAAGGGTTATCATGGAGTGGGAAACTCCTAGAAATGTGGAAGAGGTAAGATCATTTATGGGGTTAGCGGGTTATTATAGGAGGTTCATCAAGAAATTCTTCCAGATTGCATATCCTATTATGTCACTATAGAGGCAAGGTAAGAAATTTGAATGGATAGAGGAATGTGGAACAAGTTGGGAGAATTTAAAGTAGTTATTGAAAAATGCTCCAGTTTTAAATATTGTAGATCCAGACAAATATTTTGTGGTATTTATAGATGATTGCAAGGGAGCACTTGTTGGAGTCCTTATGCAGGAGGGACATGTAGTGTGATAAGCGTCACATAAACTAAATGAGCATGAGCAAAACTATAGGACTCATGATATTGAGTTAGCAACGATCATTCATGCGTTGAATATGGGGAGGAAATATCTTCTTGGAAGGAGGTTTGTATTAATGGGTGATCACAGTGGGTTGGGGTACCTATTTGACTAACCAAATTTGAATGCTAGGAAACCTAGATGGTTGGCCATGATTAGTGAGTTTGAATTTGAGATCAGGTACATCAAGGGTAAAGAGAACAAGGCTACAAATGCTCTTAGCAGGAAAATATAGGTAAATCACATTACAACTATGAGTTCTTATGGGATAGATCTATAAGATTAGATTTTAAAGGCAGGTCAACATGATAATAGGTACATGGAGCTTAGACACAGGTTACAACAGAGTAAAGGTACAGGTACAGGTGCACAGGATGTGGACTATTATCTCTCAGCAGATGGCTTGATCATATTTAGGGACAAGATATATGTGCCAGACAATAGTGAGCTCAAGAAGATTATCTTCAAGGAGTTTCATATGAAACTGTATTTAGGACAAAAAGGATATCAGAACACATTGATCGTAGTGAAGAAGTTCTATTATTGGCAAAATATAAAGAAGGATGTGGCAGAGTTTGTGGCTAGGTTCTTGGATTATCAGTAAGTGAAGGCAGAGTGTAAGCACTTATGTGGATTACTATAGCCTATTTCAATTATAGAGTGGAAATGGGAGGTCATTTCCATGGATTTCATTAAAGGTTTTCTAAGGACATCTAGACAACATGATTCCATCATGGTTGTGGTGGAAAAGTTAACAAAGGTAGCACACTTCATTCCAGTGAAGTCCACATATTCAACCAGTGATGTAGCACATGTCTTCATAAGAGATGTGATCAGATTGCATGGTGTTTCAAAGAATATTGTGTTAAAAAAGGATGCTAAGTTCACTTCTATATTCTAGAAAGAGTGTTTGAGTTTTTGGGTACAAAGTTGGCCTTCATCGTAACTTATCATCCGCAGACAGTTGGGAAGACAGAGAGGGTCAACCAGATATTGGAGGACATTTTGAGGATGTATGTGATGCACCAACATAGAATATGAGAGGAGTATCTTCCATTGGTCAAGTTCAATTATAATAATGGCTATTAGGAGTCTTTGAGGATGAGCTCATTTGAGGCACTCTATGGGCGGAGTTGCAATACTCCCATCAATTGGAGTGATCCAGTGAATGGGTGTTGATTGGACCAGATATATTGGCAGAGATGGAAGATGAAATGCAGGTAATCAAGAAGAATTTGAAGACAACACATGACATACAAAATAGTTATACAGATCAAAACATGTTGTTTAAGGAGTTTTAGGTTGGGGAACATGTGTACTTGCGCATCAAGCCCAATAACAACTCCTTGAGGATTGGATCATGTTCCAAGATGGCACCTTGGTTTTGTGGACCTTTCAGGATCCTTGAAAGGATTGGACCAGTAGCCTATTGACTTGCACTTCCTATGACAGTGAAAGTCCATGATGTTTTCCATGTGTCATTGCTTAAGAAATATGTTAAAGACGCTGATTGTAAAATTTACTGGTATGTATTACAGGTGGAGACAGAAGGAGAATTCTAGTTGGAACCTCAGTGCATTTTGCACAAAAATATTCTCATGCTATGGAACTAAGAAATCGAGCAGGTTAAAGTGTAATGGAAGCACTTTGGGGCCAATGAAGCTACATGGGAGATGGCAGATCAAATGCAGGCTACATATCCTTCTCTATTCACTAGTTGAACGAATGTCCTTGACATATGTCTTTGGTGCATTCTTGGTATATGTTATTGATATATGTATTTGGTATACCATGAGTTGTGTTATAAAGCTCCAATAAGTGGTATGGGTGTCATGCTATTATGGTTATCATGTAGTTATGTTATCATGTTGGTTTGCTTCTCAGCAGGTTGATCATTGTAAATAATACATTGAGATAAGTTATAAAGCTCCATATGCATTATGTTTTGCTTTCAACAATCTTGTTGGTTGTAGGTGTCATTGAACACTGAGAACGATGTTCCCCCAAGGGGGAGGGTCTTGTAACATCCCTGGTGAAAATCACATGTAATAAAATTTAATAAAGGAAAAATAATAACCACGATTATGTGACACTTATTCCAAGTTGAATGGTGGGAAAGACATCCTAGTGTGGGTGTTCATTTGGTTTATTATGGCTAAGGAAATTGGAAAAGGCAATGACAAAGGCTTTGGAATGTCAAAATGGCATTAATTGGCATTTTATTTATGAAAATAAAGGAAATTAGGAGAAAAGGAAGGTGAAAGGTCATAGCTTGCATGTGACAAGGAAAATGAAGGAAAATAATGGAAAATGAAGAAATAAAGGCAATTTTTAGGATTAGTTGGTACCATTTTGTCAGTTTAGTTTTGGAGCTCTCTCTATATTCTCTCTCTCTCACACTCTTAGACACTTAGAGTTTTCTTGGAGCACTTTAGCATTGGATCAAGAAAAGAAAAGAAGGAAAGAGGAAGTAAATATCAAGAAATGAAGAGTAGGATATAGCAGCTACAACGAGATTACTTGCAGGTATCAATTTGCATGTTTGATTTCCTTGCTAGATTTAGCATGCATGGGTATGCATGTATGTTCTTGGTTCTCTTGCTATCATGGGCATGGGTTTTCCTAGGTATGATAGTGTTTTTCAGCCTAGACTTTCCATTTCTAGATAATCATGGTGTGGTGAGTTCTTTTATATGTTGTTGAGTTGGATTGTCAGATGGACTCGAAGCTGAGTGGGGTGGTCCCAGGATTATGTAACTACCCTCCTCCCACATCTACCTAATTAACCAACCAATTCGGGTAAACATGTGATGAGAGGCTACTATGATAGGTTTCAACCTCCTTGGTGACCTTAAGGAAATGGAATTGTGGAAACACATCAACCATACCTTCCACATCAACAACATCACTCCCAGTAGGCAACCCATCCACTCAGGCATCCTGCCCCTGGGTCCCACTGCGTTTTTATACCTCTTAACCTCTATACACTCTCATTCTATTGGAATTCCAATGTTTAGGGACCTCTAGACGCTCTCACAAGTCTGCAAGCCAATGTCTAGGGGCTTTTCCAAGTAGACTTGTGCCAGCGTCCACGAAATTTAAGGCACTTTTCTAGCCTAGAATTCTCGCCACTGCCTAGAACTTGATGTAACTTTTAGAATCCATTAAAGAAATGATGACAAGAATAATAAACCAAAATCAACCTCATGACTAGGCCTGACCATCCCCAACTGGGGTTGACATTCTGTCAAACACTTGGCATCAATACAATCTACAGATCTAGGATACAAGACAAAACATGAACGACTAAAAAATATTAAGAAACATGACAAGAATGATCACCACCTTCTCCCTTGAAGTTATATCATCAATTAGGTCTTGCATCCATCATTTTAACAATTAAAAGTAAATACATGAAATAATCATGACATGAACTAGTCAATTAACCATGATTATAACCAACATAAAACCATGTAAATAACAAAGATATAATAACCATTAAATACACATAAAAACAAGTGAAAAAACAAGAAAAATTAGCTTTCATTAATCATAGGCAAATCCAACTAGGTTTGAGACTTCCACGTACCGCCCAACGGTAGACATGGTTGAACCAAATCTTTCTTTCAGCCAGTCATCTCCATGCCATATTCCAAGCATGAATGTGGGATCTCATGGATAAACAAATGAAAAAAAAACTAAATGAATCTAGAGGTTAAACTACCTCCACCCTCACCAAACTGCGATCACACCAAAACCGGTGATCCGATCACAGAACCAAACTAAACTTGGAATGCCATTCGGAATCCATCACTATCCTTGAGAATTTCTTCGTCTCCTTGTCTCTGAGCCTTTAGCGCAATTCAGTCCCAAATCACTAGGCCCTAAACCAAGACTAGCCTCTCACGATTTACGCAATAGAAACCCATATCACTAGGCCCTAAATTGAGACTCCTCCCTCAGGCTTTACCATGTATCCCATCAAAAAACTGGTCAAGGGATTCCTAGGTGTTTGGGAATGAACCTTGAGGCCACCTTCGCCATGAATTTTGAAATCCATATAGAAAATCCAAAGCTAAAAACTCAGATAAACATCTCAACACACCATGGCATCTATAAAAGGAAATGCTAGGATGAAAACCACTGTCATAACCTGACAAAACGATGCCACTGACAGCAAGAGAACCATACACCAACATGCAAAGCCATGCATGTCAAAACCGACTAGGAAATCACATGTGCAATATGTTACCTACAAGTATTCCTGCTAAAGCTGCTTGATCCTACTCTTCCTTGCTTGATCCTTTCTTTTCTTCCTTTCCCTTTGCTTGTTTTTCCTTCCTTGATCCAATGCTAGAGTGCTCCAAGAAAACTCTAAGTCACCAAGAGTGAGAGAGAGAGAGAGAGAATAATGAGAGAGCTCCAAAACTTGAATTGAGAAAAGGTTACCAACTGATCCTTAGAAGCCGTTTTATTAATGAGGCCTTTACTTTTTCCATTTTCCATTATTTTCCTTCAATTTACTCCTCACATGCAACCTGTGACATTTCAACTTACTTTCCTCCTAATTTCCTTTATTTTGATAAATAAATGTGCCTAAAATGCCTTTTTGCATTTTAATACCTTTGCCTTAGCCTTTAGACATAAACACATTCAGTGATTCCCACTAGGATATCTTTGCCCAACATTAAGCTTGGAATACATGTCCCTTAATCATGGTCTTATTTTGCCTTTATTAAATTTTATTACATGAACTTTTCACTAGGGATGTTATAGAACCCTCCCCCTTGGGGAAAATCATCCTCAGTGTTAAACCACACCAAGACCTCAACAAAACTGTTGAAAAGCAAACATACTGCTTGTGGTGAAGTAAAATTATAAGTGCGGACACGAACATATTCCTCTAGCCTGATAATGGGTGTAGCCACAATAGATACATTCTGTGGAAGATTTCCTTAGGCTAGAATCAATCAAGAGGGCCTACCTCTTGGTCACTTATCTTGCTTGATGATGTCCTCGCTTTCTCACTCTAGTAATCTCTCGCTTCCTTCTTCAAGCTCTTGAAACAAGTAAACAACAACAACACACAAACATAATAATAGACAAATTGCAATTCAACCTACTTAATGATTCAAGAAGCATTAAGACATGAATATGTAATATTACAAAACATGTAGGAAATCAATTGATAGTTTCATATATTAATATCAAAGAGAGATTACAACCATTTGTCATGACGTCATAGTCTTCCTCTGACAAGACCGGGTTCCCACACACTTCTGCTAGGACTCCATGATGGCTTCAAACAACAATAGTTTAAAGGCTCTTCCCTTTAGGCTTCAATCCAAACCAAACACACTTCTCCCTCACACAACTAGATGGCTACAACTAGTAATAGCTTGCTTGTCTAATCAAAATAGTATACTCACACTCAACCAACACTCTAACTAGCTTGTGTTTGGGAAGAAGGGAGGTTTATATAGGAAATATGGATGGGAGATGGATCCTATTCTCATGGGAGAAGAACTTATCCCTTGAGGTAGTTCCATCATTATAGGGGAAAGGAGCCCAAACTGTCATCCTCGACCCCATCCGGCCAAACCATTTACTAGACTTCCATTACGAAGCTTCTAGAGTTGGAAGCTTTGGCTCTAATTTAAAAAACTTTCCATAACAAGACCAACTCGACTGGAACATAGCTCAGTCGCACCAGTCGGCACGAGGAATAGTTCTAATATCTGCACATCAACATGGGGGAGACAAAGGTCATTAGTGTCAGCCTTGTAAATTGGGAAAAATATAAGTTTTAGGGGAAATGGTGCAAAAGGGAAATGATCTGCTCATGAAGAGGGACACAATGGGAGTTTATCCATGAAGGAAAAGCATGCGAGGTTCACTGTAGAGGTCCTCCAGGATCAAGGAATGAGGAGTATAGGGATAGAAAAAAAATGTTGTGTAATAGATGCCCCCTAAAGCGTGAAGGCCGAGCCAGAGTGAGGGATGAAATGCTTTATAAATCAGTGCGGGGAACTGGTCTATCATCGGAAAACCTACAAGAAAGTACAGATACATATATATAACCTGAGATTTCTGTCAAATGATGCATGAATCATGGCATGGATGCAACCATCCAAAGAATGATCATGTAAATGGATCCAGGTATGGGCGCAACCATCCATTAAAGAGGATCATAACAAAACCAAGGTATGGTCGTATCCAACCATCTAAAAGAGACATGCATATCATCATAAACCATGTCACACCACTTCGCAACCTGGACTTGTGTGATCTGAGTCCAGGGTCTTGTGCTCCAACACGACCTGATCAAAGTACAGATTCTAGCATGCGAATAGATGTGTTGACGTCGAACATGATAGAAAGTTGCTTGATTACCAGTCAATGATGTAAACTATTAACAAGCGTGAGAGGAAACACCAATAATGACAATGGCCCTCAAGGTACTATTAGCACAATCCACGGAATGTGAATATAGGAATTGAAGTCGAACACACATGAAATCACTCGACTAAAATCCAATGATGTGAACTTGTTGTTGAGTGCAAAGAACTTGCCATTAAGGCATGCAAGCTCTAGGTACTGGAAGGGAGTCTCTCGATCAAGTTCCTAGATAATGAGTTGAAGTCGATAGAAAGCAACAGTGTTAAAGGAGGGTCATAATGAATCCCACATCATTGACGTGAGACAAGAGGATGCAAAATGATTTTGGATGATACAGAGAATCAGGGGTAAGTGTAACTGCAGAAGGACAACTCTTGAATATATCGACGATACAACTGGAAGTTTGGAAACTTTTGGATCCATAGGATCGGTGGTCATGATGATGTGGCAAAGATCAGATGGAAGGCAAAAATGAACAGCCCAAACCAAGGAAGGTCAATGATGCAAAGGAGGATGTCCCAACTCGACATGAAGTAAAGAGTGTCATGTTCAAGAGTGAGTTGCCAACATGACTAATATATTTCCAAATTTTTTCCCCGCCATTTTTGGAGAGTACCCCAGTTATTTTTTAATCGCAAGCTTGAAGGGGATAGCATATGCTTGCACTGTAAGTTCATCCTTTGGATGAATCCGATCTAATAAGTTTAGTGAGCCATAGGAAGGAGAAGCTCTTGTTCGTCATGGCAACAAGTCTGATGTCATTTAATAGTTTAACGAGTTCGAAAAAGGTGTAACTCAGTATCTTTTTCATGTTTAGAGAGTTTGAAAAAGACATGTAAAATAAAACTCCACATGGTCCCTTTTCGTATATTTGTGTCTCTCAAGCCTGAAAAGGTAGAAAACAATACTTGAGAGAATCGCTTGACCATTTTAGTCAAGGATTACCTTTTTTGTAAATAGTGCATCCTATCCTGAAAAAAGGGTAAACTTATACTAGGCGCCTGACATTTCACATCCATTAACGAGTTCGAAACAAGGGCTCAACCATCTTTTCACTTTTAAAGGGTCGGAAAAGAGCTAAAAGTGGACCCTATTTAACGAGTCAAAAAGGGAAAAAATACTTGGCAATCTTTTCATATGAGTTTAATGAGTCAAGAAAAGAGCTGAAATGTGACACATCATCATCGCCAAACATCCATCACCTGTTGTTGCACAAGTAAAGCAAAGTGTATTATCGATTCCTTGATGTAAAATAGGTAAAAAAATATTTACAAAACCTGATATTTTCATGAAAAAAATGAATAAAAAGGGAAAAAGTAAATATACTTTTACCATTTACCATTTTACCTTTGCAGTGAAGACATTTTACCCACTTTTTCCCTAGTTTTTCCAGAGTAGATTGTAGGAGATCCGGGAGGTCAATTGATGAGCCGTAAATTCCAGGTAATAGTCGAAGACCTGAGCTCCATTTTTATGCCATTCATTTATGTTTTTATCCACTTTTTTAGATTTTTAGGGAGGTTTTTGAGAAATTTTTTCACGCTTGGTCGGTGCGATCTCCAGGCACGGGATCATGCCGACTGAGGGTGATTTGCATAACCATTCGCACCGACCGGTGAGAATGTTTCTAAAACGGGCATGCCAATGCTGTGAATAGGGAAAAACAATTTTTTCTCAAGGACTGACTATTAAAACTTGAATTTTATGTGCGAAAATTGATAATTGACTCAAATTAATGGCTTTTGCAGGAGAGAAATTGCAGAAAATGGTGGATTGGAAGGAAAGGGAACACGAAGATGTTGACACCTAGGCATTGAATGATCCAAATTACTTGGAGGATTTGAGGGCTTGCAGGCTACTCAAATTTTTCCTTACACCAGGGATGCGGGCCCAACCCGAGTTTTTTCGATACTTGATAAGCCTTTGGGACATCAATCGCGAGATTTTTGTCATTGGAGACCAGGAGCTGGAGTTGACAACTTCAGATATCTACTTCATCACTGGACTGTCTCGTAGAGGTGAGCCAGTGAACTTGTATGGGCCACGTCCGATCGGGGCAAGCATATCTTCCCTGCTTACTGAACACTGCCTTGAGGCCCTGAGGTCCAAGAGTGGTAAGATAGAGGTTTCCGGTGTGCGGTATTTGACACTGAGGGTGTTTCTATTGACTATCAATAGAGTGGCGAAGTCCCAGGCAGAACATGAGACTAACAAGTCGAATTTCCTTTATGCTATTGACTGCATAGCTCCTAGAATCTTCAACTGGGCAGAGGCCATGAAGATGAACATCAAGCGCTAGTTGTTCAAGGCCAAGGCAGCGAATCTGAAGCAATTTGGCTTCGGATTAGTACTTGTGACCTTCTTCCTAGAACGAGTGTCATTGTTCTAGTATCAGTTGACTGAGGTCGATCCTCCAGTGCCACGCGATCCATAGATGGCTCACTGGAGTCATCTAATGCCCAGGATCACTGGGGGTTAGCATATGTCATATCGACCTGCATTCTTATCATGGCTACGACGACAAAAGATCGTCATGGAGGACTGGCCATACATCGGCACTGATTTTCATGGAGATCCAGATATGTCCTTACCAGATGGAGAGGACTTCGATGACGAAGGTAAAAAATAAAAACTTTTTGATTTTGATGTTTTTTAATTGTTTTTGGTATATGCATGCTTATAACATTTCTCTTTTTTATGAAAATGTTGGACCAGAGCAGCCAACCGGGATGTCCTTGATAGCCAGGTACATCCCTCTTCTTATTGATGTTGTCACCCCTTATTAGGAAGGGTGCGATAATGAGGAGGAGATTGCAAGGAACCTTGAGCGGTTGAATCATGGTATCCCGGAGTATGCTCCGATAGGAGACATGCCTCGACGATACCAGAGGCACATAGTGGGAGTCTCAGATCAGATCCACCGACTGCTGAGTCGGGTTGCACGAGCTGTCTGTGCTACCATGACCACCACACTAAGTAGTTCCGAGGTCCAACACTTACATATTTTTTGAGGCCTGCGTGCTACGGATGTATGAGGCCTGCGAGCCGCTGATGTTATTATAGATGTTAGTGTCGGTCATGATGCCCTCCATCAGTGATCAAAAAATCTCTTTGCATATGCATAAGTAGGTGTCTCATCAATGTCAGTTTTGCATTCCATTAGGCATGCCATAAAACTGATGGAGGAGCTGGTCCTTGTTCCCTTCTTGGCTTTGCTGGATCAGGTCATATCCGTTAATCAACTTGTGTCACACTTGTTTTGTTTTGTCTTGAAGTCCAAAGCCTTAGGTCTAGGGTTTCAGTCAAATGTCATTGCAAGATCATGAGTCAGAGGTCCATGATTCCCCAGCAAGCCAGAAGGAGGTATGTAAATATGTTTCATTGATATTTTTCATCATGTACAGCTTTTTTATACCTTGGATTTAAAAACCCTGTTTTTAAAGCCAAGGTCATGTCAATTTTGTAAAGCAATAAGGAAATTTCAAAAATTATTCAAAATGCCGGCAATAACCCTGGTCTCCTCCCTAGAATCCATCAGATGGTCTACCTGCAAAAAGAACGGAGCTAAAACACCCAAAAGATCAAATTCAGAACAAAGGAAAACTCAAAACAGTGTTAAAAGAAAGTGTCAAGGCAAAACATTAGAAAGTGGGTTTGGTAAGTAAATTTTTTTTAAATTGAGCTTATAAAGAGTCAAATTCCCTCTCAATACCCTCATTGTGCATCCAAAGAGCTTGCAAGAAGAAGTGAGAGGGCGAAGAGGCGAAAGGAGGCAAAGTGCAGAGAAATTGAACCAATTTCAGGTGCGCTACCCGTCAGAGGTTGTGCGCTACGTGTTGGGCTGTGCGCTACCCGTTAGGCGCCTCCCAGCAGTGGTAATTTGTAACAGGCGCTACGTGTCAGGCTGTGCGCTACCCGTTGAGTGCCCTGCGCTACTCGTCAAGCTGTTAACACCAAAACCGCCCCAAATTTTGTCTAATCGCCCTCTAAGTTGCAAAATCGACCGAGGTAGGGTCTATACACTTGATGAATTGATGAATGGTGAATAATGAGCTTTCATTTATATTTTTTATCACTAAGAATGCAAAGAAAATAGATTTTGGTGATTGCTTGTCAATGTAGGCATAATGCTAGGGTTTGGTGTTTTCTTTTCAAGGTTTTAATTTCCCATTTATGCTCCCTCCATGTTTCCCCATTGATTTCACAATTGTCATCATATGTCTCTATCTTATCTTATTTGCAAAGAATATGAAATTTTCCTCCTTCCAAGTATCAAACCCTACCCCTCCCTAAACACATTCCCAAAACCCTAAATACCCTCCATTGTGATGTAAAAACACACACAGCAAAAAGAACAAAATGCTATGAAAGAAAAACAAAATGATTATGTAAAAAAAAGAAAGCAATATGATGATAAAATTCCAAAACAAAAAATAAAGAAAATGTGGCTATGTATATAAACAAAAGCAAAGGAAATATTGCTATGTATATTTGATCAAAACTAATGTTGCTGTGGTCCTAAAAAGCAAAAACCATGTTTTCCCTTTTTATCCCCTAATATCCTTGTCAATAAAACCCCTTTTCCCTTTTGACAAAATGTCAATGAAGCCCTTTTCCCCTAGCCTCAAATGTACATGAACCCCTTTGAAAAAACAGAGTGTGCCTTATGATGTACAATGAAAGACAGAAATCAAATGAGCGAGTTATCTATGCTGTCCCATTCCCCTGTTAAGCATACATGTCATTTCCCTTGGTTATTATTATCCATGTTACCCAAATAAAAACATTTCTTTGCAAATGATTTCCCGCTGATTAAGATGAGATTATATGTTTGACAGTTTGTGAATTGTCCCTTGAAAATTCCTTGTTTTCATATGTTTCCCTTTCCTTGTTAAAAAAAATCCCCTCCCCTAACATTTCCTTCATGTTTTTTTCCCCTTGAAAACAGCATACAACTCAGCATTTTTGCAGGCAAGGGCAGCAGTTTAATTTGTCTATTTTCTCCACTTTGCTCAAAAGCACCATGTCAACCACCGAGACCTATGAGCAAGGTGATGACCAGTCTTCTTCTACAGAGGTTGAGGTACAGCGGAGGCCTCATAGGGGGGGCAAAGGTGGTCGTCCAAAGAGAGAGGAACCCACCTCATTGGCAGAATTGCAGGCCTGTCCTTTGGCAGTGAGTTGCTTTCGGTATATGTCATGTTTTCAGTTTTGCGAGAGGCTTGCTCAGATCCAGCACCATAGGGAGTTGGCCCAATTATTTGTTTTTCACCTTCATGATGGGCAGGTCACTCTGGCAGGTGTGAACTTTGTGTTGTATCCGGAAGTGATTTCAGAGGCTACTGGGATACCAAATGTGGGTGAGGTGTGGCCCAAGCGCAAAGTGTTGGATTATGTTCATTTTGAGCCATATGTCATGCCAGCCTTCATGAGACACTTGTCGGGGGTTTTTCCTTTCAGATTTCTCTGGAGGGAGTATGCTCCGATCTTGAGACTCATCATGCGTTACTTTACATGTGAGGGCAGGTTTTCACTGGTGTACTCTTATCACATCCGTCTGTTGATGCACTTCACCCGAGTGAGGATGATGAACATCCCAGTTTTCTTCTTCCAGAATATTCAGAGGATGGTGCCTATATTACAGAGGAAGACCCCAGCCTAGCAGTTTACGAGTTTATATCACTTTGGTCTCATCCAGCTCATTGTTTCCCATCAGCTGAGCCAGCAGGGCATTCCATGGGAAGAGTTCATCTCTCATGAATTCTTCACAGCGCCACCACAGCCACAGCCTGAGCCAGAGGTCATTTATGAGGAGGGAGGTCCATCTCACCAGCCAGAGATCACTGTTCCGAGACATGTAGCTTCCTCACCTCGGGTCACCTATCAGAAAGGCCCAAGGACCTTGTTTGCAGCAGCTCGGCGAGTACTTTCTCCACAGCAGGTGGAAGGGGTCTCGCCTTCATCTTCAGATCAGCGAGTGTTATCTCCACATCAGGTGGAAGGGGCCTCGCTTTCTTCATCAGCACAGGAACTGCAGAGGGGCAAAGAGCCCATGATTCATGAGGATCCAGTGATTGATCTCGAGGCCAGTTCTCCTAGCCAACAGGCGAAGGAGATCATTCAACATCTTAGGGCTGAAAATAATGTTTTACAGAGGAGACTTGAGGGTGCCCAATGGACCATCACCTACCTGGAGCAGCGGAACAAATAGTTAGAGGAGGAGAAAGTACTTGATGAGTTATGGAGGATTCGTACTGACCGAGTCCTGAACCGAAGACGACCCGGTGATCTATTGCCTGCTGAGAGAGAATCCATGATCATCCGGGTCAATGCACACTTGGAGAAGCTGTTGGCTAAGGCCAACCAATAGAAGAAGCTACTGAGAAACATGAAAAATCATTATTGGGCAAGGATGCATGTTTGCAAGGCGAAGATGAAAATATTCCAAAGAAGGTTGACTGAAGTTCTTGGGAAGAATAAGAAGGCCAACCCACTCCGTATCTTGGCTGAGGCTTCTCTCACTCACCATGATACTCATTAGCCTCTTCCTAGCAGCTAGCACAAGAAATTTTGAAAGTTTTGAGGCATTTTTGGCATTTTTGGGAAATTGACAGGTTTTGGCCTTTTAACGGGTAGTGCCCCGTGCGCTACACTACATGGGGGAAACTCAGAACAGGAAAAACTTAGCATTTTTGGAATTTTCATGCAAATTTACACCTACCTATGGATGGACTTCAATTTTTATGGAGATTTGGGCCTCCAAAAGGTCAAAACACATGCAAATTTTGACTTTCTACCCCTATTTTGAGTTGCAGAAAGCTGTCTTGGGAGAATTGAGTTTTGAGGGGACAAATGGACTCCAAATTCAAAAATTCTGGTGGGGTTGGAAAGAAGACTCGCAGACCTTTCCAATGAGCTAGCTTGCACCTGATTTGGACACTGGGAAGGCCCTCAAACAGGCTTCTCAATGTGCGCTACCCGTCAGGCACATGTGCGCTGCATGTCAAGGAATTTTGCCTATTTTGACCAGTTCGGCCAGAAAAACACTGTTTTCACTTGGTTTAATGTTTTGGGCATGTAAATCATGGATTTTTATGTAACTTTCATGGCTCTAAGATACTTTTACTCTCCTTGATCACTTCTAGAAGTTTCTTGAATGTAAATGGTAAATATTTAATGCATGGATAGGTTTCCTAAGTTTTAGAGGCAAGTTGTTTTGACTGCCTATTATCTAGTGCTTAGTTTGGAATTAGTTGAAACAGCTCCTAGGAAGCTGAGCTCGACCCCTAGAGGTGGGGAAAGGAGTTAGATCATCTATATTATGCCTTCTCTTGCTTATTTTCATGGTTGGACTCTTGAGGGAGAAGCTCCTATTGTATATTTTACTTGTATCTCTGCAATTTGAGTAAAGGGAAGACCAGGGTTTTGCAGACATCATTGGGATTCTTGTGGACTCTTGTGTTGATGGTGTGTTCTCTTATTGTAATTGTAAGTGTGTTTATGTGTTCCATCTCTTTCTTTACTGCATCTTATTAAACAAATGAAGTGATAAAGTTTGAATTCATGCTTGCCATGCTCAGCTTTCAAATTTGTTTAATGTTTATGTTTTCCACTGTCTAGAGAGGATTCAAAGTCATTGTTTGCCCTCTTTAGCTTCTCTTTTTTCTTCTTTGATCATCCATCTCAGCTAAAGGCATCAGCACAAACTCCTACCTTGCCCCAAAGACCCACCTGCAAAAACTGAGCTCAATCCCCGCACCCTGAATTGCACTCCCTCCAATTGCCACCAAAAAACCCCAAAAACTTTAAATCAACCCTCCTTATCAGTTTACTAGCCTAATATCAATGTTCCTAATTGGGTCAGCTCATCCTATTGAAAGATCTACCGAGTTTGACCGGAGAGAGCCTTCTCATACCCCGTAGGGCTAGCTACGAGGTGAAATGGTTTGATGTTGCCTTAAAGGTTTACCTTCCTCAGCCTAGGGTGAAATCTCAAGCGCTAACAATAGACACACATTATTTTTTGGGGTTCTGATGTACCAAACATTCTCATATATATATATATATATATATATGTATGTATATGTATGTATGTTTTATTTTCCTGTCTATTATGGTACAAATGGTTTGCCTTATCTTTTACATGTTTTGTAAATGTCTATCCAACTCGTAATTAGCTAATGCATCTATCAATGTATTCATGCTTCTAGGAATATGATGATATGTAATATAATCAAAATGTCTTTCCAATAGACAAATACAAAGATAAATTCATAATATTTGAGGGTTCCTGATGGAATATTTCCCGTTGAGTTGAAGGACGACAGGCTGTGAATCCAGGTTGACAACCAATTCTCTGATGCCCAAAGTGATGGCTTTTGAGAACAGTTCGATGACCACACTGTATTCAGTAATGTTGTTGGTTGTACGACCCAGTCATATACCTTGAAGGTCAATCAAATCACTATTAGGGTCATAGATAGCCCATGCCACATATGATAGGTTCTGAGTACTACGCAAGCACCTTCGACGAAACCAACGTGAGGAGTCACAGACATCTGTAAAGCAAGAAAAGCATAGTAAATAGGAAATCTGTTTGAAAACTATAACTCAAAACCACGTTGTACAAAAATGAATCACACACTAATGTACATAAGTAACCATGCAAGATGACCTAAGCATAGTACTTCATGAGGGAATCCATGCTGGGACTCGGGTTAATTAATCAACACAGAAGGACACTAGAGTTTTACCATTGTCATGACGAGTAAGCATCGACTTGGTGAAATAATGGAGTAGAACTCATATACGGGTTTGCCCCCATGCCCCATGGGTGAGGGAGGGTTACGAGTCAGATGGAAACCCCATTGCAATAATGGGAAACTAGTGAAAACTCAGGGAGGTTGAAAATATTGAATCCATGAAGGGATAAAGGTGCCCTTAAATGAAAGATCTTGATCATGTCACGGTAAACTAACACATCAATGAGCAGCGAAGAAGAGGACTCTCTGAAAGCGGTAAACATGATTGACGGGCGACGCAGGAACGAGGATCAATGATGAGTATCGATCCATGGTCGTTCCTTGAGAGACATGATTTCCATGATACCTTCATCAGCGAGGAAGGTCTCGGCTAAGAGATCAGATGATTCCAAAGTGTCAAGCCAGGGGGATTGAGAGTACATATCGAGAGAGCTCTTTGACATATGAGAATCAAAGGATGAAGAGTTCAAAGCTGAAACAATTTCCACGTAATTGACTTCGGCAGGACTGAGCGGCATGACCTCACCCTAAGCATCAACAATATTTGGTGCAGGTGTGACCCAGGGATCAGATTTGACCAAGACCATGTTGACATAGGCAACATGAGGAGGTGGGAGTGGAAAAATTCCCATTAAGATAGAATCTTTGAAGAGACTTGACCCCACACTCTCATAGGGAGCACCAAAGTGTTTGACGTACGAAACATTGCTATCCGAGGAGGAAGAGGCAAAGAAAGACAACTGATCAACAGTAACAATCTTCCCTTGATGGGGAAATGGATCACACAAAACAAAGAGGAGGCCACGACATGCATGGCATGAGTCTAACTTCGATCAAGTAGAATATTATAATTGAGGTTGGCATCAACAATCTATACTTTGACTTGCACTGACTTTCCTTCCATGGTGATGGCAAGGTTAGGTAAGACACAGAAGGGTCACGAATCGTGCCAATTGAAAGCTTCCAAAGTGTTTGGAGACTGGTTAAGTGCAGGGGAACCAATAGCCTTCCAACATGTAGTTGACATGATGCTGGTGGAAGCACTTTCATTGATGATAGTGCAGTGGATGGTATTCTCATTAATGATTACCTGAATAAGAAAGGCAATCTGATGAGGGAGCTGTGGAACATGGTTCTCCAGATCAAAAGATATCAAATTAGAATTGGTGGATCGATGCCCCTGATAGTTGACCGCAAAGATTTTTGTTGCGATGGGCAGCTTTGGAGTACCTCGAGAGATGACATGGCTGATGGCGCCTGAGCCAAATCGTCAACAACATTGTAGTGCTGAGTGGCTTAGGTGTTGGGATTATATGAGGATTTCCGCAACACACCTTGAGAGGGTGGCCGCGTAGCGAATTAGGGTTAGGGCGCTCGATTTGCAAAGGGCCAGAACTTGGGGTAGAAGAAGAAGGTGAAACTTCTTTTTCTTTCCTAGCTACCGAAGCTGGAGTTTGATAATCTTTCGACCGGGTAGCCACATTAATGGGCGTGCTCATCATGAACACTTGAGATCCAGAGGAAGCAGATCGGGGTTGGTCTACCATTTGAGTTTGTTGAGATGGAAATGGCTCTTTAAGGATAGCAGGGGTCCCTTTGATCAGGTGACTAACTTCAGATCATCATGAACAATCCTTAGTTAGTGATCCTCCTTGCAAATGACGCATGGATAATTAGGTTTCCGTTGTGAAGATTTGCTAGCAGACGATTTGGGAGGACCCTGTTTTGGGGCATCGGCTTTAGCTTTTCCTTTGCCTTTCTTTTTCCCTTTTGAGGATTTGTCCACTGCGGTAGACTGGACAGCATAGACCTCTACAGTTTTACAAGGGCCTGGCAGATTTTGAGATGAACTATTAGGAACAACATTCGAGACTGACTTCTCTTTCGAAGAAGTTTTTATAGGGGTTTGGGATAATGAACCAATTACTCCATCAATGGGAGGAACATATGGTGACTTTGATGCTGCGGGATCAGTGATGGCCACAGAGCATTGGGTAACAACTCGTATAAGGTGCCAAACTAAGAGTAGACCAGATCCAAGTACTGGGCATGGGCAATGGCTTGCTCTTCAGTGACGCATCCACCCATAGCTATATCATGAGCAATTGGGGCTACGAATGATTTGGTAAACCATTCAGTGAGCAAATGATTAGCTATCTTGAATTTGATCAGGTGACGTCTACGTCTCCATTCATGGATATGATCAGAGATGTGTCACAATGTCTTGCTTAAGCAATGTGAGAAAATAGGTGTTAGTTTCATAACGAATCGACAACTGAAAATGCCTGAGGAAAGCCATGGATAATGAATTGAAGTCATGAAAAGTACTTAGAGGTAGCTTGATGTACCATTTTGCTGCGGCACCCCTGAGGGTTCGTTGGAAAAGACGAAGATGAATGGAATCATCCACGTACAAGTTCGACGAGCACCAAAGGTGATATGTCATCACATGGGCCTGACGATCTTCTTTTGCTTTTCCATCAAACTTTTGGAAATCACTTGGTATCTTGGACGAAACCGAAGGCCAGTATGGCAAATGAAGGATTGGATCATTTGTAAGGCACAATAAATCTAGTAACTCAAGTGTAGCCAAGAAAGGTAATTGAGTGTTAAAAGGCATGGGAGGTCGATAAGTGGGCCCATAGGGAGGAGCCCATCCCTACTAGTAAGGATTTTGGCCATATGGCATCCGAGGCTGCCCCCATTGCAGATTACCTTGACCATAGGGAGGATTCTGACCTTGAATACCTTGAAACTATCCAGGCATAGATTGCTGATAGGAAATGTATGGGTTAAAAGGCTGTTGAGCCTATTGACCTTGGACATATGGATATCAGACCTGTTGTCCTAGAACATAGGGCTGTTGAGCCTGTTGTCCCTAAACAAGAGGGTTTTGGGCCTATATTCCTTGGGCATAAGGTTGATACACTTGTTTCCATTGGAAGTAGGGGTTTTGTACCTGGTGCTCTTGGCTGGTAGGATTCTAAACCTCTTGACCTAGGACAAGAGGATTTTGTGCCTGTTGCTGCAGGACTTGACCTTGACCTTGTCCCTACAAGGGTTGACCTCGTTGATATGTATACAAGGGTTGCTATTGCCCTAGTTGGTTTTTCTGTTGCAAGGGATGACCTTGCAGTTGCAAAATTTGTCCCTGGGTTTGCAGAGGTTAGCCCTGTGAGGGTATGTGTTGAGAGGTATGTGGAGCATATTGCATCTGCTATTACGTGATCTATTGCAGTTGTTGGAAGGATTGACCTTGCAGTTATTGTAGGTGACCTTGTTGTGGCATAATCTACCCTTGCTATTGTGCAGAAAGCCATTTCTACAACAAAGGTTTCCCTTGCGGTAACAAAGGCTGCCCTAGTTATTGTAAAGGTTGTCCTTGCTGTTGCATGGGTACTTGAATAGTGCCTGGGAAATTACCAAATTGAATCTGGTCGTAACCACGCTAGATGTACTGCCCAGATTAGAGGGTATAAGGTTGATTAACCAATCCTTGAGAACCATATGGAATGTAAGGATTTTGGTATTGGACTTGAGCCTCATAGGACTGCTGATACTGAATGTTTCTTGATCTTGACGGACCAACAAGATTTTGAACCTGTTGGTACTAGACATTGCATGATCGAGTAGGGTCAGTAGGGTTATAAATAACACTAGAAGAGGGATGGTTTATACCAAGCATGTGAAATTGTGAGCCGCTCACATTAGTGGCACTTGACACCATAGAGACATTCAAGTTCTACCCCCAGGCAGTGGCACAATCTGGCCACTGACTAATGGGATAGAAGAACTGGCGGAGACAATATTTGAAATTGCTGGTTGTGACTGATGTGTAACTGGGATCGATGATACAAGAGTATTCGGGACGATGGGTTGCACCGATAATGAAGTAACAACTGGTTGAGAAGTCGTGTTCATGACGAACGGACTTGACGTAAGCCTGATGCTCAAACAAGATTATGGTAGAGTGATGAGGCACTAGGTGTGACTGAAACTAAGTGCCCCAAATACACATAGATGGGTGGCAAGCTGGCAGGAATACCTTCCAAATAAGGGAAACCCTCGGGAGTAAACTACAATTGCAATTCTCCCCCCTCAACAGTGTGTGGAGTAGAAACTTTAGACTCATCTTGAGAAATGACTGGAACATCACCTTCAGGTTCCATGTTTGAAAAAAAACGATGACGAATGGCCGAGAGTGTACTAGGGGATAGTTCCAAAGGAACACTTGGTTGGTCGTATGGACTGTAGGGACACTGGAGTGATATCTCAACAACATCAAATAGAGGGTTCGAAGGATAGATAACCAGTCCAAGCTTATTGTCAGTGGTAGACGAATTCTCTAGAGTTTGAACGAGATTATCCGAAGATTCTGGGCCAAGATCAGCAGATGACCCTGAATCGAAAGTAGGCAGAGGATGAGATGACGAAGGTTGAACACTCTAAACAATTGTGAGTTCAAAATTTTGGTCCTCAAGTGACTCTGATAACTTAGGAAATGACTCCTTAGACAATCTTTCATACAAAGGAGAGGAAGAGGAATTGGGTGAACCAGATGGTTCAACCACGATGACCTTGTCTTAGTCGACAAAAAAAAATAACTTCAAGGCTTTAAAATGTCCTCTTAAGGGAACTCATGATTTGGTCAAAAGGACTAACATGATGTTTTGGATCGTGGGAAAACAATTATTAAGACACATAAAAGACTGATGTTCTTTCATTTTTTAAGAGTCGAGAAAGAAACAAAGATGACTCTATCACTTTCGATTGGAAATGAGCTCAAAAGGACAAGTGCTTGAATGATCTTTTAAGTTTAATGAGTCAAAAATATCAAATGACTACTTTGGATGATCTAATTAAACATGATTACAAGGCAAACATGAATTACAGAATACCTCCTGGTGAACCAAGAAGTACGAGCAAGCAATCTCCTCGAATGCTGTGTTCGGTGTATCAGGTTTGCAAGGCGGCCGACTCGGATTCCTAAGGATAAAAGGATTGCAGCCTAGTGGGGTCTGCCATTATATGCTTGACGGTATGGGGAGCAAAAATCTGTGTGAGTGATGTCTAATGCTAAAGCTGCTTGGTTTAAAGATGCCGGAACACGTCTCTAGCCTAGACCTTCTAGATATGATCATTAATGTCAAATGTTAGGTTAATTGAATTCATTTTAGAGTTGATCTTGAGTTAAGTTTGAGTTTTCAGGTCTTAGCAATGCTACTCGAAAAACCTAAAATGAAACTAAATGGGACAAGACCCTTTCAATTCGATGAAATACCTACACTAGAGAGGGTAGAAACTACTCAATCAAATGCAAACAATCAAGAAACTAAAACTGAAATGATATTTCACTACATTTTTTTCAAAAAAATAAACTAATGAAAAATGCATTCCAATTCCTAATTTCCTGACAAGCACTTATCTATTACTCCTTTCAAAATGAAAAAAATTGTCTTCATTTTCCAAATGCTGATGCAATTCTAGTTTTTAAGAGATGCAAATCATAATGATGCAACAAGCTAGAATTTCATACTTTCTCATGAAACAACGAAACAAACTTTTCGCATACAATATTTCAATGAAAATGTTTTCGAGACTATGAGCTCTTCAAGTAGATGAAAACATGAAAAGAGAAGTTAATTCAGATCAATGAAACACCGACTTTACCAAACACAAGAACAATAATGTAATCTATACCAGAAAAGGACGTTCAAGCTAGTAAACGAAACCTTTTTCAAACTTGTGCAAAAAGAGGTCAAAGTCATAAAAGGACTGACAAACAAATTCAAGGAACAAACACACCCACACTTGGACTTGATGAGTCCACAAGTTTTTGAATGGGTGACTAACTAGATGCCCTAGTGTCGCTGACCATTCAATGACTCAATAAATCAAATAGCAAGATGAAAAGCCAACAAGAAAGCAAAAACCAAATGAAAAGTAGCTTCCTAATCAGGGAGAAAACAATAAAAAAGGCTTACAGGGTTAAAAACACAAGAGCAGAACACACTGGCCAAGATTGGGGTCAAGCCCTAATCTTCACTTACAGGCATCGACGCCACTGTTCCTTCGCATTTCGTGCTAGTCAGCACAACTGTTAACAGATTAAACATGCTGACCGAGGCAACTAAGGAAACTTTTTTTTTTTTTTTCAAAACAGGCACTAGATCTACTACTATGAATTTTAGAGTCAAGCTAATAAGCAGGAGAAAAGAAATAGAACCAAAGGGAAAATGTGAAACTAGAAAAATTCTCACGAAATCATGAAATCCAAAACAAACAAAAGATGGGATCTCCCCAACAGAATTGCCAATTTGTGGTGAAGTGTGGACACGAACAAATTCCTCTAGCCGGATAATGGTTCTAGCCACAACATATACATTCTATGGAAGATTTCCTTAGGTTAGAATCAATCAAGAGGGCCTACCACTTAGTCGCTTATCCTGCTTGATGATGTCCTCTCTTGCTCACTCCAACAATCTTTCGCTTCCTTCTTCAAGCTCCTGAAACAAGTAAACAACAACAACATGCAAACATAATAATAGACAAATTGAAATTCAACCTACTTAATGAGTCAAGAAGGATTAAGACACGAATATGTAATATTACAAAACATGTAGGAAATCAATCGATAGTTGCATATATTAATATCATAGAGAGATTACAACCATTCGTCTTGACATCACAATATTCCTCTGACAAGAATGGCTTTCGACACACTTCTACTAGGAGTCCATGATGGATTCAAACAATAATAGTTTAAAGGCTCTTCCCTTTAGGCTTCACTCCAAACCAAACACACTTCTCCCTCACACAACTAGATGGCTACAACTAGTAATAGCTTGCTTGTCTAATCAAAATAGTATACTCACACTCAGCCAACACCCTAAATAGCTTGTGCTTGTGAAGAAGGGATGTTTATATAGGAAATATGGATGGGAGATGGATTCTCTTCTCATGGGAGAAGGACTTATCCCTTGAGGTAGTTCCATCATTATAGGGGAAAGGAGCCCAAACTGTCATCCTCGACGGCATCTGGCCAAACCATTTACTAGACTTCCATTACAGAGATTTTAGAGCTGGAAGCTTCGACTCTAATTTAAAAAACTTTCCATAAAAAGACTGGATCGATTGGAACAAAACTCAGTCGCATTGGTCGGCACAGGGAATATTGCTAATCTCTGCAAATAGGCGGTGGAGACAAAGGTCATTAGCGTCGGCCTAGTAAATTGGGCAAAACAGAAGTTTCAGGGGAAATGGTGCAAAAGGGAAATGATCTGCTCATGAAGAGAGACATAATGGGAATTTCTCCATGAAGGCAAAACATGCAGGGTTCACTGTATAGGTCCTCCAGGATAAAGGAATAGGGAGTACAGGGACAGTGACAAAATGCTGTGTAACATTGCCCATGGAGCTTTATGACTTAGCTCATTCCAGTATTTATAACCAAAGACTTGCTCAAAAGAAAAACATCATGAAAACATGATAAGATAATAACCATACTGCTTATTGGAGATTTCTAATTTAGCTCATGGTAGCATTTACATCCATATATATATATATATATATATATATATATATATATATATATATATATATATATATACATACATATATATACCAAAATATTAGAAAAGCATATGTCAAACATATACCAAAGATCAAGCCAAAACTGCTTTGCCTCAACCCACAAACAATGAAGGATACATGGCTCGCATCTGATCCACCATCTCCCATGTAGCTTCTTTGGGTTGAAAGTGCTTCCACTGCACTTTAACTTGCTATATGGATTTGTTCTTGAGAATGAGATGCTTCCATTGCAATATGCATAGAGGCTCCGATTGGAACTCTCCTTCTTGCTCCACCTGCAATACAGACTAATCAATAACATGATCAACATCCTTTATATACATATTAAGCAATGAAATATGGAAAAAATCATTGAATTTCGCTATAGGAGGAAGTGCAAGTCGATAGGCCACTAGTCCAATCCTCTCAAGGATCTAAAAAGTCCCAAAATACGGTGGTGCCAACTTGGCACATGATCTAATCCTTAAAGAGCTATTCTTGGGATTGATGCACAAATACACATGCTCCCCAACCTAAAATTCCTTGAATATCTTATGATGGTCCACATAACTTTTCTGTCTATCTTGTGCTTCCTTCATATTTTTCTTTATAGCTTGCATTTCTTGTTCCATGTCTGCCAACATATTCAGTCCAATAAGTACCCTATTCACTGGATCACTCCAGCTGATGGGAGTATTACAACTCCGCCCATACAATCCCTTGAAAGGACTCATCCTCAATGACTCCTGATAACCATTGTTGTATGTGAACTCAACCAATGAAAGATACTCGTCCCATCTCCTCTGCTGGTGCATCACGTACATACTCAACATATCCTCCAAGATCATGTTGACCCTCTTTGTTTGTCCATCTGTCTATGGATGATAAGTTTTAGTGAAGCCCAACTCTATACCCAAACCTGCAAATAGCTCCTTCAAGAACTTGGAAGTGAAATTTGCATCCCTATCTGATACAATCTTCCTCAGAACACCATGTAATCTCACTATCTCTCTGATGAAAACCCGTGCCACATCACTGGCTGAATATGTAGTCTTCACTAGAATGAAGTGAGCTACCTTGCCTAACCTGTCAACCACGACCATAATAGAATCATGCTGTCTCACTATCCTCAGAAGACCTGTAATGAAATCCATGGAAATGACCTCCCATTTACATTTCAGAATCACAGTAGGTTGTAGTAGACCACCTGGATGCTTACATTATTCCTTTACCTCTTGAGAATCTAAACATCTAGCCACAGACTTTGCCACTTCCTTCTCCAGATTCAACCAATAGTAGCACTTTTTCATCGCCGTCAATGTCTTTTGATATCCTGGGTGACTCGAGTATGGCTTCACGTGAAACTCCCTCAAGCTAAGCTTCTTGAGTTCATTGCAATTCGACACATAGGTCTTGTCCCTGAATCTCACTAAACCATCTATTATGAGATGATAGTTTGCATCTTGATCACCTGTACCTGTACATGCACCTATATCTGTACTTGTACCTATACCTACACCTATAACTATGCTTGTACCTATATTTGTACTTTGTTGTAGCCTGTGCATGATCTCCATGTACTTGTCATCCTATTGTCTTGCTTGCAAGATCCTATCCTGTAACTTTGTCCCATAAGAGCTCATAGCAGCCATATGATTTACCTATACCTTCTTGCTAAGAGCATCCACAACCTGGTTCTCCTTTCCTTTGATGTATATGATCTCGAAGTTGAACTTATTAAGGGTGGCCAACCATCTAGATTGCTTGGCATTTAGATTCAACTGGTCAAGCAAATACCTCATTGCACTATGACCGCTCATCAATACAAACCTCCTGCCAAGAAGATAGTGCCTCCACATACTCAATGCATGCATGATCGCAGGTAGCTCAAGATCATGCGGCGGATAGTTCTGCTCATGCTCATTTAGTTTTTGTGACTCATAGCACACTACCTATCCTTCTTTCATGATAACTCCACCAAGTCCTCTTTTGAAATCATCTGTACACACTACAAAATCCTTGTATGGATATGCAATCTTTAGCACTGGTGCATGTGTCAACTACTACTTGAGCTGCTCAAAACTAGTTGCACATTCTTTCATCGATTCAAACTTCTTACCCTTTCCTCTGTAATGATGTGATAGGATATGCAATGCGTGAGAAGTTCTTGATGAACCTCATATAGTAACCTACCAATCCCATGAATGATCTCACCTCATCCACATTCGTAGGAGCTGTCCACTCCACGATGGCCCTTATCTTTTCTAGATCTACTACTATACCTTCCTTGGAAATGACATGTCCCAAGTAATGCACCTCTCTCTGAAAGAAACTACACTTGCTAAGCTTAGCATACAACTGATGCTCTCTTAGAAATCTCAACACTGCTGCTAAATGCTCGGTGTGTTCTTCCTCATTTTTAGAATATACCAATATGTCATCAAAGAACACAATAACAAACTTGTCTAGATAAGGACGCAACACATTATTCATCAAACACATAAATGTAGTTGGAGCATTAGTCAAACCAAATGGAAATACAACAAACTCATAATGCCCATACTTGGTCTTGAATGCAGTCTTGAAGATATCCTCTTCCTTGATGCATACCTGATGGTATCCTGATCTCAAGTCGATCTTAGAGAACATTGTTTCTCCCTTCAACTGATCAAACAAATCATCAATCCTTGGCAATGGGTACCTATTCTTGATCATTACCTTGTTCAGTGCCTGTAATCAATGCACAATCTGAGAGTACCATCCTTCTTCTTTACAAACAACATTGGTTCACCCCAAGGCGATACACTTGGCCTAATGTATCCCTTGTCAAGCATCTCCTTTAACTGCAATTTCAACTCTACTAGCTCTAGAGTGCTCATCCTGTAAGGTGTCGTTTATGATAGTGCTACCCCTGGCACCAACTCAATAGAGAAATCCACTTCCTTGTGAGGAGGTAACTCTAGAATCTCTGCTGGAAACACATCCTGATACTGCTGCAATACATGGTACCTCTTGAATATTTATGCATCCTCAATATATTTTCCCTTGTCACTAGATATATGCACTGCAAACATCAGACAACTTTTTCTGCAACTACGCTTAGCCTGGATAGCAGTAACCATCCTCATATATGTAGGCTTATTCTTTCCCTGCAAAATTCTCTTTTACCCACTATCATCCACACACTCAATGGCCTTGTCGAAGAAATCAACTTTGGTCCTGTGAAGGTACAACTAATGCATACCCAAAAGCATACTATATTATCCCAATGGAAGTACATTCAAATCTGCTACTGTAGGCATACCATTTAACTCAAATGCACAATTTCTTACCCAACGATGAACTCTATTCTTTGTACTTGTAGCCAACTGTACCAACCAAGATTCTGCATGCACTTCTTTTCTCAAACTACACTTATCCACCAGGTCAGGACTAATATAAATATAGTTAGATCCAAGATCAATAAAAATAGAAACAACTTGATCACAAAGATTACTGTCCATCTCAATGATAGATGCCCGATGATCTGATTGCCTATTGTCCACAACTGCATAGATCTGGGGAATTCTATGACCAAAAATCACCAACTGTATGCGCCTCTTGAGCACTATAGATATAGGGTCTACCACCACTCTCATACTGCAGAGAATCCCTCTTATGATGATCCTTACAACATATCCAACAATGCAATGGTTCTCTACCACTACCTCTAGTCTGCTTCTCTCCATGTCCTCTCTCAGTTGTATTGAAATTCTTGTAAGTGACTACATTTTCTTTCTCACTTGCATCTTGAGGTCTTCCCCACTTTGGTGGCCATTCTCCTTTAGATTTATCATTTCATTTCAAGTCACGCTTAGGTTCAAATTTGCGCTTCGACTGCTTCTCCTCCAACAATCTAGGCTCATCGAACTCAATCCAGCCTCTGTATGCTACTAGTAGTCTACTGATGAATCTCTGAACCTTATCCTCCTCCTTCTCCTCCTCTAGGTAAGGCACATATCTCAACAACTCCAATAACCTACTAGCATACTCATCATCTGTCATCGAACCCATCCCCCCCAACTCATAAAACTCCTTTGCTCTGTCATCAAAGTATCTCTCTGACAAATAATTATTCTTTAATAGCCTGTGAAACTCATGCTAAGTCAAATCATCCTCATGTATACCATTAACATTCTTCACACCTTCCCACAAAATATCTGCTTTACCTTTGAGACTATAAGTGGCTATCTTTTCTTTCATTTTTTCTAAATAATCATGTAATTTGATGAACTTCCTCATACCAAGCAACCATGCCTTTGCATCTTGTGATTTCGTCATTTCCATCAAAGGTAGGTGGCTTTTATTTATTAAACTCATCCAACAAGTATCCCCTATCACTCCTACTATAAGGATGATAATGATGATGATCACGATGCCTGTCTGAACCAGAACTAGCATAATACTTGTGTCCATCACCTCTCCTATCCAGAGTATCCTACAACCTTCCATCTCTGATCGTGTCATCTCTGTTTGACCTGTGACCACCATAAGAAATGCTTCCATATCCCCCATTAGTTCTATCCTCTTGCTCATAGCTGATCCGAAGTGGTCCCTGTCATTGTAATTCTGTCAAACTCTGAAGTAGTATTGAATTAACCTCTCCTTGTTTCTCTTATGCCTGCATGATTTTGTTATTGTTTGCCTTACAATTCCTTATTTATTTCTTCAATCTTCTCAATGTATCTTCCAAATCAGAAGAAAGCCCAACACCACACTGCTCATCTGATTCATAGGGAGAGTCTTTGTAGTCTACCATCTTGCTAGCCATTTTGATCTTTCTCCTGCAAGGCATACTATGTCAGCTAAACAAAATCACAATAAAGCAACGTACCTTGTAATAAACCAATGTACCTTAGCATAGTTCAGGGAAGATACCTCATCTGCAATATCATCAAATCAACGTGATACATGTATAACATAATCATAATATCATATAGACATATGACACAAAAGCATATAACCATGTAACCGTCACTCTAGCTAGAGTCTGGTCAACAACACATGAACATGTCAACTACACATACCATGACCTCATGCATGACAACCCAGCCATATCACTGGTTACTGATCGTACAAAAATATGAACGACATGTACCCAATCATAAACCGATGACAATACACTTCACACAATGACATCCTTATTCCCATGGCAACATCCGTACAACCATGAACAACACCATGCATACGCAACAAGTATTCAAGGATGACTGACACATGTGAAACTAACATGAATGCATGACAAACATCTTCATCGAAGGAGAGTGCAACCATGCTCTAATAACAATTTGTAACCACCTTCCTCCCACATCTACCCAAGTAACCAACCAACTGGGGTAAACATGTGACGAAAGGCTACTATGATAGGATTCAAGCTCCTTGGTGACCTTAACGAAATGGAATCGATGGAAACACATCAACCATAACTTCCACATCAACAACAACACTCCCAGGAGGCAACCCAACCACTCAATCATCCTTCCCCTAGGTTCCAATGAGATTTTAGACCTCTTCACCTTTTTATGTTCTCATGCTATGGGAATTCTAACATCTAGGGACCTTAGTATGCTCTCACAGGACTGCAAGCCAGTGTCCAGGGAATTTTCCCAATAGACCTGTGCCAACATCTGCGAAATTTAAGGCACTTTTTTAGCCCAGAATTCTGGCCATTCTCCAAAACTTTTTTCAACTTTTAGAATCCATCAAGGACATGATGAAAAGAATAATAAACAAAAATCAACCTCAGGACTAGGCCTGACCATCCCCAACCGGGACTGACATTTTGTCAAACACATGGCATCAATGTAATCTAAGGGTCTAGGATACAAGAAAAAGCATGAATGAATGAAAAATCTTATGAAACATGACAAGAAGGATCACCACCTTCTCCCTTGAAATATTATAACATCAATTAGGTCTTGTATCCATCATTTTAACAACTAAAGGTAAATACATGAAATAACCATGACATGAACCAGTAAATTAACCATGCTTATAGCCAGCATAAAACCATGTAAATAAAAAATATATAACAAAGATTAAATCCACATATAAACAAGTGAAAAATGAATATAACTTAGCTTTCATTAATCATAGGCAAATTCAACTAGGTTCAGGACTTCCATGTACCACCCGATCGTAGACATGGTTGAACCAAATATTTCTTTTAGCAAGTCACCCCCGTGCCATATTCCAAGCATGAATGTGGGATCTCATGGATAAACCAATCCAAAAACAAAAAAGGAATCTAGAAGTTAAACCACCTCCATCCTAACCTGACTATGATCACACCAAAATTGGTGCTCCAGTCACAAAACCGAACCGAACTTGGAATTCCATCCAGAATCGATCACTATCCATGAGGAATTTTCTGTCTCCTTGTCTCTCAGGCTTTACTGCAATCCAATCCTGGATCAGTAGGCCCTAAACTAAGACCAGTCTCTCAAGATTTACTACAATCCAAACCCATATCACTAGGCACTAAATCGAGACTACTCCCTCAGGTTTTACCATGTATCTAGCCAAAACTGTTCAAGGGATTCCAAGGCCTTTGGGAATGAACCTTGAGACCACATCCACCCTGTATTTTGAAATCCATCCAGCAATTCGAAATCTCAAAATCGAGGTAAACATCCCAACACACCATGGCATCTAGAAAAGGCAGGGCTAGACTGAAAACCACTATCATAACCTGACAAAACCATGCCACCGACAGAAATAGAACCATACACCAACATGCAAAGCCATGCATGAAAACTAGCTAGGAAATCACACATGCAATATGTTACCTGCAAGTATTTCTACTGAAGCTACTTGATCCTGCTCTTCCTTGCTTGATCCTTGATTTCCTTCCTTTCCCTTTGCTTGCTTTTCCTTCCTTGATCCTTTTGTGGCCAGCAACAACCCCCCCTAGTTCATTTAAGTGTTGACCATGATACTTAAATGAATGGGGACCCTTAGTTAACTTTTTGAAAAAACAAGAGTTTCCTTCCCCCAAGATAAGGTTACCATCATGGACTTAGGCAAGTCGTTTGAACATTTTCAAACCTAAGTCTATGATAAAGAGAAAATCTTTAAAGTTGCGTTATGAGAGATAGGAAATACCTCCATTTCTCTTTAAATACCGATATGCGCAAAATCCTCATGTTAAGAATGTCATCGCATCGCAACAAGGTAATCCTCATAAAGAAAAACTTAATGATTCACCGATCTGCGATAACACCGATCGCAAGATCGCATATCGCAGAAATGAACCGACAGGATTTAGCAAACACCAAAGTTCTGCGATCTGCGATGTTGCGATCGCTGCGATATTGCAACCATGCGATTTGCGATGATGCAATTTGCGATCGTGCACTATGCGAGCTTACGTAAGAAAATCATAAATCACTTCAGTAATGAATCCTTCGGGCACGCCATTCAAAGAAAAAGCCACTTACCATAATCTGACTTGAAATCATGCACTTTTAATGATAGTAAATGAAATAGTTGTCAGTTATTAAGTGAATTAAAGACACGTGCCTTTGTAGAGAGTTACTTCACGTAAGGTGGCATATTTGATATATCTTTTGCATTTAAAACTCTCCCATCACCCTTCTGGATCAGTCATTTCCATTTCACTCGTGATCTGCAGGAACGAAGAGCTAAGACGATTCAAACATAGACGCAGGAAGAAATGGGAAAGAAACACAAAGCTCAAAGCTCTGAAGCAAAGGAAAAGACAAAGGAGATGGCGCCTTTGTATACAGACATAGCCTGCAATAAAGACGCAGGAATATCAACATGGGAAAGCATGTACAGGCTGCTAGAAGAGGAAAATCCCAGAATAATGAAAGTTGTTTCTTCTGTGGGCTCACACCGCTCTTTTGAAGCGTCCTTAGAGGACCTAGCATGTTCATTTCTTCATAGAATAGCGGCAAGACCCAAAATCCTACCATATATGGATATGATCAAGTGGATACTGGATGATGCAGACATGAACAACAGACAATTCAAAGTGCAAGGACACGGGCTCATCGGATCGTTTGCAGCGCAAGACTTGAAGCTTATGTATCATCTTCCCGAACCACAAATGACCTATAAGGCTCAATTGGTTAAGAAGTTCGCGGCAGAGAACCCAGACCTATCAGATACCACCAAAGATTGGTCTAGGAAGGAGGAGCCACTCAAAAAGGAAAAAAACGGTATGTACAACACTGGTTCCCTCACCTCTCCATATTGTTTTGCTGTGGCCATGCTTTTTAGGTTATTTGGTATGCCGGATATCAACAAGTTTTCGTCTGAATGGCTACCATTAATTGATGCTGCCACAAACACTGATATTTTGGATTGGGCCAAAATTCTTTCTGATAATCTTTACACGGCTGTTATCAATTACCGGTCTAAAATATCCTTGTCTCAAAGGGTCTATCCTCCTTTTTATATGTTTGCATATGTTATGGTATCTGTTTGTCTTGTGTCTAAGTTCCCTACTATGGGTTGGAAATGGACTACTCAAGACCCATTGCCTATCCATGTCTATCATAAGGTGTTATGGGATTCTCAATTTTCCCCTCACTTCTATAAGATTTTCCACGGGCTTATTTTACCTTTGTATAGAATAATGTATGATAAAGACCCCCCGAGGCACAAATCGACATCATCCCCATCGCAAGATGGTTTGGGGAAGAATGGTTTACTTATGTTAGAGTTTTTTGAAGCACTGTACCTCCACATGTCGTACCTCTATATATCCCTGATAAACTTTTAGCTCGGGAAATTGCTTATCAAACTTGTTCAGAAGGCGGTCTGACCAAAGAACTAAAAGACAAAAAGAAGGCCATATGGCCTCAATTTCCTGTAGCTTGTGGGGCCTTCTCATTGTTCGATGTAGGACACGCTTTCGGCGAAGTAGAGAATGTGACGTGTCTTCAATTATTTAAATTCCCAGCAAGGCCATTCGACCTAAATGATATTGCCCAAGAGTTCACAACGAACGTTAAAATAAGAGTGTTCTCTGGAAAGAAAGATTTGTTTGATGATCTATTTCAGAATAGAAGTTCACTCCAAGAAATTTTGCGGGAAGCTCGGTCGAGGTTGTCTCCAGATGACCTCCAAAGATTCATGTTATACAGGGAAAGAAGGCTGGCCAGTATTCCGCTAGAGAAGTTGCGACTACCCGCTAGAGAACCAACTCTGAGCATTAGCCTCAGCGAAAACTCTAGCGCTTCCAAATCTAAATCCAACACCGCACAAGGAACGCCTGAGCATCCTAAAGAGCCTGGATATGACCAAGGAAAAAGCGAAGAAACAACTAAGGATACAACTCAGTCAAGTGCAATGTCTCAGCAACAAGTTATCACCTCCCCGCCAAGAGATGTCCCCCCTCCTGTCATCGAAGCACCGCTCGTCACAACAGAACTAGACAAAGAATGGGAAACCTTCAATGAATTGATCAATCTTGAAGGACAAGCCCTGAAGACACCAATGAGCAATACACAGGTAGTGCAAGAAGTGGTCCCGACCATAGTCAGCAGTATCACAGAAACGGAGCATTTTCCCATCACTCCACCTTCTGAGCTTCTACTTAATATTGAAGAAATTCCCCCACTGGATGTATTCTACAGTCCCCAACACAAAGCAGTTGTAAGGAGGCAGAGGAAGAAAAGAAAACTAGAAAATACACTGCCACAAGATGCCGAACAGTTGGATGTCTTATGGAAAGATCCCAATAATAACCCAACTGAAAACCTCACTAAGCTGTCTCAGATCGCAGGAGCATATGCTTCTGCAACTATTGATAAGGCATCAGAAGTTCAGCAGCTATTGAAAGAACAAGAAGACCAGATACAGCTGCTGCAACAACAGTTGCAACAAGCCAACGCTAACACTGAAGCTTCCAAACAGCTCGAGAAGCTGCAGGAAGACTTTCAACAGATGCAGATAGGCTATCAAAGGAGTCTTGATGAAAAAGGAAAACAATTGTAGACTTTACAAGAAATGCATAAAGATGAGCCTAAGTTGACAGAATTTGTTTCAGAAACTATTGGCTTAAATGAGCAACTACTGCAGCAACAGGAGGAGTTGGGACGTAAAATAGCACAGTGGAGTCACTATTGCGAGCTAAGCGATAAAATCACCAGTCAGGTGGTAGATTTGCGGAGTGACTATGATCAGAATGACAAAAGGGTGACGAAATATTTAACATGGCAGGATGATGATGCAGGAAGAAGAGCAGGTGCACCCAGGATAAACGAAAACCATAAAGAACTGCTCTTTAAAAGATGGGATGATCAAATCATGCAGGCGGAGCAAGCAACAGAGACAGCAGCTACATAGGCAAGCATTCTCATCAACTGTGTAAATGAGAATTTACACAGGGCCAATTTAATCGCAGAGACCACCCCGAGGTATCTACCAAAGAGGTTACAACTGGAAGCAGAAAGCGCAGGTAAAGGAGAGAGCAATCCACGCATTAGCCAGGTTGAATTGGGAATGTTACTGGACGTACTTAGTCAAGCCGCACAGCCAATGGATGACGGTGAAATGCATCACAAACGCGGCCGAAAAAATAGTGCCAGCACTCATAGATATTGTTTTCACAGCACAACTCAGCGCCGAAATCAGTCAACCGACTCTTCTTAAGCCTATACTGGATACTTGCAACTTTAAGGACCAAGTTCAGAAGTAGCCTTACTTAGAATGTTGTTTTTTCTCTTTAACTAGATTAGAAAAGGGACGGTCATTTGAAAACCACATCCTAAATTTTGTAATAATACTATTATTAGAATTAGGAAGTAGTATTTCAACCCTTCTCATGCATTTAGAGAAGGGTCCAGAAATTTGTCAAAAACGTGTCCTCAGAACATGCACTTCTGCACCCTCAAAGGAGGTTTTGATGAATGGATGGATCGAGATTTATTAATGTTTGCCTTTAATGTCTGCTACTGATGTTGCACTTTTTTACTCTTAGTAGATGTTAGAACAAGTAGAGATAAATCGTTATTGCTTAAAGCTTATGAGTGGAACCAGTCATAAATGGTACTTTTATCTCTTGACCTGTTTCTGTTCATATTCTTAAAGTGATATGCAGTTTCAGTTGTTTATACGTTAATGCATGTATGTGTGGGTTACCATTTGGCACTTCTGTACGGTGGAGTCATTTATTCGTGCTTGTTATATGAATAATTTATTATGCGATATGCTGTTCACAACTGTTTTGCTTAACTTCTTATGCAGAATGGTTTATCTTAATTTGATTTCTATTCTTATGATAGCTGAATGATCTTTATTACCAGTTATTGTTTGAAATATTTTTAGATCGCATAATAGAAGAAATACACCCGGGTTAGCATAGATTAGATGTGTTGTTTCTCATTAGATTACAGTAGCATAGTGTTAGTTTAGGAATATGATTTAAATTAGATTAAAATACTCTTAGATCAACAACATCCAACTCTACACACACACACAACCCTTTAGATTGGGAAACTGGTCCCATTATCCCCAGTCAGACCTGCTATACCAAACGGATAAGGAGCTGCCAACCAAGGTCCGGACCGGGTGGGTATCCCCCTTGTTGTCGACCCGATTTTCGGGGCTTCAACATATTTGGCGCTAGAAGGAGGGCCTGAACATAGTGTCTGTTGGAATGATTTTCAATTGTAAGATTTGAATCAGGATGGCCGCTCGTAAAATTCCTATTTGGAGTTGCATCCGCGTTCCTACCTCTTCCAACACTCCACCAGAAGTGGTAAGACTCTTGTCTCAGGTAAAATTCAATGGTAAGAATGATGCTTCTGCTTTTAATCATGCTCTTCAATTTATTCAAAGAGTTTCAAGTTCTGATATTCAGAGAATTGATGAAGGCGTTTTATGCAGAATTTTCACTCTTACATTCACAGCAGAAGCTAGAAAATGGTGCAGAAACCTCCCAGTTGCATCAATTCACAGCTGGGACCAATTTGTCAAGGCTTTCATTTTTGAGTTTGATTGTTACGACTATGACCAGGTATATGATGAAATTGATTATTTACGGAAACAAGATGAATCTGTTAGGGATTTTAACATGCAATTTCATCTTAATTGTCTAAAGTATGATCTTGAAAGTGAATTCACCGATGAAGAATCTTCAGATTATGCTGAATATTCCCTACCTCCTGTGACTGATCAAGCAGAAATTAGTTCAACCTTTGTCTCATTTTCTTCTAACATGAATGAGGATTCCAAGTTGAATGTAGAAATCACCCATGATGAAGAAAGTCCCCAGAGCTTGGGAGTCATGCATGCTCTAATGCAAGGAGACAAAAGCGAGAATGCTGGAGGAAAGTCTACCTTGGAACCAGAAGATGACTTTGATACAAGGTCAGATAATATCATTGCAAATCAACAAATGCAGGTGCCAAGGTTAGAACAACAAACTATTTCTCTTTCAAAAAGTATCAGTACACAAAGGTATGATCTAAAGCCCGATGTCTATGATGAATCTGATGAACAAAGATTTTTCCATGATGTTTTCAAATGCATTATTCCAGAATCGCATTTTTCTCTTTATCCTGATGTTTTTAGTGATGATAAATTCTCCCCTCTCAATATTAAAGATATCTCAAGAAACACAGAGGATTATTCAAACAAGCCATCATTAGGTTTTCAGGATAATGAGACAGTTATAGAACATCCTTTGGCCACTTTCAAACAAGAACCACTTCACCTTCCTTGTCTGAAAATATATGACGAAGAAGAGAAATCTAGGGAAACCTGTAAAATCATTTACGATAGCTACTTTGACAACGATGAGGTTGTTGAGTTACCCCAGGTAACTCAACTAAGCTCAGATAATGAGAGATATCCTAATTCAGAAATCATATCAGTCAACCCTCATTTCAAAGTAAAAGATCATTTACATGATTTTACTATCCAAGACAATGTCCCGATCTATGATTCATACTATGATGAAACCTCCAGGCCTGCTCACAATCATAACTTATCTTCTGATTCACAAGACGGAATTCGAAGTTACTCGAATCCCATAATTCTGGCCAGTCCTTGTTGTTGGAAATAATACTGAGAGGGGGGGGTGAATCAGTATTATCAGATCAGATAAAACTTTTCAATTTCATACTCAGAAACATATACGCGACTTCAGATAAGTGAACCTGCGTGTACACGCGAGTGTGTCTAATGAAACTAGCGTATACCCAGAGATCTTATAATTCAGTTAGCTTAATCTTCAGTAAATGCATCAGAACATTATTAAGCAATTTAACAGTAAACAGTCGCAGTATAACATAACAGAACATCACACAAGAGCCACACACATGAACACCATGATATAAGGTGGAAACCCAATGTGGGTGAAAACCACCTGCTGCAATTCGTCTCTTTCTTCTTTAATGAGAAACTTCTTTTACAATGTACTGGTGCAGTCCTTTACCAGTACGCAGGCTACAACCTGCAGAGGGCTACAACCCTCTCTCGTTTTCCAACTACTTCTGGAAGGGAGCTACAACCCCCTCAGCTCTTGTACTAGCTGATCCATTTACTAGTACGTAGGTGCTGACCCTACAACCTTCAGGGACCACGTTTCATCAATTTTCAGACTGGATCCAAGAGTACAAAACAAACATTACTGCAATACAATCATCAACTTATACTTGCATCATAATTCATTAAACAACCCAATACCGAATCACTGAAACCCTGTCATCAAGAACACAGAACCCAAACCAGAGTCCAGAACTCTGCAACAACCACCAGAATCAGCAGCAACCTGAAATATCAAACTTTATCATGCATACGCTACTTCACTGTACCAAAACCGCGTGTATACGCGCTTTCACCAAAGGCAACCCGCGTGCAGATCTAGAAATGATTACTTCTGCCTTCGCTGTCAGATCCGACCCTTGCCAAGCGTCCCGAACATATAAACAGCAATACCAGATCCTCTCACTGCGTCAGACACTCACACTCCATTCATCTTTGCCTAGTGATCTTCTCCTTATATAGCCTTAGGCCTTGTTCAATACCAAGAGCCAAAACCATAGAAACACAATACCATCAACCTCGAAACTAGGGATCAACACGTCCGTCGAGACATTATGGTCCAAAACCATAGGCACAACTTCCAAGGTCTAACTACCACGGACCAAAGGTACTTTTCACATGTACGCACTTTTACTGAAGCAAACCTGCGTGTACACGCGGATTCTCCTTGCTGAACCTGCGTATATCTCTTTCTTGTCCTGCTGTACTGAGATCTGTCCTCTGATTAAGTTGCCATCACCTGTACCAACCTCTGAGCACCTGTACCAACCTCTGAGTGAGTTGCCATCAAGGACAACACTTGAAACATAATGCCAACACTTGTGAGAAGCAAGATATTACAAGTAAATCCCAATTGTGCTGTAACACTATTTGTACAGATAATCATCCCTTTCTTTCTCACTTGCACCCATTTTGTACAAAATCGGATTCTGCTTTAAATTTTCGGACTTTTGATAGATTTTTGTGGCATGTTGAGCATCTTATCAAAGAACATTCGAAAGACATGCCACCATTTTGGAAAGATAAGCTGGGTCAAGGAAGTTTAGAACTTTCTCAATTTCAACATCAATCAATGTCAGACTTTCTTAAGAAACTTCTTTGGCATCCAGAACACCATCAACCAAGGAAAGTACCTTTCGAAACTTATTGGCCATTCGCGCCAATTGATGAAGATCTTTCCGGGAATTTCCATCTATTTTACATCGAACCATTTAGTGATTTATATATGGAAAATTTCCTTTTAAACCAGATCGCTAAAAGCTCAGCTTTAACGAACAGTGTGTTACAAGCCATTGAAATTGAAAATTCATATTCACAACCTGGCTTATCATCCTTCCTATTACGAGTTCATCAATCCATAACAGAAGTTCATCCTAATTTTGATGATCCAATAGGTATCCAGTTGGAAGCAAGTTTTCGTGAGAAAGAAATACCAGACAGAATTCCAACTGAGATCATGCATTCTTATCCCACATCCAACGTTAATAATCCAAGGAAAATTAGGATCCTAATACTGATGTTTGGAAGTTACAAACGGCTAGGCATAAAAATGAAGAGATGGTTCCATTGGAAGTATCATTTCACCTAGCTAATTTTCTGTATATGGCTAGAATAGGAGTAGGAGTAATTTAGTTAGGATGTTAGGTTTGCTTTTGATAATTGATAGGCAAAATAAGAGAAGGGATTATCCCTATTCTGTACATAACCCTAGAAAATGTCTATCTCTCCTAATAGTTAAATATTTGTCTCCATAATAAGGTTTGCTATGGTTAACAACATTTGACATTTACTAAGGACACCTTTTCTCTGTCAAAAACATCAAACTTCTGCTTCTATGAACAGCAAATCTTTTGAAAGCTTAATCTTTATTATCACTAGAACTTTAACCCGGATATGATGCTAGTTTCAACTCCAACAAATCTGGAGAAAGCTACCTCGGTAAAGAAATTGTTTTATGTCAGTACAATGAAAGGTATCAATAATGAAATAAAGATTCCCTGTAGAAACAGCCATTTCCAAACAACTCTATCATTGTCGTCCAGAACTTTCTTAAGGAAAGGAAATTTGACTTCCTCCCTGCTAAAGGAAATCGCAGCATTCAGAGGAACAACCCAAAAAGAAACACTGTATCTCAAAGAATAAGAGGTCTCATCACGAGCCGGCTTATCATGATCACAGATATTATAACTTGCTGACTTTGCCAATACTGTCTACCAAAACAGGGCAACGACTCGAGATTGTTGCAATCAAAAGACAAGGGGTCTCATCATGAGCCAACTTGTTCAGCAAAAGTGTAAATCAAGTGAATGACTGTGTCATAATTTGGCCACCAAACCAAGACATTGTTCTTTAGAGAATAAAAAAAGGAAAAAGTGTCAAAATGGTTTTTTTTCTCTGAAAAAGTTGTAAATAACCTTAAGCAGGATAAAGGATCATTACTGGGTAATGGGTAACCCTGTCGAGGCTATGGATGCCTGCTGGCAGCAGAGGCTCTACCTGCGACAAAGGAGCATATTTCAAAAAAAAAAAGGGCTGCTACACAGGGGAAATTTTATTTTATGTTTTTTTTACAAGACCAAGTAATGGCTGATATAAATGCAAGAACAAAGCTGAGGATGCGAGTAATCAAAATAGAAAAAGGTTGAAACAAAACATCATTGATAGGTTGAAGTATGATATGCTTTATCTTTTTATAATAAAGTTTAAGTTCTCTAAATTTTTTTTTTTCAGGAGTTTGAAAGCGTCAATAGAAGATCAGAGATAACTGGTTCTCCCAAGTGAATCGCCAATTGTTGTGGCCAGCAACAACCCCCCCTAGTTCATTTAAGTGTTGACCATGATACTTAAATGAATGGGGACCCTTAGTTAACTTTTTGAAAAAACAAGAGTTTCCTTCCCCCAAGATAAGGTTACCATCATGGACTTAGCCAAGTCATTTGAACATTTTCAAACCTAAGTCTATGATAAAGAGAAAATCTTTAAAGTTGTGTTACGAGAGATAGGAAATACCTCCATTTCTCTTTAAATATCAATATGCGCAAAATCCTCATGTTAAGAATGTCATCGCATCGCAACAAGGTAATCCTCATAAAGAAAAACTTAATGATTCACCGATCTGCGATAACACCGATCGCAAGATCGCATATCGCAGAAATGAACCGACAGGATTTAGCAAACACCAAAGTTCTGCGATCTACGATGTTGCGATCGCTGCGATATTGCAACCGTGCGATTTGCGATGATGCGATTTGCGATGGGGCGACTTGCGATCGCGCACTATGCGAGCTTACGTAAGCAAATCATAAATCACTTCAGTAACGAATCCTTCGGGCACGCCATTCAAAGAAAAAGCCACTTACCATAATCTGACTTGAAATCATGCGCTTTTAATGATAGTAAATGAATTAGTTGTCAGTTATTAAGTGAATTAAAGACGCGTGCCTTTGTAGAGAGTTACTTCACGTAAGGTGGCATATTTGATATATCTTTTGCATTTAAAACTCTCCCATCACCCTTCTGGATCAGTCATTTCCATTTCACTCGTGATCTGCAGGAACGAAGAGCTAAGACGATTCAAACATAGACGCAGGAAGAAATGGGAAAGAAACACAAAGCTCAAAGCTATGAAGCAAAGGAAAAGACAAAGGAGATGGCGCCTTTGTATATAGACACAGCCTGCAACAAAGACGCAGGAATATCAACATGGGAAAGTATGTACAGGCTGCTGGAAGAGGAAAATCCCAGAATAATGAAAGTTGTTGCTTCTGTGGGCTCACACCGCTCTTCTGAAGCGTCCTTAGAGGACCTAGCATGTTCATTTCTTCACAGAATAGTGGCAAGACCCAAAATCCTACCATATACGGATATGATCAAGTGGATACTGGATGATGCAGACATGAACAACAGACAATTCAAAGTGCAAGGACACGGGCTCATCGGATCGTTTGCTGCGCAAGACTTGAAGCTTATGTATCATCTTCCCGAACCACAAATGACCTATAAGGCTCAATTGGTTAAGAAGTTCGCGGCAGAGAACCCAGACCTATCACATACCACCAAATATTGGTCTGGGAAAGAGGAGCCACTCAAAAAGGACAAAAACGGTATGTACAACACTGGTTCCCTCACCTCTCCATATTGTTTTGCTGCGGCCATGCTCTGTAGGTTATTTGGTATGCCGGATATCAACAAGTTTTTGTCTGAATGGCTACCATTAATTGATGCTGCCACAAATGCTGATATTGTGGATTGGGCCAAAATTCTTTCTGATAATCTTTACATGGCTGTTATCAATTACCGGTCTAAAAGATCCTTGTCTCAAAGGGTCTATCCTCCTTTTTATCTGTCTACATATGTTATGGATTCTGTTTGTCTTGTGTCTAAGTTCCCTACTATGGGTTGGAAATGGACTACTCAAGACCCATTGCCTATCCATGTCTATCATAAGGTGTTATGGGATTCTCAATTTGCCCCTCACTTCTATCAGATTTTCCACGGGCTTATTTTGCCCTTGTATAGAATAATGTATGATAAAGACCCCCCGAGGTGCTCTCCCGAGGCACAAATCGACATCATCCCCATCGCAAGATGGTTCGGGGAAGAATGGTTTACTTATGTTAGAGTTTTTGGAAGCACTGTACCTCCACATGTCCTACCTCTATATATCCCTGATAAACTTTTAGCTCGGGAAATTGCTTATCAAACTTGTTCAGAAGGCGGTCTGACCAAAGAACTAAAAGACAAAAAGAAGGCCATATGGCCTCAATTTCCTGTAGCTTGTGGGGCCTTCCCATTGTTCGATGTAGGACATGCTTTCGGTGAAGTGGAGAATGTGACATGTCTTCAATTATTTAAATTCCCAGCAAGGCCATTCTACCTAAATGATATTGCCTAAGAGTTCACATCGAACGTTAAAATAAGAGTGTTCTCTGGAAAGAAAGATTTGTTTGATGATCTATTTCAGAATAGAAGTTCGCACCAAGAAATTTTGCGGGAAGCTCGGTCGAGGTTGTCTCCAGATGACCTCCAAAGATTCATGTTATACAGGGAAAGAAGGCTGGCCAGTATTCCGCTAGAGAAATTTCGACTACCCGCTAGAGAACCAACTCCGAGCATTAGCCTCAGCGAAAACTCTAGCGCTTCCAGATCTAAATCCAACACCGCAGAAGGAACGCCTGAGCATCCTAAAGAGCCTGGATACGACCAAGGAAAAAGCGAAGAAACAACTAAGGATACAGCTCAGTCAAGTGTAATGTCTCAGCAACAAGTTATCACCTCCCCGCCAAGAGATGTCCCCCCTCCTGTATATCTATTGTTAATAAAAATGTACTCTCCTGATTTATCTTTCACATTGTCTTGAAACGCCAACGCTGACATTTCTGTTACCTTTGCCAGACCTGCACTTTGTGCATTCTCCCATGCAAATAATACTCATATTCTTCTAGATGTTGTCCTCTCAGTTTTTTTAGTAAACGTATTGGTGCTCCGTGGATAGATACATTGAGCCGAAGCTGGGAACAACTGTAGCCATATAACCTTTCTGGAGATAGTTTCATTCGAAGAGATAATGCTTGCTTTCATCTCTTCATAGGAGTCCTTGAAATCATAGCTGCGTTGAATTGGTTGCTCCTACAAATTGTATGCGTTGAAGGTTTGTTCGTTGAATTCTTGGTAATACGTTGAATTAAAGACCATAAAGGTTGTGTGCTTGAAGAGTGGTGCATATGCTTTATGTTGACACGTATGGTGTTGCGTTCTACATTAATGCGTTAATACATTGATTGCCATATGTATGGCATCAATTCTGTGCATTGAATGTTTTTAAACACCGGCCTTTGAAGGTTGTATGCTATAACTCCCTTCTGAAAAACACGTGGTATGCATGTGATGTTCGTTATGCTATTCGGTGCGTTATTTGAGGCATTTGTATTACATATGTGCATCGATTGCGTTACTCCTGTTTTGAGTTGAAGGCTGTAAACATGAATCTGCTATGTACAATGGACTTGTGGTAAAGCAGCGGGATGTAAACATCGTGTATGAGATTTGCAGAACAACGAACGAGACTTGGAGCAGTGCGGCATTGTTTTGGGTTATTCTGCGAAGACAGATATTGAAATATTTGCTGTTGGAAACACTGTACTTGGTATTCAGTTCCATCCAGAATTTTCAGAGGATGTCTTGTTGGACATACTAAAGTTTCGCCGAGCACGAGGAATCATTAGTGAAGAGGTTGCCAACGAAGTGATACTGAGTTTTAAAGACAGACAGCCGGACCAGGATATTCTTTCGAGAAAAATAGCTTGTGCGCTCCTTGTTGAAGACTGTGCGGTTCCCTTTGTGCGTTGAAGACTCTGGTATTTTATTTGAAAACAGTGTTTTTGAGTATTGTTAAGATCAGTCGCATGGATATAAACAGATTTTTACGAGGTAAGACGGTGTAATTTTTTTGTTGAGGAGAAGTTTGGGCCTAGTGCATAATAGAATTCAGAATTAATAAGTTTGAAAACTCTGCGAATTAATAAGTCTTGAGAATATCCGGCCGACCGCTGCCCTTCAAGGTTTTTGTTTTTTTTCCTCTCCGACGTGCATTTACTGAATTGTCCTATTCATGTGGAAATACATTATGCAAAGGTAGTGTACCAGATCGTACAACTATCTCCATACCAAATTCCTGTTCGCAGATAAATGTGTTATCTAAAACAAATTTGAAGCGCAGACCTACACAGGGTGTGAGCTCGAGAGACTGCCCATATATAGCTTTTCTATCAAGTGTAGATCGAATCAATCCACCCACAAGAAGTGACCTGGATTTGTTTCTCTATTTGTACTTTTTGTTCTTCTAGTTGAATTTCCAACAGATATTTTGGTTATCAAGGTGCGCTGAGGCGATTTTGTTGATTTCTGCATGGAGATTTAGAACTTTAACTGAACTGTGGTTATGAGGGTTAACAGTGTGATATTTTATTGATAATTTTGTACGAGTTGGTGAAAGGCATTGCTTCTGTATGCAACCATGGAGTCGTGCAGAGTGCAAAATCACTAATGATTTTTTCTATGCCACTTAGTTGAATCTGGTTGGCCATAACAAATTTTTTTATGCCTGCCGCTTGCATCTAGAAGTCGAAGGATTTCTTCAAAATATTAGAGGATTTGGGTAACTGTTGGCTAAATATAGAAGTACTCGGTGATATTTGTATAATTTTGACAGTTTCAAGATATCTCTGGTTGATTTTTCCCTTTAAGCTATAGGGCTTTCTTGTGCAACTTGAAGATATTTAGCAGCTTACATTTTTCTGTGGGATTTGGAGGTTTTTTAAGGTGTAGAAAAATGGCTAAGCTTGAAAGAATATTAGAGTTATTGAGAACTCTAATCATGTCCACTGCTAACAACACAGTCAAAATTAAGAAAGCCTCTCTTTCAGACATTCAAACATGTTTGCAATATGCACAAGAAAAGATAGAGTTTTTGCAGCTTGAATCAAAACTGTAGCAGGAAGAATTACAGCAGTGGAGTCATCATTCTGAACATGTTTCTGTTTAGAACAATGAAACAGATTCCCATAAACAGCAAGTTAATATTGTTCAAGTTCATTGAGTGCCCAATAAAGCAGCAGTTGTACATGCAGATGCAGAAACTAAGACTGCACTTCCCAAGCCCATCATCAGACCTTGGGAACAGTTTGTCCACAAGAAGCACAAATCTGGTCTTGGATATGACAAGGACTTGTCCTTTCATATTCCAGACTATGCCAAGCCCATTCAGTTTCAGAGTGCTGGATTTATTCATGACAGTTCACCTGCTCCTTATGATAGTCCAGCTCCAGCTGTTCCAGATTCTGCCCCTCTTCCTCAGCAACAACAACAACAACAACAATAGATCGTGAAATGCCAACACTGACCGAGTTGGCCATCTGAAAGATCACTGTTTTGATCTTCATCCATGTAAGCATTGTCATAAAACTAGCCATTCTTCAAACAGATGCTTCAAAAACAAACGTCCTGCAAGAACAAAGATTCATCTTGGATGGATCGCTTCTTGGCAATGGGCATCAACAGCGAAGAAGATATTCCAAACACATGTCAGAACTTGTTCCAGAGTATTGAACAGTCTTGCAGTTGAGTTTTCTCCATCTTCTCACCTTGTATCTGACAGGGGGGGAAATGATGGTCATTTACAAGCTTCAAAGTCACATCAAGCGAGCCTGAGCCACAACCTGCCACACCAGTTTCAGAGTTGTAGCCAGAGACAAAGATGCCCCTGAACATGCCTTCAGTTGGCAATCTGGGACACTTCCTCTAGCAGAAGACTACAGCTTCTTGCCAGTTTTGGAAGAGTTCTAGGAATCGCAGAGTTGTTGGTCATCCTTAAACCATCACAGATTAAGAACACTTCCTCTAGCAGAAGACTCCAGCTTCTTGCCAGTTTTGGAAGAGTTCCAGGAATTTCATTAAGCATTCCAGAGTTGTTGGTCATCCTTAAACCATCACAGATTAAGAACACTTCCTCTAGCAGAAGACTCCAGCTTCTTGCCAGTTTTGGAAGAGTTCCGGGAACTACACTAAGCGTTCCAGTGTTGGTGGTCATCCTTAAACCACCGCCCTTTTTTACCAACATTTCATAGAGCACATTCAGCCTAGTGCTGCCATGCATTTTTGCACGTTTTGTATTACAGCTCTCTTCTTGGACTCATACATAACCCTTCGGATTAAGGGGGGGAATGTTGGACACCTAATCCTAAGTGGGTTAGTATGGAAGTCGAATGGACAAAAGGAGTCCAAGAGACCTTGGGATCTGAAATCCAAGAGTCACATATTTGTACTATAAATGTATATCTATTGTTAATAAAAATGTACTCTCCTGATTTATCTTTCACATTGTCTTGCTGTCCATGTGTGTTTAACACTGTCATCGAAGCACCGCTCGTCACAACAGAACTGGACAAAGAATGGGAAACCTTCAATGAATTGATCAATCTTGAAGGACAAGCCCTGAAGACACCAATGAGCAATACACAGGTAGTGCAAGAAGTGGTCCCGACCATAGTCAGCAGTATCACAAAAACGAAGCATTTTCCCATCGCTCCACCTTCTGAGCTTCTACTTAATATTGAAGAAATTCCCCCACTGGATGTATTCTACAGTCCCCAACACAAAGCAGCCGAATAGTTGGATGTCTTATGGAAAGATCCCAATAATAACCTAACTGAAAACCTCACTAAGCTATCTCAGATCACAGGAGCATATGCTTCTGCAACTATTGATAAGGCATCAGAAGTTCAGCAGCTATTGAAAGAACAAGAAGACCAGATACAGCTGCTGCAACAACAGTTGCAACAAGCCAACGCTAACACTGAAGCTTCCAAATAGCTCGAGGAGCTGCAGGAAGACTTTCAACAGATGCAGATAGGCTATCAAAGGAGTCTTGATGAAAAAGGAAAAAAATTGCAGACTTTACAAGAAATGCATAAAGATGAGCCTAAGTTGACAGAATTTGTTTCAGAAACTATTGGCTTAAATGAGCAACTACTGCAGCAACAGGAGGATTTGGGACGTAAAATAGCACAGTGGAGTCACTATTGCGAGCTAAGCGATAAAATCACCAGTCAAGTGGTAGATTTGCGGAGTGACTATGATCAGAATGACAAAAGGGTGACGAAATATTTAACATGGCAGGATGATGATGCAGGAAGAAGAGCAGGTGCACCCTGGATAAATGAAAACCATAAAGAACTGCTCTTTAAAAGATGGGACTATCAAATCAGGCAGGCGGAGCAGGCAACGGAGACAACGGCTACACAGGCAAGCATTCTCATCGACTGTGTAAATGAGAATTTACACAGGGCCAATTTAATCACAGAGACCACCCCGGGGTATCTACCAAAGAGGTTACAACTGGAAGCAGAATGGAAGCAGAAAGCGCAGGCAAAGGAGAGAGCAATCCACGCATTAGCCAGGTTGAATTGGGAATGTTACTAGACGTACTTAGTCAAGCCGCACAGCCAATGGATGACGGTGAAATGCATCACAAACGCGGCCGAAAAAATAGTGCCAACACTCATAGATGTTGTTTTCGCAGCACAGCTCAGCGTCGAAATCAGTCAACCGACTCTTCTTAAGCCTATACTGGATACTTGCAACTTTAAGGACCAAGTTCAGAAGTAGCCTTACTTAGAATGTTGTTTTTTCTCTTTAACTAGATTAGAAAAAGGACGGTCATTTGAAAACCGCATCCTAAATTTTGTAATAATACTATTATTAGAATTAGGAAGTAGTATTTTAACCCTTCTCATGCATTTAGAGAAGGGTCCAGAAATTTGTCAAAAACTTGTCCTCAGAACATGCACTTCTGCACCCTCAGAGGAGGTTTTGATGAATGGATGGATCGAGATTTATTAATTTTTGCATTTAATGTCTGCTACTAATGTTGCACTTTTGTACTCTTAGTAGATGTTAGAACAAGTAGAGATAAATCGTTATTGCTTAAAGCTTATGAGTGGAACCAGTCATAAATGGTACTTTTATCTCTTGACCTGTTTCTGTTCATATTCTTAAAGTGATATGCAGTTTCAGTTGTTTATACGTTAATGCATGAATGTGTGGGTTACCATTTGGCACTTCTGTACGGTGGAGTCATTTATTCGTGCTTGATATATGAATAACTTATTATGCGATATGCTGTTCACAACTGTTTTGCTTAACTTCTTATGCAGAATGGTTTATCTTAATTTGATTTCTATTCTTATGATAGCTGAATGATCTTTATTACTAGTTATTGTTTGAAATATTTTTATATCACATAACAGAAGAAATACACCCGGGTTAGCGTAGATTAGATGTGTTGTTTCTCATTAGATTACAGTAGCATAGTGTTAGTTTAGGAATATGATTTAAATTAGATTAAAATACTCTTAGATCAACAACATCCAACTCTACACACACACACAACCCTTGAGATTGGGAAACTGGTCCCATTATCCCGAGTCGGACCCGCTATACCAAACGGATAAGGAGCTGCCAACCAAGGTCCGGACCGGGTGGGTATCCCCCTTGTTGTCGACCCGATTTTCGGGGTTTCAACAGTTCCATAGCTAGAGTGATCCAAGAAAAATCTAAGTGACCAAGGGTGGGAGAGGGAGAGAAAATAATGAGAGAGCTTCAAAACATGAATTGAAAAAAGGTTACCTACTGATCCTGAGAATCCTTTTTATTAATGATGCCTCTATTTTATTCATTTGCCATTATTTTCCTTCAATTTCCTCCTCACATGCAATCTATCCTTTCACCTTACTTTTCTTCTAATTTCCTTTATTTTCATAAATAAATGTGCCAAAAATTCCTTTTTACCTTTTAATGCCTTAGCCTTAGACTTAGTCTTAGCCTTTAGCCATAAACACATCCAGTGATGCCAACTAGGATATCTTTTCCCAACGTTTAACTTGAATACATATCCCTTAATCGTGGTCTTATTTTTCCTTTATTAAATTTTATTATATGAAATGTTCACCAGGGCTGTGACAAATTATTCCTAAGGCCTAGAATTCCTGGGATGGGATACAAGGTAAAGCCTGAATGTGAACACCTCAATTGAGCCTAGGAATCCCTTGACCAATGAATGGTGGGATACATGGTAAAGCTCAATGGTGAGTACCCTTGATTGGGCCTAGGAATCCAAGGATGGGATACACAGTAAATCCCAAAGGGTGGAGACCTCGTAGGCTTAGGAATACCTTGACCGGTAATGGTGGGATACATGGTAAATTTGAGAGGTTGGGACAAAAGAATCCCTCATAGTGTAGGTGGGGAGATCTGGTGGCATCCATGCTTGTTTTTCCCCTAGTAATCTGGTGGAGATTGTGGTAAAGCATGGTATTGCATGTTTATTATTTATGGCCTAGTGATCCAGTGGGGATTGCAGTAAATCCCGGTTCTATTGTTGAGGGTGAGGTGGTGTAGCCTCATGAAGCCCTGATTGATTTTGGTTATAAGTCCCACACTCATGCTTGGAATATGGCACGAGGTGATTGGCTAAAAGAAAGATTTGTTTCAACTAATCTATGGTCGGGTGGTACGTGGAAGTCCCAAACCTGGTTGGCCTAATCATTCATTAATAAGAACTATTTCTCCTTGGTATTTTATGAGAAAATGTACTGGTTCATATGAGGCATTTATGGCTAATGTATCCTTGTTATTTCTATTGGTTATATGTTGGTTATGAGCATGTTTTATGACAGTGATGATGTATGGATCTCATCATGTTTTGATTTGTAAATGAATGTACAATGAACATATGACCTAATAGATGATAATGTAGCTAATGTGATAAGGCATCAATTCTTCTCAACGATTCTTAGATAAGTATGAGACCCCTATGCTCAGATATGTTGTTATGACATGTATAATGCATATTTATGACATGTTTGACGAAATTCCTGTCATGGCTAGTAGGGGTCCAACTAAGTATTTTTTCAAGTATTTACATTTGTTTCATTGTTTCGATGTTACTTTTCATTCTTGAAAGTTTCATGGAGTTTTGGGTAGTGGCCTTAGTCCTAGCCCTGAAAAAGTGGCAAAGAACCCTGGGCTGCCAACTCAAAACTAGCTAAAACAGATCCCAGTTGCTTGCATGCCCATGTTGTGAGAGCGAATAGAGGTCTCCAGTGACATGCAACCTATGTCATGGTTGTGACTAAGCCTCTAGGGTAGTGAAGTGTCAAGTTGTCTCAGGGGTTGATCACCTAGAAGGGTTGGTTGGCTCCTTTAGGTTTTGTGATAGGTGTAGAAGGTCAGATTGGTTGTGTTATGTTAGTTCCACTTCCTTAACTATACATGGGGAGTTGAATAAGAATGTAGTAACCTCTCCTCACATGTTTTCCCCAACAAACCATTTAACTTGGGTAAATGTGGGAGGAGGGTGTTACAACCTTCAAGGGAGGGCTCGGTGGAGTGTTGATGCAAGAAGGTTAAGTCACATGTTATGAGTCCTGAAAGCTAAATGAAAATGAACATAATTGTGTAACCCATGATTTATGATTAATTTCCATTATCCATGCGTCGAAGATGTGGAGGCACTACCTTCTTGGCAGAATATTCACTCTAATGACTCATCATGGTGGGTTGAGGTATTTATTTGAACAACTCAACTTAAATAAAGGAAATCAATGTGGCTTTCCATGCCTTGCGAGTTTGATTTCAAAATTAGGTATATAAAGGGAAAAGACAACAAGGTGGCTAATGCACTTAGCAGAAGAATTCAATTGAATCATATGGAATCCATAAGATTTTATGAAAAAGACTTAGTGGAAAGGGTAAAAAATGCAGGACATCGGGATGAAAAGTACTAGAAAATAAAGGATAATTTGAAAAAAAATGGTCGGGATGAAGAGTATCATCTCATAGGTGATGGTCTAATCAGATTCAAGAAAATAATCTATATTCCAAATAGTGAGGAGTTGAAGAGGCTCATCACGGGGGAATCCCGTGATAAGTCATATTTAGGCCATCCCGGGTACCAAAAGACTCTCACAACCAATAAAAGTTTTATTTTTAGCCAAATTTGAAGAAAGAAGTGGCTTATTTTGTTGCTAAATGCATAGAATACTAGCACATGAAAGTTGAGTGCAAACATCCAACAAGTTTATTGCAACCCATTCCCATTCTAGAGTGGAAGTGGAAGGTGATCTCCATGGATTTCGTTACTAGCTTACCGAGGACCTCTAGAAAACATGATGAAATTATGTTGTTGATTGACAAGTTGAGTAAGGTGGCTCATTTTATGGCAGCCAAATCCACCAACTCAGCTAGTGAGTTGGCTGAAATTTTCATAAGGGAGATTGTAAGTTTGCATGGAGTTCCCAAGAATATCATCTCAGATACGAATGCTAAGTTCACTTAAAAGTTTTCGAAGGAGATATTTGTAGGATTGGGGATTGGAATAGCCGTTAGTACTACTTATTAATCCCAAAATAGATGGAAAATAAAAAAGGATGAACCAAATCCTTGAAGAAATTTTGAGGATCTATGTAATGCACCAACAAAAGAAGTGGGAAGAGTACCTTCCACTTGTAGAATTTTCATACAATAATGGCTACTAAGAGTCGTTGAATATGAGCCCATTTGAGGCATTGTATGGGAGGAGTTGCAATACTCCTATCAGCTAGAGTGATCCAATAAGCAAGGTCCTTATTGGGCCTGATATGCTCAAAGAAATGGAGCAAAAAATCAAATTTTTAAACAAAATTTGAAGGAAATACATAACAGATAAAAGATCTATGCAGACCAACATAGGGGGCAAAAGAAGTTCCAAGTTGGGGAACATGTCTATTTCTGGATTAAGCCCAAGAAAAGTTCCTTAAAGATTGGGTCATGTGCCAATATGGAACCTTGATTTTGTGGACCTTTTGAGATCCTTGAAATGATTGGACTAGTGGCCTATATGGCAATATTACCTCCATCAGTAAAATTCGATAACGTTTTCCATGTTTCCTTACTTAAAATATATGTATAGGACTATAATCATGTGATTAATTGGTCTATGCTACAAGTGGAACTAGAAGGAGAGTTCCATACAGAGACATTATTCATCCTAGATTGGAGGAGCACAATGCTCCAGAATCAAGCAATAGAGAGAGTCAAAGTGCATTGGAGGCACTTTGGGCCCATTGAAGCCACTTGGGAAATGAATGATTCAATGAGGGAAGCATATCATTTTTGTTTAATTGTTAAAGAAAATCTATATGAACTATAAATGTTGTACAAAATATGCATATAAAGCTCCATAAGTAGTATGCATTTGTTTTAAGCATGTCTTATATGTTGCATATTCATAAAGAATACCGAGGATGATGTTCCCCCAAGGGGGAGGGTTTTGTGAAAGCCTCATTTTCTTAACCTCATTTTACAATTTTAATATTATCATAAAGGAATTATGGGCTGAGTTACGAGACACTAATTCCAGAGACTAGGGAGGTTTCTTTCCTGGATGGTATGACCTTCCTTAAGGTAGTAAAAATATGGGTTGTTGGGACAACCATTAAAGGATGGCTATTTTATGTCTTAAGGGACTGGTTCATGAATTTAATGGAACTATAGGTAGTACACATGACCATGCTCTCTTGAAAGAAGAGGGAAGAAAGAAGGGAACCCCAAATTAAATGTAGGGGTGGCAACATTGCTGGAGGAGAAGATCGAGGCTATAGAAGGTATGGGCTATTGGTTGGGCATAACCAACAAGTAAGAAAGAGGAATATGTGGCTCACTTGCCATTGGTTGGAAATATTTGATTACAATGTCATTTTTAGAGGATAAGTATTATTGGCATTATGACTCAGGCTTGGCACCATGGCATAGGTGTTGTCCTTGATGGCAACTCACTTGGCAAATCACTCAGACGACAGTTTAAGCTCGTAGGCTCTCAAAATAAAGGAAAAGGAGGTATACGCAGGTTCCTGTTGACCAAGCTGCGTATACACATGGATTCACAGACCAAAATGCGTGTATGCGTATACACGCACTTTCATGCACAAAAAAGTGCGTACAGTTTGGAAAAATTGGTTTTTGGTCCTTGGTATTTGGACCCAGGTATTGATTCTAAGTGGTTTTGGACCATGGTATTGAGTAAGGCCTAAGACTATAAAAGGGGAAGGAGATCATTAGGCAAATGTACTCAAGGATTGAATATTGTATGAAGAGCAAGATCTAGAATACTGGTCATTGGGTTATGGTGCATAGCTAGGTTTGAATCAAGGAGGAACCTGAGCGCTAGAAGAAGGATAAGTTCTATTGATGGGTAAAGATCTTAAGGCTTGAAGAGAAGTATCTTTGTGTGGTTTTGATTTTTTATATTTGGCGCATGTCTTGATCTGTAAATATGATGATCTGGGTATAACTGGTGCCTGAATAATTGAAAAGGGTAAATTATCTTTTACAGATTTGTACGTATGTTCAACATAGCAAAGACACGTATACACGCTTGTTCGGTAATTCAAAACAGTGTATATGCAGGTTTGCCTTAATATAGCAGCGTATGCACACAGGTTCTACATATTGAAGTAGCGTACATCTCATAAAATATGTTTTAGCTACTTCTGTTTATTGCTGCAGTGTTCTAGGTTTAGGAATGGTTTCTGGTTACTATTACTGTCTTCTGGTTACAACATTTAGAGAAGTGATTGTTTGATTCGTTTTTTTTGGTTGGTGTAAAGGAGATTGGTTTATGCAGATATATTTGATGTTTGATTGATGTTATTGATGGATCCAGTCTGAAAAATTTATGAAACGTGGTCCCTGGAAGAAAAGAGAAGGTTGTAGCCTTCTATAGGTCAACACCTATGTACTAGTACATCAGCTACTACAAGAGCTAAGGGGGTTGTAGCTCCCTTCCAGGAGAAGCTAGAGAACGAGAAAAGGTTGTAGCCTTCTTCAGGTAGAAGCCTGCGTATTGGTATAAGATTGCACCAACACAGAAATATTGTAAAAGGGAGTTTCTTATTAAAAGAAGATAGAGACGAATTGCAGTAGGTGGTTTTCACCCACATTGGGTTTCCACCTTATATCTTGTGTTCATGTGTGTGATTGACTGTATTGTTTACTGCACTTAATTACTATTTTATGGTTCTGATACACAGATTAAGATCAGCTAACTAAATTAGAAGTTTGCAAGCTATACATGGTTTTCTCTAAACAAAGTTACGTATATACGCAGGTTGAATTAACAGAAGTAGTGTATATCAATTTGTTTATGGAAATGAAAAATTGTTAAATTGCTAATATTTATTCACCCCCCCCTCTCAGTATTATTTCCAACAATTGGTATCAGAGCAGGTCCTTCAAAAGAAGTTTGATCGCTTGAAGGAAGATCTATCATCATGAGAAACTATGAAAAAGAGGCATCCATCAAGCCACCAATCTTTGATGGGAGCAACTTCGTCTATTGGAAGGTAAGAACCACAACCTATCTTCAATATATTGGTACAAAATTTTGGGATATCATGGAAGGAGGATACACGTTTCCGTCAGCAACTCCTATAGATACGGCTGGTAAAAAGAAGTATGAAACAAATGCAAAGGTTGTCAATACTCTATTGAGGAGTCTATCACAATCAGAATTCATCAAGGTTATGCAGCTCAAAACTGCCAAAGAAATATGGGACAAGATCATTCTAAGCTATGAAAGAGATGATCAGGTAAAACATGCAAAACTACAATCTCTCAGAATTCAATATGAAACTCTCAGAATGCATAATGATGAAAGTGTGGCTAATTATTTCTTACATATAGATGAGATTGTTAATCACATGAAAAACTTGGGTGAAGAGATGAAATAAGTTACTTTAGTTGAAAAGGTTCTAAGATCTTTGTCTTCTAAGTTTGAATAAAAAATTTCTGCCATAGAAGAAAAGCAGGATCTTCAGAGTATTACTATGTCACAGCTGCACGGAATCCTAACTGCTTTCGAAATGAGAAAAGGGGGTCCATCAGACATGAGAGAAGCTGCATTCAAAGCTTCAGGAAAAGGAGAATACAATGAGTCATGACATACGCCAGAAGGAGAGGAATAATCAAACTTTGTCAAGAACCTTCAACGGGGTTTTGGAAGATTTAGAGGTAAGCTACCTTTCAAATGCTTTGCTTGTGTAAGACTCGATCACTATGTAGCCAAATGTCCTCATAAAGATAAGCTTCATAAAGGTAAGGAACTGGTTAAATGGAACAGAAAACAGAACGTAAGTAAGAAGAGCTATTATACACATGAAGACAATGATGGATTTTCAAATAGTGATGAAGATGAACATGGTAATGATTATAGACTTTTGATGGCTTTTTAAGATGATGATTTCTTGGATGCTATAGATGAAGATGGTCACTATGAAGAAATTTCTAAACTTAAAATTTGTTTAGAAGAAAAGAGTATGATTATGGATAATCTGACATTCCAACTTGCTGAAAGGGAAAAACACAATGAAAAGTTAGAATGTGAAATTGTGGGACTTAGAAAAGATATTGAGAAAAAAAAATCTCTTAATCTTAGATTTTCTAATGATATGAAACTTTAGATGAGATTATCAAAGTACAACGTTCTCCTCTAATCAAGACAGGTCTTGGATATACTGAAGAAGCATCTCAAGCACAGAAGCCATCCACCTCCAAAAGTTATCTTGATGTAGCAAGGAGAAGTGAATAGGTTGACAATTGTCAACAAAGGCTTAAAGCAGATCACCAGGTAAATCAGGGTCAATCTACTTCAAGGATGAACAGAAGCTATAACCAACTGCAGGTAAATCATTCTCAATTTTCCTCAAGAATGAATGTGAATGGAAACTACAATCACCTGGTCAGTAGATTTGATAATCGCAGGAATTTCTTTAATGGCCAATGTTTCTCATGTCATAAATTTGGACAAAAATCTGCTCAATGTGTTGCCTACAAGACCATCATGACTAGAGAAGCACGAAATCAAAGGAGTGTGATTGGGATCATGAAGAGGACCTATAATAAATTTTTTGCTCTTGAAAATGAAATAGAATGCTCTATTTGTAACAAATTCGGTCATGAAGATTCTAAATGTAGGAGTAAGTTTTGGCAAACATCTCAAAAGGAGTAAGCTTCATTGGGTCCCAAAACATGGAGAAAGAAAGAACTGCAAACAGAAAGATGTGGTATAGCCTTATATGTGGAAGGATAGGAAAATCAATGGTAAATCGACAGTGGATGCTTGAAACATATGACAGGTGATAAAGAAAAACTTCAGCCATATAGTGCCTTAGAAAAGGAAAAGAAGGTCTCATTTGGAAATGACACCCCTGCACTCATAAAAGGTAAAGGCTCTATTATTTTAAAAGAAAAGGTCAAAGCTGAAAATGTTATGTATGTTGATGGCTTAAAGCATAATCTGTTGAGTGTTAGTCAAATGTGTGATCAAGGAAATGAGGTAGTATTTCAATCAAATGGATGTATTGTTCGTGAGCTTGATACAGGAGAAACAGTGATCAAAGGCATAAGAACTCCAAATAATTTATACATACTCAAGGGAGAACAAAAACAATGCTATCTAAGCAAAAATGATGAACACTGGCTACGGCACAGAAGATTGGGGCATCTAAGATTCCCTTAGATAAGGAAAGCATGCAAATATTAGGTTGTTCACGATCTTCCTGACATCAGAATTCCAGACAATACAATATGCAAATCATGTCAGTTTGGTAAGAAAAACAGAACACATTTCTTTGAGAAGGAAGGATCAGCTAGTAAGCCACTTGAACTTGTCCATACTGATTTATGTGGCCCATCAAGGAAAAAGTCACCTCGTAGAGAAGAATACTTTATATTCTTCATTGACGACTTTTCCAGGATGTGTTGGATAGGACTTCTGAAGCATAAAGACGAAGCTTTCGAAAATTTCAAAGCTTTCAAAGCCTTGGTTGAAAATGAATTAGATCGCAAAATCAAATGCCTTAGGTCTGATCGAGGAGGGGAATTTACCTCGGATGAATTTTTCAACTTTTGTGAAGAACATGGAATAAGAATGGAATTATCTGCTGCAAGGACTCCTCAACAAAATGGAGTTGTAGAAAGGATGAACAAAACAGTTCAACAAATGGCTCATGCTATGCTTGATGAGTCTGGAACTCCTGCAACCTTCTGGGGTGAAGCTGCATTTGCTACCGTTACTATTCTAAAAACAACAAACGTTTGGGTAAAAAACACTCAAACTCCTCATGAAATTTGGTATGGTAAGACTCATACTGTAAATACTTCAAAGTTTTTGGAAGCAAATGTTACATCAAAAGGACTGATGAAAAGCTTGGCAAGTTTGAACCTAGAGCAGATGAAGGCATTCTCCTTGGTTACTCTTCTCGAAGTAAAGGATATAAGTGTTACAATAAAAGACTTGGAAAAATTATTGAAAGTATTGATGTGGTGGTTGATGAAGCAGGCAACAATCCAAAGCAAATAAAAACCGAATAGTTTGAAGATGATGAGAACTATCCTTCAACATCAAATCAGACTAATGCTAAAGAAGAAACTTATGAGGCACTAGAAGAACAAATAAGGGTAGAAGAAAAGACTCCATCTAGGTACATCCATAAGAACCATCTAGAGACTCAAATTTTAGGGTAGAAAGAGGTAGGCGTACAAACAAGAAGAACTATTACAGAAGCTTCAATCTATCTAGCATTTCTCTCCTACGTCGAACCATGAAATATAAGTGAAGCATGCAAAGATGAATGCTGGGTCAAGGCCATGAATGAAGAACTTGAGCAGATTGAAAAGAATAACACTTGGGAATTGGTTCCTAGACCTAATGATAAGAATGTCATAGGAACCAAATGGATATTCAAAAACAAGCTAAATGAAAATGGAGATGTTATTAGAAGCAAGGCCAAACTTGTTTGTAAAGGGCATGCTCAACAAGAAGGTATAGACTTTGAAGAAACTTTTGCACCGGATACCAGACTTGAAGCCATAAGAATGTTCCTTGCTCTTTCTAGCTTTCAAAAGTTCAAAGTATATCAAATGGATGTGAAATCTAACTTTCTAAATGGAGACTTAGAAGAAGAAGTGTATAATGAGAAACCAAATGGATTTATCCTTGGAAATGATCAAAAACTTGTATGCAGACTCAGAAAGGCTCTCTATGGTCTTAAACAGGCTCCAAGGGCTTGGTATTCTCATCTAGACAAATACCTCCATCAACAAGGTTTTTCAAAAGGATCAATAGATAGCAATCTATATATAAAAATTGACAATGATAAATTGCTAATACTTGTTGTGTATGTTGTTGATATCATCTTTGGTAGCAATGAAGAAGCCATGAGTCAAAACTTTGCTTTGGTGATGTAGAAAGAATTTGAAATGTGCCTACTTGGTGAGCTCACATATCTTCTTGGTTTACAAGTCCAACAAAACAAAGATAGTATCTTTCTATCACAAACCAAGTACCTCAAGCAGATCTTGAAGAAATATGGCATGCAAGATTCGAAACTAGTATGTACCCCTATGGTAATAAGATGTTGCCTCAGCACAAATGATGAATCAGCAACAATACATTAACCAACCTATAGATCCATGATTGGTAGTCTTCTCTATCTAACAGGTACCTAACCAGACATCATGAATGCAGTGGGAATAGTTGGAAGATTCAAGGCAAATCCAAAGGAAGCACACCTTCAGGCAGTTAAAAGGATTTTCAAGTATCTTCAATGAACACAAAACTATGGCTTCTGGTATCCTAGAGATACATATCTCACACTTCATGCATATATAGATGCAGATTGGGTAGGAAGCGTGGATGACAGAAAAAGCACTGGTGGTGGTGCATTCTTTAAGGGTTCCAAATTAATATCTTGGTTCAACAAGAAACAAAGTTCAATTGCATTATCTACAACTAAAGTAGAATATGTGGCTACTGCATCTTGTTGCAAAGAACTCCTTTGGATGATGCAAACATTACAAGGCATTCAAATCACTTGTACTCCACCCATCTCCATTCTATGTGATAATACAAGTGAAATCAAAATTTCAAACAATCTGTCATGCATTCCAAGACCAAGCACATACCTATTAAATATCATTTTGTCCGGGAACAAGTGCTTGAACAAAAAGTCAAATTAGAGTATGTCCCCTCCAAGGAACAGGTTGCTGATATATTCACCAAACCACTGCCCAGAGAGACATTTGAATAGCTTAGACAGAAGCTGGGAGTAGTTGATGTGTCATATTGATGATGAAACTTATCTGTTTTAGAGAACAGTGGTTGTACGCGAGTTTCATGAAGCGTATCTGCGTACCTACGCCAGTTTCTGTGGATACAGTCGTGTATATGTTGGTTTGAAAAATATCGGTGGGCTAGACTCAGGATGAAAAGAGTCTGATGTGGGTCTGACAGTGATCATCTGGCACAGGTTTAGGGGGAGCATATACTTCTAATAATGCATTGTTGGCATTATCTTAGAATATCTTGGTACAACTTCACAATTGTTTTTGATTCAAGTGGAACAAGTGCAGAGGGAGATCATGGTTGATGGTACAGATGGTGATTGACAAATGTTGCTGATAATAGTTCCTGATGACTATCATAGTCTTATCTTAGATATTTGGTCTCTATCTCATGTATTTCTTTTATTATCAAGGTCATGTAATGACCTATTTTGTTTCCCCACTATGCCTGGGATGGATGATGTAATATTCTTGTTTTATCATGATAAATTTTTGGTATATCCCCACTTGGTTGGGTGAACGAGTCATTTATGGTATATCCCCATTTAGTTGGGAGATGGATGTATGTATGAGTCTTTGGTGATAGGAAGGACATTTATGATGTATAGAGTCATTATCTTCTTGTAGAACATCTTTTTGCAGACACTGCCTACAGTCAGGGGGAACATGGACAGCACAACAGAGCAGAGATTTCGGCATGTACTCAAGGGGAGCATAACCCTTTGCCCTCGATGACAAAGGGGGAGAGTAATTTGGGGTTGCCATCAAGTCCAAATGGGGGTATTGTTGGCATTATGACTCAGGCTTGGCACTATGGCATAGGTGTTGTCCTTGATCGCAACTCACTCGAAAAATCACTCAGATGATAGTTTAGGCTCATAGGCTCTCAGAATAAAGGAAAAGGAGGTATACACAGGTTCCCATTGACCAAGATGCGTATACACGCAGATTATTTCCACTTAGTTAACTTAGTAAATTCTAGTTGGAGACACTTGAGTTCAGTTCTACAGGATTGATTTCTAATTTATATCAATCTATTTCAATTAATTTGAGTTATTGTCAGTGTAACTAGTTCTCACTATTAGTAGAACTAGTGGAGGTTCAGTCAAGGGTGTGTACATTTTTCCACATTGAGCGATCATCTAGTTAAATTGATCAATCAACCTAAATTAACTCATGCATGCAAATAATTCAAGTTACCTAGTTGAGATTGGTTAAGGGAAGTGTACTATCAATTGTAGAATTTTCCAAGTTGTACAGGTGGTGCATGTAGTTGAAGAAGGGCCTAAAGGAATTGCACAATTATCAATGAGTAATTTCCCTAATTAATAGGGGGATAATTCCTTATAAAAATGCAAGGAAATAAGAGCTAGACAAGATGAGAATTTGGCTAAGTATGGCTTGAGTCAGTCTGTGAGGTAGTGAGATAGATTATACTAGTGCAGAGGTTTCTCAGGCTTGAGAAAGAATTGTTTTTATTATCTATTCTTTAGTTAATGCAATACAAATAGTAAGGGGTTTTAAGAAGTTGCTCTCCCCTATATAAATATTTGTGTATGTGTGTTGAATCTTAATGCATGTTAATGATTTGTGTTCTCAATCATGATTTTCTTTATGTATATGAGTAGAGTAGCTTCAAGTCTTGTGATCTAGTAAATTTCATGAGAAGTTTTGAATCTACACATTAAATTTATACATGGTATCAGAGCAGGGATCTTAGTAGAGGAGAGTTTGAAGTTGTCTTTGCACCTGAATCGAATTTGTAGGATCAATTATCAGAGCTTGCATGATGGCTTTCTATGAACTGAGACTCGAGTATGCCCTTGAGGGTAACTCGAATTATTTTTCTTAGAAGGACAGGATGGAGGTAGTGTTGGAAGATAATGGGCTGAAGGAATTCATAGATAATGATATCCCGAAGCCTCCAACATCTGATGCTCAAGATCTAGCATAATGGAAGAAAAGTGTAGAAAAGGTGAGGAGGATCATGTTGGAGGGAGTTTGAGACCATATTGTCTCGAATCTCCACGGGAAAGAGACTCCATATGAAATGTGGAAGGCCTTGACATATTTTTTCTAAAAAAATAGTGACCATAGGAAGTTGGCACTAAAGGACAAGATTTGGAATATCAATATGTAGAAGGGTGACACAATACCACAACACCTGAGCAGGTTCACGCAATGTTGTGATGAACTTGGTCAAATTGGTGTTACTGTAGCAGAGGATGATTTGGTAAGACTAACAATTTTAGGCCTTCCCAAGAGCTGGCACAACTAACAGAATTAAATAAATGGGAGGGAGAAGCTACCAAATTGGGAACACCTTTGGTCCGATTTGGTACAGGAGGAGATAAGGTGGAACACTAGAGATGGAACCTCATCCATCGGTGATGATGAGGAGAACTGTGCCTTGGCCGGAAAGGAAAAGAAATGGAAAGGGAAGAAATCCCAATCCAAAGAGGAATGATTCAATGGGGGCAAGAAGAAAGACTTGTCCAAAATCAAGTTCTTTCATTGTCATGAAATGGGACACTATGCTACAAAATGTCCACACAATAAAGTGGACAATAAGACCGCGAAGGAATAGTGGGTGAAGCCTTGGCTTCATAGCTCGAACTTGATTTTACCCTCATTGCATGCATGGAAAGAACAATGATGGGTAGTGTGTGGTATCTTGAGAGCGATGTCTCATTCCACATGACAAGAAACAAAGAAATTTTCAGTGACTTGGAGGAGAAGGATCTCCATATACACATTGAGATGAGAGATGATGGAAGGTATAGCGTGACCGACATTGGTACCATTACTTTTTAGAGGGAGTCTAACTCCCCTCTTAGGCTCAAGGATGTGATGTATGTATCGGGTCTGAAGAAGAATATAGTTTTCGTCACAATTTTGGAAGACTGTGGCTACGATGTGATATTAAGAAAAATAAAAGGCTTTCTTGAGCACATCACCACAGGACAAGTGAAGCAGATCGGATTTCAAGTGAAGAACCTCTACAAATTGGATGTGGAAGACTATACAACATTGAGAACAAAAATAAGAGAAGGTGCAAAGTCAAGTTGTCGATGAATTATGGAATAGAAGACTTGGGTCTGCATCTTGGTGCTTTGAAGATCATGCAACAAATTTCTATAGTCCTCCCCAGTGGAGCACTAGAGTAGCGAGATACATGAAAAGAGTGTACATTGGGGAAGTACACAAAATCCACCTTCAATGATTGGGACAACAAGGCTCATGAAATCCTTGAAAGGATCCACTCTAATGTACGTGGAAATTTCTTGACATCCTCCACCGCCAAGCACATGTATTATTCTATATTTGTGGATGATTCCTCACGGAAGTGTTGGATCTACTTCATGTAGAAGAAATACCAGAAATTCTCCAAATTTTTTGAGTTTAAATCACTTGTTGAGAAAGAGACTAGGAGGAAAGTGAGGGCTCTTAGGAGCGAAAATGGTGGTGAGTACATGTCAAATGAGTTTAAAAATTTTTGTGCAAAGGAAGGAATTCGACGAGAGTTGACATCACCTCATAACCCCTAATAGAAGGGGGTGGATGAGAGGAAGAATAAAAGTATTGTGGGAGCGACACATGAAATGTTGCATGACCAAAGCCTACCTCTACACTTGTGGGCTGAAGCATGAAACACAAAGGTCTATTTGCAGAACATGAGTCCTCATAAGATTCTTGGCATGAGTACACTAGAGGAAGATTTCAGGGAAGGAACCATATGTGTGACACTTCAGGATATTTGGATCATCAGTTTACTATAACGTTTCTAAGGAAACAACAAAAAATCTAGAGAAGATAGTAGATTTGGGCATCTTTCTGGGGTACAATGATACACCTTACAACTATCGGGTGTACTTTCCATCCCTCAAGATGACAATGGTCAGACGAGATGTGAAGTTTGATGAGGAGAAGGAAATGAGGTGTTATTTTAAGAGGGAGACTTAGTTGCAACATGATCAAGAGATGTTGGATCCAAAGGAATAACTTCATGAAGTTGTGGAGTAGCCATAAGGAGAGGAGCAGAGAGTGGAGACATACACTCAAGTAGAGGCATTCAGAGAAGGAAGTAAGTGGACCACAGAAGATGACAGATTATTGCAGGATACTATAGAGAATGTGGGATCACCCACATCACAACGTAGGCATAGGAGGTCACCGGATCGATACATTGGGTACATGAATATGATGAGTGATCTAGTTGAGACAGGACCATTCTTATTTGAGGAATCAATGCAACACGTAGTATGGGTTGATGCTATGGTAGAAGAATATGATTCCATTGTCAGAAACAGTGTTTGGGAAGTGGTCCTAAGACCAATAGACAAATCAGTGGTTAGGTTGAGATGGCTTTACAAGGTAAAGCATGTGGTAGACGAGAGTATAGAGAAAGACAAGGCCAAATTTGTGGCCAAGGGGTTCTCTCAGGTGGAGGGAATTAACTATGAGGAGACCTTTGCTCTAGTAAAAATGTACTCATCCATCAGGTCAATTCTACACTGTCAGCGTAGATGAGGTGGAAGATCCACCAGATGGAAGTGAAGAAAACATTGCTGAATGGATTTATTGAGGAGGAGGTGTATACTAAGAAGCTAGAGGGGTTTGAGACCTTTGATAGATAGTCACATGTGTGTATACTAAAGTGAGCATTGTATGGACTCAAGAAAGCACCTTGTGCTTGGTATACTAGGATCGATAGCTATCTCACTAGGTTGGGCTTCACCAAAAGTGAAGTAGATGAAAACCTTTGTTACATTATGGTAGAAGGTAAATTATTGATTATTATTTTATATGTCAATGACTTGATCCTTACTGGTGATGAGAAGCTAACCATATCTTGCAAGGAGGACATTACAAGAGTGTTTGAGATGAAGGACATGGGACTCATGCATTATTTCCTTGGTTTGGAAGTATGGCAAGGAGATGGGGATTTGTTTGTCTCTTAGGGTAAGTATGCCAACGAAATATTGAAGAATTTCCGCATGGATAGAAACAAACCCATGGACACTCCTCTAGTAGGTAGATAGAGGAAAGAAGATGCCACTTCAAGTGAGGACATGGTAACTACCATCCACAAGAGAATTATGGGTTCACTTATGTATTTGGTGAACAAACTAATGGACATGTGTTATGAATTTAGCCAACTTAGGCAAGCCATGGTTAAGCCAACCAAACTGTATTGGAAGGAAAAAAGCATGTTTTGAAATAACTCAGAGGCACTACTAAGTTTGGTATTTGGTACAAATAGATAGAGGGAGTGAAGTGGCAAGGCTTCAAAAATGAAAATTGGGTGGGGAGTCCATCAAAAAGTAAGAGCACTTCATGATGAATTTTCAGTGTTGGGTCAATAATAGTTTCCTAGTATAATAGGATGCAAAGATTCATGGCACTCAACTCAGCATAAGCAGAGTACATGGATTCAAATCGAGCAACATGTGAGGCTATCTAGATGAGAAAGATTCTTGTTGGGTTATTTGGTCAGAAGATGGATCCTACAGTGATTTATAGCGACAATAAAAGTTGTATAAAACTCTTTGAGAATCCATTATTTCGTGATTGATCCAAGCATATCGACATTCGGTATCACCATCTACGAGATTGTGTGCAGAGGAAAATTATGTTTTTGTAGTACATTATGACAAAGGAATAAGATGTAGATATTTTGAAAAAGGATTTGTCAAGAGGAAAATTCAAGTTCCATAGAAGTAGGATTTGGGTATGTGATAATCCCTTTCTTGCTGAGAGGGAGTGTTGAAAATGCAACAAGAAAATCCTAATTTAATTTTTCCTTGATTAATTTAGGGAAAATTCAAATTTCAATTTCAGTAAAATACTTGGAGGTATTTAACTGAGGTGACATATCTCTTGTCACTGAGTTAACTTAGTAAATTCGATTTTGAGATACTTGAGTTCAGTTCTACATGATTGATTGATAATTTGTGGCAATCTATTTTTAGTTAATTTGAGTTATTGTTAGTGTAACTAGTTCTCACTGTTAGTAGAACTAGTGGAGGTTCAGTCAAGGGTGTGTACCATTTTCCACACTGAGTGATCATCTAGTTAAATTAATCAATCAGCCTAAATTAACTCATGCATGCAAAGAATTCAAGTTACCTAGTTGATATTGGAGTTCAAGGTAAGTGTACTATCAATTGTAGAATTCTCCAAGTTGTATAGGTGGTGCATGTAGTCAAAGAAGGGCCTAAAGGAATTGCACAATTATCAATGAGTAATTTCCATAATTAATAGGGGGATAATTCCTCATCAAACAATGCAAGGAAATAATAGTTTGGCAAGATGAGAATTTGGCTAAGTATTGGCTTGAGTTAGTATGTGAGGTAGTGAGATAGATCGTACTAGTGCAGAGGTTTCTCAAGCTTGAGCAAGAACTGTATTTATTCTCTATTCTTTGGTTAATGCAATACAAATAGTAAGGGGTTTTAAGTAGTTGATTTCCCCTAGATAAATATCTATGTATGTGTGTTGAATCTTGATGCATGTTAATGTTTTGTTTTCTCGATCATGATTTTATTTCCACATATGAGTAGAGTAGCTTCAATTCTTGTGATCTAGTAAATTTTATGAGTAGTTTTCAATCTACACATTAAATTTCTACACCAAGTTGGGTGGAACCATAATGTTGAATTCTACATGGTGGACATAGTGAGTCTCTGGATTCCATGTGTATGTTGTTTCTCATGATTTTTCTAAAGGGTGGAGATGGTGAGTCTATGGAATCCTCGTGTCTTGTTGATTACAACTTAGTCGCAGGTTGGAGAAAATGAGTCTTTGGATTTCCTGTGCATTGTTGATTACAACTTAGTCGAAGGTTGTAGATAGTGAGTCTCTAGATTCCCTATGCGACATTGACTACCACTCACTTAGAGAGTGGAGGTAGAAGGATATTTGGAGTCAAGAGCAACTAGATTTGGTTTTTTTAATCCTTGAGCAACAAACCCCTTTGCCTTTGAAATCTGGCTTGGGGGTGATATATTCAAGAGAGAACTGGTTGCAAATATCCATGATTGGGTGGAGAGTCCTAGTCCTAGACTCAGTAGCCCACATATAAGGTAAGTGTTCCTTAATTATGTTGTCTGATGATGAATGTGTAAGCAAATTTGTGGTTTGAAATGATGTTGTTGTGTAGATACATCATTGTATTGTTAGTATTACACGCTTGATTAACATACTGTATAAAGTATAAAATGCATTGGAATAACTTATAAGAAGCTTGATTGAAAATAGTAATTTATAAGATAACTTCTTCTTGTTACAACATGATGGCTACATTGATGATAACTTGAATAGACATGAATAATGTTACAATGTGATAATGCTAAGGATTTTCCTCCTTCCTTATTTTCATGGATCTATGATTTCATGTGAGGGACCTCTTGAATCCCTCAGTGATACACTTCCTGATGTTACTTAGGATTGGTCTAAGTTATCAGTATGCTATGCTATATAGAGAATGTCTTCTTGAGATAGGTGTTGAAGCCATAGAATTCTATTGCAACAACATGGGGGATAACCACTCAATCTGGACCTTAGAAACAACTCCTTTTTTGTTTGGTATGGTGGCTCTGACTGGGGATAATGGGACCATTTTCCCAGCAAGAATTGATATGATGATGGTGTTGGATTGATATAAGATATAATGGGAAATGAATTTAACTAATAATGATCTAATTTGAAAAACAAACACATTCACCTATCTATTCTAACATTTATCTTAATATATACCCAGGAATAAATTAAATCATGCGATCTACAAAGATATCTTAGAGCAAGAGGTAATAAATATCATTCAATTGCTATAAGAGAAGAAATCATTAATGATGATTATTTTGACTAAATAGTTAAGCAAGATAATTATGGAAACTATATCACATATATCAATTTATTATATACTCAATAAGGAATCACAACTAAAACATTTTACAGAAGTGCAATGATGTCAAACTATAGTTCAAATTTCATACATAAGACAATATAAGAAAGATTACCACTAATTCAAAAATAAAATACAACCATATAGATAGAACTACGAGATAGGAAAGGTTCTACTCATGAAGTCAACAATATTGATCTGCTTTCTTTCAACCGAATATACTCTAAGAGTACAAAAGTGAAAATTCAATAGAGTATACTTCAATCTCTTGTTCCAATTATCTCATCAAACCAATTACAAAAGTACATAAGTGCAATCCTTTGCAAAGTGTTTTTGATAAAATTCTGGACCCCTCTCTAAATGCATGAGAGGGGTTTAAATAATACAAATTATGTATCAAAAATATATTATTACATAAAAAGATGAGGAGGTTTCAAAAAATCTTCCTTAGAATAAGTAAAATAAAAACTAAAATAGAAAATAAAATGATGACAAACTTCTTCAAATTGAATGGTCCTATTCAACCATTCAATCCTTGAGTTCACATATATCTATCATTGGCTTCACCTGGGGTGGCTAGCTAATTCTAGATCTTAATTGGCCCGTGAATACATCATCAGTGAGTGGTGGCACCATCTTTGAGCATAATCGGTTAAACAATGTAGAGTCATCCATTGACTATGTGGTTTCACCAGAAACTGCCAATAGGTTTCCCAGTCAAGCTTGGATAGTTGTTTGATTGCCTCAACTTGCGTTTTGGTGGTTTCTTTCCACTGTTTCTCCAACTGTTTGATGTCTGGGAGAGATTCTGGCTTGCATTCCTTGACGAGATTGGTAGTATGATATTTTTTGTTCATAGCCTCAATTATATTGTTTTATGTACTAGCTACTCTTGCTGCTTACTTCAACTGTATGTCCAAATCTATGAATAAAATATATTTGTGGTACTCCTCAATATTTGGTAGATCAACTTTTCTTCCTTCTTCAGGTTCCTACCAAGAAATAAACTCTGGAATCCTCTTATAGATCTCTTCATATTATAATCTCTGATCAACCACTTGATTGGTTAATTTATCACTTGTTTCATAATAGGGATTGATCAATGATATTTTTTGGTAGAATATTTCCTGTTGTTGTGACAACAAAGAGTTTAGCTCGAGTGTCTCTTTAATGAATTCTTCTATTTGAGGATTGTCTTTGAGTTTATCCATTATAGCCTGCATTTTCTGAATCTATGAATTCTTTTCTACAATGTTTTTATGATGCTGTAATCTCATTTGCTCAAATTCTTTCTGAAGCTATACCATTTGTATCTCTACTTGCTTGTTTGCGTTTTGTCTCTCTTGTTCAAGTTGTTGTTCTTACATGTGAACTCTTTCTTCTTTTTCTTTAAGAAAAAGTCAAACTTCTGCTGCCTTATCAATTGTTGCAGTTGCATAGGTACTTGCAAATTGTGATAGCTTTGTAAGATTTTCTGATGGATCAATGGGGGTGTCTTTCCATACTACCTCCATTGATTCACTTCCAAGAGTTTTTGTTGCTGATGCATCTAACTTAATTTTCTTCCTTTGCCTCTTTGCTACAACCTTATGTGTTGGACTGTAGAATTTTTCCAGTGGGGGTTTTTCTTCAAGATTTTAAACAATTTTTGAAGTTGGGCGTGTCAGGATGATTTCAATATCTTGAGTATTTATAACTCCTTGAATTGTTGTTTTTGGGTTTATAACCCACTGAGTGTGTTGTAGAATCTCAAATCCAAAAGTTCCTTTAAGACTAATCTCTGTTTGGAGATTTTTATTAAATTTTTCCCATTCCTGATCCAGATCAATAACTGCGATCTTTTTCGTTTGAACTTGTGTGGAACCAGTCTCTATGGGTTCTTCAGCGGAGGCCTTTTCAGTTGTTTCTTCAAAATTTTTCTCTGTGTCCTTCCCAGGTTCCTTTTTAGGGCTTTCTTCATCATTCTAATATTGGTGTTCAGAGTCTTCTGAACCTTGAACTCACTTCTCTTGAGATTCCTCATCAGAATTGTGCTTGGAACCTTCCTCCAGGCTTATGCTAGGAGTAGGTTCTCTTATTTCTTCAATCTATAATAGGTCCAAAGGGATCTTTGTTAGCCTTCTATTTTCGTAGAGGTGGAAGTGGTTGAGGTCTAATGGGTCCACTTTTATTGATTCTAAATGTAATACCTATGAAAATGTCTCAGCTTACTCAAAGAGATCATCAAAATCATCATCCTCATGAATAAATTGTTTGATTTTGGCCATAGTAGTGAAGTTTTTGGCGACCTTGTTAGGGTCATAATGTCTGCCTAGCATAGTGGCCAGATTTAGGGATGTGATGTTTAGTATATCTTTTACTGCATGCCCATAATCATGTAACACGAAAGCACCACATTACACCGGTAAGATCGACCAAATGTACTTCTTCTATTCTTTAAGGGTTTTGGTAATACCAACCCCCTTTGTTTGGTAGGAAATCTCTCTTGCCAATAATTTATCGAGAACATAATATGGAAGAACATGCAGAGATATAATACTCCCAAAAAATCTGATATAAGTAAATAATTCCTCACCAAACCATCTTGCCACCAACAAGATGTCTATCTTTGCTTCCTCTGATAGCTTGGGGGCTTTCTTATAAAAAATGGTTTGGTAAATTGGCAACATAATGCCATGAATTTTTTTATAAAGTTGGGAGCTAAACTATGATTCCCACAAAATTTTATGACAAACATGGATGCGAGTGGGATCCTGTAGAGTCCCTTTCCAGCCCATGTTCTGAAAATGTGAACAAAAACATATAGCATCCATGACATAAGCACTCATGCAGAAGGGAGGGATAACTCGAGTGGAGATAATTCTATTGCATCTATATTCTCTAATGGCCATAGCCAAATTGTCATATTCTTTTTTCTCCAGTTAATAATTGTGGCATTAACAATTGCATCAATTAATGGAACCCATTTAGTAGAAAAATTCGTAGTATCAGCTTTTCCAAATAGCCTACACATCATTATAGCTATAAAATTATGCAGGGCTGATAGGTGTGCAATTGGGTACATACCAGTTTTCTCCCTTCTGAACTTATTAGAGCCAAACCTGAATTCTATATGACGTCCATCAGGTTTTCATTTTCTTTTGCAAACTGCTCAATAAAGGCTTTATCATAGAGCTTCCGTGGGTCTAGAAAATGGTACATTCGGCGTAAATTGTTTGGTTTAAAAGACCCCATGACTTCATGCATGGAATTTTTGAATGTTCTATCCGAAATGTCCACACTATCAATAATCCATCTTACCATATCCGTATATGGTAATATTTTCGACCTTGCATCTACCTTGTGTAGGAAAGAACATGCTGCTTCAAAATAAGAATTTTTGGATGAGTCCTTGGCCTCTGCTGTTGCTTTGGTTTCCAGGACCTTTGGGTTTTCTTCCTCCAGTAAATTATACATTGCCTTCCATGTTGTAGTCCTACCATACTTATTGCATGTGGTATCAGAGAAGAGTGGAAGAATGTGTGAATCCTTAGATGTAGTAGCCTCTGCAATCTTCTTTCCTTTCTTAACCATTCTTTTGAGCGTTGTTTCCTTCGGAAATTTCCTGAAATCCAAACAATGGAGAAAACAGGATAAAATGCAGAGTGACAATGAAAGCAGAAATAAAATAACACAGTAAATTATGAAAGAATGTAAGGATGAAGCTTTTATTTCGAATATGGGTAGAAAGATATAAATCTTCTCGAGCCATTAAATGGTAAATGCAATTAAAATTTATTAATTACTCATTAAGGTCTATGTGTGCCTTCCTTTATGACTCATCAAAACATCACATCGCAAGTTTCTAAATGATATTTCAAATTGATATGTGTTATGTGCGATGCCGATCATGCGATTGGAATGAATCAGAATATCACAAAATTGTAAAATTGCAAAATCGAAATATCTCACAATCGCAAAATTGCAATATCACACAATCACAAAATCGCAAATTGCAATATCACAAATCGCAATATCAGTGATCATGAATAAAGAAATTCAAAGTTTCTTTGGTGTTTTGCGATTTGCGATGAGCGGCATACCTTTACCTTTTCTAGCGTGCTTTCTTTATGCGGAAGATTATTCATTTAAAACAATTATTCATGATATGTTTGACTCGATTGCATTTTATAATAGTTTTATTATTTCGTCAAGTTCGAACTTCATCACAACTCACAGTGTCTTATGGTTTTCATGTTTGCGCCCTTATAAAATCCACGATGCGATTGCAACAAATAATTTAAGGAATACCTTAAGCCTTAAGTTTTATAAAAAGTTCAATGCTACCTTGGGTCTTTTAAGGGGTTTCTTTTATCGCATTTCGTGGATTCTGACTCATGACTAACCTTTGTTACTTTGGATCCTGCGATTTGCGATAAAGCGAGAATGCCTAGTCACAAAGTAATTTGGTTTGATATCTTAAGTTTATCCAAGGTTTTATTTTGAATGGTTTCAAAAGGCAAGCTCTTATTTGCTAGTTTTTTGAATTTTTTTGAAGGGTCCCCATTTATAAATACAATACTAACTATTAATATAATAAATGAGGGGGTTGTTGAAAAAAACAACAGTAGGTTATAGTCTTATGTTGGATGTGGTTGGCACCCTATCTGGTGTAATCATCCATAGGTCCCTACTAAAATCTAAGTTGCTTGGGAACCCCTCACAAGCTTTGTTTCTTGATCCATCGTACAAGAATTTCCCAGGTAGGTGCATATAATTACTTGTATGCTTGTTGTAGGCCTTGGGTTGCACTATGGTGTGCGGTGTGAGTATTGTAGACATTTTAGGAATCAAATAGCCCGTACCAGAAGATAACTGGCAACTATTGATGCAACCATGCTTGGAATTCCCTATCCTTAAAAAGGGAGTTCTTGTAAGTTCGCAACCATATCTATTATGTGATTATCCATAACACTATTTATTGTAATCAGGCTTAAGGGAGGGGATGCATGTTCCTTCTAGGAATGTTGATCTCCTTGTGAGATTTTATGCACCATGTGCTTCATGGTGGCTATTGTAAGCTTACAATGCTTATTTGGTCCTTGAATGAGGCATGTATATTTATATGTTGATATCTTTTAGATATAGGAGAAATATTAGATACCTTAGTAATACAAACCTTTGAGGGACTAGATAGGAAAGTTGCTAGCCCAAATGGATAAGCCCCTATTTAGTGGTATTTGTTGTAGTCACTGTGAACGTGGAAGAAGGAATTTTGACATAAGCTTAAGAGGGATAACACCAGTGGGTGCCTTAACAAACTCTAATGGCCATATTGCATCTCCTTTGTGAGTCCAAACGTTTGAAAAACCACCATAGCTAAAAGATGTTATGAAAACCAATGGGTGCAAGAGCGGACATGATGCACAAACCTACGTTTGGACATAAACTTCATTGATGGGCGATGACGAGACACTGCCATGAGTGGTGTTGCTGTGAACTCCAACACAGCTTAATCTTATAGCCTCAACTGACTAACCTTCTCTACATGGTCTATCAAGAAACCTTATGATGGAGGCAACAAGATGAACATTTTGATTACGCCTTATTGTAGAAGGGTCGAGAGGAATGATGACGTACATTAGAGTTATATTCTTGTAGGATTTATCCTAGAAGGTCCATCCCAGAGGAAAACATTAGGGACACGTAATAAGTAATAGCAAGGGGAGTGGAGCCAAGGATAACATAAGCTTGACCCTGGAGGAGAATAATAGGGGTGTACCAGAAGATATAGCTCAGGTACACCTGAGAATTATTGCCAGGAAATCAAAGCTAGGAATAATGGAGGATTAACCCTAGAAGGTCCACCCCAGAGGAAAATGACGAAGGCATGCTCGAAAATTATAGCCAAGGTATGCCCAAAAGTTATAAACGGGTACACAACAGGAGTTTCAACTGGGTATCAGATCCAAGGGTTCTTCTCGAGTAAGTATTGGGAGATTTAGTGAGGTTATTCTTTAGAGGCGTGAAGCAGTTATTCCTCGGAGATATGCATCAGGAGTATCGAAATTTGGCTACCCAGGTGTATGAGGTGGGGTTGACAGGATGCAAAGCACAAACTCGTGGGACCCCAACCCATGAGCATGTCGACAACCATTAACAAGTTGCCATGTGAAACTGGGAGGTTAGAAATGTGGCATGGCCACGTAAGTTCCACGTGTTGGGGCTGATGACCTGGAGTCCTTCGATTTGTTGGAAATTTAAAATATCATAACTTTTGATCTAGAGGTCAGATTGAGGTAAAGTTTCATATCGCCAGATTCGTCTTGATGAGATGAACAAAATGGCTATGTTTATTTCCATTTTTGGAGACACTTTTATTTTATTTTACATCATCCCATCTCTCCAACTATTTACAAGGGATATTGGATTAGAAAGTGAACGTTTTTCACCGAGGTTAAGGTGGGGGGTGTTTACAATAAATATCACTTATTTCATAGTAGTATGCATTTAAGGAAAACCCATTGATTTCATCCTAATTTTAACGAATTTGATGGAAGCATTGAAATCACATGTATCGATATGCCACTCAATTTGATTTAGACATACTTATTACAATCTTAAGAACTTATTATTAAATTGTTTATTAAGCAACTAGTATTATGGTGTAAAGCATTCCATTGGTGTAGTCTTTCCATTGAAATGACCTCTTAGCAAGCTCTGTGATTGGATTGTTGTAATGACCATTAAAGAAACACAGACCATTTATTTTTTAACATGGACCATCATACCTTAGGGATGGAATCTAACCCAACATTGAGCTTTGTCACCAACATCTCCTGTGTGCTACATTGATGTTAGTGGGTATGACATGTAATTGGTTAAAACATGTTTGGGATTAGAAAATGATTATTCAATCAACTCGATAGGCCAACAAATGTTCAGTAGATGAGACCAACCAACAAACTTTTAGTGTTAATATTTTAAAGACTAGTTTGAACTAAAAATCTATAGTCTATGAGAGTGACATGATAACCTACTATAACACCTAGAGAGTAGTTGTTAATGCTACCAATAGAAATAAATTCAATGCTGCATAATTTCCATGTCGAACTCTATGCAATCTAAATTTTAAGAGATTAAAATGTTCGTGGGATTAACTAACTAATGTTTAATAGACTAGACCGACAAATAAATGTTCAATAGACCATACTGGACACCAAATCCTCAGTGTTGACATTTTAAAGACTAGTTTCAAAATGCAAACCTATAGTTGATCAAAGTGATGTGTAACCTACTGTAGCAGCCATATAATAGTTATCAATGCTATCAATAACAATAAATTCAATGCTACATAATTGACATGTCAACTTATATGCAGTCTAACATTTAAGACATCTAATTCCAAAGTGATGACTGGTTGGTTACATTTGATATTTTTTCCATAAGTTTTACAATTGGATGAGGATTGTGAAAAGATTTACGATATTCAAGTATAAACAATCATTGGTGGTGATTTTGAAAACATGGCAACATTCATCTTAACTAGGGTTGAGAGATCTTCCATGATTTCATCCACCACATATAGATCACTCGTCCTCCATGGTGGCCTATTCTATGTGTGCCATATGATATCACCATACCTACTTGTAATATCATAATTAAATTAATTTTTGGGTGCTCAAGCCCATGCACAAGCGCCACTTTTCATCTTAATTCTACAAGCAGGTTCCTCTTTGAACAATGTTGTTTCACTCTAGCTAACTGGCCATCCTTTGGTTTATTTCTACTTCTTCTAGAGCTCTAGTTTTCACCTAACTTGTGAACCAACTAACTCCTCACAATGGAAATAACAATTTTTTCTTTGCTTTTATATAATGTGTGCCTCATTCATGAGCATTGCCGATAATCTTGGAGTTTATTGTCGAGAGTCATAGTCTTGGGAAGATAAAGAGAGTTCACCACATTCTCTTGCATAATTTGAGGTAATATTTTCACTCTCATGTTTTAGGCTCTATTTTGTCAAGAAATAAAAAATATATGTAGGCTTTCTATATATGCTTTCTCTTGTGCTTGGAAATTATAATGTTAAAATAGGTAGGTGCCAATAAAACACCAAATCTTCTTCATAATCAACTTTAGTTGTAGTTTCTTTGTTGATTATATTGCTTTGTTCATCACAAGTAGTCCCCCTATATATTTTGATCCAATCCTCGATAATTTATTGCCCTGGACATTCCCATTCAATAGCTCTTTAGCATAAGTAACAATGGTTGTGGCCACACCAATTTTTAAGTTGAATGTGATAGTGATTTTTCTGATATTGTTGTCTTTAACATCAAAAGTTAGAATTACAGTGTAAGATTAACTTACATTGGTCTACTTGTTAAAATATGATGTGAATAGAATGAAAGTAACATCCATATGCATAACCAAATATGAAAAATAAATTTACAGTAATTAAAGCTTGTTTTGCTATCTCTATCTTAATATAAAAAATAACTATTCCAAATCTAAAGTAATTAATGAAAGCTATAAAATAAATCAAGTGAAAACTTGGGCAATTTATATATATATATCAATTTTTCAAATATTGTTTGAGTGTTGATGAGTATAAAAAATTTTAAATTAAGAAAGTTAATATTTAAATAATAGAATTTTCAAATATTGTTTGAAAAAAATTTAAATTAAGAAAGTTAATATTTAAATAATAGAATTTTTGTAATAATGATTTCAATAGATTTTATACATTATCATTTTTTTAAATAAGTGTTTTATATTAAATATTTTAATAAATATTATTTTATTGTTCACTGCCCTAAAGAGGTGCTACTTTAACTAAAAAGATTTGAATATAAATGTTGATGGACATAAGAAATTTTAAAATAACTAATTAGAAATTTTAAATTAACAAATTTAATATTTAAATAATAGAAATTTATAATAAACATTCGAAAATATTTTGTATTCAACATTTGATTAACATTTAAGTATTGTTTTATTGTTAACTACCATTTTATTAAAGAAGTGTTACTGATTGACTCTTTTTTGTTATTAGTATTGTACTTTTAATATGATTCCTTAGTGTATTTTTCTTTACTTTGAAATATCTATTAAATATCTCAAACAATTAGATGTGTAGTATAAGTAATTTTAGTTTTTAATATGAAATAAAATTATGTAGATAAATATTGTATTAGAATATAGAAATTAAATAAAGAAAACAAAATTTAAAGCACGTGTCTAATTTTATTAGATTTGATATTGTTGTGATTAAAGTGATATGGTTACAATGATGTATATAAATCTCTGTAGCACGTTAAAAATTAGATTGATATGCTTTGTAAACCATGTTTAATAGTTAGGATGAAATATTTAAATATATATATTATATTATTAAAATCAAAATAAAATGAAAAAAAAAACTGCCTTGTCCATTAAAAAAAAAAAAAACATATATACATATTCTAATTACATATTTAATTTTTAATATAAATAGTTTTATATATATATATATATATTATTTTTTAATATTTATATATATCGGTTCACAACACTAAAGTAAAAAGAGGCAGTACATTTGTAAAAGACGAGAATCTTTTACACCTCTCTTAGGTAGATCCTAAAAAATTTTGGAGGCAGATTCTGACTAGGAAAACTAAAGATAATATTAAAATCTCTTTACACGATTGAAATTCCTATCTTAAAAAGCTTTATGAATCTCCAAACGTCATGGATATCTTTAAAACCCTGCTCACAACAAAAGAAGTTTTCTCATTAGAAGACATTGATTTTGGGGTTAAATGCCTGGCAAATGGGAAAGCTAAGGACATCAAAGGTTACCAAGCAGAAATCTAAAAAATTGGAGGTCCTGTCCTCATCCCCCACATCCACAAGCTTTTCAATCAAGCAGTCAAGCAAGGGTTCCCTAAAACATGGACTAAGAGCCTCAGTATCCCTATTTTTAAAAGTGGGGATACAAATAACCCCTCTAATTATCGGACCATTATGATCAGCCATCTCTTAGCCAAGCTATATGGTATTATTTTGGAAAAGAAGTTGAGCGTATGGCTTGAAAGTGAAGGTAAGCAGGCTAAAGGCCAAGTGGGTTTAGAAGGCATCACTCAACAATAGACCACCTCATTACACTTAGGATCATTATGGAGGAATGTCGTAATGATAAATCCAATCTCTTTTGTTACTTTGTGGACTTTATAAAGGCTCTCGATACGGTTCCTAGAAACAACCTTTGGAATAAATTAGAAGAACTAAAGGTTCCTTTCGAGTTGAGAGCTGCCGCTATAAGATTATACAAGAATGTAATTGCCAAGCTAAAAAGCAATGAGGGGTGGTCGAAAGATATTAAATGTAATATTGGAGTTAAACAAGGTTGCCCCCTCTCCCCTACCCTATTTGGCATTTACATCGACAAGCTTGAAGGTTATTTAGAGGAAGCAAGTTGTGTTGGCACAATCTTAGCTGGGATAGTCATCATCCTTCTTCTCTATGCTGACGATATTGTTCTTCTCGCAAGGTGACCATCTGATCTTGATAAGAAACTTAGGCTTCTTAAGGATTTCTGCTCTACCATGGGTATGACTGTTAACACTGACAAAACAAAAGTTATGATTATCAAATCCAAGAAGGACACTTACGCTAATTTTATGTATGACAATAATAACTTGGAGGAAGTGTATTCTTACAAGTACCTAGGAATTGATATTCATCACAAGCTCAACCAGAACTATAGCATTGAGAAAAGGATTAATGGGGGATGGAAAGCTTATTTTGGTTTTGAAAATAATTATAAAACGACAAACCTCATAATGTGGGATAAAAAGAAGTTCCTCTTTGAAACTTTAGTTACTCCTGTTATCTTATATGGATGTGATGCCTGGGGTTGCAACATCTATAGAGAATCCTGGAGAAAGATTGAGCAAATCCAGAAGCGTTTTATAACATATAACCTGAAAATTAAAAGCAATACACCCTATCCTATTCTCCTTATAGAAGTAGGTATTTCCCATATCGAGAGCCTAGCTATGACTAGGCATCTATTGTACAAGCATAAACTCAATAACATAGGAGATCATAGACTTCCTAATCTAGCCTTAAATTCTAGCCAAAACCACCTAAGGCTCAAGTGGGGGTGGTCTAAAGACACGAATGCCTGGTTAAACCTTTGGGAGATCAACAAGAATGATGTTTTGCAAAACATTAATAACATTAAAAATATTGTTACTTATAAGTTCAAAAACAATGTAAACTTTGAAACGGGAACTGATACTGTTACCCATTTCGTAGAGATAGCAAAAAATTGACCCGATTTTGAAAAGGGACGATGCAGAATACACATATTTTTTTAGAACATATTTTTTGGCACTTTAAATAACCTTAAATAACCGATACGATTACCCGTTTCATAGAGGTAGTAAAAACATGACTCGATTTTAAAAAGGGTGATGCAGAATACACATATTTTTTTTAGAACATAGTTTTTGGCACTTTAAATAACCTTAAATAACTGACACGATTACCCGTTTCATAGAGGTAGTAAAAACATGAATCGATTTTAAAAAGGGGCGATGCAAAATACACATATTTTTTTAGAACATAGTTTTTGGCACTTTAAATAACCTTAAATAACCGATACGATTACCCGTTTCATAGAGGTGGTAAAAACATGACCCGATTTTAAAAAGTGGTGATGCAGAATACAATAATTATTTTTTGAAGCATATTTTTGACAATTTAAATATTCTCATGTATCAAATATAAATATTCGTTTTTAAATGTTAGTGATTTTTATGTTGATTTTGAAACGTCGTTATACATTATACTTTTTTTCTTAGAGGACTTATTTTTCACACTTTAAAATTTATTAGGTCCATTTTTTTTTTAAAATTATGATTACTTAAAGAATTTTTAAGTTGTTTTATTTTTATTTTTTTTAAATGTTGATTACTTCAAGAAAGTCATATATATATATATATATATATATATATATATATATAATAAGACAAAATAAAAATGTTAATAAAAAAACATTAATAAAAACAAGAAGAAAAAAATAAAAAATAAATGAAAACAAACTAGATTAAAAAAAAATAGAAAATTAACAAAAATAAAAATAAAAAACTCGTAAAATTAACATTAAAAATATTAAAAAAAAAAACTAAAAAAACAAAAATACACTGAAATTTACAAAAAAAACCATAAAAATATAGAAATTTTAGAAATATATGTTTAAAAAAAAAATAAAAAAAATAAAAAAGCATGTATTTAAAATTAAAAATTAAAATTTCCAAGAATTATGTATTTTCTATTTAAAAAATAAAAAACAAAATTTATTAAACACAAAAAAAAAAAAAAAAATTGAAGAAAATTTAAAATTTTTTAAACTTACCTTTTTTTTATATTTAAAACACCCCAAAAAAAATATAAAAATTTTTATACAAATTTGATATTTATAAATAAATTTGTTTTTTTTTATTATTTAAAAAAAACAATTATTAAATTTTTTTTTAAACACCATTTTTGTTTTTTATTTTAATATTTATTAAAAAACAATGATTAAAAAATTTATTAAAAAAAAAAAAACAAAAAAAAAATTAAAAACAAAAATTTATTTTTGAAAACAAAAATTTATTTTTAAAAACAATTTATTTTTTTATTTTTTTAAATTAAAAAAAAAAAAAAAAATTCTTTGCCCCCGGGCGGCCCGCAGCGCCACGGCCCAGGGCAGAGGCCTGCGTGCAGGCCCTCCGCCCTGGGCTACGCCGCCGCGGGCCGCCCGGTGGGCGGAGGGTCGATTCCCCAGGCCCTTCGCCCTGGGCCGCGCCGCCGCGGGCCGCCCAGTGGGCGGAGGGTCGATTCCGGGAATTGACCCTCCGCCCACCGGGCGGCCCGCGGCGGCGCGGCCCAGGGCGGAGGCCTGTACGAAGGACCTCCGCCCAGGGCCGCGCCGCCGCAGGCCGCTCGGGTGGCAAAGATTTTTTTTTTTTTAATAAGTTTTAAAAAAAAAAAAAAAAAAAAACCGTTTTTTAAAAAAAATAATTTTTTTAATCGTTGTTTTTTTATAAATATTAAAATAAAAAACAAAAAACATTGTTTAAACAAAATAAAGTTTTTAATAATTGGTTTTTTAACATAATAATAAAAAGTCCAAATTTGTTTATCAATTAATTTTAAAAAAATTTAGTATATACTTTTTTAAATTAAAAAAACGATATGTATTAAAAAAAATTAATTTTTTTTTTTTAAATAGAGAAATAAATGTTTCTTTAAAATTTAAAATTTTTTGGTTTTTTTTTTTTTTAAATTTGAAAAGACATATTTTTAAATTTTTTGGTTTTTTTTTGTTTTAATTTCAGTGTATTGTTATTTTTTTAGTTTTTTTTAAATGTTTATGATGTTAATTTTGCTAGTTTTTTTATTTTTAATTTTGTGGATTTTCTATGTTTTATTTTTATTTTTATTTTTTAAAATCTAGTTTGTTTTAATAGTTTTTATTTTTATTTATGTTAATTTTCTATGTTTTTATTAAATTTAGTTTGTTTTTAAATTTCATTTTTATTTTTAGTTTTTTGATAATGTTTTTTAATTTTTTTTTTTTTACCGAAATTTTATAGTTTATATAATTTTTTTTTCTTTTCCATATATATATATATATATAGTTTCTTTTCTTTTCTTTTGACAATGTTTTTTATTGTTTACAGATTTTTGATATTTTTTATTATTATTTTATTTTCCCATTTTTTTTAAATATGTTTTTTTATTATTTATTTGTTTATAATTTTTAACTGTTTTTTAGTTTTTTTAATTTAGTTTTTTTTTACATTTTTATGATATATATATATATATATATATATATATATATATATATATATATATATATATATATATATATATATATATGCTTGAATTTATGTTTTTGTTAATTTTTAAAAAAAATTTGTTTCGTGTTTTTTCATTGTTTTAATTTTTTTATTTTAATTTTTATTTTATGTCTTCATTATTTGTTTGAAATTTTAATCTTTTTCAGGGTCATGATAAAATATTTTATGCTATTATTTCGAAATGTTGAAATATTACCCTTGAAAAAAAAGGGAAAAAAAAGTGTTGTTCCAACGTTAACATTTTTTGTTTTGAGGGCATTTTTGGAACAATTTTTGCATAAAAAATTGGTTTTCACTGTCTTTTTTAAAACAGGCTCAAAATTTACCCTAGAAAAAAAAAGTGTTATTCCGGCATCAACACTTTTTGTTTTTAGCACTGTTTTTGATGTTTTTAAGGGGTTTTTTGGCTAGAGTTCTCGTTTTCAGTTTACAGTTCCCGTTTCAAAGTTTACATTGTTCAAAGAAAAAATGTGGTGCGAGAAAGATTTAGCAGCTAAAAGAAAATTAAGTTATTATAAGAAGGTCATCAACCCCACCCTAGAAGATCAAAAATATCTCTCTGTTTTAACTAGCTCAAAGAAGAAAATTAATGTAGCAAAGATTAGAACGAACTCTCATGAGCTCCATAGTGAAACAGGTCGTTGGGTAGTTCCTAAAACACCATGGATGGAAAGGATCTGTCATCTCTATGAGAATAGGAACATCGAGGATGAAAACCACTTCCTCTTAGAGTGCCCCGCATACAATCACATTAGATCTTAGTTTCATAATCTTTGTCGCAATACAGACCTTCCTAGCCTTTTACAATGTCAAAAGTATAGTGAGCTCGGGAGGCTTCTCTCCAAGCTTTTTGAGCATAGGAATAAAATCTTACATCAAACTAAATAATTTGTTTCTTTAGGTCCTATAGACCAAAGTTTGGTCTCAGTGGACGTTAACCACCACCATCATCATCATCATCATAATTTTAATAATACTTTTTAATATTTACTTACATATACATATTTGATAACAAATTAGTACAGATTCATTTTAACTATGGATTTATCAAGAGTCAAGAGGGATTAAATTTCTCAACATGCAAACTTTTTTTTGAGTGCAAAGCTTAGGTTTACACTTCTAGAGATTTGATTCCTCTTCAATAGATTTAAACTTAAAATGGATCAACACAGTAATAATTGTTTTAACTATAAGAGAAATTTAATTTTCACTTGATTTATATAATATATAGAATTATTGTTTTTAAAATGTTAAACATTTCCTTGTCTTATTAAATTTTTAAGTAAACATGCACATTGAAATATTTGATTTATGACTCACATTAAATTTTATTATTATTTTTAAATATTATGTATAAACTCCGTATTAAGAATGGAATAAATTGCACATCTCCCTTACAATGGAAAATGAAAATATTAGAAAAGATCTAACTTAAAATATTTTATTTATTTTTATATAAAATTGATATAAAATTATATTATTTATAACTAATAGTAACCTATTTTTTTGTTATTAATATATTTTTGTTTTAAATGTTACATGTCAATTGAATACAGAATGAATTACATGTCATATTATTTTTACATGTCATTTGTAAGTGCTATTTTGAGTAATGAAGGAAATAAATATCTCCCTCATATTAAAAAAAAGTTATCTATATATATATATATATATATATATATATATATATATATATATATATATATATATATATATCACTTTTAATTACTTTATCTCACTATATAAAATTTGATGTAAAATAAAATCGAAATTGAAGTATTTTATTTATTGGCTACATTGATTTTTTTTGTTATTAATAATTTTTAATTTGTTAATGTAAGTATTATTTTATTAATTTAAAATGTAATTAGTGACAACATTTCCCAGCTCCCTCATATATATATATATATATATATATAGTTCACTGAATCACCTCTATGGAATATTTGTACCAAACAAATCCACTTCAAGTGACCACTTCCTGTCACTACCAAGTCTAACCTCAAAAGTGTTGAAAAAATTGAACCGATGACTTCTCAATAACAAAGGTACTTTAAAGACAAAAATTTGATCAATTGAACTAACCCTCAAAACTAATACTTATTCATTTTAATTATCTGAATTAAATTAAAAAAATTAATCACATTCCATTTATTTCATTTTATATTTATTTATTTATTTTATTTTTATATTCATAAATTTTAACTATTTAATTTAATTCATTTAAATTATTGAATAAATATTATTAATTTAAAAAAATATCGCTATTGTCAACAAAATTACCAATATTATTAATAAAAAATAACATAGAATTGTTTTTCTTACCTTTGCTTTAGAAATATAAAAAGGCAAGTAATCCATTAAACAATAAAATATATCATAAATAAAACAACTAATATTACTAACAATAAATTGTATAATTTTTTTTCTAATAAATCCTATTAATTTAAAAAAAAAATATCACCAATATTATTAATAATAGATTGTAAACAAAATTACCAATACTATTAATAAAAAGTGATATAGAATTGCTTTTCTTACCTTTTTCCTTAGAAACATGAAAAAAAACAAGTAATTAATTAAACAATAAAATTTATTAATTAAAAAAAATACCATCAATATTACTAATAATAGATTGTAAACAAAATTACCAATATTATTAATAAAAAATGATATAGAATTGCTTTTCTTACATTTTGCTTTAGAAACATGAAAAGGCAAGTAATCAATTAGATACTAAAATATGAATGTAGGATTTAAACATGATATGACTTTGACTTAAGGTTTGCTTACAGAATTGATTTTCTTACCTTTTGCTTTATAAACATAAAAAGGCAAGTAATCAATTAAACACTAAAATACGAATGTGGGATTTAAATATGATATAACTTTGGCTTAAGGTTTGCTTATAGAATTGCTTTTCTTACCTTTTGCTTTAGAAACATAAAAAGGCAAATAATCAATTAAACACTAAAATATGAATGTAGGATTTAAACATGATATAAATTTGGGTTAAGGTTTTCTTATAGAATTGTAGAATTTCCTTTCTTACCTTTTGCTTTAGAAACATAAAAGGCAAGTAAATACATAGATTCCTTAATAGGTTGGATAGTCGCACCTCTATCAAACGGGCCAGTATATTTTGATTTCTATCCAAATTTCTATGTTTATGTCTTTGATGAAACCAAAAAAGACATCCTTCAATTACAAATCCAAACCACTGGATTTGACATGAATAGAAAATGACATAATATAGCAATCAGACCCGAGGGTGTTTTAGACATACTAATACATTATATCCAACAATTTTGCATGCCCCAAGCAAGGATTCAAAAGCCAGTGTTGTCATACTCATAGATGCAAGAAACCATAAGATTGAGCACCAAACAATCAAATGGGAAGATCTAACTTTCCCCGAACACTGGGTTGTCTCGAATCCCAAGCCTCCTTCTGTTAAGAAAATAACCTCTACAAATATTCATGAAGAATCATCCAAATCCATTCTATCCTCTCCCCGAAGATCCAATATTGATAGAAAAAGGATTGATGAAGATTGCGGAATGTCTCGTTTTTATGTTTCTCCAGAACTGGCTGATACTGCTTCCTCCAGTTCCTCTGTAAATGCTTGTAAGCATATTTCTCTTTTTGAGTTAGCCCAGCTTGTGAATTTTAATTCTTTAGATCAAATTTCCTGAGTGTCAAAATATTATCAATTTAAGCCAACTTGCAAATCTGGTCCTACATCAGAACCATAATCCCAGAACAGGTGAAGCACCCCCTTCTATTTCTGTTACTCCCTATCCAAATCCTAAATGCTCTGAAATTCCATTCCCACATGAATCTAAGCATGTTCTCATGATACATACAGTTCCTACCTTAGAAGAAGAAGATCCAAGGCTTACAAGACTAGTAAAACCAAGATATGGTCACAGTTATCTTGAAAAATAAAAAAGATTGATTTCTAACTGCAGATTTGGCCAAGTTCCAGAAGATTGTAAAAAGCCTAGTACAACAGAGATGCATAAGTTATTTATGCTTATGGATGGTTGTCCAAAAACCAAAATCCCAGAAAAATGGATGAAAGCAATGTTGAATTGGGATATTTTCACAAACTCCAAAGCTAAAGAATTTGGAAGCAGTCATACTGTTCCTCAGAAAATAACACTGTCTGTAGAATGGAAAAACCATATGGAATCCACTGATACTTGGATTTCTTTCTATACTTGGTTAGAAAGAAGACAGATTGCTAATGTTTTAATGTCTGACTCATCAACATCCTCTCCATCCCAACATCTTTGGCAAGGTCTAGATGGCCTTAAGGTTGCGACTCCAACCACATTTCCACCTTATAAGGGAATTATGCTTGTAGAAGGACAAAGTTCTGCCAAAGCAGCTCCTTTAGTCTTAAAGGATGATAATGCAATCGGCACTGAAGACAGAATTCAAAAAATAGTAGAGCAGTTGAACTGGATGAATACTGCTTTGAAAGGCCTTGAAATGAATGTTGCCAAATCTTTCGTAGTCAAAGACCAGTTTGATACTATACAGGTTTCCCTGAATACTGTAAATAATTCTCTATATAAAGTACAATTTCATAATTCAGTCTTTAAGACTTATTGAGAGAATCTCTAGACAAATTAGAGAATGTAGAAGACAAAGTGATATAGCACATTGATTCTACATCAAGTCAATTAACATAATTGGTAAATAAAGTAGATAGATTATCTATTGGCAAAACAGAGAAACCAATTCCAGCAACATTTATGCACAAAGGATCTGTGCGAATACAAGACCCTGTCAAACCCATCGACAAATTTCCATTCTTATTCCCCAAGGAGTCTTCATCCCAAGAAATAAAAGAGGAAACAGACAAAGAAGAATCATCTAAGGTTGCAAAAACACCAAAAGATGATCATATCACATTCTCAGCTTTATTTAAAGAAGAAGAGAAGGCATAAGTTTTACCTGTATATGAGCCACTAGAAAGTCAATACACCAGGTATGTTGCGCTTGATATCCGTGGCAAGGGTAAAATTCCAAAAACTCACATATTCTTTGCTGATTCTCATAGAGAATGGTCTATAAACAACATTAGTGTAGGAAAAATCAGAGAATTAATAGATATGATGTACACAGAGTATAAACTCATGTGTCTCAGAGGAAAACCTGAGGTAGATGCTAGTAAGACCATTATCCAGTGCTTTACAGACACACTCCTGAGATGGTGGGAAATAGAATCTTCTCCTGCTTTGATTAAGAAAATGGAAGATCAATTGCTCAAAGATGAGCAAGGTAACATAATCCACAATCTATATGGGATGACCCAAAACAATATGATTGGAGCTCTAGCCTCCATGATCATTGATGCCTTTTAACCAGTGAAGGCCCATGAGAAAACTGGTCATGAATAGTCCTCATGACTAGACAATTGTACAATGTGGAGATTTATGGCATAAGCCCATGGGAACCAAAAGTACTGGGGCCACTAAGGGCCGTTATTTCGGGATAAACTTTGGGATATAATATACCATCCCAGGCTTTGGTAAAGATCCTTCTTACAATCATAAGTTTATTAACCACAAATTGGTGTTTTATCTTTGTCATTACCAACCATTCATCATGAAGACACATGAATTGTTCTAAGATATGGTGGTTTGGGTAATTATACATGTGTCTTACATCTCTAAATGGTTCATGAATACATTCCATGTTATTTTTGTGAAAACATTTATCACAATTTATGGGAAATAGGCCTCATGGAAAATTGGATAAATGGTTGTACAATTAACGCCATAGTCATCCCACCAATCCTCTAGTCATTTTGACTATTGTGATCTTTGTGCAGTTCTGATAGTTCCAAACTTAAGCTTAGTGTAGTGTGTTTCATTTTTCCCATTTACATTAAGCAGATCCCATCATAGCTGCTTATAACCTGCAAAATCAAACACTGTGTTAGGGAAAATAAGTTTAGGATCATTTTGGGGCCATAAGACTCGATTAGTAATTGGCCATTATGTATTTCAAGCTCTGTTTATAGTGAAGTATCTATGATAAAATTTTCTTCTGTCACCTCCTTCCTTCCATATCATTGTTATATCTTTAAAGACATTTTGTAGTACTTCTTCTGCCCTCTGTGCTCTGACCATACTATCTGAGTAAATCATGTCATGTATCCATTTATTGCCCTTTTGGAAGACTCTTATTTCTGGCACAAGATGAAGGAGATCGGTGTGTGGCTATAGATTGGCATCCAAGACTTTTGTGCTTCGGAGCTTCCATGTGGGTTTCAATTTTTTTTTGTATTCAATCCAACTTTGATCTTCATTTATTGTTCTGAGGACTTCTTGGTTTTGAGTTGGATCCCATTCAGTTACTATGACCATAATATGATCGTGTTATTGATGCTGGATGTTTTGAAGGTATTCCCTACTTAAAAAGTCAGGGAGACAATTTTCATTACCCTTTATATGTTCCACCTGAAAATCAAAATTTGCAAACAATGCTTGCCATCTTGCGAATTTAGCTTCCCCAGTTTTTTTGATATTTTTTGTCAAGACTTTCTTTAATGCTGATGCATCAGTCCCGAGGAGGAATGTTTTGTTGATAGGATGAATTTCAAATTTATCAATCCAATTCCATGCAGCTTTAACTTCTTTTTCAATGGTGGAATAATTCTTCTCAGTAGGGTTCCATGTTCTTGAAGCAAATTGAATAATTTGCTCTTCTGACCCTTTTCTTTGTTTCAAAATACCTCCCCAGCCAATATTGCTGACGTCTGACTCCAGAATTTTGAATGCAGCATCATCTGATATGTATAAGATGGGGAGAGTTTTTACCTTAGATTTGATATTTTGTACAACTCTGGTATGAGCTGGAGTCCAGGGTTCAGGATGCTTGTGCAGATGTTGGTTCAACAGACTTCTGTCCTTTGCACAATCTTGATAGAAATTATTAACATAATTTAGGCATCCAAGAAAATGCTGCAGCTGAGTCATCTTTCTCTGTTTGAGCCATAAGAACTTTTTCTTTGAGTTTCTTATACTGTGCCTCTTCTTCTGAAGATGATTCTGTAGAATCAGATTCACTGTCAATAAAAATGCATTTACAATTGTCTGAATCTGAACAATTACAGCAATTAGCATGAAGATTTATTTCTTCAAATTCTTTAGATGAATAGACAGGACTATTATTTGAATTTTAGAATTCATCAGATGAGTACCACAATTCTTGTTGTTGAATTTGGGGGCGATCACCAATTGTAACATTAGGAAAATTCTCTGTCCTATGAGATTTGGACCCACATTTCATGCAAAAATATTGGGTCTTAGTTTTGACTTGTTTTAATTTTTGATTTTGTGGCTGAGATTTCTTGCCATGATTATTTTTCGACTCTTCTCCTACATGACAGTTATTTGTAGTGTGTCCTGTTTGGCCACAGAGCCAACAAGTTAGTTTGTTCCACTTTTCTTGTTTATGACTATGTAAGTGGATTTCAGATGGCCTGTAATAGTGTGTTTTTGGGATATACCTGTAATATCCCTTTATTTTTTGTTGTGCATGGGGCCTAGATGGAGGCCTTTTCTTATAGAATCTATTCTAATTTTTCTGGTTGTGTGCAACTTTTCTTTCTTAGCTCTTCTTTTGAGCTTCCTTTTCTTAACTAGTGGATTTTCTAGAGATAGGCCATATTTGCTGCAAAAAGATTTGTTGTCCAGAAATCTGGACAACTTTTCTGATGTATTATTTACCTTTTCACTAGTACAAATTCCAACCAATGTTTTAGTAATCAAACTGTAAATATGTCCCCATGTATAGGACTCAAATGGCATCTGGAAGAATTCTTGTAATCGAATATAGTCTACAAACTTTGATGGAAGTGCTACCAAGTAAACCTGTTTCCACAACAGATTTTTGGAGTCCTTTGTCTCATATATCCTTTGCATCAAGTCTCTATTGAAGACTTCATATTGATATATCTTGTAACATTCGAGGTTCATTAGAACAACTTCATTTTTATTAGCTATATTAGCTTCTGAACCACACCAATGTTCAACGATCATGGAGGTTAGAGCTCCAATCATATTATTTTGGACCATCCCATCTGGATTGTGGATTATGTTACCTTGCTCATCTTTGAGTAATTGATCTTCCATTTTCTTAATCAAAGTAGGAGAAGGTTCTGTTTCCCACCATCTCAGGAGTGTGCCTGTAAAGCACTGGATAATGGTCTTACAAGCATCTACCTCAGGTTTTCCTCTGAGACACATGAGTTTATACTATGTGTACATCATATCTATTAATTCTCTGATTTGTCCTACACTAAGGTTGTTTATAGACCATTCTCTATGATAATTAGCAAATAATATGTGAGTTTCTGGAATTTTACCCTTGCCACGGATATCAGGCACAACATACCTGGTGCATTGACTTTCTAGTGGCTCATATATAGGTAAAACTTCTGCCTTCTCTTTCTTTAAATAAATATGCGAATGTGATTGCTCATCTTTTGGTGTTTCTACAACCTTAGATGATTCTTCTTTGTCTGTTTGCTCTTTTATTTCTTGGGATGTAGATTCCTTGGGGAATAAGAATGGAAATCTGTCGATGGGTTTAACAGGGTCTTGTATTCGCACAAATCCTTTGTGCATAAATTTTGCTGGAATTGGTTTCTCTGTTTTGCCAATAGATAATCTGTCTTCTTTATTTACCAATTCTGTTAATTGACTTGATGTAGAATCAATGTAATCTATCACTTTGTCTTCTACATTCTCTAATTTGTCTAGAGATTCTCTCATATAAGTCTTGATGACTGAATTATCAAATCGTACTTTATCTAGAGCATTATTTATAGTATTTAGGGAAACCTGTATAGTATCAAAATAATCTTTGACTATAGAAGCTTTGGCAACATTCATTTCAAGGCCTTTCAAAGCAGTATTCATCCAGTTCAACTGCTCTTCTGTTTTTTGAAATTTTCCTTTAGTGTCGATTGCATTATCATCCTTTAAGACTAAAGGAGCTACTTTGACAGAACTTTGTTCTTCTCCAAGCAGAATTCCCTTATAAGGTGGAAATGTGGTTGAAGTCACAATCTTAAGGCCATCTAGAGCTTGCCAGAGATGTTGGGATGGAGAGGATGCTGATGAGTTAGTCATTAAAACATTAGCAATATGTCTTCTTTCCAACCAGGCATAGAAAGAAATCCAAGTATCAGTGGATTCCATGTGGTTTTCCATTCTACAAACAATGTTATTTTCTGAGGAATAGTATGATTACTTCCAAATTATTTAGCTTTGGGTTTTGTGAAAATATCCCAATTCAACATTGCTTTCATCCATTTTTCGGGGATTTTGGTTTTTGGACAACCATCCATAAGCGTAAAGAACTTATGCATCTCTATTGTATTAGGATTTTTACAATATTTTGGAAGTCTGCCAAATCTGTAGTTGGGAATCAATCTTTTTTATTTTCAAGATAACCAAGACCATATCTTGGTTTTACTAGTCTTGTAAGCCTTGGATCTTCTTCTTCTAAGGTAGGAACTGTATGTATCATGAGAACATGCTCAGATTCATGCAGGAATGGAATTTTAGAGCATTTAGGATTTGGACAGGGAGTAACAGAAGTAGAAGGGGGTGCTTCAACTGTTCTGGGATTATGGTTCTCATGTAGGACCAAATTTGCAAGTTGGCTTAAATTGATAATATTTTGACACTCATGACATTTGACTTCTAAAGAATTAAAATTCACAAGTTGGGCTAACTCAAAAAGAGAAATATGCTTACAAGAATTTACAAAGGAACTAGAGGAAGCAGTATCAGCCAGTTTTGGAGAAACATAAAAATGAGACATTCTGCAGTCTTCGTCAATCCTTTTTCTATCAATTGTGGATCTTTGTGGAAAGGAGAGAATGGATTTGGATGATTCTTCATGAATATATGCAGAGGTTATTTTCTTGATAGAAGGAGGCTTGGGATTCAAGACAACCCAGTGTTCGAGGAAAGTTAGATCTTCGCATTCGATTGTTTGGTGCTCAATCTTATGGTTTCTTGCATCTGTGAGTACAACAACATTGGCTTTTGAATCCTTTCTTGGGGCATGTAGAGCTGTTGGATATAATGTATTAGTATGTCTAAAACACCCTCGGGTCTGGATTGCTATATTATGTCATTTTTTGTTCATGTCAAATCCAGTGGTTTGGATTTGTAATTGAAGGATGTCTTTTATGGTTTCATCAAAGACATAAACAGAGAAATTCGGATAGCAATCAAATATACTGGCCCATTTAATAGAGGTGCGACTATCCCACCTATTAAGGAATCTGTGTATTTATTGTGGGTAAGGTCTTGGATAGTAGCTAATACAAATGTATTTAGACCTTGTTGAGAAAGTGCATGTATCCCTAAGTAAAAATGTATTTAGACCTTGTTACACAGTCATAATTTTTTCATATCTGACTTATGGACTCATTTATACTAATACGGGTACCAACAACTAGATGAAATGTAGACAAATCTGCATAGACTTGTGAAGCATTAATGATAGGTAACTGCCATCTAGCAGTGGGTTGACTTTCCTCATATGCAAGTTCGGCATAATTAACAACCCGACTGGAGGCAGTGGTGTAGGATTTAAACATGATATAACTTTGACTTAAGGTTTTCTTAATAAGCAACTTATTTAAATTTATGTTGAGAAACAACATAAAACAAGAGAGGCTATGTAGCAATTAGTTTTTTCTTTGAGTGACTTGAGCTTGTTGTTTATACATAAGCAAGAAAATACAGATCCTCTAGATGCAAATTCGATTGACCCCGTGCCAAAACCTGTTGATTCACTAGCATCATAGGTGGTAGACCAAGTAAAAGCAGCCAAAGAAGCTACAGGAGCACCAGTGGTAGAAACATAAACCTGCAGAAGCATGGGTAGCAAAAGTTGGAGCAACGAGAAAGGCAGTGGTGGGTAGAATTTATCGGGTTATAGGTTGAGAGCCATAATTTGATGATCGTGATAAAAACCCATAAGCACCTATATCAGCATATACACTCGTGTCGGGCCTAACTTCCCTTCGCTAAGTGATAGAAAACAAAGGAGAAGCAAAGGTAACTGGAGGAGCAAGGATAGTTATATCAACATTATATAGATATACAAGTCTAGATCGAGACCCATTCTTCCTATAGGGATGCATCCAGTTTGACTTGTAGAGTGCTAGCTTCTTCCATGGCATCCTCCAATTGAGTTTAGATATTGATGGCCTATGTAATGAATTCTGTTTGGCTGCAAACATAAGAGGAGGCAATGGAGAAAATTGAAATGGCAACAAGCGATGAAGGTAGAGATATATTCTATTAAATCGAATCAAGCATAGACAATGTAGAAATTGATAGAAAGAAAGCCAACAGTAGGATATAAGTGGGTTTTCGAAAGCAAATTGAGATTTGAGGGCTTTATAGACAAGCATAAATCAGGGCAGTAGCTAAAGTAAATGCATAGAAATAAGGCATTTACTTAATAAACCTTTGCGACAGTAGAATAGTATCTTCCCTTGCCAACGCCAATCAACTTGCCAACGCCAATCAACATCAAAAATGAACTCGACATGCATCGTGGAAACGTCATCGTACCTCATGCATCGAACCTGCTGCTGCATCGTGTAAAATTATGCATTGTGTAACCTCTCGCATCGTGTCCTCATCTGCTACGTGTCATCATCATGCATCGTACCTCGTTGTGGAACCCTTCTTATCGTGGAAACCTCATCTCACTTAACCTAACCTTCATCGTGTAACCTAACCTGTATCGCTCATGTAAGCTCTACGTGTAGCTCAACGTGTAACCTACCTCATTGTGTAACATCAAGCATCGTGTAACCTTCATTGTGTAACCCATTGTTCCATATTGTTAAGTGAAAGGAGATCAGTAGTTGTAGGAACCCTTGCTTACTTCTTCTTGTCATTAGATAAAGCATATGTATTGTCAAACCATAAGCATGGAAATCACCATATGGCTAACCACAATATTACGATATACGCTTCATGATGTATCATAGAGTCATAACGACATCAAAATATTTGGATTTTCGAGGTGCATGCTGGCCATGCACTTAAACGCTTACGCGATATTCATGCAGTTATTGTATGCCACCCACTTGTCGTGTACCCTTTGCCATTTTAAGCATTTTTACATAGCTCCTTGTCTGGTTTTGAATGGACACTCCCAATCTGACAATGAGTCCCAGTCCCAGTGTTGTTCAGTAAGGAGATTCTTGTGACTAAAGCCCTGTCATTCAGTTTATCTATGGTCTGATAGTTGGCTCTATTGGGAACTCACCGTGTTGGAGGCTTTGTAGAGGAATGGTGCTACTTGTGAAACTCAAGTAGAACAAACACTGCTTCAGCTAGCAAAATGAACACCGTATAGTCACAAGTAGCTATAAAGAGAAGGTCTTTCAAGCTTTTAATGATGGCATCCAGGTGAGAATTCAATTTAGCATCTAGTTGAAGATTCAATTTCCCCCGTTTCATATTCGATTTCGTCTGGTTCTAGGATTCAATTGCACTGGGTTTAAGGATGTCAGCGAGATATGTTCTTCAGGGAATGGTTTGATTTGTGGAAATGGGGTCTGATCCCCAACGGATAGCGATTTATTCTGAATCTTATAGTTTGTGTATATGTTGAATCTTACAGGTTCGTGCACAAGTGCTTGCAGCTGAATTCACAAGTGCTTGTAATTGAATGAGTTCAAAGGCTGTCTCTTGAAAGCTATAAAATCAAGAATCTGAGGTCTGTGGTCGTTGCAATTATCTGTGCAGTCCAATTAATAATCGGTATGTCCCACCTGCAGCACCGAGGAGAGAAAGCTTCCCTGGTCTGGTGTGAAGCCTCCGGTCAAATTGTCAATTTGTTGGTGAGTGGGGGCACTTTTGTTGTAGTGTTTGTTGTTGTTGAAGCCCGGACACCTAGGATAGACTACATTTTAGGCAGACCGAATGCTTCAGGAGGAAAAACAAAATTCTAAGCAAAGAAATGCAGAAGTACAAGAATATGCATCCCACTGTTTACAAGAAGTTCGAATGGAACATGAGTCATTAGTAAGTTTTTCTTTCAAGGTGGTCAGTGGTCATAATTCTAAATACTACTTGAAACACTGTGTAATTTTAAATACTACTTGAAACATTATGTGTTGATTTAAAGATTTGCACTGTGTGCTGATTTAAAGATTTATACAGCCACAACCAGGGTTGGTTGAATGAAGCTTGTGAGCTTTTGTAACAAAACTAGGTATTTACATAGCTCACATTTATATGTGTGCTGATCTAAAGATTTTCACGGCCACAACAAGGGCTGGTTGAATGAAGCTTGTGAGATTTTGTAAGAAAATTGGGTATTTACATAGCATACATTTATATGGAACTGAACTAGAGTTTTTGTTTTCAGCAGTTTTTTGTTTTAGAGTTTTTGTTTTCAACAGTAAGCTAATTGAATTTTATTTTTTTCTTTATTTATTGTTTTCAGAAGTAAGCTTACCTTGATGTCTTATGTTCTCTTAGTCTCAGAGGAAGTCGTGTCCAGTTGGATCTATTCCACCTGGCAAAATTCCCTTGCAGGCTAGAGTGGCCATGAAGGTGAGGCATTCCCTTACAGGCTACAATGGCTAGGAAGGAGTGGCCAAGAAGATGAAGTATTGGTTTTGTAGGTGAAACATGACTTATGATCCTCTAGTTAACTAGACACCATAGCGACATGCATTCATTGTTTTTAGACACCGCAACAACATGCAAAAACCAAACACAACAACAACATGCATACATTGGTTTTAGACATCGCAACGACATGCATAAACTAGACACAACAACAACATGCATACACTGCACAACTTTTGATCGTCTGGTTTTTGACACCGCAGCAACATGCATTCAGCACTTGGAAACCTGAAGGCAACCTCAATAGCTTTTAATGACTTTAGCTCAACTCTATTATAATAACATAGTATTTTAGCATTTCATAGCATTTAATATGTTAAACTAATGCCATCATTAGTTGGACACTTTTGAAAACATAATGAAACAGGGACTAGACACTTTTGAAAACATAATGAAACATGGACTAATAAGTACACATAATATATGCTTTTGGCCTCTCCGCCTCGGGAAGAGGCCAAATAAGACGGTGAAATGATATGCGCCGGAAAACTTTGGTTTATAAGTGATCTTGAATAATAACAAATAGGTGAATTAATTGTTTAACATCGCCAACCGATTACTATAGTCCCATGCCATTGCCAGATGGCAGAGACTAAAAAACGTAGTGAATTAAACAATAAAATATGAAAGTAAGATTTAAACATGATATAACTTTAGCTAAGTTAAGGGTTATTGGCTATGTAATAAGAATAATTATTTATATTTTATTTTATTATAATATTATTATTAATTGTTTTATTGTTTTGATTATTTAGGTTTAATTTAAATATTATTTTTATTTTTATTTTTAGATATTTATTTTATTTTATTAAAATATTATTTATTTAGTTAGATTTAACCATTTTCTTTATATGAAAATATTATTTATTTATAATGTAACGATTTTTTTCTTTTCTTTTCATCTATTTAACTTATGCCAAGATCTTGTTTTTACCAAACTCGATGGGTGTCGACAAATCTTTGGTGATGAGATTTTTACCAAAAGTTTTCTTATTTTTCATAATATGGATCACAGAAGGCTAAATTCAATTATTACAACCATGCACGGAAGGGCCATTGAGATTATATATTTATGTTATTTATGTTTAGAGAACTCAGTAGTGCGGTAATAGATTTATGTTACTTATTTATTTATGTTTAGAGAAATGAATAGTTGGGGTCGCCTTGTATTTGTATGATATAGGGTTGAGGAATTAGTAGTTGGGTTGATATCATGCTTGCATGACATGGGGTTGAATTCCAGTGTTATAACCCCTAGGTGAACCACACCACCCCCCAACACATGGTCAAGGGAAAGCAACCAAGGATTTGAACACGAAACCTTGTACTCACATTTAATTTGCATTTTCATGGACTTGCCAAGTGAGCTCCGCGGAGGGTGTGGAGGGATAAATTTTTGTTAGTTATTAATTAAATGCTAATTTATCATTAATTAATTCTAATTGTTTGTAAAAAGTATTTGTCAATTCTTTAAAAAGGGTTCAAATCACTACCACAAATATACATGGATAGAAATATATATATCTCTTTTTTCATTAAGAATTCCTTAGACACACATCATAAAAGGATAAAGTATGTATTGTAGTGACATCGATGGTGTGAGACTGTTCCTCTTCTAGAGTTAATGTTTGAAGAGGATTTATGATTTTTCTTGTATTTCTTTCATTACAACAAACCAACGAAAATATTGCATATCACATGTCCTACACGATGGTGTATAATGACATGGAAACCATCCAGTTGGTTTTCTTGGACACCAATAATCGAATCCTTCATAAATCCCCTAGTGCAAGACAAATCATGTAGGAATTCCTTTGACATTTAGTTTGTTACTTCCTCTTTTACTTTAGATGAAGACACCTTCACCTCCTTCACATGGCTAATTGAAGCTAGACAACATGTAATCCCTTCTACCCAACCACATTGATATGATTTCGAATAAAAAATGATGCTAAATAATCATATGTAAATGTTTTCTTTAATTTTTTAATGTTTCACTTTCTCATCTTTGTTTTATCTTATCCTACCCCTTTGCATTGTGCTAGCACTTCCAAGCAAACAACACTAGGTGCAAACCTTTGGTTCTTTCACAAATATGAAATCCTCTCTAAGGAAAATATTAAGGATGAAAGTTTATCTTAAGGTTTAGAAACCTTGGCAAATCTTACTAGTCCCTAATATGAAAATTGTGAAATGTTTGAAAATATTTTTGTAAAAATATTTATATTTCTAATGATTTTATATTATTCTATATAAAATTTCGGAGATTTTTAAGGTAAAATAATGTTATAATATAAAAGGTGGGAAAATCATTTTTAGAAAAAAATGGAAATTGACGAATATTTTTTTGTAAAAAACATGGAAAGTTAGCTAACCTGCAAATATTAGCCCCTAAAATTTTCAATAAGGCCCCTCTCAAATGTAACAACTATGCCTAATAGTATTTTGTCACAAGTGGTGCTAATCATTTACTATATTTTTCTCCTTCTAGAAATTCCTCATATATGCACTTCTCACCAAGACAAGGTGCACTCTAGGAAAGAGTGCCTTTTTCTTTAGTTCCATTTGTTTTATGCCTTGTCAATGCTTATTTTTTTGGGACACAAATGTGGTTTTAATTTTTTTCACTCTCCTCTTTCATCTACATATATCAACATGCCTACCTTGCTAATTGAAAATGTTGTCAACTTGATGCTTGCACTATCGACATACACCGAACCATTCCTATAGGTTGTTAATGTTGAGCTTGTGCAATTTATTCAATGTTATGATCCAAAAGAAGGCCTATATTGTGTTACATGTATATGGTATGACCCTAATGGGGAGCATACATGGGTTAAATGCACAGGTAATGTGTAAACGTGATTCAGATTTATGAAGGAACAAAATGAAATGCAAGTTTAAACAAAAACACAAAGATACAATGAAACCGATCTTCAATTAATAAATAACAAAGGAAACTATTTACATGTAGAATGAAAACAAACTAGCTTGGGTGTTGGTAGCTTATCTTTGAGAAGAGATGTGATGACTACGTGGATTTTAAAATATGTTACAATGAGGCTCAAAGGCCTTTTTATCATGAAGAAACATTGATAAACCCTACACACACGTCCAAAAATCTAATCCTAGGAGATGAAGCACCAAAAGGTATGGGCCCCTATGGGGTTAGTTGGAACATGAACTTCTTGGGGTCATAATTTTGACATACGATCTTCATTTGGTGCCCACGATAGCCTATTAGAAACGTCTATATGAAGATAAAAACTTTTGATAACATGAATTAAAGGCTCACAATTTATCATTTCCCCAAAAAAACACCATTTATGACCTCAAAACAACTTCGGAAGTTCACGACATGAAAAATGCCAAAAGTAGAAAATTGTTGAAATAGGAAACTGTGCTGAAAAATAGGAAACCGATAGAAAACAATGTTGGGGGTCCAAGTGGAATAGGTAGGTGGCCACCAATATCTACCTGGATCAGTCCTCCCCCCATAGGAATTAATGGTCCCCATTGTGTTGAACGCATCCATGAGGTGAGGAAACTTCTGTTGAACTTGGTCCCTTGTGAGCCACTTGCCTTGGTGCAGGTGCTAGCTGACTTTGACAACATGATATAGTTGAATCCTATATTGGTGAGTGTTCTTAATTTGTGTGTCCATGATTTGATTAGTTGTTTCTTGTTCAATGCAATCTGGGCTGAGCTCTGTTGGTGTCAATTTCTCAACAATATTTGATGTGTCCAACAATGATGGAAAGTATAGCTAAAGGTGGTCCACATTGAATACTGGGTGCAAGCCAAGGAATGGGGGGATACTTAGATCAAAATCATTGTCATCCACAACCATGGTGATGGTGTAAGGCCCATATCGGAGTGGTCAAATATTTTGATGGGCTCTAGAAAGGCATTCCTTCTGCAAATGAAACCAAACCTTATCGCCCACTTGAAACTAATGTGGCACTCGATGTTGATCATGATTTTTTTTATTCTTAACATTAAATTTATCCAAGAAATCATGAACATATTGGCAGATGTGTTGAATGTGTTCAATAATTTGATGGTTTTATTAGCCTTAGATTGAACATGATCAAATTCTACTTGGTTAGTTGCAAGAGGCATTGAAACATTAATGAGACACAATGGTTGAAATCCCAAGCCCACCTAAAAGGGGTTGCCACTGGCTGAGCTATGGAGAGCCCTATTGTAGCTATGTTGAACAAAGGGGAGACTCTTATCCCATGTTCATGGATTCTTAGAGTTGTACATGCATAGTATGTGCACTATCATCCTATTGAAAACCTCTATCTGGCCATCAATTTAGGTGTGTAAGGAAGTCGAATTGGTGAGCTTGGTGTCCAAAAATACCCAAACGATTGGCTGGAATGTGCTTAGGAACATGCTATCCCTATTTGATATAATGGTCAGGGGGATCCAAAAATGTACCCACACTCATTCAAAGAAGAGCTTGACAATGGATTTTTTTATGATACTCTTCTTGCAAGAAACCAATATGGCCATCGTAGAAACTCTATCAACGACCATAAACATATAGTCATTACAATGCTTGGTAGAAGGAGGGCTAGATATATGATTCGTGGAGATGGATTCCAAAGTTTGTCTAGGAGTAAAAAGAGAGGTGTACAAGCCTTGATTCTTAATGGTTGGCTTGGTGATGGCACACACAATGCATGATCTAATATATTTTCCAACATCTTGTCATATTTTTTGCCAATAAAAATACTTCTGCAGTACTTCCACTATCTTCTTCACACAAAAGTGTCTTGCGACCCGATTGTAATGTGCCTCCCAAATCAGCTTGGCACGCTCACTTTAAGGATCAAAAAGATGTCCCAAATAGCACAACAATATATCCTGAAGGCAAGAGTATGGAACTAGCTCTCCAACCATCAACATCTTATAGGTAGAAATGAATTCTGAGTCATTGTCATATATCTACGTCCATCCAGAGGTCTCATGCCCACAAGAGTGGAGAATGGTGCTCAGTGCCACAATTAGAGGCTCACTGAGGCAATCTACGATGTGAATGGTGTTTGCCTTCTTATATTTAATGTTTAGATGGAATTATTGCATATATGTGGACCATTTCGAATGGAGATCATTATGTAACATCCCTTGTGTCTACATAAATTGAAGAGGCTTGTGATCCATGTGGATGATTGTCTCCTTCCCCAGAATATAATGTTTCCATTACTGACATGCATGCACAATAGAATACATTTCCTTATCATAAGTGGGGTACCTTCAAATAGCATCAGAGAGTGTCTCACTATGATAGTACACTAGATTCCCTTGTTGAATGAGGACTGCACCAGTAACATAATTGGAGGCATATATCTTAATCTCAAATGGCTATTACAGATATGATAAGGTGAGGATCGTTGCAGAGAAAAGGTAGTTTTCAGTTTGATGAATTCCTTTTGTGGTGGCTCATACCATTTTTTTTTTCTTTTTCTCTACCCTTGGTAACTGTAGTTAAGGGCCAAGTGATATGAGAGAACCCCAACCAGAATATTTCGTAGAAATTAGCAAGGCCCAAGAAGCTGCACAAATCTGTTAGAGTCATCAGGCCGACCAATCCTGAATGAATTGGATCTTAGCTCGATCCACATGCACACCTTGCTCATCAATTATGTAGCCCCATATATTAGACATGATCCATGCCAAAGGAGCATTTCTCTAGGTTGGCACAAAGCTTATGTAGTTGTAGGTTTTGAAGGACTTGTAGAATGTGTTGCAAGTGCTCAACCCATCTCTTGCTGAAGATGAAGATATCATTATACAACCTTGAATGGGTTGGTGAAAGGTCGCAAGATTTCATCCATCAGAGTTGTTATGAGAATCTTTGCAGAGATAGTCCATGACTCTGTAGAAATCTATATGGATGCTTTCAATCCCTATGGGTGTGATTTCAATCTCTAACTTGAGGAAAGTATTAAATAAGTTCATTGAAATGAACCTATCCCTTAGTCCTAAGAAGTGTGAGTTCTTGATGAATGCAAGGATTGTTCTAGGTCACTCAATATCCCAGGAAGGACTACAAGTGGATCCAAATAAAATTGCTATCATAAAGAGGGTCCCTACTCCCTAGAAGTAGAGGGATGCCAGAAGTTTCTTGGGCTTGTCTAGTTACTATAGGAGATTCATTAAGGATTTTAGAAAAGTAGCCTCACCATTGTTTGGACTACTGGCCAAGGAATCTAACTTTTGTTGGTCAAAAAGATGCCTCTCCTAGAAACCTTAAAGGACAAGTTTACTATTGCATCCATACTCTGAGGCCTAAATTGGGCCCTTCCTTTCCACATACATGCTTATGCCTCTGACAAAGCTATAAGAGAAGCTTTAGGCCGGATAGATGACAAGTTGCCTTATGCCATTTACTTCATTAGAAAAAATCCGTCTAAGGATGAATTGAACTATACTGTGATTGAAAAAGAGCTCCTAGTTGTTGTCCATTCCTTGAACAAATTTAGACACTACATCACAGGTTACCAAACCTTTGTAGATCGTAACCGTGCTGCTATCAAATATTTGATGAACAATATTGATGTGAATGCTTAGATTATTAGATGGTTTCTTTTATTACAATAGTTTGATCTAACTATCATTGATAAGCATGGTAGAGAAAATGTAGTTGCAGATTTTTTGTCTAGATTTGCTTTTCCTGTAGGTGAGGAAGGAATGGTTGATGATTAGTTGTCAGATGAGCATTTACTTTCTATTTCATTTCTCTCTACATGGTTTTCTAACATAGCCAACTACCTAGTGGCTGCACAGTTCCTTCCAAATCTGTCCTCCAAGGAAAAAAGCAGAATTGTAAGAAAGAGTGCCCCATTCAATTGGATTGGGGAAAATCTCTTCAAGCTAGGTCCAGGTCAAATTTTGAGGAGGTGTGTCAGGGAGGAGGAAGTCTTTGACATCCTTTTGGCCTGTCATGGTGGACCTTATGGAGGTCACTTTGCAACCAAGAGGAAAACCTTCAAGGTACTGCAAGCTGGCTACTACTGGCCCACTCTCCACCAAGATGCAAGAATATACACCAGTCGATGTGATCAGTGCCAAAGAATGGGGAAACCTACTCCCAAGGATGAAATTCCTTTGCAACCTCAGGTGACTCTTGAGCCATTTGACAAGTGGGGCATGGATTTCATTAGGCCCATTGATCCACCATCAAGGTAGAAAAAGTACATAATTGTATGCACTAATTATTTGACAAAGTGGGCTGAGACCAAGGCTGTCAAGGTAGCAACAAAAGAGAAAGTGGTTGAGTTCTTAAGGGAGAATATATTCTACAAGTTTGGGTACCCTAGAGAACTAGTCACTGATCAGGGAGCTCAATTCACATCACACCTGATTGAGAATTTGTTGAGGTAGCATAAGATCAAACACAGGAAGTCAACTTCTTATCATCCTCAGGCCAATGGAAAAGTAGAGGTTACTAATAGAGCATTGGAAGGCATTCTCACCAAGGTTATGAGCAACAACAGAAAATATTGGGCTGACAGACTAGTGGAGGCCACTTGGGCCTATAATACAACTTGGAAGACAACCACTGGCTTCGTCTATGGAAAGAAGGCTCTTCTCTCCATTAAGTTTGAGTACAACACTTTGATAATGGCAGCACATTTAGATTTGGACGTTACAAAGGTACAACAGGAGATGCTTCTCTAGCTCAATGGTTTGGACGAGTTCATGATGCAAGTCCTCCTACACATTGAAGTTGTTCAAGTACAAAGAAAGGTTTGGCATGACAAAAACATAAAGGACAAGGTTTTTCAAGAAGGAGATTAGGCTCTGCTATATGACTTCAGGTTCAAGGACTTCAAAGGCAATTTGATGACAAGGTAGTTGGGCCTATATCTGATAGAAAAGTGTCATGAAAATGTGGTTGTACAAATCAGGGCCATTGATGAAGAAGGTATCTCCTTTCTTGTCAATGGATACAAATTGAAAGCCTATAAAATACCTCTGTCAAGGGATGAGTTCATTAGTATCATCAATAAGGAAGTGGATGTGCTTGGAAGTGTCACCAAATTCTTGAAGAAAATTTTTATTTAAAAAAAAAGATAAAAGGGAAAAAAAGGAAAAAAAATAAGGGACCTAGGTGAAAACCTCTCTAAGGCATCTGAGGCCAAATTTTGGGTTGAAAACCTCCTTGAGGCAACCCATGAGTGAAAAAAGGAAAATAAAAAGATCTATGGGTGAAAACCTCCCTTGTGGTGCATAGGGCAGGAAAATAGGCCGAAAAACTCCTTTGAGGTGACCTGTGTGTCTTTCAAAAAAAGGAAAAAAGAGAAAGAGAAAAAGAAAAACAAAGTGCCATGGAAGGGACCTCAAACCTACCCACTAATAAAATTTTGTGATTTTTGCAGGTTTTTAAAGACAACAAAGGACTCAGAGTTCAAGGGACAACAAGCCAAGCATCACACCAATTCTTCCTCCATTCACTTCACATCTTCCATGCCTACCATGTCTCCATCATCCATCCTCACTTCCAGGCATCAAAAACCAATTTTTATGCATTTTTCTAGCTTCTACAGGGTTTCCTATAGTTACTACAGGAAGATCCTGTAGTACTACAGGATGTCCTGAAACACTACAGGAAAGGAGTCCTAATTGGAAAATGATGATGCAAACCTATTCTAGGTTGAAAAATAGGACCCTACACCTCACCATCTCTCACCCAACACCAGCTCATGACCATACCCACCTCTATGTCCATCATAAAAAACTTAGAAAAATGAAAAAAGAAAAGAAAAGAGAGTCCAAGGGACATGCCATCATTGGCCTCTCTCACCTATCACTCTATCTACTTCATTACCATCTCTACGCTCCTACATCACCACCCATCCCCTCTCCAAGTGAAAAAAAAACAAAAAAAATGAATAAAAGGCAGCTACAGGGTTTCTTGTAGTAGCTACAGGATCCCTTGTAGCAGCCCATGTTATAACAACAATAGACCATTGTTGCATTGTCCTTCACCACCCATGCAAATAAGGAGCTCCAAAATCTCTACAAGCATTATGACTCCTATGCAAAGCTCAAAAACAACAACAAATACCAAGCACCTACACACCACATCAAAGCATACAACTACATTAGCAAGAAGAAATGAACATAAAGTTTACCAAGGGAGAGCACTTACCTGAACAAAAAAAATCACAACAAAGTCACCCTCTAGCATGCATCAACCAAGCGAAGGAAGGCACATGTATGGCACCTCATCCAAATTCTTCCCCCAAGTATGATACGATAAAAGTGTAGGAATATGAAAAAGTTCATTTTTATAAGCTAGAGGTGGCCAGTTAACTTGGCCACCCTCAAATCGAAGACAAAAAGTAAACTCCCAGTCAACATGCCATGTTGTAATGTCACATCAAGGAGAATTAGTCAAAAATGTGGTCAAGTTAAGTTGTGTGAGAGTGGGTGATGATTATGAGGGGAGGCTGCATGATAACCAATGATGGGCCAATGGTCACAATGAGGAAATATCGTACACTGCTAGCCAACACAACTCTCCAAGGAATTGACCATAAATAGAAAAAATTCCAAACTTTCATGCACCCATCATTCATTTCGAGATCAGAGAGACTGATACCACCTTGGAGAGCCATCGAGGAAGAAAACTCTATTTTAGCCACCCTACAGGAAACAAAACTATAGGAAAAACTATAGGAAACACAAAGAGATATAGGAAGCATTGGAAATTCACAAAGAATGCTGCAAGGGGGTGCCTAGGGTCCAGTTGTTCAACAATTCCTATCTAGAGCATCACAGTGAAAGGTAGGTGGCCCATATCTCCTGTGTTTTGACTTGATAGCTAGGAAAGGGAAAAGAGAAACAAATCTAAATTTCTAGTTACTGTGGGCTTGAGGTTTAGACATAATTTTGTGAAGTTAAGGAAAATTGTGTGGGGATAGAGAGAAAAAGTGCAATCATCCTCCAAAAATTCTAAACCATAACTCACCCTGAAAAACACTAAATCTAGCCCACCAAACTCCCTATAGTCAACTCACCAAAGAAGAGAAATGACAGGAGGATTCAACAGAAGGGAACCCACAAACACATCCAAGATACACCTCCATTCCCTTGTGGTAGAAATATTTAGAAGTCATCACTGGTTGGGATTCTTTGAGCTGCTCAAAGGGTGTGATGATGATGTAGCTCAAGAATTTTCCATGACAATCAACCCTCATGCTAGAAGCAATGCTCTTACTATGGTAATAGAACTTCAAATTACAAATATTCATGAGGTAATTAGCAAAATCAATACACTTCCTCAAGGGGTGCAATGGAGAAAGGAGGACAAGGATGGCAACACTTTTGCTAATAAATTTTTTTCTTAAAAGATGAAGATCCAATTGAGGACAAAAATGGGATTAGAAGGGAGAACCTTCCATATCCTTGGAATGAGTTGAGCTATCACATTCTCAAATATATTTCTTGTGAAGGGAGGCTTAGTATAGTCTATGGCTACGAATTTAGACTCCTATATGAGTTGAGAATTGGAGAGGAGTTACCCATTGGCAAAAGACTCAATGTACCCTACTTCTTGTTGCAATCAACAATAGACATGAACCTAAAGGTACAAGACAGTAAACATCATCAATTGGCACATCATGGACTCATTAAGCTAATACTAGAGGATGCCTTGAGCCAACTAAGAAATCCTATTCTATGGTCCACATTTAGAGACATGGATCGAGATGTTGTAATTGAAATCCAAGCCCTTGAATATAATAGGGACCCAACCTCTAGTGGTGAAGAGGAGGCAAAATAAGATGAAGAAGAAGAAGAACTAGAAGAAGAAGAAGAAGAAGAGGCAGAAGAAGAAGAAGAGGAAGAAGGAAAAGAAGGGGAAGAAGAGAAAAGTGAAGAGGAAGAGTAGAAGGAAGGAGAAAGCCCTGAGGAACATACCCAAGAATGGGAGGAATCTCCAAGGTTGTTCCCTGAACCCACTGAGAAGGTGGAAACTGCTGCCTTGACTTCCCTAAGCATACTTATCAAGTAAAAAGGGAAAAGACAGAGGCAAACTCCTCTCCATTTCAAAATAGGGAGAAATAAAATGATCAAATAAGGGGGGGCACAAACACCCACCAGGACTCCAAACACATTTGAGGAGTCACCAAAAAAGAAATAAGAGCTAGTTTCCCTGAAAATAGAAGTTGAAGAGGGCACATCGAAACAAGCTACCCCAAAGTCTCCCATCACCTATGTTAGGAAACTTGTCACCGGGTCAACATTAGAAAAGAAAGACAAGGCACCTGTGATGCCATTACAGAGAGGAAAAATCCTTCTACATGATCCTCAAATAGTCCTACAAGTAACTTTGTCAGTACTACATGAAACACAAAAAAAGCTACAGGAAAGACAATAGGGACAAACAGAAGGCAAGGAAGCAACAACACAAGTGTGGGAAGGGGTAGATTCTCCAAAGACATCTGGGGGGGGTTCTAAAATCTACAGGACCCTAACCTAGAACCAAATATGAGCTATTACTACAAATTCATTGAGGGAGGTAGAGTAATACCACAAAACTTTTCCATCCCTCTCTTATTTGAGCTTGAGAAATAGAGAGGAAGGACACATCCCTAGATGCAAATTTCCAAGTCAAAGAAGGTAGAAGATGTGGGCCATGTGGAAGATAAACTCCTATATATGGGTAGGGAGTTGAGTGAGATGAGAGACATGGAACAAATTACGAGATCTCAACTATAGGCATAAAACACATGGCTAAGGAGGCAGTTGCAAGAAAAAGAGAGCCAATTGGCCACCATGGAAAGCCTCTCCATGGAGGCACTTCAGTGTAGGATGCCATCAAGATCATATGCACTATACGTCAAAGATCAATGGCTACAATTTTAGATCAAGACACTATCACAACAGGGGACTATGCCTTTCCAAGACTTTAGGTAGTTCATTGAACTATGTGACAAGAAAACCCTGGAAGATAAGGCCAAGATATCTGAATTTTACCTACACAACTTGGCCTTAGCAAATTTGAATGTGTGGGACCCCAATGAAAAGTTGGGGGATTTACAATTAATGGCTCTTTTATCATGGATGAGTCATGAGGACGCTAGGGCTAAGGAGGTGAAGAGAATATTGGAAAAGGAGAAAAAGGAGCCCCTTTACAATAAAGCAAAATAGATAAATTCAATGGCTGTCATTAGCACCCACAACATCATCTCCAATGATGCCTAGCTACACAATAATAGACCATTACCCACTTTGAAGACACCTTGAGGTTGTTGGGAAATGAAAGCCAACAAACATTCCAGAGGAGATGGAGCAACCTACCGCACAATTTGAGGATCAGAGAGGTTGAGGAATACACTGGAAAGGATCCCACTGTATAAGAATTCCCTTGAGAGGTTGAGGAATACCCTAGAAAGGATCCCACTATACAAGAATTCCATGCAAAGACTAAAAATAAATTGGATTGTGTTGGAACTCAGTCCACCCTTGTTGTCGGGTTTGACATAAGGTAGGAAGGAAGAGGAGGAAATAAATCAATGGGAAGAAATAGAGAAACATGCAACGTTCTATCCTCAAGAGGAAACTCCATCAACAGAGGCCTGGGATGCTAGAGAGGCCACAAGAGATATGAAAGATATGGACATAGACTAAGTTTCTCAGAGGATGACACCTTCATTAGGGGGGTGATGATGAGGATCATTAATATGTAAATTATATGGGTCTTAATGCCACTCTCAAACTTGTTAAAATCAACTTTTTTCACATTTCTTTACATATTTTATTATATTTTTCTTAGTGAGAAGGGTAAATGTGATATGTTATGTCATGTTGCCTAATATGTATTAAATGCAAGAATTGGAGCAGTTTTGGGCTAATTTAAGTGCAGGAACTCGAAGTGGACAAGTAAGAGGGATTTGAGGAGATTTGGTCTCCCTCCTTAACTCCTCAATCATCGAAGATTCCTCCACTAGATCTCATCAACTCAGAGTTACAAGCAGCCAAGCCAATCGAGTTCATTAGCAACCAAACCGGTGACAGTTGAAGACAAGTCAATCTCAAGTTTGGGAGCAAAGCCTCCCTAATTTTTAGGAAGTTGTTGGTAGCTTCAATTTGTATAAATAAGAAGGCTAAGGGCCTCATTAGGATTCAACTTTCTGTTGTAAGCAAGAGGAAATTTGAAGCTAAGACATTGGGATAGTTATTCTTATGTTATTTTTTACATTGTGATGATAATGAAAAGGTTTACCTTGATCTAGCACTAAGATGATTGGGCTGAAGCTCTCGGGTAACCCTAGCAGCAAAAGTTCCTCTTTTTGTACATGTATTCTTAGGTTAAAATCATAGTTGGATGCTGAAGTTATTTCTACTTTGTTTAATTTAAAAGTATTTGAATGATTGTTTAGTTTTTCTTTCATTAGTTGAAGAAGTAGATTAGTGGTACAATAGTGAAAGAGAATACTTCAGAAAATCTTGTGATAGTGGCCTCTTCCTCATCTCCCTCATGGGATCATGGTTTGAGGGCCCCACTCTCACGGCCCCAAAAACATAGTTATCTTTTGATCATTGCATAACTTAGGGTTCCTTGTTGAAAATATCATTGTTTATAATTTCTTGGAAGCACCTGCAGTTGTTATTTTGTTTCTTGAGTGTTCTGTAGTTTAAGAAGGAATTTCATTATATAGATATAGTCATTAGCCATTAATAAATCATTTTTCTCAAATTCAACTCATATTTTCCATATTTACGTGAAGTTATGCATAAATCAAGAGAAGAACATGTGTTGTAGTAGGATTAGTTTATCTATAGGGAAGAAATAATTCCACCAGCCTCATCTAAGCCAACTCCACCTACTGCCACTGCCTACCAGCCCCTAATCTGAATTTCCATTTTATAGCCATCATGGGCAGCCACCTTGAGCAAATCCAACCATATTGAAGTGTTGGGCTGAGACTTGGGCACTGTGCACCTTCCCTACACCTTATTCCACCATCAAACATCTTCCCAACACTTCATTTCACTTTCCCTACCTTCCTATATCCTTTAACTAGTTTCCTATAGAAAACTAGGACATCCTGTAGTAAACTAGAACATCGTATAGTAACTACAGGAAACCCTGTAACAACCTGTTTTAGCCTGTTTTGAGCAGAAATGCCGATTTGAGCATAGGGAAGGCCCTCCACATGACTTCCATGCCCCTCAATTCATTTTGGACCAAATTTTCCATGCCTTTCTCCCATGCAAAATATCATATTGTTTAGCTTAGCATTTACATTTCTAAATTGAAAATAAAAAAACTCTTTTTCTGCAATTTTAACAAAAGATAGTTAGTGCATGCATACCTCAATCATAGCAATGTTAGTATAATTAACATGCCTACTTAGTCCAAATAGCTAGATGATGGAATGCAAGGTTAGATTAGTTCTCTTCTGCAATAAATGTGTGTCAATTCTTCGCTAGATAATTTCATGTCATTTCATAAGCACTTTCCATTCAACACTTTCATTTTCCTAAAATAGGTAAGCCTTTACTTTTTGCATTAAAGATAGATTTACATTCATGGTTAGTAGTCAGATTCCTTATAGTCAACAGAAGGCAGGTTTGAAAAACCCTAGTGGTCTATTACCTCAGTTGAAAAGTGACAAGAATAGACAAGAGTAGATTGTTGCATCTACTGTGCATATAGCACTGTCACCTTCAATTTTGTACGAACCGTGGGTGGATAAATTAAAGTTGGTATCCCTAGGAGTTGCAACATCCTTGTTGCAATACTGGGACTCATCAGTGGAAATGATGGCATTAGGTTCTGCATCAATGATTAACTTCCCCTTTTAGAGTATTAGCTCAGATTTAGGACATGCATTTGACTCTTAAGATTTCAACTCGACCATTAGTGACTGCTTTGAATAACATTCATTTGTGTTATGAGTGGAGCTCTTATGGAACTCACACCACTTTACCGTGTCTTTATTTGTCTTCCCATTGTCATTCTTTACTTGCAGGTTCGATGGATTTTCCTAGGTTGTTCTACCTTGGCTCTACCCTTTGATCTGTGGTTTGGAGGTGCTTTTTCCCTACTTTGGATTTAGAGATCCAAAGTATCACTTCTTTTGCTTAAATTTCTACTCGATCTTGACAACATATCAATATGATGCACCAAGAGGGAATATGTCCAAGAACTCCATTTTAGATTGGATGTATTTTTTGTAGTTAACCACGGTACTTGAGCATAAGTTGTTTCTCAGAGAACTTGATACCCAACTTTGTGCATAGGGTATGCAAGATATTCATGAACTTCGACACTTCTTTGTCCCTTTCCTACCATAGTGTGGTGCATTTTATGTACTTGTCCTCATAGCTCCCAATAGGGTAATATTGTTCCTTAATGACATCTTGAAAAGGGTCTTGTTAGCTCTGCAATGCAGTGCTGACTTTCTAGTGTCAGAGAAAAGCTTGGTTTGTTTGGTGGCATCTTCAAATGGGCCCCTCATGGGTCATTTTCCCTTCTTCTTCCTTACACGCTTACTCTCCACCACCTCTGTTCTCCTATTTGTCTCCTAAACTCGACAGAGTAACCCCCTTTGACTTTAGCCCCGAGCACAAAACCCCAAACCTACGATAAAACCATACCATATGTCTTTGCGCATTCATAACTCGTCACGCCGCATCCCCACCATTGATCACCCCACCGATCCAACGACTCCCATCGCACCCGATAAAGGCGATCCACGCTACCACTCTCCCCCATCATATCATCTCTGCCAAGATCTGACAGTGTTCGCTTTCATTGCGCTAGAAATTTGATCAAGTGATAGCGCGCGATGAGAGTGGTTTTTATCTCTCTTTTGTTACTACGTGTCGATCGTTGAATGGAATATCTCAACCCCAGGCTTTTACCGCTTAATGCCCGAAAATGGTGTGATGAATACCATTACTTCCCGACCAATCCGCCCCACCCGTTAAACATCTGTGCACCTTTGTAGCCCGATGACCGCCCGATTTTTCTGCTAAATATCCAACGGCCCCAACTCATCCCACTATCACCTCGGCCGATAGCCTCCATCGAGCCATATCTGCCGTTCATTTCCTTGATCTGATGGTCATCCTTCTCGCTCACCCAAATTTTCCACCTACCCATGCATTCCACGTCCTCTGATCATTCTGTTTGACCGAAGAAGGAGATGACTAGCTCTACCATCATCAGTCACAATCAAACCCCCCAAAACCATATTTAATAGAAAGCATGGCCGAAAGGAGAAAAGGACAGCGCAAATCTGTAACTAAATTTATCAGTCATGGAATCCATTGGTATGAGCACTCCAACTTCCTAAAGGAAAACACAACACCTGAACAGATCGGATTCACCTCTTGAATCAAGTAAGCCTGCTCAGAGACTCCATCAGGCAGTTAAATGCAGTTGGTGGTCAATTATGACCCCTCCATACCTGAACGGCCAAGTGCCCTAGTACTGTAAACTTATAAATATCCAGAAGCAAGATGCAATCAAGGTTGGCATTTGATGTAAGGTTCAACTTTTGGAGATTGTAGAAATTTTGTCACTTGCAGCATCTTATCTTCATTTTTAGCTAATACAAGCTTCTTTTGTTGTTAACTGCTTACTGTCCATTTTCTTCCTGTTCTAAGCTTGTGCCTGATATGCTATGTTCTTGAGCTCTTGGCGTTTAGCACTAGATAATTGTCATCTTATCTCTATGTTGAAGTATTGATTGCATGACTGAATAGGCTGCTTAGGTTTCTTTTTATCTAATGCAGGAGAGCTGTCATCTTGTCTTTTCATTAATAGATTAGATTTACAGGTTTCTTTACTGGTTGAAACCAGCCATCACATGGTCTTGTGCATCTACTGATGTGGTTAGTATTCTCCATATTCACCTAATATCTAAAACTGTGAGCATTGGTGGTCTAAAGCCTTATAGTTTGAGGGTGTTCAAGCATGTCTGGAGTGAAACAAAGTAGAAGTGGTTATCAGGCTTGAACCAAACCATCACTCCTTCCATTAAACCTGCAACAATAGTTGAATTTATATGTTACCAGACATCGTCGAGCTACAACCTAGGAGAGTTTCTTGGAATCCTAACATAATTGGCACTATTGCGAGGGAGAGGAGATTGAAGCTCAGCTTCCTTGGGAAAACGACACAGATCCAGCTTTGATGATAGACAAGGTCTAGACATATTTTTGGTTGTAATCATCTATCTCGCGACTCTACTAGAGGCCGAACCTCTTGGTGACTCCACATCACAGTTCTGGCTCAGTTTGTGAGACACACTGGAGAAATCCTCAAAAATCACCAGCTAACCTAGTGCCTAACCCTGAGAAGATTGTCAAACAGAGCAAGATATCATGAAAAGGAGCATTAGGATCAAGTAAGCCTAAGCAATCTTATGTATCTCTGCAATAAAGGCTTGTAACTAAGCATGCACATGTTGAAAATATAGAGCCTATCATTACCAGTGAAGAAATACTCTCAAAGGTTCATAAAGCTCCTTGTTCAGTAAGTTCCCCTTTGGATCTCAGTCCAAAGAAAACCTCCCTTCCAGTCCATCATATTCCTTTAGCCTTGTTAGTCATTTATCAACTCCCTACCTCACAGACTGCCAGTACGCTTCCATCTACTCCAGTCATGGCAGGTCCACAAGCACCCACCAAAATGGAAAGAATCATAGTTGCTAGATATGGAACCATGGTACTGCTTATTCCTTTGAATGCTATGCCTGTAGGAGAATATCAGAAATACATGCCTAAGTTCACTGGTACAGAGGGAGTAACAGCTGAAGAACACCTTGAGTCTTTTTATAGCTATGCTGATAACCTGGATATCAGTGAGGATGATGTGTGGATGAGAGTTTTTGTCCAAAGCCTAGATGGAGAAGCTAGAAAATGGTTCAGAGAATTAACTTCTAGGTCTATAACAAACATTGAGGCCTTAGATGATGTGTTCCTAAAGCATTAGGGGGATAAGAAAGATCTACTCTACTATCATACTAAGTTTGGGAACTTATAGAGGGAAAATGGTGAGCTACTATTTGATTTTAATAAGAGATTTAACCGCATGTACAACAAGATACCAATTGAAGTGAAACCCACCCTTACCTCTGCTAAGCTCACCGATGCCAGTGCCTTCGATTCTTATTTTTGTTTACTATTGAGGGAGAGAAGATGTGCTTCTTTGGCTGATATGCAATATGCAGCCCTGGAAGTATAATCAAACATCATGGCTGCAGAAAAGATCGAAGGTAATGCTGATAGGAGAAGACAGAGGGGTGAGCCCTCATCATCCTCAGATCTTAAGATCGATAAAATGGATAGGATGATAGAGTCATTAGCCTCTAAAGTTTCAAAATTAAAGGTTGAGCATCATTCAGGCAAAGGATGGGCTCCTAATACCTTTTCTCTTCCAAATCCAAATCCATATAGAAGAGAAAATGAGTAGTTGCAGATTTTGCAAAGAGATAAAGCTGCCAATGAAGACCAAAAGGTGAAGACCCTTTTTCAGAATATAGTCATGGAAGAAGATCAGTTTGAAGAAGATGATGAGATCCATGGTATGGAAGACAAGGGCAGTGCCCATTTTTTAATCAAATCTGCCTATGAGAAGTCATTATTCAATGGTTAGATTAGCCAAGAACGGGATGGTAAAGCTATTCCACAATCTGTCGATAAGCACCAGTATGATCTGAGATCTATGATGAATAATGTCAAAGAAGCTCCTGCTCATAAAGTTGTTGTCCCTGCAGAACATCAAGCCAATAAACAAAAGCAGCCAGTAATTGATCCTATCATCCTCACAACTCCATCCATAGAGGTAAGAGGCCTTGACAAGTCCCCTTCTTTCAGTTTTCAATCAGAAATTTAGAAGCCAAGAATACCTATGCCTCTGATTGACACAGTGAAGAATGAGCCCCTCAAGAAATCTATCCTTGAAGATCTTGGGCCTAAAACCATCCAAGCTTCCATTGACTATGTGAATTTGCAAAATGAACAACCAGCTATTATTCTCAGCCTAGTGATAAAAAAATGTGAAGTCAGCTCCTCATCATCTTATCTTCCTCTATCTGTTCAAATTAAAATCCCTCATAATTACCCCCAAGGCACTGGAGCCAACCATAATTCAATGCCCAAGGCTGAAATGGATAAGCTCAGTCTTGATATTACGAAGCCTACCCAGTTGGCCTCCACACAGCCTGAAAAGGTAGTTTTCCAGATCACAGAGGAAGAAGGCCCACAGATTTGGGACACCTTCTTTGATGGGGCTGGTCCTAATAAAGCTACAGGAGTAGGTGAAGTCTTTGTGTCCCACACACAAGAATACATTGATTCACCATTTATATTAATTGTTCAGGCCACCAATGACACAACTGAGTATGCAGTAGCTCTTGTTATTCAATAGGTGTACAAAATCTTCCACAAAAAACATCCAAGGATGAGAGCATATAGAGAAGGGGTGAAATACAAACCATTTCTCACTGATAAGGTCAAATGCCCTAAATTTTTTGAGGTGGGTGATCAAATCAACAGGCTTTTGCAAGTCTTTGATGAATTGGATGACATGCAGATTGACCAAGAGAAGGAAACCTTTCATAGAAATGTAATAAGGGTCAATTCTTAGTTGGTAACTGGGTTCTCAAATGGGATGCATTGAAAGAAAAGAAGGGAAATCATAGTAAATTCGACACTCTGTGGACTGGACCTTTTATCATCTCTTAGGTCCAAGGGAACAACACTTTCATGCTGCAGAGTTTGGAAGGAGGAACAATTTTGATGGCCCCATAAATGGGTGGGTTTTGAAGGTTTATTTTGTTAAAGGCTCTTAGGCCTCAGTATTGTAAATATGTTATTTTTACAGTTTTAATGTAGGCTTAATTAGACTCCATGCCCAATGGAACACTAGGAAATATTGTTGATCTTATTTTTGTATGAAAGGTAGTGGTCTACAGTTCTTGAAACCTCACAGGGAGGATTTCATCCCCACAAGGAGCCAGTGCTAGCTCTGCAATGCAGCGTTGACTTTCTAGTGTTAGAGAAAAGCTTGGTCTGTTTGGTGGTGTCTTCAAATGGGCCCCTCATGGGTCGTTTTCCCTTATTCTTCCTACCCCACTTAATCTCCACCATCTCCGTTCTCCTATTTGTCTCCTAAACCTGACAGAGTAACCCCCTTTGACTTTAGCCCTGAGTACAAAACCCCAAACTTACCATAAAACCCTACCATATGTCTTCGCGTGTTCATAACTCGTCGCTCCGCATCCCCACCGTTGATCACCCTGCCGATCCAATAGCTCCCATCACACTTGATAAAGGCGACCCACCCTACCACTCTCTGCCATCAGATCATCTCTGCGTAGATCTGATTGTCTTCACTTTCATTGCGCTAGAAATTTGATCGAGTGATAGCATGCGATGAGAGAAATTTTTCTCTCTCAGCCGCTGCTACATGTCGATCGTTGAATGGAATCGCTCAACCCCAGGCTTTTACCGCTTAACGCCCAAAAGTGGTGCAATGAATACCATTACTGCCTGACCAATCCACACCACCCGTTAAACGCCCGTGCAGCTCCATAGCACGATGACCATTCGATCAGTTCGCTGAAGATCCAATGGCCCCAACTCACCCCGCTCTCACCTCGATCGATAGCCTCCGTCAAGCCATCTCTGCTGTTCATTTCCACGATCAGACGGTCATCCTTCTCGCTCACCCAAATCTTCCACCCACCCATGCATTCCACCTCCTCTGACCATTCTGTTTTCCCGAAGGAGATGACCAACTCCGCCATCATTAGTCACAGTCAGACCCCCAACAACCATATTTAATAGAAAGCATGGCCGAAAGGAGAAATGGACAACACGACTCTGTAACTAAATTTATCAGTCATGGACTCCACCGGTACGAGCACTCCAACCGCCTAAAGGACAACAAAACACATGAAATGATCGGATTCACCTCATGAATCAAGTAATCCCTCTCAGAGACTCCATCAAGCAGTTAAATGCAATTGGTGGTCAATTATGACCCCTCCATACCTGAACGACCAAGTGCCCTAGTATTGTAAACTTATAAATATCCAGAGCAAGATGCAATCAAGGTTGGCATTTGATGTAAGGTTCAACTTCTGGAGACTGTAGACATTTTGTCACTTGTAGCGTCTCATCTTCATTTTTAGCTAATACAAGCGTCTTTTGCTGTTAACTGTTCACTGTCCATTTTCTTCTTGTTCTATGCTTGTGCCTGATATGCTATGTTCTTGAGCTCTTGGTGTTTAGCACTATATAACTGTCATCTTATCTCTATGTTGAAGTATTGATTGCATCACTGAATAGGTTGCTCAGGTTTCTTTCTATCTAATGCAGGAGAGCTGTCATCCTATCTTTGCATTAATAGATTAGATTTATAGGTTTCTTTACTGGTTGCAGCTAGCCATCACATGGTCTTGTGCATCTGCTGGTGTGGTTAGTATTCTCCATATTCACCTAATATCTAAAACTATGAGCATTGGTGGTCTAAAGCCTTGTATTCTGAGGGTGTTCATGCATGTCTGGAGTGAAACAAAGTAGAAGTGGTTATCTAGCTTGAACCAAACCATCACTCCCTCCATTAAACCTACAACAATAGTTGAATTTATATGTTACCAGGCATCTTCAAGTTACAACCTAGGAGAGTTTCTTGGAATCCTAACAGGTACCAAGAGGGTGTGTTTGAAAATGGTGAGGATTCCTCCTCATCCTTTTTCTCAAAGTAAGTTTCCCACCAGTCCTTGACATGGGTGGTGGCCTTAAGGAGTGAAAAAGTAATATTTTCTCTATTAGAAAAATAATGGACTGAAAAATATCCTTCTAGTAGATTTAGCCATCTATTTAGAGCATCTGCACCGATATTGCCTTGAAATATAGGAATGTAAAAGTTAAATTATATCTTAAAGGGGGTGGTGCCTCCAAAGTGGTTGAAATATGAAGATGCTTTGCCCATTGGCATCCACCAAAGGATCTGCGAAAAATTATCCATCATCTTGTTCCATTGCTTCTCAAGGGCTTATTTGAGCGATAATTTGAAAGGATCTCCTGCTCCCTCATCTTTATTTTCTTCCACCATGGGAGGTTGTTGGGCTCGTGAGGTTGGCCTTGCAAGGGTTTAATCAGTTCTAGTCCCAACTCCTTATACCTCGACCTCATTAGGGACATGCAAATAAAAACAAAGAAAGAACATACCGCTCTAATACCACTGATCCAAATTTATAAATATAGATTTAAGAAAAAACAAAAAGATATAGAAAAAAATAACTTCACTTAATAAATAATAAATGTTGGAAATTGTTTACATGCAGAATGAAAACAAACTAGCTCGACTGATGGTAGCTTATATATGTGAAGAGATGTGATGGTTACATGCCTTCTGAACTGTGTTATCATGAAGAAACATTAAGAAAACCTAAATATCCAAAAACATAACCCTAAGAGATGAAGCGCCAAAAGGTATGGGCCCCAATGGGGTTAGTTGAAATGTCAAATTATCGAGGTCATAACTTTGGCATATGATCTTCATTTGGTTCACACGATAGCCTATTAGAAAGTTCTATCTGAGGGAAAAATTGGAGGATACGAAATTGGAGGATATGTGATCCAGATTGGATCATTATATTTTTTTCATCCATCTCGATGCATTCAAAGTGGAAAAAGTGGAGGAGTCAACTCATGGGACCCTTTTTTTGGTGTGACCCAGTTTTGAAAAACGGGGTCTGAAACTTGTCGGGAGCATTTTGAGGCATCAAATTATGTTTTTTTGGGGTAGAATTTTGTCACTCTAATATGACACCTTTTCATGCTATTCTACACTCATATATATTTCCAACGACATGGAACATGCAATCATAGTCTGTATGCAAAAGTTATGCCACTTAGAAGTTGACCTTCGTGTTTTCACACCTATAGTTCGGGAGGATGCTACATAAATCCCCATTATTCATGGAAAAGAGGGTAACCACGTGTTTTTGATGTAAAATACTCCAGAATATTCTATATTGTAACTCTAGTTAAGAGTTGATGTAGTCAAACTTAACCACTAGTAGGATATCGGGTTATGTTATAACTGGCCACTAGGAGGAACATGCATTCCATTATTTTGAGAGAATTTGTTCTATAGCTGAGAAAATATAACCAATAGGGACAAGAGATAGAAAACAAAGAGAGGATTTGTGCATTTTAGTATCCCATGGGCCATAAGACTTACTTCTTTGTACCTGCAACCATATTTCCAGCCAGAGAAAGAGAGAGAAGCAACCTTATCTTCTAGTTGGGTTTTCTCCTGAAAGGGTTTCCAAGATAATATCTTGTGTCTTATGTGTGTGTGTGAGCTTATTTTGTCATTCTCTACTTTTCTGTATAATTTCCATTTGCATGCATGCACTAATTACAGTTAAATTTACAGATCTAGAAGTTTCATAAAACTGTAATATGTAAAAAATTTAGAATTTTAATATATTATTATTAGATATGTTGTGACAAACCCTTGAGTGGAATATCCATGGTAGTTTAAAGACCAATATGCATAAAATTCAAGATAAATTTGAACAAGCTAAAGAGGAGATAAAAAATAAGGGTGATAAATATCTAAGATACAAAACTTTAATGAAGCACTCATTAAGGAGATTGAACAATTAAAACAAGGAAACAATAGCAAGGTGAAATGGAAAATGGATGACTCAAGGGAAAAATTAAAAAATAAAGATGAATAAATATATGGATTATGAAATCATAATAGAAAACTACTACATGTTAAGAATTTGAAAGAAGAAAAGAATCATTATCAAAGTCAAGAAGAAACGAGGATCCTACACAAAGAGTCTATAAAATACTTGAGGAGGAAATTCACAAGAATATTAAATAAGCCCTAGATACGAATGGGTTGGAATCATAAATGCAATCTAGAATTGATGAAGTATGTCAAAATTTCATAGATGTAGCCACATTTCAACTTCAAAAATAGAAAATAGACAAGATTCAAGAAGGTTTCCAAAATATACTTGAAGAAGTTGAAATCCATATAGAATATGCGCATGCCAAATATGGTGATATTATCTCCAAGGCTAGAGTAATCAATGACCAAGCAAAGAATATAGAGGAGGCCATTATCTCTGAAAACAAGATAGATGACATGGAAATGAAAATTGAAGGAAAGCCATCAAATGTGAAACCATATTGACATCCTAATTACCAAGAAACATTTCAAGGAAGAAAAGAAGATCAATATTAGCATTATCAAGGAAGATAAGAAGATCCATATTACCATTTTCAAGTAAAAATATAGAATACTCATCAATACTCATGGAATAATGCATCACCAGATCATTATTCAATAGGATGTTATCAAAGACCAACAACTACTACAAATTGGAGATCACCAAATCATTATTCAACATGATGTTATCAAATACCAATAACTACTAAAAGTACAAGAAGTCACAACAAAAAGACATGGAATCAAAGGAAAGAAAATTATGCAACAACCAACAATCAAGGTTTAAGACTGAAAATAATTGAATTTGGATGTGTTGTTCCTTGAGATGTTGCTAGTTTCTTAAGAACTATGCCAAGCCATTTGCAAACCTACTTTATGCCTTAAGTTGGATCTTGGACTAGAGGGGGTAAACCTCAACTATCGATAACAATTTCCTACTTATTGTCACTAAGTAGAAGCCCATAACTTTAAGATCATAATTATATATTTAGAGTGGAATGGGATGATAAATAGGGTTAAGGATAAATGAAAATAATTTTGGATAAAAATATCATAAACCAGTCAGACTAGAAGCATATCCATTGGGAATGTAGTATCAAATAGAAGAGAACCATAACTGATAAGTGATAGATGGAAGAAAGGAAAAATACATTGAATATTGATCTTAATAATGATTAAGGAAGTAACTGTAAGCCTTAGATGAGGAAAATTGAGTTGTTGGGAATTGATAAATGAATCCAACAAGAAATGCAAGAGCTGAGCACAATTTGTGAACTCAACCAATGAACACTCCTTTGATGATTTTAATAACCATATTTATATGTGTGTGTGTGTGTGTGTGTGTGTGTGTAAAGACACAATCAAGAGTTGAGGCTAACTTTGATTCTTTGACTATGTGTTGTAAATTGCATAAATACATCACATAACCCAGGAATTACAAGGAAATCTAAAACTCAAATTGTCTTTGTAAATCCTTAAATGTATAGGGACCTGACCTAGAAGTTGGATTAATTACATTCATTTATAGAAAATAATAGGGATGACAAACGAGAAGCTTAAATAGTAAAAAGAAAGAATAACAAGGCTTTAAATATATCAGATATGAATCCATGGATGGATCTTTGATCAAGAAATTTATAAGATGGCCCCTTGGGCTCACTTTTCAGAACATAGTCCTCTTTTTTCCAAAAACATTCCTCTCCTCTCATTTTTCATAAGTAGGAATTCCTTTTAAATAATGAATATTATGTTGTTCTTGTTGGAAACATAATCATTTGGGGTTATATAAATTCGACTTATTCACTTGAGAGGAAGACTAAAAGGCTCAAGTAAACACCAACATTCATGAGAAGTGTTAGTTTCAGTCTTTCCAGCCTTCCTCCAGTGATCAAATATGCTCTTACAAAGTGGTCTCAGAGTTTCCAAGTCAAATTTTGTCATTTCAATGAGTCTTCAAGCAAAATTTGGTCACTAGGCATTAGGTCTAGGGTTTGCTTTCACTCCTTATAAAATTTGCCCAAATGCCAATCTATGTCACTATTCAGCTGAGTCTATCATCATTCATAGGGTTTTCATTATCATGTCAGTGTCTAATGAGTCATTTTACATCTTGTTCATGCTTCAGTGGCACCTAGGCAAGGTCATTTCCTTCTCCTGGGGTTTTGATGGCAATATCTCTTGGACAGTCAAATCATTAGCAAAACTTGTATCCAGATGTTCATACACCTTCCCCTATCCTTAAAATACCCTATCAAATTCTTCCCATCCCTTAGATCCCCCAAATTCCTCATTTTTGCACAAACCCTAGTTTCTAGCTACAACCTGGCAATTTTCTAGGTTTGGCCTGCATTTTGCCCTTTTGGACCCCTTCCCCTCACTCAATCTCTGAGATTCCACTTTCCCCTACTTCCTAACATCCCTCCCCACTCCCAAAAATTTCCCCAAGAATTTAGAAGCCCCCTATCCCCTTCAGTTCGCTCCATTTCGACAAAATTCCTTGTTTCACACATCGGGACAAGTCGCACTCAAATGATGTTTCAGAGCAATCAAAGATGAATTTTGCAAAACTGAGAGAGGTTTTTGTCCACAACATGCCAAAGAATAAAAATGTCCTTCACTTTTTGCACAGGTGTCATGGTTTTAGAGAAATGTCAAAATTACAATCGCCGGATCCAAGGAGGTTGGCCAAGGCACTAAAACGATGGAAAAGGCCCGATCCACTCCAAATTTTGGTCAAAGCATCTTTGACTGAGAATGGTACTTGATTGGGGACTCCCAGCCCAAATTTCAAGAAATTTGGAGAAAATTTTGTCATTTGTGAATTTTTTGTGCCATTTACAGGTTTTTGTCCATTAATGGGTCTCACCCCCTGCGCGACCCTTCATCTCGGCAACTCCATTTTGAAAAAACTCAGAATTTCCAGATTTTTCATGAGAATTTACATATTCTCATCAATGGACTTGAGATTTTATGAAGTTTTGGGCCTCCAGAAAGTCAAAAAACAAGCAAAAATTGACTTTCTGCCACATTTTTGAGTTGCAGAAAGCAGTCTTGGGAGATTGCAATTTTGGAGGGGCAAATGACCACCAAATTTAGAAATTCTAGTTGGGTTGGAAATTAGACTCACAGACCTTTCCAACAAGCCTACTCTTGTTCAATTTGGACACCTGGAAGTTCCCCAAATGTGGTCCCAAAGGCGCGCGACCCGTCAGGCAGAGGCGCGCGACCCGTCAGGCAAACTTTTCCAAATTTCAGTGTACAGCTCAGAAAAACGCAGTTTGACCCTGTTTTACTTCTTGGGGTGGATTATTAGGCTCTTTGATGTAATTATTGTACTTTTATGACACTTTTACTCTTATGTACCTCTTCTAGAAGATTCATTCATGAAAAAAGGTGAAAATTAAATGAATGAATTGGTTTCCTAGCTTATAGAGGCAAGTTGTTTTGACTGCCTAGTTTGTAGTGCTTAGTTTAGAAGTGGTTGAAACAGCTCCTAGGATAGTGAGCTCGACCCATGGAGGCAGGGAAAGAGGTTAGATCATCTATATTATGTACCTTCTTGCTCATTTTCATGGTTGGACTCTTGAGGGATAAGCTATCATTGTATTATTCACTGTATCTCTGCAATTTTTGGCTAAGGAAGACCAGGGTTTTGCAGTCCTTTTTGGGATTCTTGTGGTTACATGTATTGATGGTGTGTTTCTCTATGTACCTGTAAGTGTGTTATGTGAATCATTTCCTTTCTTTTCCTTCTGCACATTAAAAAAACGAAGTGTTAAAGTAAGAATTCATGAATGTCATGCTCAGCTTTTAAGTTTGTTTAATTTCAATGTTTTCTACTGTTTAAGGAGAATTCAAAGTTGTTGTTTGCTCTCCTTAGCTCCTCACCTGTCATTCCTGACCATCCACCTCAATCAAAGGCATCAACGCTGTCTCCTACCTCGCCGCAAGAAACCCCCTGCAGAAACTGTGTCCAATCCCCGCACCCAAAATTGCCCTCTCCTCAATTTGCCACCAAAAACCCAAAAAACCCCAAATCAAACTCTTTGATCAGTTTACTAGCCTAATATCAGTGTTACCTTATTGGTCATCTCATCTATTGAAGATTTTACCGAGATAGACCGGAGAGAGCCTTCTCCTGCCCCGTAGGGCTAGCTACGAGGCTAAATGGTTTGATGTTGCCTTGAGGTTTACCTTTCTCAGCCTGAGGTGAAATTTCAAGCGCTAACAAGAAGTCCAAGAAATCTCTTGGAATATGAAACCAAGGGTCATAAATACGTTGTATTTATATGTATATCTCGTTAATAATATGCATATCACATTCATATAATTATTTTGTTCCACTTATTTGAATTTAACATTTACATAAATTTAACAATGTTACAGAGTAGGTACCTTTGTATCCTGCTCAATTGTGTGACAACCCATTGACGAAGTTGGAAATATCTCAACCAAGGGGGTCTCCACGAAGTGAAATCCCAATTAGACCTTGCATCATTTGGAGTATGAGCCTCATCTGGAGTATCAACCCAACCACCATAACTATAAGGTCTTCCTCAATTGCAATGAATAACATAAGAGAGTATGCACATAACATTTGAAATCAACAAGTAAGTTAAAATTGTGAAACACCAATTGTAATGTGTAAAAGGAGGCTTTCATGGGAGGGAAGTAAGGAGTGAATCTCTAGAAGGAAAGTAATAGTAATATCCTAAGAGAGGCACATGAGAACAAGGGATATTCATTTATTAGTTAGAAAAATAGTTCATATAGACACAATGATTATTAAAACAAATACAACACACATTCAACAAGATAAACACCAAAGCCAATGAAGTAGTTCAATTTCTTTAGTACATATGAATATAACATATACTGCAAACATCCAAAGAGTAGTCTTATAATATTCATGATACATGCATGAAAACATGTTGGTTCAATGAGCTTCTAATTATTAGGTGAAAGATCCAAGTACATAGTTATGATGGTGAGACACTAGCTCTAATAGTGGAACATTAAGTAACTTATTGCTTCTTCAAAGAATGATCTTCTCTCCTATACAAAGCTAGAGAAGCCAAGGCTAGCTCTCCAAGGGCTAAGACTCTAAAAGACTTTTTCTTCAGTTATTAGGGTGTATTTATAACGAGAGGAATGACCTTTCATATCCCCATGACTCTTAAACTCCCCTCACCACTCTTGGAATCCCTAAGAGACCTTTGAACTTCTATTAACTCTTTGGTCCACATGTGACTCTTGGACTTCCACACATTTACATTTTGTCATTTACTTGAAAATACATAATTACATTCCACATCATCTGGCAGTACCCATTGATACATATGACATTGTGATGACACTTATGTTACAAGCCATTTTACCACATCAAGAAAACCGGAACAATCAACATCCTTGAACACTTTGTCATAATCCATTTGCAAAGGTCTAAGCATAATTTCTCCAAAAATAATGAGCTTTTGGGTTTATCTGCTCAAAAAACATGTCTTTAGGCCCAGCACACCCTGTATGCCTATCCATCCGCATTCGGTGCAAGTTGCATACTTGAGCACTAACACTGATCAATGCAGGTAACTCCATTCTGTAGGTGGTCTGGTTCTAGAATTTTAGGAAAATTGGAAAATATTTTCAAATCTTCTCCTTCTAGAAGATTTTAAGGTGGTCATAACCATTTACCATGGATATAGATCTCAAATTCCTATCTGATCCTATCTTGGAGACCTTATCTCTTATCCCTTGAGCTTATCCTCCTGTTGTGCTAATCAACAACCCCCCATTTCTTAAAAATTCGTTACATAAAGTTTAAAGAAGAAATGGGTCCCCTAATAAGATTTGTGTGTTCATGAATAAAATTGGTATTAACCCATCATAAGAAAAACCCTTATTAAAAGGCTTAAGGTAAATCAATCATTTGGAAAGTTTTTTTGAATAAAAATAAAAAGAGCGACTTTAAAAAATATTATGAAACTCTTCGTTATTACGATAAAGCGATCGAAAGATCGCATATTGTAATAACAAAAGAAACATACACAAAGCCACAATGAACATTACCCATTTACTCCGATCTGAAAAGGCAATCGCAATCGGATATCAGAAAAGCCAAATGCCAAGCGCAATATAATGGAGACCTTTAATTCCTTCGATGCGATAAAACATATTGCAATCGGGAAATCGGCGATGACAACAATAAACCAACACATAATTGAAGGCAGGCTCAAATCCTCCGATGCGATAAAACATATCGCAATTGGCAATCGGCGAAATCGCATTGACAAAACCATAAAGCTCGACTCCATTCCCGATTGCGATATATTTATTAGGCGCGCATCTCAAGGATATATTTAAATTAGTTTTCATGCATCATATCACTTATTCAGAGATCGGAGATATTCAAAGCAAGTGTTAAAGCCTTTCCCTTGATATTCTCGATCGCCGATTTGCGATTTATCAATGATCATCCATCAAACAAATCTAAGGCACGCTTCAATTTATCATTCGGCATATAAGCGACATGATGGGCATTTAAAACCGTCTTTACCATGATTGACAGGTTAAACGGCTATTCAATGAAGTAGTTAAGGGTAGATCTTTTCTTTAGATTTCATCTGCACCAACCTTTAACTATATTCCATTACCACCTGCTGATCGACGTAACTCCTTTTTCATTATCATATTGGTCTGTTACAGTATTTCTCTATATCACGGTTTTGAAATCGCTTGTGCAGAATTCCGCTAAGAACAGAAATCTGAAGCAAAATGGGAAGGAAGTCAAAGAAATCTGTAGCAGCAGCTCCTGTAGCAGCAGCTCAGCCAGCCAAAGATCCCGAACCAAGTAAAAAGGGATTAATATCAAACACGACATGTCTTGGATTAGGAAATACTAGCTAGGAAGTTATCTATAATCTAATTGAAATTGAAGAGCCTGAAGAACTATCAGAAGATGCCACTGCTGATTCAATTGATAAGTCTGAAGGAACTCTTAAAGAGTTGGCATGCTCCTTTCTTCACGTAATAGCTGCCTGAGCTAAAGTCCTCCCATATACTGATGTCGTGAGATGGGTAGTGGAAAAAATTCCAGTTATAAACAAAACCTTTTGCACAGCTGACGGGAGGATATTCGGCTCATTTCAGCTAGATGATCTAAGGAAAATGTATCACTTACCCGAGCCTGAAAAGTGGTACAACAAAGCCTTTCTTGAATATTTTGCAAAAGAAAATGAGTCAGAATCAAACCCGATTAAGAAATGGAGACATTTTCCCGAGAAGCACAAGCACGAACCATTGGGTAAGTACTCTGTGGACTCATTGGCTTCTCCTAACTATTATGTCGGCCCTATGTTGTGTAGAATGTGGGGAATACATGACTCTGCTAAGTTCACTATAGAAATGGTCCCTCTAATGGAGGCGGAAACCAATGGCTACGTAATGGATTGGGCCAATATTTTATCTGACAAGTTAGCCACAACAATCCTAGAGTATAGAGCAAATGCATATCAAACTACTAGGACCATTCCTCCATTCTATTACAGTGCTTACATTATGGACACTGTTTGTTTCAATTCTGAATTTCCTTTGCTCGGTTGGAGATGGACCCCCGCAGACCCTAAGCCACTCCATATCTATCATGATTAGTTATGGAAGGCTAATTACAAAAACCATTAGTACAAAATCCGCAACAATTTATTGTGCCTATTTATTACTCTATTTTTGATAAGCCTGCTCCAAATATATCCACAAAAGCATAAACAGATTTGACTGCAGTAGGCAGTTGGTCTGGGGAAGAAAAATTCACTTATATAAGGCTTTTTGGTAGCCTTACAAAACCTCATGTCCTTCCACTATATGTGCCCGATAAACTGTTAGCTCGGGAATTAGCCTATCAAATAACAGTAGAAGGGACATCCAAAACCCTTAGAAATTCCAAAAAACAGTCATGGCCTACATTCCCTTTAAGATGCGGTGTTTTCACTCTTCATGATTACAAACATGCAGAAAAGGAGGTAGGAAAAATACAAATGTTGAATCTTGCAACAATCCCCAATAGGCAATATGATCTAAGAAAAGTTGCCTATAATGTTCTTGAACAAGACAAGCTTGCAAAGTTTGATCATGAAAAGGATGACTTCGATGATCTATTTTCCTCAGCCCAATCTTTATTTAAAGTTAAATCATTGGCTAGAATCAAATATCAAGATGAAGGATTAGAAGTGTTTAATAGGCTTAGAGAGTAGAGGTTGTAAACTCTACCTTTAGACCTCTTAGTCACATATCCTAAAGCGCAGTCATCTGGTCAAGTTGAACAAAAAGTTATTGGAAATATTTCCAATGTGGAAAAGACCTCCAAACAGGAACAGAAATAGGAACAAGGAAAAGATAGCCAACTCATGAATATATATACTCAGATTGATCCCAAGCTTCTTTAAGAATGGCAACTGTTTGATTCCATTATAGACAATACTGAGACTTTACAGGGATTCAACACGCTTGGAGTGACAACTAGTCACAAAACATCAACTAGTACAGTTCCAACTGAAGGAAATAGTGACCCACACATCATTCAGAAAGATATGGAGATAATTCCAGAAAATCCATCTGATGAAATCATCCTACATGTAGAAGAAATACCACCTTTAGATGTCTTTTACAGCCCTAAACATAAGGTTGTAGTAAAAAGACAAAGGAAAAAGAGAAAGTTTGATCAATCCTCTCTTTTACCTGCACAAACTGAAATGGATAATGTGGTATGGAGAGAAGAAATTAATCCTTCCGAAGACCTTACAAAAATCTCTCAATATGCCGGGGCATACTCGGCAGCTACTATGGATAAAGCGTCAATTGTTAGCAATTTACTTAAAGAAAAAGATCAGACAATTGTTTCATTGGAAGCACAGGTATCCGAAAAGCAACAGAGAATAGAGCAGTTGGAACAACAGTTAGCAGCGCAACAACAATCAAATAACCAGCTAAATGAGAAATTGCTCAAGGAGAAGCAGAGGATAGACCAAAGTGCAGTACAGAAACAAAAATAATTATCCTTAGCATTGGCCAAGCTAAAGACAACGAATGAGAAATTGAGCAAAACAAAAGATGAGCAAATTGCTCAACTGACTCAACAAATAGAAAAGTTCAAAAGTCTTCCTCAACCAGTAGAGTTCAGATCCGAAGCTCTTCAGATCAATAGGGCATTGATTAAACAGTTAAATTTACTATGTCATAATATTTCTCTTGCTGAGCCCCTCTATGAGATTTATTCTTCAATGATTGACAAATCAGTTGACGCAAGGCAGAATTTGGAAAGGTTGATGAGATATTGACAAACTTTCTTTCCTGGCAGAAACCAATGAAGGGCAAGCTGCAAATTTGCCTAAAATTCTAGAATCACACAAAGAAATTCTTTTCCTAGAATGGCAATCCCAATTGATGAAAGTAGAAAGGGAAACTTCGAGATGTAGATCAGTAACTGGTAATTTGATTGAATTAATTAACGATACTCTTTATCTGTCTAATTTTATTTTAGAGTGCACTCTAGGTAAATTTCCATAAGCTAAAACACTAGAGCAGTCATGTAAGAAGGATTTAGAAAATAAATAAAGATTAATCGTGGGCATCCAAAGTTTAACTTGGGACACCTTTTGGTTCTTCCTTGTTAAACCACATAGTCAAAAAGTAGCACTGAAATGTTTAACCAATGTAATTAGTTACATGATTCCTGAAATTGATGATGCTACGTATTCAATCCAACTGCATTCACGTTTGAGTCACCCTCTATAATTGCAACCAATGCTTGCTATATACCATCTCAAACCAAAGGATGATCGGCCAAGACAATGAATCATTCTACTGACTGCAAGCATGCCTATTTCAAGGAGATTTTCATGATTTGGTTATACCATATCATAGCACTTTTATTTTCATAATCAGTTAGCTTAGATAGCATTTATAGACCCTTTCATGTATTTAGAAAGGGTCCTCATTTTTTGTATAAAACTTGGATCGGGAGTCACACTATTGTGCTTCCGATATATATATATTTTTATGAATACTGGGCCTATATTCTGAATTTTAATGAAGAATGCTTTGATGAGATATGCACTATTGCTTTTTGTGAGAGTATTTTGAAGTTGGAAGACAGGATTTGAATGCGATTGATATTGGAAGGGATTCAAATTACATATGGTACTATTATCTATGTCTTTGCTCCATTCTTTTATATGAATCAATGTTTATTCAATCTTGCTATCATTTGATATATGTATGTGTTTTAACAACAATGCTTGTACTTATCACTATTGAATGTTTAAGGAATATTATTCTTTCAATCGTATTTATGTCAATGATATATGAAGAATAGTGTAATAATGTTTTCATTATTACTTTGTTCAAATACTTGAACAAAGTAATTATCATGTGAATGAATGTCTTTATTTTTCAATAGAGTCATCTATATGCCTATTTGTAGATAAAGATCATCAAAAGTTGCACTAAAGTGGAAATTTCCCGGGATAGATTAGTTGTTTATAATTTTACATTTTAGAATAAATGATCCATCATTATCATTAGATAATAGAAAATCCATCCTATTTACAAATCATTGGGAAACTGGTCCCATTATATCCAGTCAGAGCCACCACACCAAACAGAAAAGGAGCCGCCTTTAAGGTACGGACCAGGTGGTTTTCCCCGATGTTGATGCAGCGATTTTCAAGGCATCAACATTTTTGGCGCTAGAAGGAGGGCATGAACTATGAATGGCAAGAAAACCCAAACCTACAACCCATTCTGAGAGTAAATCTCCCTCCATCTCACCTCCAACTTCTCCTTTGCATGCTGGAACTCCAGTCTTCAAATGAGAAGAAGAGAGCACAACTACCACTGCTCAACCCCAACACATCTCAGATAAGTTAAGTCTTGAATCTCCTGAAGTACAGTCTCTTATCCATAAACTTCAAGGCTTCTCAATATCACCACAGAAATCTGAGGTATCTCAAGGCAGTGTGACTTCGCAATTTGTTCCTTCTCACCCCCTCACCAGACTTCAGAGTGGAAAGCTTGGTATTGAACCTACTGAGTTTCCTTTACCTAAAAGGAAAAGGGAAAGAAAAGCAACTAAAGGATATGATAGTGAGACTATCTCATCATCATCCTCCATTTCATCTTCTCCATTGCAAAGTCAACCATCCACTCCTCAATTACAAATTGTTGTTCAACAGGGATCTAGAACTTCAACATCTCAACCCCCTCAAACTTCAATATCTGCTCCTTCCCAATCATCTGGAACTTCATCGACAATATCATCTAGTACTAGTTCTACAATGGCTCAAAATCCATGGAATAATCTTGGTGCGGTCACCATGCCTGCACCATTAAACCAACTACCAGCACATCCTGAAAAATGGTTGCCAAAATTTAATCCAGATGTAGGGATACTAGCCGATGAGGACATTAATAATTTTATGTTAGCAGTTAATTTGAAAGGAGTTACAGAGGAAGATTTCATTGTTAGGATTTTCCCTTATACCTTGTAAGGATCAGCTGGGTCTTGGTATTTTTCCTTACCCTCAGGATCCATTACTAGTTGGAACATTTTTCAAGAACAGTTCTTGACTAAATACGGTGATGATAGATCTCTAGTGACATTAATCAATGATCTTTCGAATCTTAGGATAGAATCCAAAGAACCTATAAACGAGTCCAATTCATGATTTAATAAACTCTTGAATAAGATCCCAACTGCCTATAAACCTAGTGAGAAAATCAGAAGCGAATGGTATATAACAAATTTACCTTCAAATATAGCTATCTTTGTAGATAGGGCTACAAAACCAACTCTAATAGAAAACATGAAAGAGGCACTTGCTGTAGAGAAACACATTATTTCTTTAGAAAAGAAGGTCGCGTTTGAAGACAAAAAATCCAAAAAGTCTCTTTCAAAGATGATTCAAAGAAGAAAATGGCTAAAGATCCATATGATATGGAGGGTCTCCAAAAAGTCCTCAAGACTATGTCAAACGAAATGGTAGAAATAAAAAAACAAGTAGTTGAGACTTCAACCAGAAGACCATTTAGAAACTTCAAGAAACTCGAATGAAAGACACCAAATGCTATATCCAATGCAGACTCAGATCCAGAAAAGGAAGAAGAAGAAGAAACAGTCTTATCATCCGAAGAACCTGAAGAAGAAGAAACTGTAGAATGTCATGGGATGTGGGACTTTATTTTGCCTAATTCTTATACAGAAAATGAACAGGAAGCTTTCCCTGTAACTACCAGGAGTAAGGGTGCTCCTGAACCTGTTCAAATAACTTAGAAGAAAAGGAATACAGGTACTACTACTAAAGAAAAAGTTACCACAAAGAAATCCACAACTATACCTTCTCAAAATCAGCCATCAGCTTCAAATCCACCTCCAACATCTAAAACATTAGTAGTTACACATTCTATGGACTACAACATTATTGAAGACATGAAGAAAACAAAGGAAAATATCACTATGTTTGAGCTTAGTAAACTCAAACATCAACAAAAATTGTTGATTAAAGAGTTAGGCGTTGTACCTTATACTCCTCTTTCAAATGCTATATTGTCCAAAGCTGCTAATGAAACAGGTAAACCACCTCCTGGTAGAGTAGAAGCCACTGATGCTATTTTAATTGGAGATAGATCGAATTCCCATACCCCTCCGTTCCTCTTAACCTATGATATCTATAATAGAAATCTACACAACTGTTTGATTGACTCAGGGGCTTCTTCGAATATAATTCCAGCTTCAGTTTGTTCCAAACTAAACATTGAACCCCAAAAGTCAGCAATTCATATTGTCCAATTGGACAGAACAAAGGTCTAGGTTTTAGGAGAAATCAACTCAGTTACTATTAGGTTATCAGCTAATCCAAGAGTGGTTCAAAGAATTGATATTTTAATCACTGATATACCTGAATTTTATGGTTTGATTTTGAGTAGAGACTGGTCCGAGAAACTTCATGGTTATATTTCCGTTTAGTCTCATATGTGGCTACATTATAAATGAAAGCCAAATCAGATCAATATTGATTGGGAGAAACACATGATCCATACTGTTATTGAGTTTGAACAAGAAAATCAACCAATAGCATTCAATAACAACAATTTGGGGAATTACTCATCTAAATCATTCTTTGGCAATTTTACTACTCAACCATCACCCTTCTCAGTTAATCATTTCACATCTCAAATTGAAATTTTTTCACAAACAGATACATCAAGATGTGTTAAAATTGCTGAGGAAACTATAAATAAAACTGTAGATAAATCTTTGTTTTGGTCATTATATTTTGAAGGGTCTAAGTCTAGTGAAGGTGCGGGAGCAGGATGTATTCTAGTTAGTCCCGAGGGAAAAAATACCATGTTATCGTGCAGGCTGGAATTTGAATGCACAAACAATACAACTGAATATGAAGCCTTGATTGAAGGACTTTACAAAGCAATTGGTCTTAAAGTTCAATATTTGAAAGTGTTTGGTGATTCGGAAATTGTTATAAAACAAGTCAGAAATACTATTCATTACCTTTCTAGTCACCTTAAAAACTATCAGTCTTTGGTACAGGACCTTATATCTCAATTTTTAGCATTCAATATTTCTCCTATCCCTAGGTCCCATAATGCAGCAGCTAATTTACTAGCTAATGTTGCTTCCAAACTCCTTCCATCTAAAGATTACAACCTAGACAGATTCTCAGTAGAGTTAATTTTTAGACCATCAATTCCTAATAATGTCACTAACTGGCGAGTATTCAATCACGATGAAGACATTTTAAATTTTTTAACTTCTGACAAGTCCTATGATGAACAAATTATTGATGAAAGTGACCATGATCTTTAAATGAAGGAAAAGCTTGAAGAAAACTCAATACCTAAACCAGTGGTCAAGCTTAAAGATCTTTATGATATCAAAGAAAGATTTAAACAGGTTACTAATTCAAAGCTCCAAAGTTCTACTTTGAGATTTGAATTGATAAACCTTGGTACTGAGCATAATCCACAAAACATCAATCTGGGATTAGGGCTTTCGTCAGAAGAAAGAATTGCATTCATTAGATTATTGCATAAATATAAAAATGTCTTCTCTTGGAAATATGATGATTTGAAAACATACGATACATCTATCATACAACATACTATTCCAATGCTTTATGAACAAAAACCAGTACAATAGAAATTAAGGAAGATTCATCCTAACTTAGAGAGTCAAATAAAAGCTGAATTAAGCAAACTCTTAAAAGCTAAGATAATTTTTCTTGTTAGAAATTCAAACTGGGTGTCCAATATGGTGCCAGTACAGAAGAAAATTGGTGACATTAGAATTTGCATCGATTTCATAAATCTTAACAAAGCAAGTCAAAAGGATAAATTCCCTTTACCTACCATGGAACAAACACTCCATTCAGTAGCAGGTTTTGAACTAATGTCCTTCTTAGATGGCTTTTCAGGGTATAACCAAATTTTGGTACACCCTGATGACAGACTCAATACTACTTTTAGAACCAATTGGAGAACTTATGCCTACCAAAAATGCCTTTCGGATTAATCAATGCTGGAGCTACGTTCTAAAGTGTAATGGAAATATCATTCAAAGGAATGATCAATAAATCAGTAGTTTTCTATTTAGATGATATTATTGTGTTCTCTAAGAAAAGATCAAACCATTTGCATGATCTGAAACAAATCTTTGAATGCTGCAAAAGGTATGGTATCTCAATCAATCCAAAGAAGTTATTTTTTGCTCTTGATCAAGGTAAGCTCTTGGGCTTCATTGTTTCAAAGGATGGTATTTATATTGATCCAGAAAGAATCAAAGAGATTTCTGACATTCTATTCCCTCATAATAAAAAATCCATGCAATCATTTTTAGGTCAAATTAATTTTGTAAAAAGATTTGTACCGGATTTTTCACAAATTGTTTTACCATTACAAACCATGATTAAGAAAAATTCAGTGTTTAAATGGGGGCCTGTAGAAAAAGAAGCATTTGATTCCATCAAACAATCAATTATAAATGCCCTTGCTTTAAGCACTCCCAATTTTTCAAATCATTTCATGTTATACACTTTTGCATCTGATTCATCTTACGCAGCAGTGCTGACGCAAATTAATGATCAAAACTTAAAAGCACCAATCTCATTTTATAGTTCAAATCTTCAAGGTGCTGAACTTAATTACTTGGAAGTTGAAAAACAAGCCTTTGTTGTATACAAAGCCATTAAACACTACAGACCCTTTCTCTTAAAAGCTCACACAAAAGTTATAGTCCCTTTTTCAGTAGTAAGACAGTTACTAGTTCAAAGGGAATTAGGAGAAAAGAGAGCAAATTGGGTCAAAACATTACAAGAATATGACTTGGAAATCAAACCGGCAAAGATTGTCAAAGGCCAAGGTTTTTCCAGGTTGTTAGCATGAGCTTCTAATATTCAGGAACCTGAAGGTACAAAAAATACTGAAGAAATCAATCAGATAAGTACCACTAATCCTGAATCCCAATACGCAGATCTGATTTTCTATTTGAAAAATGGATATGCTCCTTCTAATCTTTCTTATAAAAACAAACTTGTTATACAACTGAAAGTAAAAAAATTCATAATTATAGATGATGTATTGTTTATACGAAATTATGATTCAATTTTGTTAAGATGCTTAGAAAAACCTGAAGTGTAAAAGGTCTTGCAGGAGCTACATGATGGACCAGCAGGGGGACATTTTGGAGCTGATACAACAGCTCACAAGATTTCATGCTAGGTATTACTGGCGTACCTTGTTCAGAGATATTCATGAATATGTAAGGAAATGCCAAAGTTGTCAAAGTACCAGTGGAAGACAAAGGAAGCCAACTTTCCCTTTGTAGCCAGTCAACATTGAACATCGTTTTGAACAATGGGGTCTGGATATTATTGGAGAAATCATGCCACATTCATCCAAACAACATAGGCATATTCTTACAGCCACTAATTACTTTACTAAGTGGGTTGAAGCAATTCCTTTGAAGACAACAAACTCTGAGGCAATCATTGAATTCATAGATCAGTTCATCATTACCAGGTTTGGTGTCCCAAACGCTCTTATTTTTTATAATGCATCTTACTTCTCTGGAAATTCTATATTTGAGTTTGCTATCAAAAGGGGATTTAAATTGAAATATTTTGCAAACTACTACCCTCAAGGTAATGGTTTAGCAGAATCCACCAATAAAAATATTATCAAAATCATTAAGAGAACTGTCGAGCAGAATCATAAAAACTAGCATAAATCTTTGATACTTGCACTATAGGCTGACCGAATAACACAAAAGGCCTCCATAGGCACTTCTCCATTTAATCTAGTGTATGGAAAGGAAGCTGTCATACCAGCAAACTTAGTACTTCCATCACTAGCTTTAGTGCAATTTATTGAAGAAAGTCCCTCATCTTCTATTCAATTAAGACATGATCAGATCCTGAAACTAGAAGAAGAAAGGGAGAAAGCTCGAATTATACATGCAAAACATCAGCAGATTATTAAGTCATCTTTCGATGCAACTTCAACTGGCTCAAAACATTTGCAAGTTGGTGATCTAGTTTTGAAGTGGGACAAAGCCCATGAAGATAAAGGAAAACACATTAAGTTCCAAAAAATGTGGCTTGGACTATTCCAAATTAGCGAGAAGATAGGCCCTTCTACATTCATATTGCAAGATCTATCAGGAAAGAGAGATTCTATTCTTGTCAACGGCCTTATTCTGAAAAAATTCTTCATTTGAGGAGGTAACCCCTTCCCCCTTTGTAAATATTCTATTTTCAGCAAGATTTGTGTGAATAAATTAGTTTATTTAAAATCCTAGCAAATAAATTGTGAAAAGCCTTCCATTGGTCTTTGCTATATTGAAAAGTTACCCAAAATAAAATAATTTTAATATTTACTTTTAAGAAATGGAAGCCTTAAAAGAAAAAGAAAATTATAGGAAATTAGGTATAATTAGATTCTGAAAACCCCATTTTATTTTTGTGAAATCTTCTCAAAACTTAGAAATACTATAAATCATTTTAAAGTTTTAGAAGCCTGAAAACCGTTATCAATATAAAACAGAGACTGATTCAATCTTAACATATTCAACTCTTACCCTGTCATCCATATTCTCTTAAGGATAAAATTGTTCATCCCATCCATCAAAGTTTATAATTACTTAGAGAGTAATTCTAAAATATATTTGATATAAAAGATAAGAGGTCTTATTACAAGCCTGCTTACCATGATCATAGGGGAATAGTTCAATTGACATTACCAACAATGCATACCAAAACAGGGTAATGGCTTATAATTATAAGACAAGGGGTCTCATTACGAGCTAGCTTGTTCATTTAAATTTCAACTAGTGAATGGCATTGTCAACAGCTGGCCACCAAACCAGGACAATGGATTTTTATCTTACAAAATAAGGAAAAAGGAAAATACAATACAAAAAATATGGAAACGTATCTTTTGGATTCATTCCTTTTAATTATACTTTGAAATGGATGGAATAATGAATGATCAAATGGTTAAAAGGTAACTCTGTTGAAACTATAGATGTTTGCTAGAAGAGGAGGCTCTACCTATGACAAAGGAGTCATTATAAAAGCTAAGTTGGAAAAGTATTTTGTTTTATCATTATCAACCAATTAAGGTTTATTTAAAGCTTAGAATGTATTTAATTTTAGGAAGAGAAGGAAATAGCAAAAATAGTTATCATTACTTTCAGAATCTATGATTATCTAGTTATATTAGATTTCCTCTATCAATTAAGGTTTTCAAATTAAGAAAGTTAAAGTATTATTTTACTTTCTCAGAGATAACTGTTTCTCCTAGTGAATCACCAATTGTTGTGCTAATCAACAACCCCCCATTTCTTAAAAAATCGTTACATAAAATTTAAAGAAGAAATGGGTCCCTTAATAAGATTTGTGTGTTCATGAATAAAATTGGTATTAACCCATCATAAGAAAAACCCTTATTAAAAGGCTAAGGGTAAATTAATCATTTGGCAAGTTTTTTTGAATAAAAATAAAAAGCGTGACTTTAAAAAATATTATGAAACTCTTCGTTATTATGATAAAGCGATCGGAAGATCGCATATCACAATAACAAAGGAAACATACGCAAAGCCACAATAAACATTACCCATTTACTCCAATCCGAAAAGGCAATCACAATCGAATATCAGAAAAGCCAAATGTCAAGCGCAATATAATGGAGCCCTTTCATTCCTCCGATGCGATAAAACATATCGCAATCGGGAAATCGGCGATGACAAAAATAAGCCAACACATAATTGAAGGCAGGCTCAAATCCTCTGATGCAATAAAACATATCGCAATCGAAAATCAATGAAATCGCATTGATAGAACCATAAAGCCTGACTCCATTCTCGATTGTGATATATTTATTAGGCACGCATTTGAAGGATATATTTAAATTAGTTTGCATGCATCATATCACTTATTCGGAGATCAGAGATATTCAAAGCAAGTGTTAAAGCCTTTCCCTTGATATTCCTGATTGCCGATTTATGATATATCAATGATCATCCATCAAAAAAATCTAAGGCATGCTTCAATTTATCATTTGACATATAAGCGACATGATGGGCATTTAAAACCGTCTTTACCATGATTGACAGGTTAAATAGCTATTCAATGAAGTAGTTAAGGGTAGATCTTTTCTTTAGATTTCATTCATGCCAACCTTTAACTATATTACATTACCACCTGCTAATTAACGTAACTCCTTTTTCATTATCATATTAGTCTGTTACAATATTTCTCTGTATCACGGTTTTGCAATCGCTTGTGCAGAATTCCACTAAGAACAGAAATCTGAAGCAAAATGGGAAGGAAGTCAAAGAAATCCATAGCAAAAGCTCATGTAGCAACAACTCAGACAGCCAAAGATCCTGAACCAAGTAAAAAGGGATTAATATCAGACACGAAGTGTCTCGGATTAGGAAATACTAGCTGGGAAGGTATATATAATCTAATTGAAATTGAAGAGCCTGAAGAACTATCAGAAGACACCACCATTGATTCAACTGATAAGTCCGAAGGAACACTTAAAGAGTTGGCATGCTCCTTTCTTCACAGAATAGCTGCCCAAGCTAAAGTCCTCCCATATATTGATGTTGTGAGATGGGTAGTGGAAAAAATTCCAGTTACAAACAGAACCTTTTACACAGCTGACGGGAGGATATTCGGCTCATTTCAGCCAGATGATCTAAGGAAAATGTATCACTTACCTGAGCCTAAAAAGCGGTACAAAAAAGCCTTTCTTGAAGAGTTTGCAAAAGAAAATGAGTCAGAATCAGACCTGATTAAGCAATGGAGACATTTTCCCGAGAAGCACAAGCACGAATCATCGGGTAAGTACTCTGTGGACTCATTGGCTTCTCCTTACTATTATGCCGGAGCTATGTTGTGTAGAATGTGGGGAATACATGACTCTATTAAGTTCACTATAGAAATGGTCCCTCTAATGGAGGCGACAATCAATGGCTATGTAATGGATTGGGCCAATATTTTATCTAACAAGTTAGCCACATCAATCCTAGAGTATAGAGCAAATGTATATCAAACTATTAGGACCATTCCCCCATTCTATTATAGTGTTTACATTATGGACATTGTTTGTTTCAATTCTGAATTTCCTTTTCTCGGGTGGAGATGGACCCCCACAGACCCTAAGCCAATCCATATCTATCATGATCAGTTATGGAAGGCTAATTACAAAAACCATTTGTACAAAATCTGCAACGGTTTTATTGTGCCTATTTATTACTCTATTTTTGATAAGCCTGCTCCAAAGATATCCCCAGAAGCAGAAACAAATTTGACAGCAGTAGGCAGTTGGTTTGGCGAAGAAAAATTCACTTATATAAGGGTTTTGGTAGCCTTACAAAACCTCATATCCTTCCACTATATGTGCCTGATAAACTATTAGCTCGGGAATTAGCCTATCAAATAATAGTAGAAGGGACATCTAAAACCCTTAGAAATTCCAAAAAATAGGCATGGCCTACATTCCCTTTAAGATGCGGTGTTTTCACTCTTTTTGATTACAAACATGTAGAAAAGCAGGCAGGAAAAATACAGATTTGAATCTTGCAACAATCCCTAATAGGAAATATGATCCAAGAAAAGTTGCCTATAATGTTCTTGAACAAGCCAAGCTTGTAAAGTTTGATCATGAAAAGATGACTTCGATGATATATTTTCCTCAGCCCAATATTTATTTCAAGTTAAATCATTAGCTAGAATTAAATATCAAGATGAAGGATTAGAAGTGTTTAATAGGCTCAGAGAGCAGACGTTGCAAACTCTGCCTTTAGACTGCTTAGTCTCATATCCTAAAGCCCAGTCATCCAGTCAGGTTGAACAAATAGTTACTGGAAAGATTTTTGATGTGGAAAAGACCTTCGAACATGAATAGAAACAAGAATAGGAATAGAAACAGGAATAGGAACAGAAACAGGAACATGGAAAAGATAGAAAAATCATGAATATAGATACTCAGATTGATCCAAAGTTTGATTCCATTATAAACAATACTGAGACTTTACAGGGATTCAACACGCCTGGAGTGACAACTGGTCACAAAACATCAACTAGTACGGTTCCAACTGAAGGAACTAGCAACCCACACATCATTCAGAAAGATATGGAGATAATTCCAGAAAATCCATCTGATGAAATCATCCTAAATGTAGAAGAAATACCACCTTTAGATGTCTTTTACAGCCCCAAACATAAGGCTGTAGTAAAAAGACAAAGGAAAAAGAGAAAGTTTGATCAATCCTCTCTTTTACCTGCACAAATAGAAATGGCTAATCTGGTATGGAGAGAAGAAATTAATCCTTCCGAAGACCTTACAAAACTCTCTCAATATGCCGGGGCATACTCGGTAGCTACTATGGATAAAGCGTCAGACGTTAGCAATTTACTCAAAGAAAAAGAACAGACAATTGTTTCATTGGAAGCACAAGTATCCGAAAAGCAACAGAGAATAGAGTAGTTGGAACAATAGTTAGCAGCACAGCAACAATCAAATAACAAGCGAAATGAGAAATTGCTCAAGGAGAAGCAGAGGATAGACCAAAGTGGAGTACAGAAACAAAAAGAATTATCCTTAGCATTGGCCAAGCTAAAGACAACGAATGAGAAATTGAGAAAAACAAAAGATGAGCAAATTGCTCAACTGACTCAACAAATAGAAAAGTTCAAAAGTATTCCTCAACCAGCAGAGTTCAGATCCGAAGCTCTCCAGATCAATAGGGCATTGATTAAACAGTTAAATTTACTGTGTCATAATATTTCTATTAGTGAGCCCCTCTGTGAGATTTATTCTTCAATGATTGACAAATCAGTTGACACAAGGCAGAATTTGGAACAGGCTGATGAGATATTGACAAACTTTCCTGCCTGGCAGAAACCAATGAAGGGCAAGCTGCAAATTTGCCTAAAATTCTAGAATCACACAAAGCAATTCTTTTCCTAGAATGGCAATCCCAATTGATGAAAGCAGAAAGGGAAACTTCGAGATGTAGATCAGTAACTGGTAATTTGATTGAATTAATTAACGATACTCTTTATCTGTCTAATTTGATTTTAGAGTGCACTCCAGGTAAATTGTCATCAGCTAACGCACTGGAGTAGTCATGCAAGCAGGATTTAGAAAAGAAGGAAAGATTAATCGCGGCCATCCGAAGTTTAATTTGGGACACCTTTTGGTTCTTCCTGGTTAAACCACATAGTCAAAATGCAGCACTAAAATGTTTAACTGATGCAATAGGTTACATGATTCCATAAATTCATGATGCTATGTATTCAGCTCAACTACATTCACGTCTGAGTCACCCTCTAGAATTGCAACCAATGCTTGCTATATGCCAACTCAAACCAAAGGATGATCGACCAAAACAGTGAATCATTCTACTAACTGCAAGCATGCCTATTTCAAGGAGATTTTCAGATTTGGTTATACCATACCATATCATTTTTATTTTCATAATCAGTTAGCTTAAATAGTATTTATAGACCCTTTCATGTCTTTAGAAAGGGTCCTCAATTTTTGTATAAAACTTGGATCGGGAGTCACACTACTGTGCTTCCGATATGTATTTTTTTATGAAGACTGGGCCTATATTCTAAATTTTAATGAAGAATACTTTGATGAGATATGCACTATTGCATTTTGTGAGAGTATTTTTAAGTTGGAAGACAAGATCTGAATGCGATTGATATCGGAAGGGATTCGAATTACATATGGTACTATTATCTATGTCTTTGCTCCATTCTTTTATATGAATCAATGTTTATTCAATCTTGCTATCATTTGATATATGTGTTATGCTCCTGTACCAATAGGTGTCATATTTCATGATTGACTTGATGAGCTATAAATATGTTCATACATTTCCTTGTTGCAAAGGTCTTCCATATTGTCAAAAAATCAAAAAAGTTTGAAAAATGTAAAGAGGGTATACCCTAAAAGAAAGATCAAAGGGTGAAAAAGAATAAAATGGTCAAAAAAGTGAAGGAAAATGAACCCCAGCAAAAGAAATACCAAGGGAAGGGTGCAAGTCTAAATGCCACTACTTTTTACTCTTATGTAATAAACAAATTGTGTGAAACTTGTAACTTGTGCCACAATTGGTGAATAGTCAAATAGTTTAAACTTGGCTAGTTCATATTTTCAATTTTATGTTTTAGAGATAGAGAATAAAATTTGACCAAATTGTTTAACCTTGGAAGATAAGTAGATAGGTAGAGTGAATAAAAGGAGCTCAACAATTTAATCCGAGCCCTTGGATGTAATAAGTGTAGACTTAGGTAGGCTTGCCATGTAAAAGAAAAATAATATTGATAAGGGTTTTCTAGTCTAAGTGGACCCAAATAAAGAAGGTAAAAATGCTAGGCTAAAGTAGGTAGGATAGGTAGATGGTGTTGCAGAAATACTTGTGATGGATAAGGTTTCTAAACTGTGTTAATTTTCACTTTTATCACAAGTGCAAGGCAGACATTTCACTTGATGCAGTTCAAGAAAAACAAGGTCAAATAATTAACTTCCCTTCACATTTTTCCCTAAAGATTTCATTAATTCCCCCTAAAGTATTAAGGTCTTTGAAAATTAAAGGGGCTCAGAGCATTTCTCTGAATTTTGGAGGGACCGGACCCTTGGCCCAATAATTTAAATGGCCTAAGTACTCAAAACCATTCATTTGATTTCATAAACTCATTTCCTAAGTAAAAATCCTATTTTACTTAGGAAGATACACAATATCACCTAAAAAACCCCATTTCCACTCTAAGCCTAAGTTTAAATGTATACCCAAAATGTTTCAACTTAGCACTTTCATTTCATTTATCATATTAATCTCTGACTTATATTATATAAATCCCGAAGAGATTCACCCAATCCCGTATTATTAAATATATTGAAAAAACCCCAAATTGTTAAATATCTCACCCCCGGTTGAATACAATCATAATCAACGTTTAAAAGAGGATTAATGAGTTAATCCGTAACTCGTTAATAGCCTCGACTTTTCGATTTATTGCATGGGGTTAATTAATCTTCTGGGTTTGATTTATTAACTTGTTAATTGAATCGGGCCTGCCGCAGTAAAGCCCCACCATACCCCACTCCCCCTGCTGTCCGATCATTCCCCCATCATCCAATGGTCTACGCTCGTATCACTACCCCATTGGTGACCACGCTTTAATGTGCGATCACCAGGCGGTTCCCCCCCGTACTCCCGCCATGCGTCGGACAGTCTATGTGATCGCTCTCCCTCGGCCAAATACCACATAACTCTAAAAGCGATGCGATCTCGTCCCTCTTACCACCCTCCATAAACGAAAAAACGTCTTTTCGCTGCTTACATCATTCGCTCGATAATCCAAAAAACCCCGCCAACCTTGACTTTGTTAATAAAAAGGAACAAAACGTCATTTGCACTGTTATATGTTGTGACTGTGCTCCCAAGCAAAACAACGTCCAAGTCAATTGTTCAAGCTTTCAAACAACCACCTGGTAAAGAAACTTGCGGCGACGTAGTCTGGGACCCGTTATCCTCCCTATCATTGCACTGTTCACTTCCTTGATACAAGTATTTATCCAATTTTCACTGAAACCCTGTAATTTTGGTTTTCTACTGAAAATTCTACAAGAAAGGGCCAAATTCAGTTCTAGTCTAGTCTGTGTTTGCCATAAAAGTTTCCAAACCTGCTGTTTGGCCTATTTTCTCACAGAAAACCCAAATTCCATTTTTGAATCCACAAGAACCAAAAATGGAAACCCCCGCTATTTTGAATATCACACCTATCAATGCCCCCCATAAGGACCAAGACTATTTGCCTCTGGCAGATAAAGATTTCCAAATAAAGGACATAACCACTGACCATAATCACCTGAAATCCTTTTGCCAAGCCAGAAACAACTACTTAAATGGCTCAAACATCTTGGGACTGTGGGAATCCAACCTTCCCAGGTACTTTCTTCCCTCAGTCCATGTCTTTCCTGATATAATTCAAAAATGTTGTGCCAATTATGATCCTAACCTGAGAGCTGTTATGTCCCCAAGCCAAACAATATTATTCCCCATAACAACTACATCCATAAATAAAATGTTGCAATTTTCCCCTGATCAAGCCCTCACTCCCCTTTCTATGGAATATTTACTTGATAAAGCATCTCAGTTGTCCCAATCAGAAGTAAACCACATCGGTCAGACCTTCATGTTACCAAAGCACCAACCCAAAGGTCCACCTCCTTATCTGCAGGCTTTCTTTATAGATACAGGAAAAATTATTGTTGATATGATAGCCTCAATCATGGGATTCAACACTAGTGAGTTTGTTGATGATATAACCCTAGTGTTGTTGTCAATTTTTACTCTTGGACAACCTCCTGCTGTTAAATATGACTATGCTTCCTACATTGCCAATAAAATTCATGATCAATTCCTAAGACTTGACAATGAAGGAGTCTTCAAATATACCACTTTCATCTACCATCTTATATTGTATTATTAGTCAAAGAACTTTCCTTTCCTTGTAAAGAAACTTGACACCAAAGGAAACCCAAGGTCTGTTATCTTTTGGAGTCCAATCTTTCATAATACCATTGAGTCCTCATACACCTACATTGAGTTTATTGACCTGTTTTTCCATCCAGCAACCACTTTGTTAACATGATTTTTCCCTCCTAAGATCACTGGTGATATAAATAAGATCCTCCAGCTCTCCAAGCAATACAAAATAGGTGATTGGTACCTATACAAGAACCATACAGAAATTAGGATCTATGGGTGTGAGCTCTGCCCCTTCAAGCTACCAAAGTATGTTCCAATGAGACTGTTTGCATTGGAATACTTTAGACAAATGTTGCATACAGACTTAGTCCATTTTTGTAATGCCAAAAAGAAAGCTCAGCTTAGAATCAAGAATCAGTTAGGCCCTTATATTTGCAATGATAGAAAAGCATGGAGAGAAGCAGAAAATATTCTAGAAGAGCATCTTAAGTTACAAAAGAGTTTTGGGTGGAGGCCTTATGACCCTAATAGCTTTATCTATGATAGAAGAATGAAGAATAGGCTATCACCATATATACATCATAGGATCCCAAAAATTGAACAATTTGCAAATATGGATGAATGGAGGGAAGGGACCCTAGTAGAAGATGTTAGTGAACAGGTCAATATAGAAAATGCTATGAGAGATCTTGAGAAAACCCTTGACCTGGATTCTTTTGGGCAGGTATCATTCGAGCTATCTCAAAGGTCAGGAATTGGTACATCCATTGCTGGAACCTCTCAGCAGCCTTCACAGGAAATCAACATACCAGCCACAGGAACATCTAAAGGCAAGGAAGTAGAGACCATAGAACAGCCTACAATGTCAAAGCAGCCTGAAACTTCCAGAGAACAGGTCCAAATGCCAGCTCCTCCAACTCAAACCAGTATAGAAGAAACTCCAATTTTGCAAACTCCTCTAAATGAGGAAGGAAATAAAAAGAGGGATAGGGAAACTACTACCCCTGCTAGTGGACCTACAGGACAGCCTGGGACAAAAAGGCAAAGACTGAATCCTTTTTCAGAGGAGGAAATTGGTGAAGAGACAACATATAGTCAAAGAGAAGAAAGGGTAGTCAGCCAGCAAACTTCCCCATTGGGAGGAACATCCACTAGCTCACAGAGGCAAGAGTTAGAAAGACAACATAGTCCAGAGGTATCATCCCTCAGACTGCCAGGTAAAGAGGCCTCAGATATCAAGAAAACATTCACAGAAATAAAGGCCAGGAATGATCCATTGAGACTTCAAATTTACAATCAATATTTGAAAATGGCCCCTACAAATAAGAAAATACTAATGTCAGCCTATGACATTAAAGAGGGCAAGATGATAATGAGCTACTTCAAGCTAAAGGTACAACAACCTCAATCAGCAGTAGATTACCTCAGAACAAATTTGGAAGTCTAGGAAAAATATATTCACCCTATGGATCAAATTGAACTACACAAGCAAACTGGAGAAATGGTTTATTCAACATTGACTGGTAAAGCAATGATGGCCCACAGGCTACAAAATTCATTGGATAATACAACTACCCAGCTAAACTTAGAAAAATCCTCCTCTCAGGCTAAAGATAATAGAATAAAGTCATTAGAAGAAATCATCACTGGATTGGGACATGATCCCAAAGATGTAAAGGGTATAGAAGCATTAATCAGAAAGAAAGATGAAGATATTGTTGCCTTGAGGAAACAACTAAAGATACCTCCTACAAGGCATCCACAGACTGCTGAGGTTATACAACAAAAATCTGAAGAAGAGATGATGGATATACTCTTAAAACTCAATGAAAGATTGAACGAAACAGAGCAGGCATTAGAAAAAGCACTAAAGGACAAGCAGGGAGAGTCGACCTCTCAGCCTCCTAATGTAATACCAATAGTCTCAACAGCAGTACCATCAACTCTTGGAGCATCATTAGCACCAAATATTCCAGCAGTCACAGTAGAGGTAGTTTCAGGTACAAAAACAACAGGCACAACAGGAGCGGCACAAGGCACCAGTGCCAATTTGAGCGCAGAAGAGCTAATAAAGTCAATGGAAGACATGAAACTACAAGTTTCAGAACTAAAACAAGTAAAAGAACAGTTTGCTAAGATGGAAAGAAATTATAATCTCTCAAAGATAAACGTTGTGGAAAAAACAAGGGAGATTAAAGCATTAGAAGATAAAGTGAAAACATTAGAAAAGATCTCACTTTTGACAAGCCTCTAGCAGAAATCAAGAAAATTCTTTGGACCAATATCACCCAATCCATAAATGATGTTTGGCCATCCATTCAAGTGATTTTTGAGCAGATTGATCTAGTGAAGGTAGCACAAGAAGAAATTCAAAAGACAAAAGCACAATTAGGAAAAATGCCAGATGAAGCCAACAGGCTCATACATTTTTTGAATACCAATAATGGTGAACAACTGGAAGCACTTGGCATCGCTGATAGGATAGAAACCATTTTGGAAATCAAAAGGGTGCTGACCAAGAAAACTTTGATGCAGAATTTAGAGAGAAGATGTCATGATATGTAAGTAGAGATTAATGCTTTCATAGAGAAGTTTTCCATTTTGTAGAATAAAGGGCTTGTCATGCGGAAAGAGTCAATTTTGTGGACAAAACCGACCTCCCTAGAAGCTAAGGCTTTCTAGTGACAAACAAAACAATCAAGCACTATATTTCCCTAAATATGCATTTAAAATAAAAGCAACCAGGTGTTTAAGGCTTACCTCTAGTCCAACGCTTGTTTGCAGCAGCCAAGCCTCTTCGATCCAGATGAGCTCCTTCTCCTTGAAACCTGCATTCACTAACAAGCAAACGATTACATAGCACCTAAATAACTCATATAATAAAACATATTCATCATAAAGACCAAGGAGTTTATGAAACAAATTATATATAACAACTTGTTGAGAAAAATGAACTTAATTGTATTAATTGGAAACAAAAGAAACCATTACAACCAGTGCCTTGGTGTTGTGTAGGTCCCTCCCAGGGTCCAACAAGAGTTCTCCTTTACTTTGATCAGCTCACCCACTTCCAAATGAAGCTAAGAAAGGATTGGAATCTCTCCTCTCAAGCTCTAAAAGGGAGTCCTAATTTCAGCAGCATCTACCCTTAGGAATGTTCAGCTTTCAACCTCCCCTCCCTCTGGCCCAATGCTTGTATTTATAATGCTTTGGAGGAAGTTAATCAGGTCCACCATCAATGGGATAAGCCCCTCTTTCAATGGGATAGCTCCCCTCTTGATGGGATAAGTTCCTCTTTCATTGGGATGCATGAACCATCTGGAGGCACTCAATCCACGTCCAACCATCTTCTAGAATGCTCTAGAATCGACCACAAGTAACTTTTTTGCAGTAAAACTTGCACCTTTTGACCTTTACAGGAGTACGCACCCACCCATTTACAGACAGAGTGTACAAGTACACAGGTGTTATGAACTTGAGGTGCATACACGCAGGTAAGGGTAAGAGAAACTGCGTAACCAGAGTTATATTGATTTTAAGGACTTTCTCTTTTTTTTGGAGTTTGACATGAGTAGCAGAGGTATAAGACTTGCCAAGGAGGACAGTATGAAAATTGATGGAGCCATACTGACTGCAAATAGTCATGGTGACAAATTTTAGTGTAACAGATTGACCCCTAAAGTGCGAAGCCTGTAGTAGATTAGGGTTTCATATCATCTAGGAAGGGTGAAGCACTTTATCATTTCAAGGATTATCTTGTGGAGAGCCCAGTTGGAACCTACAAATATTCAACACAAAATACATATATGAGATCATATCATCGCTGAGGTAGGCATTCCCATACTCAGATAAAAAACTTTAACTAACAAACTAACTATTTCTCTGATATAGGAATGATTTCGCAGTACATCATAATCATAGACTCATGTAGAAACAATATGGACGCAGCCATCTGTTTATAATTAGTCTACTATATAATGAATACAAAACTCCTCGCAGCCTGGATGGCAGAAACTAGATCCAGGGTATTCATTTCTACTTCCCGAAATAGTACGATTCTATCCATGTGAATAAATGAGTTGATGTCGAACATGGTAGAAACCACTTGATTACCAGTCAATGATGTAAACTGTTAACAAGTGTGAGAGAGACCACCACTGATGTCAATGGTTCTCAAAGTACCCAGTACAATCCATGAGATGTGAATGAATGTGTTGATGTCGAACATGTCACGGAATCCTTCGATCGAAAGTCAATGATGTAAACTGTCGTCAAAGGCGGGAAACCTGTCATTGATGCATGCAGATTCCAAGGTATTGACGATTCCTAGATCATCTTTCTAGGTAATGTTCTGATGTCAATAGAAAGCGATCCGTCGTAGGCAAGCCCACAACACGAAATCACAGATCAAGTTGAAGAAATGTAGCTGTAAGGATTGACTCAGGGATGGTTAAGATGGATGACAGGTATTTTGTAGATGAATGGTTATTTTCAGTGACCTCTTGAACACATAACGACACAACATATGGCTTGGTGACCATTGACCCAAAGTTAATACCTAGAACCCGGCTGAAGAATTTCAATGTGGTTTTATCAACTGTGAGGCAAAGGATTTCCCAACCCGGGTGAATGAAGAGTGTTGTGTTCAAGAGTGGTGATAAGGTTTCTCTGAGACAAAGGATAACAAATAGGCTCATTTTTCTCTCTTTTCCCCCACCATTTCTGGCAAGTAGCTCTTTATTTTTTAACAAGCTTGAGGAGGATAACATTTGCTTGATTGTAAGCTCATCCTTCGGATGAGTCCAACTTAGTTTAGATTCGAACCCTAAGAAGGAGTGGTCTGTTCCTGTTTGTAATCGAACAGGTCCTTTACTGTGAAATTTTAACGAGTCCAGTATAGGAGAAACTCGGTGTTTTTCAATTTTAGAGAGTCTGAAAAACTTAAGAAGACTCCAGGGTTGACCTTTCTCGTAAATTTGTGTCTCCCAAGCCCGAAAAAGTATAAAATAATACTTGAGAGAATCGCTTGATCTTTACGACCAAGGAGTAATTTCATGATTAGTGTCTTTGACTTGAAAAGTAAAAAGCGATCAAGGACACGTCGGTTTATTTCCAATATCGAATTTGAAACGACAAAAATCTGGCAATATTTTCCTGTTTTTACGGTCAGAAAAGGGCTATAAGAGGACCGTCTTTTAATTCCGTTTTAACGAGTGTAAAAGAACCGCTCGGCAATCTTTTCATGTTTTAGGAGTCAGAAAAGGGCTTAAAGATGACTCTGATGTTTTTGTTTGTAAAAAATGAAAATTTTCCCTGAAAATCCTTTATCCTGCACAAAAACCAACACATTACTCATACCTGTTGAAGATAGATAAAAATACTTTGAAAAATACCTTTTCATGGTGAAAAATAAACAAATTTACCATTTATTTACCCAAAAAACCTATAAAAAGGGCTTTTACCAATTCATTTTTACCATTTTACTGTTGAGGAGAGAAAAAGGGCTTTTGGCAAGAAATTTCCCGTGGACATTGCGGAGAATCTGACCGTCGAAACCGAACGCCGTCTCTTTCAGGTATTCTACAACATCCTCCTCTTCATTTTCATCCGTTTAGAATTCTTTTTTAGGCCCTAATTTCATTTTTTGGAGGCTTTGGGGTTTCAAGAACCGCTCCTCGGGGTACGCAGGTGCCACACTGGAGACCTGCGTACCCTGACATTTTCTTAGTTGGGAAAATGTCGGGCGTACGCACCTTGCCTTAAGGGAACCCACGTACCCACGCTCTGTTCCTAAAGGCGGGGTGCGTACCCCGCAAAACGAGTTTTCAAACCCCAATTTCTCCAAAATGGACCAATTTTTTTTGATTTTATGGAATCTAACAGATGTTTTTTGGTGTGTAGATTGCTCACCATGATTGATTGGCACGAGAGAGAACACGAAGATGTTGATTTGGCTGCCATTAATCATCAACCGTCAATTGATGCTTTGAAGGCATGCGGCCTTTATAAATACTGGGCCATACCTCGCATGAGGGCCCAAGTGAGATTTCTAGAGTGGCTGGTAGAGAGATGGAATGTTCAGGACCAGTGTTTTTATATTGGAGGGAACCAGCTCGAGATAGAGCCCTCAGATATTTACTTTCTCACTGGTTTGCCCAAGAGAGGCGAACACTTGACTCTGTTCAAGACAAGGCCGGGTGGCCAGTCCATTGCTAGTCTCCGACTAGAGTGGTGTAACACTCAGACTCAAGAGAAGGGGATAGAGATCAAAACTATATCCCGACCTGAACTTATGGTGATTTCCTTCACAGTTACCAGACTTTGCGGGGCTGCCGCTTTGCACATTGCCACTGGATCCCAGATGCGGATGGCGATTGATTGCTATCGAGGTACCATTTTCAATTGGTGTGATGCCGTGTTGGCCAATGTAAAAGGCCAACTGACTCGAGCCAAAAACGGAAAGCTGAAGACTTTTGGTTATGGGCCTTTAGTTGTGAGTTTTGGCTTAGAGAGGGTTCTGATGTTGATCCCACAGATGCTGCTTCCTTGAGAGCCCAAATTGATGCGATGGGTTGCGGTTATGGCCCGTCATCCTGATGAGGGAACGGAGGTTGTTCGATTTACTCCAAAGTACTTTCACTGGTTATAAGACCAGGTCTTTTCTATACAGGATTTTCCTTATGCTGGAGTTGATTTTCGTGGAGATCCGGACATGATTCTTCCACCGGGAGAACAATGGGATGATACAGGTAACTTCATTTTCCACAAGTTTTTAAACTATCTATTTTTTTGTTTGTTTTTATATCGTCTCAAAACTGATAGTAATAATTTTCAAAATGCATATGTAGGCCCACGTCGTCCAGCCAATCTCCAGCCTTTCGAGAGGAGACTACCAGTTGCAGCGGCACCAGCCCCACAGAACGAGGCCACATAGACTTTAACTGAGTTGGAGCATGACCTAGAGCATCTTACAACATACATACCGGAGACTACCATAGATGATATTCCTATCAGGCTTCAGCGCTATGTAGTCGGGGTCCCAGGACCTTTTAGGAGGTTCTTGTGTAGGGTAGCTCGTGCAGTGGTGTCATATAGAGATCATCATCAGTGATTGGATGGTTGTTTTTGTAGACACATGTGACATTTTGGTTTTTTGTACTTATCATTTTTGCCGATCATAAGGTTTTTTTCAACCTATGATCGAAGAGGATGTATTTTTTGACACACTCCTATCTATATATATCATTATTACCGGCTTATCTTGTAAATCATGTTATGGAATGGTTTTAAATTTACATGTATGATTATTGCAAATGTCTATTTAACATTCGAGAAGCAATTGCATCTGCTAATGTATTTAAAGACCTTGGAATATGTTGATATTCGATGTAATCAAACTCACGTTCCAAGAGACGCACTCTCAAAAATAACCTTAATAACACTGGATTTCTAATGGCATACACTCTATTAAGCTGTAATACGACGAGTTCAGAATCTAACCTCACTATCAAACTCCGAATCCCAAATGAAATAGATTCAGACAATAACTCAATCACTGCACTGTATTCGGCAATGTTGTTTATTGTTTGACCGAGGCTCACCCCATGCATAGAAGCTAACTCGTCAGAGGGCGAATAGATAACCCAAGCTGCGGAAGAGATATTCCGTGTACTACGACAAGCACCATCAGCGAAACCAATGTATGTTTGGAGAGGCATCGACATCTGCATCATCAAGAGTAAAACCAAGATAAGCCAGAATAATGACGAAAACACACTTTCTAAGCTAAGCACACTGTCTAAACTAAGAAACACACCAGCTAGAAAGAAAAACTAACCTAACTAAAGTCTCCATACCCATATTTTAAGCATAATACCTCTTTTAGGTAAAGTCTGTTTCTGGGTTTACCCAAAGAGTCCCCGTCAAAGTCTACCAACTCATAGGCCCCTTTTGCTAGCTTTCGCTTGACAATATAGGGCCCATGCCACATAGGAACGAATTTTCCAGCACCTAATTTATCATTAGCTTGATCATATAATAACACTAGGTCTCCTTCCGAAAATTTTCGAGGGGTCACATTTCGATCATACTGAGCTTTCATTCGTTTTGCGTGAGTCTCGATCGCCAATGCAGCAACACGTCGATTCTCATCTAATTGAGCTAAGTATAATAAACGCTTCTCCTCTTCGGAAGTAGCTGGAAGTAACTCGATGGCCATTTGAGTGTGACGGGATTTCGCATTCAATGGGTAGCATAGCTTCCAAACCATAAACTAGTTGGAAATGAGTGAACCCTGTTGATGTTTTCACTGAGGTTTGGTACGCCCAAAGCGCTGAAAATAACATGTTGTGCCAATTCGACCGATGAATACCAATGATTTGTCGGATCATGATAACTAAAACTTTGTTGATGGACTCAACCAGACCATTCGCTTGTGGATAATAAGGAGTTGAACTATCGTGACGTAAACCAAGCTGGCCTGTAATTTCTGTCATCATAACGTTTCGAAAATGGCGCCCATGGTCAGTGATTATTGCTTGTGGGACACCAAACCTAGCAATTATGTGATTGAATACGAAAATTGCAGTTGTCTTGCCGTCTGCCTCGAATGTAGGCATCGCCTCGGCCCACTTAGTAAAATAATCTACCGCAAGGATGATATACGCATGCCCCCCGGCCGAGTGAGGGTTACATGTAATAAAATCGATACCCCATTTGGAAAAAGGACCAACGGAAATTATAGGGTGGAGAGGAGCAGGTGGAGCGAACATCTTTCGATCAAACACTTGACAGTTGTGGCATTTTCGGACCGCAGTAATACAATCTTTAAACAAGGACGGCTAGAAGTAGCCAGCGCACAATATCTTTTGGGCTGTGGCATACCCAGACATATGACCACCACATGCTCCAGAGTGATAGTCATTTATAACCCTTTCAGCCTCTTCGTGAGGTAAGCAACGTCGAAAAATAGAGTCCGCCCCGCGTCGATAAAGAGTATCTCCAATAATTTTGTATTGTTGGGACTGGAATCGAATTTTCCGACGTTCCGAATTTGAAGCTTCGGGCCGAAAGGATTGGTTCTAGAGATAGATGATGATATCCCCATACCACGGATCTAAAGTGCTGATTAGAAACAGAGATTCGTCCGCAATGGGCTCCTCTGCTACAGTTTCTGTGTCAGCACGCGGGAAGTCACACATTAACTCTGCAAAAACTAAAGATTTCTTAGACTTAGATTTCTCAAACTCCAAGTTGAACTCCTGCAGGATAACAATCCATTTGGAGTACTTGCCCCCTAGCCATTGTTTAGTCAAAATATAAATCATAGGGTTGCAATCCGAAATGACTGTAGTTTTACGGAGTAAAATGTAGTGACGAAAACGTTGGACAGCTTGAACGACTGCCAATGCCAATTTCTCCACATGTGAGTATTTTAGCTCAGTTGGATTTAGCGTTCAACTAAGGTAATATATCACATGCTCCATCCTGAATTCATCTTCCTGAACTAAGACCATCCCAATGGTGGAATGAGCGGCGACGAGGTACAAAAAGTAATCCTGGTTGTAGTTGGGAGGATGCAACAATGGTGCATGGGTCAACGCGTGTTTGAGTGCATCAAAATATTTCTGAGCTATCTCATCCCAAGAGAATTGAGCGTTCTGTTTCAACAACCAGGTAAAACCCTTTGTAAACTCGGCGTAGTTAGGAATGAATCGTCGTAAAAAGTTTGCTTTCCCCTGCAAACTTTGGAGTTGGCGAAGACTCGAAGGAGGAGGAAATTTGATGATAGCTTCTACCTTCGAGGGATCGACACAAATGCGGCTTTCGAAACTACAAATCCCAGCAATCGTCCCACTTCTATACAGAAGACGCATTTGTGTGGGTTCAACCGAATACGATAATGCCCACACCTCATAAAAATGGCTCGTAAATGGACAAGGTGATCAGCTCGATGTAATGAATGAGTGGGCAAATCATCGAGATACGGTTGCACAATGTGTTTGATGTCATGAAACGCATAAGACGTCGCCCTTTGTAAAGTTTCTCCAGCGTTCTTAAGCCCAAAAGGTAATTTGCAGTAAGAAAATGTCCCCCATGGACAAATGAAAGCCATTTTTGGTTGATCGGCAGGTAGAATATTGATTTGATTGTAACCGGAAAAATCGTCCATAAAGGAAAATATTTCACTGTCGGCACAATCATCAATGATTTGATCGATATAGGGCGTTGGGTAGTTGTCCTTTGGACAAGCTCGATTAATGCCCCTATAGTCGATGCATATTCTTATTGTTCCCTGTTTTTTGTTAACCAGAACAATATTCAATACCCAATCCGTTAACGGGATCGGATAAATGAAACCTTCTTTCAACAGCTTTTCAACTTCTACTTTAATTGCAGCAGCTTTTCGTGGGTGAATCTGACGCAAACATTGCCGGATGGGTTTAGCATCCGGGTAAGTCTTAATCTCATGAACAACAATCACGGGATCAATTCCTGTCATTTCCTCGTAGGACCAGGCAAACACATCGCGGAATTCTTGAAATAGGGCCTTGTATGTCTGAATTTCATCATCTGTACACGAGGCACCTATATGAATGTTCTCAACAATTCCATGCTTAACTGAAATGTCAATGGGAATAGTTTGAGAAATATTTCCCAAATTCAACTCTGAATCAGGATGTTTCATGGGATTCTGAGCTTCCTTGACATATTCAGCTGTAAAAATTGATGAGAAATCATTTTCAAAACGATCATCCTCAGGTAAAAACAAAGATCTATGATGAAGATCCTCCCATGGTAAATCATCTATACACAGGATTTCACGAAGTTGTTCGTCAGATGACACAACTTCGGGAAATGCTATTAACTCCGAGGTTGATGTGAAAAGTGATTCCTCATGGACCACATTCATTTGGTCGACTTTGGTTGAACACGGGTCGGTAAAGGACTGCACGGCTTCATAGGCAATTTCATATGGACTCAACGACATAGAATTACCAAATGAGTCTATTTCAGATTCAGAAGGAACGATCCAAGGATCGTCGTAATAAATAGTGTCTGATGTAATCATATGAATGGTTGCAAATGAAGTTGATGCGTTGAGCAGAGGAAAAGGAAAAGTTCCCAGTAAACCGACATCTTTAACTAATCCTACACCAACATCCTTATATGGGATAGTCGTTTTACCGACATGCTGGATACTCTCTGAAGAGGTTGGGTCGGATGAAAAGTAAGCCAACTGGTCTATTGTTACGATATTTCCATTATGTGGGAACTTTATTACTCAGAAGACCGATGAAACGACCGTTGTCATAGCGTAAGTCCAACTTCGACCCAAGAGAAGGTTGTAGTCTAGAGGGGCATCAACCACCTCCACATCTAGACTAACGGTTTTTCCTTCAACCCCTATAGGCAAATCCTGTAGAATGCCAAAAGGACGGAACCCACGGCCATCAAAGGCCTTAAGAATTGTCGGGGATTGATTTAGTGAAGGAGAACCAAGCGATCTCCAACACTGCATCGACATAATACACGTGGAAGCTCCCTCATCAATTACAGTCCAATGAATAGGCTTGTTTTTTACTATCACTGGTATCTGGAAAGCCATTTGATGTGGTAAACGCGATGTACTATTTTCTAGATCAAAGATTATTAGGTTCAGGTCCTAAACATCAACAGCTCCTATAGCCGACAAAAGTAATTTGTGTTGTGCTGGACATGATTGCAGCACTTCCAAAGCCGACATTGCTGAGGGTGAAATAGCTAAGTCCTCAACAATGTTATAATTCTGGGCCGCTCTCGCATGTGGATTGAAAGCAGACCTTCGAAGTACACCCTTGGCAGGCGGTTTGATTACTAAGTCTGGGTTAGGCTTCTCAATCTGTAGTGGATTGGAACCGGGAGCTGAGGTTGATGGATTAGAATGAGAAGATTCTGCTTCTTTGCCATCAACAGGACTTTTACTACCATAATCTTGCGATCGAGTCGCAATCCTTACATGAGACATCATCAATATGGGTTCTTCAGTGGCACTCGAGGAAGAACCTATCATTTTGCTATCTTTTGGAAATGGATCCTTCAAGACAGCAGGAATTTGGAAACCCTTGACGATCTTCGTAACCTCTGCTCGATGAGGGCAGTCTCTTGTAAAGTGTTCTTCTTCACAAATGAGACATGGATAACGAGGTTTGTGCTTTTCATCATTAGATTCCGCCTTTTCAGTTTTCTCCTTTGGAGTCTTGTCTGCTTTATTATTCTTCTTGCCTTTCTTCTTCCCGCCGGATTTTGATTTAGTCGTAGATGACTCTACAGCGTGAATGTCGGCGGAGAGTTTAGCAGAAGAATCTTCCGTCGGGGAATCTGGTAAGGTTATAATAGGAGAAGAATTCTTGGAAGATTTCTTCTTGCTTTTAGTGTTCACCGTGCCAATCATGCCATCAGCAGCATGAGACCCTGACGGAGCAACAACGATTTGATTTGACTTAGGAATATCTGGGATCTTTTCGTGTAACGTACCTGACTGAGTATAAACTAAGTCAAGGTACTGCGCTTGAGCAATCACTTGCTCCTCAGTAACTACTCCGGCCTTAGCTACGTCTTCAGTAATCTTCGGTAACAATGATTTAACAAACCATTCAGCTAAGATCTGGTCCGGGATAAAAACTTTCACTAACCGCCTTCGACGTCTTCATTCATGAATATGATCGGAAATATAAGTGGACGTCGATTGTTTTAATGAAGTTAGTAACTTCGTGCCATTATCATATCTGACCGGCAACTGAAAATGAGTTAATAATGAGGTAGCTAACTGGCTAAAATTATCAAAAGAGGCCCGTGGTAACTCAATGTACCACTTGGCCGCAAGACCAATGAGAGTGCACTGGAAAAGACGTAAGCAGATCGAATCATCTGAGATGGAATTAGATGCACACCAGAGGTGGTAAGTCATCACATGATTTGAAGGGTCCTCTCCAGACTTACCTTCGAACTTGGGAATGTCACTGGGCAACTTATTCGACATTGGCAGCCAAAACGGAAGATAATTGATTGGATCGTTCGTTAGGCGTGACAAGTCTGGTAAATCCAAATTTGCGATAAATGGTAGCTGCTGATTAGGATCCCTAAAACTCTGGGTCACAATACTAGCCCCAGGAGGAGGATATCCAGGATAACTAGGACTAGGAATCGCGTTCGGGATATTGTATCCTCCTAGAAAACTAGGATTAACCGGACCGTACTGGGGTTGTTGTGGTTGTTGATAAGTGTACCTAGGATACGGTTGATACTGGTAAACTGGTTGCTGGACAGCAGGACCGAATTGGTACTGTCCCTGGTACGGTTGATAAGTGAATTGTGGTTGACTTGTGACAACCGTACTTAAACCAGGTTGTCCTACAGGCATCTGAACCGTAGTTTGAATCGTGGATCCAGACAATGGTAAAGATGTCTGAGGAGTAGTTATAGGGACAGTAGAAACCGGAGCTGTCGATACTCCAGAAGTAAGTGTGGTAGATGGAACAGATGTTGCGGCAGTTGCAGCAGTCGTTTGAGATGGAGTACGAGGCGAAATAGGCCCAGACTGAGAAACTACCAAAGGTACAAAAGTTTGAATATTAGACTGGACTGGTTGCTGGGGTGAACCAGAAACTAAGGGTTGTCCAGTTTGAGATGACAACTGTACACTTGGTTGCAACACCGGTTGAACTTGCAATGGATCCCACACTATGTTTATTCCGGGGTATTGGCCCATAACAGGTTGAGGATATTGAGATCCATAACCGGGTTGAGTGTAGGATTGATAAGTGAAAGGTACAGTTCCCGTACCTTGAACATAAGATTGACCTTGGGGTGGTTGGAAACCTTGACTCGAGTACTGACCTTGGGGCAGATACCCTTGAGGCATGTACTGATACTGGGGTTGACCTTGAGGAATGTAATTTACCGTAGGCACATACTGTCCTTGAGGTTGCCCCCCAGATGCAAATTGTGTACCTTGAGGTTGCCCCCCAGGCGTTAATTAAGGCTTCCCCCAAGCGGTAACTGGCCACCTTGAGGTTGAGAAGCAGGAATAGAACCTGACATCATAAGAATGTCTTCTACACTCAACGACTTTGCACCATTGCTACCAGTGAACATCCTTTGTTCAATGGGTTGAGGAGATGCTCCTGAAAAAGTACCAGACAAAGACTGATACCCAACAGGAACAGAAGGACCGCCGTACAAAAATGATTCGGGCGATTGAGTAAACATGGATGACTGACCTGACATATTTACAGGAGTATAAATACCCCTAGGTGGATAAGAAACACGAGGTGGTGAAAAACTTGACACTGAGTTGTCCAAATAATTAGTTAAAGAAAGATACCAAGTAGTACTTCTAGGTGGACTGTAAAAGATGGATTCACGCTCTCTTAGATCAATAGTAGGTTGATCTTCAGGGATAGGGATGCCTATTTCTTCTTTCGGAGCAAGCTCTTCAATAGCTATCAAACCAGAATGAAGATTTTCGGTGATGACTCTTTCTACCCTAGGTGAGTTAGGAGCACTAGAAGTTGGAGAGACTAACCCCGATGTTGGAGTAACATGTTCAGATATCTCGGGTTCTTCACCTATATCACTAGTAGATGAAAAACTACCAGCAAGCTCGGAAACCGAAACAACTTCAAGATTATAACCTGTTTCTAAAGTTTGGTAATCAGGATGAACAACCAACGAAGACTCTCCTTCTTCAGGTGACCCTACTTTACTACCACTAGGAGTTACGAGGACTTTCAAACCTTCGTAATGGCCCGGGACTTCTTCAGGAGGTTGGCCCCGAAGTCTATGAGACTTCCTCAACAAATCAGCCACAGTTACAACCTCAGGAGACTGGCCCCGAAGTCTATGGGACTGTCTTGGTAATTCAGCCACAGCTAAAAACTTATAACTACTGCACACGCAAACAAAGTAAAATCTCAAAGAAAACTGCTTAAAGTCTCTAAAGAACCAAACAAATTCGAATCACACGCCTAAAGAATCTAGGGCATCAAACCACACACAAACAGTAACCTTCCGGACTGAAAACACTAGTTGGTGATGAAATCCAACATAGCCGAATTCAGTACAGAAGTGGCGGGTGGAACAGTTACCCCGGCAAACTGCTTAATGAATAGACTGGACCAAGTTCCTCCACTTTAACCGTCTCGAGTGAAGTGAATCCCCCAGAAAATCCAAGTGAGTCTCGCTGACGTCTGCTCTAGGTACAGTGGGATCTTCCCTCCACCGTCACCTTAGGAAGAATCCTAAAGATAATAGTCACTAAGGTCACCAACAACAACAAGTATACCTGGGGGAACAGTCTACGATCCGATAGCACGCAAGGGCAGAGTAACAAGCTCAATCCCCTTGCCGGCTCCTTGACAATAATCCAAGGTTTACCGACAAGTGACCCCAGGCTCCTCGACAATGGTTAATCTGAGGTTTACCATTTGTTGTACGTGCGTACCTGGCGTCGTTCCCAATGAAGGAGGATTGATTCCCTCACTGGTTCGGACATAATCTCGTGCTTCTCCTTTAAGAGGAGCTTTCCCAGAGTACAAATGAAACAGATTGATTTATCCTACCACAAGATAAGCTACTTGTTTGGTTTTACTGTCTTGGAGAGTTAATTACTCTCCTACTCCAAGACAATAGCCTGATCTATATTGGTGTTTCAGAGCCCTAGTAAATAAAAATTACTAAGTTTATTTTAATTTAAGCGTTAATTTTTATGGCTTTTCTTTAGGACAAAAGGTAGCGGAGATGAAACTGATGGTGTGTAGACTCGACTCAAATCCACTAAAAAGATGCACCTAGGATGAAACAAAACAATATTTCCTTTTTCAATGAATTCCCTAGCTAAGAGAGTTGGAGGATGAAAAATTTATAAAGACAACTTTCTTCGCAATGAAAATCAAAGAAACAATCTCTTTATCTTTTCCAAAGCACACAACACATGACCACTAATTATTTCACAAAAACTTCCTTTCTCTTTTCAAAGACTTCAAACGCTACTAAAACAAACTTTCCTCAAAAGAGATTTTGTATTTTTTCCTATTTAACAAAGCATGTAAAACTACTTAACAAAAAATCAATTTTAAGATCTAGAAAAATCAAATCAATTCTAAGATCTATGAAAATCAAATCAAGTTTATGATCTATGAAAATCTAAGAGAAATTTACCTAAAAGCAAACCTAAGAGAAATTTACCTAAAAGAAAATCTAATGAGGTAAAAGCCTACAAAATATAATTCCAGGATGTTTTACTCAGTTACAATCCAACCAAGGACTAATTCATGCAGAATCATAAACTAGTCAAAAACAAAAATAAAAAGTTTTTGTTCTTTTTCTTAAGAATGAAATTCACAGCTTAACCAACAAGCCTTCTCGAAATTCCGCAAAGAGACAACACAAAGGTAGGTTTCTCACAAAGGTGGATTTTACGAAAGGTCCGACTCCTAAGAAGACTGGAAAGACCAGGGATATCCAAGGTTTTTACAACTTCTAAAGCCAAAGTCACTACAAGACCAATGCAAAAATCAAACCTAGGGCTATAACTTCTATGAACTTCACTAAAACCCTTGATGCTGATGAAACAAGCTTAGATGAAAACTTTTGATAGGTAACCAGTGGATCTGGGCATCAATTAACAAACTATAAACAAAATCTAATGGGTAAAAGGAAAAAATGGAAATTTTCTAAGCTTTTGACAGGGTACGCAGGCAGCCTGTTTGCACAGGTGCGGCCACGCTCTGTGTACAAAGTAGAAGTGCGTACAGGTACTCACTGTGCTTAACACAGAGGGTGCGTACTGCTCTCAAAATCAAGAAAAATAAAAACTAACTCAACCCTAAGTTATTCCACCCTAATTCACAGTCAATCAGTCAAAAACTAGAAAGAAATCAACTTTTCTCAAATCAAAGTATCAATCAAAAGAGAAGTCAATCAAATCCATGGATTCCCCAGCAGAGTTGCCATTTTGTCATGCGGAAAGAGTCAATTTTGCGGACAAAACTGACCTCCCTAGAAGCTAAGGCTTTCTAGTGACAAACAAAACAATCAAGCACTATCTTTCCCTAAATATGCATTTAAAATAAAAGCAACCAGGTGTTTAAGGCTTACCTCTAGTCCAACGCTTGTTTGCAGTAGCCAAGCCTCTTCGATCCAGATGAGCTCCTTCTCCTTGAAATTTGCATTCACTAACAAGCAAACGATTACATAGCACCTGAATAACTCATATAATAAAGCATATTCATCATAAAGACCAAGGAGTTTATGAAACAAATTATATATAACAACTTGTTGAGAAAAATGAACTTAATTGTATTAATTGGAAACAAAAGAAACCATTACAACCAGTGCCTTGGTGTTGTGCAGGTCCCTCCCAGGGTCTAGCAAGAGTTCTCCTTTACTTTGATCAGCTCACCCACTTCCAAATGAAGCTAAGAAAGTATTGGAATCTCTCCTCTCAATCTCTAAAAGGGAGTCCTAATTTCAGCGACATCTACCCTTAGGAATGTTCAGCTTTCAACCTCCCCTCCCTCTGGCCCAATGCCTGTATTTATAACGCTTTGGAGGAAGTTAATCAGGTCCACCATCAATGGGATAATCCCCTCTTTCAATGGGATAGCTCCCCTCTTGATGGGATAAGTTCCTCTTTCATTGGGATATATGAACCATCTGGAGGCACTCAATCCATGTCCAACCATCTTCGAGAATGCTCTAGAATTGACCGCAAGTAACTTTTTTGAAGTAAAACTTGTGCCTTTTGACCTTTACAAGAGTACGCACCCACCCCTTTACAGACAGAGCATACAAGTACACAGGTGTTATAAAATTGAGGTGCGTACACGCAGGTAAGGGTAAGAGAAACTGCATAACCAGAGTTATATTGATTTTAAGGACTTTCTCTCTTTTTTGGAGTTTGACATGAGTAGCAGAGGTATAAGACTTGCCAAGGAGGACAGTATGACAATTGATGGAGCCATACTGACTGCAAATAGTCATGGTGACAAATTTTAGTGTAACAGGGCTACCAAGTCCTTTAGTGATTAATGATAGATTAATGAAGCATAGATATTATTTAGATAAATTGAATAAATATGTTGGCAATCAAGCTAGTTTATCAACAAGTGCATCAGGAATAAAAGAACTCCCCACAGGTCGAGTTCTCTATGACAACTTAGAGAACTTATTCTATGTCGAGCATGAGCTGAAACACTTGTTCCAAATTTAGCCCACATTTTTCAGATATACAGAAACTGATGAGACCTTGAGGAAACTCCAGAAACACAGATTGCCAGACCCAAAATGGTGGGAAGACATGTTGGAAATTTTGTAAATCTATCCCTAGTAAAATGTAAATTTCGGATGATTCACTGTAGTAAGGAATGAACAAATATGAACAGGGATCAAACAGGTCGAAGTGTATTAGAATAGATAAAGAGTATTAGTCAAAATAGGGCAACCAATATAGAGTTACTAAAGAGGACAGAAACAAGCCAAATCATAGGGCCTGCCTCCAGCACACTCAACAAGAATAGGAACAGAACAACATCAGTTTAACTTTCTCCTATTTTCAAGACTAGTTGTCTCTATTTTCTTGTAACTTGTTCTTAGTCATCCTAGAATATATCTCACTCTGTTATGAGATATTTTTTGTATAAATACTCCCTCAATTGGAGTATGAAAGTTGGATTCTTAGACATTGCTGTAATATTGATTATTTTGGAATAAAGGGCTGATTGGACCAACTTTTGTATGGTTTGCTGGAAAAAGAATTGAAGCAAAAGACTTTTCACAGATTTCTTGAATCAAACACCAGATCAATAAGTCCTCTATACCTTATGTTTTAAAGTTTTCCTTGTTTATTATATCATCTATGTTTCACATCTGAATGATAAACGAAAAAGGTATAATTCAGAATATGCTTGATTGCACTCTGTTTTCAATTGTTATTATTCTCCATGTTTTCTTCTGAATTAGGTTAAACAGTGAAATCTTAATTTCTCCTATTTTCTAATTTGTTTATTTTGATTATTTAGTAAAGAATTCTTAACTGATTTTTATTAGTAATCATTCACATTCCCTCTTTAAATAGGCTGAAGGATTCTTAACTGCCCTTCAACCATTTTGAACCCATTCCATTTATTCTAAATTTTTATTTGTTCCCTATTTAACCATCTTGCTCTATGAAGCCATCCTTTATTAAGAAACTGAATCCAGTTAAGCCATCTTCTTTGACTCCATTAGCCCAATGGCCTAAATTACTCAGTCCTGCCCTTCTGCTATTGGATCTCACCACCCAAATTCAAACAAAACTCCTAAACTTCATAACTAGCCTAAAACCTTTCCAAAACAAAGCTAAACCTTAATGAGAGATCCCTCTCTAGACACAGATTGGCTAGATTATGTATCTAAAAGTTGGTTTGTGGTTACCTCAGACCCCTTTCCCCTTCTTACAAATTCTAGGAAAATGTGAGTGATAACATAATGGTGACTCCGCTCGGGATCTGAATAATTTTTTTGTTACTATTGTTTACTTTATAAGCTACAGACGGAGCCTGAAGTTAGCCAGGTAGCCTTTGAACTACTCTTGCTTTGCAATTTCATAAGTAAATGAATGCTACTTCCGTCTATCTCCTATCTAATTTATCGATTGAACATCTGGTTTCAAATACTTGATCAGTTCCTCTTGTCAAATAAGTCTTTAAGAAAGGTCACACCCCATACCTAAAACCTCTTAAAGAAACTGTAGAAGTTGTATTATCCAACCTATTTAGAGAGAAAACCAAAAACCTCCCTAGAAACCTGGCTTCAGAAAGGACTCATTACACTAGAGCTAATCCTGATCCAAACCCACGGCCTATGTTTGAAAACCCTAATCTGATCCCTAGGATTCTCAGGAGACAAGAAAGCCAAGAGAGTTCTGCTAGTTCTCGGCCTTTATACAGATCAAGATCATGTCCTGTGAAGTGGATTTACCTTCAGGGTGAACGCTTTGATGAGTTTTTTGAAACTTCTTTATTTGTAACCTTTTTTAAGTCTGGGTCAGCCCACATAGTTCATGACCCATTATTTATTGAAGATTTACAACTTGAGGTTGTCACTTCACATCTTGATAGACATTTGCAGAATTCCATTAAATATGAGCTTACCTCTGTAGGAACACCAAACCTTTCTGTGATCACTTCAGCCTCTCCAAGTTCATCAACATCACCTCAGACATCTCAACCTCAAACCACCCCTTCCACCCCTCCACCCACCACTCCAAGACCAACCCCAGCTGTTGTTTCAACCTTATCTACTGCAATGGAAAACATATACACTCCTTTGCATTTACCTGCCAATCCAGGAGCTTCCCCAAGACTATCAAAGTAAAATCACTCATTTTGATGGTTCTGGTACTTACACAGCTCAGCAACATACCAAAAAAATGACTGATTACTTCGAAATATATGAGGTTGATGCTGATGATGTTAGAATGAGGGTATTTGTTCAAAGTCTGACTGGAGATGTCAGAACCTAGTTTAGAGCCCTCCCTGCAAATAGTATCAATGACCTACAAGCTCTTTATACAACATTCTTGAACAGATGGGAAAAGAATAAAGATCCTCTCCAAATTTTATCAGAATATGAAAACCTGAGGAGAGGTACACAAGAAACTGTGTAAGATTACTGCACTAGGTTCAATAATGTTTACAATGCTATTCCTCAAAATCTCAGACCTCCTCCAGATTTAGAATTAATCAAATTCCCTGATGTATTTGATTCTGATATGGCATATCAGCTTAGGGAAAGAGATCCTAGAACTTTATAAGATATGCAAAGTATAACTGTCAGTGTTGAAGCCAACATGATATCCAAACGAGCTAAAGCTAGAAGTGAAAGGAGGATACCTTTTAAAAAAGAACCCTCAGCCTTTGAACAGAAACTAGATGCTCTTATTAAAGGAATGGATAGGCTGGGAGATAGAGTAGAAACAATTGAAAGGAAATCCCCTTGGGATGGTCAACCAAGCAATACTGGGAGAAATCCAAATTTCAGAAAAAACCAAAACCAGAACACTGGAAAGACAGGGCCTAACCAAAATATTAGGCTCCCATTCCAGGAAAATTATGCTGAAGCCTCAACTTCTGATGAACCGACAGAAGATACTCAAATTAATTTGATGGGACTCAACAATGAACAACAAGTTTTCTTGAACCAAGAGGATCAAGAAGCTCACATTCTTAAACAATTCCAAACTCAGTCAGGTGAATCATTTGACTTTAGAGAGGGATATGATAGAGCCATTTATGAAGTCCACAAACAATATAATTTGAGGAGCAGAAGAATAGATGTCCCTGAAACCAATAGACAGAAAGATACAAAACAACCCAACAAAGGTAAGACCAATACCACCCCTATACATATTCTTTCTAGAACAGACCCTAACCCTGCTAATCCAATTATTGAAGATGTATCTGATAATCAACCCAATAATAGACAACTTTCCACTTCTGTTCCCTCCAAAGGAAATGTGGAAGAACCTCCAGAATTTGATTTGGAAACAACTTCAGCTCATAACCCCACTCCTGAAAAGGAGAAAAACACAGAAAATATAGAAGATAAAGAGAATCTAGCTGTCTGAAATACAAGAACTCAGATTGAAAACCTTTTAATCTAGAAGCTGAAGTGGGCAAATTAAAAATAGCTATTCCATTTTCTGAGTTAGCTAAACATGATGTCTACAAAAGCCAAATCAACAAGTCACTCAAAATTTCGGTGAATGAAGATTCAGTAAATGTTTTTGACGACCAACCTGAATTGATCTTTGGCCCTGAAGTGAATGGGAAACCAGTAGATGGAGGAATCCCTCCTTTCTATGTAAGTTTGAACATACATGATAAAATACTTCATAATGCCATGTTTGATTCTGGTGTATCTTATAACTTAATGCCTAAATCTGTAATTTAGAAATTAGACCTAGACATCACCAAGCCATACAAAGACCTCTTTCCTTTTGATTCAAGTCAAGTTAGATGTTTAGGATTAATCAAAGACTTGTGTGTATCACTTGTTCAGTATCCTACCAAAACAATCTTAATGGATATAGTAGTAGTAGATATTCCACCAAAGTATGGCATGTTATTATCCAGATCTTGGGGTGCAAAGCTTCAAGGATCTCTACAATTAGACATGTCTTATGCTACTATTTCAGTATTTGGTCAACCTAAGAAAATATACAGAGAAACCTTAATGAAATACGTAGTAAGTAGTCAGGAGAAACCTCAAAATTTCCCTATCTACTTAGTACACTCTGATATGGATTCTTTCATTCTTTACAATGATGAAAGTGATTCCTCAAATGAATTGGAAATTTTAGCAACAGAACCAAAAGAAATTATAAATGAAAAGTCTAGTGTTCAAATCCAAGAAATTTCTGAGAACAATGAAACATCAGATATCCAAGAGAAAACAGAAGAAAGCAAAAAACCAGATCTCCCTATTAAACAGATTCCTGAGACTCCTGATACTAATTATGAACATGAGATTCTTTGGCACTTAGAATTTGATGGTTCAATTAACAAATTAGGATCAGGAGTAGGAGTTTGGGTGCACAATCTTGAAAACGATCATGCTGAAGGCCATGCCTATAGACTAAACTTTAGATGCTCCAATAATATGGCAGAATATGAAGCTCTGTTGCTAGGTCTTAAATTGATTAAGAAATTAGGAGCAAGTAGGGTGTCTGTCCTTAGAGATTCTGAGTTAATAATTCAACAGATCAAAGGAAAGTATTCAACAAATGATCCCAGACTGAAGTATTACAAAGATACAGTGATAGAGATTCTCAATACATTTTTGGAAACTAAGCTTGCCAAAATCCCAAGAAAACATAACTTGCAAGCTCATAGTCTGGCAATGTTTGCCAGCACCTGCAAATTACCATTCAAACCTAATCATCAGTTCACAACTGAGATTAGACATAGGCCAGCTATACCTGACAATTTGAAGAATTGGCAAGTGTTTGATAATGATAAGCAGATTAACAATTTCTTAACCTTAGAGGAAGAATTTTCTAGCCTTAACATAGATGTAGATATAGTTAGTGAGTTTGATCAAATAAATAAGATAGAAATAGACATTTCAGCAGAAAGTGCAATTCAAATGCTTCATCCAACAAAATTTACTAATAAAGAAATGTAGGACCTTAAAGAAATGGATATTGATGAAATTATTGAAGGAGAATCTGAAGTAATCGATTTAAAAGACAATCAGTTGCCTAAAGGATTTACTCCTTTGGAAGATATCTTTGATTTCAATGATATTCCAAATAAACCTAAGATGGAACATTTAAAAGCAGACATTGAGGACTATAAATTGGGAACTAAAGAAAATCCGAAAATGATAAAGTTATCTAAATCTTTGCCCCTTGATCAAAAACTCGAATATGTTGAACTAATGAAAGAATTCCAAGATGTCTTTGCCTGGAGTTATGAAGACCTGAAATCTTATGAAACCTCCATAATTCAACATACAATACCTTTGAAGGAAAATAAAAAACCATTCAAACAAAAACTCAGAAGAATTAACCCTGTATTGCTTCCCTTAATTGAAAAAGAAATCAAATGATGTATGAAGCAGGGATAATTGCTCCTATCAGGTTTTCAGAATGGGTGTCTAATCTAGTACCTACTAGGAAGAAAACTGGAGAAATTAGATTATGTGTTGATTTAATAAATGTAAATAAGGTTTCCCTTAAGGATAATTACCCTTTACCCAAGATGGATCACATTTTACAAAGGGTAGTAGGTGCTTCTAGGATTTCACTTTTGGATGGGTTCTCAGGCTATAACCAAATTCTGGTTCATCCTGATGACCATGAAAAAACTGCTTTTACAACACCTTGGGGCACATTCAAGTATGTCAAAATTCCATTTGGACTTAAAAATGCAGGGGAAACTTTCCAAAGAGCGATGGACATAGCATTTGTAAAAGAAATTTATGATTTTCTGGTTATATATCTAGATGACTTGATTGTTAAATCAGATCAGCAACATTTGGATCATCTGAGACAAGTATTCTTGGAAGGAAAACTTTTAGGCCATATCATCTCTAAAGAGGGCATTAGAATTGATCTTGCTAGAATAGAAGCTATTTTGTAGATACGCCACCCTAGAGATGTCAAAGAACTTCAAGCTTTCCTAGGAAAGATTAAATTTTTGAGAAGATTCATATCTAATTTAGCTGAATTGATTAGATTGCTTAATAATATGTTGAAAAAGGATGCAAGTATTAAATGGACAGTTGAAGTCAAACAAGCCTTTGAAGAAATTAAAATGGCTTTGACCAGAACATCGGTCCTTACAAGTCCAAAGTTTGATAGAAACTTCATAATATTTTCATTTGCATCAGAACACACCACAACAGTGGTTCTACTACAAAAGGATGATCTAGGATGTGAGAAACCCATAGCCTTTTTTAGTAAATCACTTAGGGATGCACCGTTAAAATACAAAATCATGAGAAAACTAGCTTTTGCACTTGTAAAATCTATTAAAGACTTTAGAGTCTACATATTGTACTCCCATGTAATAGCCTATGTATCAAACGCAGTTGTCAAAGACATCTTAAATTAGGATGGAATTGAAGGCAAACAAGGTAAATGGATTGCTACTATATTGGAGTATGATATTGAAATAAAACCCACAAAGCTTATAAAAGGACAGGGGTTGGCAAAGCTCATGACTGAAACAAATTGTCAAGCCCTAGACATTAATGAACTGGATAATGAATAGAAGATGGAAACTCCACAAATCAGTCAGGCCTTCTTAGATTCACCTTGGTATGCTGATATAACTTATGTATTATTAAACCTGCAAGCTCCTCCAGGGTTATCTAGAACAAAGAAAAGGTTTTTAAAGATGAAAGTTTCAAAGTTTTGTATTTTAGATAGTGTTCTTTTTTGGAAAAATCATGAAGGTATTCTATTGAATTGTTTATTAAAAGAAGAAGCTGACAAGGTTCTTCAAGAATTTCATGCAGGAGACCGTGGTGGACACCTTTACTGGAAATCAGCTACAGACAAAATCCTAAGGGCTGGATTTTATTGGCCAACCTTGTTCACTAATGTAAAGAAATTTGTCACTGCTTGCCATAAATGTAAAATTTTTGAAGGTAAGAGAAAACTATTACCTTTACCCCTAAGACCAATTTCCACTGAAAAACCATTTCAACAATGGGCCCTGAACTTCATTAGAGAAATCCATCCTCCCTCTTCTGGCCAACATAAATGGATTCTCACTGCCACAAATTATTTCACCAAATGGATAGAAGTCATTCCTTCCAGACAAGGGAATGACACAGTGATTATGGGATTCCTAGAAACCAACATATTGTCTAGACTTGGCTGTCCTGATAAGATCATAACTGATAATGCTGCTACCTTCAAATCCAAGAAAATGATAAGCTTCTATAATAAGTATCATATTATCTTAGGCCATTCCACAGCTTATTACCCTCAAGGTAATGGTCTAGCTGAGTCTTCCAACAAAAGTCTAATTAATATTATTAAGAAATTATTGGAAGATAACAAGAAAAATTGGCACAAGAAACTTACTAATGCACTATGGGTAGATAGACACACCACCAAGAAATCTATTGGAACTAGTCCTTATGAATTAGTCTATGGCTGTATTTCCTTCATCTTTAGGAGTTCCTGTAATGAAATTACTTCAAGAAGCTCAAGTGGAACCCAATGATATTCAAAGGAGGATAAACCAGACCATCCATCTGCAGTAGACCAGGGAGGAAGTATATCAGAGATCCCAAGTGCTACATGAGAAGCTCAAGAAAATATATGATAAAAGAACCAAGGCATAATATTTCTACCTTGGAAACAAGGTTTTAAGATGGGATTCCAGGAGAGAGGATAAGGGAAAACATGGGAAGTTTGAATTCCTATGGAAAGGACTTTTTGTTATCCATGCCTTACAAGGGAACAATACTTACTATCTTAAAAACTTGGATGACACAGAAACAGAAGAAGGGCCAGTTAATGGTCGGATGTTGAAACATTACTTGGATCCAACTTTTAATGTAATCTGATATTAACATGTATATACTATATCCTTGGTAATGTCATAATTTTGATTGGATAGTAACTTGCTGGAGTTGAAGCCAGAGAAGAAGGCCCTAAGCTTTAGAAATGTTACTATCATACGTACAATAAAGCAACAAGCAAAAGAAGATTTCAGAGTTCAGTCAAAATCATTCAGAGGCCATCTGACCTACTGTTCTTGACTTCCCACTAGGAAAATCCATCCCCAAGTGGAGCCAGTGTTATTCTCCTATACTAATAGGTGTCATATTTCATGATTGACTTGATGAGCTATAAATATGTTCATACCTTTCCTTGTTGCAAAGGTTTTCCATATTGTCAAAAAATAAAAAAATTTAAAAAATGTAAAGAGGGTATACCCTAAAAGAAAGATCAAAGGGTGAAAAAAAATAAAATGGTCAAAAAAGTGAGGGAAAATTAACCCCACCAAAAGAAATACCAAGGGAAGTGTGCAAGTCTAAATGCCACTACTTTTTACTCTTATGTAATAAACAAATTGTGTGCAACTTGTAACTTGTGCCACAATTGGTGAAAAGTCAAATAGTTTAAACTTCGCTAGTTCATATTTTCAATTTTATGTTTTAGAGATAGAGAATAAAACCTAACCAAACTGTTTAACCTTGGAAGATAAGTAGATAGGTAGAGTGAATAAAAGGAGCTCAACAGTTTAATCTGAGCCCTTGGATGTAATAAATGTAGACTTAGGTAGGCTTGCCATGTAAAAGAAAAGGAAGATTGATAAGGGTTTTCCAGTCTAAGTGCACCCAAATAAAGAAGGTAAAAATTCTAGGTTAAAGTAGGTAGGGTAGGTAGATGGTGTTGCAGAAATATTTGTGATGGATAAGGTTTCTAAAATGTGTTAATTTTCACTTTTATCACAACTGCAAGGCAAACATTTCACTTGATGCAGTTCAAGCAAAACAAGGTCAAATAATTAACTTCCCTTCACATTTTTCCCTAAAGATTTCACTAAGTCCCCCTGAAGTATTAAGGTTTTTGAAAATTAAAGGGGCTCAGAGCATTTCTCTGACTTTTAGAGGGACCGGACCCTTGGCCCAATAATTTAAATGGCCTAAGTACTCAAAACCATTCATAAACCATTCATTTGATTTCATAAACTCATTTCCTAAGTAAAAATCCTATTTTACTTAGGAAGATACACAATATCACCCAAAAAACCCCATTTCCACTCTAAGCCTAAGTTTAAATGTATACCCAAAATGTTTTAACTTAGTGCTTTCATTTCATTTATCATATTAATCTCTGACTTATATTATATAAATCCTGAAGAGATTCACCTGATCCCGTATTATTAAATATATTGAAAAAACCCCAAATTGTTAAATATCCCACCCTTGGTTGAATACAACCATAATCAACATTTAAAAGAGGATTAATGAGTTAATCCGTAACTCATTAAGAGCCTCAACGTTTCGCTTTATTGCAGGGTATTAATTAATCTTCTGGGTTAATTGACAACCTTCATAACCATTCACAATCACCCTGATACGATTTATTAACTTGTTAATTGAATCGGGCCTGCCGCAATAAAGCCCCACTGTACCCCACTCCCCGTCCACCGTCTGATCATTCCCCCATCATCCAATGGTCTTCGCTTGTATCGCTACCCCCTTGGTGACCGTTCTTTAACGTGCAATCACCAGGTGGTTTCTCCCCCGTACTCCCGCCATGCGTCAAATAGTCTATGTGATCGCTTGCCCTTGACTGAATACTGCCTAACTCCAAAAGCGGTGCGATCCCGTACCACTTATCGCCCTCCATAAATGACAAAACGTCTTTTCGCCGCTTACGTCATCTGCCCGATAATCCAAAAAACCCCGCCAACCTTGACTTTGTTAATAAAAAGGAACAAAACGTCATTTTCGCTGTTATATGTTGCGACTGTGCTCCCATGCAAAACAACGTCCAAGTCAACTGTTCGAGCTTTCAAACCACCACCTGGTAAAGAAACTTGCAGCGACGCAGTCTGAAACCTGTTATCCTCCCTATCATTGCACTGTTCACTTCCTTGATACAGGTATTTATCCAATTTTCATTAAAACCCTGTAATTTTGGTTTTCTATTGAAAATTGTACAAGAAAGGGCCAAATTCAGTTCTAGTCCAGTTTGTGTTTGCCATAAAAGTTTCCAAACCTGCTATTTGGCCTATTTTCTCACAGAAAACCCAAATTCCATTTTTGAATCCACAAGAACCAAAAATGGAAACCCTCGTTGTTTTGAATATCACACCTCTCAATGCCCCCCATAAGGACCAAGACTATCTGCCTCTGGCAGATAAAGATTTCCAAATAAAGGACATAACCACTGAGCATAATTACCTGAAAGCCTTTTGCCAAGCCAGAAACAACTACTTAAATGGCTCAGGCATCCCGGGACTGTGGGAATCCAACCTTCCCAAGTACTTTCTTCCCTCAGCCCATGTCTTTCCTAATATAATTCACCAATGTTGTGCCAATTATGATCCTAACCTGAGAGCTATTATGTCCCCAAGCCAAACAATCTTATTCCCCATAACAGCTGCATCCATCAATGAAATGTTGCAATTTTCCCCTGATCAAGCCCTCACTCCCCTTTCTATGGAATATTTACTTGATAAAGCATCTCAGTTGTCCCAATCAAAAGTAAACCGCATCGGTCAAACCTTCATGTTACCAAAGCACCAACCCAAAGGTCCACCTCCTTATCTACAGACTTTCTTTACAGATATAGGAAAAATTATTGTTGATATGATAGCCTCCATCATGGGATTCAACACTAGTGAGTTTGTTGATGATATAACCCTAGTGTTGTTGTCAATTTTTACTCTTGGACAACCTCCTGCTATTAAATATGACTATGCTTCCTACATTGCCAATAGAATTCATGATCAATTCCTAAGACTTGACAATGAAGGAGTCTTCAAATATACCACTTTCATCTACCATCTTATATTGTATTATTAGTCAGAGAACTTTCCTTTCCTTGTAAAGAAACTTGACACAAAAGGAAACCCAAGGTCTGTTATCTTTTGGATTGAAATCTTTCATAATACCATTGAGTCCCCATACACCTACATTGAGTTTATTGACCTGTTTGTCCATCCAGCAACCACTTTGTTAATAGGAGTTTCCCCTCCTAGGATCAGTGGTGATATAAAGAAGATCCTCCAACTCTCCAAGCAATATAGAATAGGTGATTGGTACCTATACAACAACCATACAGAAATAACGATCTATGGTTGTGAGCTCTGCCCCTTCAAGCTACCAAAGTATGTTCCAATGAGACTATTTGCATTGGAATACTTCAGACATATTTTGCATATAGACTTAGTCCATTTTTGTAATGCCAAAAAGAAAGCTTAGCTTAGAATCAAGAATCAGTTAGGCCCTTATATTTGCAATGATAGAAAATCATGGAGAGAAGAAGAAAATATTCTAGAAGAGCATCTTAAGTTACAAAATAGTTTTTGGTGGAGCCCTTATGACCCTAATAGCTTTATATATGATAGAAGAATGAAGAAGAGGCTATCACCATATATAAATCATAGGATCCTAGAGATTGAACAATTTGAAAATATGGATGAATGGAGGGAAGGGACCCTAGTAGAATATGTTAGTGAACAGGTCAATATAGAAAATGCTATGAGATATCTTGAGAAAACCCTTGACCTATATTCTTTTGGGCAGGTATCATTCAAGGTATATCAAAGGCCAGGAATTGATACATCCATTGTTGGAACCTCTCAGTAGCCTTCACAGGAAATCAGCATACCAGCCACAGGAACATTTAAAGGCAAGGAAGTAGAGACCACAGAACAACCTACAATGTCAAAACAACTTGAGACTTCCAGAGAACAGGTCCAAATTCTAGCTCCTCCAACTCAAACCAGTATAGAAGAAACTCCAATTTTTCAAACTCCTCTAAATGAGGAAAGAAATAAAAAGAGGGACAGGGAAACTACTACCCCTGCTAGTGGACCTACAGGACAGCCTGGGACAAAAAGGCAAAGACTGAATCCTTTTTCAGAGGAGGAAATTGGTGAAAAAACAACAGATAGTCAAAGAGAAGAAAGGGTAGTCAGCCAGCAAACTTTCCCATTGGGAGGAACATCCACTAGCTCATAGAGACAAGAGATAGAAAGACAACATAGTCCTGAGGTATCATCCCTTAGACCGCCAGGTAAATAGGCCCTAGATATTAAGAAAACATTCACAGAAATAAAGGCTAGGAATGATCCATTGAGACTTCAAATTTACAATCAATATTTGAAAATGGCCCCTACAAATCAGCAAATACTAATGTCAGCCTATGACATTAAAGAGGGCAAGATGATATTCAGCTACTTCAAGCCAAAGGTACAACAACCTCAATCAGTAGCATATTACCTCAGAACAAATTTGGAAGCCTTGGCAAAATATATTCACCCTATGGATCAAATTGAACTGCACAAGAAAATTGGAGAAACGGTTTATTCAACGTTGACTGGTAAAGCAATGATGGCACACGGGCTACAAAATTCGTTGGATAATACAACTGCCCAGCTAAACTTAGAAAAAACCTCCTCTCAAGCTAAAGATAACAGAATAAAGTCATTAGAAGAAATCATCAATGGATTGGGACATGATCCCAAAGATGTAAAGGGTATAGAAGCATTGATCAAAAAGAAAGATGAAGATATTGCTGCCTTGAGGAAACAACTAAAGCTACCTCCAAGGCATCCACAGACTGCTGAGGTTATATAATAAAAACTTGAAGAAGAGATGATGGATCTACTCTTAAAAATCAATGAAAGATTGAATGAAATAGAGCAGGCATTAGAAAAATCACTAAAGGACAAGCAGGGAGAGTCGACCTTTCAGCCTCCTGATGTAATACCAATAGTCTCAACAGTAGTACCATCAACTCTTGGAGCAGCATTAGCACCAAATATTCCAGCAGTCACAAGAGAGGCAGTTACAGGTACAACAACAACATGCACAATAGGAGCGGCATAGGGCACCAACGCCAATTTGAGCACATAAGAGCTAATAAAGTCAATGGAAGACATGAAACTACAAGTTTCAGAACTAAAACAAGTAAAAGAACAGTTTGGTAAGATGGAAAGAAATTATGATCTCTCAAAGATAAATGTTGTGGAAAAAACAAGGGAGATTAAAGCATTAGAAGATAAAGTGAAAACATTAGAAAAAAATCTCAATTTTGACAAGCCTCTGGCAGAAATCAAGAAAATTCTTTGGACCAACATCACCCAATCCATAAATGATGTTTGGCCATCCATTCAAGTGACTTTTGAGCAGATTGATCTAGTGAAGGCAACACAGGAAGAAATTCAAAATACAAAAGCACAATTAGGACAAATGCAAGATGAAGCCAACAAGATCATACATTTTTTGAATACCAATAATAGTGAATAGCTGGAAGCACTTGGCATTGCTGATAGAACAAAAACCATTTTGGAAATAAAAAAGGTGCTGACCAAGAAAACTTTGATGTAGAATTTAGAGAGAATATGTCATGATATGCAGGTAGAGATTAATGCTTTCACAGAGAATTTTTCCATTTTGCAGAATAAAGGGCTGCCAAGTCCTTTAGTGATTAATGACAGATTAATGAAGCATAGAGATTATGTAGATAAATTGAATAAATATGTTGGCAATCAAGCTAGTTCATCAACAAGTGCATCAGGAATAAAAGAACTCCCCACAGGCCGAGTTCTCTATGACAGCTTAGAGAACTTATTCTGTGTCGAGCATGAGCTAAAACACTTGTTCCAAATTCAGCGCACATTTTTTAGATATACAAAAACTGATGAGACCTTGAGGAAACTCCGGAAACATAGATTTCTAGACCCAAAATGGTGGGAAGACATGTTGGAAATTTTGTAAATTTATCCCTAGTAAAATGTAAATTTCAGATGATTTACTGTAGTAAGGAATGAAAAAAGATGAACAGGGATCAAACAAGTCGAAGTGTATCAGAACAGGTAAAGAGTATCAATCAAAATAGGGCAGCCATCACAGAGTTACTAAAGAGGATAGCAACAAGCCAAATCATAGGGCCTGCCTCTAGCACACTCAACACGAATAGGAATAGCAGAACATCAATTTACCTTTCTCCTATCTTCGAGACTAGTTGTCTCTATTTTCTTGTAACTTATTCTTAGTCATCCTAGAATATATCTCACTCTGTTATGAGATATTTTTTGTATAAATACTCCCTCAATTGGAGTATTGAGGGTGGATTCTTAGACATTGTTGTAATATTGATCATTTTGGAATAAAGTGTTGATTGGACCAACTTTTGTATGGCTTGCTGGATAAAGAATTGAAGCGAAGGACTTTTCACAGATTTCTTGAATCAAACACCGGATCAATAAGTCCTATATACCTTATGTTTTAAAGTTTTCCTTGTTTATTATATCATCTATGTTTCACATCTAAATGATAAACGAAAAAGAATAATTCATAATATGCTTGATTGCACTCTATTTTCAATCGTTATTATTCTCCATGTTTTCTTCTGAATTAGGATAAATAGTGAAATCTTAATTGCTCTTGTTTTCTAATTTGTTCATTTTGATTATTTAGTAAAGAATTCTTAACTGCTCTTTATTAGTAATCATTCACGTTCCCTCTTTAAATAGGCTGAAGGATTCTTAACTGCCCTTCAACCATTTTGAACCCATTCCATTTATTCTAAATCTTTATTTGTTCCCTGTTTGACCATCTTGCCCTGTGAAGCCATCCTTTGTTAAGAAACTGAATCCAGTTAAGCCATCTTCTTTGACTCCATTAGCCCAATGGCCTAAAGTACTCAATCCTACCCTTCTGCTATTGAATCTCACCACCCAAATTCAAACAAAACTCCTAAACTTCACAACTAGCCTAAAACCTTTCCAAAACAAAGCTAAACCTTAAAGAGAGCCCTCTCTGGATACAGATTGGCTAGATTCTGCATCTAAAAATTGGTTTGTGGTTACCTCGGACCCCTTTCCCCTTCTTACAACTTTTGGGAAAATTTGAGTGATAACAATATGTATGTGTTTTAATAGTAGTTCTTATTCTTATCACTATTGAATGTTTAAGGAATGTTATTCTTTAAATTGTATTTATGTCAATGATATATGAAGAATAATGTAATAATGTTTTAATTATTACTTTGTTCAACTACTTGAACAAAGTAATTATCATGTGAATGAATTTCTTTATTTTTCAATAGAGTCATCTATATGCCTATTTGTAGATAAAGCTCATCAAAAGTTGCACTAAAGTGGAAATTTCCCGGGATAGATTAGTTGTTTATAATTTTACATTTTAGAATAAATCATCCATCATTATCATTAGATAATAGAAAATCAACCACTTATCCATTCTATTTACAAATCATTTGGAAACTGGTCCCATTATATCCAGTCGGAGCCACCACACCAAATGGAAAAGGAGCTGCCTTTAAGGTCCGGACCGGGTGGTTTTCCCCGATGTTGATGCAATGATTTTTGAGGCATCAACACCTCCCTCATAAGTGGATCTTAACCTTAGATTGGTAAATCCTAAACTACCATGTTCACCATATAAATTTATTGCCTCCCATAGATTTTGGGTTGACTTTTATAGATTACTAGGTTGGCTTTTGGAGATTGTTAGTGCCCTCAAGCTACTGCCTTGAGCTTAAGGAATCCATCCATTTATACATTAGCGTTGAGTGTGAAGGTTTACTTTATGGAAAGGAAGGACATGAAAATTGGGGAATACATCTACAAAGTCAACTTCTATATATGGTTGTACCTCTTTCCTTTATTCATTAATACAAAAAGCACTTAGTTTTCCTATAATTATGTCATGTTGATGCTTATGTATTTCAATGCCATGTTGACTCGTTGAATAGAGATATTAGATTATGTTATGTGGATATTGTAGTTCCTTTGCTTATTTAGTCATTTTTTCATGTTCCATTTATAATGCATGGAGTTAGGATTGGAGCTTACAAGCAAGGAGGAGAAGAAGTCTTACTGCAGATTCCAGGTAGGTCTCTTTTCTATATTCTAATCTCTCTAAGGAAAACCTATATTTTTTTGTCCTATGTTGTTTTAGATCATACCACTTGATCTAGGGAATTCATTTTTGTCTGTAGAAGTGAACTTTCCATATAACAAATTGGCAACTCCACTGGGGACACAATATTACCTAAGTGGTTTCCTTGGCCTTAAAATTTTTCACCTTTCAAAGTGAACTTAATTAACTTATTTAGACTATGATTTATCTTTAGAAAGCATATGTTTGAGTTTGGTTGGGTTTCTTGTGTCATCTTTTCACTAAATTAGCCCCAACACACTCACTGATTTGAGACAAAGTGTTGTAGTGTAGTCACTCTTCTCTACAAGAGCGCTGAAGCGCATTGGTGTCCTTTCTGCACCTATGTTGATCCTATAGGATGCAAAAAAAAATTATTTCCTGCCTTCTTCTTTGTTCTTCTTTGGTCCAAAATGGTTCTTGAGTTTTTTGAATTTGTCTATGTCAACGAAAAGCTACCATATTGTTTGCATTTGGTTTTATTACCTTTGGTAAGAATTTCTTTGATTTTTCTTTTTCTTATCAATTAGGTCTTTTATAAAAATTTAACTTGATTGTTGATTGGATTGAAGAAATTCATATTATAGTCATATTCTGTGTGATTTATTTTATTAATGATCTTGCTGCATCTTACTTTTCATTGCATTTGGAAATTAAGAGCAAAGGAAAGAAAAAAATCATCATTTTGCATATCTTGCATTGCATTTAGGGTTTTGAATGAAATCAGGAAATTGGAACGATTTCATTTTATTTTATTTTGATTAGGAAGTGTTGTTTGCTACATTACTACTTAAATTTATTCATTCTCATAAATATGTATTCATCGAAAAGTAAAGAGTTCTTGTTGTCATGCTAGTTGCATCATAGGGATTTCAGGTGAATTCATAACCATGAGCCTTGAAATTAAAACATAATTCAAGATCAACTTTAAAATCTATTCAATCAACCTAAGGAGAATTTGGAACAATAGTGCTTCACAAGTAGAGGTCTAGGCTAGATACATGTTCTGGCGTCTTTAAACTTAGGAGTTATTAGTTGTTCGTGTTTCATTTTGGGGGTAGTCAATATTCCATGTACGTAAGTATATCAAATCATTCTCCACGTACCTTTGGGTATATTAGATGGCACTCCACGTATGAAAAATATATCATAATACTTCCTATCATATAAGACACATTATACAATACTACCACATATTGTGTTTCCATGTACCTCCGAGTATATTTTGGAAGTACCCTATAGGTTTCTATCCTTCCATAGGAAACCAAGTCGACCGCCTTGTTTTTTTCTTAGACACGAAACACAACATTCGGGTAGATTACCTGCATGTACTGGAAATGATATTCTGCAGTTCATAGAGGGTTGGTAAACCTTTATTCCTAGTCATCCCTTTTGTTATTTTTTTTGTTGTTCTAAAATCAATTTATTAGCTCCGAAACATTCCTGCGTTATACTCCTTAGTAGACCATAGGTTGAGTCTAATGGAAACAATCCTAGAGACTGCCAATCAAGGAACCCTCTTTGATGGGAATCTTGGTCCTTTTCCTCCTTTAGGAGATATTGGTGCTCCTTATATGGAAATGTTGTCCCTTCCTGGATTTACCATTGGTTTACTTATTTGGTAATTTTCAACCCCCTTGGCTCCAAATGTATCGATTGATCCCCAAATAAGTTCTCTGCCTAGAAAACCATGTCCTCCACTCGAAGAACATCAATCTTGAGTTGATCCTCACATTGACCCTTTTCCTTCTTCCCCAGTTTATTCTTCTTCCTTTTTGTTGGGATAGGGTCCCTTGGGGTCAAGTATTAGTACTTACTTTTTGTACAAATGTAAAGTCTTCGTGATTTAAGGAAGTGGAGTGCAAAAAAATAATAGTCAAAGGGGCTTTAGTCCCTTATGTTGTTAGGAGATATGAATTTTTGAGATCCTCCCATGGTCCATGGACATGGTATTGTAATAGAAAAGAATATATATAGAAGGGTCATAGCCAGTCTAGAAGATAAGTCATAACTAGAAGATCATTGTTTTGGGCAAGTAAGCTAACACATGAAAGTTTGTTTCTTGTACTTAGGCGAAGGGGAAGGCTCCTGCGGCTGATTGCACATAGACTTTGGTAAGTCTGAAGGCTGAGTGTGCAGGCCCCTGCAGCTGAGTGCGCAGGGAAAATGAGTCTGTACTTGAAAGAATACATCTAATAAAGATAGTTTTGATCCATTGATTGTGCATCTGTGTGTCTATTTTTACCTCTGCAATTTTTTGTATTTTCACCTTGTATTGAAAATTATATGAATGAATGCTTATCTTATGCATGAAAGTGGTAGATTAGTAGTATTTGTTGATGTTATAAATATTTAATGACCTTCGCGAAGATATAGATGATGTTTAGGTGAATTACTGTAATTTTTTGTTTCAGAAGGGTTAGGGTTTGCAAAGACAGAGATAAGCCCTAGAAGCCACATGAACCCATCACACAGACCTTTGGATGCAAAAACTTGGTTTTGTTATCCCCTAATAATTCTTCGGGTGAGAATGCAGCCTGCGCTACGTGGGTTGTTGCCGAAAGGGTCAACAATTTAGGGTTTTGTTGGTTGGAGTAACTAACTTTGAACCTGGGTCAGGGCCCATCAAGCCAACAAATGGTTCCGTTGTCGGGTTCGGGATCTATGTGAGGAATGTGTGATAAGTAGTTCCCCACTAAGAATGAAATTGAAAAGTCGATAGATTGGAAACTGCACACATTTGTAGCTCAGGAGAACAGGAATTCGCGTCTTTCGAAGGAAGAGTTGCTGAATAGAAACATATTTATGGACGAACACAAGATATTATTATGCTCGTTCCCCTATGAATTTCACGAGTGGTTGTCCAAATTGGTGGATAGTTAGGGTACGTGGAAGCTTGAAGACCCTATTGTGTGGACCCTAGAACTAGTGAAGCACTTGGAGGCTTCAGAAAACAAAATCATGCGAATTGTCGACCACTGGATCTATAGTATTATAGGAGGATTTATTACCGAGTTTGTGATCAATACATGCACCAGTTATAGCGAGGTAGAGCATAGGTTTTTCAAGGGACTAAGAGGTAAGTACCTGAAATCCATGAAGATTGGGATTAAGATGTTATTGTGTGAAAATCAGGTTATGCTTTTAAATTGATGTTTGGGACTACGCGAAGTGGGAGAGAATTAAGAACGAACAAAGATTTAGGCTTTGAATATAGTCCATTGTTAGGATAACTTGATAGTGACAATGAAGGTAATATTATAAGGACACGACAAAGTGCACTATAGATCGTAAGCCAATGTTTCACATGGATACCTCATCCATCCACTCCACGTTCACCTCCACCCCACACACCTACACCTTCACCTCCACCTCCACCTCCATCATTTAACATGGAAAACATGATGAAGATGCTTGTATTTAAGGGTCTAGGGATTGAAGACTTGAGCAATTTTGGTTCATTGCAGATGCTATATGGAAGGCACAATATATTACTAATGATCATATGAAGAAATACCAACTAGTCACAACGTTACAGGACAGAGCATTGAGTTGGTATATCAAGTTTTTCTTAGGTAAATCCAACGCGGCTATGCTAGCAACCCGACAAGCACTGAATAATGAGTTTAAGAAACCCAAATCACTAGCCCAATCAGTAACATCATTTAAATAGATTTAGTAGAGGATGAATGAGTCTGCATGGGATTTTGTCAAAGGCTGAAGTTTCTAATTCAATAGGCTAATATGATAGTCACATATTATCAACACAAAGACTGGTACATTGCTTCGCTCCTATATCACCTGAGATTACCACTATCACAACAGAAAATAGGAATGCAAGCTAAAGCCTTGGGGATTTCCATGAGATTGGAGGCTTCACCTATGCAGAATAAAAATCTGGGGGTACAAAAAATTCAGTCACAACTAGCTAGCCTGCACATGGAGTTATAGAGTCTTAAGAAGGGAAAGGAATTTTAGCCCGAGGTGCGCACGAAAGTTTGGTGCCTGAAGTGTAAAGGCCATGGTCATGATAAGGACCACCGTCCAGCCTATCAGAATTAGCTTATTGGGGGAGGTCCTACCCCCGTGAAACCAAAAAACACCATTGGTCTAAGTTCAAGTGTAGCATTATGGTGTGATATCTATCAAATCTTTGGGAAACACATGAATGATAACTGTCATCTCCTGCAGAAGTTTGTGAAAACTCCACAACAGTTGTTCTACACTTTCTGTAAATTGATCGGGCATGATGAGCACAACTGCTAGAGCTATGAACTGATGATGGAGCATACCTCTTCGTATAGGATGTAGGTGGAAAATTGGCCTCAGGATCAGGGCATAGGTGCAACGAATGAAGGGTTCCAAGTTAGAGGAAGATGACGAGGAGGAGGAGTTGGAAGGGGTTGTAGACAAGTTATTTGTTACAATTATGGAGAGGCAGGTCATTTTTCACGCGACTGTAAGAATTCGATGCACCCCTCCTATCAGTATTACCAATAGTTCAACCATGTCATAGAAGATTGTCCAGTACTTATAGCAACGATGCAGGGAAAGAAAGCTCAAAAACCTACGCAAAATATCCAAATGATCATATTGAATCCTTTCAAAGATGAGCCTAACATCAATATCATGACACAAAGTGGTATAGCCACATGAGAAGATAAGGGAAAGCAGCTAGAGGCTGAAGCATGGGTACGCAAGGCTGCTGAGAAGGAAGTTAGGTTCGACCTAAGCCACACAAGGGAAACCTTTATGGAAGCTAAAAAGAGCTTCACAAAATCCTCTACATCAGGAAGTCAGGAGAAGTCTGCTGGAAACAATAGTGCAGAAGATGTAGACCCCTCATTATTAGCTACATTTTTAAAGACTTATATGAAGCTCCTACAGGATAGAAGGGTAGTAGAAGGGCTACAGGAGCTGATTGATAATTGCATAGGTAAGATTAAATCTCCTCCATAACGACACACAGTATGCAAAGTGGGAAAAAGAAAGAAGCGAACAGGTCACGAGATGCGGCTAATTGTGCAAATTGGGGAGTATGAGATGGATGAGGTAATTCTCGATCTAAGATCTGATGTGAATGTTATGTTAAAGAAAACATGGGAAAGAATGAGGAGGCTTGTGTAGAGCATTGGAAAGGTATGTTTTAACGAATAACTTAGTGGTGTTTCAAGCAATAGTTGTAACCTTTTCTTTGTTATAAAATAAGGAGAATGTAATGAGAATGAGCACGAATGACCCAATCACTAATAGTTATCTTCTCTATGCAGGAAAAGACAAAAGTAGGAAGGCGCGGTGCAAAACGAGAGTTCCATGAGGAGATAACAGCTGTCCCTCCAAAACCAAATAAAATCCAGACCAGGGCGAGTAAATCAAGGCAGATCAATCTGGGACGAGATGAAGGACTGTCAGTTCGGGAGGCTAGGCAGAGAAAAGAGAGGAGTTAACAGTTTAACAGATCCCTCAGGATCTTTGATCCTGAGGGATCGTTACTTTCAATTATTTTTTTGTTTAGTTAACTCCGCCATTACTCGTATAAAAAGGGGCAGCATCGAAGACTTCGAGGACTTTTTTATTATCTTGTATCTTTACTTTCTATTTACAGACCTCACAGTTAGTTAAACTCAGACTATCGAGTCTCCTTGGGACTTAGTTTTGCTGTACTATCATTGATGCGTTAATATAATATATTTGGTGTTACTTTCTCCCTGCATCTGAAGTAAGTTACGGCGGTGTGCCATTGGAAGCTAAGGGCCCGGCTCCAACGGACACTGGCTGATTGTATCATTACAGTTTGGCTTTGTGTGGTTTGTTTATTGTTCTTAATAATCTGATATACTTACATGCTATTCCATACTCGTTCATCAGTAGTTTTCCTTTTGTAAATCTTTGTAACAAGTTTACATCATATTTCCAGAATTGATCACATAACATTGTTCTGAGTTGTTCACTTCTGTTACAGAATTTATAAGTGGAATGTTTTAGCTACATATGGTTGGAGTGACGATCATAAGAAGATGGAATTAACGTTGTGTGTGGACTACTGGTGATCATTTCAGATTATGTGTACATATGATTGACGTTTCCTGTTTATGGTGGTTTGCTGTTCCATTTGATTAAGCTGTCTACTTGTACAAAAGATTGCTCTTTCTTTGTATGTAAGTTGATGCCAACAATTGAGAGTGTTGAACTCGCGAGATTTAGTTTCTTTACTGCTGTTCCTTTTACTGCTGTTCCATTTCTGAATTGCCGTTCCATTCTGCTTTCTTGTTGTTCCTTTCTACTTGCATTCATTGGTTTGGTGTGGGAGGAGGATCAAGGCTGTCGTGAGACACAACAGACGCTATTATGCTCCCAGATCCATGATCCATACTCTAATTCCTTTTCCTTCATCGGTTTCTAGAGGGATGGGTTACTATTTCCGTACCCTTGACTGATAAAGTTGCCGCGTGTGATTTCTTTATGCAAAAGTAATTTAGCCATAGCTTAGCATCCGTTTACTCTTGTATTTCTTAGACCTATACTACTAAGCATTACTCTGACAAATAGCCTCAAATTGAGATACCCTTTACAATAACAAAACGCTCTCGGATTGACTTGTAATGTGAGATAACTAGAGGTGAAAAAGACCCTTGTTACAGCTCTACATTTTGGCACCGTTGCCGGGGAAAGGGTATAGCCATTTGTCTTTTAAACAGGGTAGTGTACGAATCTGCTAGGGGAGAGTTGGATTTTAAAAACGGAAGGTAAGAACCTGCGTACGGAGCATGTAAAAGCCCTGCTCCACCGTCCGCTTTCCTAGCAGAATTGATCGGTTAAATAGGATTTAGCAGTTTAATTGGAGTGCATGACTAAGAAGAAAAAGCCAGAGAAAGATCAAAAGCCTCCATCCAAAGCCAAGGGGCCGGTGACCCTTGGACGAACGACCTTCATAGACAAAATCTATAAGAAAGCCAAATCTCAGCCGTCAGTAGGTTATAGGAAAATCAATTCTAAACAGCCTACTAGTTCCCTTCAGGCCTCGGGATCACCATCTGAAGCCTTTGCTGAAGTGCACAGTCAAACAGAGGAGCAGGACTTTCAAGAAATTGAAAATTTGATTCCTGAACTATTGCACGAAGGGAATCTTAGTAAACTTTGCGAAGGAGGAGGAGAAATAGGGGAAATCGGGGAACCTAGATCTCCTATTGAACCAAACCAGCCTTTAAATAGCCTGGATAAAGGAAGCGCTGCAAAAATCCTCGTTAAAGGAATTCATTCACCTCAGACAGTTGGGACCATCATTATCCCTGATAAAGGGAGTGTTGTCAAAACAATCCCTGTTAAGACTACCCCTTCTCAACCAAGGAACACTCTCTTGGAAATTCCTGAAGATTACTGGCATATATTCGGTCCCATGGCGCAGAATCAGCCAAACACCCAGACCTCCACATTGCAATATCCTATAGTAGATTCTGCAGCAAATGCGCCCATGAAAGCTATCCCTCTCGAGCATATCCCCACATTTCATGGCCTTACATCAGAAGATCCGGATGCATTCTTGTTCGAATTTGATGTATTATGTAGAGGATACGATTACACCACCGATCCCCAGAAATTAAAATTGTTCCCCTCCACATTAAAAGCGGCTGCTTTAAGATGGTTTATGGGCTTAGGTGGTGGGGTTATTAACAATTGGGATCAAATGAAAGAAGCATTTTTAAAGAAATATCAGGATTACTGTAGGTCAAGAGAACTAAAAGATGAAATTTTTCAAATGTCAGCCAGACCAAACGAAACTCTAGAAGAATATGTGGAACGTTTCCAATATAACTTGCAAAGATCTCCCTATGCATCGTTACCTCTGCCTGATAACGTGTTGAAAACCGCATTAATTAGAGGTATGAAAGAACAATGGATTGAAACGTTGAATATTATGGGGAAAGGAGACATTTATCAGGAAAATTTTGCTGATATCATTGATCTGTGTATCAGGAGCTCAAGAGGCAGCACGAGGATAAAACCAGCAGAATATGATCGCTTTACCAGAGATAATAGAACATCAACAAAGGGAGTAACACGTGTGGAACTTGGAAATTTGCTAGAAAATTTTAAAACTGATATCCTGGGGACATTAACTACACAGCTTGATATTGTGCAGGCTAAACAAAAGCAAGCAGAGGTGGAACAGAATCTAGCGGTTTTCTGCCCTTGATGCAGGAAGAAACATAGCCACAAGGAATGCCCACTGGATACAGTCCAAATATGTGCTATCTGTACCAAGGACCACCTGACTAAAAGCTGCCCCTCACTTCCTGGTTTGAAGGCAGTATACAAAGAAGCAGAAGAGGAGCCAGAATCAACATATTTTATTAACCAGCGTCGTCAATGGCAGCCTAGGCAATCTGGTATGTTTTCAGACCCCTCCTCTTCTTTTCAACCCCCGCAGTTCAATGCTCAGCAACAGAATATGTGGCAAAACCAGTCTCAGCCCCCGTTTTCGAATTGGTCACCTCAAATGTTTCCTACTCCGAATCCTTGGATGACCCAATTTGGTTGGCCAAACTTCCCTTATCCCCCACCATATTGGCAGAATAATTCATATCCTCTGCAGTGGACCCCTTCTACTTCGCAAGGTTCACCCTGGCAGACAAGCTGGCCGAAATCGACATATCAGCCAGCAGGATCAATTCCACTCCCTCAACCAACTCTACCAGCCTTACAACAAAATCCCCAGCCTAATCTGAGACCGAAGCTCCCAGCCCAACCCAACCCCAATCCAAATAATAGACCAGTTCAATCTCTTCAAATTATAGAATCCTCAGAGATTGAATCTGATCTGCGGGAGTGCAATGATCTTCAGTTAAGATGTGGGCGAATAATAGAAACTGAGGGACATAGAACAACTCACATTGAAGATCAGTTACCTATAGAACAACCTTCACAACAGGAAGATGTAAATAAAGACCAGGCTCATCAGCAAGTAATTACATCTCCTCCACCTTTCCCAGAACGATTGGCCATTCCACGACCAACAAAATATCCAGATTTTGATATTCTAGGAGAACTACAAAACTTGTATATAAGAATTCCATTCCTTCAAGCTATACAGGATATCCCCATATATGCAAAAACCATAAAATACCTGTGTAGCAGAAAATCAAAAAGAAATGTAACCTCTAACCCAAGAGTCCAGGTAGTCGGCACCTTATCCGACCTCCTATCAGGAAAAGAAACACCAGTTAAATACGAGGACCCTGGAAACCCAATTATCACTGTTCAAATCTATGGGCAGACCTTGACCAACGTCTTAGTTGATCTAGGGGCTGCAATTAACATCGTGACAACATCGACTTGCCAGAAGCTCGGAATTACATCGGTAGAACCTACTTCCACTTTGTTAGAAATAGTTGACCGATCAGTAATTAGACCAGAAGGCACCTTGTATGATGTCATGGTTTCAGTGGATTCCTGGGAATACCCGACCGATTTCTTGATAATTAATCCGAAAACCCGACTAGATGGACATCTGCTAATTCTAGGTAGACCGTGGCTCGCTACTGCTGACGCCTACATTGGTTGCCGGCAGGGAAACATGACCATAACCAGAGGGCCGGATATCAAAAACTTAATCTTGTACCCTCCAGTGCAGCCAAGCATCACGATGATGAGAACCAACCTGCGCCCTGCCTCATATATCACTGACAATATTACACCCCCATTAACAGTCCAGGAAGCGCTAGATTTCAAAGATCAAACAGAAGACGATGCCATCAATAAATTTATTAATCAAACAGAATCCACATTGTATACACAATGTTTTATGATAAAAGCGGCATTTGATAACGAATTAGAGGAGGATCCTCTGAAAGACGAACATGACCAAATTATACCTGTGACTTCTGTCGTTAATAGCAAAGTAGTGCAAATTGAACCGGGGAAAACTTTAAATATTAACGCTAATCTGACACCAGATCAAGAGACAAAACTCATCCAGCTGTTATGAAAGTATCAGGAGGAATTTGCATGGGACTATCCCGATATGAAAGGGATTGATCCCCAGCTATGCACACATCATATTTATATCGAAAAAGATGCAAGACCTATTCGTCAACTACAAAGAAGACTCAACCCCCATTTAAAAGATGTTGTAAAAGCTGAGCTTCAGAAACTTTTAGATGTTGATTTTATTTATCCTATTTCTGACAGCAAATGGGTCTCTCCACTTGTGGTAGTACCTAAAAAGAATGGGAAATGGAGGATCTGTGTGGATTATAGAGAATTAAACAAAGCCACACAAAAAGATCACTTCCCTCTTCCATTCATAGATCAGGTACTGGACACCTTAGCAGGCAAGAAATTCTTTTCTTTCTTGGATGGCTTCAGCGGATACAATCAGATTCAGATTGCCCTTGAAGACCAGGATAAGACTACCTTTACTTGTCCCTGGGGAACGTTCGCTTATCGAGTCTTACCTTTTGGTTTATGTAATGCTCCAGCCACATTCCAAAGGGTTGTTCTTAGCATCTTTGCAGATTTAATTAATGATGGATTGGAAGTCTACATGGATGACTTCACACCATATGGAGATGACTTTGATCCAGCTCTAGATACTCTCGAAAAAGTCCTACAGCGCTACATCGCTACCAGACTTTGCTTGAGTCACGAAAAGTGTTACATGATGATGACCGAAGGACTCATTCTGGGACACTATATTTCAGCAGCTGGTATTCAGGTAGACCCGGCTAAAATTCAAATACTTTTTCTTATTCTGACCCCCACTAATCAAACAGAGGTACGCAGTTTTCTTGGTTTTTCTGGGTATTATAGACGATTCATACAACATTATTCACATATTGTCGCACCTTTACATGCATTAACTGGAAATGTTGACTTCTTATGGACAGAGAAATGTGATCGAGCCTTCAAAGAATTAAAGAAGCTGGTATCTACAGCTCTAGTTCTCCGAGGACCTAATTGGAATTTACCATTCCAAATTTCAACTGACGCCTTAGACACAGCAATCGGTGCAGTTCTGGGCCAAGAAGAGGATAAAAGACCATACGCCATCTATTACATCAGCAAAAATTTGGCTCCGGCTGAATTAAATTACACTGTCACCGAAAAAGAATTTGTAGCTATGATACACGCTGTTAATAAATTTAGACACTATATTACAGGCTATCCCGTTATTTTGTATACAGACCATTTTGCTATTAAGTATTTAGCAAATAAGCCTGTTACAAATGGAAGAATAACCAGGTGGTTGATCCTGTTGCAGGAGTTTGATATTACAATCAGAGATCGACCGGGGAAGGAGAACCCTGTAGCTGATTTCCTTTCACAAATACCAAAATTAGTTGAAGCAGCAGCAGTCGAGGACCAATTTCCAGACGAACACTTATTTTCTGTCGCTGTTCAGACTCCCTGGTACACTGATGTTGCTAACTATCTTGCAGTAGGTAAGCTTCCAAAACATTTAACCCCCAATGAATGGAAGCAGATTGTTCAGAAAAGCAATCGATTTTTGTGGGTTTCGGGCTATTTGTTTCACACAGGAGCAGATATGGAAATCAGAAGATGTATTCGAGAGGACGAAATCTTTGATATCTTGAAAGCCTGCCATGACGGGCCAGGTGGAGGACATTTTGCTGAACGAAGAACATCACATAAAGTATTACAAACGGGATATTACTGGCCTACAATTTTCAAGGATGCGAAAAAATTTGTCCAGGCCTGTGATAGCTGTCAGCGTGCAGGACGACCTGGTCCAGCCGACGAAATGCCTTTGCAGCCTCAATTAGTGATCGAACCTTTCGAACGCTGGGCTCTGGACTTCGTCGGACCCATCAGCCCGCCATCAAACCAAAGAACCTACATTTTGGTGGCAATTGAATATGTTACCAAATGGGTTGAAGCGGAGGCATTGCCTAGAGCTACAGAAGATTCGGTAATACAGTTCTTGTTCCATTTGTTTGTACGTTATGGTCTTCCGAGGGAAGTAATTACAGACGGAGGACCACAATTTGTGGGGCATAAATTAGCTGCAACACTCAATAACTATCGTTTCCAGCATAAAATTACTACCCCATACCATCCTCAGGCAAATGGGCAAGTGGAGAGCAGCAATAAGGTAATAGAGTCTATTTTGACAAAAACCGTTGCCTCACATCGGCGTGATTGGGCCGCCCGACTACCCGAGGCACTGTGGGCTTATCGAACCACATGGAGAAGCACCATCGGCTATTCACCATATCACTTAGTGTTTGGAAAGCAGCCCATTTTTCCTATAGAATTCGAGATCCAAACGCTGCGAACGGCCCAAGAAGTCGGATTGGATTTAAGTGAAGCACAGAAAAATTGATTACAACAAATTAATGAATTAGATGAAATAAAGCTCTCTGCATTACAGAATACAACACTCATTCAACAGCAGCGAGCCAAATGGCATGATGCACTTATCAAAAACAAGATATTTTATGAAGGAGACTGGGCTCTGTTATATGATTCTAGATTTCAGGATTTCCCGGGGAAGCTTCAGACTCGTTGGTTGGGACCATACGAGATTCAAAAAGTCCACGAAAATGGGACCCTTACTCTGATCACAATCGATGGGTCTGGATATACATTTAAGGTAAACGGCCACCGAGTTCGTCTGTATCGCAAACCGCTCACTCGGGAATCTTTTTGTCAGCAGCTACACCAAGATACTAACATTGAGATTATGGGCGAGGAAGCAAAAACTTCCTCACCTATAGATCAGTAAGAAATTCATCTTTTATTACCACATCTTGTATATAAGATTGTAAATTTTGTATATATGTTTTTAGTATTTGTGCGTGTTGTTCCTTGTCAAAAGGAACAACACTTGTGTGTGTTTGTTGTTCCTTTTCAAAGGAACAACACTTGTGTGTTTTGCTGTTCCTTTTCAAAAGGAACAGCACTTGTGTGTTTTTGCTATTCCTTTTCAAAAGGAACAGCACTTGAGTGTTTTTGCTGTTCCTTTTCAAAAGGAACAACACTTGTGTGTTTTGCTGTTCCTTTTCAAAAGGAACAACACTTGTGTGTTTTTGTTGTTCATTTTCAAAAGGAACAGCACTTGAGTGTTTTTGTTGTTCCTTTTCAAAAGGAACAACACTTATGTGTTTTTGCTGTTCCTTTTCAAAGGGAACAACACTTGTGTGTTTTTTTTGTTCCTTTTCAAAAGGAACAACACTTGAGTGTTTTTGCTGTTCCTTTTCAAAAGGAACAACACTTGTGTGTTTTGCTGTTCCTTTTCAAAAGGAACAGCACTTGTGTGTTTTTGCTGTTCCTTTTCAAAAGGAACAGCACTTGAGTGTTTTTGCTGTTCCTTTTCAAAAGGAACAACACTTGTGTGTTTTGCTGTTCCTTTTCAAAAGGAACATCACTTGTGTGTTTTTGCTGTTCCTTTTCAAAAGGAACAACACTTGAGTGTTTTTGCTGTTCCTTTTCAAAAGGAACAGTACTTGTGTGCTTTGCTGTTCCTTTTCAAAAGGAACAACACTTGTGTGTTTTTGCTGTTCCTGTTCAAAAGGAACAACACTTGTGTGTTTTGCTGTTCCTTTTCAAAAGGAACAACACTTTTGGGTTTTTGCTGTTCCTTTTCAAAAGGAACAACACTTGTGTGTTTTTGCTGTTCCTTTTCAAAAGGAACAGCACTTGAGTATTTTTGGTTGTTCCTTTTTCAAAGGAAACAGCATTTGTGTGCTTTTTCTGCCCTTTTTTTTAAGGCAATGCATCAGATGAACTCCTCCTCACCCTCCCTTTCAAAAAGGAGTAGTATGCTCTTGTCCCTTTCATATAAAGGATGTGTTGTCCATCCTCTTTCCAAGGCCATAAGTAGCAGCTATACATTTATGCACTGAATATAAAAGTCAGGATATATCGAGATCAGCATATCATAAATCGCTATCTTTAACAACCCTAGTATTGATGCAACAACAAAGGAAGGATCCACACACTCATCATTTTTGTTGTCATGGTCTCACCTCCTCTGCCTTGTTGGAAAATTTCATCATGTTGAGTTCCTACAATTTTCTCTATTATTACTTGGAAATAGGAACAGAAGATTTATATCTTCCTATTGGGATGACAAGACTTCTTCTGCCATTCCCACTCTTAAGGAGGGCTGAACCACCCTTATGTGTAATTACACAAGAGCAAAGTCTGTTTCAAAAAAAAAAAAAAAAAAGGCAAAAGCAAAATAAAAAGAAATTATTTGTCAAATGCAGGATAGGGGGTTTCATTAAAGAACCAGCCTACTTTGATCATAAGATTGGAAGCGAAGTGGCATTCCCATCATGGCCACCACACCAGGGATATGGTCCAACGGGTTCACTACATAAACAAACCTTGGAACAGGGGGTCTCATTACGAGCCGGCCTGCCCACGTTTTGCGCCTCTCTGGTGAATGGCATCATGGTTATCTGGTTACCAAGCCAGCATGATGGCCTGCATTTTGACAAGAATTGCTCTTCAAAAATACACAAAGGACCATGGTTCCAGGGTGAAATAAACAAATCTGCCAAGGTTATGAATACCTGTCGGCACAGAGCTCTGTTAATGGTATCGGAGTCGTAATATATACACCAATTTGGATCATATCAAATACTTCTTTCTATCCTCGTAATAATTATATCTTACACTTTGATGGATACGTCGCATGAATATCTATCACCACCAATCATGGCAAAGGTATTGACTATGACTACCTCAGACCTTATATGAGTGTCAGACGTCCTATCCTCCTGTTTTGCATCACATCACGCAGGCTTATGCAAAACGCGATCTACCTTTTTCCTCAATCTCGGTATTTCTTTGTCTAATCTGAAACATGGCAAAACTCTATATGCTATTCCTTTATGACTTGGTGACGGGACGGCGGCTCCTCCTCCATTTGACGGCTGGGACAACCTATCATATTGCGAGGGGGGAGGTGACCTCATTACTTCGCCGGCCACGTGTTAGCACATCATTCGGAAATGATATGGTACGAAGGTACGGTATGGGTTAACGGCATGACAATGCTATTTTTGCAAAAAGTTGTTATTTACAATCAATTTTCATGCATGCTCTGTGTTTTTTTTCTTGCTGCGATTACGTTCTTTGCGACAGGTAATTGTTGTTCCATCTAGGATCCCGAAACAGAACCATGGGAGGCAAGGCTATCAGAAGCGAGCCTAGTGAGCTAGTAGTCTCCGAAGCTGCTTGGGAAATCCTAGAAAGGGCGGGGTGGCTAACTTATTTTAGCCGTCTGCGTGAATCAAATGAAACTGTGGCCACGGAATTCCTGCAGAATTTGTAGGAAGAACACTCTGTAGTGGGTGGGAAGCAGATAATGGTCACGAAGGAAATAATCGTGGAAGTAACATGATTACCAGCCTCAGGACCAATATGGACGATAAAGAAAGAGAGGTTGCAAAAGATCATAGAAATTTTCCAAGACGAAGGACATAATCTAACAGTGAAGGGAAAAGGAGTGCTGCCGGCAACGCTAGGAGAACCCTGGAGCGAATTGGCAAAGGTGGTGCAGAGCTACATCACCTGCGAGGGGCGAAAAGATGTGGTAAGACCGCGTCACCTTAAGCTCCTCGCTGTGTTAAAAGGAAAATGTTCTGTGAATCTCCCTGCATTGTTAAATTCATTACTGCATGATGCCTCTCGGAGCCTAAAAAAGGCACACCATGAAGATGCAGTGGTTAGCCACCATGGGTTGATCCGCCTGATAGTGAGCTACAGTCTCACTCAGCAGCAGAGTAGCCGGGGGGAGCTTATTATAGCAATTGGAGGGGGAGTGGCATCACCATCCCCAAAGGCTAAGCATCTCGCTAGTACCTCTGAAGCACCCAAGGAGCCCAGAGAATCACCAAAACCCAAGCATCCCTCGGATACACCCGAGCAACCCAAGAAACGCACGGAGTCAGTAAAACGAAAACGTTCCTCTAGAGCATCTGGACATGCAAAAAAACATAAGGAACTGGCCACAGAAGAGCGTGCTGCCTCGAAACGTAGGCATTCCTCTGGCATTCCAGAACAATCTGAAAAACGCAGAAAGGTGGTGGTGGAAGAACAGGTGGCCAGCACACCTGAACAGCCCGAGAGGCCTAGGAAGTCAGCTCGGTTGGCAAGAATAAAAGGCAGGCTGGAGAAAATCCAGCTAAGCATTGACCAGCCGATCGAAATAACAGATGAGCCACTAGTGCCAGAACATGAACCCTTGAGGGAAAATTTGGAACAAATTGAGAACGAAGCAGAAGCCGAGGAAGGAAATGAACATTCTGACTCTGAGGCCGAGGCCGACTATTCGGAGGCAGCCACTGAGCAGCCAATTCAGGAGGAGGAGATGGAACAATTGGGGGACAGCCCTCCACAGGTCTCCGTGGAGGAAGAAGAGCTGGCCATCATCTTGGCCAGCCTGGGAGATTATGCTTCACCTTCCAGTCCAGCAGACCCTCCTGAAGGACCCTCTGGGGAAGAGACGCATGAAGAATTGCATGAAGAAATGGCAGGAGGAGAAAACCTCCCTGTTGTTGACAAAGAAAATGTAAATACCAACCGGGAACAATCCGTTCCCAAGACACCAGAAGAAAACCCACCTGCTGATGACGTGGAGAATGAAAATGCTTGTCGGGAACAGTTCGTTCCCAGAATGTCAGAAGAAACCCTCGATGAAAGAGGAGCAGAACTGAGGGCCACTCATGCGCCCACTGCCGAGGCAAGAGAAATTAAGAAATTGAGAAAGAAACAACAGAGACTGCTGAATATTATAGCCCAGCTTCGGCAGAAAATTCGAAGTTTGAAAGCCAGTCTGAGAATAAGAAGGACCATAAGGAGAAAAACAAGGACAAATGCAGCAGGGTCCTGTCAGATGAGAAGGCAAGGGGCTTATAGGTGTCTCGTAGGTCAATACTCCGCTGATAGACCTACGACTGTTCCAACCAGCACTGAGGAACAAAATGTCGTTCCATCTGATATGGAACATCATAATGCCGTTCCTATTGACGCTGAGGAACAGACTATTGTTCCAAATAGCCCATTGGGACCAACTGCCATTCCATTCAAAATCGAGCCGCAAGACGACATTCCATTTACAGAGGGGCCATCGTACCCCTTTATTCATGTTAAGAAAGAAAGGGAAAACAAAGCAGTCCAAACTGAGGCACCACCTTTAGGGATAATTCGGAATACGAATTCCAGGCAGCGAAACGTGAAGGTCCAGGTAAAACTTCCTGCCTATGAGAAATCATGGAAAAAGGATCCAAAAACCAAGGCCTTGCACCACGAGATGAAGCAAGCCCGACAGGAAGCTGAGCAGTTAAAGGAACAAATGATCCCTCGGGAAAAACATGAAGAACTGCAGCAGCAACTGTGGAACATGAGTCAATCAGAGAGTCAGGCCTTTGAAGGATGGCAGAAGGAACAGGAAAAGGTTGCCAAGGTAACATGTCGACTAGATGCTGTTATTAAACAATTGGACACTGTATGTTCATTGTATAATGATGTTTTGACTTGCAGGGCCCCTGCAAAGAATTATGCTTTATTTCTCCTTGAAAGATACTTAAGATTGAAAATAAAAGCTGTCAGGGCAGGTGCCCCTATTCAGATTAATACTGTTAATGATTTTATTGATTGTTGCAAACATTATGGGGTTAAAGTCCAACGGTTACTATGTGAATTATATTTGCACAATATGGTGCTTGAGCAGGAAACTAATTTAAACCCTGGCCCTTTCATGGGAGATATACAGCTACAAGCCTTTGTTTCATTTGGGGTCAATCAGTTAAAGTGGCTCAGGGCTTACAATGCCTTTCAGAGGCAGGAGAATAGTCTAGATCTATGGGTCAGGGCCGAGCCTAGAGACCCAGTTCACCTATGGCAATCACACAAAAGCCTTATGAGAACCCCAGGCGTCATAGAACTGCTAGGACCCATGCATGAGGATTTGATCCGAAATAGCTTGGAATACTTTCTGGCTATTAAGGATTCTGCCCTGGATGCTGCCAAATTCCGCTATCGGATTTCTACCCCAAGCATCCAGCTCAGGGAGCCATTCAAATATGAGAATTTTGAGTTGGTTGCTGAACGGTTGAGCCTTTATGGCCAGCGCATTCTGCAAGCTGGGCCGTCTTGGTTAGGATACTGGTTCCGTAGCCCAATTATTTGGCACCCTGCACCTGGGTACCAGGCCTTGTATAATATGCCTACATATCAATTGAATCAATTCTTTGATAATCTGGTTGCTCACCATGGTTGCAGACCTCCTCACGAGGTGCCCTCTCCCGCCTATTCTCTTACCGCTCTCCATGTTAATTATAACGTTTTCATGAGGCCATGAAACAGAGTAAGCCGGGGGGTGTGTAGAGCATTGGAAAGGTATGTTTTAACGAATAACTTAGTGGTGTTTCAAGCAATAGTTGTAACCTTTTCTTTGTTATAAAATAAGGAGAATGTAATGAGAATGAGCACGAATGACCCAATCACTAATAGTTATCTTCTCTATGCAGGAAAAGACAAAAGTAGGAAGGCGCGGTGCAAAACGAGAGTTCCATGAGGAGATAACGGCTGTCCCTCCAAAACCAAATAAAATCCAGACCAGGGCGAGTAAATCAAGGCAGATCAATCCGGGACGAGATGAAGGACTGTTAGTTCAGGAGGCTAGGCAGAGAAAAGAGAGGAGTTAACAGTTTAACAGATCCCTCAGGATCTTTGATCCTGAGGGATCGTTACTTTCAATTATTTTGTTGTTTAGTTAACTCCGCCATTACTTGTATAAAAAGGGGCAACATCGAAGACTTCGGGGACTTTTTTATTATCTTGTATCTTTACATTCTGTTTACAGACCTCACAGTTGGTTAAACTCAGACTATCGAGTCTCTTTGAGACTTAGTTTTGCTGTACTATCATTGATGCGTTAATATAATATATTTGGTGTTACTTTCTCCCTGCATCTGAAGTAAGTTACGGCGGTGTGCCATTGGAAGCTAAGGGCCCGGCTCCAACGGACACTGGCTGATTGTATCATTACAGTTTGGCTTTGTGTGGTTTGTTTATTGTTCTTAATAATCTGATATACTTACATGCTGTTCCATACTCGTTCATCAGTAGTTTTCCTTTTGTAAATATTTGTAACAAGTTTACATCATATTTCCAGAATTGATCACATAACATTGTTCTGAGTTGTTCACTTCTGTTACAGAATTTATAAGTGGAATGTTTTAGCTACATATGGTTGGAGTGACGATCATAAGAAGATGGAATTAACGTTGTGTGTGGACTACTGGTGATCATTTCAGATTATGTGTACATATGATTGACGTTTCCTGTTTATGGTGGTTTGCTGTTCCATTTGATTAAGTTGTCTACTTGTACAAAATATTGCTCTTTCTTTGTATGTAAGTTGATGCCAACAATTGAGAGTGTTGAACTCGCGAGATTTAGTTTCTTTAATGCCGTTCCTTTTACTGCTGTTCCATTTCTGAATTGTCGTTCCATTCTGCTTTCCTGATGTTCCTTTCTACTTGCATTCATTGGTTTGGTGTGGGAGGAGGATCAAGGCTGTCGTGAGACACAGCAGACACTATTATGCTCCCAGATCCATGATCCATACTCTAATTCCTTTTCCTTCATCGGTTTCTAGAGGGATGGGTTACTATTTCCGTACCCTTGACTGATAAAGTTGTCGCGTGTGATTTTTTTATGCAAAAGTAATTTAGCCATAGCTTAGCATCCGTTTACTCTTGTATTTCTTAGACCTATACTACTAAGCATTACTCTGACAAATAGCCTCAAATTGAGATACCCTTTACAATAACAAAATGCTCCCGGATTGACTTGTAATGTGAGATAACTAGAGGTGAAAAAGACCCTTGTTATAGCTCTACAGCTTGCACTGCAATTGTCTCCTATCCAGCTATGCATGGAAAACTAGCAAAAGATCATTCCTATGGGGTGCTTTTATGGGGTCACGGTGGATATTGAAGGAGTGAGTGCCCTAACCAACTTTGAAGTGATCGAGATAGTTGATGATAGTAACCCTTACCTTGTGCTACTAGGCATTGATCGGGCCTTTGATATTGATGCAATTATTAATCTCAAAAAGTGCAGAATGATGTTTGAAAGAAAGGAGCTCTGTGTCATCGTTCCATTGGATCCATCCGAAGGTGCGTGATATACTGAACTGGTCTGCGATTATGAGGAGGATGACGATCTTGATTAGATTTATAAGATCACTTTGAATGATTACGACTGGATCAACCCTACATCAGATGGATGGATCGCTTGGTATAGCGATAGTTCCTGCACTTCAGATTCTGATGAAGAGCTTGAGCATTGGCACAACTGATTACACAAAGTCTCCTCACTACGTTGTAACGTGTTGATGAAATCGATCTGATGCATATCCAATGAGGTAAGAAATTTACCTTATTATAATTGGTTAGAATATGTTAATTTCTTTTTGGAAAAAATAGAGAGGGACGTGCCAGAAGAGCAATGGTTTGAAGCGCTAGACTTGGTGCTTTGTGCTACGATTGCCCGGTGGTGGGGTAAACATAAGGATAACTTAACCGACTGGAAATAATATAGGGGAATGATGAAGCTGAGGTTTGGGTATGATAATACATGTATGATGGAGAAATATATAGGAAAGGATGATCCACGTGAACATTTGGCGTGATGGATTAAAGCATGGGGAGAGGAACTGCAGCCAGAATGGGTTCACATCTTTTTTCACACTTTCGATACCATTCTAATGAACTAGTATCTCAAAACTGAGCTGCGACATGGGATGATCGAATGGGATATCCTAAGGAAATTTTCTTGTTGACATTCAACTTTTAAAATAGCTTTGAATGTATTGATGAGGTGCTCCAAGAAATCAAAGCTGCGATCTTTAAAATCCCCAAGGAACTAGTAGCATGGGTTCAACTAGATTCGAATACCCAGCTGCACCTTGCACTGGAATGTTAAAATGTAACTACAGAAGAAGGTAAAGATGACCCTAGAAACATCAATATTCCTGAGTTTGAAGGACAACGCGAGGTCGAGGGACCCAAAGCAGCAATACCTGACATAGCAAAGCCTTTAAAGACTAATCACGTAAATATTAGATTGGACGCGCAGCCAAAGTTTGCTAAGATAGGTGACTATTGGGATGAAGATACAGTTGATAAGGTTGTAGAGCTGCTGCGTGAATATCAAGACTTGTTTCCCACTAATTTTTTTGATCTAAAGGGGATATTAGGGGATTTAGGTGTCATGAAGATTACTTTGAAGCTAGACGCAAAGCCTGTAAAGCAGCACCACTACCAATTGAATCCTAAATATAAGGAAAAGGTGCACAAAGAGTTGGATAAGATGCTAGAAGCTGGATCATTGAATATATGGAGGAACCAGACTGGGTAATTCTTATGGTAGTCCAAGAAAAAAAGAAGTATGATGAAATTTAGATATGCGTAGATTTGAGAAAGTTGAATGATGCATGTGTCCATGACCCATTCCCTACACCATTTATAGATGAAGTGTTGGAGAGTGCTAGAGGGAAGTAAGCATACTTGTTCACTGATGGGTTCTTGGGGTACCATCAGATCAAGGTCGTGCCGGAGAATCAAAGTAAGACCACCTTAGCGATAGAATGGGGTTGTTTTCAATATACGATAAGCCATTTGGGCTGAAGAGTGCCCTTGTAGTCTTTTCCAAAGTGGTAATTGCAACTTTTAAAGAATTTATCCACAAATTTTAGAAGTATACTTCAATGATTGGACTATGTTTGGGTTGGTAAAGTGCCATGTTTCTAGTCTGTGCCTCATGCTGGATACCTGTTGAAGATATCATATTTTCCTTAACTCAAAAAAGTGTATGTTTTGCATACCGTATGGAATATTGCTGGGTCATGTGGTTGGTAAGCAGGTCTTGATGGTAGACCTTGCCAAGATAGTTGTCATTGTTAATTTGGAATCACCAAAAAAACATAAAAAAACTAAGTAACGTTGGGTCATACAGGGTATTATAGGAAGTTTATCAAGGAATACACACAAATAATTACGCCAATGGAGAAGCTGTTGAAGAAGGATGCAACATTCTGTTGGGATGAATATTGTTGGACTAGTTTAGAAATTTTGAAGAAAAAAATGGTCATCGCACCAATTCTGGTGTTCTCGGATTGGAAAAAGGAGTTTCATGTTCATGTGGATGCATCTTGTATTACGCTAGGTGTGGTGATGACCCAACCAGGCGAAGGAGACATTGATTATCCTATAGCATTTGCAAGTAGGAAATTATCAAAAGCAAGGAAGATACTTGAGCACAGAGTGCGAAGGACTAGAAATGGTGTACATGCTATAGAAATTATGGCACTACCTATTAGGCACACACTTCAAAATGTATGCAGACCATTATTCTCTAAAATACCTGGTCAAGGAGCCTGTGTTGGGGGGGTATATTTGCAGATGGTTGTTGCTATTCTAGGAGTATGCTTTTGAGGTGATCGTGAAGCTAGGACTCCTAAATGCTGGCACTGATCACCTATCTAGGATTAAGACTAGTGATGAGCCTACAACTTTGGAAGAATGGTTGTTTTATGGGCAACTCTTTGCTACTTATGTCGTGGATGATCACTTTTCTGATATAATCCAATTTTTGCCTATAGGAATAGCACCAGAAGGATATTCGACACAATAGAAGAAGGAATTGGTGGTCCATGCGGCTAACTTCTCTATGATATTTGGACACTTATACAAAATGGTCTTAGATGAGATACTAGGCATGTATGTCCTCAGCATGAATGATGAAGCATTCTAGTAGAAGAGCATGTAGGAGTAGCGGGAGGACATTATGTCGGCGGAGTGACTGTGAAAAAGATCTTGTGCATAGTAATTTGGTGTCCAATGGTACATAAGGACTCAAAGTTGTATTCTAGGGCGTGTGATGCTTATCAAAGGATGGGGTGACCATCGTGAAGGGATGAGTTACCATTAATTCTACAAATAACCTTGCAGGTGTTCGATAAATGGGTGATTGACTTTGTGGGTTCCATTCTTCCACCAGGGAAAAAGACAAGGGCACGATACATTATTACAACAACTGAATACTTGACATGATGGGAAGAGGCACAATCGGTAAAATACTGTAGTGCAGCTACCACTGCGTAGTTCATCCTTGAGTTTATTTTGTCCATATTCGGCTGCCCTAAGATCTTGATGAGTGATAGGGGCACATACTTCCTAACTAAAGCAATCACTGTAATTCTTGATGAATTCTAGATATAACATTAGAAGAGCACGCCTTATCACCCTCAAGCTAATGGTACAGTATAAGTGTTGGCCCTCAATTTTGGTCATCTTTACCTATCCTAAATCCATTTATTTACCACCATATTCCATCTTATTTCACCTATATGCCTCATTTTAGTTCTGTTTTGCATATTCAGGTAACTAAATTGAGTTTTTCAATTTTTGGAATTTTTTGTTAAAATTGGGTTTTAAGAGTAAATTTGGATTGCATTAAAAATTCCCGTAATAGCTCCTTTGAAGTCATACGTGCAGGACACCTGGGAAATATCTGAGTGCATATTTGAAAAGCATGGGAATGACAGATGAAGAAACACCTGTTGTTTCAATAAAACTGAGCAAAAACAGGCTTAGTCAACGCTGGTCAAACTTGACCTGTCATTTAGGAATCCTTAGTAAAAAGGGGAAAATTTATTATTTTGTGATATTTTTCCTGATTTTGTGAACCAGACTTGATGAGTTCGACCTATATGGATGGATTAGGATTGATAAGGCTATTAGAGTCGTTATAACAAATTTTTTTTATGATTTTCTTAGTTAAACAGAGTTTATGGACCATTCAAAAGGGAGTAGGTATGTAATTTTGTATTAAGATTATTGGAAACTTTTGAGATAATTTGAAGAATCATTTCTACTGTTCTATTTTTTGTTCATGTTGTGGATGCTTTATTAAGTTAGTTGTAGTTGAAGAGTTCTTCAGGTGTAGAAGGCAAGGTTGGAGGGCCCCATACCAAGCTAAGTACACTTTGGTTAAATTTTGTATAAATTAGCATAGTTTTGATTCAGATTTCTTGTTTCAGTTTTATGATTTAGTTACTTAGATGTGTTATGATTTCTGTATGATTTTTGGATGATTTTGGTTTAAAAACTAATTTTTGTACGAAAGGAAAACCAAGGATTTAAGTTAAGTTCTCTTTCTATCAAATTATGAATCACAACTAAAAATCATCCTTTTGCATTTCTTGAATTGTTTCTTGAATTCTACTTTATGATTTGATGCAATGGTAATGTTGTTGGAGTAGAATTTTGAGGAAGGACAATGAGGACCTCCTAAGTTAGGATTCTCTTCTCTTGCTTTCTACACATCATAAACTGTTTCTTTGTAGTTTCTTTAGGGAAGGACAACCAGAACCTCCTAAGTTAGGGGCCTCTTCCTTCGCTTACTACATCTTGAATCAGAGACTTTTTAGTTTCTTTAAACTTAGAACTTATTTGTAATATGCATTTCCTTTAACCTTTGATCCTTGCCTTTCGAAATTGACTTTACCTGAAATCCATATACTTTGGATGTGCTTCCAAGCCTACAAACCCAGATTGACAAGTAAAACACCTGTGTTAGTTTACTTAGTAAATTGACTTGAAAAGAAGCCTTCAAAAAAAAATCTTAGAGAGCACCTTGACCAAGGTTTGCAATGTGAAGCAGAATGACTGGGATGTGCGCATACCAACAGTCCTTTGGGTGTATAGGACCACTTGTAAAAATTTGACTGGACAAACCCATTTCTGACTGGTATATGGGTTGGAGGTTGTAATGCCCCTAGAATACATTGTGTCAAGTGTCCAGATTGCAGTACTGATAGATATGGCTAATCGTGATACTATGGAGGAGCATCTCGAGTAGCTGGTAGAATTGGAAGAAGATTGTTTTCTAACAGGATTTCATCAACAGGTGCAAAAGGATCGCGAAATGGTATGGAATGATCACCATATAAAGTAGCACACCTTTCATGTTAATGATATGGTATTGTTATATGAACCCAAATTTACAAAATTCCCGAGGAAGTTTCAAATGCATTGGCTAGGACCTTATGTCGTCAAAGACATTATAGATGGTGGCACAATTCAACTCATGAAGCTGGACGGGGAATTGTTTCCAGGAAAATTCAATGGCAATCGATTGAAGTTGTACAAGGGTGATCTCACCCTTGCACAATGACTATATGATGGCGAGATAGTATTAGTGCTCCAGGTAGCTGCAAGGAAGTACGAGACTCTAAACTACATTGCCTAAAAGTGGAAAAGTCGAAGCACGAGGGCTAGATGATGGATGGAAGTAAGGCACAAAGGGGATCTACAGCAAAGAAGTTGTGCCACGAGGATGGGTGCCATGCGGCCTAGTTGACAAATGATCATTGAAAACATTGTAGATGATTGGATGGAAAAATTTCCGTTGAAAGGAGAGGGGAAGACACATTTATGTCGCATGTCTTTGGAAATCTGCCACCAAATATGCATTAATGATCGAAATTTGGAGGGAATAGTTGGATTTGAATTCAAAATCATTTATAAATGTGGCATGCTACCCATCATTCAAACACTTTTCTTCTTGAGAATTGATATTGAGTTGCTTCACCTTGTTTTGTGCCAAGAGTTGAACTGCATGTCTAAGCCATATTGGGAGGAGCTCTTTTCACGACCAGGATTGGCTAACGTACCTGATTTTCTCCGAGATTTTTTTTTGGCTAGTATGACTTCAACTCCCCTTGATACAGAAGCAACGCCATCTGTACCTACAGGATTTCCGACTACTCCGCCTAGGTCTCCCCAACCTAAGCATTCTATATCACAACCTTCTACATCCAAGGCAACCGATAAGAAGCGAAAGAAACCTCAATAGGTCTCGTCGTTGCAGTCACTATGAGAAAAACCTATGGAAGTCTGCCAGAAGGGGAAGATGGATCGGTCACAACAACCGATTGTGCTAAGGGATTTGAGTGAAGAAGAATTGTGCAAAGGCATCAAGGAGATTGATTCTGAGGAGGGTGAGACAATGACTCAGCTACTAAAGTATATCCCACTGTGCAAGGCCACATACAAGGTGCCTAAAGACCCCAACAATGCAAAATTCATGGTGACTACTCCACTCTTGCCAAAGAAGGTGGTGTTTGAGGGTGCGTTATTGGCCCGCATACTAGCCTTAAAAATAGAGGACTGGCAATTAGGGGATCACGAGAAGTTCCCTCAGTTGGTGTTGAAAAAATACATGTCTAAGGTATATTATGAGGCATCAGACGTTACGTGGTTGTAGCCAATGAAGTGGGTCACTAGTGTTAGGGCCACAGGGCTCTTGAATATGCTCTGGGTTCCGCATTTTAGTCGCACCAATATAAATACCATTTGTGTATGACAATTTCTCACATTAGTGCATGATGGGTGTCTTTGGTTGGGAGAACCCATCCCAATTATTGACATGTTGATCCATCAGATCACCTTGCTGCCATATCAAGGCATGGATTTGATAGAAGCATTTGATGGAAAGGCATAGGAGAAGAAACTCATAGACCATATGAAGAGAAACTTTGGGCTGATCAAGAAGTCGCGTGGATATTTTATCTACTCTATCACGAATCCTGTCGTGCATTTTTCCACGCAGATATTGGCTTGAAAAATCATGCATAAGTGCCACACAGAAGAAGTTCTGACACCAGTCATCTCTTTGGTTGCGTAGTGCACCAAGGGAGTCTAGTATAGCTGGGCTCAGTACTTGTGCAATGAAATTTTGGAGAACTGTTGGGAGGCCCAGGAGGAGGACAAGGTGTTTCATTATGCATGATTACTGTTACTGATTTCTTTGTTGGCATGGCGGATGCTCAAGGATAGTCAATTTTCTCAACATGAGACAAATCTTCCGGAGGAAGCAAAGTTCACTTCGCTCTGGGCTACCAAGGACCCTATACGAGTCATGGAGGCAAAAATATTTTGGGTCCTATTTGAGATGGATCTGCGGACGATGATTACCCAGAAGTTGAGGCTATCACCCACACTATACGCCCAGTACAAACCCCTCACTAATTTCAAAGTGAACTTCCACAACTTGCATGCTCGCACAAGGAGGGATCCTAAGAAGACATGGTACAAGCTACCTTACTTGGTGGCTGAGGAAGATGTAGCAGAGATTATGGCCAAATGGCCACCTGAACGACTAACCCCATTAGATGTATGCGCAGGTACAAGCAAGGTTGTGGAGGATACCATCGTGTAGACAATAGAAGCAGAGAAACATAAGGAAGCCCAGAAGGTTTCTGCCCATGAGCAAGTTGCGCAACGGAAAGAGGCTACTACTACAGAAAATGAAGTGACAGAAAAGGAAAAAGTAGCCGACACAATGACAACATCATAGACCACCATCGACATTGAAGAGCTCGATACACAGCGAACACCAGACCACGAGGAAACGTAAGGGGAAGAAGGAGGGGACATAGAGCAAGGAACCCCCTTTGTGGTAAAAAAGCAATAGAATTAGACATCCACAGGGCCGTGGAAGAAACAGAATTTCGACCGCTTAGCTGGGATGACCCCCTTAATCCTAACTGATGGGGACTTAGATGAAATCAGTGATGTGGTTTGTGACACAACCTCATAAATTTGGGGCCACTTCAAGGAACAGTACCAACAAGAATTGGGAAAGGTTCAATAGGACTTGTGTGAGTTGCAGGTCCAAAAATTTCAAGTATATGTGAGCATGGGACAAGCAAGCGGGGTGCAAGTGAGCCTACATCAAGTAAGCACATCATTTCTGGATATAGAAAATACCTTGGATATTTGTATAGTTGAGCTGCCAGAGGGAGCCATGCATGTTGAGACAAAACAAGCAATAACCCAACTACTATAGATTAAGAATCTAGGGTTAAACCTTGTGACACTCCCTATCCAAAGCATGCATGAGCTTCACTATGGGGTCTTCGATGAGTTGTGGATTAGGGAGCAGTGCGCGTTGTTGGTTATTAGTGAAGTAAAAATAAAAAACAACATATATTTGTAGAAAAGGTGCAGCCACTCAAGGAGAAGGAGGAAATCACGTGCGCTGTCAGCAATTAGAAGTAGCCATTACACAGTTTTATAATGAGTTGCCAGAGCTCAACATTTTGGCTGAAGTTGCTTCCATGAAGAAGATACAAAATATGGCTGCGACAGTAAAAGAGTCAACGGACCAAATTGACTGAGTCTAGTTTGAATTATAGTTACATATATTTGATCTGTAATTGAAGCTGCAGCCTACGACTCTTCTAGAGGTCCGGGAGCAGTGTAGATTTGCTATCAAAGAGGGCATGACCAATTTAGAAAATGTAATCAAGGGATGCACCGAGCTATTTGAGCAAGCCATGAAGTTATCGGATTCACTATAGGAGGACCCGAATTCACAGAATATTGGCACAAATATCAGGGAAAATCATATGTACTTTGACGAGATTTGATCGACTACGCGAACACTAGCGCCAATACAACGGTTCACGAGGCTGCAAGAAGGAAAGCTATTGCAAGATGGTATTGATGAGCTGTGCCACAAGGAAGAAATTATTGCTGCCTAAACGAAGCCATGGATAGATGAGGCCAGGAAATAGACTCTCTCAGTCACGAGTAAACTTAAGGGCATGTAGTAGACTTAGAGGACCACGGGCCTCATGGTGGATGACCCAAATACTGAAAACTGGCTGAGGAGGTACAACAAGTTGCTATGCAGGGAACAACTTATCTATAGGTTTTGAGGTTGGATTTCCATGAACTCCAAGTGAAGATAAAAGCCCCAGCTGAGTGACTCAAGGAAAATTCATGACATTGTGTTGGGGGCCTATTGGGATAGGGTCCCCTGGGGTCAAGTTTTGGTACTTATTTTTTGTAGAAATGTAAATTCTTCGTGATTTAAGGAAGCAGAGTGCAAAGATAATAAGAGTTAAAGGGGATTTAGTCCCTTAGGTTGTTAGGAGATAAAATTTTTTGGGACCTTCCCATGGTCCGCAGACCATGGTATTATAATAGCAAAGAATATATATAGAAGGGTCATATTGAGTCTAGAAGATAAGTCATAACTAGGATATAATTGTTTTGGGCAGGTATGCTAAGGCAAGAAAGTTTGTTTCCTATACTTAGGCCAAGGGGAAGGCTCCTACAACTGAGTGTGCAGAGACATTGGTAAGTCTGCAGGTTGAGTGTGTGGGCCCCTGTAGCTGAGTGTGCAGGGAAAAAGAGTTTGTACTTGAAAAAATACATCTAATAAAGACAATTTTGATCCATTGATTGTGCATCTGTGTGTCTATTTTTACCTCTCTATTTTTCTGTATTTTCACTCTGTATTGCAAATTATATGAATGAATGCTTATTTTATGCATGAAAGTGGTAGGTCATTAGTATTTGTTGATATTACGAATATTTAATGACCTTCAAGAAGATATAGATGATGTTTAGGTGAATTACTGTAATTTACTGTTTCAGAAGGATTAGGGTTCACAGAGACAAAGCTAATCCCTAGAAGCCACAGTAACCCATCACATCGAACTCTGGATGTAAAAACTTAGATTTTCCATCCCCCAATATTGCTTCGGGTGAGACTACAGACTACGCTACGTGGGTTGTTTCCAAAAGGGCCAACAGTTTAGGGTTTTGTTGGTTGGCGCAACTAAATTTGAACCTGTGTTAGGGCCCATCAATCCGACACTCTTCTTCCTCTTTGTTTGGTGACAGTCTCAAAGTTAGTAACCAGGTGAATAAGAAGAAGAAGAAAAAGATGATTAAGAAGAAGAAAATCAAGTAAAGGGGCAACCAAGAATCCATTGCTATCAATGCAAATGATGTCTAAAGCTCTCCAACAAACCCCCTAAAGTCAAATTTCCTTGAAAGCTTTTCAAGGTTAACCACCTTATTATAGATTGCTATAATATTCCATAAGTATTAGAAGTGTGGTCCACAAACCCTTGTCATCACCCTTTGTCATCAGCCTCTATAGATCATGATGATGATGAACCATCAACTTGTGATAGTAAGGTCCATGGGAAGAAGGGGAAAGTCAAGTTTCCCTATAGGTTATGTGAGGGGAATCATCTTATTCATCTTTGTTGTTATATGGATGAAGCCTCAAAAGTGTTGGAAAAACTTACAACTTCTCAGCCATGACTTCCATTCAATTACCAAAAGATTTCTCCCAATCCTCCACTAATTGATGAAGTGAATGATCAAACTCCATCTTCAGTCAATCCCACCTTCTCTGAACATGGCTCATGTGAGTCGTTTTTTGACCAATAATTGGGTGAGAAAGTGGATAAATCAACTTTGTCTTGAGTCTATCCCACTCTATCTGAATGTGAATTTCCTAAGTTCATTCTCAACCAGCTAAAAATTGGTGGAGAGACTAAAGAACACGAGATTTCCATGACCCAGAAATGGTTTGGGCAGATTGTACCCAGTTTGGGAGATATAAAATAATTAATATTTTTAATGGATTTTCTAAGTCTAAACTTAGGAAAAATAAAATATTAATGGGTATTAAAATAAAACTAGGTTAGAAGGTTACAAAAGTCATGGATCAAACCAAATCTAATCTTAGTCGTTGATTAGAGATGTAATTTCGGTCGTTGAGGGACCAACAAGAAAAGTATAAGAAGAGGCTTGAGGGTCAGTTGGAGAATACACTAGAGTGATCAGTCATTTGATTTACTAGAGAGGGGTTGCTAAGTAAATTCGAATCAGTGATAAGCAGTGAGGGGCAGTGAGTACTAGACAAAGATGCAGAGAGGTAGATGCAGAAGCTAGATCAGGCCACACAGAGCCTAGCAGAGATATCGCAGGGGCCAGAGGGCGTGTGTCATCCACGCAGAGGGAAGAAAGAGTGATGTAGAGGGTCCCAGGGGATGCACAGTGCCTCAGAGGGTTTTGAGGCTGACACAGAGGCCAAGAGGGATGATGCAGTGCTTCAGTGTTGCTGGAGAGGGTTTCGTGGGGTAGGTTTTCTAAATACCTGCTTCTGAATAGAGAGGTAATACTGCCGGTTGTTTTTCTCTATCGGGTGAGATAGTTTGGCACCCAATTGTACTCGAGGATATACTGCATAATAATAAACCCTCAGAATTGCTGCATCATTTTTCTCGCATTGGGTTTTCTGGGGACAAGTTGTCCAAAATTAACGATGTCACTTGTGTGTTTGTTTTCTTTCAATTTTTGATCTGTAGATGGTTGAGACTGTATTGTGTTTATTTTGTTATTTGTATGTTTTAAGTAACTTGTTCGTAATTAACAAGTAGAAGAAATAAACTAGAAGAATACAGATTAAATTTCTAATGGATAGACCTAGAAATTTCAACATGGTATTAGAGTGCGGTTGCAGATCACAGGAGAGTTGAAGGCATCAACTGAAGTAGAGAATTTGCAACAGAATTAGTTATCTCAAGTGACAGAAGCTAATCCTTGCAGAAAGCGACAGAAGAAGGGTTGATGCAGAGGAACTGCGTCATCAATTTGGGCCAGTGAGAGGCTAGCGCAGAGGCAGAAAGAGGCTCATGTAGAGCCACAGAGAGACTAGGAGGGTTGAAGCAGTTGACTGAGGGGGAATTTTTTCTAGTGTCGGGATTGCGTAGAGCCTAGAGGCTTAGTCCTTTAGTTCTTGGGGTATAGGAAGCTGTGGGCCGTTTGCAGGAGTGAAGCTCGTGGGGTACCATGGGTAGAACAATACCTAATAGGGAAAAACCAAGGTAGAGGGAGTCGCTACCGAGGGATATTTCTAACCAACGAATTTGGATTAGTGTTGTAGGTGCACAGAAGATCAGAGAGGTGCGACTTGATGATTGGCAGAAGGATTTCCAGGAGGGGAATCGAGACTCAGAGGGAGTCTAGAGAGGATTTCCAGATGGAAGTAGAGAGACTGAGGGGAGTCGATAATAAGAGCAAGAGATGGTCATGAACGGACTGAGGGATCATGACAAGTTGGACAAAGCATCCAACTTTGTCATTTGGAAGGCCAGGATCCTATATGTTCTGTGTGCCATGAGTGCTCATGTACCTCTAGAGAAGAGGTAGAGAGACATTGAGTTGTAGTCAGGAGGGCTACCAGTGATGAGGGGCGGGATCCTTAAGGTATCCAACCTCTTGGATTATACCTTGCTATGGGAAACCCGAAGAGGGAGTAGCACGACTAGCGGAAGTCAATAGAAATGGATGCAGATGAAATGGAAAAGACTGCTACAATGCGTGAGTACCCTAGAAACGTGAGGCTAGTAGGCTGTATTAGTGTGAGAGGCACAAAGAGTGTTGCAATAATGCAAGATGGCATTGAGATGTTTGCAGTGGTGCAAGATGCAGGGAGTTGTTTCAACAACACAGAGCCCGTAGAGGGAGCACTTGATAGCGGTAGAGGGAGATTCAACATCAGGATGTTTGTAGCCTAATAGGGATGTCAATAATTGGGTGGATCAGTTACTTACTTCTCAATAAATGAGTTGTAGTGTAGTAGCATTTGGCAATAGCACGATGCAACATGATGAGAGGGGGTTGCAGTGGAGATGCAGTGTTGGGAGAAAGGACCAGCAACATCATGGATGCAGAGGGAGCTTCCGTACGGATGTAGGAGTGGTAGTGGCAGGGCCATGGGAAGTAGTATAGGATGTAGTAGTGCAGAGGATGTTGGGCATGGAGGCCTAACATCATCATAGGTACCAATGCCATATAATCATAGTAATGTTCAATGAGGAGTATTAATACAACACAGTCGTCACTAAGAGGGAGTGTTAATTTGGGGTAACATCAGATGTGCTCTAGCCATGAAAATTTGTGGAGAGGCTAAAGCACACAAGATCTCCAATACCGAGAAATGGTTTGGACATATTGTACCTAGTTTGGGAGATATTAAATAAATTAATATTTTTAATGGAGTTCCTAATTCTAAACGTAGGAAAAATAAAATATTAATGGGAATTAATATAAAAATAGCTTAGAAGGTTCCAAAAGTCATGGATCAAGTCAAATCTAATCTTAGACATTGATTAGAGATGTAATCTTGGTCATTGAAGGACCAACAAGAAAAGTATAAGAAGAGGCTTGAGGGTCAGTTGGAGAATACACCAGAGTGGTTAATAATTTGATTTAATAGAGCAAGGTTGCTAAGTAAATTCAAATCAGTGATCAGTAGTGAGGGGCAGTGAGTACTGGACAGAGAGGCAGAGATAGTGCCGAGAGACCAGAAAAAGGTAGAGAGGCAGACACAGAAGATAGAGCAGGGCACACAGAGCCTAACAGAGTCATCGCAGAGGCTAGAGGGCCTACGTCATCCATGCAAAGGGTAGTAGGAGTGACACAAAGGGTCCTAGATGCTGCACAGTTCCTTAGAGGGCTGACACAGGGGCCAGGAGGGCTGATGCTATGCTTCAGTGTTGCTAGAGAGGGTTTCATAGGGAATGTTTTCTGAGTACCTACTTCTGAATAGAGAGATATTACTACTAGTTGTTTTTCTCTGTCAGGTGAGCCATTTTGGCACCCAGTTGTACTCAAGGATATACTGCATAATAATAAACCCTTAGAATTGCTGCACTAGTTTTCCTGCATTAGGTTTTTCTGGGGATGAGTTGTCCAAAAATAATGGTGTCACTTGTGTGTTTGTTTTCTTTCAGCTGTTGATCTGTAGACGCTTGAGACTATATTTTGTTTATTTCATTATTTATATGTTTTAAATAACTTTTTCATAATTAACAAGTAGAAGAAATAAACTAGAAGAATACAAATAAATTTCTAACGCATAGACTTAGAAATTTCAACAGTCGTTAGCCTCTAGAGATCATGTTGATGATGAACTATCAACTTGTGATAGTAAGGTTCATGGGAAGAAGGAGAAATTCAAGTTTCCCTATAGGTTATGTGAGGGGAATTATCTTATTCATCTTTGTCGTTATATGGATGAAGCCTCAAAAGTGTTGGAAAACCTTACAACTTCTCAGCCATTACTTCTAGTTGGTTGCCAAAAGATTTCTCCCAATCCTCCACTAATTGATGAAGTGAATGATCAAGCTCCACCTTCAGTCAGTCCCACCTTCTTTGAACATGGCTCCTGTGAGTCGTTGTTTGACCAATCATTGGGTGAGAAAGTCCATAACTCAACTTCGTCATTAGTCAATCCCACTCTATTTGAATGTGAATCTCCTAAGTTAATTCCTAACCAACCATTGGTTGAGAAAGTGGTTGACCCGATTCCACCTTTAGTTGATTGTACATCTCCCATTTAAGAGTGATTCTAGTACCACTTAGATTCTTCTAGTTTCTTCAAATTGTACTGAATAAGGGGAAATTTATCCCATTCCTATAGTCCCCCCTCTGAGTAATCTAGTTGTTTCCTTTGATTGGAATCATTTGACAGGACCTCATCTCCATTCTTGCCTACCCTTCCAAATCATAGTGGAGGTTTGTAATAGGAAAATACCTCACAATGTTGTTGATGAGGGAGATTTTTCTAGCATTATATCCTCGATTGCTTGGAAAGCTTTGTCTTCCCCTCCACTTGTGTCTTCCACTTTAAGTCTATTTTCTTTTAACAGAAGAACCAATCAAATCTTATGGATATTTCCTTAGTTTCCTATTACCTTGGGAGGAAAAACTCTATGTATTAATGTTATGGTCATCATGGGCCCCTTGGAATTCAATTTTCTCTTGGGACGAGACTGTGTTTTTTCTACGAACATTGTTGTGTCCACTCTCTTTCGAGTGATATGTGTCCCACATGATGGGAGGATTGCGACTTTCAATCAATTTTCTTTTTTTTATTCCTGATTTGATTTCCAATCATCCTACTTCCCTAAACGTTCCAAATATGCAAGTGGTATCTCCCCACCCACATGTTGATTATGTGGCAACCTATCCCATGTCCTTACCTATTTTTAAAGATGAGCCTCTCATTGTTTGATCAACTTCTTTTGACCTAGATCTAGTAGGAGATATGGTGAGTCATTTACTGGGGGCATTAGAGACTAATATTTATTTTGGATCCCTTGATATGTATCCTTTCTAGAGCATTGTTCTCTCATCTGATGAGAACCTATTGGAAAGTATGGTCTCTTACAGGCCCTGATCAAAGAATAAGGAACAATAGAAAAGTTCCTTTTCTTATGTCAATATTATTAAAAAATGAAACAAGGTCACAGAGAAAAGTTCCTTTTCTTGTGTCAAGCTCATTAAAAAATGAAACAAGGTTCCCATGAGCATAGTTGTTTACCTGTGTCAAGATCATTAAAAAATGAAAAAAAATCCCCCTTCAAGTTGAGTCTTTAACTTAATCTCATGAATAAGCCTTTATTCCATCCACCTATTAGTAGCCAGTGGTCTACTTAGTGAATGAAATGAAGTTTCGGGGGCATGTGCCTTGAATCACATTTTTATGTTGAGGACATGAAGACCCCTCTCAAGCGTAGTTTTTCCTTTGTTTCAAACTTGTGTAAGAATGAAACCCCTCTCAAGCATAGTTTTTCCTTTGTTTCAAGATTGTATAAAAATGAAACCTATTCTAGTGATTGCCACTTTTATTAGCTTGTTTTTGTAAGATGATCCTTGTTTTTTCATTCCATAGTCACCATCTTCTTGTCCGATCATTCACTCTCACTTGTTTGTTTTACCCTTTCCTAAGGAACCACTACGATGAGTGGTATTATTAGCCAACCTCTTGACCTCTACATGTTTTAAGAAGTTCCACCATGATCAAAACAAGTTGCTATCCTTTATACCACTCATTCCTCCACGAGGAGTCCTATTTTAGCTCTTTTAAGACTCCCTAAACATGAAATATTACCGAGCACTTGTATTTTCAAAGTCATTAAAGTAAATGAAAATATGTTTTCCCAGTATAAGTTTAACCCTTTTTCGGACCGGGATAGACTATTTACGAAAAAGGAATACTTTAGTCGGCCATGACTAAAATGTTCTCCTAAGTATAATTTTCTGTCGTTTTAGACTCAAAAGACTAAATTCATGAAAAGGAACCTTTGGAGTTTTTTTTCTCTTATTTTTCAAACTCTCTAAACATTAAAAATAAGTTGACTTACACCTTCATTGGACTCATAAAAACACCAAACAATGTAGGACTTGTCAAGTATGATGAGACTGAACCACTCCTTCTCAGGGTTCATTAAAAATACTAAGAAGGATTCATTTGAAGGATGAATTTATAGATTAAGCATATGTTATCCTCCTCAAGCTTGTAAAAAAAAATAGTTGCTGACCATAATTGGTTGGGGAAATTGGGAAAACAAGATACTTAACCTATTAATGGCAGTGAGTCACTCTTGGACATGCCACTCTTTCACTTCATCTCCATGAATCTTGGGTTGAGAAATCTACTTGCCTCTTTCATTAATCACACCATATAAAAAGCCTCCATAATCAATTTTGGGTCAATGATGCCAACTCCATATAGTGTTGCCGATATGTTCAAGAGAAGTCCTCTAGTTGACATCTGCTACAATGCTCTAAAGAATTTTTTCATGTTTTTCATTCCAAAACCAAATCTACATCAACATACTTCTATCTCAAATCTTCATACCCATTTGTGTCATTGATGGGGGACACATTAAGGCCCTCTTGCGATGGGTCACTTCCTATCGAAATCAACTCATTATCTAGGAAATTGAATTAGAAAATCCCTTTGATACCTTGGAGCTTCCATACATTGATGGAAACTTTCCTCTCTCTTGGTAATGAGTCTTCATCATTGGCCTTCGACAAAAAAATTCTGTGTGGTGTTCAACTTAAAATCATTCATTCACACCACATAGATTGTACTATAATACCTTGAGATGAATTCTCATTATTGGTGGGTTCTCCCACATATGTTAATGGGTTACATTATTGGTTAATAATCAGATGGTGTCTACCATGTTTGACTCCAAATCATTTGTTCACATGGTTAGACTCGTACTATCAAGTGATGAGGTAGAAGACCCTAAATCTGGTTCCATCCATCTAGGCTGTGATTCAGGATTAATATAATATTACAAAGTATGACGACTATGATCATCCAAATAGTCATCTAAGCATGAGTCTAGTTTTTGTCTTTAGTGGACAAGAATTATTGATCATTGCACATGTAATATTGGCTTATATGTTGAGCATGGGTATGCTTCCCTCAACAATGATATCATGATGATAATATGTATTGTAGTATATGATGATCTCAACCAATTTATTCTTGATCCAGACTTGTCACAAGGCAAATAAATTCACTCCTCAGCCATTGCTTATGACTTTGTAGTTTAGGGGGAAATTTGTTACATGTGATTTTGTCACATTAGCACCAAAGGCCTAAAAATCAGATCATTCAATATCATTGAACACTTTTTCATAATCCCTTTACAAAGCCCTAAGCATCATTTCTCCAAAAAGAATGAGTTTCTAGGTCTATATGCTTAAAAACCATGTTTTTAGGCCAATCACACCCTGTATTCGTATCCACCTATGTTGGGTGCAAGTTGCATACCTGAACACCAATGCTGATCAACGTAGGTTGGTCCATTCTGCAGGTGTGTTGATTCTAAAATTTCAGGAAAATAAAAAAATACTTTCGAACATTCTCCTTCCAAAATATTCTAAGGTGGTTTTAACCATTTACCATGGATAAAGATCTCAAATTCATATCTTATCCTATCTTGAATACCTTATCTCTTATCCCTTGAGCTTATCCTCCCTCATAAGTGGATCTCAAGCCTAGATTGGTAAATCCTAAACTACCATGTTCACCCTATAAATTTATTGCCTCCCATAGAGTCTGGGTTGGCTTTTGGAGATTGCTAGTGCCATCATGCTACTGCCTTAATCTTAAGGAATCCATCCATTTATGCATTAGGGTTGAGTGTGAAGGTTTTCTTTGTGGCAAGGAAGAAAAAGATAATTTGGGAAGACATATACAAAGTTAGCTTCTATATATGGCTGTAACTCTCGCCTTTATTTGTTAATACAAAAAGCACTCCGTTTTCCTATACTTGTGTCATCTTGCTGCTTATGTATTTCAATGCTATGTTGACTCATTAATAGAGATATAGTTGTGGATATTGTATTTCCTTTGCCTGTTTTAGTCATTGTTGCAGGTTCCATTTATAATGCATGGAGCTGTGATTGGAACTTACAAGCAAGGAGGAGAAGAAGGATTACTACATATTCCAAGTAGTTCTCTTTTATATATTCTAATATATCTAAGGAGAACATAGATATTTTTGTCCTTTGTTGTTCTAGATCACAACACTAGATCCAAGGAATTCAATTTTGTCCACAAGAGTGAATTTTCTGTATAAAAACTTGTACAAGCCATAATTTGGCAATGATGACATGGAACATCTTGATGATGTGGCATTGCAATATGATCTCCTTACTTCTTTGACTTTGACCTATTCATCGTATATCCTTGCTTTTTCTTCACTTTCAGCCTCTAAAGGGTATAGGTGAATGTTGAAACTTTCCACATTAGCTTCTTTGTCTCAATCCAAGGTTCCTTTGTGTTCTTCATGATGGTTCTTCCTTTTCTCCTTCTTTAGAAGTACTCTCTTGTAGTCTCTCCTTGATGGAAGATGGTGACCACTCATGGAAAGCTAACATTAGTTAAAAAACCACCTATTCTATCTCTTCTTACTCATGCAAGATGTTGATTGAGATGAGACAAAATGCAAGGGTTTTGAGAGAACAAGCCTAGGAATTGCGCAATTGAGGGTTGTAAGGAATGAAGGATGCCTCACTACTAACTAGAATTACACAATATGCAATACAATAGGGCATGAAAAGTCTTCTTACATAGTGAGGGAGTCCAAGGGGCAATGTACTAAGCTTGTTGACATATGGTGTATAGTGAGGAGTGTCCAAGAATGAAGAGGCAAGGATTCTGTAGTTGGGAGTCACAAATACTAAGGGGAGGCCTCACTATCCACTAAAACTATGTAATGCATAGTAGAGAGCAAGATAAGATAAAGTATTACACAATGAGAGTTTCAGTCAACAAGACTAGTCACTATAACTACGCAATGCAAAGTGATTGAGAGATAGGCTCAGTGAATTGCATAGTTGAGGAATTAAATGAAGCATAGATGATCCCTTGCTCACCAGAATTATACAATGCATAGTAGGAGGTCACCTAATTAAGGGAACTGTGTAGTTGGGCAAGTTAGAGAGACAAGGAGGCAAGGTTAATCACTCAAACTGCACAATGCACAGGGAATGAGGGGAAGGCTTAGGAAAATCCATAGTTGGGAAATTTATTGGCACAAAGAGGCTTGACTGCCCACTGCAACTGCACAATGCATAATTCAAGGCAAGAGAGAACAATAATTGTGCAGTTAACAAGGTCAGCAAGCTAAATTGATGACTTAGGTTTCAAGGTTTCTCAATGTGTTGATGGAGGGGAAATGTCCTTTAGGACTGCATAATGTGAAATTTCAAGAGATAGGAGATGATTCAATGTGGCCTGGGAATGTGAAATGCATAGAGAGAAATATTGACCAAAGGTTGAGCAAGTTACAAAGACAATGAAAGCTCCAAAATGGCTAAGTGTGGAATAAATAAGACAAGAGAGAAGAAGATGTGAAATCAAATACTGAAATGGTGATCTCACACACAGATAGAAAAAACACACATTGAGAGGATAACCAGAATCAAAATCCATATGAATACCTTGAAACGACAACAAAGCGACACCTATTTCTATGTGTGACAATTGAAACATCACACTGCGGCACTTAGAATACAAGTTATGACAGAAGTGTTGACTACAAAAAAAAAATGTGATAAGCTATGGGAGTGTGTATAACACATATTCTTATGATATATATGATCAACTAATGTAGAATAATACACTAGTGAAGCCTCTAGTGGTGTGCTAAACTGCACCACATCCAAGAGTGAAAATAATCAAAAGTGACATCTACAATAGTAAGAAAACATGAAAATGACACTTGAGAAAACTAAAGAAAGTGAAAGTGACAAATGCTAGAGTGAAGAAAATTTGAAAATGACACTTGTTAAAGTGAAAGAAAGAAAAAATGATTGTCACGGAAGTAAAAGTGACACTTGCAAAAAAAAGGTGTGCGAAAGCAACAATTGAGAAAAATCACTGGAATAGTAGTTTAATTGCAAACCAAAGTGAGATGGAGACTGTCAATGGAGAGTGAACATTGAATGCAAACATAGGCTTCATAGTGCACTGTCCTTGCAGACTACATAGTCAATTTCAATAGTGATTGTGAAAGCCATACTTTCAAGAGCTGTGCAATACCTATCTAATCTTGCATAGAAAGAAGTGTATTTACGAATTCATCACAAACTGAGCATGTATGAGAGAGTAACTTTAACACTTAAAATATGAGAAGAAGAATTGAATTTTTTTCAAAACACTAACCAGCCATGAAGTGACTATGATTCACATGGAACAATAGATCGTAAGATCCTCAGTATGCTCAAAAATTCTAGTGCAGGAAAATTTTTAGAGGTTATTTTTCCAAGCGACAACACAAATATAAGTTTGTGGCCATTTATGCACCTCATTAGGTCTATGCTTCTATCAACCCTTTATACACCTTTCTCTAGCTAACATTTCCTAACATTGTGTATCCTCTTGTTTTCTCTGGCCCCCCCGTACATGTTTCTTATCTTAGCAAGCTCTCTTGGTTGATTTGATCAAGGTATAGAAGCCCCTCTTAAGTTTTTGAATGTTGTGGGTCAATGGGATTTATCTGTAGTGGTTATATTTTCAAGGTTAGATTCCAAGAAGGAATTTTCATTAATTTTGGAGAAAACCCTCGACTTCACCCAGTTTAAATCTTAAGTGATTGAGGGTCCATTGCTTACAGATGCTAAGTATCTGCAAAAGAATTATGGGTCCGGTTTCTAGAGACAGGTCTGATTTCTTGTGTGGGGCTTCTTTTTGTTTCTCCTGGTTAGACCTTCATTGGTAGGTGGATACTCTAATGTGCTCTAGATCTCCAAGATATGGGAGAATTTTTTTAACTTGATATGGAGGTGGAGGCATAAAAAGCCTATGAGGACTCTTGGTTTTTATAGTGGTGGCACTCGAGGAATTCTCAGGAAGACGAAACTTGGAAATTTTAGCTCATTCTCAATTGTTTTTAAAGGATATTGAAGGGTGATCAATCTATTTATGGGTAATTGGTTATGATTCTATTCTATCCTTTAAATATATTCTAGAATATTGTTTGGGGATCCTTTCCTCTTAACAGTGCCATAAATATGATAAGAAATCACTAAATGACTCTCCTGGTTGTTAGAATATGTTTCAAGATTATATAATCTATTTAGTGATACATATGCGATAAGGAGTTGTAGGGTCCATGGCACCATCTACTTCCAAACTGGTTTCTTTCAAGGATGCAACTAGATCCAATGCTCCATCTTCATCTAATCATCCTCTATTTATGCCTAGCCTATATATTTTTGAGAAGATGGACAAAATTATAACCTTAAAGGTCAAGCATTTAGAGGTAAATGAGTTAGTTTTATTCCCTAAATAGAGTGACTTGTAGGTGTGATGATTTTTGGCCTTGGTTGAATAATTTACAACAATGTAATCGTTCTAATTGAACCAAGAATTTTTTATATTTGTCATGTTCTAAAGGGTATTTTTTAGTTTTCCACACCTTTATTGATTATAAAAAATATTAGATTCTTCCTCACAGTATGATTGATGAGATGTTTAGAGTGCACGAGTTAAATCCTTGTGAAGTTTTCTTTTCACAAAATGACAACTCACAATGTAGGTAGAGTTCAAAGAATCTAGGACTTTATTTCGTCACATATTGATTATAGTGAAACCAAAGGCACTGTACCATACTTCCATTGCAAACAAAGGAGGGATTCAAGCTATTATTGAGTCCATCCATAGAACATGGTGCATTAGGAGATAATTTATGGCCTGATTTTGCAATTTTTTTTTTTGGAAAATTTTTAAATGAGATGGACCAACGCTGTAAGGCCTAATGCTAGAGGTTTTGGGAGTGTGGAATATATATATATCTATATCTATATATATATATATATATATATATATATATATATATATATATATTTCAAGAACTCACCACCTATATTTTCCTATTCTGGAAAGTTCATGTCCTTTAATTAGGAAACTTTTGTGTATTACTGAATGTGAATGCTTCATTAAAGGATGCTAAAGTCTATTAGTTAATTTTTACTTAGAAAAACTTATGTTTCCAACCTTTAAACAACCAAACAACTAGATCTAGAGAGAGAGAAATCCATGATAGATTGAGTAAACAAAGGAGTTCAAAATTATGGTAATAGTCCAGTTTTAAAGTTTCTAAAATATTCCTAATGGTATACCTCATTCGTTCCATGTCTACAAAATAATATGCACTATGGTTATTTCTCAAACATAATCTTTCTATCTTCTTTGAAGCAATGTAGCAAATCACAACTAGTTCAATTCACCATTCAAATGGCCAACATTATGGAAATAATTTTTTTCATAGTATGATTGAAGTCTTACAAAAATTATGATATAAGAGGGCTCAATCCATATAGCCCTAAAATCATCCATTAAATAAAGTATTATAAAGGAAAAAAACAATTGAAGAAGAAAAAACCAAAAAGGAATAAGTTTGATCATTTTTATTAGTTGTGAATAATACACATCTAGATGATTTTGAAAAGAAGCCCCAAAATTGTGGTTTCAAATTGCAGCCAAAAGAACTAATTCTTTGCGAGTGCCATTTTCTACCATTGAGACCAAGTCTTTTAGTCACTTTACTTTCACTTATTTCATCTGAAGGTCATTCATACTTAGCAAAACCAATAGCCTTTTTAATACTTGAATTCTCCTCTTCTTCTTGATGTGCTAAGGAAACTATTTTTTCTCATTATTTTACCATTTTCTAAGTCTGAGTAGTGTGGAGACAATTAACTCCAGTAAAACCACCTTTCAATGCTGCCAAAATTTCAATTTTATAGCCTTCGAAAAACAATTGACATTCTCTCCATCATAAGGGGCCTTGTATCCCTTGGATTGCATTCAACATTCATCCATAATAATGATCATAATTGAAGATTTATTAAAGTTATTAAATACTCTAATACTGTATGCTATTAGAAACATTGTCAAACTTGGTAAAGACACTCTCGCCAATGTTCAAATATGTTTACAATATGCACAAGACAAGATCAAGTTTTTTCACCTTAAATCTAAGCTGCAATGAGATGAACTATAACAGAAGAGTCATCATTCTAAATTGGTTTTTGTTTAGAAAAATTCTCAATTTGAGATTGATTCCCATTTGTAGCCAACAAATAATCAGATTAGTGTCACCACTTTAGGAGTAGATTCACATGACGGTGCAGAGGTTTTGCTTGCACTTCCCAATTCCATCACCAAACCTTGGGAAGAAGTAATTAACAACAAGTAGATAATTGGTCTTGGATATGAAAAGGATGTAACCTTTAACATTATAGACTACTCTAGGCCAATTCATTTTTAGATTGTTGGGTTTCTCCAAGGAAACTCATCTTCACCTACTCCATTTCCACACATTTCCACATGAGATTTAGAGACGCCAACATTATGACCGAGTTGGACACATGAAAGTTAAATGTCTTGATCTTCGCCTTTGTGAGCATTGTGGAAAACATGATCATTGTTTAGATGGATGTTCCAAACACAATACTCTTACAAGAGAAAATATTCAGCTTGGATGGATCACTTCTTAGAAATGGTCTTTAATAGCCAAGAAGATATATCGCTCATACCATAGAGTTCATTCTCAAGTGTTGACACATCTTGCAGTGGGGAGATATTCATATTATCACATTGTATCTAATGGGGGGAAATTGATATTCAACTACTAGATTCAAAGTCATATCAGACAAACTTGAGTCAAAACCTGAACTAAAGCCTGCCTCTAGATCTTAGAGCCAGAGTTAGCCAAAGCCAAATCTAGAGTGAAAGTTGTATCCAGAGATAGAATCATGTTCCATGAGCATGATTTGGTTGGTGGTAAACCTTAAACCACCATCAATAGGAGACTTTGGCTTCTATTACCCATTTCATTAGTTTGTTGTCATCTTTAAACCATCAACAAGGAGCACTTCCATTTTGGAGAAGACTTAAACTTATAACCAGATTTAAAATTGTTCCAAAACTGCTCTGGGCCAAGTTCCACAGTTGGTGGATAGCCTTGAACCACCATTGGTAGAAGGATTTGGATTTTACTCCCTAATTTATTTATGGTTTTCCTTAAACCACAAGGTTTAGAGAGCACATCCAACCATTGGCTTCTATCCACCTCTATATTTTAGCTAACTTCTTGGAATCACATATATCCCTCCAAATTAAGGAAGGGAATGTTGGAAACATAATTATTTAGGGTTATGTAAGTTTCACTTATTCACTTGATAGGAAGGAAAAAACCCTCAAGTGAACACCAATAGTCATGAGAAGTCCAAGATACCTCTTGGAATATGAAACCAAGGGTTATAAAAATGTTATATTTATATGCATATATTGTTAGTAAATTGCATATCATGTTCATATTATTCTTGTGTTTCATTTATGTGAGTTTAATGACTCCTCTCTTCTCAAGTAACGAGTTCCCTCATGGCACTTTATCTTTGATCTCATGGTTTTTGATTTGTATTCCACTCAATAGAAAAATCCTTAACAATCTCAGGCTCTAGGTCTCAATAATATTTTTGGAAGTTATCCTTGCACTATCATGGCATTTGTGGTAGATCTTGTCATTATCTCTCCTTGCACCTATGTAATCACACCATAAATGCAACCAATTATAGAATTTAATTCATATCACCATCCAAATATTTCATGATCATGTGCCATATCCATTTCCATATGTAGTCCATTTGGTGCATGGTAGCTATTCTAAGTTTAGAAGGAGTGACTTGGATGCCACAACATTAAATAAATGGTCCAAATAGTTAGCATTGACTAAAATTATAAGTTATATGGTTGTAATATGAATTTTTGTGATACACTGGGATCTTAGAATGGAGAACCAATTCCAATGACATGACAAAAACAAGTCTATTATTGACTTATCAAACTCCAATTAACACAAGAAAAGACTATGTCTTGGACATTATTTAGGAATGAAGGATGCTCATATTGATCCATATAATATAAGGATGACCATAGAAAAATAGTTGTAATCAAATTTTCAACATAATCATTATAAGATGGAGAGCTGATTCCTTGGCTTTTATGATCAATGAACTATAAAATAGAAAACATGCATGATTTTAACTTCAATATATCTCAATTAAGTGTAACATGCTCCAAATGAGATCCAATGAGGGGAAACATCACTTGGTGATGAATTCAGCCAGTAAGCTCAACTACAAGTATACAAACATATTCAAACTCAAAGACGCCAGGATACCAATGAGGCATTTTATTTAGAAACACTGGCAACTATATTGAGGTACCAATGCACATTCTATTTATCAGGATATGAATGCTTCATTTTTCATTAGAAATACTGGAAACTATATCTCCATAGAGATCCTTTCAATTGAGATCATTGAAGGCCACCAAAGGAAGTAATATGAGAAAAATAAAGGACTAAGATGATCAAATGGAATATCTTCAATTTTCGTGTCTTCACAATCTTTAAACCTTTGTTCTTTCCACTTAGATAGTAAAGTTTCATTCACATCTTTCTGTTTCTTTCTATATGATCAGGTTCATTATGTTTATTGGCACATCACGCTGGTGATTTTCAAGTGGGGATCCCCTAGCTATCTTGAAACTTGATAGTGAGGGGGTCGGTCCTGTTATCACTTGGATTGAACCTCAGGATGAAGGAAGGCAATGCCAGGATAACCACAAACCATGCTTAGCCAAGTAGCTAGCCCTACTAGGCCAGGAGAGGGATCTCCCTCTAAGGATCTCAGCCAAGATGATTGGATCAAGAAAATGATATTAGGCTAGGTATAGTAGCACAAGGTTTAATTTGATTTTGAAGGTTTTTGCTGGATCAGGAGGAGCCAAACAGTTAGGGTAAGGAAATTAGGTCAAAATTGTAGGGTTTCGATGGGGAAAGGCAGGCACAAGGCTCAACACTCTATGGTTTGATGGGTGAAGTGATTCAAATATAGGTGAGAAGCTAGAAAGATCATGTGAGAAACATGGATTCTTCCTAAACTGAAGAAAACATAGACTGCGAATATTTTCACAAAACAGAGCATAAATATTATGGGTTCTACCTATCAACTTGAAAACATCCACTTAAAGAGTATGAAATGATGAAATGGAGGCAAAAATACATCTTAACACATGAAAACATAAGAAAAACTGAACTGAACATCATACTGCATGGATCCCAAAGAAATAGCTGCAACTTTTCATTAATCTCTTGCTAAAACTGATACAAAATGATGTCTACTCAAAGCATAAGCATCTAGCTGAGTCCAACCCATTACAATGAGAAAGAAGAAGAAGATATAGACATTGTTTCAACCTCCTCCCATCCTCAGGGGTTAAATACCTAAGATGAGGAGCTAACATAACGAACAAGAAAATGGAATCTAGGCATCCTAACAACTTGCCTCTAAAAATGACGAAACTGATTCACTTGTCCTCAAAATGATTTTTAATCTAATGAATCTACCTTCTAGTAATTATTATCTATCATATTTACATGCCTAGTCATCATTTACATTATTAAAACACCATCTATGAGAGGAAACTCAAAATTATAGTCAAGGCACAGTGAAATAGACACTCAACATCATTTTTGTCCTATGCACAATGCACAAGCCCTATGCGCAACACTTTTTTCAGGCCTATTTTGGAGGCCTTCCCGGTGTCAAAATTGAGCTCATGATAGCTAATTGGAAAGCTCTTCAAGTCTTCTTTCTAGAACATCGTGAATTTCTTCATTTGAAGCTCATTTGACCCTTCAAAAACTAATTTTCCCAAGACTGCTTCTGTGTGTCCAAAAAAGGGCAGAAAGGTCATTTTTTGGGTGTTTTTTGACAATTTGGTTGACCAGTTCTGCTTTAAAATCTTAGAAAATGCTCAGGGTGCATGTACTCATCATTGGGAATCTAAAAATTCTGACCATTCCTCCATTGGATTCCCCTACGAAAAAAGCAGCGCTAGTGGCGCTGCACATAGAGCCAACGTTTTTGTGTTAAAAATTGCCAAATTTTTCAAAAGGCAAAAAAATTTCAGACCCTGCTCAAAATTTGTGGAAAACACCACCATCAAGTGTCCTGGTTAGCCAAGGAAACTTCAACAAGTAACCTAAGCATATCATCCTCCTTTTTTCCTTTGAGTGCTTGTTTTAGCCTTCTTTTCATTTGCTTGACCCTTATGTTGCAAATCTTGTTTCGGGTCGTGTAATGGCGAGCCATGTACCCCATGATTCAATTGTCCCTATTGGCCTTTTGGAGTAGCTTCTCCAAATGCAAATTGACTTTGTCAAGCCAATTTTCTCTATATTCCTCAATTTCCTTCTCAATTCTTTGTTTTTTAGTCAAGGTAACCGATGTTTCTTCCTCTTGCATTGCTGATTTGCCCTTGTCACTTTGCCTCTTTGCTTTGAGAAGATCTAGCTCCATGAGGACCTATTTGTCACTTAACTATTTGTTCTCTTGCTCAAGGTATGAAATGACATACTTAGCTCTCCCCAAGTTGTCTGTCAATGCTTGGATCTGTGCATCTTTTTCCCTTGTGGTTATGTTTTTGCTTGTTGCCTCATCTTGGGCCTCCAAGTCAACTCTCTCAACACAAGGATGGATGTGTGGCTGTTCTAGTTCATCATCTTCCATCAAATCAAAATCTCTTTCCTCCTCATCATCAAGGCTTTCCTCCAACACCTTTTCCTTCCCCTTATGCAGCTGATACACCTGTTGTACTTGTTGTGTTGATGAAGAAGGAAAAGCCCCTTCCACATTTTGTGGAGCAAGCATTTTCCTATGAGTTGATGAAGAAGGCAAGGCCCCTTCCACATAATGTGGACTAAACACTTGCCTATCTATTGCAAACAATTTTCTATCTCCTCTCTAATATGTCTTGTAGGCTTCTAGCTCCTCAACAACTCTAGTCTCTTTAGCCTTCTCACTTTTGCTTACTTGGGCACTACTAGAAGGCCTTTCTATTTCTTGAGGCACTAGTGGAGGAATTCAAGGACCCCTGAAGATGTCATTGGCAATGAATGTCTCCCAGGAGCTGTTAAGGAGGCTAATATGATGTAGCACAATCATCTTGATCAGGGAATAGTGATAGTGACTACTCATTTGCTAGCGGTATGGAATTTTCAGTACAATGTAGGCAATCTTCTCAATGTTCCTAAATAAGAAATAAGGGATGCTCAAGATTTTCACTCTTGTAAAATGCATAAGAAGCCTAATGTGATAGGTGTACAATCTAAAAAATCTGCCTTCACATGTGAAATGTTTCATAATGATCCTCATCATAGGGGCATATTTGTCTTCAAGGAACTTGAAAGGGAAAGTCCTTTTCTTTTCATTTTTGTACCTAGATTTGATGTATGGCTCATAATAGTGCTCGTCCAAATATTGTGCCTTATACCATTTCTCTCCCACATTTGGAATCCCTGTAGCATCAACAATGATGGAGGATGAGACTGTAAATTTCACCCCGGCAAGAGTTACCTTGTTATCATGGAGATTGGCTACAAAAAGCCTGGTCAGCTCAAGATGATGTTGGACTCTTTCCACCATCTCACAAAACTCATAACACCCTAGATGCCTGAAACAAGTGACAGTCATATGAGAAGCTTGTAATTCTCTGATGTTTGATGGTTCCTCCTTGATAATTCTGCCTCACTTGTGTGGTTTTCTTTGATTTTGAGGTTCATCTCCCAAACTCTCACTGCCATTGTTTTCCTCCTCCTCATAATCTATATACTCTTTGTCCATGTTTGTCAAGCTTGGAAACTGTGTAACCCTAGAGAAGGTAATGAAGAAGTAATTTTTGGTGATTTATGGATAGGGGAAGGGGAGATGAAATTGTGTGGTGTAGGATGGAATATAATATGAAAATGAGAGGGAGGGTATTCTTTTTGATAGGGGTTGTTTAGTAAATAGGGTTTTAGGATTTTTGCTTTGGGGATTTAGGGAATAAGGGATATGGAGGGATTTGTTTGAGGGGATTAGAGTAAAAGGGATATGGAGGGATTTGTAGGAGGGATTAGGGATTTAAAGAAAAGGTGGAGGGATGTATAGGAGGGATTAGGGTTTCAAGGAATGAGTGGAGGGATGCATAATAGGCATTCTGAAGTTAGCGAGGAAGACTTCGAAAAGCATTTGCAATACAAGTGTTGTGTAGATAAAATTTGCTTCAGTCAATCTCTGAAATAGATTGTAAAAGTCCAACATGGACAATTTCTTAAGATCATTCTCAAATATTGATAGACGATCTATATCTGAAGTACACTGTAGATCCCTTGAATCTGACAGTGTAGAACATGAAAAAGGTTGAAGATCCAAAAAGTTGGAACCCGCCAGTTTTGAGCTCTAAAGAAGTTTATCCTGTTCCATATTTGTTTAGTCTATCCAAAAAAGTTTGGCTAAAAGAGGTTGAACTAAAGATAAAAATATTAGGTCTCTCTGTACAAATTGTTGGTCTCAATTTGTTTTCTGGAGGTGAAATTAAAAAATTCTGAAAATATGTTGCTGAAAAGAAATTCTCCTATTTGCATTCTGGGGGAATTAGAATTGGATTAGCTCCATTATTCTGTCATGGTCTCAATACTCCTTGTATAGCAGAAGTCTTCGACACCAGACATAATATATATGAGCATGCCCGAATTGGAAAAATACTTGGAAATCTATCCTCGGGATGTCAATATGGCACTATCTATCCAGATTATGCCATTAGTTTGTCTGATGTTCACTTAAAATATTGTTGGAAAGCATTAGTTGGAGTACAAGGTCTAGAAATGGTTCAAGGTAGTGAATATTTATCTGTGTACAACCAAACCTCTTTCCAGCTGACCAATACTGTACATCCTAAACTGAGACATTTAGTTTTAAAAGATTGTGTTGTTGTAGGTGTGAGAAATTCTCAAGTAGAAGGTGTTCATTATGACAAAGAATCTTTTCCTAATGATTGGTATGTCCAATATAAATCTTTGGCATCTACAGAAAGTTCAAAGAGAAATATTAAAAGAATGTCTCTATCAGATGGTCGTGTTAGAATTCTTCTAGACCGACCAAAAGTACCTCGACCTATAGTCATGTTAGAAAAACATGTGTTACCAGCCATTCAAGAAAATGAACAACCTCTTGTTAGTGGTAGAAAATCTTTTTATCATCATATTCCTTCACTAGATGAAGCCAGTTCTTCCGTTAGTATACCGCTGCCTACAAATCAATTGTACATACCAGAAGAAAAATCTTTCTTTCATGTAAATAAGATGTTTCGAACATATGTTAGTAATACTCCACCTGTTGATGAATTCCAGTTTGCAAATCATAGATTTGTAAAAGGAGGTAAATGGCTGCCTAAAACAAAATTCATTACTTCTTCATCCAATACTAGACAGCCAGCAACAAGAGATGACTGCGCTCCTTTACTGGAACAAAATTCACACAATCCAAATGATATGGACCGGTATACCAGATAGGAAACTATCCAACCACTTGGTGTTCACATGCTGAAGATGTTCTAAATGACTTAGGCAAACAAGCAGATCTGATAAATGCTGATCTAAAATTTCTCTACGATGAGCAACAATCAGAAAAGTTAGAAAAGGAAGAAAGAAGAAGAAGGAGACAGAAGAAAAAGGCCAAAGAAATCCCTAAGTTTCAAATAGATATGAGTGCACCCAATTTTTGGGATCAGGAAGAAGAAGAAGAATCAGAAGAAGCAGTAACTGTGACTAGTCCAGAAGAGTCCACTTCAAAGAACATTGGAAAACTAACCAGTGAAAAAAAGGAAGCACATAAAACAGATAAAACTTTTGTTTCAAAGAAATAAGTGATGACCCTTGATCAAGCTGCCTCCAAATTTCCTTCTTTTATCTTGCCATCCATAAATAACCAGAACAAGGCTCATATCTTGAAAGAAGTAAATAAATATCCACGTGTTGAAGAAGATCTGTACACTGCCAATACAAGTGGCTATATCCTAGATTTGGATAATTCTTCAAACCCTGGAGAATCAATCCGGATTTTGATAGGTGCTCTGTATCAGATGCAGGTTACAACAAATTTGGATAATGTATCCATTATGGTCCTTGCAGAAAAGCACATGACTGGTATAGTTTATGATTGGTGGATGGGACCATCAGAAGAAGAGAGAAGAGCCATCATGGAAGCTGGACTGCCTACATTAGAATTATTGCTAAAGACAGTTCGTGCCAGAACCAGTTGATGAGAAAAAGAAATTGATAACAGATCTTAGTTGAATGGAATTAAAAGATTTTAAGTACTTTGATCAATTCAATAAAGATTTCATGGCTAAGGTTTTCAAAGCTAATCTCTCAAATGATGTGGCTCAAAAAATTTCTTTTTTTGTCAAAATTACCAGGCAATATAGGAGACCTCATTATGAAATATCTAGATGTACAGAACAAAAGACTAGATCAAGTTTATTGGGTTGACCTTCTTTTCAAGATCATAGAGAAAGTTAAGTACTTATGCTGGAAAAATAAGGCGCATGACATCACACCCAGTTCAGATGTCTGCAAAATCATGCTACCATGGACACCATTCAAAAAGAAAAAGAAAACAAAGAGGTATGGTAGATTTAAACCCAAGAGAGTCTCAAATCCAAGAAAGCGGCTCCGAAGTATAAATTTTTGAAGAAAAGATCAAAACCAAGAAACAATAATTGCTATTTCATTTGTAAAAAGGAATGACATTTCACACGAAAGTTCCCGTAAAATTCATCAACTTAAAGCTTGTATAGATATAGAAGAATTTCAAGATGATTGGTCTATAGTAGAATCAGAAGTTGATATTTCAGATGTATATATTTTGACTAAAATATCAGATGCAGAAGAAGAAGGTGTGTTCAGAAGATGAATATCTATTTATCCTATTCAGATGATTATTTTTCAGAAGAGCTCCATTACAGTGGACAAGAAGAAAGTGACATTGAAGTCACTAGCGAAACAACAGATGTTTCAGAAGACGAATCCGAAAGTTCACGATTAGAGCAGCAAGGTGTGTTACCTTCTCCAGAAGTAATTTCTTTCTGTCCATTTCAGAAAATAATGACAACCTCGATCAATCTTCCAAAATCAGAGATCAATAGAATAGAGGAAAATACTTTGTTAAAAAGATAGTCAAGACTAATAGCCTTATTTATATCCCAGTTCAAGTTCAAGTAAAAAATGAATGGATATCTGTTGATGCATTCATAGATACCAGTGGATCAAACAATTTGGCTAGACCATCTCTGTTTAAATATCTGTGGAAACCGTTGCAAAATATACTGGTGTTTGAAACCATAGGAGGATCTGTGAGTTTAACTCATTATGTAGACAATATTCCATTAAAAGTTTGGGGGGGGTATAGTTAAGATTTCTGCAATACAACATTTTGATCCCTAAGCTAGTTTAATGTTGGGAATGCCATTCTTAAATTCTGTGCTTCCAGTAACAATCAACCAAGATAAGTTGATTATAAGTTTGAAGAAGAAGGCTATTGCTGTACCTAGATTGTTCATTGCAAATTCAAAAGCAAGACATGAAAATAGCCAGAAAAGAGTAGGAACCAGAAAGCCATTAAAAGATTCTAATTGGTAGGAAGTTATGCAAATCTATGAATCAAGAGCAGAATCTAAATCAAAACAAATGGCATGCATAGATCCAAATTGGTCTACAGAACAAATTTTTATCCATAATAGACTTATAAAAAGCTGTTCAGAAAATCCACAACAGTTTTGGGTAGTAGAAAGTCCAATGCAAGAGATTGTGACCTTGCATGATAATGGAGTCAAAGGTAAACTGATTCCTTGCACTCCTTTAGACGAGCAAGAAATAAAGAGACAAATTAAAGCATTGTTAGAAATGCAGCTCATCAAGCCAAGTGAGTCTCACTATTCTTGTTTAGCGTTTCTGGTAAGAAATCATTCTGAGATAGTCAGAGGTAAACCTAGAATGGTGATAAATTACAAACCTCTAAATGCAATCACTGAGAGTTTTAATTATCCACTGCCAAGACCAGAAACCATAATGGAGAAAATACAGCACAACAAAGTATTCAGCAAATTTGATATGAAGTATGGATACTATCAGATTCAAATACAAAAAGAGGATCGGCATAAAACTACTTTTATTTGTCCTGCCGGATTTTACCAATGGAAAGTTGTTCCGTTTGGTTTGAAAAACGCCCCTGCATTCTTCCAACGAAGAATGGATTTCATTTTTGCTAAGTATGATTTTATTGTTACATATATTGATGACATTCTTATTCATAGTCCAAATGTAAAAACCCATCTAGAGCATTTAGAATTTTTTCTAAAAGAAGTTTAGCAGCATGGCATAGTTTTATCAAAAAGAAAAATGTCTTTATTTCAAGACAATATAGATTTTATGGGAATTCATGTAGTCAATGGTGCAATTCAGATGCAACCACATGTGTTGACTAAATTAACCCAATTTCCAGATGAATTGAAAGATACAAAAACAATTCAGAGGTTCTTAGGAGCCTTGAATTACATTCACAAGTACATCCCAAGATTGACAGAGAAAACAACTCCAATCAGAAAACACCTCAAAGAGGGATGGTCACTAGAAGAAACAACAGCAGTTAAACAGCTGAAAGCAGAATGTCAGCAACCGCCAAAACTCCAACCACCAGGTGATGGTTTGCTTATACTCCAAACTAATGTTTCTTTAAATTTTTGGGCAGCCGTTCTTTTTGAACGAAGGGAGAAAGGTGAAGAAAGACTCTGTGCCTATGCATCAGGTGAATTCACACCCAGCTAGAAGAATTATTTCATAGCAGGAAAAGAAACACTAGCTATATTCAATGGGATACAAAGGTTTGAGTTATACCTTACACCTGTGAAATTCTTAATAAGAACAGACTCCAAGAATTTCAAATATTTTTTATCTGCCAAGATATCAAGACAAATTGCAAAAGGAAGAATTCTTGCATGGTAGATTTGGTTCCAACAATTTGATTTTGAAGTTGAATGGATCCCAGGTAATTCAAATTATTTGATAGATTCATTAACCAGGGATATGAATAAAGCATTCATTACTTGTTCAGGTTCGTGTTTTACCATTCCAGGAAAAGGACCACAGGATGATAGTTTTCATACATTTGTTGAAAGATTCAAATTACTTGAAGGACATGCAATCCATCTTACAGAAGAAATCAAGAAAGTTGTGGGAATGAGACTGAGAAGAAATAATTGGATTAGAAAATGCCAAGCTTGGAAATCCAAGAATGTGGGTATGTCTTTAGGCCTAGATGTTGAACTGGTAAAGGTATATACTTTGCTTAACATGAAAGTAAAGTTATTTTTCAGAAGTCTCTCAGATCTATGGTTTAGTGAATATACTGAAAAAATGATATGGATCCTAAAGATTCTAAATTTTTATCAACTTATTGGAGGAATTGATTTTTGTCTCAACGTTTTCACAGGAGCAAATATTTTAGATCTTGAAACCATTCCTTTTAAGCCTGAAATAGAGAAATACATTCTATCTCTAAAAATCCCAGACATTTTTGAGGAATTAGAAGCAGCCTTTCTGCAAAGTTTTGACGAGAATTATGCACCAAATGACACTTTTCCTCAATATGAAATTTTTGAAGGATTTGCTAACTGAGAGATAAAAGATGGTTTCTGCAGAAAAAAGCCAACCGCTAGGATATCTCAGTGCATTCAAAGGACGTTACAATATCTAAGAACTTTCTCATCTCCATGGGATTATCATAGTCTCAGACTAAGGAAAGTATTACTCCTAATCCTTTTGCATAGGTTTATAGTCATGAACGAATCGGGGAAATACAGACCAGCAATAATGAAGAAATGATTAAGCAACATGCTGGATGGTTCAATGAATTCAGAAATCTGAGGTTAACAGAAAAAATACAGATTCTACAAAAAATGGATGATTTACAAGGAGAGCCAAAGGCATTAAGATTTATAATTAATCAAAAGGATTTGGTAACTATCAGTGTTATTTCAAGTAATTGGAATAACAATGTAATCCATATTATTAGTTTGATGATTTCAAATAGAATATGTACATTTATGATTTTTGAATTAGGTTGGCAAAACAAAGATTTTATGAGTAATAATTGCAGAGAATGGGTTCAGCATGCAATTGAAAGTTCCACTAATATGTTTCAAATTTTTAAATGGGAACTTTTAATTGGCATCGAACTGGTAGTACAGAGGTCACCCATGATCAGAAATGTCTTTAAAGATTCTTTCCTAGATATCAAGATCAGTCCTCTATCTTTCCTTACCAAGTGGGGAAAACAATCAGCTAGGTACACACCTTAGCAATAGGGTCTCCACCAAATAAAGACGAATACAGAAAGGGGAGAGTCATCAAGAGCATCATCAAGAAGGATAATAATTTTAGATGAAGATTCCAAAGGAAAAGGAATAGAAAAAGAATCTACTTTATAGGACGAGCATACGGATGCCCAAGACCTATCAGATATAGATTGGGACGAAGAGTACTCTAAGTTTATTGAACATCACTGCCAAAAGATGCTCGATGAGTCCAGGCTAGCACATGATTCTTCAGAAGAATTTGATGTTGATAATGACTATGATTCAAATAGAAGTTCAAAAGGAACATGGTAGAATCTTTTGTATGTATGTACCAGAAAAGTTGAGTAGAACTGAGAGACTTCTGAAAAATAACTTTACTTTCATGTTAGGCAAAGGATATACCTTTACCAGTTCAACATATAGGCTTAAAGACATACCCACATTCTTGGATTGCCAGGCTTGGAATTTTCTAATCCAAGTGTTTCTTCTCAGTCTCATTCCCACAACTTTCTTGATTTCTTCTGCAAGATGGCTTGCATGTCCTTCAAGTAATCTGAATCTGTCAACAAATGTATGAAAACTATCGTCCTGTGGTCCTTTTCCTGGAATGGTAAAACACGAACCTAAACAAGTAATGAATGCATTATTCATATCCCTGGTTAATGAATCTGTCAAATAATTTGAATTACCTGGGATCCATTCAACTCCAAAATAAAACTGTTGGAACCAAATCTGCCATGCAAGAATTCTTTCTTTTGCAATTTGTCTTGATATCTTGGCAGATAAAAAATATTTGAAATTCTTGGAGTCTTTTCTTATTAAGAATTTCACAGGTGTAAGGTATAACTCAAACCTTTGTATCCCATTGAATATAGCCAGTGTTTATTTTTCTGCTATGAAATAATTCTTCTGGCTGGGTGTGAATTCACCTGATGCACAGGCACAAAGTCTTTCTTCACCGAATTGAATGCCAAGAGGATAGCTTAGAGATCACACTTACTTTTTTGTAGGCTATAGAAGGCAAACAAAACATTTTGAGTGACTAACAGAGTGTTTTGGCACTTGTTGGCCCTATGTGCAGTGCCACCTATAGGTGCGCAGCACTCCACCTCTATGTGCAGCACCGTTCAAATTTACGTTCGAGAAACCGCCCTACGCGTAACACTCTGACCTCCATGCACATTGCCTCCTCCAAGTGCTCTGTGCACAGTCCCCTATCTCCTATGTGTAGTGCTTTGTCTCCTATGTGCAACGCTCTATATCCTATGCGCAACGCTCTGTCTCCTATGTGCATTGCCTCTTTTCCTTAGCCACCAATTGGCCTCAATTCCCTTGTCTCCTTCAATGCTTTTCTTCCTATTTGTAAAATGAGAGTAATGAGTTTGGAAAAGGAGTGTTGACATCTTATATAGATATTGATTTTTTATTTTTCATTAGAAAAACCCACTTTCTAATGTTTTGAAACTTTTTCTTCTTTCCTCTAATTCTCTGTTTAATACCTTTCTCTCTTTGTCTCTTTTCAGGTGGATGATGCTTGGATTGAACTAATTTTTTCAGTGGTCTCATTTTCTTGCAGCAAGGAGACATGTTTGAGGCAGCTAGGGACACTTATTACATGAAATGGATTGGATTACATCAAAAGAATAAAAATCAACTAAAAATACTCTGTTTTCATCTCAAAAACATGTTTTTGAGATGAAATTAGTAACAAAAGATCTTCATACAATCATTATGACTTATTGACAATTACTCTTTGTTTATTGTTCATCCTCATACCTTTTTTGCCCTTTATTTACACTTGAAATCATGCTTTTGACCTTGGAAATGAACCCTAAGACCTAATGGAAATACCTTGCAAATGAACCTTAAGACCTAATGGAAATACCTTGGAAATGAACCCTAAAACCTAATGGAAAGACAACTATCTTGACACCTATAGTAACATATTTGAAACCTCAATTTAATACATGGAAATGGGTCAACAAATGTACCTCACGATGGAAGATTTGATTTTCTAGGAAAACTACAACCATCAGTGGACCATTTTAACATGACCTAATGGAATGATCCAAAATTCAGTATGAGACACCTAAAATGAAAATACAAAGAGAAGATTTGATCCCTGATGGAAGTATGAATATAATGACACTAACATTGGCCTTATTGGGGATGGCATCTCCTTGGAGGTTTCAAGAACACCATAGAATAAGTGCCTAATTGATTGGGCCAATACGATCAAACAAATGAAAGACTGAAAACTCTTTTGAAAATTTTGAAGAATGATGACTCGATACAAACTGAAAACTGACTCACAACCAACTCTAAACTTACTCAAAAACCAACTAAACTTAGCAAAAATCATTTAAGCTTTATAGCCTTCACTTCAAGCCCTAAGCTCAAATGACATTGTACTTCAAATCTTGCAAGGAAAGCAAACTGGTATATATAATGATAGTGAAGCAACTTCAACAAACTACATCATAAATAGTAGTGTTTCAGGAGCCTTCCATTCACTGGTCCCCCTGAGCATTCTTGACCATCCATTTCCTTTAATAAAAATGCATTATGTCCTCGATAGGCTGAGATTTTATATGGTCCTTTCCATAGATTGTCAAACTTACCATGCTTTCTTTTTTCTTCATTTCGTGCATCCCATCACAACACTACATCTTCCAGCTAAAACTTTTTTGCCTTGGTTTTACGGTTATAAATCTTCTTTATCTTCTCTTGCAGCCAGAAAATGTTTTGGGAAATCTCTTCTCTTGTTTGTTGGAGGTGAATCATTTGATTAATCTAGCACTGAATATCATCTTCTTCACTATCGTCTTCCTACAATAATCTCATGACCGAGACTGCAAGGGATGTGGGAAACATTGTATCAGTACCATATACCAACTCAAAAGGTGACATACCTATTGATTTCTTACTGCTCACTCTGTCAGCCCATAAAGCATTGACAAGCTTCCAATGCCAATTCTTTTTGTTTGCTTCCAACATCTTCTTAATAATGTTTACCAAGGATTTATTTGAAGACTCGGCTAGTCCAATGCCCTGTGGGTAGTATTCCGTGTAATGAACCAATGTGATATTGTATTTATTGCAAAACTCAACCATTCTCTTTGACTTAAATGTTGTTGCCTTATTTGTAATAATTTATTTAGGGAAACCACAACAAGACAAGATATTGGACTCTAAAAAATGAATGATTACTGTGTCTGTAGCTTGCTTTGTTGGAATGGCTTCAATTCACTTGGTGAAGTAATCCATAGCCGTCAAAATCCATCTGTGTTGTGCTGATGATGTAGGATGAATTTCTCCTATGAAATCAAGCCCCCACTACTGGAAAGGTGCATTAACTACAACTGGCTTCAAAGGAAGAGGAAACAACTTCCTTTTTCCCTGAAAAACTTGACATTCATGGTAGCTCATGACTGTCTTATATAAATGTGAAAACAAAGATGGCCAATAATATCCTGCTCTCAAAAATTTATTAGCTTTTGTTTTCCAAAACAAGTGACCGCCACAATCTCCTTTATGGAAATCGTTCATTACGTGCTGAGCTTCATCTTCAACCAAACAATTAGGGAGAACCCCTCCCGGATCTTTCCAATAGAGAGCACTTTCTAAAATGCAGAATTTTGCAGACTTTAGTTTTAGTGATCTACTTTTAGTTCTTGACATTCCAGGAGGAGGAGAAAGATGCTGAAGAACATATACTCTATCGAAATACCAAGGTGAGTTGAGAAACATATCTAATACTTGAATGAGTGTGCCACCATCTTTGTCATCTGACATTGCTGCAATGAGATTTATGTCTAGAGCATGAAGATTTGACTCAGCCATGAGTTTTTCCAAGCCTTGACCTTTGATCAGTTTGGTAGGCTTAATCTCAAGATCATACTCTAACATTGTTACTATCCACTTACCTCTTCTTCCCTTCGAATCGGTTTGCATGAGGACATCTTTGACAGTTGTGTTAGAAACATAAACTATGGAATGTGAATGCAGAATGTAAACTCAAAAATCCTTCAATGCCTTTATAAGAGCCAAATCTTGCTTCTCAATAATGTTGTAGCGCAAAGAAGCATCTTTGATAGTCCAACTAAAAAATGGAATGGGCTATTCCACCTGATCCTTCTTTTTCATCAACACTACAGCCAAAGTGTGCTAAGATGCAAATGAGAATATAATAAAATCATGAGTAAAATCAGGACTGATCAAAACTGGGGCTATGGTCAAATCAAGCTTTACCAAGTTAAAATATTTCATGGCATCCTCAGTCCATTTCACAGTGCTGTCCTTCTTCAACATATTAGTTAACTCACATAAATTCTTAGCTAAATTTAATATAAATCTATGTAAGAAGTTCATCTTACCATTGAAAGCTTGAATTTCCTTTTTGTTGCGCGGAAAGTCTACTTGCTTAATTGCCTCCACCCTTGAAGGATCAATGCGAATAACATCTTTAGAAATTATATGACTAAGGAGTTTACCTTCCTCCATGGCAAAAATATTCTTCTTTGAATTTAAAGAAATCTTGAACTTCCTGAATTTTTGAAAAACAATCCTTAGGTGGTGTAAATGCTCATCATCAGAACCAGAAAATATTGTCAAGTCATCTAAATAGACTACCAAGAATACATCCTTATTGTTAGCAAAAGATATATCCATTTCCCGCTGAAAAGTGGCTCTGACATTCTTCAAACCAAATGGAATCTTGGCATACTGAAAAGTTCCCCATCGTGTTGTGAAGGCAGTTTTTTCTTGGTCTTTTTCATGCACCAAGATTTGATTGTAACCTGAGTAGCCATATAGTAGTGACATCTATGATTCTCCAACTACTCTTTGTAGAATATGGTCCATCTTAGGAAGAGGGTAATTATCTTTCAAGGATACTTTATTTAGGTTCTAAAAATCATGCACAACCTTATCTCTCCGATCTTTTTCTGTACCGGGACCAAATTTGAAATCCAATCAGAGAATCTAATTGGAACAATGATACTAGCCTTAAACAATCTATTTACCTCTTTCTCGGTGGATGGCAACAGCTTTGGATTGATTCTCCTCAAATTTTGTCTAAAAGTTTTTTGATCCGGCTTGATAGGAATAGTATGCTGAATGATGTTCTTGTCATATAATTTCAAATATGAGTAATCCCACGCAAAAACAACAAAAAATTCAGAAATCAACTTAACATACTTGGGCTTTGATTTAGGAGACAATGTTTTTGATAACTTTATAAGTTTGGGCTAGTCTGTTGTCCCAAGGTTTACATCTTCAACTCCCTCGTCAGTAGGAACCAAGGTAGGTTTTCTCACCACATCATCTTGATCAAACAACTCCTCTAAAGGTATTAGACCTCTAGGAATAACATTATCCTTCAACTGTAAAACCTCCATTTGATTTACCTCAATGTCTTGTTCATCAGAATCATAAACATCATCAATGAAACAATTCTTGAACTTCCCTTCATTCTGCAAAATGGAATTAATTTCATTGTCATCCTAGAAAACTTGCCAATATCTCAAATTATCAGGAGCAGTAGGCCTATGTTTGACATGAATTTCAAATTTATTGCTAGAATTCATTGGAATTTTCAAATTTCTTGCTGCTATAGCAAGTGAATCAGTGATGATATTTTGACTTCTTGGCATTGATGTCAAGTTGTATTCTGGAAAAATTTTCAAGATATCCAGAACTGCATTCCTATAAGCTCTCATCCAGAGATTCTTTGCTTGATATTCTCCTTTTACTTGTTTAATCACCAGCTCTAGATCACCATAAATAGAAATCCTTTTCGCACCCAGCTTCTTCAAAATTTTTAGACTTGCAATCAATGCCTCGTACTCCACTTCATTATTAGAGAAATCAAAAGCTAATTTATAGGAACACACTCTAACATTATTGGGGACTTTGCTTGGCTGAAAAACAGGACTTCGAATCCAAACTCCAATACGTGCACCATTTTTACCCAAAGCACCATCGAAGTCCATGCTCCAAATGTCGGCTTTGTCTTCTAGATGTTGGAATTCTATTTTAGTTTCGATCTTACCTTGACTGGTTGCTTCACTTTTCTGCCCTTCACTGACTTTCTGCTCCTGTGGAGGCTACTCAAAAGGAATTGCCATTTTTTCCTTTTCTTGATTAAGAACTGCTCTAAAACTCTTGGAAATTTCTGGTACATCATCTACTTCTACAAGCTGAATATCTACATCATTCAATCCACTATCAGTGTACAAAACAAAAGACTCTAAATCTGTATGTACAACATTTATCGGATGATTTATGGGCTTCTCTTTACTAGTGATCATATACTTCATCTTCTTTTCCCGGTACAACTTCCTCAATTGACCGAAAACAAGGATTGTAGCATAAGAGAAGTCAAGTTGTAAAGTGCCTTTAAGTTTGGCTCCCCACGATCTAGACAACATCATACCAAATCAAGGTGGTATATCAGCTACTACCACATCCATCAAGACATTTTTGGCTGGGATTTGATCTAAAGAAACCACCAAATCTTTGATGAGACCAATGCAGTGAACTCTACCAGAATCAAATGAGTACAAATCATGATATTTTCGGGTGATATCCAGGCCTATCTTTTCCATGATGGCCTTGGGCATCAAATTGTGGGAAGCACTAGAATCAAGCACAACATTATGAAGAATATGCTCATGCAGTCTAAGACTCAGATAAAAGGGTGGGACTTCACTATCTTCTAGCTTACCTTCTATAGCTAGACCAAAAATAAGTTCAGGGTGATCATCCTCAACATTCACCATGTCAGACAAAGGATCAATTTGCAGTATTCTAGACACATGATGTTTGTAATGGCTATTCTTAATAAGCTCGGTCAAAGGAATGGACACTTTCAATTTAGCAATTTCACTTTCTAAATTAAAAGATGAGACTTTTTCTACCTCTTTGACACCGATGTCCCTCTTATCTATTTGATCCTTCCTTGCACTATTCTTTTGCTGATTGTCTTTCTCTTTTGCAACTATACTTGTTGATGGCTGATTCACCTTTCTAGAATTCTGATCGGCAAGCTCCTTTCCCTTTTTCTGATTGTTTGAGGTATCATTTTTCGATTGAACATCCTTCCTTTCCTGAATAGGATTGACCGGTACATCTATTATCCTCAGAGGATATTGCCTCCGTTGTGTGCTCAAAACATTCATCTGACCACGCTGATAATCATCAGATTCGACCTCCAAAAAAACATCATTTGCAAAGATGTAGTCCTCATCCTTTTGAATGTCAAAACTTTTTGCATACTCTTCATCTTCGGTCAGATATATAGGCATACAATCAATAGTGAAAAAGTGATTTTTTTCAATTACCGTATCTTCGTCGTCTTCCACTTCCACTCCTTGAACATAATTTTGTTGTAAGGGAGTCCTAATCTACTGTTGTTGTTGTGTTGTTTGTTCCAGTGCTTTTTGTTCTCTTTTCTTCATTTGGAATTGGGGTTGTTGCTGCCCTCTAAAGTTTGGATTCTGGATTTGAGGTTCAGGTCTATCTGTGATGGACAACTGGTCAACCATCCTTTCCATTGTTCGAATCAATGTATCCATTTTTAAATCTGAAGTAGATGCTTCTTCTTTTACGGTCACTATTTTCTCTGATCTCATCCTCGCTCGTTTGGCCAACAAGTTCGCTTCTATGCTTACAACATTCTTTTGCATGTCTTCTAGAGTTGTAGGGTCACGTTCACGTAACTGATATGCCATATTAGCATCAAATCCATCTAGAAACTTAAGCAAATCCAATCCCTCTGGTGGTTTGATGTTTGCAGGGATAGCATTGTACACTACATTAAATCTTACACAATAGTCTTGCACACTCTCACCAAAATTTATTTTGATGTTCTCATATTTGGACAGAATCTGAAGGAGATTTTTCTTCACCTCCCGTTGATCTAGGAACTGCCTATGGAGGATGGGTAAAGTAGTGATAGAACTTGTTGGTAGGGTTCTAAACCATTTCCAAACTTCTCCTCCAAAACTTTGTACAAGCAACCTCATCATCACATATTCAATTTCAACTTCATGGAGGTCAAAGAAATCATTCATCTTGTCTACGTGTTGTTGAGATGTAATGGTTTGGGTGCCATTAAAGAAAGGTATTTTGGTTTGATAATCAGCAGGCATGGCACCAGGATTTTGAGGTAGAACAAGGGGTGCATATTGGACAGTCATGACTAGAGGTGGGGGAGGTGGTGGATTTAAAGTGAGGATTGGGGCACTCGGTATACTCAAAGGGGGTGTTAGAGTCGGTCTTTACATCCCTCCATCAGAGATCATTTCTCTTAATGCATTTCATTTTTAGGTGTCTCATTCTGTTTATTCATCTACATTCTGCTAGGGGCATGCCATAATCTGACGGAAGGGTCTTGTCAATCATTACCCCTCATGCCTTGCCCTGCTGGCTCAGGTCTGTTCATTAAAATCAAGTTTTAAAGTCACTTACAGTCCTGTTTTAGTCTCTTGATCAGCAAGTCATTTCAGTCACTAGGTCTAGGGTTTAGTCTTCAGAATGACTAATAACATCAGCAGGCATATGAGGGAGGTTTCCAAATAAGTTTTCATCGCAAAATTTCATCGTTATATCGCTTGATCATGACTTTTCTTCAAAACTCTGTTTTGAAGAAAATTGTCATTTCTGTCATGTAATTGTCAAAGTTTTTCAATTGTGAAAATCTTCAGGAGCCGCCCTGATCCTTTGCCGAAATTCCAACCATCCATTCCCTGCAAAAGAACAGACAGGAAGGACATCATCAGCCCAAAAATCAAAGTAAACAGTGAAGTGTCAAAGGTTTCAAAGCACTACAACATTGGATTTTTTAAAAACAAAAATCAAATGTCATGGGTACAAATATAATTTTTTATGATCCAACAATCCAGGGAGGAACATATTCTGGTTAATTGTCATTGGAGGTGGCTAGATGCTTGTCCACATCTTGATCCTTTTACTTCTACAATTGAAAAAGTGGATATGGCGAACAGATAGGCCCCAAAATCTGGTGCTCTGGTGTTACCGAGATTTGATATTTTTTTTTTTTATACTTGCACTGCCATGTATGTGCCATGCAGCTACATTTCTCATAAAGGATGGATCAATTGTTGTAATAATTATTGGTTCCCTATTGCTAGGAATTGGTTACCGATCAGAAGAAACTGAATGAAAGTAACCCAGTTGTCTGGTTTTATGAGTACTAATTAAGAATGGGATGGCTACACTTTCTATGATAGAGGAAGCGCTTAGAAATGAAGTGGAATCTAGAGAAGGGATTGAGTGGGTAGCAAAACAATTTTCCTTTTACACTCTTCAGGACAACATAAATTCAGTAGATGCAATGAATGATGGAAACAGGCTTTTACCTGCAATGAACAAAATATGGCCTTATCTGCTTGTTTGCCTTAAACACAAAAAATCTCAGATAGGCTATAGCAGTTAGATGTATGGGTGTGATAAGGCACCTGGTTCTTGTTTGTGGAGGGGATTTTTTTTATTCGCCGCTTTAAAACAGATGGATCCCATTTTTTCAGGCTATTATCCATGAGGTGCAGGCTCAATAAGGGCTGAGTTCCAGACAGAGAAATCTTTGCTGCTTCCTTTTAGAAGGCATAGCAAGTCTACCGATCAAGCAGATATGGCAGAAGGCTCCCTATTCAAAATACAAGAAACCTTCTTTAAGATGATTGAAATCATTGCCAGGGACAGGAAAACTGCTCGTGCTCTAGAGGCAGTGTGAAAAAGAGTTGCGCGGCGCATTGGGAGAAGGCGCGACGCATTGGGAGGTTGCAGTGCACAGGGCCTCCTACCACTGTGTATTTTTCAATGAGCATAGCGCATACAACCCACGTGGTGCATTGGGATCGCGTGCGATGCAAAGAGCCGACAGGCCAGCTTTATACCACCTCTGCCATCAAAACGCAAAACACGCCATTTCTTCGGCTCCAAGTGAAGATTTGTGGATACGCTTTCCGGGTTACATGAAGGTGGATGAAATGAGTTTGAGAAAGGAATTTTGTCCTTTTGATGAGATTGATAATATAACAACATTTCCTGCTCATACCTATGCCTTTGTCCAGTTCCATAGTGTGGTGGCAGCTTGTAGGGCTAAAGAAGCTCTTCAAGGGAAATTATTCAGCAATCCTTGGGTGTATATTGTTTCTCAAAGAATGAATTTGGTCCCGCTGAGCATGGTAGGAATTCAGTAAATGGAACCTTGCCTTTCTCTCATAAAGTTGCTATCAACTCTGGAATTGGTTCAAAAGTTGTAGAGAATCTCAGACAGGAAAGGAATCATGGTATTACCCATGGAGCATTAGGCATGCCAAGTCCCAGTTTTAATTCAAATCCTGAGAGAATGCACTCTGGTTCAAACATCAACCTTCTGGGGCGTGCTAATTCTATGAAGATAATTGGTGGCGGATATGATGACATAAGAGCAACAAGACTAGGTTCTGATTTGGGAGCTACTAAGGAAGTAAGTGAACTTTTTGTGAATAGCACTGGTATGGAAAGGAGTCCATTTCGACATACTAATATTCTAGATAAATCCCGTGGTGGTGGCTCTTATTTTGAGGATATCTGGGACTCATCAATTAATGATATGACAAGCCGGGAAGTTAAACGACCAAGGCTTGGAATCAAAGCTGAGAACTATTTTTATTATTAAAAGTTAGCTTTTATTCAAATGGAAAAAGTGAAACGTCCAAGACCGAAAGCCTAAATATAAAGCGAAGATATCTACAACAGCAGGAAGATAGGTTGGATTGCCTATGTTTGTCTTCAGTTACGAGATCTACGCTACAGGTGTTGCCTCCTCGTGGGTTATCAAACAGATTTCAAGTGTAACGCAGCTCTTCCTTTTGAAGATTATTTGGCTTTTGTTCTCTATCTTTAGTTTTCAGTTCTTGAGCTGTTGTAACAGCTCCTCTATCTGTCGATCTATATTCTGACAAATTGGTCCTATTTATGGTATTGTAAATCATTTGTAAAGGATCTGAGTTTTGGGAGTAGTGTGGAGGAAAAGCCCAGCTCTTTCATTGTATAGTTTTGCCAGGGAATTAATAAAATGATGCAGCTCTAATTCATGAGATTCATGTGGTATGAGTTTGGCATTTGTTGCTTCTTTCTATTTCATATGTACTTTGTTATGTTTTACCATCCATTCATAATCATTTCTAGTTGAATGCTCTTGAGTAAGAAAGGTAGAATCCAGTTTATGCCCTGCCTTGTAAAGCATTCATACTTAGTGTGTCTTCCTCTATCTGAAAAGGATTCATGTGTAGGACCTTTTCAGCTTCTCAACAATCTTTCTAGTCCATATTATTTCTATTTGATTGCTAAACCTCCTGCTTGTCTTACCTCATGATATACTCTGTGTCTTTGATTTAATTTCCCAGCTCATGTTGTCCTTTGTCCCATACAGCCCAGAAAACTTGGTCGTTCAATAAATTACCGCTTTCATATCTATTTACTAGCCTAAAATCAGTTTCCCATTTTAACTCATCTCAAGCCCTATTTAATTATCTTTCTCTGAGATTGACCCGTAGAGAGCCATCTCCTGTCCTCGTAGGGATAGCTAAGAGGTTGAGCGTGGTTTGATGTGGACCTAGAACCTTGCCTTTTCAGCCTGAGGCAAATCTAGGCTCTAACAGGGGGATTAACGATAGCTTGAGTAGTGTGAACAATCTATAAAGATGAAGGCAGTGGGTAAGGGATTGTTTGGGTGGTAGTAGATGTAAAGGAGATATTTCAAAAATCAAAAGATGGCCTATGAGTCTTATTTTGCACCCAAGTGTTTAAGTTCAAAGAAAGGTTTTGCAACTGATCGACAGTATGAATAAGATTTATTTTGTGGAAACAAGTTTTCAATGGGGTTATCAAAAGATATAGAGGAATCAATGACTGCCTGATCAATCCAACTTAAATATTTACTGCGAAATAATATTTGCTCAAAATTAACGTCAAACTCAATGTCTTGCAAAGTGTCTAACCTTCCCGGGAGTGAATTAACATGAGGAATGAAATCCTTACTTGATGGTTCTTCGACTAACTAATTTTTTCTACAGCTTTTTTTTATTTCCGCCAAATTTTATGAGGATCACTGACAATGGTTGGAGGATTCGGATCGAGATTGGATCTGGTGTATTTTTAAGAAGCCAATATGTCTAATTTTGAAATTTTATATATTGCTTTACAACTTTCCAATTCAGCCTAGTAAATTCTAAAACTCATCATCCAGAAGTTTAAGAATTTTAATGAAACATCTTACTGGGGTGATCAATGCTTCATTTCCCCAGTATGGTCGCCACTATGTTAGCACTTGGATTGAACCTTAGGCTGAAGGATGGCAATGCCAGGGTAACCACAAACCACGCTTAGCCAAGTAGCTAGCCCTACTAGGCCAGGAGAGGGATCTCTCAGTAAGGATCTGTTGTGCCCTACAACAACCCCCCATTTCATAACATTTTTATCACAAACAATTTACATATGAAATGGGTCCCTTTTAAAATTTTTAATTGGCATCAATAAACTTGTTCAAATAAGGTATGATAATCAAATGAATTTATGCAAAAAACCCTTGTTGAACAAATGATAAGCAATTTTTGGTTAAGTCCAAAAAAGTAATCGCAAGTTCGGTTGCCATCTTGGTTTTTCCCGATGCGATATCGCTATTGGCCATCGGCAATAGCCAATGCACACACAAAAGGGCACATACCTTTTCCCCGATGCGACGCGATATCGGCGATCGGCTATCGGCACGGCACTATGTCTTGTGGAAAATGTTTTAACACTCCGGCCCGATGCGATATCACATATCGGCAATCGGTACAATCCTACGCATTTTCATAAGACGTTTATATCCTTTCCCCGATGCGATATCGCTATCGGCATTCGCTAAAAGCAATTGATACACATTCAGGGGATATGTTCACGCGCCGAATGCGATATCGCAATCGGCGTTCGCTAAAGAACTTTCCCAAGTGATAACGCCACACACACACTTCCGATGCGATATGATGACGCTTAATGATGACCTCAGTTCCAAAAGGTGATTATTTCAAAGCATTAAAGTTATATTTAAAATCGATTTGACAAAATCACAGATTTCAAAATGCCGTTAAGTAAAGGGATAAGGTAATGCATGCGTATTTAAAGCTTTGCCCCTTCGAATTAACGAGCAATTACGATTAGACTTTTGAAAAAATCTATTACACGCTTTAAGGGGTCATTCGGTTTAATAACTTAAGTAATGGTCATTTATGAAGCTGCAGGCCGTAAAATCATCATCATTGCATCTACGGTGCCTTCTCAAATCATTAGATCCGCAGCCTCTTTTAGGAATAATCTCGCCACGCTTCAAATCATATATTTATCCCGTTATGGATTGTCATTGTTATTTCTTTGTTATGATTTCTCTTGCACTTGTGTAGAATTCGACTACCGAGAGAAGTCTGAATATGATGGGAAAGAAGTTCAAGAAGGTGGCAGGTTCTACTGCGATACCTGCCTCAGGCCAAGCTGCTATACCTTCAAGGAAAGGCTTAATCTCAGATACTACATGCACTGGTCTTACTGGTACTACATGGCAAGGGACATACAATTTGCTAGAAGGAGAACAACCAGAAGTGACAGTAATGGAGGCAAGTGTGGATGAATTAAGAAAGTCTGAGGCAACTCTTAAAGATTTGGCTGACTCTTTTCTGCACAGAATACCAGCCAGGGAACAAGTCTTGCCTTATACTGATGTGGTACGTTGGGCAATTGAAGAAATTCCTCTCACTAATAGAACCTTCGTTTCTAAGGACGGAAGGATTTTCGGCTCCTTCAAGCCTGACGACTTGAGACGAATGTATCATTTGCCCAATCCCGAGCAAATCTATAACAGAGCATTTGTGGAGAAATTCGCCAGAGAGAATGAATCACCAGCCGAACCTCTCCGAGATTGGAGGCAAAATCCAGCAAAACACAAGCAGGATATGTCGGGTAAGTACTCCAATGCCTCTTTGGCTTCACCTTACTGCTATGCTGGAATTATGATGTGTAGATTGTGGGGATTTCATGATTCTGCAAATATCCATGTTGATATGGTTCCCTTAATGGAAGCGGCCGTTAATAGTATAATTATGGATTGGGCCACTATCCTGTCTGATAAGTTGGTCTTAGCTATTCGTGAGTTTAGGGCCAAAACCAGAGTCACTGAGAGAAAAATCCCACCTTTTTATTACTCTGCATACATTATGGATGCCCTTTGTTTTAATTCTGAGTTTCCTGTCCTTGGTTGGAGATGGACAACCCATGACCCAACACCTATTCATTTGTATCATCGTAAATTGTGGAAACCTTCTCACAAAGACCATTTGTACCAAATTTGCAATGGCTTTATGGTTCCCGTTCACTATTCTATTTTTGACAGACCTATCCCTAGGATTTCCTATGAAGCCTCTTTTGACCTGCCAGCCGTAGCCCATTGGTTCGGCGAAGAATGTTTTTCTTATATCAGAGTTTTTGGAAGCAAGGCCAGGCCACATGTTCTTCCCGTATACATGCCAGACAAACTGTTAGCCTGAGAAATCTCTTATCAGATAATGTCTGAAGGTGTTACCCAAACTCTCAAAGAGGAGAAGAAGAGAGGATGGCCATCTTTTCCTTTAAGAATTGGAGTTTATACTCTGCTAAATTATAAGCATGCAGAAAAGGAAGCAGCAAAACTCCAAATGCTATCTCTAGTTTCTATTCCCAACAGACTCTATGACCCGAAAAAGACTGCTTTCATTGCCTTGGAACAGGCTAAGCTGACAAAGGTTATTCACCAAGAAGACCAGTTTGACGACCTGTTCATGGGTGCTGATTCAATAAGCCAAGTCAAACAACTTGCTGCGATGAGATATGAAGATATGGAATTAACTGAATTTAATAAACTTAGAAAGCAAAGGTTGCAAACTTTGCCTCTAAAGTTATTATCTACAACCCCAACTTCATCCTCAAGCGAGCCTGATCAGACAGAAATAAATTCACCTCCCGTTACAATTAGAGAACAGGAGGAAAGTCAAAGAAAGCTGCAGGCAGAAAGTCATAGAAGAGAACAAATAGAAAGGCAGCAAAAAGCACAAATTGAACAAGAGCAAAGAAGGCAAAGGGAGCAAGAAGAGCAAAGAAGACAAAGGGAGATAGAAGAACAGAGACAGAGAGAAATAGAAGAACAGAGGAAAAGAGAGGAAGAAGAAAAAATAAGGAAAGAACTGGAAGATAGGCAGAAAAAGGAATTGGAGGAACAGCAACGGAGAGTACAAGAGGAGCAACAGCGGAAGGCATTCGAAGAACAGCAGAGAATTGAAAAAGAAAAAGAACAGAGTAAGCAAATCTCTGTTGATACTGAATTGATTAAGGAATGGAATCAATTTGATTCCATTATAAGTGGTAAAGAAGCCTCCAAAGACTCAGATGCCTTAAAGACTCCCGATACTACTGTTTCTCCGGTTCTTGAAGGAACCAGCGGCCCACCCACAGTACAGAACGTTGAAGAAGTTACTCAGAATCCATCTGATCAAGTTGATCTTCAGGTAGAGGAAATTCCTCCTCTAGACATTTTCTACAGCCCTAAGCATAGAGCCGTTGTAAGACGCTCAAGGAAGAGGCGAAGGCTTGATCAACCTTCTGTTTCAAATGAGCAAACAGTCACGGGCAATGTCGTCTGGAAGGGAGAATTAAGTCCCTCTGAAGATTTAACAAAGCTGTCGCAATTTGCGGGAGCTTATTCAGCAGCAACCATTGACAAAGCATGCGAAGTGAGTCTTCTTTTGAAGACTAAAGAGCATGAGGTATATGCATTGCAAGCAGAAGTGATAGAGGCAAAGAATAAGGCGACACAGGCAGAAGAACAATTGCTGGCTCAACAACAAGAGAATCATTTGTTAACCCAGCAAATTGAAAAACTGAGGATAGACCAAAGTGACATTAAAGCACAAGAATTGGCAAAGGCATTATGACAGTTGGAGGCATCAAATGAGCTGTTAATGAAATCTAAAGAGGATCAAATAGTTCAGCTCTCAGCACAGCTCGAAGGTATTAAAGGTGCCAAGAGTATTGAAGATTTCAGAACAGAGGCAACTCTGATAAACGGCGCTTTGATATCTCAGATCAGACTTTTGTGCCAACAGCTAGTTGAAGCTGAGTCACTTTGTGATATATCTACAGCAGTATGTGAGCAAATCGAGAAAGCCAGGACTAACTTGGATCAGGCCAAAGATGAAATAATAGAATATATTGAATGGCAAGATACTCCAGAAGGGCAAGCTGCTAATTTAGCCCGAATCAGTGTAACATACAAGAACATACTTTTCATGGAATGGGAAACACAGGTAATGAAGGCAGAGAGGGCAGCATCCAGGTGCAAAATAATTTCCAAAAACATGATCAATATAGTCAATGATACATTGTATCTGGCTAACATGATTTCACAGTGCACACCTGGAAACATAACAACCGCGAATATGCTGGAGCACAAGAATTATCCTAAGCTAGAAGAACAAGGGCGGTTAATTGCTGGAGTGAATACCTTGACCTCCGATGCATACTGGCTTTTCCTGATTAAACCGCATTCTCAAAGGTCGGCTCTTAACTGCCTAACCGACGCTCTCACATACCTGATCGCCGATTTCCAAGATGCCACATATGATGCACAGCTGACTTCTCGCCTCAATACTCCACCAGAAGTAGAGCCAATGCTGGCGATATGTCAGCAAAAGAGTAAAGGCAAAGAGACAGCTGACTGAAGCATCGCCGCCGACTGCCGAATCACCCAAATGCAAAATGATATTTGTTGATGCCGATTTCTTAGTTTTCAGTTTTTAGATATTTAGTAGTTAGATTAGCATAGTATTTATAGACCCTTTCATTGTTTTGGAAAGGGTCGTAAAATTTTGTAAAAGACTAAAAGGCTGAAGTTTGCACTATTGTGCTTCAGTCTATATTCTTTTTGAAACTCGACCACTGGTCCTTAATTTTACTTGGAATGCTGTTTAAGTAAATTGTGCACTATTGTCGTTTGCTTGGAATGCTTTCTGGTTGGAAGGAAGGACTGCGACATAGCGATTAATATATTGGATTGATCAAACAGCTTGCATGGTACTATTATCTGTATCTGTTCTCTTTTCAGTTATATGAATTGCTGTGTTATTACTTTGCTATTATTGAATACATGTATGTAATACAACAACAAGTCTTCATTTCATATCACTATTGAATGTTTTGTGATTTGTTATCTTTCACTCATGTATGTATCAATGATATAAATGACTGAGTGCAGTAATTCGCTATTATAGCTCTGTGTAACTACTTACGCAGAGTAATCTCAAATGATTAAACATCTATGCTTGTTGTTAGTGTCATCTATATGCCTGTCATTAAGCATAGTTTATCAAACGCTGTACTGTCTGAATTGATAAGTCCCGGGATTAGCTTATAGTTTTGTATTTCTTTTATAGTTTAGTTATTTGTTTATTATCATCTCATATCTTAAATCATCCATCCATCCCGTTTACTTATAATCTTTGGGAAACTGGTCCCGTTATCCCCAGTCGGAGCCACTATTCCAAACGGAAAAGGAGCTACACTAAGTTCCGGACCGGGTGGTTTCCCCGATGTTGTTGCAACGAATTTCGGGGCATCAACATTTTTGGCGCTAGAAGGAGGGCCATCAACTGTGAATGGCAAGTAGGTCCAAGTCCACAAACCATTCTAAGAGTAATTCCCCCTCCAAACCATCTTCTCCTTCTCAATCACATGCTGGTTTTCCAGCACATGATCACCGAAAGGAAGAATCAACCACCACTGCTCACACCCATAATATTTCAGAACATTTAAGTCTTGAATCCCCTGAAGTTCAGTCTCTTATCCATAAACTTCAGAGCTTCTCGATTTCACCTCAGAAATCTGAAGTATCACAAAGCAGTGTGACCTCGCAGTTAAACTTATCTCATCCACTTACCAGACTTCAGAGCGAAAAACTTGGTATTGAACCTACTGAGTTCCCTTTACCCAAAAAGAAAAGGGCTAAGAAGATCACTGAAGTATCTGATAGTGAAGATCTTTCTTCCATATCTTCCATCTCAACTCCTCCTCTGCGAAGTCAATCATCCACTCCCCCATTACACATTGTTGTCCATCAAGGAATAAGTACTACAGCATCTCAAGCTACTCTCTCTCTAACAACTTCTTCTCCTCAGTCATCTGGAATACCAATAGTAGTAACAACTAATATCACCAGCATAATGGCAGATCCATGGACTCAGCCAGGTGCAGTCAATATGCCCGGACCATTACATGATCTACCTGATGCTCCAGAAAAATGGTTGCCTAAATTTAATCCAGATAACGGAACACAAGCTGAAGAACATATTAACAACTTCATGTTAGCTGTTAATCTAAAGGGAGTGACAGAACAAGACGTTGTTGTAAGGCTTTTCCCTTATACTCTGCAAGGATCGGCAGGATCCTAGTACTTCTCATTACCTTCTGGTTCTATTACCAGCTGGGCTATGTGCCAAGAGCAATTTCTTGTCAAATATGGAGATGACAGGTCTCTGGCGACTCTAATAAACGACCTCTCCAATTTGAGAATAGAACATAGAGAACCAGTAAAAGAGTTTAATGCCCGATTCAATAAACTCTTAAATAAAATCCCCACTGCTTCTAAGCCAAGTGAACAAATCAGAAGCGAATGGTACATTACTGCTCTCCCTTCCAACATAGCTATTTTTGTTGACAGGGCTGGCAAACCTACCTTAGCCGAGAATATGAAAGAAGCACTTGCCGTCGAAAAACGGATAAATGCCCTAGAAAAGAAAGCAGTTTTGGAGGATAGAAAATCTAAAAAAGTTTCATTTAAAGAAGATTCCAAGAAGAAAACCCCAAAAGACCCCTATGACATGGAGGGTTTACAAAAGGTCCTTAAAACATTGTCTAATGAAATGGTCGAAATTAAAAAACAGGTGGCTGAAACTTCAACCAAAAGACCATTTAGAACTTTTAAGAAAACAGAAACAAAGCCACCCAATGTTATATCTAATGCAGATTCTGAACAGGAAGATGAAGAAGAAGAATCATCCTCACAGACAGATGATGAAGAAGAAGTAGTTGAATGCCATGGTATGTGGGATTTCATACTCCCAAATTCTGACACTGAGAATCAAGAAGAAGCTTTTCCTGTTACTACAAGAAGTAAAATCGCTTCTGAACCTACTCAAACAACTACAAAAAAGAGGAGTGCAGGTGCTGCCACACCAAAAGAAAAAGTTCTTCCGAAGAAATCTCCGGTAGCAGCCCCTCAAAACCAGCCTCCAATTTCTAATTCTCCTTCAACATCCAAAACACTAGTGGTATCTGACCATATGGAGTATAATATTGTCGATGACATGAAAAAGACCAAGGCAAACATAACCATGTTTGAACTAGGTAAATTAAAACATCAGCAAAAATTGCTCCTAAGGGAATTTAACGCTATTCCCTCTTCCCCTCTTCCCAGTTCAAAAGCTGCTAATGATTCAGGACAACCCCCTCCAGATATGGTCGAGGCTACCGATTCGGTTCTGATTGGAGATAGATCCAATTCTCATACCCCACCTTTCTTGCTCACCTATGAAATCTATAATCGAAATCTGCATAACTGTTTAATTGATTCAGGGGCTTCATCCAATATTATGCCAGCTTCAGTTTGTTCTAAGCTGAACATAGAACCCCAGAAGTCAGCCATCCACATTGTACAGTTAGACAGGACCAAAGTACAGGTCATAGGAGAGATTAATTCCGTGACTATTAGGTTGTCTGTTGATCCCAGAATAGTACAGAGAATAGACATTTTGATCGCCGACATACCTGAATTCTACGGTTTAATTTTGAGCAGAGACTGGTCTGAGAAACTACATGGATACATTTCCACGGATTGGTCACATATGTGGCTCCCCTACAAGGGTAAGCCAAATCAAATAAGGATCGACCGTGAGAAGCATATGACTCATACAGTAACCGATTTCGAACAAGAAAACCAGCCGGTGGCTTTCAACAATAACATTTTGGGAAATTATTCTTCACAGTCATTCTTTGGCAATTTTGTTGCCCAATCTTCCCCTTTTCAAGTTAATCATTGTACATCTCAAGTAGAAAATTTTTCACAATCAAATTTATCCAAATGCTTTAATGTAGATCAAAAGGATGTAAATATTTCTGATTCTCCTTTATTTTGGTCTTTGTATTTTGATGGCTCTAAGTCCAGTGAGGGCTCAGGAGCAGGTTGCATTTTGGTTAGTCCAAAAGGCGAAAAGACAATGCTTTCTTGTAGATTAGAATTTGAATGCACCAACAATACAGCCGAATACGAAGCACTACTGCAGGGATTATATAAGGCAATTGACCTTAAAGTCCAATATTTAAAAGTATTCGGCGATAGTGAGATCATTGTTAAACAGGTAAGGAATACAATTCATTGCCTCTCAAGCCACCTTAAGCATTATCAAATGCTAGTGCAAGATCTCACTTCGCATTTCTCAGCATTCAATATTTTTTCAATCCCAAGATCGCAAAATTCAGCAGCTGATTTACTAGCCAACGTAGCTTCCAAGCTCCTCCCTTCCGAAGAATATAGTCTTGATAGATTTTCTGTAGAGTTAATTTTTAGACCTTCAGTTCCTGATAACATCACTAACTGGAGGGTTTTCAACCATGACGAGGATATTTTGCAATTTTTGACCTCTGAAAAGTCCTATGACAATCAAGTCATTGAAGAGGATGAGCATGATTCTCAAATGAAGCAAACATCTCAAGATAACGTTATTCCTAAACCTGTGGTAAAGCTTGAAGACCTTTATGACATCAAAGATAGGTTTAAACCTGTAATTAATGCTAAACTCCAGAGCTCTACTCTTAGGTTTGAATTGATTAATTTAGGAACGGCTCAAACTCCTCAAAATATAAATTTAGGATTAGGACTTTCTACAATAGAAAAGGAAGAATTTATCAAACTTTTAAGAAAAAACAAACAAGTTTTTGCTTGGAAGTATGATGACCTCAAGACATATGATACATCTATCATACAACACACTATTCCTATGCTTCCCGATCAAAAACCAATCCAGCAGAAGTTAAGAAAAATCCATCCAAATTTGGAGAGCCAGATAAAGTCGGAACTTAATAAGCTTTTAAAAGCTAAGATTATCTTCCCTTTCCGACACTCAAACTGGGTCTCCAATATGGTACCCGTCAGGAAGAAAAACGGCGACATCAGAATCTGTATTGATTTCAGAAATTTAAATAAGGCAAGCTTAAAAGATAACTTCCCTCTGCCTACCATGGAGCAAATCCTTCAATCGGTAGCAGGATCTGAATTGATGTCTTTTCTTGATGGTTTCTCAGGATACAATCAAGTGCTGGTCCACCCTGATGACCAATTAAAAACTACATTCAGAACAAAATGGGGAACTTACGCATACCAAAAGATGCCTTTCGGACTCATAAATGCAGGAGCGACATTTCAAAGAGCTATGGATACAGCCTTTAGAGGGTTAATTAACCGAACAGTAGTTGTCTACCTCGATGACATTACTGTATATTCTAAAAAGAGATATAATCACTTGCATGATTTAAATCAGATTTTTCAACGATGCAAAACATATGGTATCTCTCTTAACCCGAAAAAGTCTTTCTTCGCTCTCAACCAAGGCAAGCTCTTAGGGTTTATTGTATCTAAGGATGGCATTTATGTAGATCCTGAGCGAATTAAAGAAATTTCTGAAATTCCTTTTCCACACAATAAAAAATCGATGCAGTCGTTTTTAGGACAAATTAATTTCGTTAAGCGATTTGTTCCAGATTTTTCACAGATTGTACTACCACTGCAAAAGATGATTAAAAAGAATTCAACCTTCAGATGGGGACTAGAAGAAAAGCAAGCTTTTCATGATATTAAGCAATCCATAATCAATGTCCCAGCCCTGAATACTCCAAATCTTTCTAATCATTTTACATTATATACTATTGCATCCGACTTATCTTACGCAGCAGTACTAACTCAGTTGAATGATGACAATTTGGAAGCGCCCATTTCGTTCTTTAGTTCTAATTTTCAAGGCGCCGAATTGAATTATTCCGAAATTGAGAAACAAGCTTTTGTTGTCTTTAAAGCAGTCAAACATTATCGACCCTTTCTTCTTAAAACCCATACTAAAGTAATAGTTCCTTTCTCAGCAGTTAGGCAATTATTAATCCAAAAAGAATTGGGAGAAAAGAGGGCAAATTGGGTCGCAGCCCTCCAAGAATATGATCTAGAAATAAAGCCAGCAAAATTTGTTAAAGGTCAAGGTTTTTGCAGGATCTTAGCAGGAGCATCAAACATTCCTGAATCAAGTGATACAGAGCAAAACCAAGAAGTCAATCAGCTAAGTATACCGGATTCCGAATCTCAATATTCAGATCTAATCTTTTATTTAAAGAATGGTTATGCACCTACCAATTTGTCCTACAAGAATAAAAGAGCCATTAGATTGAAAGCTAAGAGTTTTTCTCTTATTAATGATGTGCTCTTCAGGAGAAACTATGATTCTGTATTACTAAGATGCCTTGAGAAACCTGAAGCTCAAAAGGTTTTGCAGGAGCTACACGATGGACCGGCAGGAGGACATTTTGGAGCTGATACAACAGCTCATAAAGTAATTCATGCCGGATATTACTGGCCTACTTTGTTTAAGGATGCTCATGAATATGTAAGGAAATGCATTAAGTGCCAAACTGCCAGTGGAAGACAACAAAAGCCAGCTTTCCCTTTACAACCAATCAACATTGAACAACCTTTTGAACAATGGGGATTGGACATCATTGGAGAAATAAATCCTTCATCTTCCAAGCAACACAAGTATATCCTTACAGCAACTGATTACTTTACAAAGTGGGTAGAAGCAGTTCCATTAAAGACAACAAACTCGGAAGCAATCATCGAATTTATAGATCAGTTCATCGTAACCAGGTTTGGTGTCCCAAACGCTCTTGTCTTTGATAATGCTTCTTACTTCTCAGGCAATGCAATGATTGATTTCGCTATCAAAAGAGGATTCAAATTAAAGTATTCTGCCAACTATTACCCCCAGGGTAACGGCCTAGCAGAATCAACTAATCAAAATCTAATCAAAATCATTAAGCGAACAATCGAAGAGAATCATAAGAACTGGCATAAATCCTTGGTATTTGCATTATGGGCCGATAGGATTACACAGAAAGCTTCCATAGGGACCTCTCCGTTTAATCTTGTTTATGGAAAAGAAGCAGTCGTACCAACCAATCTTCTTCTCCCATCTTTAGCCCTAGTGCAATTTATAGACGAAACTCCTTCTTCATCTATACAGTTTAGACATGATCAAATACTCAAGCTTGTAGAAGAAAGGGATAAAGCCAAGGTTACACATGCAAGACATCAGCAAGTCATTAAAACAGCTTTCGATCTAGCCTCATCCAGCCCTAGACAATTTGAAGTCGGAGATCTAGTCCTGAAATGGGACAAAGCCCATGAAGACAAAGGTAAACATTCCAAATTCCAAAAACTGTGGCTAGGACCATTTCAGATCTGTGAAAAAGTAGGCCATTCCACATTCATACTTCAAAATCTATCAGGGGTGAGAGATTCTCTCCCTGTCAATGGTCTAATTCTGAAGAAATTCTTTAACTGAGGAGGTAACCCCTTCTCTTTGTAGCTTATTAGTTTTTCCTAGTTTGTAGGATTTGTAGGAATAAGAATGTGGGACATTCCCATTGACCTTTCGCTGTAAACAAAAGCTGTCTCGCCATAGTAATATTAATATTTACTTTTTAAAAATAGCATCCTGAACCGAGAGAGATCATTTCTAGGAAATTAGATATCTTTTTATTCTGAGCATTACAGACTCACCTTTGTAAATTTCACTCTGAACGAAGTTCTATGAATCATCTTGAGTGGTTGAAATCAGTCCCCAAAGGTTATCTATACGAAAATAGGAGCTAATTCATCTTCAGCATCTTCAACTCTTAAACCTGTCATCCATTTATTCTTAATAAGATAATTGTTCATCCCATTCACCAACAGTTTTTGATTACTCAGAGTGTAATTCTAAAATATAAAAGATTAAAGATAAGAGGTCTTATCACAAGCCTGCTTACCATGTTCATAGGAAAATAATTTAACTGACATTACCAAAACTGCATACCAAATAGGGTAATGGCTTGAAATTTCAAGACAAGGGGTCTCATCACGAGCCAGCTTGTTCAGTTTAATTACTACCCGTGAATGGCATTGTCATCTATCTGGCCACCAAACCAGGACAATGGCTTTTATCTTAAGAAAAAAGAAATTGAAATTCAAAAAATACGAGAATATCTTTTGAATTCATTCTGTTTAGTCACACTCTAAGGTGAATGGAACAATGGACAACAACATGGTTAAAAGGTAACCCTGCCGAGACTATGAATGTTTGCTGGCAGCAGAGGCTCTACCTATGACAGAGGAGTTTATTTTAAAAGATGATATGGAAAAGTTTTCTATTTTTACTTTTACAAACCAATAAGGACTTATTTTTATACTCGAAGTGCATTTATAAAAAGAGGAAGTTAAATGAAGAAACCTGTTTTATTTAGAATCAATAGATATCTAGTTATATTAGAAATTTCCTTTCTTTTATAAAGATTCTATTTGAGAAAGTGTAAGTATAATTGTTAGTTCAGAGATAACTGGTTCTGCCAGCGAATCGCCAATTGTTGTGCCCTACAACAACCCCCCATTTCATAACATTTTTATCACAAACAATTTACAAATGAAATGGGTCCCTTTTAAAATTTTTAATTGGCATCAATAAACTTGTTCAAATAAGGTATGATAATCAAATGAATTTATGCAAAAAACCCTTGTTGAACAAATGATAAGCAATTTTTGGTTAAGTCCAAAAAAGTAATCGCAAGTTCGGTTGCCATCTTGGTTTTTCCCGATGCGATATCGCTATCGGCCATCGGCAATAGCCAATGCACACACAAAAGGGCACATACCTTTTCCCCGATGCGACGCGATATCGGCGATCGGCTATCGGAACGGCACTATGTCTTGTGGAAAATGTTTTAACACTCCGGTCCGATGCGATATCGCATATCGGCAATCGGTACAATCCTACGCATTTTCATAAGACGTTTATATCCTTTCCCCGATGCGATATCGCTATCGGCATTCGCTAAAAGCAATTGATACACATTCAGGGGATATGTTCGCACGCCGAATGCGATATCGCAATCGGCGTTCGCTAAAGAACTTTCCCAAGTGATAACGCCACACACACACTTCCGATGCGATATGATGACGCTTAATGATGACCTCAGTTCCAAAAGGTGATTATTTCAAAGCATTAAAGTTATATTTAAAATCGATTTGACAAAATCACAGATTTCAAAATGCCGTTAAGTAAAGGGATAAGGTAATGCATGCGTATTTAAAGCTTTGCCCCTTCGAATTAACGAGCAATTACGATTAGACTTTTGAAAAAATCTATTACACGCTTTAAGGGGTCATTCGGTTTAATAACTTAAGTAATGGTCATTTATGAAGCTGCAGGCCGTAAAATCATCATCATTGCATCTACGGTGCCTTCTCAAATCATTAGATCCGCAGCCTCTTTTAGGAATAATCTCGCCACGCTTCAAATCATATATTTATCCCGTTATGGATTGTCATTGTTATTTCTTTGTTATGATTTCTCTTGCACTTGTGTAGAATTCGACTACCGAGAGAAGTCTGAATATGATGGGAAAGAAGTTCAAGAAGGTGGCAGGTTCTAATGCGATACCTGCCTCAGGCCAAGCTGCTATACCTTCAAGGAAAGGCTTAATCTCAGATACTACATGCACTGGTCTTACTGGTACTACATGGCAAGGGACATACAATTTGCTAGAAGGAGAACAACCAGAAGTGACAGTAACGGAGGCAAGTGTGGATGAATTAAGAAAGTCTGAGGCAACTCTTAAAGATTTGGCTGACTCTTTTCTGCACAGAATAGCAGCCAGGGAACAAGTCTTGCCTTATACTGATGTGGTACGTTGGGCAATTGAAGAAATTCCTCTCACTAATAGAACCTTCGTTTCTAAGGATGGAAGGATTTTCGGCTCCTTCAAGCCTGACGACTTGAGACGAATGTATCATTTGCCCAATCCCGAGCAAGTCTATAACAGAGCATTTGTGGAGAAATTCGCCAGAAAGAATGAATCACCAGCCGAACCTCTCCGAGATTGGAGGCAAAATCCAGCAAAACACAAGCAGGATATGTCGGGTAAGTACTCCAATGCCTCTTTGGCTTCACCTTACTGCTATGCTGGAATTATGATGTGTAGATTGTGGGGATTTCATGATTCTGCAAATATCCATGTTGATATGGTTCCCTTAATGGAAGCGGCCGTTAATAGTATAATTATGGATTGGGCCACTATCCTGTCTGATAAGTTGGTCTTAGCTATTCGTGAGTTTAGGGCCAAATCCAGAGTCACTGAGAGAAAAATCCCACCTTTTTATTACTCTGCATACATTATGGATGCCCTTTGTTTTAATTCTGAGTTTCCTGTCCTTGGTTGGAGATGGACAACCCATGACCCAACACCTATTCATTTGTATCATCGTAAATTGTGGAAACCTTCTCACAAAGACCATTTGTACCAAATTTGCAATGGCTTTATGGTTCCCGTTCACTATTCTATTTTTGACAGACCTATCCCTAGGATTTCCTATGAAGCCTCTTTTGACCTGCCAGCCGTAGCCCATTGGTTCGGCGAAGAATGTTTTTCTTATATCAGAGTTTTTGGAAGCAAGGCCAGGCCACATGTTCTTCCCGTATACATGCCAGACAAACTGTTAGCCCGAGAAATCTCTTATCAGATAATGTCTGAAGGTGTTACCCAAACTCTCAAAGAGGAGAAGAAGAGAGGATGGCCATCTTTTCCTTTAAGAATTGGAGTTTATACGCTGCTAAATTATAAGCATGCAGAAAAGGAAGAAGCAAAACTCCAAATGCTATCTCTAGTTTCTATTCCCAACAGACTCTATGACCCGAAAAAGACTGCTTTCATTTCCTTGGAACAGGCTAAGCTGACAAAGGTTATTCACCAAGAAGACCAGTTTGACGACCTGTTCATGGGTGCTGATTCAATAAGCCAAGTCAAACAACTTGCTGCGATGAGATATGAAGATATGGAATTAACTGAATTTAATAAACTTAGAAAGCAAAGGTTGCAAACTTTGCCTCTAAAGTTATTATCTACAACCCCAACTTCATCCTCAAGCGAGCCTGATCAGACAGAAATAAATTCACCTCCCGTTACAATTAGAGAACAGGAGGAAAGTCAAAGAAAGCTACAGGCAGAAAGTCATAGAAGAGAACAAATAGAAAGGCAGCAAAAAGCACAAATTGAACAAGAGCAAAGAAGGCAAAGGGAGCAAGAAGAGCAAAGAAGACAAAGGGAGATAGAAGAACAGAGACAGAGAGAAATAGAAGAACAGAGGAAAAGAGAGGAAGAAGAAAAAATAAGGAAAGAACTGGAAGATAGGCAGAAAAAGGAATTGGAGGAACAGCAACGGAGAGTACAAGAGGAGCAACAGCGGAAGGCATTCGAAGAACAGCAGAGAATTGAAAAAGAAAAAGAACAGAGTAAGCAAATCTCTGTTGATACTGAATTGATTAAGGAATGGAATCAATTTGATTCCATTATAAGTGGTAAAGAAGCCTCCAAAGACTCAGATGCCTTAAAGACTCCCGATACTACTGTTTCTCCTGTTCTTGAAGGAACCAGCGGCCCACCCACAGTACAGAACGTTGAAGAAGTTACTCAGAATCCATCTGATCAAGTTGATCTTCAGGTAGAGGAAATTCCTCCTCTAGACATTTTCTACAGCCCTAAGCATAGAGCCGTTGTAAGACGCTCAAGGAAGAGGCGAAGGCTTGATCAACCTTCTGTTTCAAATGAGCAAACAGTCACGGGCAATGTCGTCTGGAAGGGAGAATTAAGTCCCTCTGAAGATTTAACAAAGCTGTCGCAATTTGCGGGAGCTTATTCAGCAGCAACCATTGACAAAGCATCCGAAGTGAGTCTTCTTTTGAAGACTAAAGAGCATGAGGTATATGCATTGCAAGCAGAAGTGATAGAGGCAAAGAATAAGGCGACATAGGCAGAAGAACAATTGCTGGCTCAACAACAAGAGAATCATTTGTTAACCCAGCAAATTGAAAAACTGAGGATAGACCAAAGTGACATTAAAGCACAAGAATTGGCAAAGGCATTATGACAGTTGGAGGCATCAAATGAGCTGTTAATGAAATCTAAAGAGGATCAAATAGTTCAGCTCTCAGCACAGCTCGAAGGTATTAAAGGTGCCAAGAGTATTGAAGATTTCAGAACAGAGGCAACTCTGATAAACGGCGCTTTGATATCTCAGATCAGACTTTTGTGCCAACAGCTAGTTGAAGCTGAGTCACTTTGTGATATATCTACAGCAGTATGTGAGCAAATCGAGAAAGCCAGGACTAACTTGGATCAGGCCGAAGATGAAATAATAGAATATATTGAATGGCAAGATACTCCAGAAGGGCAAGCTGCTAATTTAGCCCGAATCAGTGTAACATACAAGAACATACTTTTCATGGAATGGGAAACACAGGTAATGAAGGCAGAGAGGGTAGCATCCAGGTGCAAAATAATTTCCAAAAACATGATCAATATAGTTAATGATACATTGTATCTGGCTAACATGATTTCACAGTGCACACCTGGAAACATAACAACCGCGAATATGCTGGAGCACAAGAATTATCCTAAGCTGGAAGAACAAGGGCGATTAATTGCTGGAGTGAATACCTTGACCTCCGATGCATACTGGCTTTTCCTGATTAAACCGCATTCTCAAAGGTCGGCTCTTAACTGCCTAACCGACGCTCTCACATACCTGATCGCCGATTTCCAAGATGCCACATATGATGCACAGCTGACTTCTCGCCTCAATACTCCACCAGAAGTAGAGCCAATGCTGGCGATATGTCAGCAAAAGAGTAAAGGCAAAGAGACAGCTGACTGAAGCATCGCCGCCGACTGCCGAATCACCCAAATGCAAAATGATATTTGTTGATGCCGATTTCTTAGTTTTCAGTTTTTAGATATTTAGTAGTTAGATTAGCATAGTATTTATAGACCCTTTCATTGTTTTGGAAAGGGTCGTAAAATTTTGTAAAAGACTAAAAGGCTGAAGTTTGCACTATTGTGCTTCAGTCTATATTCTTTTTGAAACTCGACCACTGGTCCTTAATTTTACTTGGAATGCTGTTTAAGTAAATTGTGCACTATTGTCGTTTGCTTGGAATGCTTTCTGGTTGGAAGGAAGGACTGCGACATAGCGATTAATATATTGGATTGATCAAACAGCTTGAATGGTACTATTATCTGTATCTGTTCTCTTTTCAGTTATATGAATTGCTGTGTTATTACTTTGCTATTATTGAATACATGTATGTAATACAACAACAAGTCTTCATTTCATATCACTATTGAATGTTTTGTGATTTGTTATCTTTCACTCATGTATGTATCAATGATATAAATGGCTAAGTGCAGTAATTCGCTATTATAGCTCTGTGTAACTACTTATGCAGAGTAATCTCAAATGATTAAACATCTATGCTTGTTGTTAGTGTCATCTATATGCCTGTCATTAAGCATAGTTTATCAAACGCTGTACTGTCTGAATTGATAAGTCCCGGGATTAGCTTATAGTTTTGTATTTCTTTTATAGTTTAGTTATTTGTTTATTATCATCTCATATCTTAAATCATCCATCCATCCCGTTTACTTATAATCTTTGGGAAACTGGTCCCGTTATCCCCAGTCGGAGCCACTATTCCAAACGGAAAAGGAGCTGCACTAAGTTCCGGACCGGGTGGTTTCCCCGATGTTGTTGCAACGAATTTCGGGGCATCAACAGGATCTCAGCCAAGATGACTGGATCAAGAAAATGATATTAGGCTAGGTATAGTAGCACAAGGTTTGATTTGATTTTGAAGGATTTTGTTGGATCAGGAGGAGCCAAACAGTTAGGGCAAGGAAATTAGGTCAAAATTGCAGGGTTTCGATGGGGTAAGGTAGGCACAAGGCTCAACACTCTAGGTTTTGACGTGTGAATTGATTCAAAGATAGGTGAGGAGCTAGAAAGAGCACATAAGCAACATGGATTCTTCCTAAACTGAATAAAACATAGATTGTGAATATCTTCCCAAAACAGAGCATAAATATTATGGTTTTTGCCTATCAACTTGAAAACATCCACTTAAAGAGTATGAAATGATGAAATGGAGTCAAAAATACATCTTAACACATGAAAACATAAGAAAAACTGAATTGAAAATTATACCACATGGATCCCAAAGAAATAGTTGCAAATTTTCATTAATCTCCTGCTAAAATTGATACAAAATGATGTCTACTCAAAGCATAAGCATCCAGCTGAGTCCAACCCATTACAATAAGAAAGAAGAATAATATATAGACATTGTTTCAAACTCCTCCCAGCCTCAGGGGTCAAAACCCTAGGATGAGGAGCTAATCTAACCAAAACTGAACAAGAGACTGGAATCTAGGCATCCTAACAACTTGCCTCTAAAAGTGAGGAAACTGATTCATTTGTCCTCAAGATGACTTTTAATCTAATGAATCTACCTTCTAGTACTTATTATCTATCATATTTACATGCCTAGTCATCATTTACATCAGTAAAAATACCATCCATGAGGGGAAACTCAAATTTACAATCAAGGCAGAGTGAAATAGACACTCAGCACAATTTTTGTCCTATGCGCAGTGCCCAAATCCTATGCGCAACACTTTTTGAAGGTCCATTTTAGAGGCCTTCCCAGTGTCCAAATTGAGCTCATGATAGCTCATGGGAAATATAGTCAAGTCTTCTTTCTAGAACAGCTTGAATTTCGTCATTTGAAGCTCATTTGACCCTTCAAAAACGGATTCTCCTAAGAATGCTTCTATGTGTCCAAAAAAGGGCAGAAAGGTCATTTTCTGGGGTGTTTTTCGACCTTTTGGTTGACCAGTTCTGCTCTAAAATATTAGAAAATTCTCAGGGTGCATGTACTCATCATTCTAATTCCAAAAATTCTGACCATTATTCCATTGGATGCCCCTAGGAAAAGCACAGTGCCAGTGGCACTGCGCGTAGAGCCAAATTTATGTGTTTAAAATTCCCAAATTTTTCAAAAGGAAAAGATTCTTCAAACCCTGCTCAAAATTTGTGGAAAACACCACTATCAAGTATCTTGGTTAGCCAAGGAATCTTCAGCAAGCAACCTAAGCCTATCATCCTCCTTTTTTCCATTGAGTGCTTGTTTTAGCCTTCTTTTCATTTGCTTGACCCTTATGTGGAAAATCTTGTTCTAGATCTTGTAATGGCGAGCCATGTGCCTCATGATTCAATTGTCCTTGTTGGCCTTTTGGAGCAGCTTCTTCAAATGAAAATTGACTCTGTCAAGCCAAGTTTCTATATCATCCTCAATTTCCTTCTCAATTCTTTGTTTTGTAGTCAAGGTAGCCGATGTTTCTTCTTCTTGCATTGCTGATTTGCCCTTGTCACTTTGCCTCTTTGCTTTGAGAAGTTCCAACTCCAATAGGACCTATTTGTCACTTAACTGTTTGTTCTCCTGCTCAAGGTATGAAATGACATACTTAAATCTTGCTAAGTTGTCCATCAGTGCTTGGATTTGTGCATCTTTTTCCCTTGTGGTTATGTTTTCATTTGTTGCCTCATCTTGGGCCTCCAAGTCAACTGTCTCAATGCCATGATGGATGTGTGGCTTTTCTGGTTCATCATCTTCCATCAGATCAAAATCTCTTTCCTCCTCATCATCAAGGCCTTCCTCCAAGACCTTTTCCTTCCCCTTATGCAGCTGTTGCGCCTGTTTTACCTGTTGTGTCGATGAAGAAGGCAAAGCCCATTCCACATTTTGTGGAGCAAACATTTGCCTATGAGCTAATGAAGAAGGCAAGGCCCCTTCCATATCAAGTGGAGTAAACACTTGCTTATCTGTTGCAAAAAATTTTCTTTCCCCTCTTTGATATGTCCTGTAGGTTTCTGGCTCCTCAACAACTCTAGTCTCTTTACCCTTCTCACTTTTGTTTACTTGGGCACTACTGGAAGGCCTTTCTGTTTCTTGAGGCACTAGTGGAGGAATTTTAGGACCCCTGAAGATGTCATTGGCAATGAATGTCTCCCAGGAGATGTTAAGTAGGTTGAGATGATGTAGCACAATCATCTTGATCAGGGAATAATGATAGAGACTACTCATTTGCTGGGGGTATGGTCTTTTATACATAATGTAGGCCATCTTCTCAATGCTCCTGAACAAGAAATAAGGGATGCTCAACATTTTCACTCTTGTAAAATGCATAAGAAGCCTAATTTGATAGGTGTATAATCTAGAAAATCTGCCTTCACATGTGAAATATTTCATAATGATCCTCATCATAGGGGCATATTTTTCTTCAAGGAACTTGAAAGGGAAAGTCCTTTTCTTTTCATTTTTGTACCTATATTTGATGTCTGGCTCATAATAGTGCTTATCCAAATCTTGTGCCTTATACCATTTCTCCCCCACATTTGGAATCCTTGTAGCATCAACAACGATGGAGGATGAGACTGTAAATGTCACCCCAACAAGAGTTACCTTGTTATCATGGAGATTGGCTACAAAAGTCCTGGTCAGCTCAGGATGATATTGGACTCTTTCCACCCTCTCACAAAACTCATAACACCCTAGATGCTTGAAACAAGTGACAGTCATATGAGAAGCATGTAACTCTCTAATGTTTGACAGTTCCTCCATGATAATTCTGCCTCCCTTGTGTGGTTTTCTTTGATGTTGAGGTTCATCTCCCAAACTCTCATTGCCACTGTTTTCCTCCTCCTCATAATATTTATCCTCTTTTTCCATGTTTGTCAAATTTGGAAGCTATGTAACCCTAGAGAAGGTAATGAAGGAGTAAGTATTGGTGATTTAGGGATAAGGGAAGGGGAGATGAACTTATGTGGTGTAGGATGGAATATAATATGAAAATGAGAGGGAGGGTATTCTTTTTTATAGGGGTTGTTTAGTAAATATGGTTTTAGGATTTTTTCTTTGGGGATTTAGGGAATAAGGGACATGGAGGGATTTTTTTGAGGGGATTAGGGTAAAAGGGATATGGAAGGATTCGTAGGAGGGATTAGGGTTTCAAAGAAAATGTGGAGGGATATATAGGAGGGATTAAGGTTTCAAGGAATGAGTGGAGGGATGTATAAGAGGGATTAGGGTTTCATTTTCAAAATAGCAAACCAAATTCAAACTGATGAATTAAAATGCCAAGAGGATAGCTTAAAGATGACACTTACTTTTTATAGGCTATAGAAGGCAAACAAAATGTTTTGAGTGACTGACGGAGTGCTTTAGCAGTTGTTGGCCCTATGTGCAGTGTCACCTACAAGTATGCAGTGCTCCACCTCTATGCGCAATTCCATTCAAATTTACATTGGAGAAACTGCCTTATGCACAATGCTCTGGCCTCTGTGCGCAACACCTCCTTCAATTGCTCTGTGCGCATCGCCCTATCTCTTATGTGCAGCACTCTGTATCCTATGTGCATCGATTTGTCTCCTATGTGTAGCACTCTGTCTCCTATGCGCAATGCCTCTTTCCTTAGCCACCAATTGGCCTCAATTCCCCTCTCTAATTCAATGCTTTTCTTACTCTTTGTCAAATGAGTGTGATGAGTTTGGAAAAGGAGTGTTGACATCTTATATAGAGATTGATTTTGATTTTACATTAGAAAAACCCACTTTCTAATGTTTGGGAACTTTTTCTTCTTTCCTCTAATTCTCTATTTAATACCTTTCTCTCTTTGTCTTTTTTTAGGTGGATGATGCTTGGATTGAACTGATTTTTTCATTGGTCTCATTTTCTTGCAGCAATGAGACATGTTTGGGGCAGCTAGGAACACTTATTCCATGAAATGGATTGGATTACATCAAAATAATATAAATCAACTAAAAATACTCTGTTTTCATCTCAAAAACATGTTTTTGAGATGAAAATTACATTAGTGACAAAAGATCTTCATACAATCATTATGACTTATTGACAACTACTCTTTGTTTATTGGTCATCCTCATACCTTTGCTGCCCTTTATTTACACTTGAAATCATGCTTTTGACCTTGGAAATGAACCCTAAGACCTAATGGAATACCTTGCAAATGAACCCTAAGACCTAATGGAAATTCCTTGGAAATGAACCATAAAACCTAATGGAAAGACAACTACCTTGACACCTATAGTAACATATTTGAAACCTCAACTGAATACAACATGGAAATGGGTCAGCAAATGTACCTTATGAGGGAAGATTTGATTTTCTATGAAAAAGAAAACCATCAATGGACCATTTTAACATGACCTAATGGAATGATCCAAAATTCAGTATGAGACACCTAAAATGAAAGTGCAAAGAGCAGATTTGATCTTTGATGGAAGTATGCATATATTGACACTAACAGGTCCCAACTACTGGCTATGATTGTTTACCTTTAAAATCTATTTGTATACCATTCTGGACCACCCCATGCATTAACAATTGTGCATGTTGGGGGAGGGGTGTGAAATTTCCTATATATATTGATCCATTCTTCACATCATCCAAATTTGAAAGTTAGGAATGTATTTCCATTGAGCATTGTACATAAACAAAAGTAATTCATCTGATGCAACAATTAAGTGTTCCCACTTCTGCGTAAGGTTTTGAAGGATTAATGAAATCATTTTACAAGCTTCCAAAGTGATCTCAAGTGTGAATTATTCCCATATTTCTCTAATGCATTGTATGAAAATTCATGCAATAGAAACAATTACAATTTAAGCTTATCCATTCCATTAGTTTTTCATTTAGACACTCCAAACTCATGGCATTCTGCCGACATTTTCAACAATGAAATGCATTTTTTACAAGGTTGTGATAATGACTATGTCATTGGACCTTGGAATGTTACCCTTGTAACATGAAATGTAGTAGGTATATTCCTAGAAGATATAGGTAGTATGGAAATATCCTCCACCTCATTTAAAGATATGAATTTTCCAGGTTCTTTGCAACTGAATATTGAAGATGACAACTAAGTGCTTTCTATCACAATACTAGCATAACATTACATCTTCTTCCTTTTTCTATAAGCATGTGCCCAATGAAATAGATCGAAGACAATGAATAGGTGGAAAATTTTGGAAGTATATCTCCTTTGGAGAGGCTTTTCATATAATCTAAATATGATTCCTTTTGCAAAAATTTCCTTTTCTTCTATTGTAGACACTGTTTTCAATGCAGCAACCAAATCCTTACTACTAGACTCATATGGCAAGGTATCTCGACACTTGGTTTAACACTTGCTAGTTGTTTTGGAAAGTGCCAAGAGGTTTGTATTACAAAGAAAAAATGATAATAGGCGTGATGATTTTTAAATATCCAAAATATGACTAGAAAACATGACCAAAAATTTAAACTTAAAAACATTTAGTTTGTATCCTTTAACATATAATTAATACACATGATGCAATTCGAACTAAATACTTGGTTTCATAGTTTAAACTAACACATAAGTGTATGAATTCGATAAATATATAAGCTTGAATTTTGGAAAACTTAAAAAAATAATTGACCTATCCATTGGAAGATATCAAATTGGACTTGAAAAGGGTTTGAGGCATGAGCAAGAAGGTTAATGTTGAACAAAACTTGAAAAAAAATTAGGTAGAACATTTCATGTTACAACATATGGATTGATATTCATTAATGGAAATACGAGTGTAGGAATATAAGGAAATTCTATTATTTGGTTTGATCAGATGTAACACCCTTAACAACAGAGTTTTGAGGACAAAGGTGTTTGAGGAGGGTACTATGTTATGATGTCAAAGGAGCCCTATATTATGTTAAATGTATATGTATGACCCCAAGGTGGGGGGCGGGGTGGGGGGGTTGTGGGCGGGCACATATATGGGGTTAAATGTGCATGTAATATGTAAATGTATATGTAATGAGGCAAAAGTAATTGGTGGAATGATTAACTTAAATGTTTTGAGTCATTATCACACTTACTCTCGTTGTTATCCTTTCTAATTGTGTTATTTAGATACCATCCAATTTATTATTTTTACGACATTATGGCAAATAATACTACTATTATTAATAATAATTTTTGGTAAGTGAGATACATGATATGAAAATAACTTTATAATATTAAGAGCGTAAAATCGTATGTGCACATTAATATAATGAAATGTAATATAGTGTGTGAGTGACTACTTGATTAATATAATATGACTTAGGATGGGCTTAATATATGCATTATATGTTTTTTTTATCATAACATTTAATGATTTGGGTTCATAGGTGTAATATTGATTTATAATTTATATTTTATTTAATTAGTTACATATGAATATTATTTAAATTTTAATTAATGATAAACTTTTTGAGGTTCAGAATTCAGATATTCCACAATCTTCATTTTATGTTGTCTAGGTTTCGAGTCTAGAACAAGACTCATCATCAGGACTGATTTACAAAGAAGAGAAACATGAGTTATAAATATGATCAAGTGAGTTGTAAAGTAAAGCCGACCAGTTCAAGATTGTTTATTTTATTTTAATTATTTATTATTATCTTCTTCATAAAATATTTGTTTATTTTATAAATTTCTCTATTATTTACTTTGTTATAATAATGATTTACTAGCATAATTGTTAACCTATTTTTATTAATATATCCATAATGGTTATAATAATTCATGATGTTATTTATATTCCTACCTTTATGCTTTTTTGTAATATGATTAGTTTCTTTAATTTCTAATTAAATTACAATAGTTTATTTAATTATAGGCAAAGTGTTAAATTATTACTATAATGCCTATAGGTTTTAGATTTATTTTCATTTATGTTATTGGCTTGTTTCTAAGGTATTTATTGAAATGAGTCCTAATATTTTTTAATATAAAATCAATTTATTGAAGTAAGATAGTCTAATATAAAGTCAATTGAAATTTAATCATATTCTAATTAAATTTCAATAGTTTATTTAATTATATGTAAATTTAAACAAATTCTTTCGGTAGAAATCACATGAGAGAATTTTTTGGCCGATGAATTTCGAACCAACAAGTGTGGTTCATCTGGTCCTGACGGTTCACCATTAGGACCAGATGAATCACACTTGTTGGTTCGAAACGTGTCAGCCAAAAAATTCCCTCATGTGATTTCTACTGAAAGACTTTGTTTAATTCATTATGGATCACAAAATCTTGAATACAAAAAATATATGTAAAGTGTTAAAATATAAAATCAATTTATTGAAATTAATTATATTCTAATTAAATTTCAATAGTTAATTTAATTATAGGTAAAGTGTTAAAATAAAGTCAATCCATATTGTTTAATATAAAGTTAATTTATTGAAATTTAATTATATTCTAATTAAATTTCAATAGTTTATTTAATTATAGGTAAAGTGTTAAAATATTGCTATAATGCCTATAGGTTTTAGATTTATTTCCATTTATGTTATTGGCTTGTCCCTAAAGTATTCATTAAAATGAATCCTAATATTTTTTAAAATAAAGTCAATTTATTGAAGTAAGATTTGATTATAAATTGTGTTTTTTTGTTTTAATTTATTTTATTCTAATTAATTTATAATTTTAATGTTATGATTGTAGAGAAGTGTTAATATATTATTATACTAATATATCGCTTCTTGCTTTTTATGCAATTGGCTTATTGCTAATGTGTTATACATTGAATTTTAATTATACTTAATATTGTTTCTATATTAAAAATGAATTATTTCCTTACTTAATGATTGACATTTTATTTTATTAAGGTTATGAGAGGGGAAATAGGTTTCTCCTACGATAGGATCAAAGAAGGGAGATTCAATTAAAATTCCAAGGTGGGGGCATGAGAAGGTGAAAGGGAACCGTATTATAAACATTGGGATGTTTAATAAATGAAGTATACAGTAGTGAAAAATGAAAGATGAATGATGTGAAATTAATGTCATGGTTATATAGTTGATGAATAATGTATTGATATTGAACATTGACATACAATTATATGAGGCGCTATAGGCATACAAAAATACCAAAGAGCCAAACATTATGAGTACATTTTTGGGAATCAATAACTATGATGGAATAACATAAAGGTGCTTTCTCAAAGCTTATTCCAACCTAACCTAGATGTATGCATATTACTTAGGCTAGACAAACATTCAACTAAAGGGGGATACAAAGCCTTATACATATTAAAAGTTGAGTAGAGTCTCAGAGCAAAATTATGACTTTCATTACATGTTGTAATTATCAATGTGATGTCATATCATATCACCCCATGAGGAATATAAAGAATAGTCTTTGTAAAGGGACCCATTCTCATGAGCATGATCACTAAGCACTAGGAGGGGAGAAATTGGGTTTGTGAGTGGTGAAAGGTTAGATAGATCATTTGAGCACTAAGAGAAAGGGAAATAGGGGATGTGAATGATTAGGATTGAATTGACTACCCAAGCACTAGGATGGGGAAAATTAGGCTACATATGAAGATATATTTAATGGAGGTGAATTGTTGTTCACATATTGTGGATTTTGTTTATATTGGAAATGTTGTGGTTACACATGTACATTTCACATGATGAAATTTTATTCCATATCATTATGGAACATTTTTCTTTAATGTGAATAAGTGACTAGCAATATTTGATGTTTACCATGAAATGACTATAAATAGGAGCTATATATGTTCTTTGTGAATGTTGGATGCCAATGTCTATGGTTTTTCAGTACTTAAAGTGTTGAGATTGATTGGTTAGATGAAACATAAAAAATGGTGTAGAGGAAATAATAAATGAAACATAAAAAAAAAAGTTTATGAGGGTGGGGGGAATAAAGATGGAAACACAAAAAAGCATTAAAGAGGATGGGGTTGGGGGTATTTTTAAATGTTTCCTCTATTATTTCCCACACACCTCCGGCCTACATTCCCAACACTCCTTCAATGAAGGTACGAGTGTGGAGGAATAATAGAGGAAACATTAAAAAAAGCCCCAAAAGAGGGTGGGGATGGGAAAACATTTTTTTATGCTTCCTCTATTATTTTACGCTACCTTCACCCTTTTTTAAGTAAGGTGGTGATGATGGTGGATTTTTTTTTTTTTTTTTTTTTAAAATTAAGGAGGGAGGGAGGTCAAGTAGTGTCAAATGAAAAATGTACAATTGGTAGAGTAAAACTTAGAGTTTTTCCTGCCAACATGAATTGTAACTTAATGCATGGTTAATGAGATTGGATTTTAAATTTATTATTTTCATAGTTATAGTAATATGAATCCATGTTGAAATTATAATTGATAAGTAATATAGAATTATATTTATAATTCTTATACAGTCTTTTATGTGGATTTTGTCTCAATTACTTATGCATAATAGGTATACAAATAACATTGTAGCCATGAATTACAATTTGATTAGAAATTTATAAAACAATCTAGACTCTATTAGTTCCCTTTGATTGAAAGGAATATATCTTAACATTTTATAATTGTTCAAATAATCTAAAGAGAAATAGATTCTTACCTTTTTTGAAGAATGAACCATCTTAGTGCTTTGGGTTATTGTTGATTCAAGTGAATTCTTTACACTAGGTATGGATAACCTAAATCTTATGTTAATTATAATAATGTGATTTAAAATTGTAGACAATACTTATTGATTTTGGGGATGGTTAAATAAATTTATAAGCTAGGGTTGAATGCAAAATATTATGGAATTAAATTTTTATAATAATTAATAAATACAACTAAAGGACATTAATAAAAATAAATTAGGGAAAATTGTATACATAATCACCTAGAAAGAAGCATGTAATTTTGTTTTTTTTTATTAGATGAGTATTAAAAGAGGAGGATGAGGGATACATTGGGAGTACATTTAATAGTTTTGGAAGGAAGAGTAGATGACGTTAGAGGGGGTATGGGTGTATGTTTAATTTACATGCCCACTTTGCATATGGTATGGTTCTACAAGATTGGTGATAGTTTGAGGGTTATGGGCTCAAGGGCCTCTCAAACCAAGGAATTAGGTTGGGAGGAGAGTCTAAAACTAAGGAATTAGGTTAGGAGGAGATTCCTTATGCCCCCCACAATTGCCATGGTTGGCTATTGGTCACCTTATGTTCCCTGCAATTTCCCATGTTTGTCTATTGGTTATTCATCTGCTGAAGCTATTGATGTTTTGCTAGAAAACTTCGTTAGCATGTATTCATCTTTACCCCCCTCTAAAAGTTTCAAGGATTATTAACTACTATAGATTATATGAGATTCTATTTTTTCATTCTTAAGACAAATAAATTATGTAAGGGTTGATAAGTCATGGAATTCATCATTAAATTTTACAAAGGTTATTGTTGATAATCAAACTATAGTTATTACATGAAATAATGTGGTGTATTTATAGTGACTTCTCCTTAAATTTTAGAAGTTAAATTAATTATTTTTTCTCCCTAATTTCATGTGTTGGAAAAAAAATAACATAATAATCATCAACCAATATGACATGGATGTGATATATGATAAGGTGAAGGGAAAAAGTAAAAAACACCACAACCAATTATAAGTAAGAAACATGAGATTATTGATATGTTCCTCCATTGTAGATTCCAATATGTTAATAGTGATAATCAATAAAGTTTATAAATGAGGCAGTTGTAACATAAACATATTTACTAATACTAACATATCTACAAAGAGTGTGATTTTATTTTCTATATATATCTGCTAAGATACATATTTTAATTTCTACTTAAAAGTATCTACAATTGCAATTAATTATAAAAAAATTCACAATTATAAATAGATAATTGATAACAAAAATCATTATCAAAATCTCAATTTCAGATACAAGGTGAAACCTTAAAATAATAAATAGTTGAAGTTGACCTACTTGTTTGATAACTTCTAAAACATAGTTCAACTTATTTATACATGACGATCTTTTATGGTTTTCAATGGGAAGAAGAAACTAGTGGAGGGTAGAAGCCTCTACTCCCAATCAACCCTTTAACCCAAAAAGCTAAGGGTCCCTCAACCACTTGTAGCAAATCTACACAAACTATCAAAGATACCCCTCTTAATAATATTGTCTTAAATTCTCCAATGAAGTATGATCTTTATTACTAAATTTATCACAATTATCTCATGGGTTTTTTCTTAGTCTATATGAGGTTGTTAGGCCTAGTTGGATGTGAGAGATTCTCTTCAACTAGTTTCTTCCTAGATTAGTGTGTGGTGGATGTATTCTCAACACTTAGCGATTATGTGTCCAAGATAGTTTGTATATTTTGAGGCAATATTTGTGTATTTGTATTTGTACTATTATATTGTTTAAGGTAGAGTGTTAATCAAAATTTTGTGTGTGCAATAATTTCTACTATATCATTCTAACATTTAGGGACATCATCTCATATAAGTTATTTTTTTCCTATCCAATTTCAACTTTGATTTTTAAACTATGATTTTGTGATCAAAACAAAATTCATGCGGTGCCACTCTTAGGAAAGTTCCCTCGAGCGGAATCATTAATGTATGCCCATGGAAAGTTCTTATTTGTTATCTTTTCCAATTACCTAGTGATGATTACTTCTCCTAAGGTTGTTAGAATGCATTCAACATATTTAAAGCTTGGAAAACACATTTTAATGGTACACTCTATTTACCTTTAAACAAGGTTCCTAACTAATTAAACTCCCCACATTATGTTTAAACAAATATCTTTGATAAGTTTTTGTATCATTGTTAACATACCATCACCTTAAATCCACTTCAACATCCTCACCTAACCTAACATTTTGGAGCCTACCATCCCCTCCACTTCCTTCCAAATTTTTGTTGTAAAATAAGTCATAATGATGTGTACATTTATTTCTTCCATTTTTTTAGATATATTGCACCACCCAACACCAAAAAAGGTTATTTTATATAGTATGTCCTACCTAGGAGCCCTATTATTTAATATCAACCACATATAAATTCTAGATCTAGTTGGATATTTCAATCTTTGTACAATTTTCCACCACCATACATGTTCCTCTCTTCCTTCCTCAACAAGTGCTTTATAACCTAGTTTTGACACATAAGCCCCTAAAGGTTTTAGGGACCATAATAAATGGTCATCCTCCACTTTAGTATTAATATTGCTATCTTTCATAAATCTTGCGTGTCATTGACATTTAATAGAAAATTTATCCTCATTACTGAAGTCCCTCTAGGTTAGTTAATATTATTCACAATTGCTTGATCTATTCTGATTTGAAACTTGTCTTAGAATTAATACATAGTAATCCATGATACTTAATTCAAGGATCAATTGTAGCGATAATATGTGCCTATATTTCCCACCCATATATCAAGTCCTATATATATCCTGTCATATTTTCCAACTTACCATGCCAACTTGATCTAGAAATGGAGGAGGTGGTCATTTTCCTCTTCTCTAAAAACAAGGATTATTTCTCTTACACTTTGCAAGGAAGAATGGGTCTTAAAACAAAACAAGTTTTCCAAAAGGTCCCTTCAAGTTATGAGTAAGTTTTCACATGTAAACTTAATAATAAGCAACACAACATCACATAACAAATACATGCATACATGAAGATCACAACAAAGGATTTGGTGGAGTTCACCCCTCTTGGGCTACATCTTTGGGCCTGCCAACATAGCTAGACTACTCCATATATTTAGTGGAAAAATAGTACATAAAATTTTGTTGATAAAACATGAGGTTGTTTCCCCTTCAAGGAAACGTTCTCCTACAAAGAAATCTCACATAAACATCATGAAAACCTACAATCAATCATGAAAACATCAGCAACACAAAGTGTCTCCTACAAAGACCATGTACTCCATTTGAAAATGAGCATATAAGCACTTAAATTCCACATGAAGGATAAATACAAATCTTTCCTCAACAAGTCATAGTGAGAAAAATATAGATGAGTTGAACCCTACAACTAACAAATGCTGCAGTAAATTTTGAAGGTAAGAAAACCCCTACAAGGCCTTCTCCATGCTCAAACACCTTCAAGAACCGCTCCAAAACAATGATTGATCCATACACCCTTGTAATTGACCTGCAAAAAGTCTCTTTAGATGTGCTAAAATAAGAAAATAGAGGTCACCATTGGATCCAGAATGTCAAAAAACCACTAGGTAGACTCTTCTTGAGCTCCAAAAGGAAAAAACTCACAAAGATATAGCTTTACAAGCTTTCCATGTAGTTTTGTTGTTATCTCTTCTACAAATCAAACTAACAATCTAATCGTTCTACAAAATTTCCCTTTTTTTTGTTGTTGAGGCCATAATTTTTCCTCCAAATGTGAAATTTGTTAGACAATTAAATTTCCCTAACCCCTATGTGGTCGCGGCCTGGGTCTTAACGCTCACCCCCACCGGCCTAACACCATAAAATTCTATGTGTGGTCACATTATGCTTCCATGGGGCCGAGAGCTGGGCCAACAACTTGCCCTTCCCATTGGAGCCTCTACACTTACGTGCTAGGGTCATATGGTTGTGATGGGACTAGGGGTTAGTCCCCTCTATAAGCGCACTTCACTGAGCACCTAAGTTGCTTCCCTCATGGTCCTGTGCAGAGGTGATATTCCCTTGGGACGTGGCTTAATATTTTCATCCTCCAGATGATCCCTCCACCAAGGTTTTATGGGAGCATTGTGACTAGGGGCTAGGGCTAGTCCTCGGGCCCCATTCTTATACACCTAGGTTATATGGTTGAAGCTGTGACTAGGGGCTAGGGTTGGTAGCCTGACCCCTTCCCCTAATGTGCACCATGTAAACCTTAAATGGAGGTTTGGTCCTATGTATTATAAGAAACACCGTGAACCTAGTGGTAAGGCATTGCACTATTAACCGAGTGGTCAGAGGTTCAAATCCTGCTAGGCCTTTGGTTGACCATACCAAAATTTTATTGTGCCTTGGGGGTGCCACGTGGTTTCCCATGATTAGGCCACATGGCACCATCCTATTGGTCCACGTAAAATTAATCAAAATCGATCAAAACTGAAGAACTAGATATTGACACTTGCCAGGACTTGGTTGGTCCATACCTTCACAATCATCTTAAATGATGTCAGTTGTACATAAGCCTAGTCATCGACCTTTCTCATCTTTTAGTTGTTGGGTCAAATGATAATATTGCGAGAACTTGAGCATACCGTGTTAGATTGAGGTGAAAAAAAGGTCATTGGATTTAGAACTACGAGCACTTCAACTTGACGCCTATTTTAATACTTTTTGGGCACTTTCATTTTTGAGCTACAATTTGATCACCTGATCACTAGGAACTTTTGGACCCCAAAATTTTACTTCTCCTAGTAAATAAAATGAGGTTGAAAGTCAAAATTATCCAAAAATTCAATCCGTATGCTATATTTTCAATTGGTTCTCTTCAAGCTCCAATCAAGGCACTTCACCTGTGTTCTTCATGAAGACCTATTGTCTTGTTAAGAATCAAGCCAAAAATTCTTATCACTGATGCAGGAACAAAAACATTCAGGAGTGGAATCTGAATATTCTCTTTAATCTCATTTTTTCACAGCTCAAAACAACTTCATCTTGAAGTTCAACTGTTGAAGACAAACATGACTCCGTCTTGGAAATCAAAGCAATATAAACTTGCTTTACTGTCCTCAAACCGAGCTTGCACATAAAAATACACTGCTACAAAATTTCATTGAAACAATTGGTTTTGCTTACAAAAATATAGTCATCTTGTACAATCTTAAAACAAAGGTTCTATTCACAACAAGTTTCATCTTGAATACTTGCATCCGTGAGTACATGAAAAACTTGTAGACAAACTTGGATGACAACTTGTACATTCCAAAATTGCTTACACATATGGAATTATAAACAAGACAATAACATAACATCAATAAAACATACTTGTTTCACATAAGGACTATTATTGTTCACTTTACAAAGGTACTCAAACAGGTAAACACAAACAAGTAATTACCAATTTATAAAGCAACTTTACAAACAATCTACCCAATATCTACCTCTCCTAGTCTTATGGGTTCTCTTTTGCATCAACTTTTCTTTGAAGGTTTCTTTAGGATTGTTGTGAGTCCTCTTTTCCACCTCTTTCTTCCCTTGCATTAGGTTGTACAATCTCTTTTCCTTTCTTGGAATCAAGCTCTAGATATAATTTCCAACATTGTTCATTTCCATGCCCATGCATCTTACAATGAGTATAAAATAACTTTGTCTTGCTTGCCGACAAGGAAGTACTCTCATGCGAAGGAGATTCATCATGCTTGATGCCTAGAATTTGTTCCATCCTTTTAACCATTACCATGAGTTGCTCACAGAAAGTCACACAATGGTCAAATGCATCACAAAAATTACAAGGATACATATTCCAAAAATAGTCAAAATTACCATAATTGGAAAAATCCCATGAGATTTATACCTTTCCCTTGTGTTGCAGCTTTGACAATGTTGAGTGGATGATGACATGCAAGCTCTCTTGAAGCATTCATCTTGCTTGGGAGACAAATGAACATTGGCACCACCATCTTGGTGTGACATATCACCCTCAGATTATTATTGTGCCTCAAACCGTTTAAATAATTCTCCAAAATCCATTTGACCATATCCCAATCCTTGATACTTTGGTCTCTCTTGTACCTTGATTGGATTAGTGATCCCTTGGCCATTGATGCTGAGGCCTCCTCCTTCATAACCCATTGTAGAAAATAGCTTCATACCAAAGCCTTTGGTATGTTTCTCAAATGCTTCAAAAAAAGTGTTATGAACATAAACATGGAATTGTACTTGAAATACTTATTACCTCCTTAAACTTGCCATTCTTCCTTTTAGCTTCTGATGATGATGAGGATATTGCAGATGAATCTAGCCACCCACTTTTACCACCTAGCATATGGTGAGAATCTTGGATATGCTTGCAAAATGCAAATGCATCATCTTCCTCATAAGATCCATAACCACTATTTGAACCATGGGAACATATTGGTTTCATTTTGGAGGTGTCCTTTACTATCACGAGAGTGGGACTTTCAACAAATTGTTCCTCAAGCAAGTGTTGCAACTAAAGGCGCATATGCTTCTTCTCCTCTTCATCCATTTCTAGCATTCTTCTCAACTCAATGTTCTCCATACGAAGAGACAAATTCATCTCCTCTAGCTATTGGAGACTCTTCTTTCCCATTCTTGCAACTTGGTCAAATGAGGCTCTGATACTAATTGATCTGAAAATGGAGGAGGTGGTCAATTTCCTCTTCTATAAAAATAAGGACCGTTTCTCCAACGCTTTGCAAGGAAAAATGGGTCTTAACACAAAACATGTTTTCCACAAGGTCTCTTCAAGTTATGAGTTAGTTTTAACATGTAAAATTAAGCATAAGAAACAAAACATCACATAACTCATATAGGCATACATGAAGAAAACGATAAAGGATTTGTGATAGAGTTCACCCCTGGGCTTTCCAACAAAGCTAGACTGCTTCATATATTTAGTGGAAAAATAGTACATAAAATTTTGTTGATAAAACATGTGGATATTTCCCATTAAAGTAAATCTTCTCCTACAAAGAACTCCCACATAAACATCATTAAAACCTACATTTAGTCATGAAAACTTAAACAACACAAGGTGTCTCCTAAAAATACCCTGTACTCCATCTGAAAATGATCATACATGAGCATATCATAACTTCAATTCTAAATTAAAGGGAAAATAAAAAGATTTCCTCAACAAGACATAGTGATAAAAGTATAGATGAGCTAAACCCTGCAAGTAACAACTGCTGTAGTAAAATTCTGAAGGTAATAAAAACCCTACAACGCCTTCTCCATGCTTAAAGACCTTCAAGAACTTATCCAAAACACTGATTTATCCTTACACTCTTGGACATGAACCTGCAAAAAGTCTCTTTAGATGTGCTAAAATAAAAAAATAGAGGTCACAATTGGATCCATAATATACAAAAACCCCTAGGTAAACTCTTCTTGAGCTCCAAAAGGAAAAAAACTCACAAAGATATGGCTTTACAAGCTCTCCATGTAGTTTTTTTGTTATCCGTCCTACAAATCAGACTAACAGTTTAAATGTCCTACAAATTCACCTTGTTTTCCACTATTGAGGTGACGATTTCACCCTTCGACGGTGCAATTTATTGGACACTTAAATTCCCCAATAACCCCTACGCATGAAAAATAAAGCCACATGGGCCATGTGGCTGCGGGTTGGGCCTTAACACCCACCCCTGCTGACCTAACACCTTAACATTCAACACGTGGTCACATTTTGCTTCCATGGGGCTGAGGGACAGGCCAACGACTTGCCCTTCCCATCGAAGCCCCTTAACTATCGCGCTTGGGTCATATGGTTGTGATGGGACCAGGGGCTAGTCCCCTCCATAAGCGCCCTCTATTGAGCACCTAAATTACTTTCCTCATGGTCTTGTGTGGTGGTGATATGCCCTTGGTCCGAGGCTTAACATTTGTGCCCTCCAAATGGTCCCTCCACCAATGTTTCATGGGAGTGTTATGAATAGGGGTTGGGGCTAGTCCCGTGGGTCCCATCCTTATACGCCATGGGTTATATGGTTGAAGGCGTGATTGGGGGTTGGGGATGTCAGCCCGACCCCTTCCTCCAAATGTGCACCATGTAAAAATTAAATAGAGGTTTGGTCCTATGTATTATAAGAACCACCATGAACTTAGTGGTAAGACGTTATGCTGTTAACTAAGAGGTTGGAGGTTTGAATCCTCCAGAACCTTTGGCCAACCATACAAAAAATTTATTGTGCCTTGGGGGTTCCATGTGGCAACCCATGATTGGGCCATGTGGAACCATCCTATTGGTTCATGCAAAACCAATCAAAATAGGCCAAAACTGATGAACTAGAAACTAACACTTGTCAGCACCTAGTTGGTCCATACCTACATAGTCACACTGGATGATGTCAACTATATAGAAGCCAATCAACAACCCTGCTCATATTTTAGATGTTGGGCCAAATGAGCATAGCACAGTACCTTGAGCATACGATGTCGGATTGTGGTGAAACAAATGTCATTGGATTTAGAATGACGAGCACTTTAACGTAACGCTAGTTTCAAGACTTTCTGGGCACTTTCCTTTTTGAGCTAAAATTTGATCACCTGATCACAACTAGTTTTCCACTAAATGGAAAGCATTGATTAGCATTTTCCACATCATTAAAACATTTTTTCTTGATTTATAGGTTTACTAATCCATTTTTTGATTGTATTTGGTGCAATATATTTACATTTAATTAATAAAATTGATATATTAGTTCCATGAATGAACCACCATACTTTTTTTGTTGCAAGCCCTTTTGAGAAGAGGAATGGGTTGTTTAATCCCATCCTCCATTTAATTTGGGATGGCTAGTTTCTTCCATGAGGCTAGAGAAAAACCTATTTCCTCATTGTTTCTATACCAAATGTATCTATAGCATAGGTTCCTAATGACTTTAGAACCCCTTTTTGGATCCATGACATATACATTTAGAAAATAGGTATTCCTTCCAACATAGATTTGATGAGGGAAATGGTTCCTCCTCAAAAGATCTAACTATTACGATGTGTGTTTATCCTCTTCTCCATTTTTGCTATTAACCATTTCCAACTCTCTTTTTTATGCATGTTTAGCTTTAAATGGAAACCCAAGTACTTTACTCACGTGTCCATATCTATACATTTGAAAGGAATAATTTGTTGAATAATTCATTTCCTATTCAAGAATACCCCACATACCTACTTTGTGACTTTGGGAGGAATAATTTGTGAAATAATTCATTTCTTTCTTTAGAATACTTAGTAGTGACAAAGTTGATTTCTCTATATTTATTTTAGTTCTTATGGCCTTACAAAATAAATACATTCCCTAAAAAAAAATTATGATGTAATAAAAAATATGAGAAATGTTAAAACCAATTTTAACCTCTTTAAAATGACCATTACCTAAATATTCCTTTAACAAATTCTCAATCTCAATATTTAAAAGGAGAAGGGATAAGGGTCATCCCTATCTTAAGCATGTGCTTGGGTTGAAGAAAGGATATATTGTCCCAATGATCATAAAAAAAAGGTATGCATATGTTATACAATTCATTACTCATACTATGTTATATGACTAATTACTCATACTACAAATTGGTGACTAAATATTAAATGAATAAAAGTAATCCTAAGATAAATACAACTTACCTTGTCACACACTTTAAAATGTTCCATTTTTATCACCATCAAATTTTAATTCGTGATTTTTTATTGAATGGATTTCTTCTTGATGTTAGGCCAAGGTGTAACTCCAAAGCTCATACTTGGCTAATATTTCATTAACATGAATTCATATTCATACAATACGACTCTCGGTTTCATCTTCCAATAGTTCTATTAAAATTTTATATTCACCTATTCGCTAATATTTACAAATTATTTACAATCACAAAAAACTTGAAGGATTATGTACCCAACATTCCCCCCTTAAGCTGAAGCACTTTGAATTTATATTGCTAGAATCATCTCAAAAATACAAATGCGGTGATATCACCCATTTGAAGTTTTAAGTAAGTCGCAAAAAAAATCTAAATTTTTAGATCCTATTTCCATAAGGCTACCTTGGATCTTGGGTCAACATGGTGAAGTGAAAACTTCTTGATAAACATCTAGGTGCCTCTTGGTGAAAGGGCATGATTTTTGGTGCCCTTTTGCCTAAATAACTACAACTAATCTAATTTTACATAACCCTAACTAATTTTTACATAACATTGCCGTCCTCTCGAAAGAATGCTTTTCCCTCAAAGTATACATAACGATGGATGTTGACAAAATGATTCATTCCCCCAAGAAGCTTTTTCTTCGGGTAAGTCCTTCCACTTGATCAGATATTCCTTGATAGTACGATGTCCAAGCTTTCTTTCTCCAGTAGACAAAATACCTTCTGGTTCTAGAATGACTCTTCCCTCATCATCTAGGGACGGAACCGTTGTTTGTGTTGATTGATTGTTGCCTAGTGCCCTTTTTAGGAAAGATACGTGGAAGATGTTGTGAACACGAATTGTCCCTGTAAGGCTTAAACCATACGCAACTTGGCTAATCTTTTTGTTGATCTGATAAGGTCCATAGAACTTTGGTGCCAATATTTTTTTTCCTTTCTATTTTAAGGATAATTGTTTGTATGGTTAGAGCTTGACAAACACCCATTCTCTGACTTCAAACTCTCTTTCGGTTCTGTTACGCTCTGCTTGTTGCTTCATACGATTCCTTGCATTATTCAAGTTTTCTTTTAATATTTGGATGAATTTTTTAGGTTTCTTCTAGTTGATCTTTAACAGCGGGTAGGTTTGTCTCGAAAATATCTAGATCCTTCCATTTTGGGGGTTCATACCCATATAAAGCTTGAAATGGCGTCATTTTTGCTGATGTATGATAAGTGGAATTATACCATCACTCAACAAGATGTAACCATTGAGCCCACTTATTTTGTTTTTCTGTAGCGTAGCAATGTAGGTAGGCCTCCAAACATTTATTGAAAACCTCTGTTTTTCCATCTGTTTGAGGGTGATAAGCAGAACTCATATTCAAGTATGTTCCTATATGGTTGAACAATTCCTTCCAGAAATTACCCTTGAACTTGGCATCTCTATCACTCACAATGACTTTCGGAAAATCGTGTAACTTATATATATTTTTGCAAAATATTTCAGCGATTTATTTTGCTGAGTATGATTTATTTATTGCCATAAAGTGAGCATATTTGGTGAGTTTGTTGACTACTACGAAAATCTTCTCCTTGCCTTCAGATACTGGTAATCCTTTGATAAAGTCCATCGAGATTTCTTCCCATTTCTGATTTGGAATGTTTAAAGGGTGAAGTAATCTCAGGGTCGTAATATTTTCACTTTTATTCCTTTGACATGTGTCACATTCTTCTACATACTTCTGAATATTGTGATTCATTCCCTTCCAAAAGAAGGATTGACATGAATTGTAGTAAGTTTTAAAGAATCCTGCATGTCCAGCTGACAGTGAGTCATGTGATTCCTTGAGTATCTTAAATTTAAACTTGGAATTTGTATTTATATAGATTCTTCCCTTGTACCATAGGATATCATTCTTCCACTCAATTTTTGAGTTGTTGGGAAGGTTATTGATTATTTTTGTTATTTCTGGATCCTTGGCATACTCACTTCGAATTTTGTTAAGCCACTCAGGAACAACAACCAAAATTGCAAGTAGTGTTGGTTCTTCATCTTTCCTAGATAGGGCATCTGCTACTACATTGTCTTTACCTTTTTTATGTAGTATTTCCAAGTCAAAAGCGGCAATTTTTTCAATCCATTTTTGTTGTTATTCGGAAATTGTTTTTTGTTGAAGGAGATGTTGGAGACTATTGCGGTCTGTTTGAATGGAAAACTTACTTCCCAAAAGATATTGCCTCCACTTAGCTAGTGCGTGCATGATAGTGAGCATTTCTTTGTTGTATGTGGATTTGAGGCATTCTCTTTTGTTGAGCTTCCTACTTTCTAAAGCTATTGGATGTCCTTGTTGCATTAATACTGCACCTATACTGAATTCGGAAGCATCACACTCAGTGACAAATGGTTTAGAAAAATATGGTGTTGCTACTACAGGAGCATTGGACATAATTTCCTTTAATTTTTCAAAACACCTTCCTTCTTCCTCATCCCATAGAAACAAATTCTTCTTTAAAAGATTTGTTAGAGGTGCAGTTATATGTGCATAGTTTTTAATAAACCTTTGGTAATATCCAGTCAAACCTAAGAACCCTCTTAGCTTGGATATATTGACAAGTTTGGTCCATTCTTTTATATCTTTGATTTTATTAGGGTCCACCTTTACGTCGTCATGGGATATAATGTGTCCAAGGTATTCTACTTCTTCCTTTCCAAAGGTGCATTTGGATTTTTTTCCATAAAATTGATGTTCTTTAAGTAATATAAGAACCTTGTCCAAATGTTGCAAGTGCTCCTTCCAAGTTTTACTATAAATTAGAAAATCATCAAAAAATACTAATACAAACTTCCTAAGATGTGGATGAAATAATTCGTTCATAGTTGCTAGAAATGTTGTTGGTGCATTGGTTAATCCAAACGGCATTACTTTAAATTCATAGTGACCTTCATGTGTTCAGAATGTCGTTTTTGGTATGTCTTCCAATCTAATTCTAATTTGATAGTAGCTTGATCTTAAGTCCAATTTTGAGAAGTACCTTGTGCCATGTAGCTCATCCAACATTTCGTCGATAAAGGGAATTGGGAACTTGTTTTTGATTGTTATTTTGTTTAATCCTCTATAATCAATGCATAGTCTGAATGAACCATCCTTCTTTCTTACCAATACCAATGGAGCAGCGTAAGGACTTTTACTTTTTGAGATGATCCCACACTTTAAAAGGTATTGTATTAATCTCTCAATTTCCATTTTTTGGTGATGTGGATATCGGTATGGCTTGATGTTGATGGGGTCTGACCCTGCCTTGACTTCTATTGTATGATCAATTTCCCTATTAGGCGGCATCTTCATAGGTAGGTCTTGAAATACTTTTTCATGCTTCCAAATTAGATCTTGTATCTTTGGTGACTCTTCACTCATTTCTAATTGGTGACATTGTACTACATAAGCGGGTGCTCCTTTTCGAATCATCTTCATCATCTGAGATGATGATACAATTTGATTCTCTGGTGCTTGGAATCCGTGTAATTTGTACTTCTGACCTCCCCGTTTGAATTTTATAAATTGTACTTGATGGTTGGTGGAATAAGTACCTAAGTTCATAGCCATTGGATACCGAAGACTACATCTACTCCTCCTAACAGTACCGTGAAGAACGAAGACTCTAAATTAAAGTCTTAAATCTGCAATTTGACCTTATGGAATTTCCCCACCTTTTCAATCTTCTTACTATCAGCTACCATCACTTTCATGTTTGGTAAGGGAAATGAAAAAATATTGAGTCTCTTTGCCACAGTTGCATCTAAAAAATTGTGTGTGCTACAAAAATCAATGACAACCACTATGTTGTTCTTCTTTATGTGTCCTTTTAACTTTAAGGTCTGAGGTTGTGATATACCCGTCATAGCTGATAATGACACTTGCAGAATACTTCCGTCATCTAATTCTTTTGAGAATTCTGGGGCATCTTTTGTTTCTTCTATGTCAGAATCTTCACTGTTTGAATCATTGGTTGCTTCACAATTATATAGGTTCTTTGGTTATTTTCCTTTAGCACATCTATGTTTGGGGTCCCACTTCTCACCACAACGGTTGCATTTACCCTCTTTTATCCTTTGCATTTCCACATTAGATTTTTCATCTTCACAACAATGTGGTGGAACATATCTTGTATTGTTTGTGTCCGCATACCGGGGTATTCTTCATCTTGAATATGTTTTTTCCGATTTTGACCAAAATATTTGTTCGAATTTCTTTTTGGCTGTTTTTGCTTTTCGCCTTTCTACTTCTATTGATGTAATGTCATGCATCTCAAGTTCTACTTGTAAATGGGTTTTGAGTCCCAAGATGTGTGATTGAATTAGATGAGTCTTTAGTCAATTTAGAGTGTCCTAAATTTCTACATTAATTATCAATCTGGGAGTCATAAACTGATGAAGTGTGGCGCAATGTATGTGTAAGACAACCTCTTTCTTACTTTATTGTTTTTAGTTTTTATCTTGTTTTCGGGGTTTTGTTCTTGTTGGTCTCGTGAAGTGTGTAATGCAAATGGAAATCCTATTCTAAGGTCTTAAGAATACTTTTAAAGGTCAAGTATGGATGTAGAATTTAAGACAAGGTTTATGCCTCTTATGGTAATTTCCAAACTTAGCACTTCAAAGATCTCAAAACATGCTATTGATAAAATCAGAACTTAAACAAAAGTGTAAATATGCAGCTACTTAAATCAAGCAAAAAGATGAAGTACTAAACATGAGGTTACTGTCTCTACTGTCCATCTAATTACAAAAATAAAATCTAAACTATTGCACTCAAAACCAAAAATAAAGAAGCTGGAAACTACTAACTGATTTCATCCATAATTCTGATATTTCCTTAATTAACTTCTAAAACGGGGTCAAGCCAAAGACACCGGAAATAACATCATATGGCATGAAAGAATGAAATTTAAACTATCTACTTGCAGACTAATGAAAGAAAAATCAATTACTTCACCTACAATTCGATAGCTCACCAATTAATGTCATATGGCATGAAAGAATGAAATTTAAACTATCTGCTTGCAGACTAATGAAATAAAAATCAATTACTTCACATACAACCTGATAGCTCGCCAATTAACTTCTAAAATGGGGTTAAGCTAAAGGCACAGGAGAAAATGTCATGTCGCATAAAGAACCGATATCCAAATTGTCTACTTGCAAACTAATGAAAGCAAAATCAAATTACTTCACTTATAATCCGATAGCTCGCCAATTAACTTCTAAAACAGGGTTAAGCTAAAAGCACAAGAGATAATGTCATATAACATGAAGAACTTGATATCTAAACTAGCTAAAAGCAGTAAACAAATCTCACTGAAATCAAAGCATAACAACTGGAATTTAAAAGCTAAATTTCAGTAGAGGAGCAAATCTCAGATCACCACTTGATGCAATAAAAGCTATATTAAAAAGCTCGAGCATAACCTATCCTGAAATGCACTGATAAGTGTTAGTGAAAAATATAACAATGCTACAAAATCATGTACAGGAAAAAAAGAAGATTAATATCGTAAACAAATTATGAGAAATGTACAGTGGAAATAAGAGAAAAGACGCATGAAAACTCAGCCAGTAGGGGCCCTCTGCACAGCCTTTGGTTAATATGTTGTCACCTCAAAACCATGCTTTAAACAGTCATAAGAAAAAAGAGTTTTTATATTGAAAAACAGAGAATATGTCTTCTCATTAAACAACAAAACTAATGCTAAAACAACAACATCAAGGCTAATATCAAGACTAACTACTTGCGTTGCAAATGCTTTATTTATAGAGGAAAATAGATAACTATATTTTGGAGAAAAATCTTCAGCAGAGGACACGTAAACAGGACAAAATCTGTAATTTCGGCTTCTTGGTTGCTATAAACATTAAATCTATGAAAGGTGGGTGTTAGATTGCGTCATGGAGACAGTCTGCAGCTGGAAAAAGTGGATCCATGAACTCACGAATGGTCTCGGACTTTTTCACGTGATGGAATAAAGACCTAATTAACGTAGGACTCTTTGTTGACCGTCCTTTGACCGATGCCTTTCTTCACAAATTCAGATGAACAGATAGGACCTTGTCCACGTGTACAACATTTCTAAGCTTCCCACGTGCCTCGTTTCTCCTGCTGACACCTGTAACCTACAGAACAATGAAAACAACTGCGGAAAGTGGTTACATTCCATAGCTAATGAACAAAATCTAAATCAAATAGCACACACAAGGATATAGTTTGAAAACCACTTAAATGCACTCCTAGAATCAATATGTCACAATATTTGATAGCTTATGAGGCACTGATGTGGGAAAATGGAAGAGAAACGATTTAGAAAAATATGTAGAAGAGAGGTAGTTCTAGTGCTCAACATACCCCCACTATGAAGATGTTGCATGTCCTCATGAAACCAAAACTGTGACTATCCTTCCTTCAATTCATCTGCTCTGAGACTTCTGCTAATACATCTAACCTTTTCTTCTTCTTCCTTGGTGTCACTGTCATCCTGGGCTTCATCATAAGTCACTTGTATTTGAGATGGATAAGGGCTCCGCTCAACTTCCTCTTCTTCTTTTTCAATTTCCTATTTTTCTTGTGCCACAATCCTAAATGCAGCATGGTATTGTCATGGATGATCTTGTCCAATTTGTTTTGCTCTTTCAAGTCTCATTTTCCCTTTTGATATGTATGTTTAGGACTTCTAGTTCATAAACTTCTTGTTTTAATGATTGGATCAAAATTTCCTGAGATGTACCAGGCTGATTAGATGAAGTGCCCTGTTCTGTTGCAGTCTTTTCCAATGATTCAATAAAATCATACATTTGTTGTTGAGTTTGATCAATTTCTGGTGTGGTCTTTCTTGGAATGATTTCAAAATCTGGTTGAGAAAAAGGAGAATGTTGTGGACTATGGTCAGGAGGAGTGATTTCTGGTGTTTCCCCTCCTAGATCTATGAAGTGGGCTCCTTTGATTTGCACTTTCTTCAATTTGCCTTTAAGTCTTGAGCTCCTTCTTAAATTTTGTGAGCTGGTATCTCCCTTTTCTAAACTCTGTTTTTCTTTTCCTTTTCCTTTTTCCTTAGCTGACTGCTCCTTAAGATGAACTAGTCTCTCAGAAAGTACATGTTCGTCTTCTGAAGAAGGTTATGGGGTCTAATAAACATCTTCAACATTTCTTTTCCCTTTCTGTTTCACTTGTTTTCTAATCTTAGTTAAAGTTTTAGACAACATTTCTTCCTTGCTGGTTTCTTTAATGATACTAGTAGGAGTCTTTTGGATTTCTACATTTGTTCTTCTTCTCCTACTTTTTCTTGTTGAGCTTCCCTCTGGTGTTTCAGGTGGGTCCTGGAAGAAATTTCTAATTAAGAATTGTTCCCATGTGTCCTTTCTTTCCTTCAATTGATTTTCAACCTGAATTTTAACAAGGCCGTGTTGACAAAGATGAGACTCCATATCATCTAGATTTTTCTGTACAGTGGTAGACATCTTTTTCAAGCTACTCAACAATAAATAAGGTAGATTGATGGTTTGACTCTCTAGAAAATTTGTTAATAACCTTATATTGTACATGTACATAGACCCATACCTTCCTTCACACGTAATGAATTTTTGAATTATCAACAGCAGACTAGTCCATTTTTCCTTTAGGGCTGAAACAAGAATTCCACATTTAAAAACGGATATATCCATACCTAGTTTATGCAAAATGATCCTCCATTATTTTTCATCAAAGTCCTTATTTTTGAATCACCGTTCTCCTTCCTGTGGGAGCTCCGTTGCTGTTGTAATGGATGCCTCTTTTACCGGGAATTTAATATCCCCAATCTCAACTTCCATATTGTTGAAGGACCTTGCAAACGTCTTTGTTACTTCTTTATTATGACCCTTGAACTTCTGAATAAATGGCAACCACCTTTCTTTTCTTAACGTGCTCTTTAGCTATGGATAGCCCTCCGTAAATTTGGCTCCATTCGACTTTGTTCGTACTAGAAGACCCATTCCTCCTCTTTGCTTTGAAAATACCTCTGTAAGTGATGGTTTCACAGAGGCAGAACAATGATATGAGCGGAGAATGGAAGAAGGGTTGCGGAGAAAAGCAATGGTTACAATGTGGGAAGAATATGGAGCATGCAATGAGAATAGGTTCACGTAGTAGAGGCCTGTGTAAACAAACCCTGAACTGGAAATTGTAAATTTGGTGTGAGAGTATGGAGATAGAGTGAGACTGGCAGAATTTTGAAATAAAAGGCTACGGAATGGATGTTGGAAAATTCATAAAATGACTGTGGAGTGGTGCGTCAGAGGAGGAGAGCCATGGTCAATTGGCTTATGTCTTCATGATTAATCGGTTCAATAGGTGTAATGCATATGTACAACGAAGTATGAGTTAAATTTGGAAGAGGATTATGAGGCCGTTGGAATTTGATGCGGAGAGGCCACCTCTCTTCTACATAGTTTTCTAAACCTTTTATCTTCCATTTTCCCACATCAACGCCTCATAAGCTATCAAATAAATTATGTTACATATTGATTCTAGGAGTTATATTTAAGCGTTTTTCAAACTATATCCTTGTGTGTGTTATTTGATTTAGATTTTGTTCATTAGCTATAGAATGTAGCCACTTTCTGCAGCTAACTTGCAATTCCACAATTATTTTCATTGTTTTGTAGGTTATAGGTGTCGGAAGGAGAAACAAGGTACGTGGGTAGGTAAGGAATGTTATACACATGGACAAGGTCCTATTTGTTCAGCTGAATTCGTGAAGAAAGTCGTCAGTCAAAGGACGGTCAACAAAGAGTCCTACGTCAATTAGGTCTCTGTTCCAGCACGTGAAAAAGTCTGAGACTGTTCCTGAGTTCATGGATCCACTTTGGTAGCTGCAGACCATCTCCATGACGCAATCTAACACCCACGTTTCGTAGATTTAATGTTTATAGAAACCAAGAAGCTGAACTTACGGATTCTGTCCTGTTTATGTGTCCTCTACTGAAGATTTTTCTCTAAAAGACAATTATCTATTTTCCTCTATAAATAAAGTGTTTTCAATGCAAGTAGTTAGTCTTGATGTTAGCCTTGATGCTATTGTTTTATTGTTAGTTTTGTTGTTGTAACGAGAAGACATATTCTCTGTTTTGCAATACAAAAAATCTGTTTTCTTATGACTATTTAAAGCGTGGTATTGAGGTGACAACGTATTAACCAAAGGCTATGCAGAGGGCCCCTGCTGGCTGAGGTTTTGCTTTTCATTTTTGTATAGTTTTCATGTGTGTTTTCTCTTATTTCCACTATACATTTCTCATAATTTGTTTATGGTATTAATCGTTTTTTTCCTGTACATGATTTTGCAGCATTGTGATTTTGCAACATTGTTATATTTGTCACTAACACTTATCAGTGCATTTCAGGATAGGTTATGCTTGAGCTTTTTAATATAGTTTTTCTTGCATCAAGTGTTGATATGAGATTTTCTCCTCTGCCGAAATTTAGATTTTAAATTCTAGTTGTTATTCTTTGATTTCAATCAGATTTGTTTACTTCTTTTAGCTAGTTTAGATATCAAGTTCTTCATGTTATATGAAATTATCTCTGGTGCCTTTAGCTTAACTCAGTTTTAGAAGTTAATTGGTGAGCTATCGGATTATAAGTGAAGTAATTTGATTTTTCTTTCATTAATTTGAAAGTAGACAGTTTAGATAACAATTCTTTATGCTACATGACGTTATCTCCGGTGCCTTTATCTTAACCCCATTTTAGAAGTTAATTGGCGAGCTATTGGATTGTAGGTGAAGTAATTGATTTTGCTTTCATTAGTCTGCAAGTCGATAGTTTCAATGTCATTCTTTCATGCCATATGATGTTATTTCTGGTGTCTTTATATTAACCCCATTTTAGAAGTTAATTGAGGAAATATCGGAATTATGGATGAAATCAGTGACTAGTTTCCCGCTTCTTTATTTTTGGTTTTGAGTGTAGTAGTTTAGATTTTATTTTTGTAATTAGATGGACAGCAGAGATAGTAACCTCATTTTTATTACTTCATCTTTTTTCTTGATTTAAGTAGCTGCATATTTACACTTTTATTTAAGTTCTGATTTTATCAATAGCATGTTTTGAGATCTTTGAAGTGCTAAGTTTGGAAATTACCATAAGAGGCATAAACTTGTTTTAAATTCTACATCCATACTTGACCTTTAAAAGTATTCTTAAGACCTTAGAATAGGATTTCCATTTGCATTAGACACTTTAGGAGACCAACAAGAACAAAACCCCAAAAACAAGATAAAAACTGAAAACAATAAAGTAAGAAAGAGGTTGTCTTGCACATACAGTGCGCCACACTTCATCAGTTTACGACTCCTGAATTGATAATTAATGTAGCAATTTAGGACACACTAAATTGACTAAACATTTTGGTGCTGTTGCCAGGGAAGTGTAACTAGGTAGCCTATCTCTTACATTCAAAAAAAGAAGAGGGAAAAATTGATAATTTCTTGAAGTATGCTCTCCTCTTGCACCTAGTGTGATCTGGAGGATCAGAAAAGAGAATTATTAGTTTAATAATTTCTTGAGTATGTTCTCTTATTGTACCTAGTGTGATCTGGAAGATCAGAAAAAGGATTATTAGCCCGATTAAAAAAAAATCATTAAAAAATAAAATAAAATGGCATGCATAGAGCAAGAGATTCTAGGGGAAGGTGTATAGATAGGGACCAAAGTTCGATTTTTACAACTCCAACTACTTCAAGGCATAGACAAGATACACCTCCATCCCAGACTCATACTCCCATCCTTAGGATTCCTGAAATTCAAGGGGTAGCAACTAAATTAGAAGATTCTCCCACACTATCTACTAAATCTGACCTAGGAGAAGAGCCCTTCTTCACCTCTATAGGGGAATATATTGTGGTAAAAGAAATAGAATCACCTAGAGAAGAAGAAGAGATAGAGACTCTCTCTCACCAGCCATTAATAGAAGAGCCAGAAGACCCTGAGGAAACTATCATGGCAGAAGATGTGACAGATGGAGAATTTTCACTATTTGGAGGAGGGGGTCGAGGTAGAGGCGAACGAAACAATGAGGTGGTGGTAGAGGTAACAATGGAGGAGGTAGAGGTAATAATGGGGAAAATAGGGGAGGAGATAACTCATTTGGATTCCCTATAGTCGATGAGGAAACCCATACAACAATGAAAAACATTTCACCATCTGTCCTCCCAAACTTTTATGGATTGCAAAGTGAGGATCCTGAGACATTTCTATTTGAGTTTGAAGTCTTATGCCGAACCTATGACTATCTAGAAGACTCTCAAAAACTCAAATTGTTTCCTTCAACATTGAAAGGGGCTGCTCTAAAATGGTTCATGGGATTAGTCACTCAATCTATTAGGACTTGGAATGATATGAAGCAAACATTTTTATACAGATATCTAGATTATTGTATGCCCACTAATCATAAGGATGAGGTATTCAAATTGATTCAAAAAGAAGGTGAGAACTTGGAGGATTTACTTGAAATATTTCAATACAACTTAAAGCCCTTAGAGATGAATGGATAGATATTTTAAACATGATGGGGAAGGGAGACATTTCTTAACTTCCACTACATGACATAGCAGACTTATGTGTCCATCTCTCAAGGGGAAAATCTAAAACTAGAAAAGGGCCTAGAGATCCTTCTCTTATTATAGCAAACAAATCTGCAACTGGATCAGTAAGTAGAGTAGAGATTGGAAATATTCTTGATGAATTCAAAACTGACATTTTAGGGAGCCTTAGTGAATAGCTAGACACCCTCAAAGTACAAAACGAGCAGAAAATAGAAGTTGATGCCTTAGCCATATTTTGCCCAAAATTTAGAAAGAAACATGCTCTAAGGGAATGTCCCTTGGATGAAAAAGTTGTAGAAACATGTATGGTTTGCTTAGAAATTCATGAGACCAAGGATTGTCCTTCAATCCTAGGACTCAAAGTTGTCTTTCAGGAGGACCCAAATTCAGTAGAATCTCTTTGTTTTGTTTCAAGAAGACCTTGGCAAGGGCAACAAAATCAAGGATTTAACAATCGTATGAATTTTCAGCCCCCACCAAATTGGAATTCTTGGCAACAACCTTGGCCCCAACCTCAAAATCAGTATCAATCTCAATCATGGGCACAAGGGGTACAAAATCCTTATGGGAGATTTGCTCAATTTTATCAATATCCTCCATCTTTTCAGGGCTATTCTATTCCACAAAATCAACAACAAAATCCACAACTTCCAAATCAAATCCCACAACTTTCATTTCCATTTCCACAACAACAACCTCCTCAACAAAATCAAAATCCTCAACTCTTGCTTCCATTTCAACAAAAGCCAAATCAACTACCAGCCTAGCCATTACCAAATCCCAACAACAAAAACCCTCAGAATGCTTACATAGTAGAAGGACAACAATTTCCTACCTACATGATTGTTCCTCTAGATCTTAATGATGTTCAACTTAGATCTGGTAGGATTTAGAAAAGGAAAAACCCTCTATAGATGTTCAAGAGCAAGATGTTTCTGAGGAGGATTCTCTTAAAGTCAATAAATTTTTTGAAGAAGCATCTCTTCAAAACCAAACCATTCAAAAAGAAAAACAAAAAAAGTCAACCCCCATAACTCCTATAGTTGAGAAACCTGCATCTACATCCACACCTCCTTTCCCTGAAAGATTACAAATTGACAAGGGGATGGAAAAATAAATCTTATTGCCTGACTATGATTTCCTAGATGAATTGAAGAATGTATGTATCAAGATTCCCTTGCTACAAGCCATTAGAGAGATTCCTATTCTAGCAAAAACAATAAAGAAGTTGAGTATCAAAAGACCAGGTAGGAAACTAAGAAACACAAAAAGAATCCACATGGTAGGAAAAATAACAGATATCATGATGGGAAAGATTACCATGTAGAAATATGTGGATCTAGGTAGTCCAATTGTCAAGACACACATAAATGGGATAGAAATTCCAAATACATTGATTGACTTAGGGGTTGCTATAAACATTATGAGTAGATAGACTATGGAACAACTTAAACTTCCTAATCTTCTTTTCACACCTACCTTACTGCAACTTGTAGATAGATCAGTAATCAAACCAGATGGTGTACTAGAAGACATTTCGGTCTCCTTAGATTCTTGGGAATATCCAGTAGATTTCATGATTTTGACTCCCAAAAGTAATCTAGGAGGGCACCCACTCATCTTAGGAAGACCTTGGCTAGCCACAGCTAATGATTTTATTAGTTGTAGATCTGGGGACATGTACATTTCTGATGGTAGTTCAACAAAGAAATTCACTTTGTATCCTCCAGCAAAAGCCATTACAGAAGTAGGAGACAATGAATGGGTCGATGATGAAGATATTATACAACCTGTCTTTACTCTCTATGAAGTTAGCGAAGATAGTCAAATCTTGAATACATTAAAAAATTTTGAAACATCTTCAGAATATGACCACACACAATTTCAGTTAGATTCTGATATTGAATATTTGTCATCAAGGAAAATGTCTATCTACTCTATGGAAGAGTTTGGCAGTTCTGCAGTTGAAATTTTTCTAGGCAAAACATTGAATATTAACAAAAATTTGGAAAAGTTACAACAGGAAGAGCTAACCAAATTCTTGCAAAAAAATTTTGCTACATTTGCATGGGAGTATACTGACATGAAAGGTATTGACCCTAAGACTTGCATGCATCATATCTATATTGAAGAAAATAGTAAACCAATCAGACAACTTAAGAGAAGGATCAATCCAAATCTTAGGGAGATTGTGAAAGAAGAGATCCAAAAACTACTCAATGTGAACTTGATTTACCCAATTTCAGATAGCCGATGGGTTTATCCCTTGGTTATAGTACCCAAAAAGAATGGTAAATGGAGGGTGTGCATTGATTATGGGGAATTGAATAAAGCAACTTTGAAGGATCACTTTCCTTTGCCCTTTATTGATCGAGTATTAGATACATTAGCAAGCAAAAATTACTTTTCATTTTTGGATGGTTTTAGTGGTTATAATCAAATTCAGGTAGCACCTGAAAATCAGGATAAAACCACATTTACTTGTCCATGGGGAACTTTTGCCTACCTAGTGCTTCCTTTTGGATTATGCAATGCACCTGCAACATTCCAAAGAGCAGTATTAGGAATTGTTTCTGATCTAATCCATGATTGCGTAGAGGTGTATATGGATGATTTTACAATTTATGGTAATACATTTGAAGAAGCCTTAGAAAATTTGGAAAAAATCCTTATAAGATATAAAGAAACAAACCTTTCATTAAGCCATGAAAAATTCTTTATGATGTTTACTAAAGGTATTGTTTTCGGACATCATATTTTAGGGGATGGGATTAAAGTTGATAAATCAAAAGTTGAAGTCATCACCAAGTTACCTATTCCAAATTGTCAAAAAGATGTTAGAAGTTTTCTAGGATTTACTAGATATTATAGAAGATTTAAAGATAGCTTTACCAAAATAACATCTCCTCTCTTCAAACTGCTTACAAAAGACTATGAATTCAAATGGAGTCCTGATTGCCAATCAACATTTGAAGCTTTGAAAACAAGAATATCTAAAGCGTCTATCTTAAGAGAACCAAATTGGAAACTTCCTTTCCATATTTCTACAGATGCTTCAGATACAACTCTAGGAGCTGTGTTGGGACAAAAAGACTTGGTTCCTTATGCCATTTACTATACCAGTAAAAATTTGACTCCCACTGAGTTGAATTATACTGTGACCGAAAAATAGTTCTTAGTTGTTGTTCATGCAATTAATAAATTTAGACATTATATAACAGGCTATGAAATTTTATTCATACTGATCAGTCTGCAATTAGATATCTAATGAACAAACCTGTTACTAATGGCAGAGTTACAAGGTGGCTCCTATTTTTACAGGAATTCAATATTACTATGTTACATAGACTAAGGAAACAAAACATAGTAGTTTATTTCTTGTCTAGAATTCATAATATCAAAGAAGATTCTCATGTAGAGGATAAGTTTCCTGATGAATACTTACTTGCAGTAACTACTAAAACTCCTTGATGTGCAAATATGGCAAACTATTTGGTTACAGGGAAACTACCTCCACATTTATTTCCTAGTGAAAGAAGAAAGATTATTCAGGAGAGTTCAAGATATTCATGGATTTCTAACGAATTGTTTAAAATAGGGCTAGACTTTGTGATCAGAAGATCTATTAGGGAAGATGAAATGCCTGAAATTCTCAAAGCATGTCATGATGAACCGTGCGGTGGACGCTTTGCTGACAAGAGGACAGACTATAAAATCCTTTCTTTAGGATATTATTGGCCGTCCCTCTTCAAAGATGCAAAACAATATGTCGAAAGTTGTGACAGCTGCCAAAGGGTAGGGAAACCTACCCCCTCAAATGAGATGCTATTACAACCTTAGGTACCCATCGAACCCTTTGAAAAATGGGCTTTATACTTTATTGGACTTATTAATCCTCCATCTAAATAGAAAAAGTATATATTGGTATGTACTAATTATGTCACTAAATGGGTAGAAGCCAAAGCATTATTTTCTGCTACTGAAAATTCAGTTGTTAGTTTTCTTTAAGAAGATATTTTTACTCGCTTTGGTGTTCCAAGAGAAATTGTGACAGATCAGGGAAGTCAATTCACATCCAAATTGTTGGGGAAGCTGATGGAAGAATACAAGGTCAAGCACAGAAAATCCACTACTTACCATCTGCAAGCAAATGGTCAAGTGGAGTCCACAAACAAAGTAATTGAAGGCATCATTACCAAGACTATTCATCTACACAAAAGAGATTGGGCAGAAAGGCTTCTTGAAGCCTTATGGGCCTACAAAACCACATGGAGGAACACAACAGGACATTCTCCCTATGAACTTGTTTATGGGAAGGAAGTTCTGCTCCCCATTGAGTTCCAAGTTAAGACCTTGAAGATGGAAATTCAATTGGGAATGGATCTCTCAGAAGCTCAAAAGCATAGAATGGAGAGTTGAATGAACTAGATGAGATTAGACAAGAAGCAATTCTAAGAACTGATCTAGTTCAACATCAAAGAGCTAGGTGGCATGATAAATACATCAAGGAGAAAAAGTTTCAAGAAGGAGATTGGGCATTGCTATTTGATTCCAAGTTCAAAGATTTTCAAGGTAAGTTTTAGACTCATTGGCTTGGGCCATATGATGTTGAATTTTTTTTTAGCAATGGAGTAGTAAGAATCAAAACAATTGATGAGTATCAAACTCATCTCATTGTGAATGGTCATAGATTGAATATCTATCATAAGCCACTCTTAAAGGAGTATTTTATCAAAATCTTTCAAGATAATTCTGCAATGAGGTTGGTGAAGAAGAATCCTCTTCTCCACCAGCCTAGTCTTTGTTCTTTTCATCATCATCTAATAATAATAATAATAATAATAATGTATAAACCTGAAAACCAATCATTGATTGGTAGTCTTATACAGAAAATATAGGGAAAACATAAAAAGCTTCTGATGCCCTATATTTTCCAAAAAAAAAAAAGATCTCTCTCATTTCACTCATAGTTGTTTCATGTCATTTCATTTTCATTCCATCTCACCACCACATTCCACCAATAGATTACTTTCATGTTTAGCTTTCAATATATCATTCATTCAATCATCTTTCATTTCCATCCATCTCCATTCACTTTGCCAAGTCATATGTTATTCACTATGTCAATTTCCGCAGCCGAATTCTGATTGCGCAACCGAATTCTAATTCTGCACCTGAATATTGATTCTGCAGCTGATTGTTGATTCCGCAATTAATACTCTATTACTCTTCAATGACAGTTAAAGTTAGCCAAGTGACAGTCAAATGTTAGTCAAGTAATGATGAAAACCAGATGCAGGTATGGAAGAGGAATATCTTTTGAAGATGTCAGCACCAACCAATAAAAAATTAGCGAACGAAAGTGGTAAGATTCTAAGGTATGAGAAAAATCAATTTCAAATAGCATTTTAAACACATAATCTATATAGTTCATAAAATCACAAACTCCATAATGTGTAATGATTGATTTGATAGCCACCTTAACTCCTCCATGACCTCTGCATAACTCCACCACGACCTCCACAACAAATTCCAACGGCCTCATAATCCTCTTCCAAATTTAACTCATACTTCGTTGTACGTCCACATTACACTTGTTGAGCCGGTTAATCATGAACACGTAAGCCAATTGACCACGACTCTCTTCCTCTAACACACCACTGCGCAGTCATTTTATGAATTTGCCAACATCCATTCTGCATCCTTTTATTTCAAAATTCTACCAGTCTCACTCTGTCTCCATACTCTCACACCGAGTTTACGATTTCCAGTTCAGGGTTTGTTTACACAGGCCTCTATTCTGTGAACCTGTTCTCATTGCATGCTCCATATTCTTCCCACATTGTAACCACTGGTTTTCTCCGCAGCCCTTCTTCCATTCTCTACTCATATCATTGTTCTGCCTCCGTGAAACCATCACTTACAGAGGTATTTTCGAAGCAAAGAGGAGGAATGGGTCTTCTGGTAAGAACAGAGCCGGATGGAGCCAAATTTATTTAGGGCTATCCACAGCTAAAGAGCACGTTAAGAAAAGCAAGGTGGCTGCAATTTATTCAGAAGTTCAGGGGTCATAATAAAGAAGTCACAAAGACATTTGCAAGGTCCTTCAATGGTATGGAAGTTGAGATTGGGGATATCAAATTCCCGGTAACAAAGGCATCCATTGCAGCAGCAACGGAGCTCCCACAGGAAGGAGAATGATGGTTCAAAAATAAGGACTTCGATGAAAAAGCATGGAGGATCATTTTGCATAACCCAGGTATGGATATATTCGTTTTTAAACATGGAATTCTTGTTTTAACCCTAAAGGAAAAATGGACCAGTCTGTTGTTGATAATTCAAAAATTCATTAGGTGTGAAGGAAGGTATGGGTCTATGTACATGTACCATATAAGGTTATTAATGAATTTTCTAGAGAGTCAAACCATCAATCTGCCTTATTTCTTGTTGAGTAGCTTGAAAAATATGTCTACCACTATACAAAAAAATCTAGATGATGTGGAGCCTCATCTTTATCATCACGACCTTGTTAAAATTCTGGTTGAAAATCAATTGAAGGAAAGAAAGGACACATGGGAACAATTCTTAATTAGAAATTTCTTCCAGGACCCACCTGAAACACCTGAGGGAAGCTCAACAAGAAAAAGTAGGAGAAGAAGAACAAATGTAGAAATCCAAAAGACTCCTACTAGTATCACTAAAGAAACCAGTAAGGAAGAAATGTTGTCTGAAACTTTGACTGAGATTAGAAAACAAGTGAAACAGAAAGGGAAAAGAAATGTTGAAGATGTTTATCAGACCCCAGAACCTTCTTCAGAAGAGGAACAGGTACTTTCTGAGAGACTAGTTCATCTTAAGGAGCAGTTAGCTAAGGAAAAAGGAAAAGGAAAAGAAAAACAGAGTTTAGAAAAGGGAGATACCAACTCATATAATTTAAGAAGGAGCTCAAGACTTAAAGGAAAATTGAAGAAAGAGAAAATAAAAGGAGCCCACTTCATAGATCTAGGAGGGGAAACACCAGAACAATCACCAGAAATCACTCCTCCTGACCATAGTCCACAACATTCTCCTTTTTCTCAACCAGATTTTGAAATCAGCCCAAGAAAGACCACATTAGAAATTGATCAAACTCAACAACAGATGTATGATTTTATTGAATCATTGGAAAATACTGCAACAGAACAGGGAATTTCATCTAATAAGCTTGGTACAGCTCAGGGAATTTTGATCCAATCATTAAAATAATAAGTTTGTGAACTAGAAGTCCTAAACATATATATCAAAAGGGAAAATGAGACATTGAAAGAGCAAAACAAATTGGACAAGATCATCCATGACAACACTGTTGGGACTCAGAATTGACCAATTTTGACCTTATATTTTTGCCATAATATTATCCTTTTTCAGTCATAGGTTGAAAGCTTTTGAATGTATAATGACTTAATCACCCCAAGGTACGAAGTAACTCTCCGCATATCTATATGTTTAACTGTTCATTGCATATTCATGAATATCTTTATATTTATCTATGGAAAAGTCAATTAAGTTGCCAAATAATTGTTGGGCTGTTTAAAGACTGCAGGAATTATAATTATAGTTGCTAAAACACCAGAAACAACAACTACGCAGTTGCTGCAACACCAGGAGCAGCAACTACGCAGTTGCCACAGCCAGTAATGGCAACCATCTAAAAGCAGGAGAATGTTATTTTTTCACTAACTGGAAATAACAAACGACAACTATCCGGAGATTGCCAGGATTCCACGATGACGCGGCATAATCAGCAATCACCCAAAAAGAGCAAAACACAGTTACGATTGCTCAAGTATCAGGAATAGTACGGGTTCTCCAAGTCAGCAACCATGGGGAAACGACGAAGGATAATATAAAGGATCCCAAGAGCACGGGCAAAGTTCAGGCACCAGCTGTGTAACAGAAATAAACTTAAGAAGGAATACATTGTTGCACTGTTATAACAACATTTTGTAATTCTTATTTTTGGCTAACTGAATGAACCATGATAATCTATTGTAATAGATGTCTCCTCTATAAAGAGGAGACATCTACATTAGAGAGGAGAGGATAATTCTGTAAGGGGAATTTTAAAGACGAACATCAAAGTCTGAACTCTTATTGTATTAAATCTTTTGGCAAATGAATAGAAGATTGTTCTGAGTTTTTAATCCAACAGTTGGTTCTGGGGAATCTTGTGAGAGGGACTGGGCCCGCCTTCCTCACAAGATTCACCCATTTACTTTTCTGTCAAGTGTGTAAGTGCGTTTGGTGATTTCTTTATGCTGGTACTCTGTTTTGGATTCTGTAAGCATTACCTTTGGTAGTTTCCTATTTGCTGGCACTCTGTTTCGTTTATCGTTTGAAGTTGTACTTCACCGGTGAATTAGACTTTCAGTGTGTATTAGCAATCTGGTTACAGGGGCAGGTGCTGAACGTCCTTGTTTGGAGGATAGGGTCCTGATCCTCTGATAACAGAGCATCCATCACTTTTCTTCGCGGATTTATTAACTGTTTTTATTTTATCTTTACAGTACATTGTTATAACATAACGTGAGAACTACGCATACTACAGCTTTTTAATGCTTTTAGAGTTAAAGTACATACAGTACGCAGTGGCCTTTGAAATAAAAAGACTTTCCCAGGTTGACAATTTAATGTGGTACTTGATTGTTAATTAATAAACAATTCAACTAGCCAACATTTTGGCGCCGTTGCCGAGGAAGGCAACTAGAGATTTCTAAAGGCATTAATCATTTCTTTTTGAGAATAATAGGTGCATGAGAGGACGCAAGAAACCTAATTTCACAGGCGGCAAAGGCGGAGGAGGAAGAAAAACTTATATTGATGAAATCATCTCAAAGGCTGAAACATCACAGAGGACAAGTTCCCAGAGACCTCAGATCCAGCATTCCCCACAAACAGATCGACAGACGGAGGAAGTACTAGGACCTGAAAGGAAGCTGGAAGTACCAGAATACGCCGAGGAACCGGTAGAAGAACCTGAAGAAACAGAAGACACAGAAGATAAAGCAAGTGATTCGGGAAAAAGACCAATGGAGGATAACAGAACATAAGGAAGAGGGAAAAATTCTCTCTCTACCCTGGAATTCCCTATTGGGGAGCTCCCGAGAGGAACAACCCCCATGAAAAACATTCCACTCTCAGCATTACCCAACTTTCATGGGTTATCCTCTGAAGACCCGGATGAATTCCTCTTCGAATTCGACATACTATGTAGGAGTTATGATTATGTGAGCGCTAATCAGAAACTAAAACTATTTCCAGCAACACTGAAAGGGAATGTGTTAAGATGGTTTATGAGCCTAGGGACTCAGGAAATCACTACCTGGGATCAGATGAAAGAGAGCTTTCTGGCTAAGTATCAAGATTGCTGCCGGACGAGAGAAAGGAAGGAAGAATTGTTTAAAATGGTTCAGAAAGAGGACGAGAATTTGGAAGATTTTGTGGAAAGATTACAGTATAATCTGTAGCGGTCTGACCATCCTAATATGAGTAAAGATATTCTGAAGACTATATTGTTGAATGGGGTACGAGATGACTGCCTGGACATGTTAAACATGCTGGGAAAAGGGGACATTTCCAAAGAACCCTTTGATGAAATTATCAATCTCTGCATGAGATGTTCAAGGGGAGCAGTAAGCAGATCAAAAAGCAGAGATAATGTATATTCAAGAGTTCAGAAGTCAGCAAGCGGAGGAGCAACAAGGGCTTAAATAGGTAATTTATTAGAAGAATTTAAAACTGAGATGTTAAGCTCTTTTGCTTCACAAATTGATGCTCTGTAGGTAAAGAAGAAACAGGCAGAAGCAGAAGCTGCCCTAGCTATTTTTTGTTCCAAATGCAGAGAAAAGCACCCACTCAGGGAATGCCCGCTAGATAAGGTACCAATCTGCACAATCTGCGAAAAGGACCATGAGACCCAACAATGCCCCTCTCTGCCTGGAATTAAAGCAACATTGCAATCAACTGAAGAAGAGGCTAAATCAGTGTACCTGACGACACAGAAGAGGTAATGGCCACAAAGACAAGGTATGAATTCTAACACAGCATTTAATCGTTGGAATAATCATTCTCCTTTTCAAACAAATTACCCACCCATGAACCAAATGCAGTACCCACCCTTTAACACAATGAGTTTTCCACCTATGCAACAACCAAATCTCCCTTTTCCTGATCCTACTATATGGAATCCTTGGGCTCCCCAGCAACCATATTTCAACCAATGGAACCTAGGCTGGGCAGCCCAACAGATGCCATTTCCTCAACAACAACAGTCTCTTTCTTTACCATCTAATACTCCTCCAAATAACCAGGCAATTAGACCGCAAATGCATGTGCAACCCAACCCCAACCCAAATAATAATAAAGCTTTGCAAGTAATTGATATTCAAAATCAGCCTGTCTTCCCCGTGCAATGTAACGATTTCCATCTTCGTTCAGGGAGAATTGTTGAACCCATCATTGATGACATCACTGACTCTGATAAGGAGGAAGTTAGAAAAAAAAACCTACGAAGAATAATGCTAAAACAGTCGAATGGACATCTAACAACACTGATCAGACAGCAGATCCACCGTTCCCTGAACGATTGGATCTCACTAAAACACTAGAGCAACCTGCTTTTAACCTTTTAGGTGAACTGCAGAATTTATACGTTAAAATTCCACTGTTGCAAGCGCTAAGAGATGTTCCCATTTATGCTAGGACCGTTAGAGATATTTGTATAAAAAAACTTGGAAGAAAAGCTAAGGACCCCCTCACAGTTCATGTGATGGGAGAGCTGACTTCTTTAATGACAGAGAAAGATACTCCTGTGAAATATGGTGACCCTGGTCACCCTACAGTAACAGTGCAGGTTGGAAAAACCCTTGTCTCTAAAGTTCTAGTAGACTTAGGAGCTGCAATAAATATTATGACATTGGAAACAACACAATTACTTCAGTTGAAAAACTTTATTAGGGAAACAACAACCATCCTAGAACTGGCTGATCGCTCTACAATTAAACCTGAGGGGGTCATTGAAGACTTAATAATTTCTGTAGAATCCTGGAATTACCCGGCCGATTTTGTGGTGTTACAAACTAAAACAAAGTTGGGGGGTCATCCGTTGATTCTAGGAAGACCTTGGCTGGCTACAACAGATGCTTTCATTAGCTGTAGATCAGGATCAATGACCATCTCCAATGGACAAGAAACAAAACAGCTTACCCTTTATCCTCATGCTATGCCCATGATTAATAATGACATCTCTGTATGGGTGGATTATGAGGATGAAGAAACCCAACCTATACTAACTATCGGAAAAGATTTAACCTTCAAAGATTCTACCGAAGAAGAATTAATCAGCAGCTTCATTTCTGAACCTTCTTCGGTCAACCCAGAAATGTACAGTCATTTTTCTGCAATCTTGGAATCTGAAACTCAGCAGAACCTGGAAGTTAAGAATTTATTTCAGTCAGCAGTAGGCATCCCATCCAAAAGCACAGCAATAGAAATTGAGCCTGGAAAAACATTAAATATAAATCCTGATTTAAGTGACAATGAAAAATAGCAATTAATAAAGTTACTCCAAGAAAATAAAGAAGCATTTGCATGGGACTATACAGACATGAAAGGGATCTCCCCTGAATTGTGCACTCACCGGATTTACATCAAAGAAGGATCCCGGCCAGTCTGTCAACCCCAGCGGCGAATGAATCCTAATCTAAGGGAAATTGTCAAGGAGGAACTTCAGAAACTCTTGAATGCAGGATTTATATACCCTATATCTGATAGTGAGTGGGTTTCCCCACTTGTAATTGTACCCAAGAAAAATGGTAAATGGAGAGTATGTGTGGATTATAGAGCACTGAATAAAGCCACTCAGAAAGATCATTTCCCTTTACCATTCATCGATCAGGTATTGGATAATCTGGCAGGTAAGAAGTTCTTTTCATTCTTGGACGGGTTCAGTGGATATAATCAGATTAAGATTGCACCCCAAGACCAGGACAAGACCACGTTTACTAGCCCTTGGGGGACCTTTGCTTACAGGGTACTTCCATTTGGGCTATGTAATGCTCCAGCAACATTTCAAAGAGCTGTGATAGGGATTTTTTCTGATATGTTAAATGATTCATTAGAAATATTTATGGATGACTTTACCCCTTATGGAGTGACTTTTGAGGATGCACTGCAGAATCTTGAAAAAGTACTTAAGCGGTGTATAGAAGCACACCTTACCTTAAGCACTGAAAAGTGCCATATGATGATGAATCAAGGTATTGTATTGGGTCACTTTGTCTCATTCCTTGGAATTCAAGTCGATCCAGCTAAAATACAGGTAATTCAGACTCTCCCTATCCCCAAAACACAAACTGATGTAAGAAGCTTTTTAGGACATGCTGGATACTACAGAAGATTTATTAAGAATTTTTCCAAAATAGCTTCTCCTTTATTTGTGTTATTAACAAAGAATGCTGAATTTAAGTGGGCTGATGATTGTGAAAAAGCCTTTAATGAACTTAAACATCAGTTGTCTGCAGCTCCCATTTTGAGAGGACCTGATTGGGCACTACCCTTTCATATATCCTCTGATGCCTCAGACACTGCAATTGGAGCTGTCTTGGGTCAGGAAGAAAATAATCTTCCCTATGCCATTTATTTTATTAGTAAGAACATCACACCAGCTGAATTAAATTATACAGTCACCGAGAAGGAATTCTTAGCAGTTATTTATGCAATAAATAAATTTCGACACTATATTACTGGCTACACTACTTTTGTGCATACTGATCACTCGGTCATTAAATATTTGATGAATAAATCAGTTACAAATGCCCGAGTCACCAAATGGTTGTTATTATTGCAAGAATTTGACATCACAATTATGGATAGGCCAGGAAAAGAAAATGTAGTTGCTGATTTCCTTTCTCAATTAAAAACTGATGAAAATGCTCCAGTAGATGATTCTTTTCCTGATGAATATTTATTTGCAGTATCTGCTCACTCACGTTGGCATGCAGACATTGCCAATTATCTAGTTGCAGGAAAATTACCATCACACCTATCACACAGGGAAAGAAGAAAGATCATTTAGCAAAGTGCTAGGTACAGTTGGATAAGCGGGTGTCTTTTCCATACAGGAATTGATCAGGAAATCCGAAGGTGCATTGGTGAAGATGAAATTTATGATGTACTAAAAGCTTGTCATGATGGCCCTTGTGTAGGACATTTTGCAGATAAAAGGACAGCACACAAGGTACTCAGAATGGGTTATTATTGGTCATCACTTTTTAAAGATGCTAGAAAATATGTCAAAGCCTGTGATAGCTATCAAAGAATGGGCCAGCCTAATCATAGGGATGAAATGCCTCTCAATCCCCAGGTAATTCTTGAACCTTTTGAGAAATGGGCATTAGACTTCATAGGTCCCATTAATCCTCCATCTAATCAAAGAGTGTACATATTAGTATGCACAGATTACATGACTAAATGGGTAGAAGCTAAGGCACTCATTAAAGCTAATGAAGAAGAAATATTAACATTTTTATTTGAATAAATCTTCGTTAGATTCGGACTGCCCAGAGAATTAGTCACAGATGGAGGACCTCCTTTCAACTCTCATGGCTTCAAAAATACGCTTCAAAAATATCATATTAAGCACAAAATGACTACACCTTACCACCCCCAAGCAAATGGGCAGGTAGAAAGAAGCAATAAAGTCATAGAAGCCATCTTAACAAAAACAATAAAGTAAAATAGAAGGGATTGGTTTCAAAGGTTGCCCGAGGCATTGTGGGCCTATAGAACTACTTGGAGGAGTACCACAGGTTTTTCACCCTATGAATTAGTTTTTGGAAAGAATGTTATTTTCCCTCTAGAGTCTGAGATCAAAACTTTAAGAACTGCTTTAGCTGTTAACCTTGATTTGACTGATGCACAGACAGCCAAGTTACAACAACTTCAAGAATTGGACGAGAAAATATTGGATGCCATCCATCAGACAACCATGATACAACAACAGAGGAGTAGATGGCATGACAGAACCATCAAGCAAAAGCAGTTTCAGAAAGGTGACTGGGCTCTACTCTATGATTCCCGTTTTGAGAATTTCTAAGGTAAGTTAAGAACAAGGTGGTTAGGGCCTTATGAAGTGGATGTTATTTTTCCAAATGGGATAGTCAGACTTTTAACAATTGATGGAAGCAGAACACCGCTACTAGTGAATGGATATTGACTTCGGTTATATCAGAGGCCTGTTTCTAAAGAAGATTTTAAAGCCACTTGCACGGCAATTAAACAGTATTCTTTTCCGGAGGAACTTGTTGTCTCTCAAAGCACTTAAATCTTTGTTTAATTATGCATTTTTTTTTTAGATTAGATATTCTTTTTATTTAATCACTAATAATCCCTGCCAAGGGTTACCATATTATGTTTTAGTATTTTGCATATGTGAAGCTGCGAGAAATAGCTGAGAACGAAAAGCTTTAAAGGAATAACTTTGCGGATTTGGAATTCCTGTTGCTGCAACACCAACCCCTGTTGCTGCAACACCATTTCTTGTTGCTGCAACACCAACCCCGTTGCTACAACATCGATCCCCGATACTACAATATCTTTTCCCGATGATGTAACATCATTCCTAGTGGCTGCAATACCAACCCTCGTTGCTGCAACACCACTTCCCGATCCCATAATACCATTTTAACAATCCTCTCATTTACAAAAACACCAGTCTTATCACCTCAGCTCCCAAGAAACGAGTTTTTATGAAATAAACCACTTTTTGTGATGATCACAACCCTTCACTATCACTTCCCGTCATTATTATTAGAAATTATCGGTATTCCCATGCTCCTAAACCCGTGGTAATCATTATGATCCAGCAAAAGATAAGACAAGACTTTTTGACGCAGCGATCCAAAAATGTAAAACATAAAGGTACGCATGATTATGTATGGACATTAAATAATAGTTAATGCGGAGAAGTTGATAGGACTACCAAATAATTGTACTTCAAATCATATCACTTACGCATAGGGGGGGGGGATTACCAAAGCGCTCTCATAATTACATACTACGCCAACTGCTGCCGTCCTTAACTCTCCCGGCAATATGTAAAAGTCACCTTATCACGACATGTCACCATTTGCAACGGTTTACTCTGAACTGAATTCGGAAGCTCGGCTCTGAACTGTGAAATTCACTGAGATAACAGCTATGGGAGGAAACCTCATTACACATGAACCTGGCACAACAACTCTTCTCGAGCTCTATCCCGAGGTTTACCAGATCTTTCTGCAAGCGGGATGGATAGATTACTTCCGGAGACTTCCAGACTTCGACGAGCAGCAAGTCCTCGAATTTGCATGCAATTTAACAGAGGGATTCTCTATTGTTCAAGGTGTCCAAATCGGGATTACGGAGGAAGTCATATCCCAAGTCACCGGGCTACCAGGTAATGGCATACGATGGTTCAGTAGAAAGCACTTGATCCTTAATGTGCAGCAGGATTTTCTTGAACCTGGCGAGCAGGTGGAACCGAAGGGAAGAGGTGTAGCACTGCAGTCATTGCCTCAACCATGGCTGAAAGTCGCTGAATTTGTAAAACAATACCTGACGTGCGAAGGCCGGTACCAGGTAATTTACCAGCACGATTTCGTCTTGTTGAATCATTTGAGAAATCGTCAGTTGATAAACATGCCATATTATTTATTGGGATGTCTTAAAAATATGTCACGTTATACTGTTAATGCAAAGCGTCCGCTTCTTTCCTTGAAACACCAGCGCCTATCTCAATTGTTGATAAATAGAGGCCTTGCTTTAAAAAACCCTCCACCTCCCATTAATCCCCATCAAGAGGCAGAAATTCCCCAGCCAGAACATGAAATTCCTCAGCAAGACGAAGAAGTCCCTCAGCAAATGGGGGACATTCCTGAGCAAGTACCCGAAGAAATCTCTCAACAAAAAGAGAATATTCCCGAAGAAACACTTGAAGAAACCCCTCAGCACGCAAACGACATCCCAGATAAAATTCCCAAAGAAGACCCCCAGCAAACACCCCCGCAAGTTGCTGAAAATGAACAAGCAGTAGTAGAAATACCTGTAGAAATAACCCCATCCCCTGATAGAACTAATCTATCCATTCCTATACTGGGTATTTCTACCGATTACTCAGAGGATAACATCCCTATCACCTTGCTCAAACGAAAAATGTAGAGGAAAATAGAAACCCCACCAAAAAGAAGAAGAACTAGGGCTTCGGCTAAAGCAGTTCCTATTTCTACCACTATCCCTAAGAAAGCCAGCCGGAAAAGAAAAATGACTGAATTCCCTGCCTCTCTACCAAAGCAAAGGACTCGGTCATCTACAATAACTGAATCTCCTAGCCATACCCCTCCCAGTTCACCGCCCATCACCCTGAAAATTCGCATTCCCACCAGTCCTCGAAACTCCTCTCCCTCACCCTCGGAGGCTGAGATGCAGAGTGTTCACAATTTCGTGACATCATATTTTGAGGCAGCTGACACACAAGAACCAGCTGCTGACACCCAAGGTAATATTGGCCAAGATGCTACAACACAGGGAACAGCCACTACCCCAGGTGACACACAAGAACCACCTGTTAAGGGTATAAGGGATCAAACCAATGATAAAGCACAACCTCTGCCTCCATTGGAACCTGCTACTCCACAAGTCCAGCCCACCATATCGGCTCTGCAGGAAGAAATTGAATTTTTGAAAACTCAGATTCAGGACTACTAGGAGGAAATTATAAGGGTCAAGGAAGCCTATCAAAAGGAATTTGGCCTGCATATTTTAGCACAAGTAGCATCTGCAGCAGAAAAGAGTAAGGACAATGAATATGTGTGTACCGGTTGCGGTGAACTATATACTCAAGCAGGATATAAGATAGTGGCAGAACCAATGAATGAAGATCCTGCGGTTGTGGTTGAAACAAAAGAACCTGTTGCGACACAGATGGAGACACCACAACCCTCCACTCCGAAAGAAGAACCTTTTGTCACACAAGAACCAACAGGCTCTCCAGAAAAGGTGCAGGAGCAGACAGAGAAACTTGTTGTCACACAAGAACCAACAGGCTCTCCAGAAAAGATGCAGCAGCAAACAGAAGAACTTACTGACACACAAGAACCAGTAAGCTCTCCCGAAACTGCACCAGAGCAAACAGAAGAACTTACTGACACACAAGAACCAGTAAGCTCTCCCGAAACTGCACCAGAGCAAACAGAAGAACTTACTGTCACACAAGAACCAGTAAGCTCTCCAGAAACTATGCAGGAGGGAACAGAAAATAAAGAAGAGGAAAAGTCACCACGGCCTACCCAAATTGCCATGAAACAAGAAGAAAAAGAAGCTACAGCAGAGGATGAGGAAAAAGGCATACTCTCACCCCGGCCTACCCAAGAGGAAAAAATGCTTACAGAGGAAAACAAGGAAGAAAACAGGGACTCACCCAAGCTTATTCAGACTGCCATAGAGAAAGAGGAAAATGAAGAGGAAAATATAGACTCACCCCGGCCCACCCAAATCGCCACCAAACAAGAAGAGGAATCAAATACACAGGAATCAGTACAGAATATAGAACATGAAGAAGAAACAGTAGCTGGAAATGGAAAGGAAGACATTGGATCATCCCGACCTACTCCAATAATCACAGAGCAGACTACCCTTGTTGATGCCTTTACACAAACAGAACTTCCTTCTGTTAGTGATGCATGCACAGAAATAGTTAGTTTTCAAGAAATAAAAGGAGAATGGTGGAGAGAATATGAGCTGTCTCAAGGCAAAGCATTCCAACAGCAAAAGGGGATCTGGTTCAGTTATGCATACAAGAACTGGGAAGCACTTGAGCAGTGCAGAGCCCAGTACAAAGAAATCAAGGAACTAAAAGCCAGATTGACCCAGATGTTCGAGTTATTCGAAAGAATACTTGCCACAAGGAAACCCTCTTTTAATTATGCAACATTTTTTAGGGAAAGACTCACATTTTTACAGATAAAGGCTGTCAAAGAAGGTAGACCTCATCAGGTAGTTACATTAGAGCAGTTTATGCAAACCTTTGCAGAGGCACCTAAAAATGATCAAAATTTGTTATGCGAGCTCTATCTCCATAATGAAGCCATGTCCGAAGAAAGAAATATGAATATGATACCTGTAGTTGGCAACATACAGCTGAGAGCCTTTATCTCCTTTTTAGCTAACCAACTTACATGGCAGAACGCCTTTGCCTCAGCTCAACATAATGAATAGAATTGTCTTCTGTGGATTAGAGCTGAACCGCAGAACGCAGCCACCTTCATTGCACAACACCTGAGAATGGTAAGTGATCCTGAAATGAAGGACCACGTTAGGAAACTGCAAGCAATGGTCCTGAGAGACTGTCAGCATTATGTGAAGACTAAGGCATCCTTGGCTGTCAAGGCAAATAAACTGTTTTGGGAGAACTGCCCCAAGGAGAGGCAGGAATATCACCCTTATAATCCACCTAATTTGCAGGTAGCACTCTCAAGGGTACCTCATTATGTTAAATGCATGCAACACTGTGCTGAAAATTGGATGGGTTACAGATTTAAATTTCCACTTTTATGGCTATCTGGTGAACAATACAAGGGCCAGTTTGGATTATCCAACAGGGAAGAAGCAGCAGCATGGAGGCAAATACAGACTGTTTGTGGGTTCAGGAAGAAGTTTGATGCCACTTCCTATAACTATTGTCTCAGTAATCTACATTGTTCATCCCAGTACTCCGACTCAGACTCAGAGTAGGCATTGCATAGGGACATGCAATCTCTTCAGTTGGGGGGGATGTTGGGACTCAGAATTGACCAATTTTGACCTTATATTTTTGCCATAATATTATCCTTTTTCAGTCATAGGTTGAAAGCTTTTGATTGTATAATGACTTAATCACCCCAAGGTACGAAGTAACTCTCCGCATATCTATATGTTTAACTGTTCATTGCATATTCATGAATATCTTTATATTTATCTGTGGAAAAGTCAATTAAGTTGCCAAATAATTGTTGGGCTGTTTAAAGACTGCAGGAATTATAATTATAGTTGCTGAAACACCAGAAACAGCAACTACGCAGTTGCTGCAACACCAGGAGCAGCAACTACGCAGTTGCCACAGCCAGTAACGGCAACCATCTAAAAGCAGGAGAATGTTATTTTTGCACCAATTGGAAATAACAAACGGCAACTATCCGGAGATTGCCAGGATTCCACGATGACGCGGCATAATCAACAATCACCCAAAAAGAGAAAAACGCAGTTACGATTGCTCAAGTATCAGGAACAGTACGGGTTTTCCAAGTCAGCAACCATGGGGAAACGGCGAAGGATAATACAAAGGATCCCAAGAGCACGGGCAAAGTTCAGGCACCAGCTGTGTAACAGAAATAAACTTAAGAAGGAATACACTGTTGCACTGTTATAACAACATTTTGTAATTCTTATTTTTGGCTAACTGAATGAACCGTGATAATCTATTGTAATAGATGTCTCCTCTATAAAGAGGAGACATCTACATTAGAGAGGAGAGGATAATTCTGTAAGGGGAATTTCAAAGACGAACAACAAAGTTTGAACTCTTATTGTATTAAATCTTTTGGCAGATGAATAGAAGATTGTTCTGAGTTTTTAATCCAACAGTTGTGTTCTGGGGAATCTTGTGAGAGGGACTGGGCCCACCTTCCTCACAAGATTCACCCATTTACTTTTCTGTCAAGTGTGTAAGTGTGTTTGGTGATTTCTTTATGCTGGTACTCTGTTTTGGATTCTATAAGCATTACCTTTGGTAGTTTCCTGTTTGCTGGCACTCTGTTTCGATTATCATTTGAAGCTGTACTTCACCAGTGAATTAGACTTTCAGTGTGTATTAGCAATCTAGTTACAGGGGCAGGTGTTGAATGTCCTTGTTTGGAGGATAGGGTCCCGATCCTCTGATAACAGAGCATCCATCACTTTTCTTCACGGATTTATTAACTATTTTTATTTTATCTTTACAGTACACTGTTATAACATAACGTGAGAACTACGCATACTACAGCTTTTTAATGCTTTTAGAGTTAAAGTACATACAGTACGCAGTGGCCTTTGAAATAAAAAGACTTTCCCAGGTTGACAATTTAATGTGGTACTTGATTGTTAATTAATAAACAATTCAACTAGCCAACATTTTGGTGCCGTTGCCGGGGAAGGCAACTAGAGATTTCTAAAGGCATTAATGATTTCTTTTTGAGAATAATAGGTGCATGAGAGGACGCAAGAAACCTAATTTCACAGGCGGCAAAGGCGGAGGAGGAAGAAAAACTTATATTGACGAAATCATCTCAAAGGCTGAAACATCACAGAGGACAAGTTCCCGGAGACCTCAGATCCAGCATTCCCCACAAACAGATCGACAGACGGAGGGAGTACTAGGACCTGAAAGGAAGCTAGAAGTACCAGAATACACCGAGGAACCGGTAGAAGAACCTGAAGAAACAGAAGACACAGAAGATAAAGCAAGTGATTCTGGAAAAAGACCAATGGAGGATAACAGAACAGAAGGAAGAGGGGAAAATTCGCTCTCTACCCTGGAATGCCCTATTGGGGAGCTCTCGAGAGGAACAACGCCCATGAAAAACATTCCACTCTCAGCATTACCCTACTTTCATGGGTTATCCTCTGAAGACCCGGATGAATTCCTCTTTGAATTCGACATACTATGTAGGAGTTATGATTATGTGAGCGCTAATCAGAAACTAAAACTATTTCCAGCAACACTGAAAGGGAATGCGTTAAGATGGTTTATGAGCCTAGGAGCTCAGGCAATCACTACCTGGGATCAGATGAAAGAGAGCTTTTTGGCTAAGTATCAAGATTACTGTCGGACGAGAGAAAGGAAGGAAGAATTGTTTAAAATGGTTCAGAAATAGGACGAGAATTTGGAAGATTTTGTGGAAAGATTACAATATAATCTACAGCGGTCTGGCCATCCTAATATGAGTAAAGATATTCTGAAGACTATATTGCTGAAAGGGGTACGAGATGACTGCCTGGACATGTTAAACATGCTGAGAAAAGGGGACATTTCCAAAGAACCCTTTGATGAAATTATCAATCTCTGCATGAGATGTTGAAGGGGAGCAGTAAGCAGATAAAAAAGCAGAGATAATGTATATTCAAGAGTTCAGAAGTCAGCAAGCGGAGGAGAAACAAGGGCTGAAATAGGTAATTTATTAGAAGAATTTAAAACTGAGATGTTAAGCTCTTTTGCTTCACAAATTGATGCTCTGCAAGTAAAGAAGAAACAGGCAGAAGCAGAAGTTGCCCTAGCTATTTTTTGTTCCAAATGCAGAGAAAAGCACCCACTCAGGGAATGCCCGCTAGATAAGGTACCAATCTGCACAATCTGCGAAAAGGACCATGAGACCCAGCAAAGCCCCTCTCTGCCTGGAATTAAAGCAGCATTGCAATAAACTGAAGAAGAGGCTGAAGCAGTGTACCTGATGACATAGAGGAGGCAATGGCCACAAAGACAAGGTATGAATTCTAACACAACATTTAATCGTTGGAATAATCATTCTCCTTTTCAAACAAATTACCCACCCGTGAACAAAATGCAGTACCCACCCTTTAACACAATGAGTTTTCCACCTATGCAACAACCCAATCTCCCTTTTCCTGATCCTACTATATGGAATCCTTGGGCTCCCCAGCAACCATATTTCAACCAATGGAACCCAGGTTGGGCAGCCCAACAGATGCCATTTCCTCAACAACAACAGTCTCTTTCTTTACCATCTAATACTCCTCCAAATAACCAGGCAATTAGACCACAACTGCCTGTGCAACCCAACCCCAACCCAAATAATAATAATGCTTTGCAAGTAATTGATATTCAAAATCATCCTGTCTTCCCCATGCAATGTAACAATATCCATCTTCGTTCAGGGAGAATTGTTGAACCCATCATTGATGACATCACTGACTCTGATAAGGAGGAAGTTAGCAAAGAAAAACCTACTAACAATAATGCTGAAATAGTCGAATCGACATCTAACAACATTGATCAGACAACAGATCCACCGTTCCCTAAACAATTGGCTCTCACTAAAACACTAGAGCAACCTGCTTTTAACCTTTTAGGTGAACTGCAGAATTTATACGTTAAAATTCCATTGTTGCAAGTGCTAAGAGATGTTCCCATTTATGCTAGGACCGTTAGAGATATTTGTATAAAATAACCTGGAAGAAAAGCTAAGGACCCCCTCACAGTTCATGTGATGGGAGAGCTGACTTCTTTAATGACAGAGAAAGATCCTCCTGTGAAATATGGTGACCCTGGTCACCCTACAGTAACAGTGCAGGTTGGAAAAACCCTTGTCTCTAAAGTTCTAGTAGACTTAGGAGCTGCAATAAATATTATGACATTGGAAACAGCACAATTACTTCAGTTGAAAAACTTTATTAGGGAAACACCAACCATCCTAGAACTGGCTGATCGCTCTACAATTAAACCTGAGGGGGTCATTGAAGACTTAATAATTTCTGTCGAATCCTGGAATTACCTGGCCGATTTTGTGGTGTTACAAACTAAAACAAAGTTGGGGGGTCATCCGCTGATTCTGGGAAGACCTTGGCTCGCTACAGCAGATGCTTTCATTAGCTGTAGATCAGGATCAATGACCATCTCCAATGGACAAGAAACAAAACAGCTTACCCTTTATCATCATGCTACACCCATGATTAATAATGACAACTCTGTATGGGTGGATTATGAGGATGAAGAAACCCAACCTATACTAACTATCGGACAAGCTTTAACCTTCAAAGATTCTACCGAAGATGAATTAATCAGTAGCTTCATTTCTGAACCTTCTTCGGTCAACCCAGAAATGTATAGTCATTTTTCTACAATCTTGGAATCTGAAACTCAGCAGATTCTGGAAGTTAAGAATTTATTTCAGTCAGCAGTAGGTAGCCCCTCCAAAAGCACAGCAATAGAAATTGAGCCTGGCAAAACATTAAATATAAATCCTGATTTAAGTGACAATGAAAAACAACAATTAATAAAGTTACTCCAAGAAAATAAAGAAGCATTTGCATGGGACTATACAGACATGAAAGGGATCTCCCCTGAATTGTGCACTCACCGGATTTACATCAAAGAAGGATCCCAGCCAGTCTATCAACCCCAGCGGCGAATGAATCCTAATCTAAGGGAAATTGTCAAGGAGGAACTTCAGAAACTCTTGAATGCAGGATTTATATACCCTATATCTGATAGTGAGTGGGTTTCCCCACTTGTAATTGTACCCAAGAAAAATGGTAAATGGAGAGTATGTGTGGATTATAGAGCACTGAATAAAGCCACTCAGAAAGATCATTTCCCTTTACCATTCATCGGTCAGGTATTGGATAATCTGGCAGGTAAGAAGTTCTTTTCATTCTTGGATGGGTTCAGTGGATATAATCAGATTAAGATTGCACCCCAAGACCAGGACAAGACCACGTTTACTAGCCCTTGGGGGACCTTTGCTTACAGGGTACTTCCATTTGGTCTATGTAATGCTCCAGCAACATTTCAAAGAGCTGTGATAGGGATTTTTTCTGATATGTTAAATGATTCATTAGAAATATTTATGGATGACTTTACCCCTTATGGAGTGACTTTTGAGGATGCACTGCATAATCTTGAAAAAGTACTTAAGCGGTGTATAGAAGCACACCTTGCCTTAAGCACTGAAAAGTGCCATATGATGATGAATCAAGGTATTGTATTGAGTCACTTTGTCTCATTCCTTGGAATTCAAGTCGATCCAGCTAAAATACAGGTAATTCAGACTCTCTTATGACATGTTGGATACTACAAAAGATTTATTAAGAATTTTTCCAAAATAGCTTCTCCTTTATTTGTGTTATTAACAAAGAATGCTAAATTTAAGTGGACTGATGATTGTGAAAAATCCTTTAATGAACTTAAACATCAGTTGTCTGCAGCTCCCATTTTGAGAGGACGTGATTGGGCACTACCCTTTCATATATCCTCTAATGCCTCAGACACTGCAATTGGAGTTGTCTTGGGTCAGGAAGAAAATAATCTTCCCTATGCCATTTATTTTATTAGTAAGAACATGACACCAGCTGAATTAAATTATACAGTCATCGAGAAGGAATTCTTAGCAGTTATTTATGCAATAAATAAATTTCGACACTATATTACTGGCTACACTACTTTTGTGCATACTGATCACTCGGCCATTAAATATTTGATGAATAAATCAGTTACAAATGCCCGAGTCACCAGATGGTTGTTATTATTGCAAGAATTTGACATCACAATTGTGGATAGGCCAGGAAAAGAAAATGTAGTTGCTGATTTCCTTTCTCGATTAAAAACTGATGAAAATGCTCCAGTAGATGATTCTTTTCCTGATGAATATTTATTTTCAGTATCTGCTCACTCACGTTGGTATGCAGACATTGCCAATTATCTAGTTGCAGGAAAATTACCATCACACCTATCACACAGGGAAAGAAGAAAGATCATTCAGCAAAGTGCTAGGTACAGCTGGATAAGAGGGTGTCTTTTCCATACAGGAATTGATCAGGAAATCCGAAGGTGCATTGGTGAAGATGAAATTTATGATGTACTAAAAGGTTGTCATGATGGCCCTTGTGGAGGACATTTTGCAGATAAAAGGACAGCACACAAGGCACTCAGAATGGGTTATTATTGGCCATCACTTTTAAAGATGCTAGAAAATATGTCAAAACCTGTGATAGCTGTCAAAGAATGGGCCAGCGTAATCATAGGGATGAAATGCCTCTCAATCCCCAGGTAATTATTGAACCTTTTGAGAAATGGGCATTAGACTTCATAGGTCCCATTAATCCTCCATCCAATCAAAGAGTGTACATATTAGTATGCACAGATTACATGACTAAATGGGTAGAAGCTAAGGCACTCATTAAAGCTAATGAAGAAGCAGTATTAACATTTTTATTTGAAGAAATCTTCGTTAGATTCGGACTGCCCAGAGAATTAGTCACATATGGAAGACCTCCTTTCAACTCTCATGGCTTCAAAAATACGCTTCAAAAATATCATATTAAGCACAAAATGACTACACCTTACCACCCCCAAGCAAATGGGCAGGTAGAAAGCAGCAATAAAGTCATAGAAGCCATCTTAACAAAAACAATAAAGGAAAATAGAAGGGACTGGTTTCAAAGGTTGCCCGAGGTATTGTGGGCCTATATAACTACTTGGAGGAATACCACAGGTTTTTCACCCTATGAATTAGTTTTTGGAAAGAATGCTATTTTCCCTCTAGAGTTTGAGATCAAAACTTTAAGAACTGCTTTAGTTGTTAACCTTGATTTGACTGATGCACAGACAACCAGGTTACAACAACTTCAAGAATTGGACGAGAAAAGACTGGATGCCATCCATCAGACAACCATGATACAACAACAGAGGAGCAGATGGCATGACAGAACCATCAAGCAAAAGCAGTTTCAGAAAGGTGACTGGGCTCTACTCTATGATTCCCGTTTTGAGAATTTCCAAGGTAAGTTAAGAACAAGGTGGTTAGGGCCTTATGAAGTGGATGTTGTTTTTCCAAATGGGACAGTCAGACTTTTAACAATTGATGGAAGCAGAACACCGCTACTAGTGAATGGCTATCGACTTCAGTTATATCAGAGGCCTGTTTCTAAAGAAGATTTTAAAGCCACTTGCATGGCAATTAAACAATATTCTTTTCCGGGGGAACTTTTTCCCACGTTAACAAGATTGTGGCATAAGAAAAATAGGAAATTGAAGAAGAAGAATAGGAAGTTGAGCGGAGCCCTTATCAATCTCAAATATAGGTGCCTTATGATGAAGCCCAGGATGACAGTTACACCAAGGAAGAAGAAGAAAAGGTTAGATGTATTACTAGAAGTCTCAGAGCGGATTAATTGAAGGAAGGATAGTCACAGTTTTGGTTGCATGAGGACATGCAACATCTTCACAGTGGGGATATGTTGAGCACCAAAACTACCTCTCTTTTACATATTTTTCTAAACCTTTTCTCTTCCATTTTCCCACATCAGTGCCTCATAAGCTATCAAAGATTGTTACATATTGATTCTAGGAGTGCATTTAAGTGGCTTTCAAGCTATATCCTTGTGTGTGCTATTTGATTTAGATTTCGTTCATTAGTTATGGAATGTAGCCACTTTCCGCAGGTGTTTTCATTGTTCTATAGGTTACAGGTGTCGACAGGAGAAACGAGGCACGTGGGTAGCTCAAAAATGTTTTACACGTGGAAAAGGTACTATCTATTCAACCGAATTTGTGAAGAAAGGCATCGGTCAAAGGACGGTCAACAAAGAGTCCGACGTTAATTAGGTCTCTGTTCCATCATGTGAAAAAGTCTGAGACCATTCCTGAGATCATGGATCCACTTTTTCTAGCTACAGGTCGTCTCCATGATGCAATATAACACCCACCTTTCATATATTTAATGTTTATAGCAACCAAGAAGCTGAACTTACGGATTCTGTCCTGTTTACGTGTCCTCTGCTGAAGATTTTTCTCCAAAAGACAGTTATCTATTTTCCTCTATAAATAAAGCGTTTACAACTCAAGTAGTTAGTCTTGATGTTAGCCTTGACGCTATTGTTTTAGCATTAGTTTGTTGTTGTAACGAGAAGACATATTCTCTGTTTTGCAATACAAAAACTCTGTTTTCTTATGACTGTTTAAAGCTTAGTTTTAAGGTGAAAGCGTATTAACCAAATGCTGTGCAGAGGGCCCCTGTTGGCTGAGGTTTTGCTTTTCATTTTTGTATAGTTTTCATGTGTGTTTTCTCTTATTTCCATTGTACATTTCTCATAATTTGTTTATGGTATTAATCATTTTTTTTCTTGTACATGATTTTGCAGCATTTTGATTTTGCAACATTGTTATATTTTTCACTAACACTGATCAGTGCATTTTAGGATAGGTTATGCTCGAGCTTTTTAATATAGTTTTTCTTGCATCAAGTGGTGATCTGAGATTTTCTCCTCTGTTGAAATTTAGCTTTTAAATTCCAGTTGTTATCCTTAGATTTCAGTTAGAGTTCAGTTATATGACGTTATCTCCAGTGCCTTTAGCTTAACCCCATTTTAGAAGTTAATTGGCAAGCTATCGAATTATAATTGAAGTAATTTGATCTTTCTTTCATTTGTTTGCAAGTAGATAGTTTAGATATCAGTTCTTTATGCTACATGACATTATCTCTGGTGCCTTTAGCTTAACCCCGTTTTAAAAGTTAATTAGTGAGCTATCGAATTGTAGGTGAAGTAATTTATTTTTCTTTCATTAGTTTGCAAGTAGATAGTTTAAATGTAATTCTTTCATGCCATATGACGTTATTTCTGGTGTCTTTAGCTTAACCCCATTTTAGAAGTTAATTGAGGAAATATTGGAATTATGGATGAAATCAGTGACTAGTTTCCAACTTCTTTCTTTTTGGTTTTGAGTGCAGTAGTTTAGATTTTATTTCTATAATTAGATGGACCGCAGAGACAGTAACCTCATGATCAGTACCTCATCTTTTTGATTGATTTAAGTAGCTACATATTTAACTTTTGTTTAAGTTCTGATTTTATCAATAACATGTTTTGAGATCTTTGAAGTCCTAAGTTTGGAAATTACCATAAGAGGCATAAACTTTGTTTTAAATTCTACATCCATACTTGACCTTTAAAAGTATTCTTAAACCTTAGAATAGGATTTCCATTTGAATTAGACACTTTAGGAGACCAACAAGAACAAAATCTCAAAAACAAGATAAAAATTGAAAACAATAAAGTAAGAAAGAGGTTGTCTTGCACATACATTGCACCACACTCCATCAGTTTACGACTCCCAAATTGATAATTAATGTAGCAATTTAGGACACACTAAATTGACTAAACAACGAGATTATGATAACCCAGGTACTCGTGTTACTAAGGTCTCCCATTATTGAGTGTATTCATCCACACTTTTTGTCGTAATTTGATGATTTTTGAAAAGAACTCTTCTTCCTTAACACCTTGGAATATTTTAAAGAATGCATCCTTAAATTTTCTCCAACTAATGATGTGTGTTTTCTTTTTCCACCACATATACCAATTATATGCTTCCCATTCCATTTTCATGGATGTGTGCCTGAGATTTTCGTCATCATCATTGATGTCATATATCTCAAAGTATTCTTTTGCTTTATTTATCCATGCAACATTGTTTTTTCGTTTCCATCGAATTTAGGAATCTCGACTTTTTCCCTTCGTTGGTATGTCACTAATGGTTGAGTTAAAAAGGGGTGTTGATTGGTAAAGGTATCCGAGAGTTTCTTGTTTGCAAGAGTCGCATTACTCATTTCTTGGTGGGGTGTCGCTGATTTTTTTGTGGATTCATCTTTTTCATGAGAGTCTGTTGACTTCGTTGAATCTGATGAGTTGTGTTCTTGATTTTCTTCATTTTCTTGTAGTAGTTGTGCGAGTGTATAATTCATCTTTTTACAAAAAAGTTTCAACAATGTTAAGGTCTCTTTGAGATCTACTTATGTTTGGACACGGTGATTTTCCATCTTTATTTCTATTCAATTCGTCGTATCCTGAAGATTTTTGATATTGTTAGCCTACCCCTTAAGCTTGATCTGGAAATCATTGAATCTTTTATTGACCTCATCGTGGTTGTTATTTATCTCATGTTCCATGTCAAACAATTTTTTTGGGAAATCCGCCATTGTCATTGTCGACATCGAGCAGGTTTGTGGGGGCGTGTATTTATTTGCCAGCTTAATTTTTTTTATTTTTTTTAATTATTAAAAATAATTTTATTTAATTAAATTAACATTATATATATAACTTATAACTTATAATTAAATTAAATTTATGTATTATATATAACATCTATGTATATAATTATATTATATATTATATATTATATATAAATAAACGTTAGATATATATATATATCTATATATATATCTATATATATATATATATATATATATATATATATATATATATATATATATATATATATATATAGATAGATATAATTTTGGTGTTATAAATATATTATATATATCTACCACTGAAAGTCACATCTGTTGGTGGGTCACCTCCTATTTGACCGTTCAAAAGAAAAATCCTCCAGCGGATATCACCGCAATGATTATTCCAAGTAACCGTAGGTCCACCACACGGAATAGTCCACGATGTAGATTTTTGGTGATGGTTCAGCGTATCAACCGTAGGTCACCACAAAAATAGTCCGTGGAGTTATGCTACGATTCGGCGTAGCCACGTCCTGACAACCAGCGATTGGCCAGAACAAGCATAGCCATGAAACCGTAGCTGTTTCTTATCCACAGAGCACTGTAACAACACCTCCAGGTAGAACACGAATAGTCCACATGCACTACTATTTTCTGAAAAAGCCCGTAGGGCTTGATGGCCAGCATAACTTGTGGGTGTCACCAGTTCGTGTTGGCTCTGATACCATATGAAGTCAAAACTTCTTGATAAACAGAAATATATATATAAATATCTTATTAATAAAAGAATACTGAATTGAATGATTACATTTTTAGAGAGAGGCTCGGTTATATACAATCTTAGGTGTCTCTTGGTGAAAGGGCATGATCTTTGGTCATGGCCTTTTGCCTAATTAACTACAACTAATCTAATTTTTACATAACACATGGAAACCACCTCCTTCTAACCAGTGATGTGGGCTGGGATTAGGAGGGGGTTTTTTTACAGAGTGTTATCATAGCATCCAGGTTAAACATCTGGACCTAATAGGATCTATCACGAAAGGAATGAGAGAATAAATATTTAATTACAAAACCTTAAGGGCCAAGGCTAGTGTCCTATTACAAAATCAACCAAGCAGGAGGTTCAAGCTTGAACCCTACGTACAAAATTAAATATGGACTGCAATGATGCTTTTGGCATGGTAGAATTTATTGAAACTTATCATTGCATATGTTAATTCTAGGCATTGGTAGGATTGTTTGCATGATTTTGTGCATAACTATGGTGGTGTAATGACACTATTGGATAAGTGGTGTACTTTCACACGTTTGGAATGGAATAGCTATGCATGTGAATCATTACATGACATGGGGTATTTTGGAAATTCCTTGGAATTTTCTGTGTTGCTTGTATTACACATTGTTCTACTAATTATATAGATATGTTTTATGTATATGTATGTGTACATGTATTGGATGGGGAAATCCCATGACTTTTTGGCTAAAGGTATACTATAATAAGTTAAACAACTGATAAATTCCTATTAATGAGTGCAAGTATTCTGATGCACCCCCTTTATGAATATGAAAAAATTAAGGAGATGATGAATGCTAATGTGACATGTAATGTCCCAACTGACTCCATGGAGTTACAAGTGCTATAATTGTTGACCTTAATAAGGAGGCCAAATATTTCTAAAGAATTTTTACAATTGATGAAAAATGATGATGGTAGTCTCAGTGAAGAGGTTGAATATAATTATTCGGTTAGCACAGATCACAGACGGAATCCTAACCTTACAATTACATGATGATAGGTATGATTGATGTATATGTATTGAGATCAAGCTTATGTAGATGTTAGTTTGTTTGTGATATATAGCTGATGACAATCCTATGGATGTGTGAACAACTATAGGGAAATGGATTTGACTTAACTTGCTAATATGATCACTAGTATATGTATTTTTATATTTTTAATGAACTAATAGCTGAGTGTGTGTGTGGTAGCACATGGGAGGAATGGAATATTGAAGGCTTGACTTAGGGAATTGGAATCTGAGATTAGGATTCACAACATAGATATAAAGAAACTTGATAGGAAACAACAAGAACTGGTTGAGTGGATTTTTGAACTATATAATCATTTGCATGAATTGACATCTCAAACTAAAATATCAAAAAGGGAAAAACAAAATGGCAGGAAGAGGCCCTGTGAGGCTGAAAAGGAGAATATGAAGTTTCCTTGTTGGTACTGTAGAGAAAATAATATGAGAATGGACTATCCCCTTGGAAGAATATAATAGCCTTTGTGAGCAACGTGTACATGAATTAGCAATGCAAGATGCCGAGAGAGAGGAGGGTGAATTCCCTCAAGTTACTTGATATATACACATGTGTGATGAAAATATCCCCTATGAACTATTGGGAAATGTAAGGCTTCAAGGTTATTGTGAACCTTGTAAAGAAGTCTGAAACTAATTTTATTAGGTAAATTACATACTCATACTTATACGATGACTAGAAGTGACATGCACACCAGATTCATGGGGTTAAATTGATTTTGGGGACTATTTTATTTTAACACTTATGTGTTGTGGCTTTAATTGACTTCATGGATTGATATCTTTTGATTGTACATTTGTATATGGCTATGTTGCTTTGTCACAAATTTTCTTTTTTGATTTCATTTGTGATTTCATTTTTGTATTGATTGTCCTTACCTTCATTTTTTATTTTTCCTTTCAAATTTTATGCTTGGGGCCCAAGAAAAACTTGTTGGACATGATGGTAAGGCCACAAAGCTCTGGTAAGGGAGCTAAGGGGAACCCCACAAAGTGTATGACTTGAGAGAGATGCCTACACATGAAGTAAATGAGGAAGGTCAGGAATGGGTAGTACATGATTGGCATGTACATGTTGATGTGGGGAAAATGGGCCACACTAGGCCATCGCTGGAGTACTTGGGGGCGTTTCTCCTGAATGTGACAATAAGCATAAATGAAGAAATGTGCATGGTTTTAAATTAACTGTGCAAATTTTCTAACAGAAAATCACAAGATGGGAGCATTAGCACTAACAACAAGATAAAAAGGTAAAGGGAAGTTTCTTAAACCTTAGATGTCATAAATATATGTGTGTTTGTATTCTTGTATTTTGATGTAGTAAAGGAACAATGTTGTTACCTGATGTGATAGGGTTTTGGGTAGAGAACCATCATAGTAGCATTATAAGCAAGTTATCCTTAAAATATGAATATGTGAGTGGGAAGAATTTCAACTTTCATATTCAAGTAACCTGATAAGGCTACCTAATGGGCTGCAACCAACTTGGAACAACCAAGTGGGCTAGTTTGGTTCATGGGGTAATGGACAGTGGTATGGCAACCATGAAAATGGCTCAAAGGAGGTTCTCTTAAACTTAACTCCAATTGCACATGCAATTATGTATTGTATCTAGGATCATGTTGATGAGTGTGTGTATGTATGTGTATATATATATATAATGATTTTAATTACTTAAGGCATGAATCAAAATATGATAACAAATTAGGGATGGTTGGGTCCATGTGAATACGTAGACTATGGTAGAAAAGGCCATGTCCACAACTCTGATGGAATGATGTCCATGAGTGTGGACAACTTGAATAAGAGATACAGGGTTCATATAACTTCTGGCCATTGCAATAACAATAACGTCAGTTGATAATGCTAATGGTAGCATAAAGGAAAAGTAAAATAAATGGGTTGGAGGTAACAAATGCCTTGGTCAAATTGGGAACTATTGTTCTCAATTCTATGCATGCCTTGCACAGATAAAGGAAGTTCTCTTAACCTTGACTTTATAGGCACATACAACTATGTTGTGTTCATGATCATACTAATGATTAAATAAATTTATATGATGCCATTGTGATTGACAGGTTATTGTTTGGATCATTTTTTTGAAAGAATGATTGATCATGCTTATGGATTTAGCATATGAATGGATGGCATGCTTATGGATCCTAGTTATGTAAGGAAACGATTGGGCAGAAGTAGCCCTAGATGATTATGATATTAATACCATGTGAATATAATTCTTATATCATGCTCGTGTTTATATTATGAACATGGAATGTTGAAGGATATATCAGCAAGATGAAAGCAATGTGATCCACGGTATGATGGGTAAGCATGGATAATTAAACAAACCATAGATCCTGGTTTGGATTGTGGATGACACAGTGACGCATGGGAAAGACGCTAGAGGCAATGTTTCATGGTATCTGTGGATAGGGACGGTATGGTCTCTAGCTTTCAACGTTATTGTGTGCATATCATACTATGCCATGTGTATTGTGTATATGCAGTGTTGTTCATGTGTATTCATTGTGTTGTACCATGTGTACATATGCATGTGTTATTTTGTACACTGTGTATACGTGTGTGCCTTGTGTTATGTTTTGGGACAAGTAGGTATGAGACTATTTGGGCCCTTGTGTTATGTAATATGTTTAAGACAAGAAAGTATGGGAATGTCTAAGATTTTTTTGATTAGGACGAGTAGATTTCCCAAAATGGGGGTTTCCTTCTCTTGTGAAGGTATGGGATACACCTATATTCTTGTCAACATAAGAGTACTTGATTTGGTAGTGCTCATATTCATGGGGTAGAAATTGGGCTTATTAATAATTGTTTGTTACTAAGTGCTTGACTTGGGGCTGATGAACCACTTGGTAAGTTTGAAATCGAAGAGCAGAGAAGAGAAGGAATTGGATGCTTGTTGGGTTTGGAAATTGATCTAGTGTATGTACGTGGTCAAAGAGAAGAAAGCACTGGGTGCCTAATGGATTTGGCAATCGATATAGTGTTTGTACATGGTCAAAGAGAATAGAAGGCACTAAAAATTTTCCATGTTTGGAAATCGATCCAGTGTGTGTATGTGGTAAAAGAGAAGAAAAGGCATTTGGTCCTTGTCGGGTTTGGAAAAAAATATAGTGTGTGTACGTGGTTAAAGAGAAGAGAAGGAACGAAGTGCTTGTTGGGTTTGGAAGTTTATCCAATTTGTGTATGGGAAAAGATGAGGCCACTAGATGCTTTCTAAGTTTGAAAATTGATCTAGTGTGTGTAAAGAAATAAACAAGGATAAATTCAAAGATAATTACCAACATTTTATTCAATTTTTGTATTTTTAAATTATAAATCTAATTCCATGTTTTAACTAACGATAATTTTGGTTTTGAGTGAACTAGATGTGATATTATTATACATGATGATTTAATCGATGAGTTGATTTGACTTGTTGTGAAAGGAACCAAATAGAATTGCAAAAGTCACCTCATTGATAAGTTGTTAATGAGGTGTGATTTAAATTATTACAATGTATTACGATAATTTTCATGGAGAGTTTTGTGCCTTGATGCAAGAAAGCATGGAAATTTCCTAATTTGGTGAATGGAATTGGCTGTAAAACACATAGTAGTAGCAACAAAAGGAATTAGAGCATGCAATATTATGTTGGTAAAATATTTCAAGAACATGGACATTGTGGGACACTAGTAACCAATAATGTCCATTGATTTCCCTGAAGCATGCCATGACCAATATAAAGGTGTTGAGGTAGTGACTTGCCTTAGTTATGAAAATCTTCTAAGGTGAGGAAAACTTGCCAAGGAATGGATCGCCCAAGGGATTGGGAAATAGAGAGGGGGATTCCTGAACTTGGAAGGTGTGTGACTACATGGAAGCTGGGGGTGACCGGATTTCCTGAGGGACTAGGAAGAAAAGAAAGGAAGGTTGAGAAATAAATCGGTTTTGGTCATGATAACAGTTGATTAAAATTATAAGTAAATTGGAGGTGTGCTTGGGAAAAATGAGTCGAGAACTATTCACTAAAGGAACGAGAAGTGCAAAGATAGAAGCATTGAACATTGGAGGCAGGTATCACTCCATAAAGAAGGAACAAATAAAATTTGGATTTATCACATCAAAAGCACCAAATACTACAATAAGGGCCATTGGGAGATCAATGAATGAATTAATTAATGATTACAAAGTGGCTGGTAAGCCACTGTGCATATAAAGTGTATTGTAAAAGCTAAAATGAGTTGTGTTTATAAAACTCCATAAGAAATAATGCTTGGTCTAAAGCATTTTTTTTGTAAATGGTTATTAAACGCCAAAAACAGTGTTCCCCTCAAGGGGGAGGGGATTGTTACATCCCCTGGCCAATATTTCTCTCTTGTAAACAGTTGTAATTATTTTAAATGGATGAGAGAGGGACATAGATTCCATTCCCTAAGGAAGGAGATTGCTTGAGGGAATTTGTGTTTTAAATATCAGCCCTGGTAGGCTAAGTGGTTTTAAATGGATTGACTATGCCATAAATTAACTGAAAGAGGAAGGAAAAGCCTAGGTGTCCTTTGAAATCCAACCATAAGCAACAAAAGGTAAAATTTAAGGAGGTAGCATGGGTTGTAGAGTTAGTTAGTTTATTGTTGGGCAATCATGGAGGAGGAGGAGGGGAAATTAGTTGGTTGGAGAGGAAGGAGGAACTTCATACAATGTTTTTCCATTCACACACTCTTATACTAAGTTAGACACAAAAGTTGGAAAAAAAATCATAGAGAAGGAGCATCTAGAATTGTTGTGGAAGAATGCAAGAAGGAAGCATCTAAATTTTTTGTTGCTAAGCGCTTGAGGAAATTTTTAAACAAGATGAAGAACCCTCTTAAAGGATTTTTGGACATAAACATCAAAGAGATTAGTGGATTTCCTATAGAGCTAAAGAACCCACTAGAATCTTGTGAAATTATGAACCTATTAGATTGGGGAGATTCATTCAAGTGCTTGTGAGGGTTGATGAACCACTAGGAGTTTCCTTGGGGTTGAAGCTTTGGTTCTTGACTCACTGATGAACCACTTAGGAGAGTGATTTATTTACCCAAACCAACTTATCCACTAATTAACCTTCCTTATTTTGGACTCTCTTCTCTTGAAAGTGAGCTGAGGTTCTCTGCATGGTGGTATTTTGGCATGAATATGAATATGTCTAGATGGATTGAATTATAATGTGTGTATCTAGTGGATGAAGGTAGTGTGGCCTTGTGACATTCTTTTTCAGGTATTTTTTTGTTTTAAAGTCCTCTAAAAGCACTCCACCTCAAGCTTTGGAATCTGCCTTGGGGGTGACAACTACAAGTAACAATGGTTGTAGCTTGTCTATGGTTGGGTGGAGAGTTAAAGTCCCACTCTCAGTTACCAAAACTTGCATAAGATAAGTATCACCTTATGTTATGCTTCTGATTAGTATATTTCTTTTGTTATTTTCAACATGATAATGTCATGCTAATGATTAAGGAGTGCTAATTCTTGTATTTATCAAATACATAATTTTTGTGTTGGTTATAGGAATGTAATGATGTTAATCTAATTCTCAAGTGTGTGGTTTAAGCTCGTGAATAGAATAGGACATAGGGTTTCTCGTTTATCTATGGAATGTTAATTTCTGGTAGGAATTTTGAGCATTTTATGGTTTCCTATTGTTTACATTACTTTATTATATATTTATGATTGGACCAAGAGAGCAGGAGATCTCTGAGAGTATGGATTGATTTTTGTCAATTAGTATTAACCCAAGAGGTTTTCAACCCTCTAAGTTGTTGAGAGCCAAAAATTTCTCAAGGGTCTTCATGAAAATGAATTTACAATTCCCTATCCTATTTAAAATGTTGTCAACTATTTTATTACTTCTAAGCTCTGGAAGGATAACACAATGCATATATATATATATATATATATATAGATAGATAGATAGATAGATAGATAGATAGATAGATATAGATATAGATATATGTATGTGTGTGCTTAGAGTTAGAGGATGAATGAGCTAGGAAAAGCCTAGTTGAAAGCTCAGGTGGGATAAAATTAAGGGGTCTCACATAAACCTTAAGGGTGACAGGTTGAGTCTCGGTGCTAGGCTCAAATGTTATAGAACCATTGTAATATCCCCCTATTAGATAATGTTTCTTTAATCATTATGTATATAAAAATGTTAGTGGAGCCATAATGATACTTTGGATATATGATTTTAAATAATTATTTTCTTATTAATACAAAAATAATAAAAGAAATATATTGAAGGAAACTTATGCACTTGGAGAAGACACTCAAGAATGAGATTGGATAAAATCTTCATGATAAGAATTCTAGAATAATCTAGATAAGACTACGGGAGGGGAGAGAAAAATCCCTTAGCAATGCTTAACTGCAAAAAAGATGTGAAGTTGGTTTCATTTAAAGCACCACGGTAGAAAAAAGGTGGGCTTTAAAGGAAAAGGCCTAGGAAAGAAAGCAATAAATCTCAGAAAAAGCAGTATGCCGCTAAAATGGAAACATCATCATGAAGAAGGGTAATAATTACCCATAGGGAGAATCAAGGAGGCTACTGATTCTCTGGAAAAACACTCTCAGCTCGGGGGGGAACTGGAAGGATGTTCATGGTTGGGTGGTCAATGTCTTGCTCTAGTGCAGGTTCCACAATGAAAAAGACTACAAGTTATTGGTTAGATCTATGAATGTTAATTAATTTAGTCATTCTTTTACCAAAAATTCAGTAGTGCAAATTGAAGAAAAGATTTGTGAATGTTAATTAATTTAGTGATTTCTTTTACTGAAAATTAAGCAGTGCAGATTGAAGAAAATATTTGTGAATGTTAATTAATTTATTCATTTCTTTCACTAAAAATTAAGCAGTGCAAATTGAAGATAACATTTGTGAATGTTAAGGAATTTAGTTGTTTATCTTACTAACATTTAAGCATTACATATTTCATATTAGATATTTGAATGTTGAGTATAAAAAATTATTTTCCTGAAACCTAAGCAACACAGAAGTAAGGTTAGATCTATGGATGTGAACAGGAAATTGTTCTAGAATCTATTTTTTGATAGAAATTGCTAGCTGTTATAACTGGTTATTAATATAGATGCTAATAAAAGGAATTGTTAATTGTACTCTAATTAAGATAGATGTCACTAGGGTATGAATTGACTGAATTAGATATAAAGCAGTTTCATAACCAATAATATTAACAGGAATAACAATATATACAGTTATGGAGGGAAGATATGTAAGCTCGCTACTATAATAGTATTAATGGGAATACATTACTACGTGGAAAGCATATAAAGAAGGAACCAAGCATGAAACGATCTTAGTTTGGTGCGCAGAAAATTGTAGTAGAGATAGAGTCCGTTATAGCTAAATAAAATTGCAAGGACTACATACGACTTAGCAACTGTGAGGATGCCAAACCATCACGTTAGGAAATTGGTTGTAACTACCAGGAAAAAAATATTATGAATAAAGAAGACTATATATATGGTGTACATAAAACTCTTTCATACGATATGGGTGCAAATTGGTATACATTTCAGAACTGTGCAAGAACCTAACTACCATATAATGCATGATGTAGGCAATACGACCATGTAAACTGAGTAGCAAAAACGTTGTCATATCTTAGGAGTATAGTCTGGCATAGAACTGGAACTGTATAAAAAATAAATTACTAATCTATGCCTAAACTAAGCTTCAGATTTCATGTATGTGATTTTGATGTAAATCTAGAAGTTACATTTGAGATATGGTGCTATTTTAGCAAGGTGACAACATCAAAGTAAACTATGATTGGACAAATTATATCACTGGGCATGGTGACATCATTAAATTAATCTATAATTGGACCTACTATATCACTGTGCATGGTGACAACATTAAAGTATTATATAACTGGACATACTATATCAAATCTAGCTTGTATAATAAACATCGATACATATAACAAGTAGTAAACTCAGAAATAATCTTCAGGAAGGAAAATGATATTACTGCATGTCATTACTAATTTATAAATAAAATAGAGGCAATATCACAAGTATATAAAATCCTATATATTGTTGTATAAATGTCCTCAACCTAGACAGAGGGGAGAAATTATGCTCTGATGTCCTTATGTCACTATCATACTATAAGAAAAAAATATGTGTCTGTGTGCGTCTGTATCTATATATATATATATATATATATATAGAGAGAGAGAGAGAGAGAGAGAGAGAGAGAGAGAGAGATATTGCAATTGTATTACATGAAAACAAACGGTACATTGATATGTACACTATTGTACCTAGTTTCTCCTTCAATTTTTCTAGTTCCATCTAACCATAAATTAGTGATACAATGAAAAAGTGAACCCTAGAACCAAGCCCTGCATCGCTAGAGTAAAACTCTAAGATGCAAATAAAATGACCCTTCATGTCAAACAAGAGATTCAACATTATCATTGAGTAACCACATTAGGTAATTATTGTAGGAGGGTCCTCATAGGAGAGGAGCCAAAATCAAAATAAGTTTGACAAGTGACATAACCTGCGCAACCATGAAAAGAAATAATGAGGAGTAAGGGATGAGAATCTGAAGAAACTTGACCTTGTAGATAATACAACAAATAGATGAAAGACAGAGAAATGGAGAACTATTCCATAGGGGTTACCATGGATGTAGAAGACTGCTAAAACAAATAGAGCACATGTAGACCTCTTTAAGCTTATAATGAGAGAATATAAAAAATGGAAAGATGTTGTAGGGATCAAGGTGAGAAGATGAATTGAGTGAGTAAGTGTGCATATGCCATACAACAACACCCTATAGCTGCAATCTTGCATACCCTTTTTAGGCGCAACAATCAATTGCACCCATGCCATAACCAAAGACACGAGCTAGAAAGGGACTGTGTAAGGAACAACCCAGGTTAAGGGAAACTTCCTAGGCAAGGTAACATTAGAGAAGTGCATGAAAAATTAAATAAATATAACCAAGTAAAATCACCCAAACACAAGCAACTCCCATACCCTAAGGATCAGATGCCTCGTATATAAGCAAGTGAAAAGTGATAGAAGCAAATTAAGAGGAAGAGACTTAAATGGTTATGTAAACCACCAACCTCATTTTCATCCTTGGTTCACCCTATGCAGAAAATTACCTTACCAAAATGAAAAATAGTAAAGGGGTACTAGAACATGTTGTAACGCAGTTTATTGAGTCGATACAAGCCAAGTGAGAAGTTAAAAAACAACAAAAGACCTTCTCAAGCCAGCATTAAGCCTCAGAATGGCATAAATAGTGTATAGAAGCAAGCAAGTGAAAACCCCAGCCCAAAAACCCACCGCAGTAACCGAGTCGATTCAGTGTTCTTGTAACAAACAAGTAAGGACCTAACATAGAAACCATGAAATAGATTAACAAAAAACATAGATTGTATTAGCAGTGAGAGATCTAGAAATTTGACACAAATTGGCGAAGCATTTCATTTCTTTACCTAGGTGGTGCTATGACAGAAATGGTTACAGGGAACGCATTCCATCTCTGGAGGTGGGCAATTCACCTCATGAGTGCTTGGGATAATACTTGCAAGAGAAAGTGGCCATGAGTAACACTGAAATAGATGGCATAAGACCACAACAATGAACTCGAGAAATATAAAACAAAACTCGTGGCTGAATGGGGTATGTTACCTAGAGGGGTGAGGTGGTCTAAGCTGCCATAACACTCACAGAGAACCAGGTGCCTAGGGAAATCTAGAAGGGAAGCCTTGCTTCCGTAAGGAGGAGGAGTCATAGAGAAAAAGAGTGGAATGAGTGGAACCTAGGGTTAGGAAGGAGTTAGGATTGAGAGTTCGAATCGTGGCTTGTTATCGGGAAATCTAGTGTCTATGCAGAGCTGGTAGTCCCACTAAGGTTGGTAGCTACCTTAGAAAGAAACAAACTAAAACCACTTTCGTTTTCCATTATGAGAAGTAGATAAGAGGGGAATAAAGGAGATCAACCTCTGTCTTGCACTTGGTTCCTTGCTTGATTCCTCTCCCTTCTGATAGATCTTTGCCACTCGCTTCCTCGTCTACCTAGCTTCAAAGAGAACCTGTAGAATCAAAGCAGCATAACACTATCCAAGAACATAGATCTACTATCATAAACAATATAGGACCAGATATATATTGACCACACAAATGCATATATCATCAATCATACAAGAATGTGGAGGAAAACGTGAATAGGTTTATTAATAATCAAGAATAGCAAAGAGGATTACAACCAATTGTTCTAACCCAGCATCATCCTCTCAGCAAGAAATCCCTTCTTCACCTCATGAAAAGCGTAGATCACCCAACACTATGATGTTACACCAAGAAACCGGCAGCACTTCCTTACAAGATACAAAATTCCAGCCTCTGGATCTCTAGGATGAGGGATCCATATATAGATGTTTGCAAGGGGCGTGAGTTAGCTTTTGAGATTTGATTAGTGTCCTCTCCCTGATAGTTCTTGATTCCACTTGGAGATTGATGATCTCTTACTCATCCCTGGGCGAATGCAGAGAGGCAAGTGTCACAGGAGAAGTTTCTGGAAGATTCCATGATCCTCCACCTTGCAGATTGACCCTGCCATTTGTCCACTCTCACCCATCGCACCCCATAGAAGGGCTTTTCAGTATGCATCACACCTCCCGTGTGCATTTAGGTGGGATGCAGCGCACTTTGACCATGGAGCAGGTGAGATGGTCCAGTTTTGACTAGTTCTGAGTAGTTTTTCATGGAGAACTTCTGGGAGATGCTGTAATCAGTTGAACTTGTTCTTTTAGGGGTTGGAACAACACTTTTAGGGACATAGGAGCCCTTGGTTTATGGACATTTATGATTGGGGTTGCAGTGCCCAAAAATGTCTATAACAGTTTCCCCCTAAAGTATGAGGTCATTAATCTTTTGATCTTGGGTGAAATGCTTTATCATGAGGATCCGAAGCTTTTTCAAGCTGGAAGGCAACCTATAATAAGATACAATACAATACATTATCTTCATAATATTTTCATGATCTAGCTGAGGTTGGCATTCCCATGCTCAACTTTATAAATTCATTTTCATGTACATAAGACAGACAATCGTCTGAGTGCAGACTGATGATTCTGGTAGAGCCATCATCTATTGGATTGGATGATTATCTGTGCAGTAATGATGTACATTTGATGTCTTTATTTTCCTGAATATATATCGCAGCTCAGATGGATGAAACTAGATCTGGGGTCTTCAATCGTGTTCGATCTTCACTCAAAGTACAAGTCGATCCATGTGAGAGATGTTCTGGAGTCGAACATGGAAAGACATCGCCTAATTACCAGCCAATGATGTAAGTTGTTAATAGACGCGAGAGGAATCACCAATAATGATGATGACCCTCAAGGTACTACAGTACAATTCACATGGTGTGAATAAATGGACTTGGCGTCGAACACCACTCAAAATATTTCGGTCAAAGGCCATTGATGTAAACCTGTCACCGGAAGTGAGAAACTTGCCATTGAGGCATGCAAGCTTCAAAGTACTGAAAGGGTTGTTCCTAGATCGACTTCTTGGATAATGAGCTGATGTCGACAAGAAGCAATCCGTCATCGAAGGGCCTTAGTGAATCCCACTTCAATGACATGGAATCGAGCAAATGATTTTAATGGAGGTGAAAACGATCTGGTGATATAAGGTTCAGGGTGGTGGTCATGAAAGAATGGAGCGTAAATGTATTGCAGTGGATGAGACACACGTGAATTCTCTAAGCGACATCTCTTGAACATACCGGCGACACTGACATGATGGATTGGTAGCATTAACCCAAAATATGGATGGCATTATGGACGCATGGTGATATGACCAGTGAACGGAACAACCCAACCCGACTCGGATGTGGAGTGAAAGTGTCATGTTTAAGAGCGACTTGCTACCAATAAATTTTCTTCAAGTTTTCTTCCCAATTTTTCCCCAGTCATTGTTGACCAGTACCTCTTTATTTTTGTCAAGCTTGAGGAGGATAACATATGCTTGTTCTATAATTTGCCCTTCAGGAAAACCCATCACTATGTTTTAACGAGCCTAGCGATAGTGAAACTCGTTCTCGTCTATGTGGACAAGTTTGTCTCTATTCGATTTTAACGCGTTTAACGACAAAGATAACTCGGTCCTTTTCAATTTTAAAGAGTCTGAAAAAGGGACGTAAAGAAAGCTCCAATAATCCTTTTTCATCATATAATCCCTTGAGTCCGAAAAAGTATAAAACAATACAAAAGGGATGAATTTTCGGTACTTTTAACGAGCTGAACAAAACAAGAACTCGATCTTTTTATGTAATAATCCCTCAAGTCCAAAAAGATTAAAATCTAAGGGAGGGATAGCACTTCCGGTCACTTTAACGAGCTGGAGAGGCCAATTGCTCGGAAATATTTTCATATTTTACGAGTCAGTTGAAAAGATCTTAAAGGAGACTCGTTTTTTGAGGAACGAGTGATAAATTTTGGTAGCAGCTAATTCTAGGTAAGATTTGGAATTTTCCAATCTCGGTAGTGTCACAAGGATGGCTAATAGGATCACTCTTCACAGTTGTTCCTCAAAAAGGGTAAACAATCAAATGGAGGTGAATGATCGGCCAAAATAGAGTGGAGGTGATGATGAGAACACAACCAAGGCTTCAAAGGCTGATGATAATACATTCACGATGGTTATTTACCAAAAATTGTTTCATTTTTTAATGAGCTTAAACTCTGGGGGAACATTTGCTCATTGCTTATGTTTATTTTTTAACGAGCTTGAATTCCGCGTTAAAACTGCTCGATATAATGGTCATTGATTACTTTGATTTTACCATTGACAACTTTTTTCCTTCAAAGGTTGTACTGCCTACTTAATTGCTTCATAAAACTAGTTAGAAATGAACAATATATGTTTGAAAAATAGTCAAAACACTAATATTTTACTTGAATTACGTGAAAAGTAATTTAAAAGTGGTTTTTTACCTCTCATTTTACCATTTCATTTGAACTTTGGTTTGTTGGAGCTTTGGAGGTGCTTTCACCCTTGATTTTCACTGGCTAATTCTGGGAGATTCTGTGGAGGATTCTCAGTGTCGTCTAGACCAGGTAGGAGCTAAACCTGAGCTCTTCAGTTTCATCTTTTCCTTTTTGAATTCTGAGCATGTTTTCTGGTTTTTCTGAGCCTCTAGGGTTTGAAAAACTCGCCCTGGCTCCATCGCACCTCTTCTATATCGAAAGGTGCGATGCATGCTGGCTTGGCCATTGGCTAGTCAGCATGCATCCCACCTAGAACACTGCTGGGGTTGCAATGGGCGCAAAGAGGGAAATTTATGCACAGTTTTTCATGGAAAATTTTGTCTGTTTTTCACCAAATCAGGATCCTGACTCTTCTCTTGTTTGTTTCAGAGATTCATTGGAGAAAAATGCATGTTACATGGTGAGAACATGAGAATGAAGAAGAGGACATGCTTTCTTTACATGATCCGTTTATGGTAAATGCACTGCGGAACTATGGCCTGTTCAAGTTTTTCCGCATCTCTAGCGTGAGGCAACAAATCAACTTATTGCAATATTTTCTTGATGCATGGGATCCTACCACCCAGGTGTTCTAGATTAGGGGCAAGTCCATCCCCTTGATTGTTGTGGACATCTATTTTTTGACTGGCTTATCCAGGCGGGGTGCCCCTATCTCATTATCAGGTTCGGCCCATGGGGGTGAATCTGTGAGAGATTACATTCATAGGTATTGCAGAGAGGGATCTCAGCCGAGTAAGGACAGCAAGATCAATATCTGAGATGTCATCGATAGGTCCCTAAGGACCATTCTATTCACTTTTGCTAGACTGACTGGTAGTGCGGTACTTCACGTGGCCAATAGGTATTATATGCAGTACGCCTTGGAATGCCTTGAACCAAAGGTGTTCAACTGGTGTGATGTAGTACTCTCTATGATGAAAGAACAACTAACCAAGGTGAAAAATGGAAGATTGAAGAACTTTGGATATGGTTCTATTTTGACCACTTTTGCCTTGGTAAAGATCCCGCTGATGCAGCCGTAGTATGTTTCACTTGGTTTACCTCCACCGACTGAGCCACGGATGCAGAGATGAGTCGACCTTATGGCCAGACATGCAGGTCAGTCCCATGTTTCCTTTTCTAATACCTTTTTCGAGTGGTTCAACCATCAGGAGATGGTTTTTTCCGAGTATCCATATGCTGGTATGGATTTCCGGGGTGACCCGGATTTGGTACTGCTGGCTGGCAAGCAGTGGGGTGTCATCGGTAAATTCTCTGACCATATCTCTATTTATCATTTCTTTTATAATGTTCTTGTGCTTTCTTCTATCAGGACTAATCAAAACTCACGTGCTCATGCAGATGTTGGACCAGTCTGGCTAGTAGTACGCCTAAGAGTGCCAATTGCCACTCCAGCAGGAGAGGTTGTGGGAAGGGCTATCCTTTGCGACCTTGATGTGGCTGAGACTCTTTCAACATTGCAGGATTAGGTCGAAGGCCTCACTCTTGGTATTCCGAACATGAGGACTGACGAGCTGCCTCTGAGCTTGCAGTGACATACTACTGGCGTGCCAAGTCGATGGACTAGGCTTTTACGCATGATTTCACAGGCGGTGACTTGTTATCACCAGCATCATTAGACTAGGGTGCCCCCTAGCATTTTGATTTTTGGGTCATCTAACCAATTTTGTCTTTGTTACAGAACATTATGTGTAAACCATAAACAGTTATATATATATATATATATATCTATATATATATATATATATATATAGATATATATATATATATATATATATATATATATATATATATATATATATATATATATATATATATATATATATATGATTTTCGGAGCTTTATTTTGGTTAAGTTACATGATCCCGATGCAAATACTGATGAAATGCTTCTTTTTATAAATGTTGCAAATGTCTATCTAACACATAATTTTCCAATGGGTCTGTTAATGTGTTTAATTTTCTGGAAATATGCTGATATTGAATAAAATCAAATTTTCCTTCCAAAATCTTGACCCTTAGGAACATGCGATATATCGCTAGATTTCAGATGGAGTAGATACCAATGAGTTGTAGGATGACGAGCTGTGAGTCTAGCCCGACGACAAGTCGGCTTATGCCATGTGTGATGGAATCAGAGAGAAGTTCTATCAATGCGCTATATTCAGTGATGTTATTTGTTGACCAACCAATACATACCCCTCTGAAACTTACTAACTTGCCGCTTGGATCAAAAATGGCCCAAGTCACAGAAGATAGGTTCCGCGAACTACGACTCGCTCCGTCAGCATATGCAACAAAATATTCCAATAGGTTTGACATCTGCGACAAATGTAAGAAGTGGATTACTTGACCAAAACAATTACCCTTAGTGAAAACAAAAATGTAACAAAAGCATATGGGTTACCACACTGAATCATGCGTAGTAGCGCTTAAGGTACAACCCGTTATGGGGTTGCGCCAGTGGAATCCCGTCACAATCCATTAACTCGTAGGCTCTTTTTGCTAATACACGCTTAACAATATAGGGGCCCATCCACAAAGACTTGAATTTACCTACTCCCAATTTATCGGATTCCTGGTCGTAAAGTAAGACCAAGTCACCTTCCGAGAAGACACGGGGTTTGACATTTTTTTCGAACTGCACCTTGACTCGTTTCTTATGGGCTTCATTAGCCAAAGTGGCATCAGGATGGGTTTCATCCAATTGGATTAGTTCCAAGAAACGAGCCTCCCCTTCTTAAGTTCCGGGGAGAAGGTCGAATGCGAGTTTGAGGGACGAGATTTCACACTGAACTGGTAAGATTGCTTCTAGACCATACACCAGTTGAAAAGGTGTAAACCCGGTTGCATTCCTTATTGATGTTTGGTATGCCCAAAAGGCTGAGTATAGGATCAGGTGCCAACTCCTTTTGTGGACTCCAATCATCCTTTGCAGCATCCACTTCAGGACATTGTTGATTGCTTCAACTTGTCCATTGGCCTGCGGGTAATATGGAGTAGAGTTGTCATGGGACAACCCCAATTTGGCAGCCAATTCGACCATCATGTGATTGTGAAAATGTGATCCATGATCTGTGACTATAGCCTATGGAACATCGAATCTGGCGACTACATGATTGAAAAAGAAAAGGGCAGTTGTTTCACCGGTGTTATCTAATGTAGGCATCGCCTCGGCCCATTTGGTAAAATAGTCTACTGTGACTATGACATACCCATGTCCCCCGGTCGAGGTGGGGTTACATGTCATGAAATCAATGCCCCATTTGGCGAGTGGCCTAACAGCAACTATCACTTTCAGGGGTGCGGGTGGTTTTCTGGTTTTTCTATCGAAAATTTGACATGTATGGCAACTTCTGACTATGGTTATGCAATCTTTAAACATTGTTGGCCAGAAGTATCCTGCTCGTAAAAAATTTTGCGTCGTAGCATAACCAGATTGATGCCCCCCACACGCGCCTGAATGGCAATCATTTAGGACTTTTTCTGCCTCCTCATGGGTGAGGCACCTCCTTAGAACTGTATCGACACCACGATGGTAAATTGTATCACCGAAGATCATGTAGTATTTTGATTGGTATCGAATACATTTTTGTCCCGAGCGGGAGGTATTAGACCTATATTTTTGGGTTTGGAGATAGATGATTATATCTCCATACCATGGATTGCTTGAAAATATCAGAAACAAAGATTCATCCACGATGGTTTCTTCGGATGTTTCATCATTGTACGACGATGGGAGATCGCATAGTAATTCCGCGAAAAATAGGGATTTCTTTGATTTGGATTTTACGAATTCCAGATCAAACTCTTGAAGAATTACTATCCATTTTGAATATTTTTCCCCCAGCAACTGTCGCGACAATATATGTCATGGGGTTGCAATCTGACAAAATGGTAGTTTTTCGAAAGAGGACATAATGTCGAAATCTCTATATCGTTTGAACAGCTGCGAGAGCCAGCTTTTCAACATAAGAATACTTTCTTTTTGTATCATTTAAGTTCTTACTCAAATAATATATAGGATGTTCAATTCCGTTGTCTTCTTGAACTAAAACCATTGCGATGGTTGTATCCGCCGCAGCCAGATATAAGTTAAAGTCTTTTTGATAATCAGGAGCGTACATTAATGATGCTTTCATTAGGGATTCTTTTAAAGCATCAAAGGAAGCTTGCACGACCTAATCCCAGATGAAGGGTACTTCTTTTTCAATAGACGTGTATAACCTTTAGCAAGTTCGACATAATTTGGAATGAAACTCCTTAGAAAGTTTGCTTTCCCTTGGATTTTTTGAATCTGAAGCAAATTTGAAGGTGGAGGCAAATTTATGATTGCCTAAACCTTACATGGGTCGAGACGAATCCCGTCCTTCGAGACTACAAATCCAAGCAAACGACCAGAACTGACACAGAACACACATTTGTGCGGATTGAGTCGTATCTTGTAGTGTTGGCAACGTAGAAATATCGCTCTCAAATGCTGCAGATGATCGGTCCACTTTAGCGAATGAGCTAGAAGGTCGTCGAGATATGGTTGAATGATGTTTTTGATGTCATGAAAGGCATAATTCATTACCCTCTGAAATGTTGCCCCTGCATTCTTTAAACCAAAGGGTAATTTGCGATATGCAAATGTGCCCCACAGACAAATAAATGCAGTCTTTGACTGGTCCTGTGGGTGGATATTATTTGATTATACCCGGAAAATCCATCCATCAATGAAAATATTTCACATTCGGCGCTTTCATCAATTATTTGGTCAATAAAGGGTGTAGTGTAGTTGTCTTTTGGACAAGCTTGATTTACATCCCTATAATCGATGCACACTCTAATCGTTCCTTGCTTTTCATTATAGGAACAATGTTTGATACCCAATTGGTTAGAGGAACTAGGTAAATAAAACCAGCATGGAGAAGTTTTTCAACTTCTGCCTTGATGGCAGTAGCTTTCTTAGGATGCACCTGTCGTAGCCGTTGTCATACCGGTTTGACATCTGGATACATCTTGATTTCGTGTTCAACGATATTCAAGTCAATGCCTGGCATTTCATCATATGACCAAGCAAAGACATCTCTGAATTCGCGAAAAAGAGCGTTATATATTTCTGGTTCTGAAGGAGAACAACATTTGCTGACATAAATATTCGCTACAACATCTATTTTGGTCGAGATATTTATGGCAATAGTCTCTTCAATATTGGACAAGTTTTGCTCGGAATCCACTGTTTTTACAGTATTTGATAGGAAATCAAAAACTCAAGGATGATGAAGGTCATCAGGAGTATCTTCTTGACAATTCGGAAGATGGGAACAATGGTGGTAATCTTCCCATGGCACCCCATCATTTATCATTGACTGAACAATTCCTTCGTCGGTGTAATACACTTGCGACCAAGGATCTGAAGGGGTGCCATATTCCTTAGACCTATCTATCCAAACACTTGATGAGCGTTTATTTGGGTTTTCCTCCCATGCCAAAAACATTGATTGCTACAATATTTCTATAGGGCTTGGAGGCAATACCTGCAGATGATTCATGTTAATATCGTTTTCTGAGATCTTTTGAATAGAAGATATCATATTGCAGGTTCCTACCGTCGCCACTTTCACCAGATTGATTGGAGGCGGGAGAGAAAAAGTTCCCATTAATATAGGGTCTTTTAGTAGGCCTACTCCGATATTTTGAAGTGAATGGGAGCTTCCATGGATCATCGGAATGCTTCCCGTAACTTGGGAACTATTGGGGAGAAACGTTTGTTGGTCCACGATTGTAATTCCTCCTTGAAAAGGAAATGCAACCTTCCTAAAGTAGGTTGACACAATCGCAACCATAGCATATATCCAGGGCCTTCCCAGTAGGATGTTGTAATCGAGGTTTCCGTCGATTACTTCAACATCTATTTCTACTGTTTTCCCCCCCAGTTCAACTTGCAAGTTACTTAGAATCCCATATGGGGTATATGTTCGTCCATCAAATGCTTTTAATGTCATCGAAGATCGTGAAATTGTTGGAGATCCTAAAGTTTTCCAGCAACTCATCGACATAATACATGTAGATGCCCCCTCATCAATAATCGTTCGATGAACAGTTTTGTTGAGGGCTTTCACTTGAATGAGGAAAGCTAGTTGAGCTGATAACTGAGGATCATATCCTTTGTGATTAAAGGACACAAGATTAGAATCCTTTGGGTCAATCCCACCTATTGCTGATAACAAAGCCTGCTTTTGGGAGGGGCAATTTTGCAGTACCTCAAGTGTCGACATAGTGGATGGCGATTGGGCCAGATCTTCCACTATATTATAATGTTGTGTTTCTTTGGCACGATGATTAAATGTTGACTTGTGTACTACTCCCTTTGGTGTTTTTATTGTTAGCTCTGGAATGATGGGTGGCGCAACTTCTGTCAAAGTTTTTGTCGAACTACTAGGTTGATCTTTATCCTTGTTGTTTGAAAGTTGTGGATTCCCGTAATCTTTATTCCTTGTCATTATCAAAGCATCATTTTTCTATTTTGAAACCGACAACATCAGCACTTGGGACGGGGAATCATTATCACTGGCAACCAGATTTATTCCCGGATTTGGAAACGGATCAGTTAATACCGCCGAGGTTTTTGAATTCTTGAAGAATTTTCTAAGCTCAGCTTTATATGGACAATCTCTTGTCCAATGATCCTCATCACATATAAGACATGGACGATTTGGTTTCTTATCTCTAGAAGGGTTTGCAGAAGATTTTTTAGGTGATGATTCCTCTTGTTTCTTCTTCTTCCCTTTGTTTTCCTTCTTGCCTCCTGGTTGCTTGGTTTCTTTTCCTTTATCAGTTGAGACGACATTTACTTCTGAGGCGAGAAGTTCTTCTTTTGCATTTTGACTATAAATCTTACGAGCCTTTTTAGATGTAGCCTTTGTCGATTTCGTGTCTGTCGTACCAATCATGCCATCGCTGGCATGAGAGTCATTGTTCGATTTAGGAGGAGGAGGAACGGAAAATTCCGGCCTGGGAGCGTCAGGGATTTTATCGTAGAGCGTGCCAGACTGAGTATAAATCAAGTCTAAATGTTGCGCACGAGCAATAACTTGCTCTTCAGTGACGACTCCTCCCTTTGCCACATCTTCTGTAATGGAAGGTAATAATGACTTAATAAACCATTCAGCTAAAAGCTAATCATGGACATACGTTTTTACCATTCTATGACGACGTATCCACTCATGAATATGATCGGATATGTGAGTGGTCGTCATTTTCTTGAAATTGGTAAGAAGTTCTATTCCCGTTTCATACCTTATGGGTAACTAAAAATGGGTTAAAAAGGTTGTGGCTAGGGCACTGAAGTTATCAAACGAAGCTCTGGGTAATTCAATATACCATTTCGCTGTCGGACCAGTTAACGTTCTCTGAAAAAGGTGAAGCCTAACCGAATCATCGTTTAGGGTGTTTGATGAACACCACAGATGAAAGGTCATCACATGATTCGACGGGTCTTCACCCGGATTTCCATTAAATTTAGGAATATTTGACGGAAGTTTATGCGGAATTGCTAGCCAGCAAGGGTCGTAAGCAATTGGATCATTCGTTAGCCGATTTAGATCTGGTAACTCTAAAGTTGCCACGAAGGGTAACTGTGGATTCAGGTTTGGCGAAGCGTACCCAGGATAAGATGGAATTGCCTCAGCAGTTGGTCTTTGCATACCAGCATAATGCATTTGATGCTGGTAACTTTGGTAAGGTTGATGGGCATAATCATTGTAGAATGGTTGATTTTGACCATTTTGAATATACGGCTGCCCATTATTTGCAAAGATTTGTTGCTCAGATCCTTGGTATACTTGTTGGAATTGCGGTTGTTGGTATTGCACTAGCCATGGTTGTGAAGCGATGTGTTGTTGTCCAATACTGGCCGTTTGACCAAGATGAGGGGTAATTGTACCCGTTTGGGCCTGTGTCATTCCACTAGTTGGTGATTGTGGTTAAGTCATGGGGACAAGGGGCTGTTGCATTACAACCTGAGAAACCTGAGGTTGGCATACAACAGGCAACACTTGTACTTGCGACACCATCACAATAGCCGGTGTAGTTGGTATATTTGACATAGGTAAACATTGTTGCATCGAATATACAACTCTTGGTTGTTGAGGCAGTATTGGCACCCAACCGCTAGATGTAATTCCAGCATAACCTGAATTTTGTTGTGAACTCTCGTATGGTTGTCCTCCCGGAGGAGACAATAAAAAGGTATATTCCACCCCATACGGCGGTAATCCGGTACTCAAAGGAATTGTTTGTCCTTGAGGACCGGACTGCCCAAATTGACACCGTGAAAGATCAATTTGCTGAGACTCAACATAAGAGTTCCCGGATATTATTCCGGATGAACAAACAGGAACGGACCATACTGTCGAAATAGCCCCTAAGTGGGCCCCATCTAGCGATTGAGAGCTAGTTGGGATAGATGGTATGCGAGCGAACATTGTTGGAGTGACACCAGGAATTTCTACCGTTGATGTGTCAGATGACATAGTCCTAGATGTTGATGGTTGTTCAGAAATTTCTAGTCTATCCAAAAGATTCCCTAGCGATTCTAAAGGAGCTTCCGATAACGCTAGACTAATTTCTGATGAAGAAGGATATAGAGTGATCCCGACTCCAAATTAGGATGGAGTACTAGATGGAGGATCGTCCACAATCTCTTCTATAGCAATCAGACCAGGTGGAAGAGGTAGACCGTCAGGTTTGTAAAATATTTTTGGTACCGAAGAAGGTATAGAATCTGCAGCGACAGATATTTGGGGAATAACACCTTCCGAATCAGCTGTAGATGGAGTTGGTTCAGTAATACAAGTGTTTACCTTCACACTAGGATCAGTTCTACTGTCCTTTGGTGGCTGCGGAACTTCTTCTGTAAAGGCAGGGATACCAAAAATGGTTGGAGTAACCAGAGTTTCTGATGGTGTTGGAACACTTGTTCTAACTTTACCAGGGGATTTGGAACCGGTTAAACGAGTTCGCTTCGTCCGTAACAGCTTTGATTATGGAGACAAAGACGATTGACTCGTAAGCCTCCTCGAACGACGGGGTTTCAATTGACTTTCTTCCACAATTGCGGATTACTCAATCAACTAAAAATCAATGGGAAATATGTTTCCGAATTAAATGAATTTTAGATTCTTTGACACAACTTTTTTTTTCAATTTTTAAGAGTTGAGAAAAAACAAAAGATGACTCTAGTCGCCTTCGATTTTTAATGAGCTTGAAGTGACAAGTGCTCAGATGGACCTTTTCCTTTAAGGAGTCTGAAAAGGAACGAAAGAGACTACTCTGGAAATCTAGACAGAGGGATTACCAAACCAATCGCAAAACCGCAAAATACTTTTTACGGTACGACAGTCAATCTTCCCAAATGCTCTGTTCAGTGCATTGCGATAAAGGATAAAGGATAAAGGATAGGGTGGCAGACACGGCTTCCTATGGATAAAGGATAAAGCCTATTGTGGTCTCCCAATATATACTCGATGGTACGTGGGAACACAAGTCCGTACTGGCACTTATCGTCTCAAAGTGGAGGAATCACCCAACCAGCAATGAAAACAATAGTTACCAGGCTTTACGACGTCGGAATACGTCTCTAGCCTAGACTTCTAAATGTTGTGCGTTAGGTTCCAAAGTGTTTTTAGATTCATTAAATTTATTTTGCAGTTGATCTTGCTTAAGAAATTTGCCTTTCATGTTCACCGCGTGATGTAGATGTACAATTCCTAAAATGCAATCTAAGATGATAAACAATCGTTTAATCTTCTTTTATGAAAATCCTAGCTACTAAGGAAAGAGAGATGATATTCTTTCAACATAGAGCAGAGAGCACACACTATATGCATTGTCCTAAATCAAACCAACAAATAGTCTAAATGCAAATGCACATGCATGTATTTGTTTTCAGCCTTCTTAATGTGTGAATGATAAAAAGAAACCTAAGAGCAAATCTGAATTATTTTTTCAAAGCAACATTACTAACAAGTTTCTTTTCAAGACAAAATGAAGACAATGATGACACTTTTTGATTTGGAATTGAAAACTAGATTTCAACACTTGAAAAACTACTAATTCAAATCAAATACAAGAGTAATAGTGTAATTGACTATCAAGAACAATCGGATTCTCTTCTATGACTGAAAATGACACTTGCGACACTTTCAAATCAATAAACGATAGTTCAAATATGCTACTAATTTGTAAAAGAGAACTGAAAATGGATCACAATACATAAAAAAAATTACATTTCTTTGCACAATGGAGGTGGAATAATGGTAAGGAAGGGGGTTCCAATAGAGGTATACTGACTGCAGACAACAAAACTCCTGAATAGAGCTGAAAAGAGTGAACACAGAAACCAAAATCTAAGAGCAGAAGAGGTCTTGTCTGATCAGCGCACTTGTAACACAGGGAAAGTGAGATGCAGCGCACCTACTACACACGGGAAGTGCGATGCATCCAGATTCCAAAGAAGAGACAGTGCGATGCTCCAGGGACGAGACTTCAACTGCGTTCTGGGTCACAGTTTGTAGCTCAGTTCAGGGATTTAGGCCGAGCAAGTTTTAATCAGTAAATAAATCACAAGGGTAGATCTAAGGAGGTTACTAGATCCACCACAAGGGCAATTAGAGAGTTTGTAAATCAATTGTTCAGTTCATAAACAAAACCCGGAGATAGACTGAAGCAACATTGATCTACTTTGCACTTGCATAGAAAATGCAGTTCGAAGGCTAGTTGGCTTGACTTCAAGCTCCGTCTGTAAGTTTATAAAGCAAACAAATATAGATAAACAAACAATCTATTCGCTCCCCAGCGGAGTCGCCATTTTGTTATCGGGAAATCTAGTGTCTATGCATAGCTGCTAGTCCCACTAAGGCTGGTAGCTACCTTAGAAACAAACAAACTAAAACAACTTTCATTTTCCTTTATGAGAAGTAGATAAGAGGGGAATAAAGGAGACCAACCTCTGTCTTGCGCTTGGTTCCTTTCTTGATTCCTCTCCCTTCTGATAGATCTTTGTCACTTGCTTCCTCGTCTACCCAGCTTCAAAGAGCACCTATAGAATCAAAGCAGCATAACACTATCCAAGAACATAGATCTACTATCATAAACAATATAGGACTAGATATATATTGACCACACAAATGCATATATCATCAATCATACAAGAATGTGGAGGAAAACTTGAATAGCTTTATTAATAATCAAGAATAGAAAAGAGGATTACAACCAATTGTTCTGACCCAGCATCGTCCTCTCAGCAAGAAATCCCTTCTTCACCTCATGAAAAGCTTAGATCACCCAACACTATGATGTTACACCAAGAAACTGGCAGCACTTCCTTACAAGATACAAAATTCCAACCTCTGGATCTCTGGGATGAGGGATCCATATATAGATGTTTGCAAGGGGGGTGAGTCAGCTTTTGAGATTTGATTAGTGTCCTCTCTCTAATAGTTCTTGATTCCACTTGGAGATTGATGATCTCTTACTCATCCCTGGGCGAATGCAGAGAGGCAAGTGTCACAGGAGAAGTTTCTGGAAGATTCCATGATCCTCCACCTTGCAGATTGACCCTGCCATTTGTCCACTCTCGCCCATCGCACCCCATAGAAGGGCTTTTCAGTATGCATCACACCTCCTGTGTGCATTTAGGTGGGATGTAGCACACTTTGACCATGGAGCAGGTGAGATGGTCCAGTTTTGACCAGTTCTAAGTAGTTTTTCATGGAGAACTTCTGGGAGATGTCGTAATCAGTTGAACTTGTTCTTTTAGGGGTTGGAACAACACTTTTAGGGACTTAGGAGCCCTTGGTTTATTGACATTCATGATTGGGTTTGCAGTGCCCAAAAATGTCTATAACATTACCGTTAAAACCACCATTGCATCTCAATTGTTGACACCTCCCAACACTGCCTACAATGATGTGAAACACATGTGATTGTGTCAACGGGGAGTAAAATGTATGGCGAAGGTGACTTCCAACACAGGGCATCGTACTCGGTAATAGAATTTGAAATTGAGGGTTAAAAGGCAAGATTTATATTATAGGTGGAGTATTATAGTGGGAAAAACTTAGGTTATATAGTTATCTCTAACCATTAATGCTTAGGAAATTCCCATGAAGGCTTAGCCATGGGCCTAATGAGTTAGAAGGCCCCCTCAGTTGATGGTTATGCATTTTGGTCATATGTGCTATGAGCTCGAGTTGTTTCATTGCATGGTTCACCTTGGGATAGAAAAAAATATACTTATACACTACAACTCTTAGCAAGGGTAATGGATTTGAAAGGGATGGTGTGTGAAAAGTTTTAGAAGAATGGAGGGGGTTTTTACATGACCCGAAAACTGGAAGGTAAGGAAAAAATAAAAATAAAATTATTTAAGGATGGAGGTGTTACATATCGTATCAGAGCCCAAGAACACCACTAGGCCTAGGGATTGTCACAGAAATTGGAAGAACAATACTAGAATTCTGTAAAAAAGAAAGAAAGTATTAATGTAGTTATATAGGATATACTGAAATTGAATTTTGTGTAATTGCAAGGTACAAGAGTGATAAGAATTCAACCCAACACAGGAAGCGCATATTTGTATATTGAATAGGGAGATGGGGCCACCCAAGAAAATGCCTAATTTCTGGAGGTCATTAGGAATTTGTAGCAAGAACTGGTGTAGTTAAGAAGCAACAATGGACGATTGCTAAATGCCAGTGAAGAACAAGTGAGAATGGTCATAGAGCTAATGGGAAAATCTAGCCATAAGAGAGTGGAACATGAAATGGAGAAAACTGGAAAAAGGGGCATTAAGTCTAAACCATATGAAAGTGGTGGGAGTCCGGTAGGACATATCCTTGAAGTCAGAAGAAAAAGAAGCAAACAAAACTTCAAGGAGAATTTTAGAAGATTAAAGCCCCTACTTTTGATGGGGAAAAGGAAGAAGATTCTAAGTCGTGGTTAATGAATATGACTAAATATTTTCAAGTATATGAGTGTGAGAGAAAATTGAAGGCCAGATTGGCCATTTAATAGCTACAAGGTAAGGCGAATCTCTAGTGGGAGGAGGTTAAAGGGGTTAATCTACTTGAGGAAAGGACCGTATCATGGGAGGAGTTTCACAAGTAGTCTACAGGGTAAGGCAAATCTCTATTGGGAGGAGGTTAAAGGGGTTAATCTACTTGAGGAAAGGACCATATCATGGGAGGAGTTTCACAAGTAGTTTAAAAATTGATACTTGAGTGAACAATATTATGATGACTGCGCCAAAGAATTCCATGAACTTAGGTTGGGGTAGCCCTCAATGGACTAATTTGTGGTGAAATTCACAATTTTGTTGGGATATGTACCTTACATTAATGAATAAAAAGATAAGGTACAATGCTTCGTGAACTTCCTACCTACATTGTACAAAGGCTGGATTGAATTTGAAAATCCAAAGATAATGGAAGAGGTTGTGAGAAAAGCTAGACTTTGTTACCTGTAGTTCCAGAACAAGAGAGAAAACTCCAAATTTTGGCCAAATAAGGACAAAATTAAATCTGTCATTGGTGCAAAATAGAAAAAAACCAAATATCTAAATTTTTTTGGGAAGGACCACCAATGGAAAAAGTTTAGCAAGGGAAATATGAACCAGTCAGCATAGTCTTAGGAAAGATCAAAGACCATGAACCTGGAAGGGAAGAAGAATGGTGGGGGAAAAGAAAGGGAACCCATGAAATGATAGAGATGTGGTGAGCTTCATCTGCTGAGAGATTATCCCCACAATCCCATATTTTTGCACAATATTCAAACTGTGCAGGAAGTTACCACTGTGAACAACATTGCCCAGAATATTCCTAGGATAAGCAACGCCTTAGAGGATAGACAAGCAGAGCATCAATCAACTATGATCGAAATTGAAGGTATTCTCTCCAACCAACTTGTTTATGTTTTAATTGACCCTGGGGCTAGTTTAAACTATATTGGACCTCAAATGGTGGAAAAATGTGCTCTTAAAACTAAGAAACACAAAATTGCATGGATGGTGCAACTAGAAATTGGTACCAAGAGATGAGTGACCAGCCAAGAAAGATAATGTTCCCTAGATATAAATGGTTATTCCATCGTAATAAATCTAAATGTTATTCCCTTAGGGTCTTAGGACATACTAATAGGTATGGATTGGCTTGAGAACCATGGAGCAGTAATAAATTGCTTGACAAAGACAGTGACTTGTGTTGGCCTGCAAGGACACACACAAATTATTCAAGGGGTGCTCAAGTCCATATCAATATGGCATATTTCAGCTATGCAAATGAAAAATAGTGTGTGGAAAGGTTTTCAATTATTTCTGGCTCAGGTGGAAGAGGGTATAGAGCAAGGGCAAGAGCCAACCTTAGATACTTTACCCATCATTAAGGATTTCCAAGATATTTTTCCAGAAGAGATTCCCATATTACCACCACACAAGGACATAGATTTCACCATCAATCTGGTACTTGGGGTAGCCCCAATATCCATAGAACCTTACTGAATGAGCCCACCTGAGTTATAGGAACTGAAAATGCAACTGCAACAATTATTGGATAAAGGCTACATCAGGCAAAGTGTGTCACCCTGGGGGGCACCGATATTATCTGTTAAGAAAAAGGATGGCACATTCACAATGTGCATTGATTACCGACAACTGAATAAGTTAAATATAAAAAACAAGTACCCATTTCCCTGTGTTGATGATTTATTTAATCAAGTAAGAGGGGTGTTAGATAAACTTGACTCAGGATAGAGTCAAAGTTGACCAGGTTAAACAGTGATGGTTTTGGGGCACATGGTATTGTTCACCCATAGTATTCTGCCAGTGGTATTATATGTAATGGAGCTTATAAAAGGCTGGAATGACTTCATTGTAATGCAAGGCCTAGAGGTGAGCGGTGAAGGCTCATTTGTCCGGATTGGCCAGAGTTTTGGCTAAGGATAATGAAATTTCATTATGGTTGGGTTTTTCCCCGGATTTGAGGTTTTCCTAGATAAACATGTGTGTTTATGTGTTTATGGTTGTTGCTAGTTATTTTTATATTTATTCCTCTCAGTAATTATTTATGTTATGCAGTAAATTTCTTAACAACTAGTATCAGAGCCAGATATTGGCTTCAAAGGGATTCTTTGATGCCAAGAGTTTATAGTGCCTGATGAGATCAATGCAACCTTTTTACAGATCTGGGTTTGAAAATAATGGTGGAAAAATCATATGCGGAAGAATCTCGAAAAGAATGTGCGGAAGATAGTGCCATAACTGCCAGGGATCACAGTGCATTTGTGATATTTACCGGTTTGTGACATGCTGACAAATTGTTTAGGATTCATGTGGCTATTTAAAGAAGGTCAGCAGAAGAAAATTGTTCATGCGGCTTCAAAAATTGTTCTTTTTCTACTATGTGAGGCCATCGGTGCTGGAATCTATAAGGTTCTTGACGGGCTCGTAGTTGGAGTGGTTTGATAGAAGGTTTTGAGCAAATAAAATTGAGAGATGATGGATTAGAATCGCAGCAACAATAAACAAAAAAAAAATTAATGAAGTCAAAATTATTGCATGTAAATGGGCATACTACTGTAAGACCTGGTAAGGCATGTGTACCCCTCGATGATCACCGGTAAATTCTGGGTTAGACCTAGGTGATAGGGGGGATGTTCGTGTTAACAATACCCTGGGTAAAAAATCTAAGGGGGGTAAGAGCTAGAGTGAGCGGGATTGTCTCACTTAGCAGGTTTGGCTGGAGTTAGTCAAGGAACCCCAAGTCAAGTTTAAGGGGTGAATTTTTAGATAAACTTGACTCAGGATAGAGTCAAAGTTGACCAGGTTAAACAATGATGGTTTTGGGGCACATGGTATTGTGCACCCATAGTATTCTACTAGTGGTATTATATGTAATGGAGCTTATAAAAGGCTGGAATGACTTCATTGTAATGCAAGGCTTGGAGGTGAGCGGTGAAGGCTCACTTGGCTGGATTGGCCAGAGTTTTGGCCAAGGATAATGAAATTTCATTATGGTTGGGTTTTTCCCTGGATTTGGGGTTTTCCCGGATAAACATGTGTGTTTATGTGTTTATGGTTGTTGCTGGTTATTTTTATATTTATTCCTCTCAGTAATTCTCTAACAAGCGGCAACCGTATTTTCAAAGATTAATTTGAGAACATGCTACCATCAATAGAGAATAAGATAGGAGGATGTCCATAAAACAATGTTTAGGACCAGATATGAACACTATGAGTTTGTGGTATTACCATTCGGCCTTACTAATGTCCCAACAAATTTTATGTGCCTGATGAACAACATACTCAACAAATTTCTAGATAGATTTGTGCTAGTATTCATTGATGATATCTTAATATATTCCAAGGACGAGGAAGATCATAAGGAACACCTAAAGTTGGTGCTGCAAACATTAAGAGAAAATCACTTGTATGCCAAATATAGAAAATGTGAATTCTACAAACCCAAAATACAATACTTGGGTCACATTATTTCTAAGGAAGGATTGGCAGTTGACCTAGAGAAGGTGAAGGCCATGGTAAACTGACCTATACCAAAGGATGTATCTGTTGGCTGGTATTTTATGCGGTTAGTAGGGTATTACCACTAGTTCATTGAAAGGTTCTCTAAAATAGGTTATCCCATTACAATGGAAAGGGGTAAAATAAGAATGGACTACATAATTCCAACAAATTTTTAAGAAGCTTAAGCAATTACTTACAATAGCTTCCATTTTGAAACTATCAGATTCAAATGAGGAGTTCATAGTTATCATTGATGCTAGTATGGAGGGATTAGGAAGAGTGTTGCTACAAGGTAATTCTATAATTGCTTATTAATCTAGGAAGTTAAAGGTCCATGTCATGCGGAAAGAGTCAATTTTGCGGACAAAACCGACCTCCCTAGAAACTAAGGCGTTTCTAGTGACAAACAAAACAATCAACCACTATCTTTCCCTAAATATGCATTTAAAATAAGAGCAACCAGGTGTTTAAGGCTTACCCTTAGTCCAATGTTGTTTGTAGGGGCCAAGCCTCTTGGATCCAGATGAGCTCCTCTCCTTGAAGCCTGCATACACAAACAAGCAAACGATTACATGGCACCTGAATAACTCATATAATAAAATATATTCATCATAAAGACCAAGGAGTTTATGAAACAAATTATATATAACAACTTGTTGAGAAAAATGAACTTAATTGTATTAACTGGAAACAAAGGAAACCATACAACCAATGCCTTGGTGTTGTGCAGGTCCCTCCCAGGGTCCAGCAAGAGTTCTCCTCTACTTTGATCAGCTCACCCACTTCCAAATGAAGCTAAGAAAGGAATGCGATCTCTCCTCTCAAGCTCTATAAGCGAGTCCTAATTTCAGCAGCATCTACCCTTAGGAATGTTCAGCTTTCAACCTCCCCTGCCTCTGGCCTAATGCCTGTATTTATAATGCTTTGGAGGAAGTTAAACAGGTCCACCATCAATGGGATAAGCCCCTCTTTCAAAGGGATAGCTCCCCTCTTCATGGGATAAGTTCCTCTTTCATTGGGATGCATGAACCATCTGGAGGCGCTCAAACCATCTTCTAGAATGCTCTAGAATCAACCGCAAGTAAGTTTTTTGAAGTAAAACTTGCACCTTTTGACTTTTACAGGGGTATGCACCCACCCCTTTACAGACAGAGCGTACAAGTACGCAGGTATTATGTGCTTGATGTGCGTGCCCGCAGGTAAGAGCAAGAGAAAGTGCGGAACCAAAGTTATATTGATTTTTAAAGGCTTTCTCTCTTTTTTGGAGTTTGACATGAGGAGCAGAGGTATAAGACTTGCCAAGGAGGATAGTATGGTTATTGATGGAGCCATACTGACTGCAAATAGTCATGGTGCCCCCTAAAGTGTGAGGTTTGTAGTATATTAGGGTTTTATATCATCTAGGAAGGGTGAAGCACTTTATCATTTCGAGGATTATCTTGTGGAGAGCCCAATCGGAACCTGCAAATATTCAACACAAAATACTTATATGAGATCATATCATCGCTGAGGTAGGCATTCCCATACTCAGATCAAAAACTTAACTAACAAACTAACTACTGCTCTAATATAGGAATGATTTCGCAATACATCATAATCATAGACATATGTAGACACAGTATGGACACAGCCATCTGTTTATAATTAGTCTATTGTATAATGAATACAAAAATCCTCGCAACCTAGATGGCGGAAACTAGATCCAGGGTCTTCATTTCTACTTCCCGAAATAGTACGATTCTATCCATGCGAATAAATGAGTTGATGTCGAACATGGTAGAAACCACTTGATTACCAGTCAATGATGTAAACTGTTAACAAGTGTGAGAGAGACCACCAGTGATGTCAATGGTTCTCAAATTACCCAGTACAATCCATGAGATGTGAATGAATGTGCTGATGTCGAACATGTCACGGAATCCTTCGATCGAAAGTCAATGATGCAAACTATCATCAAAGGCGAGAAACCTGCCATTGAGGCATGCAAATTTCAAGGTACTGATGATTCCTAGATCATCTTTCTAGACAATGCGCTGATGTCGATAGAAAGCGATCCGTTGCAGGAAAGCCCACAACACGAAATCATAGATCAAGTTGAAGAAATGTAGCTGTAAGGACTGACCCAGGGATGGTCAAGATGGATGACAGATATTTTGCAGATGAATGGTGTATTTGCAAGATTCCTCTTGAACACATAACGACACTACAGATGGTTTGGTGACAATTGTCCCAAAGTTAATACCCGGAAACCGGATGAAGACTTTCAACGTGGTTTGATCAATTGTTAGGCAAAGGATTTCCCAACCCAGGTGAATGAAAAGTGTCATGTTCAAGAGTGGTGATAAGGTTTTTCCGAGACAAAGTATAACAAATAGGCTCATTTTCCTCTCTTTTCCCCCACCATTTCTGGCAAGTACCTCTTTATTTTTTACAAGCTTGAGGAGGATAACATTTGCTTGATTATAAGCTCATCCTTCGGATGAGTCCAACTTAGTTTAGATTTGAACCCTAAGAAGGAGTGGTCCGTTCCTGTTTGTAATCGAACAGGTCCTTTACTGTGAAATTTTAACGAGTCCAGTATAGGAGAAACTCGGCGTTTTTCAATTTTAGAGAGTCTGAAAAACTTAAGAAGACTCCAGGGTTGACCTTTTTCGTAAATTTGTGTCTCCCAAGCCCGAAAAAGTATAAAATAATACTTGAGAGAACCGCTTGATCTTTATGACCAAGGAGTACTTTCATGATTAGTGTCTCTGATCTGAAAAGTAAAAAGCGATCAAGGACACGTCGTTTTATTTCCAATATCGAATTTGAAAAGACAAAAATCTGGCAACCTTTTCATGTTTTTATGGTCAGAAAAGGGTTGTAAGAGGACCGTCTTTCTAATTCCGTTTTAACGAGCTAAAAAGAAAACTCGGCAATCTTTTCACATTTTAGGAGTCAGAAAAGAGCTTAAAGATGACTCTAATGTTTTTGTTTGTAAAAAATGATAATTTTCCCTGAAAATCCTTTATCCTGCACAAAAACCAACACATTACTCATACCTATTGAAGATAGATAAAAATACTTTGAAAAATACCTTTTCATGGTGAAAAATAAACAAATTTACCATTTATTTATCCAAAAAACCTATAAAAAGGGCTTTTACCAATTCATTTTTACCATTTTACTATTTGAGGAGAGAAAAAGGGCTTTTGGCAAGAAACTTCCCGTGGACATTGCGGAGAACCCGACCGTCGAAATCGAACGTCGTCTCTTCCAGGTAATCTACAACATCTTCCTCTTCAATTTCATCCGTTTAGAATTCTTTTTAGGCCCCAGATTTCATTTTTGGGAGGTTTTATGGTTTCAAAAACCGCCTCTCGGGGTACGCAGGCGCCACACTAGGGACCCGCGTACCCGACATTTTCTCTGTTGGAAAAATGTCATGGGTACGCATCCTGCCTTCAGGGACCCTGCATACCTACGCTCTGTTCCTAAAGGCAGGGTGCGTACCCCGCACAACGAGTTTTTAAACCCTAAATTCTCCAAAATGGACCAATTTTTTTTGATTTCATGGAATCTAATGGACGTTTTATGGTATGTAGATTATTCACCATGCTCGATTGGCGCGAGAGAGAGCACGAAGATGTTGATTTGGCCGCCATTAATCATCAACCATCAATTGATGCTTTGAAGGCATGCGGCCTTTATAAATACTGGGCCATACCTGGCATGAGGGCCCAAGTGAGCTTTCTAGAGTGGCTGGTAGAAAGATGGAATGTTTAGGACCAGTGTTTTTATATTGGAGGGCACCAGCTTGAGATGGAGCCGGCATATATCTACTTTCTCACTGGTTTGCCCAAGAGAGGCGAACACTTGACTCTGTTCGGGACTAGGGCAGGTGGCCAGTCTATCGCTAGTCTCCGACTAGAGTGGTGTAACACTCAGTCTCAGGAGAAGGGGATAGAGATCAAAACTATATCCCGTCCTGAACTTATGGTGATTGCCTTTACAGTTACCAGACTTTGTGGGGTTGCCGCTTTACACATTGCCAATGGATCCCAGATGCGGATGGCAATTGATTGCTATCGAGGTACCATTTTCAACTGGTGTGCTTCTGTGTTGGCCAATGTAAAAGGCCAACTGACTAGAGCCAAAAACGGACAGCTAAAGACCTTTGGTTATGGGGCTTTAGTTGTGAGTTTTGGCTTAGAGAGGGTTCCGATGTTGATCCCACATCAGCTCACTGTTGAGATTGGGCTTCCTTGAGAGCCTAAATTGATGCGATGGGTTGCGGTTATGGCCCGTCATCCTGATGAGGGGACGGAGGTTGTCTAATTTACTCCGGAGTACTTTCGCTGGTTGGAAGACCAGGTATTTTCTATACAGGATTTTCCTTATGCCGGAGTTGATTTTCGTGGAGATCTGGACATGGTTCTTCCACCGAGAGAATAATGGGATGATACAGGTAACTTCATTTTTCACAAGTTTTTTTTTAAACTATCTATTATTTTTGTTTGTTTTATATCGTCTCAAAACTGATAGTAATAATTTTCAAAATGCAGACGTAGGCCCACGACGTCCAGCCAATCTTCGGCCTTACGAGAGGAAACTACCAGCTGCAGCGGCACCGTCCCCACAAGACGAGGCCACAGAGACTTTGGCTGAGTTGGAAAGTGACCTGGAGCGTCTTATAGCAGATATACCGGAGACTACCATAGATGATATTCCAATCAGGCTTCAGCGCTATGTAGTTGAGGTCCCAGGACCTTTTAGGAGGTTCTTGTGTAGGGTGGCCCGTGCAGTGGTGTCATATAGAGATCATCACCAGTGATTGGATGGTCGTTTTGTAGACACATGTGACATTTTGGTTTTTTGTACTTATCATTTTTGCCGATCATAAGGTGTTTTTCAACCTATGATCGAAGACGATGTATTTTTTGACACACTCCTATATATATATATATATATATATATATATATATATATATATATATATATATATATATATATATATCTCATTATTACCGACTTATCTTGTAAATCATGTTATGGAATGGTTTTAAATTTACATGTATGATTATTGCAAATGTCTATTTAACATTCGAGAAGCAATTGCATCTGCTAATGTATTTAAAGAACTTCAAATATGCTGATATTCAATGTAATCAAACTCACGTTCCAAGAGACGCACTCTCAAAAATAACCTTAATAACACTGGATTTCTAATGGCATACACTCTATTAAGCTGTAATACAACAAGTTCAGAATCTAACCTCACTATCAAACTCCAAATCCCAAATGAAATAGATTCAGACAATAACTCAATCACTGCACTGTACTCGACAATGTTGTTTGTTGTTTGACCGAGGCTTACCCCATGCATAGAAACTAACTCGTCAGAGGGCGAGATAACCCAAGCTGCGGAAGAAATGTTCCATGTACTATGACAAGCACCATCAGCAAATCCAATGTATGTTTGGAGAGGCATCGATATCTGCAATATCAAGAGTAAAACCAAGATAATCCAGAATAATGATGGAAAACACTCTCTAAGCTAAGCACACCTTTTAAACCAAAACACACTTGCTAGAAAGAAAAACTAACCTAACTAAAAATCTCCATACCCATTCTTTTAAGCATAATACCTCTTGAAGTAAAGACCATTTCTGGGTTTACCTAAAGAGTTCCCGTCAAAGTCTACCAACTCATAGGCCCCTTTTGCTAGCTTTCGCTTGACAATATAGGGCCCATGCCACATAGGAACGAATTTTCCAGCACCTAATTTATCATTAGCTTGATCATATAATAACACTAGGTCTCCTTCCGAAAAATTTCGAGGGGTCACATTTCGATCATACTGAGCTTTCATACGTTTTGCGTGAGTCTTGATCGCCAATGCAGCATCACGTCGATTCTCATCTAATTGAGCTAAGTATAATAAACGCTTTTCCTCTTCAGAAGTAGCTGGAAGTAACTCAATGGCTATTTGCAATGACGGGATTTCGCATTCAATGGGTAGCATAGCTTCCAAACCATAAACTAGTTGCAAAGGAGTGAACCCTATTGATGTTTTCACTGAGGTTTGGTATGCCCAAAGCGCTGAAAATAACATGTTGTGCCAATTCGACCGATGAATACCAATGATTCATCGGATCATGATAACTAAAACTTTGTTGATGGACTCAACCAGACCATTTGCTTGTGGATAATAAGGAGTTGAACTATCGTGACGCAAACCAAGCTGGCCTGTAAGTTCTGTCATCATAACGTTTCGAAAATGGCGCCCATGGTCAGTGATTATCGCTTGTGGGACACGAAACCTAGCAATTATATGATTGAACATGAAAATTGCTGCTGTCTTGCCGTTTGCCTCAAATGTAGGCATCGCCTCGGTCCACTTAGTAAAATAATCTACCGCAAGGATGATATACGCATGCCCCCCGGCCGAGTGAGGGTTACATGTAATAAAATTGATACCCCATTTGGAAAAAGGACAAACAGCAATTATACGGTGGAGAGGAGCAGGTGGAGCGCGCATCTTTCGATCAAACACTTGACAGTTGTGGCATTTTCGGACCGCGGTAATACAATATTTAAACAAGGACGGCCAGAAGTAGCCAGCGCGAAATATCTTTTCGGCTGTGGCATACCCAGACATATGACCGCCACACACTCCAGAGTGACAGTCATTTAGAACCCTTTCAGCCTCTTCATGAGTTAAGCAACGTCGAAAAATAGAGTCTGCCCCACGGCGATAAAGAGTATCTTCAATAATTTTGTATTGTTGGGACTGGAATCGAATTTTCCGACGTTCCGAATTTGAAATTTCAAGCCGAAAGGATTGGGTCTGGAGATAGACGATGATATCCCCATACCACGGATCTAAAGTGTTGATTAGAAACAAAGATTCGTCCGCAATGGGCTCCTCTGCCACAGTTTCCGTGTCAGCACGCGGGAAGTCACACATTAACTCTGCAAAAACTAAAAATTTCTTAGACTTAGATTTCTCAAACTCCAAGTCGAACTCCTGCAGGATAACAATCCATTTAGAGTACTTGCCCCCTAGCAATTGTTTGGTCAAAATGTAGATCTTAGGGTTGCAATCCGAAATGACTGTAGTTTTACGTAGTAAAATGTAGTGACGAAAACGTTGGACAGCTTGAACGGCTACCAATGCCAATTTCTCCACATGTGAGTATTTTAGCTCAGTTGGATTTAACATTCGACTAAGGTAATATATCACATGTTCCGTTCCGAATTCATCTTCCTAAACTAAGACCATTCCAATGGTGGAATGGGAGGCGGAGAGATACAAAAAGTAATCCTGGTTGTAGTTGGGAGGATGCAACAACGGTGCATGGGTCAACGCGTGTTTGAGTGCATCAAAATATTTCTGAGCTATCTCATCCCAAGAGAATTGAGCGTTCTGTTTCAACAACCGTGTAAAACCCTTTGTAACCTCGGCGTAGTTAGGAATGAATCGTCATAAAAAGTTTGCTTTCCCTGCAAACTTTGGAGTTGGCGAAGACTCGAAGGAGGAGGCAATTTGATGATAGCTTCTACCTTCGAGGGATCGACGCGAATGCCGGCTTTCGAAACTACAAATCCCAGTAGTCGACCCGTTTCTATATAGAAGACAGATTTTTGTGGGTTCAACCGAATACGATAATGCCTACACCTCATGAAGATTGCACGTAAGTGGACGAGGTGATCAACTCGACGTAATGAATGAGCGGGCAAATCATCGAGATACGGTTGCACAATGTGTTTGATGTCATGAAACGCATAAGACATTGCCCTTTGAAAAGTTGCTCCGGCATTATTGAGCCCAAAAGGTAATTTACAATAAGCAAATGTTCCCCATGGACAAATGAAAGCCGTTTTCAATTGACCGGCAAGTAGAATATTGATTTGATTGTATCCGGAAAAATTGTCCATAAAGGAAAATATTTCGCTGTCGGCACAATCATCAATGATTTGATCGATATAGGGAGTTGGGTAGTTGTCCTTTGGACAAGCTCGATTAATGTCCCTATAATCGATGCATATTCTTATTGTTCCCTGTTTTTTGTTAACCGGAACAATATTCAATACCCAATCCATTAACGGGATCGGATAAATGAAACCTGCTTTAAACAGTTTTTCAACTTCTGTTTTAATTGCAACAGCTTTTCGTGGGTGAATCTGACGCAAACGTTGCCGGACGGGTTTAGCGTCCGGGTAAGTCTTGATCTCATGAACAACAATCGCGGGATCAATTCCTGGCATTTCCTCATAGGACCAGGCAAACACGTCGTGGAATTCTTGAAATAGGGCCTTGTATGTCTGAATTTCGTCATCTGTACACGAGGCACCTATATGAATGTTCTCAACAATTCCAGGCTTAACCGAAATGTCAATGGGAATAGTTCAAGAGATGTTTCCCAAATTTAACTCTGAATCGGGATGTTTCATGGGATTCTGAGCTTCCTTGACATATTCAGCTGTAAAGATTGATGAGAAATCATTTTCAAAATGATCATCCTCAGGTAAAAATGAAGAGTTGTGATGGATATCTTCCCATGGTAAATCATCTACACATAGGATTTCACGAATTTGCTCATCAGAGTGAACAAGTTCAGAAAACGTAGTTAAATCCGAAGTTGATGTGAAAAGTGAGTCCTCACAGACCACATTCATTAAGTCTTTTTCGGTTGAACATGGGTCGGTAAAAGACTGCATGGCTTCATAGGCAATTTCATATGGACTCAAAGGCATAAAATTACCAAATGAGTCTATTTCAAATTCAGAAGGAACGATCCAAGGATCGTCATAAAAAATAGTATCTGATGTAATCATATGAATGGTTGCAAATGAAGATGATGCGTTGATTGGAGGAAAAGGAAAAGTTCCCAGTAAACCGACATATTTAACTAATCCTACTCCAACATCCTTATATGGGATAGTCATTTTACCGACATGTTGAATACTCTCTAAAGAGGCTGGGTCGGATGAAAAGTAAGCCAGCTGGTCTATTGTTACGATCTTTCCATTATGTGGGAACTTTATTACTCGGAAGACCGATGAAACGACCGTTGTCATAGCGTAAGACCAACTTCGACCCAAGAGAAGGTTGTAGTCTAGAGGGGCATCAACCACCTCCACATCTAGACTAACGGTTTTTCCTTCAACCCCTATAGGCAAATCCTGTAAAATGCCAAAAGGATGAAACCCACAGCCATCAAAGGCCTTAAGAATTGTCGGGGATTGATTTAGTGAAGGCGAACCAAGCGATCTCCAACACTGTATCGACATAATACACGTTGAAGCTCCCTCATCAATTACAGTCCGATGAATAGGCTTGTTTTTTACTATCACTGGGATCTGGAAAGCCATTTGATGAGGCAAACACGATGTACTATTTTCTAGATCAAAGATTATTAGGTTCGGGTCCTGAATATCAACAGCTCCTATAGCCAACAAAAGTAATTTACGCTGTGCTGGGTATGATTGCAGCACTTCAAAAGCCGACATTGCTGAGGGTGAAACAGCTAAATCCTCAATAATGTTATAATTCTGGGCCGCTCTCGCATGTGGATTGAAAGCAGACTTTCGAAGTATACCCTTGGCAGGCAATTTGATTACTAAGTCTGGGTTAGGCTTCTCGATCTGTAGTGGATCAGAACCGGGAGCTGAGGTTGATGGATTAGAATGAGAAGATTCTTCTTCTTTGCCATCAACAAGAATTTTACTACCATAATCTTGCGATCGAGTCGCAATCCTTACATGGGACATCATCAATATGGGTTCTCCATTGATACTCGAGGAAGAACCTATCATCTTGCTATCTTGATTTGGAAATGGATCCTTCAAAACAGCAGGAGTTTGGGAACCTTTGACGATTTTCGCAACCTCTGCTCGATGAGGGAAGTGTCTTGTAAAGTGTTCCTCTTCAAAAATAAGACAAGGATATCGAGGTTTGTGCTTTTCATCATTGGATTCCGCCTTTTCGGATTTTTGTTTTGAACTCTTGTCCGTTTTATCTTCTTCTTTCCTTTCTTCTTTCCACCGGATTTGGATTTAGTCGTAGATGATTTTATAGCGTGAATATCGGTGGAAACCTCTGCAGAAGAATCTCCTATCGAGGAATCAGGTAAGGTTATGATAGGAGAAGAATTCTTGGAAGACTTCTTCTTACTTTTAGTGTTAACCGTACCAATCATACCATCAGCGGCATGAGATCCCGAAGGAGCTGCAGCGATTTGATTTGACTTGGGAAGATCGGGGATCTTTTCGTGTAACGTACCTTAATGAGTATAAACTAAGTCAAGGTACTGTGCTTGAGCAATCACTTGCTCCTCAGTAACTACTCCGGCCTTAGCTACGTCTTCAGTAATCTTCGGTAACAATGATTTAACAAACCATTCAGCTAAGATCTGGTCCGGGATAAAAACTTTCACTAACCACCTTCAACGTCTCCATTCATGAATATGATCGGAAATATAAGTGGACGTCGATTGCTTTAATGAAGTTAGTAACTCCGTGCCATTATCATATCTGGCTGGCAACTGAAAATGAGTTAAAAACGAGGTAGCTAACTGGCTAAAATTATAAAAAGAGGCCTGTGGTAACTCAATATACCACTTGGCCGCAAGACCAACGAGAGTGCGCTGGAAAATATGTAAGCGGATCGAATCATCCGAGATGGAATTATAGGCACACCAGAGGTGGTAAGTCATCACATGGTTCGATGGGTCCTCTCCAGATTTACCTTCGAAATTGGGAATGTCATTGGGCAACTCATTCAGCAATGGCGGCCAAAATGGAAGATAATTAATTGGATCGTTCGTTAGGCGTGACAAGTCTGGTAAGTCCAAAGTTGCGATAAACGGTAGCTGCCCATTAGGATCCCTAAAACTCTAGGTCATGAGACCAGCCCCAGGAGGAGGATATCCGGGATAACTAGGAATAGGAATCGCGTTCGGGATATTGTATCCTCCTGGAAAACCAGGATTAACTGGACCGTACTGGGGTTGTTGTGGTTGTTGATAAGTGTACCCAGGATACGGTTGATACTGATAAACTGGCTGCTGGACAGCAGGACCGAATTGGTACTGTCCCTGGTACGGTTGATAAGTGAATTTTGGTTAACTTGTGACAACCGTACTTAAACCAGGTTGTCCTATAGGCATCTGAACCGTAGTTTGAATCGTGGATCGAGACGATGGTAAATATGTCTGAGGAGTAGATACAGGAACAGTAGAAACCGGAGCTGTCGATACTCCGGAAGTAGGTGGGGTAGATGGAACAGATGTTGCGGCAATTGCAGCAGTCATTTGAGATGGAGTACGAGGCGCAGTAGGCCCAGACTGAGAAACTACGGAAGGTACAGAAGTTTGAATATTAGACTGGACTGGTTGCTGGGGTGAACAAGAAACTGAGGGTTGTCCAGTTTGAGATGACAACTGTACATTTGGCTGCAACACCTGTTGAGTTTGTGATGGATCCCACACTATGTTCATTCCGGGGTACTGACCCATAACAGGTTGAGAATATTGAAATCCAAAACCGTGTTGATGGTAGGATTGATAATTGAAAGGTACATTTCCCGTTCCTTGAACATAAGATTGACCTTAGGGTGGTTGGAAACCTTGGTTCGAGTAGTGACCTTGGGGTAGATACCCTTGAGGCATGTACTAATACTGGGGTTGACCTTGAGGTATAAATTGATACTGGGGTTGACCTTTGGGTACATATTGAGTCTGGGGTTGACCTTGAGGAACGTAATGTACCGTAGGCACGTACTGTTCTTGAGGTTGCCCCCCAGATGCAAATTGTGTACCTTGAGGTTGCCCCCCAGGCGTTAATTGAGGTTGCCCCCCAGGCGGTAACTGGCCACCTTGAGGTTGAGAATTGGGAATAGAACCTGACATCATAAGAATGTCTTCTACGCTCAATGGCTTTGTACCATTGCTTCCAGTGAATAACCTTTGTTCAATGGGTTGAGGAGATGCTCCCGAAAAAGTACCAGAAAGTGACTGATACCCAGAGGGAATAGAAGGACCGCCGTACAAAAACGATTCAGGCGATTGAGTAAACAAGGATGACTGACCTGACATATTTACAGGAGTATAAAAACCCCTAGGTGGATAAGGAGCACGAGGTGATGAAAAACTTAACACTGAGTTTTCCAAATAATTAGTTAAAGAAAGATACCAAGTAGTACTTCTAGGTGGACTGTAAAAAATTGATTCACGCTCCCTTAGATCAATAACAGGTTGATTTTCAGGGATAGGGATGCCTATTTCTTCTTCCGAAGCAAGTTCTTCAATAGATATCAAACCAGAAGGAAGATTTTCGGTGATTACTCTTTCTACCCTAGGTGAATTAGGAGCACTAGAAGTTGGAGAGACTAACCCCGATGTTGGAGTAACAGGTTCAGATATCTCAGGTTCTTCGCCTATATCACTAGTAGATGAAAAGCTACCAGCAAGTTCGGAAACCGAAATAGCTTCAGGATTATAACCTGTTTCTAGAGTTTGGTAATCAGGATGAACAACCAACGAAGACTCTCCTTCTTCAGGGGATCCAACTTTACTGCCACTAGGAGTTACGAGGACTTTCAAACTTTGGTAATGGCCTGAGACTTCTTCAGGAGGTTGGCCCTGAAGTCTATGTGACTTCCTTGGTAATTCAGCCACAGCTAAAAACTTTTAACTACTGCAAATGCAAACAAAGTAAAATCTCAAAGCAAACCGACTAAAGTCTCTAAAGAACCAAAAAAATTCGAATCACACGCCTAAAGAATCTAGGGTGTCAAACCACACACAAACAGTAACTTTCCGGACCGAAAACACTAGTTGGTGATGAAATCCAACATCGCAGAATTCAGTACAGAAATGGTGGGTGGAACAGTTACCCCGGCAACCTGCTTAATGAATAGCCTGGACCAAGTTCCTCCACTTTAACCGTCTCGAGTGAAGTGAACCCCCCAGAAAATCCAAGTGAGTCTAGCCGATGTCTGCTCCAGGTTCAGTGTGATCTTCCCTCCACCGTCACCTTAGGAAGAATCCTAAAGATAATAGTCACTAAGGTCACCAACAACAACAAATATACCTGGGGGAACAGTCTACGATCCGATACGCATGCAAGGGCAGAGTAACAAGCTCAATCCCCTTGCCGGCTCCTTGACAATAATCCAAGGTTTACCGACAAGTGACCCCTGGATCCTTGACAATGGTTAATCCGAGGTTTACCGTTTGTAGTACGTGCATATCTGGCGTCGTTCCCAATGAATGAGGATTGATCCCCTCACTAGTTCGGACACAATCTCGTGCTTCTCCTTTAAGAGGAGCTTTCCCAGAGCATAAATGTAACAATTGGATTTATCCTACCGCAAGATAAGCTACTTGTTTGTTTTTACTGTCTTGGAGAGTTAATTACTCTCCTACTCCAAGACACTAGCTTGATCTATGTTGGTGTATCAGAGCCCTAGTAAATAAAAAGTTACTAAGTTAATTTTACTTTAAGCGTTATTTTTTATGGCTTTTCTTTAGGACAAAAGGTAGCGAAGATGAAACTTATGATGTGTAGACTCGACTCAAATCCACTAAAAAGATGCACCTAGGATGAAAAAAAAATCTTTCCTTTTCAATGAATTCCCTAGCTAAGAGAGTTGGAGAATGCAAAATTTATAAAGACAACTTTCTTAGCAATGAAAATCAAGAAAAATTCTCTTTATCCTTTCCAAAGCACACAACACAAGACCACTAATTATTTCACGAAAACTTCCTTTCTCTTTTCAAAGACTTCAAACGCTACTAAAACAAACTTTCTTCAAAAGAGATTTTGTATTTTTCCTATTTTAACAAAGCATGTAAAGCTACTTAAAAAAATCAATTTTAAGATCTATGAAAATCTAAGAGAAATTTACCTAAAAGCAAATCTAATGAGGTAAAAGCCTACAAAATATAATTCCAGGTTGTTTTACTCAGTTACAATTCAACCAAGGACTAATTCATGCAGATCATAAATTAGTCAAAAACAAAAATAAAAAACTTTTCTTCTTTTTCTTAAGAATGAAATTCACAGCTTAACAAACAAGCCTTCTCGAAATTCCGCAAAGAGACAACACAACGGTAGGTTTATCACAAAGGTGGATTTTACGAATGGTCTGACTCCTAAGAAGACTGAAAAGACTAGGGATATCCAAGGTTTTTACAACTTCTAAATCCAGAGTCACTACAAGACCAATACAAAAATTGAACCTAGGGCTAGAATTTCTATGAACTTCACTAAAACCCTTGATGCTAATGAAACAAGCCTAGATGAAAACTTCTGACAGGTAACCAGTGGATCTGGGCAGCAATAAATACGCTATAAACAAGATCTAAAAGGTAAAAAAGGAAAAAATTGAAATTTTCTAAACTTTTGACAGGGTACGCAGGCAGCCCGTTTGCACAGGTGCGGCCTCGCTCTGTGTGCAAAGCAGAAGTGCGTACAGGTACGCACTGTGCTTAACTCAGAGGGTGCGTACTTCTCTCAAAATCAAGAAAAATAAAAACTAGCTCAATCCTAAGCTATTCTACCCAAATTCACAGTCAATCAGTCAAAAACTAGAAAGAAATCAACGTTTCTCAAATCACAGTATCAATCAAAAGAGAAATCAATCAAATCCATGGATTCCCCAGTATGGTTGCCATTTTGTCATGCGGAAAGAGTCAATTTTGCAGACAAAACCGACCTCCCTAGAAACTAAGGCGTTTCTAGTGACAAACAAAACAATCAAGCACTATCTTTCCCTAAATATGCATTTAAAATAAGAGCAACCAGGTGTTTAAGGCTTACCTTTAGTCCAACGTTGTTTGTAGGGGCCAAGCCTCTTGGATCCAGATGAGCTCCTCTCCTTGAAGCCTGCATACACAAACAAGCAAACGATTACATAGCACTTGAATAACTCATATAATAAAACATATTCATCATAAAGACCAAGGAGTTTATGAAACAAATTATATATAACAACTTGTTGAGAAAAATGAACTTAATTGTATTAATTGGAAACAAAGGAAACCTTACAACCAATGCCTTGGTGTTGTGCAGGTCCCTCCCAGGGTCCAGCAAGAGTTCTCCTCTACTTTGATCAGCTCACCCACTTCCAAATGAAGCTAAGAAAGGAATGTGATCTCTCCTCTCAAGCTCTATAAGGGAGTCCTAATTTCAGTAGCATCTACCCTTAGGAATGTTCAACTTTCAACCTCCCCTGCCTCTGACCCAATGCCTGTATTTATAATGCTTTGGAGGAAGTTAAACAAGTCCACCATCAATGGGATAAGCCCCTCTTTCAAAGGGATAGCTCCCCTCTTCATGGGATAAGTTCCTCTTTCATTGGGATGCATGAACCATCTGGAGGTGCTCAATCCACGTCAAACCATCTTCTAGGATGCTCTAGAATCGACCGCAAGTAATTTTTTTGAAGTAAAACTTGCGCCTTTTGACTTTTACAGGGGTACGCACCCACCCCTTTACAGACAAAGCGTACAAGTATGCAGGTATTATGTGCTTGAGCTGCGTGCCCGTAGGTAAGAGCAAGAGAAAGTGCGGAACCAAAGTTATATTGATTTTTAAAGGCTTTCTCTCTAACATGAGGAGCAGAGGTATAAGACTTGCCAAGGAGGATAGTATAGTTATTGATGGAGCCATACTGACTGCAAATAGTCATGGTGACAAATTTTAGTGTAACATTCCATGAAAGAAATTATGTAGTATATGAACTAGAGTTAGTCACGGTTATTCATGCCTTAAAATTGTGGAGGCAATATTTGTTATGGAAGAAATATATTCTAACAACATATAATATTAGCCTTAAATACCTCTTTAGTCAACCAAACTTAAATGCTAGGCAAGCCAGGTGGATGGCTTTTCTTAGCGAGTTCAAATTTGAGATAAAGCACATAAAATGGAAGGAAAACAAGATAGTGGATGCCCTGAGCATACATGTCCATAATCTAATGGAGGTTGCTATTAGCAGAATTAACATTGAATTTCTAGAACAAATCAGAAATTGCATGACTAGTGACCCAAAATATTTGGAAACACAACAAAAACTACAACAAGTTAATGTTCTTGGCTATACCAAAAATGCTGAGAAATTCTTTATGCACAAGAACAAATTGTATGTTCCCACTATTGATGAATTGAAGCACTTGATATTTGATGAGTATCATAAAAAGCCCTACGCTGAACACCCATGATACAACAAAATGGTTACCGTAATAAGGAAAAAATTATTCTAGCTAGGAATGAAGAAGGATGTGGCAGAATATTTAACAAAGTGTTTCGAGTGTCAACAGGTAAAAGTTGAACACCAACACCCGATGGGGTTATTGAATCCTTTACTTGTTCCCAGATAGAAATGGGATTAGATTTTATTACTAGGTTGCCTAGGAAAAAAAGGCAGTGGGCTTCTATCATGGTGGTGGTGGATACACTAAGTAAATCATCTCACTTCTTGTTAGTGTAGTCTACGTTTGGTACTACACAAATTGCACAGATTTTCATGAAGGAATTTTTTTGACTTCATGGAATACCTAAAATGATAGTTTCTTACAAGGACGCCAAGTTTACTTCCAACTTTTGGAAGGCGTTGTTTGGTGGCATGGGTACCAAATTGAATTTTAGTACATCATACCATCCTCAAATAGATGGGAAAATGGAAATAACCAACCAGATTCTGGAAGATATGCTTAGAATGTATGTTATGGATTGACCAACCATATGGGAGGAGTTTTTACATTTGGCTGAGTTTTCACACAACAACAACTTCCAGGCATCCATAAGAAGGATCCCTTTTGAAGCTGTGTATGGTAGAAAATGTCATACACCCCTTAATTGGAGTCAAGTAGAGGATAGACTAATTATGGGGCCAGATGATTTACAAGAAATGGAGAAAACAATGCGAAGGATTCAACATAATATCAAAGATGCCCAAGATCGGAAAAAAAATTATGCAGAAAAAAAGAGGTGACACAAAGATTTAGTCAGAGATCATGTCTATCTAAGAGTAAAACCCATAAAAAGTACATTGAGAATGGGCTCTTGTCCAAAATGGGCACCCTTGTTTTGTGGGCCATTTGAAATTCTTGATAGAGTAGGATTTGTAGCTTACCAACTAGCCCTCCCTAGTCACATTAAATTTCATAATATTTTTCATGTTTCCTCTCTGAAGAAGTATGTATATGATAACTCTCATATTATTAATTGGAAAATGTTACAAGTGGAACCCAAAGGAGACTTCATGGCATAACTGCTTAGCATTCTCAATTAGAAATAGATCTGACTCTGGAATTGAGCCTTTGCTAGGGTTAAAGTGCAGTGGAAGAACTATACCCCCAAGGAGGCCACTTGGAAGCAAGAGGATGAAATGCAAAAAAAAATTCCAACACTTTTCTAGCTGAAAAATCCTATGAATTAGACACCGAGGACAGTGTGAATATAAGGGGGGAAGGATGTAATATCCCCATATTAGATAATGTTGCTTTAATCATTGTGTATATAAAAATGGCAGTGCCTCCATAAAGATACTTTGGATATATGATTGTAAATAAGTATTTTCTTATTAATAAAAAAAATAATAAAAGAAATATATTGAAGGAAACTTATGCACTTGGATAAGACACTTGAGAATGAGCTTGCATAAACTCTTAATGATAAGAATTATAGAAGACTATAGATAAGACTAAGAGAGGGGAGAGAAAAATCCCTTAGTAATGGTTAGCTGCAGAAAGATGCTAAGATGGTTGCATTTAAAGCACCACAGTAGAAAAAGGCAGGCTTTTAAGGCAAAGGCCTAGGAAAGAAAGCAATAAAGCTCATAAAAAGTGGGATGCCTCTGAAATGGAAAAAACATTGTGAAGAAGGGTAATAATTACCCATAGGGGGAATCAAGGAGGTTGCTAATTCTCTGGACAAACGATCTCAGCTTAGGGGGGGCGGGGGGGGGGAACTAGAAGGCAGTTCGTGGTTGGGTGGTCGGTGTCTTGCTCTAGTACAGGTTTCGTAGTGAACATGACTACAAGTTGTTGGTTAGATATGTGAATGTTAATTAATTTAGTCATTTCTTTTACTGAAAAATTCAGTAGTGCAAATTGAAGAAAAGATCTGTGAATGCTAATTAAATTGGTGATTTCTTTTATTGAAAATTATGCAGTGCAGATTGAAGAAAAGATATGTGACTGCTAATTACTTTAATCATTTCTTTTACTCAAAATTAAGTAGTGTAGATTGAAGATAAGATCTGTGAATTTTAAGGAATTTGTTATTACTCTTACTGATGTTTAAGAAGTACATATTTTAGATTAGATCTTTGAATGTTAAAGAGTATAAACAATTCTTTTCCTAAAACCTACGCAACATAAAAGTAAGGTTAGATATATGGATGTGAACAAGAAATTATTTCAGATTATATTTGTTGATAGAAATTGCTAGTTGTTATAACCATTTATTAATATAGATGCTAATAAAAGGAATTTATAATTGTACTTTGATTAAGATATATGTCACTTGGGTATGAATTGATTGAATTAGATATAAAATCAGTTGTGTAATCAATAATATTAACATGAATAATAGTATATACAGTTATTGTGGGAAGATATGTCATCTTTCTACTATAATAGATGAGGGAAATACATTACTGTGTGCAAACTCTGTAAAGAAGGAGCCAAGCATGACCAGAATTCAATTTGGTGCGCATAGAACTATAGTAGAGAGAGATTTTATGATATCTAAATAGAATTGCAAGGAGTGCATACGACTTAACAACTATGAGGATGCCATGCCAACAGGTTAGGAACTTGGTTGTAACAACCAGGCAGAAAAGATTATGAATAAAAAAGGCTAGATGGATGGTGTACTTAACACACTTTCATACGATAAGGGTGCAAATTGGTATGCATTTTAGAATTGTGCGAGAACCTAACTACCATACAATGTGTGATGTAGGCAATACAACCATGTAAACCGAGTAGCAAAAACATTGTCATATTTGAGGAGTATAGTCTATCATAGAACTGGAACTGTATAAAATAAATAAATTACTAATCTATGCCTAAACTAAGCTTAATATTTCTTATATGTGATTTGATGTAAATCTGGAAGTTACATATGAGATACGCTGCTATTTGAGCAAGGTGGCAGCATTAAAGTAAATTATGATTGGACACATTATATCACTGAGCACGGTGAAAACATTAAAGTAATCTATAATTGGACCTCATATATCATTATGCATGGTGACAATATTAAACTAATATATAACCGGACATACTATATCAAATCTAGATTGTACAATAAACATCAATACATATAACAAGTAGTAAACTCGGAAATAATGTTGAGGAAGGAAAAAAAATTCTACAAGTCATTACCAATTTATAAAGAAAATAGAGGCAATATCACAAGTATATAAAATCCTATATATTGTTGTATAAATGCCCTCAACCTAGATAGAGGGGAGAATTCGTGCTCAAATGTCCTTATGCCAGAGTCATACTATAAGAAAAAACAAGAATATATATATATATATATATATATATATATATATATATATATATATATATATATATATATATATATATATATATATATATATTGCAACTGTGTTACAGTAAAAAAATGGTACACTGATATGTACCCGTTTCTCCTTCAACTGTTCTAGTCCCATCTCCCCATAAATTATGCTAGGTGATACAATGAAAAAGAGAACCCTAATACCAGTCCTCACATCACTAGAGCATAACCCTAAGATGCAAATCAAATGACCCTTCATGTTAGACAAGCAATCCAACACCATCATTGAGTAACCACATTAGGTAATTATTGTATGAGGGTCCTCACAGGAGAGGAGCCAAAATCAAAAGAAGTTCAACTAGTGGCATAACTTGTGTATCCATGACAAGAAATAATGAGGAGTAAGGGCCGAGAATTGGAAGAAACTTGATCCTATAAATAATACAACAAATATATGAAATACAGAGAAATGGATAACTACCCCACAGGGGTTACCATGGATGTAGAAGACTGTGAAAAAAAAACAAATCACATGTAGAATTCTTTAAGCTTATCATGAGAAAATAGAAAAAATGGAAAGATGTTACAAGGATCAAGATGAGAAGACGAACAATGTGAATAAGTGTGCATATGCCATACAACTCCGCCTTGTAGCTGCAACCTTAAATACCCCTTTTAGGGGCAATTGTCAATTGCACCCATGCCATAAGCAAAGACACGAGCTAGAAAGGGACTGTGTAAGGAAATAACCCAGGTCAAGGGAAACTTCTTTGGCAGGGTAACGTCAGAGAAGTGCATGAAAACTTAAATAAATCTAGCCAAATAAAATCACCCAAACATAAGCAACCCTTGTACCCTAAGGATCAGATAGCTCATATATAAACAAGTGACAAGTGATAGAAGCAAGTTAAGAGGAAGAGACTGGACTGGTTATGTGAACCACCAACCTCTTTTTCATCCTTGGTTTGCCCTATGCAAAAAATTACCTTACCAAAATAGAAAAAACTAAAAGGGTACTGGAACATGCCATGAACGAGTTCATTGAGCCGATACAGGCCAAGTAGAGAAGTCAGAAAACCAATGGAAGACCTTATCAAGCCAGAATTAAGCCTCGAAATGGAATACCTAGTGTTGAAGCAAGCAAGTGAAAGCCCTAACTCAAAAGTTGTAGCAGTAACCAAGTCGATTCAGTGTTCCTGTAACATACAAGTAAGGACTTAACATAGAAACCATGAAATAGATTAACAAAAAACACAGATTGTATTAGCAGTAAGAGACCTAGAAGGTTGACATAAACTGGTGAAGTGTTTCTTTTCTTGACCTAGGATGTTGTGATAAAAATTCTCACTCAGAGCACATTCCATCTCTGGAGGTGGGCGACTCACCTCGCGAGTGCCTAGGATAATACCTACAAAAGAAATTGGCCATGAGTAACACTGAAATAGAGGGTAAAGGAGTGCAATAACAAACTCCAAAAATATTAAAAGGAACACGTGGATGAATGGGGTATGTTACCTAGAGGGTTGTGGTGGTCTGAGCTGCCATAGCACTCATATAGAACCAGGTGTCGAGGCAAATCTAGAAGGGAAGCCTCCCTGCCACCAGGAGGAGGAGCCACAGAGAGAAAGAGAGAAATGAGCGGCTGCTAGGATTAGGAAGGACTTAGGGTTGAGAGCTCGAATCATGGCCATTTAATCCATTGTTTCATCTCAACTATCCATACCTCCCAACACCACCAACAACAAAGTGAAACCCATGTGATTGCGTCCATGGGGAGGAAAATGTATGGAGAGGTGACTTCCTACTCAGGGAGCCGTATTGGGTAATATAATGCAAAATTGAGGGTTAAAAGACAGGGTTTATATTATAGGTGGAGTACTATAGTGGGCCAGACATAGATTATATATTTATCTCTGACCATTAGTGCTTAGGAAATGCCCATGAGCACTTAACCATGAGCCTAATGAGTGAGAAGGTCCCCTCAGTTGATGGTTATGCGTTATTGTTGTTGGTAATATGCACTAGGAGGTTGAGTTTTCTCATTGCATGGTGCATCTTGGGATAGAAAAATAATATACTTATACACTACAACTCCTAGAAAGGATAATGTATTTGAAAGAGATTGCGTGTTAAAAAAATTAGAAGAATGGAGGGGTTGTTACATGAGCCGAAAACCAGAAGGTAAGGAAAATATAAAAAAATAAATTATTTAAGGACAAGAGGGTGTTACATATGGTATCAGATCCCAGCAACACTAATGGGCCCAGAGACTATCACAGAAATTGGAAGAATAGTAGTAGAATTCTGTAAAAAAAAGAAAAATTACTAATGAGGTTATATAGAATATATTGAAATTGAATTTTGTGTAATTGCAAGGTACAAGAGTGATCATAATTTAGCCATATAGTGGTGGAGGAAGTTCTAGACAACATAGGAAGCACATATTTGTATATATATCTAGGATATGGGGCCACCACAACAAATGCCTAGTTTTTGGAGGTCATTAGGAATTTGTAGGAAGAGATGGCGTAGTTAAGAAGCAACAATGAACAATTGATAAAAGCTAGTGAATAATAAGAGAGAATGATTAGAGGGCTGACGGAAAAGTCTATCCATAAGAGAGTGAAACATGAAATGGAGAAAAATTGAAAAAGGGGCATTGAGTCTGAACCATATGAAAGTAGGGGGAGTTTGATAGGACATATCCCCGAAGTCAAAAGAAAAAGAAGAAAATGAAGTTGCAAGGAGAATTTTAGAAGATTAAAGCCCCTACTTTTGATGGAGAAAAGGAAGAAGATGTTGAGTCATGGTTACTGAATATGACTAAATATTTTCAAGTATATGAGTACGAGAGAAAATTGAAGGTCATATTGGCCATTTACCAGCTACAAGGTAAAGCGACTCTGTGGTGAGAGGAGGCTAAAGGGGTGCTTCTACTTGAGGAAAGGATCGTATCATGGGAAGAGTTTCAGAAACGGTTTAAAAATCGATACCTAAGTGAACAGTATTATGACAACAATGCCAAATAATTCCATGAACTTAGGTCGGGGCAACTCTTGATGGAAGAGTTTGTGGTGAAATTCACAAATTTTCTTAGATATGTACCTTACATTAAGGAAGAAAAATATAAGGTACAACATTTCGTGAACTACATACCTATAGCGTACCAAGAGAGGATTGAATTTTACAATCCGAAGAAAATGGAAGAGGTTGTTAGAAAAGCTAGACTGTGTTACCCGTAGTTCAGGAACATGGGAGAAAACTCTAAATTTTGGCCAAATAGGTCAAAAGTAAATCTGTTATTGGCGCAAAATGACAAAGACCCGTGAATCTGAATTTTTTTGGGAAGGAGCATCAACAGAAAAGGTTTAGTAAGGGAAAGTCAATCCAGCTGACACAGTCTTAGACAAGATCAAAGACCACGAATATGGAAGGGAAGAAGAATGGTGGGGGAAAAGAAAGGGAACCTATGAAATGATGGGGATGTGGCAAGCCTCATCTGCTGAGAGATTATCCTCACAATCCCAACTTTGTGCACAATATTCAAACTTTGCAAGATGTTACCACTGTGAATGATATTTCTCAGAATATGTCCAAGATAAGAGATGCCTTAGAGGACAAACAAGAAGAGCATCAATCAACTATCATATAAAAATTGAAGATATTCTTTCCAACCAACCTGTTTCTATTTTAATTGACCTTGGGGCTAGTTTAAGTTATATTGGACCTCAAGTTGTGGAAAAATGTGCTTTTAAAACTAAGAAATATAAAACTGCATGGCTGGTGCAACTAGAAGTTGGTACCAAGAGAAGAGTGGTCAACCAAGTAAGACAATGTTCGATACATCTAAATGGTTATTCGACCATAGTAAATTTAAACATTCTTCCCTTAGGGTCTTATGACATATTAATAGGTATGGGTTGGCTTGAGAACCATGGCGCAGTAATAAATTGCTTGACAAAGACAATGAGTTGTCTAGGTCCACAAGGACAAACACAAATTATTCAAGGGGTGCTCAATCTCATATCAATATGGCAGATTTCAGCATTGCAAATGAAAAATAGTGCGTGGAAAGGTTGTCAATTATTTCTGGTTCAAGTGGATGAGGGTTTCCAGCAAGGGTAAGAGCCAACCTTAGATACTTTACCCATAATTAAGGATTTCCAAGATGTTTTTCTGAAAGATATTCCCAACTTACCGCCACACATGGACATAGATTTCACTATCGATCTAGTACCTGGGGTAGCCCAAGTATCCAGAGCACTTGACCAAATGAGCCCACCTGAATTGCAGGAAATGAAAATGTAATTGCAACAATTGTTAAATAAAGGCTACATCAAGACAAGTGTGTCACCCTAGGGGGCATCAATATTATTTGTTAAGAAAAATGATGGCACATTCAGAATGTGCATTGATTACCGACAACTGAATAAGTTAATTATCAAAAACAAGTACCCGTTGCCTCATATTGATGATTTATTTGATCAAGTAAGAGGGGCAACCATATTTTCAAAGATTGGTTTGAGAACATGCTACCATCAAATGAGAATAAGGTAGGAATATGTCCATAAAACAACGTTTAGGAATAGATATCGACGCTATGAGTTTGTGGTATTGCCATTCAACGTTACTAATGTCCCAACAACTTTTATGTGCTTGATGAACAACATACTCAAAAAAATTCTAGACGGATTTGTGCTAGTATTCATTGATGATATCTTAATATTTTCCAATGATGAGGAAGAGCATAAGGAACACCTAATTTTGGTGTTGCAAGCATTAAGAGAAAATCACATGTATGCCAAATATAGCAAATGTGAATTCTACAAACCCAAAATACAATACTTTGGTCACATTTTTTCTAAGGAAGGATTGTCAGTTGACTCGGAAAAGGTGAAGGCCATGGTAAACTGAGCTATACCAAAGGATGTATCTGTTGGTCTGTCTTTAATATGACTAGTACGGTATTACTGCTAGTTCATTGAAGGGTTCTCTAAAATAGCTCATCCCATTAAATCCTTATAGTGGAAAGGGGTAAAATAATAATGGATTGCAAAATGCCAACAAAGTTTTAAGAATCTTAAGTAGTTATTTACAATAAATTCCATCTTGAAACTACTAGATCCAAATGAGGAGTTCATAGTTTGCAGTGATGCTAGTATGGAGGGATTAGGTGGAGTGTTGCTGCAAGGTAATTTTGTAATTGCTTATGAATCTAGGAAGTTAAAGGTCCACGAAATAAATGATGCAATATATGATCTAGAGTTAGTTGCGGTTATTCTTGCCTTAAAAATGTGGAGGCATTATTTGTTAGGGAAGAAATTTATTCTAAAAACAAATCATATTAACCTTAAATACCTCTTTAGTCAACCAAACTTAAATGTTAGGAAAGCTAGGTGGATGGCCTTTCTTAGCGAGTTCAAATTTGAGATAAAGAACATAAAAGGGAAGGAAAACAAGATAGGGGATGCCCTGAGCAGACATGGCCATAATATAATGGGAGGTGGCTATTAGCATCATTAACACTAATTTTCTAGAACAAATCAGAAATTGCATGACTAGTGACCCAAAATATTTGGAAACCAAGTGGAAACTACAACAAGTTGATGTTCCTAGCTATACCAAAAATGCTGAGAAATTCTTGATGTACAAGAACAAATTGTGTATTCATGTTGTTGGTGAATTGAAATAATTGATATTTGATGAGTATCATAAAAAGCCCTATGTTGGACACCCAAGATACCAGAACATGGTTACCACAATAAGAAAAAAATTCTTCTGGCCAGGAATGAAGAATGAAGTGGTAGAACATTTAACAAAGTGTTTGGAGTGTCAACAGGTAAAGGTTGAACACCAACACCCAACGGGGTTACTGAATCCTTTACCCATTCCCAAATGGAAATGGGAAATCATCTCCTTATATTTTATTACCGGGTTGCCTAGGACAAAAAGGAAACATGATTCTATGATGGTGGTGGTGGATACATTAAGTAAATCATCTCACTTCTTGCCAGTGACATCTATGTTTAGTACTGCACAAATTTTCATGAAGGAAATTTTTTGACTCATGGAATACCCAAAATGATAGTATCCAAAAGGGACGTAAAGATTACTTCCAACTTTTGGAAGGTGTTGTTTAGTGGCATGGGTACCAAATTGATTTCAGTACAACATACCATCCCCAAACAGATGGGAAAATAGAAAGAACCAACTTGATTCTCAAAGATATGCTTAGAATTTATGTTATGGATTGACCAACCAAATAGGAGGACTTTTTACATTTGGCTAAGTTTTCCTACAACAACAACTACAAGGCATCCATAAAAATGAGCCCTTTCGAATCCTTGTATGACAGAAAATTCCATACACCCCTCAATTGGAGGCAAGCATAAGATAGACTGATTATGGGGCCGGATGCTTGACATAAAACATTAGGGGATTTTTGAGGTCTAAAATGGGCCTCCTAAGGAAATTATAAAATAATAGTGGAAATAATAAAATAAGATTAGATTACATTGTTATCTATTTTTTTCTTAAAGGTGTAAGGAAAGAAATCAACTAAGACTGTGGATGACAAAGTCTCAACAATATAAATGACTGCTAAACATTGTAGATTTGCGGCAAATGATATAAACAAAACCTGCCAAAGTATTGATCTATGCCACAATCATAGTTAAACAACAAAATGAAATAGTAATAAATGCAGTAACTCCAATAATCCAACGGAAACCATATGTACAAAGAATAGATTTTATTAAATAATACCTATGAAGGGAACAAATAAATGGTACAAGTCCCCCTCTATTGGATGGGTTCCTGGTTATCCTCAAACATCTTCAGCTTGTGTAGAGTCTCTCTCCTCTATAATGTGTAAACCCAGCAAATAAAATGTTTGAGCTCAATGGAATTCAAATGGAAAGAAAAATGGTGTGCAACAATGATAATAATCAGAGTTACAATAGTAAGTGCAACAATGAAAATAATCAAAAGGAATAATGAATGGTAAACCCTTCTATTTATAACAAAATATTGATTTATCCTCGAATAATGAGAAATAATAAAATATTATTAACCCCATTCTTGGAATAGCCACTTGGAATATTTTATTATATTTGGTTAGGAGGGAAAAAATATTTAAACTTTTATTTAGAAATAATAAATAAATAAATGATTTATTTATTATCTCAAGAAATTGGTTAAGGAATAATAAACAAATAATGATTTTTTTAATTATTCCTGAGAGATTTAGTCAAACTTGAAAAGGAATACTAATTAATTAGTGATTAATTAATTATTCCTAGAGAAAAATAAGATAATTAATAATTTATCTGTTGATTTTTCATAACAGGGTCAAACATGACAAGGAATATTAATTAAACAATGGTTTAATTAATTATTCCTAGAAGATAATTAAATAAATAACGATTTATTTAATTATCCTTCATGGGTTTAATTATAAATTACTGTAACAAATGTGGTTTATTAAGTAATTTCTCACAGTGAAGGAAATTTTACTATGGTAAAATTGGCTTCACATGGTGTACTTCGATCCATCTAGTAAATTAGTCTAAATGATCAATTTTTTGGTGATAACAAATTTCCCCCCAACATATGAGTGTTAGGAGAAAAAAGTATGACCGAAGTATGTTGTAAAGACATAATCACTAGACAATAAAGTGGAGTTAGAGAGAGAGAGAGAGATCAATAAAGCTGAAGAGAAAGAGGATAGGGATAGAGGGGACGAGACCAATGCAAGTCTCCTTTTATGTTGTGGTACTGAATCTTAGTGAGGTAGGGGAGGCATACTTATACCCGCCAAGATAACTTAGTACAAGAATAATGATGCGTCCCTAGACATAAAACTGAGCAATGAAGTACATGGTGGATGGTACATGACATGTTGGCATAACTAAGCCAGAAAATAATACAATGTGTCCCATATACATAATGCACCTGGAAAAAAATCATAAGCCAGGACTGAATACAATATCATCTGAGTACATGAGATATAATGGCCCTTCCCTCAAAAAATGGGTCGGAGGGAGGGTTGAATAACCGAAGAAGCCTTGTTGAATAGGGAAGGGCCCTGCAAAACTGAATGGGTCATCTGAAGAAGACATCCATGCTATCAAAACTATGATTGTAGGTTTTAACCCCGTACATAAATTACCTGCATACGAATTCTAAAACATAGAAAATAAACAATGCGAGATCATAACACATAAAACACATATCCACAGAGATTTTCCCCTGGATCCCAAAATTGGGACTACCAGCTTAATTTTTCATTATTTTCCTTTCAATGCTACAATACATATTTATACATGTTGAAGCATCCAATACCATGGACCGAAAACCATCACGTCCAAAACCATGTGCGAAAAACATGCACAAAACCATAGGTAGGTCCGCCGAACCTAATATAGGGTCCAAAAAACAAAATTTTCTAGGGCACTACCTGGGACCCCATAAAGGGGGGTTACTTGCACCGCTCAACCTCCTGTGACCCCCTCGCTACGCAATTGACGCAAAAAAAGGGGGGCTCCGGCCCCACTCTAACCCCCTGGTTAACTACATGGGCTAGTTGTGGAAAGAATATAACACAACCCAACAACGAGTGGTAGGAACTGAGCCCATAAAATCTATGGAACTACATCTGAGGTTGTAGCATAATATGAATGCATCCAAGTATGTGGAGGCCTACCTGAAGGGCCACCCCCTCATGAGGTCTGAAACATCTCACACACACTTGGGAATCGTTGGTACAATCTGTTGCATCACTGGACCATCAAGTGTATAAATCATGAGCATGAAACAACCAAGTCAAAGGGAAATGATGATTCCCTTTTCTTGATCCGAGGCATTGAATGAGAGTGGAAGCTAGAACCAAGATACACCGCTCTCTAGGTCGTTATTATGGAATAAATGTGTTGATGACGATAGAATAGGGCCCACCATAGATGAGGCAATGAGGATCCTCAACTAAGGCATGACAGAAAATGGTAATGTGACTAATGTACTGACACTAGGGACAATGGGGAAATTGGGACTAAGGGAAAAACATATGACTTCCCTTCTTAGAGAATAAAGTGCATGGTTGACCTAGCAGTGACTCACTCAACTCCGGAGGTGATGGGGGTCAGTATGACTAGAGGAAAAAATTGGCAACACAAGATGAACAGTATGCAATGATGGATGGAATGTTGAGACATGATATAATAAGATATGAAATAGACTCCATGAATGCAAGGGTGACTCATCACAGATGCTCTGGACAAGGGCGACTCAATGACGTTGCCACAAAGAATAGGCTTGGTGGGTACCATGAAGGCATGAGTAAATGATGGTTACTCATGAAGAAAATCAACATGTGAGATGAAAAGTATTAAGAGGAGGTGGACCTCAAATTACAAGTGTCTCTTTCTAAATAAATTCGATTTTGAGAGGCGACAAAGTGACCCTTCTTGGAAAAATGACTTCCCGGTGAAGTATCAAATCATCAAAAACTAAGAAATTCCCATTATAGTACTCAATGAGAGCTATCCAATGGTGCTAACGATTTTTCAAATGGAGCTACGGTCTAGTCACAGTGTGCAACAAAAAAACTATGGGTTTTCCTATAAAATGGTGATTTCCCTTCAATTTGAGAGGAGGAGAAGGCCCAAAATCTTGTGGAGATCATAGTGGAAAAACCAACCATCAGAATCAAGATTTGTGACTCTCAGAAAAGTGGCCTTACTTGTCTAAATATGGCCTTAATGCTTCTTGGAATGATTGTTCCTAGCGAAGAATTAAGGGAAGAGGAAAAAAAGATTGAACTACTAGAGGAGTTCTAGAATCATTCTCACCCACTAAGTCAAACATGGGGACTATGTGGACATAGAGTAGAATATTTTAAGATATGGTATCAAATGTCTACGATATGCGATGTGAATATGGCTTGTCGGAGAGATCGGTAGGACAAACTATCCAAGGAATGGGAGGATAATTTACTAGACCTAGATCTAGTGGGATCTAGGCTGAGACTTACGTTAATCAATTGAGAAGATGGATAGGTGAAAACCATCATGCCCCCAAGCATGATATATTGTTTGTAAGAATATGTGATGGAGGGGACTGATCTAGTATGAAAAGGTGGTAATGATGCCCCCTAGCATGAGAGTTTGTGGAGCACCATTATGTTCTGAGTGCTTGAAAAAGGGATTCAAGCATCTTGGCCCAAATTGGCACGATATCCTCCAAATTATGATAAGGAGATGTAGGGGCTTATGTGCCCCCCCGGTATGCTATGGGTGTACTGATTTATTTAGAGTGGTGGACTCCAAATATGGAAATATATACGCACAATGGTGCATATCATCCCAAGGATAATCAAGGGTAGCCATGGCTTCCATGATGTCCTCATTAGAATGGAATATGCGGGGACGGGAGGAAGATTGACTACATGATGTGGCGTCGGTGCTTAGTGCATCATCCTGAGAAAGAAGGTTCACATACACATCATCTGGAATGGTAGATGACGAGCTAGTAGATAAAAAATCTACTAGTGTTGAAACCTAGGATTCTGTCAAAAGAGGTTCGATAGAAGCATGCGCAGAAATCCCAGAAAGGTTTTCTTACGAGGAACTCAAGGATGATGATAGGTAAAGGATATGGCCTGTGGAGTTTGTCATCTCAAAATTAGGGGGAGGAGTTACGATGGTGGGACCTGTTGTGGTCACCAACAACCCCCCCTCTTTGATTGGTATTAGCAATAACACCAAGCAAATGGGGACCCTTAACAAAAAATCCAAATTTTTTTTTATCAAAATTTCTGTATTTTGACTCCCTAAAGCTATATCGCATCGCGAGAAGAGAACGAGACGTTTTCCTATGCGCATAATGAGCTGCGAAGAAGCGACGCGAAATTCATCGTATTGCTTATATTGTGAAGCTCTCTTAAATAAAAAGCTAAAGGAATCGCCGATGGCCGATATGCGACATTTCATATCGCAACATCGCATAAGCAGCACATAATGATTATAATTAAGCGCGATCCGCGATATTGTGATCTGCGATATTGCGATCTGCGATATTGCGATCTGTGATATTTGCGATCTACGATGAATGCGATCATCAAATCCTGCGATGACACATCTTAAACGACACAATCCTCGACACTGCGATGCGAGTCGCAGAAATCACTCATCACAAAGGTTCCTCGGCACAGCGTTCAAGGAAAGCTGTCTGCAGACCAAAATTGGGCGCGTGCCTTAAAAAGGAAATTAATGATTATACGCCAAAGTATCCGAGAAGGATTGTGTTGTGTTTTTCGAAGAGTCATTTCATTATGAGTGTCATGATTATGCATTCATTAGAGATTAAAGCTTTCATGTCAATCTTTTCGTCGTTACTCTTTTCCTTTGCGTAAACTGTAAGACAGCAATTAATATAAATCAATGCGTAGGAAAGATCTAAGGAAAAGGGGAAAGCGTCAATACTCGGAGAACAGAGAAGAAATGCCTTCGAAAACGGATGCCGCATGCAGCAGGACCACGGATTCCAGAGTATCACTCAACAGAGACTGATGGAAATAGACTATCCATGACTCAGAGTCAAAGGCGCCCAAAATTAGCATGTTTTCAAAAGATCCTGAAGATTAGACTGGGTAAAGCAAAAAGAAAAACGCTAAAGAAGGAAAACGCACCAGAAAAGCCTGGAACAAAGAATGGAAGCAGTTTTTAATATAGAAAATTGTTCAGAGAGCAAAGTCCCTAACTTGCTCAGTCATTCGCCAGGCCGGAAACCAAAATAGCAACAGCACAATCAGTTTGAGAGAAATTTGGGATATTACCAAGTATACACACAGCGAATACACCAAGCTAGAGGAAAATATCTTCCAGTTTGTCAAAAAGCGGTGCCAGCTCTTGTTGTTTCTATTTTCGTAACTCAAACGAAAGGAGAAGACAACCAGTCGACTCTTCCCAGGCGAATGTTGCATTTCTTACAGCACTAAGGACCAAATACAGAAATGGTTGAAAATTAGATTCAATTTTTAGAAATAATTTGCTTTAGTATAAGGGTGGTCATTTGAAACCGTGTCCTAAATTTATGTAATTAAGATTAATTAGTTAGCAGTATTTAAACCCTTCTCAGGCATTTGGAGAAGGGTCCGGAAATTTGTCAAAAAACTTGTCCTCAGAACATGCACTTTTGCACCCTTGGAGGGGGTTTTTGGTGAATGGATGGATCGATATTTATCAATGTTTGCATTTAATGTCTGCTACTGATGTTGCACTTTTGTACTCTTAGTAGATGTTAGAACAAGTAGAGATAAATCATTATTGCTTGAAGCTTATGAGTGGAACTAGTCATAAATGGTACTTTTATCTCTTGACCTGTTTCTGTTCATATTCTTAAAGTGATATGCATTTTTTCAGTTGTTTATATGTTATTGCATGAATGTGTGGGTTACCATTTGGCACTTCTGTATGGTGGAGTCATTTATTTGTGCTTGATATATGAATAACTTATTATGCGATATGATGTTCACAACTGTTTTGCCTAACTTTTTATGCAGAATGGTTTATCTTAATTGATTTCTATTCTTATGATAGCTGAATGATCTTTATTACCAGTTATTGTTCAAAATCTCTTTAGATCGCATAATATAAGGAATACACCCCGGGTTAGTGTAGATTAGATGTGTTTTTTTTCCTTTATTAGATTACAATAGCATAGAGTTAGTTTAGAAGTTTGAATTAAATTAGCTTAAAATACTCCTAGATTAGCATCATTCAATTCTACACACACACACACCCCTTATATTGGGAAACTGGTCCCATTATCCCCAGTCGGACGCGCTATACCAAGCGGATAAGGAGCTGCCAACCAAGGTCCGGACCGGGTGGGTATCCCCCTTGTTGTCGACCGGATTTTCGGAGCTTCAACATATTTGGCGGTAGAAGGAGGGCCCGAACTATGAATGGCATCTAAATCAAAATCTAAATACCATTCTGAGAGTAAATCACCCTCACCAAATCCCCCGACTTCCCCAGTACGATTAAATCCAGAGTCAGAAGTCGCTCGAGTATCAACCGTTGCTACATACCCTAATATTTCAAACCAATCTATCATTGAACCCCCTGAAGTTCAAACTCTGATTCGCAAACTCCAGGGATTCTCTATTTTTACTCAGAGGTCTGATAAATCTCAAAGTAGCGTGACTTCGCAGTACAATCCTGCTCAGCCTCTGACCAGATTAAAGAGTGAAAAAATTGGCATCCATCCAACTGAATTCCCTCTTCCCACCAGGAAAAGAGCAAGGAAAATACCACCAGAGTCTGACAGTGAGACTCTTTCATCTACGTCATCCATATCAACTCCCTCACCGCGAAGTCAGCCACCCACGTCTTCATTTCAAACCATTCATCCATCTTCCACAACCCCTCCTCTTCAATCATCAAATATCATAATACCTTCATCTTCCCAGCATCAGGGATCGTCCTCTGCACTTTCATTCACTAGCAGCTCAACGATGGCCCAGTCTCCATGGAACAATCATGGGGCAGTTTTAATGCCTCCACCTCTGAGCCCAATACCGGCCCATCCTGAGAAATGGCTACCCAAATTCAATCCAGAAGCAGGCATGCTAGCTGAAGAACATATCAATCATTTCATGCTTTCTGTTAATCTCAACGGAGTTACCAACGAGGATGCTGTCGTCCGGCTTTTTCCATACACAATGCAAGGAACAGCCGGTTCATGGTACTTCTCATTACCTTCCGGGTCTATCACAAGTTGGGACATTTTTCAAAGTCAATTCCTTACTAAATTTGGTGATGGCAGATCAACGGCGACGTTAATAAATGACCTATCCAATCTTAAAGCCCAGGCTGGAGAACCCATCAAAGACTTTAATTTACGGTTCAATAAAATCCTCAACAAAATTCCTACTGCTTCCCAGCCCAGCGAAGAAGTGAGATGTGAATGGTATATTACAGCCTTACCATCGAACTTGGCAATCTTCGTGGATAGGGAAAATAAGACAACTTTAGTTGAAAACTTGACAGAGGAAATAGCAGTAGAGAAACGCGTAGTAGCCCTCGAAAAAAGATCTGTGATAGAGGAACGCAAATCTAAGAAAGTCTCCTACAAGGAAGACCCCAAGAAGAAACAATCGAAAGATCCTTTCGATTTGGAAGGATTACAAAAAGTGTTAAAAACCATGTCCAATGAGATGATTGACATAAAAAAACAAGTAGCAGAAACTTCTTCGAGAAAGCCCTACAGAGCTTTTAAAAGAAATCCTTCAATGGAGGTGAAACCACCCAACACTATCTCAAACGTCGAATCTGAAGAAGAAGAAGAAGAAGAGAATACCACTGAAGGGCAGACCGATGACGAAGAAGTTGTGGAACTACAAGGAATGTGGGATTTCATCCTCCCACAAGAAGAAGATCAAGAAGAATTTCCGGTTATTACACGAAGCAAAAATCAACTTGATCCTCCCCAAACTACCCATAAGCAGAAGGGCGCAAGCCCTGCAACAAAAGATAAAGTCGCAACAAAGAAAACAACCGCTAAAGTGACTCAATCTAGCCCAATCCAATCAGATCAAACACCTCCATCAAGAACACTGATTGTGTCGGATGAAATGGAGTACAACATTATTGATGACATGAAAAAGACTAGGGCTAATATCACTCTTTATGAGTTGAGCAAATTGAAACATCAACAGAAGATAATGATGAAAGAATTACATGCCGTGCCTACTACATCTTTGCCTACAGTTGTAGCTTCCCACAACACGATCAATAAGATTGACCCAAATGACATCGCCTTGATTGGAGGGAGATCAAGGTCTCACACTCCCCCTTTTCTTCTCACTTATGAAATTTTCAACAAAAACGTGCACAATTGTTTGGTAGATTCTGGTGCTTCAACGAATATTTTACCCAGATCAATATGTGCCAAGTTGAATGTTCAACCGCAAAAATCCGCAGTGCGCATAGTTCAGCTTGATCAATCCCAAGTCGAAGTGATTGGTGAACTTAATCAAGTGACCATAAGATTGTCATCTAACTCGAAGGTGTGTCAGGTTACTGACATTCTAGTAGTTGATATCCCTGAATTCTATGGCTTAATTCTTAGCAAGGATTGGTCCGAAAAACTCCATGGATACTTCTCAACCAACTGGTTGCACATGTGGTTACCCTACAATGGTAAACCGAATCAAATAAAGGTTGAACGAGAGTTACACCAGAAGTACATAGTGACGGAATTGGAGGGAGAAAATGAAGCAATAGCATACAACAGCAGTATCATAGGAAATTACTCGTTAGATTCTTTCCTCGGCAATTTTAATGCTCATACCTCACCTTACCTAGAAAATTCAGTTTTGTCCCAAGTCGAAATTTTTTCCCAAACTGATAATTTGAAGTGTGTTAATTTTTTAGATAACCCTGTAAATACATCTTTGTTTTGGAAATTAAATTTTGATGGCTCTAAATCTAACGAGGGAGCAGGAGCAGGATGCGTTCTGATTAGCCCAGATGGAAATAAGACCATGCTTACGTGCAAACTTGAATTCGATTGCACAAAAAATACAGCGGAATACGAGGCCTTGGTGCAAGGCCTATACAAAGCAATCGGGTTGAACATTAAGTACCTTTAAGTCTTCGGAGATTCTGAGATTGTCGTCAAACAGGTACGTAACACCATACATTGCCTATCAGGTCATTTGAAGCACTATCAATCTTTAGTACAAGATCTGACTGCACATTTCATAGCATTCAGTATTTCGTCAATCCCAAGACTCCAAAATGCGAGCGCAGACCTGTTAGATAACATAGCCTCTAGACTTATTCCCTCCGAAGATTTTAGTCCAGATATATTCTCAATAGAATTAATTTTTAGACCGTCCATCCCTGACAACATTACAAACTGGAGAGTATTCAATGACGATCCAGACATTGTAAATTTCCTCACTTATGAAGGATCCTACTCAAATCAAATAATTGACGAAGACCATCATGATCACCAAATACAACAACATAGCACTGATAATGCTATACCTAGGTCAGTGGTTAACTTAGAAGACTTATATGATTTGAAAAGTCGGTTTAAAAGGTCTACCAATGCTAAACTTTACAGTTCGACTCTGAACTACGATTTAGTAAACCTAGGAACCGATGAGAAATCACAAAACGATAATCTATGCCACGGCCTAGCACCTGAAGAGAAATTATCATACATCCGTATTTTGAGACAATACAGACATGTTTTTGCCTGGAACTACGATCAGCTGAAAACATACGACACTTCTATCATTCAACACACTATCCTGATGATTGACAATGAAAAACCTGTCCAACAGAAGCTCAGAAAAATCCACCCCAATTTAGAAAATCAGATAAAAACTGAGCTAAATAAGTTGTTGAGAGCTAGAATAATCTTCCCCGTCAGACATTCCAAATGGGTCTCCAATATGGTACCCGTTAGAAAGAAAAACAGAGATATTCGAATTTGTATTGATTTCCGAAATCTCAACAAAGCCTGTCAAAAAGACAATTTTCCCCTCCTACCTATGGAGCAAATATTACAGGCAGTAGGAGGTTCAGAATTAATGTCTTTTTTGGATGGATTTTCAGGATACAATCAAGTGCTGGTACATCTCGATCATCAGTTAAAAACCACATTCCGAACTAAATGGGGCACATACACATATCGGAAGATGCCATTTGGTTTGATCAATGCCGGCGCTACATTTCAGAGAGCCATGGACATCGCATTCAAAGGTTTAGTCAATAAATCTGTAGTGATTTTCCTGGATGATATAACAGTGTACTCCAGGAAGCGAAGCGACCATCTCAAAGACTTGAAACAAATCTTTCAACGATGTTTAAGGTATGGGATTTCACTTAACCCGAAGAAATATTTTTTCGCATTAAGTGAAGGAAAACTTCTAGGATTCATAATGTCAAAATCTGGCATTCACATTGAACCTGACAGAATCAAAGAAATTTCTGAAATATCCATGCCTCATAACAGAAAAGCCATGCAATATTTCCTTGGTCAAATTAATTTTGTGAAGATATTTGTCCCAGATTTCTCACGTATTGTTTCTCCTTTGCAAAATATGATCAAAAAGAATTCAAATTTTAAATGGGGTCAAGATGAGCATGAAGCATTCAACTTGATAAAACAAGCCATCATTAACGCTCCATCTTTAGCAACCCCGAATTTTTCAGAATCTTTTATCTTATACACATTTGCCTCAGAGAAATCTTATGCCGCGATTCTAACTCAAACAAATCAAGAGAAAGCGGAAGCTCCAATCGCATTTTTTAGCTCGAATTTACAAGGTGCTGAACTCAACTATTCCGACGTGGAGAAATAGGCATATGCTGTTTTCAAAGCGATCAAATATTTCAGACCTTTCTTACTTAAAGCCCATACTAAAGTCATAGTATCGTTTCCAGCGGTAAGAAACCTTCTGATATAGAAGGATTTGGGCGAAAAAAGAGCAAATTGGATCACCGCTTTACAAGAATACGATCTTGAGATCAAACCAGCAAACATTGTAAGAGGTCAAGGCTTCTGCAAAATGTTGGCTGGAGCATCGCAAGTTCCTGAGAATTCATCTGAAGAGGTACATACATATGAGGTTAGCCTAAACGATGCAGAATCATTATATGCTAACACCATTTATTATCTTAAGAATGGGTATGCTCCATCACACCTGGATCACACCAAGAAAAGAGCTCTGAGGTTGAAAGCTAAACAATACCAGCTCATAAATGATGTTCTATTTAAAAGGAATTACGATTCTGTGCTTCTTAGGTGTCTTGAGAAAATTGAAGCCGAAAAGGTTTTGCAGGAACTCCACGATGGACCAGTAGGCGGACACTATGCTGGAGATGCTACTGCACATAAAATCTTACGTGCAGGATATTATTGGCCCACGTTGTTCAAAGACTCACACCGTTACGTGAGGAAATGCCAAGTCTGCTAGACTGTTGCAGGAAAACAAAAGAAACCGTCCATGCCACTACAGCCGGTAAACATCGAGCAATCATTCAGCCAGTGGGAGTTGGACATAATAGGTGAGATCGTTCCTCACTCTTCTAAGCAGCATAGGTACATCCTCACGGCAAGAGATTATTTTACTAAATGGGTAGAAGCAGTTCCTCTCAAGACAGCTAATTCTGAAAACATTATTGAATTCATAGATCAATTTATAATCACTAGGTTTGGATTGCCAATGGCCTTAATATTTGATAATGCTTCATACTTTTCTGGAAATACAATGACTGAGTTTGCACTTAAAAGAGGGTTCAAACTGAAATATTCGACCAACTACTATCCGCAAGGTAATGGATTGGCTGAATCAACAAACAAAAACCTGATTAGTATTATTAAAATAACATTCAACCAAAACCAAAAGAATTGGCACAAAGCGTTGGTAAATGCTTTATGGGCAGATAGAATAACGAAGAAAGCTTCAATCGGCACTTCTCCCTTTAATTTAGTTTATGGGAAAGAAGTGGTTCTTCCAACTCACTTAGTCATTCCCTCTTTGTCTTTAGTACAACACATCGATGAGGTATCCACCTCCTCCATACAACTAAGACAACTGGAAATAATTAAATTAGAAGAACGACGAGAACAAGCTAAGAAAACCCATGCTCATCACCAAGCGCTGATAAAATCCTCTTTTGACTCAAGCATAATGACCAGAAAATTTTTTCAGATGGGAGATTTAGTTCTGAAATGGGATAAGGCTCATGAAGAAAAGGGCAAACATACGAAATTCCAGAAACTGTGGCTTGGTCCTTTTCAGATTGTAGAAGTCATAGGCCCATCGACGTTTGTGTTGCAAGATTTAGCAGGTAGAAGAGATTCTTTGCCTGTTAATGGACAGATTCTTAAAAAATATTTTCCATAGAAGATCACTCTTTTATTTTTGTAGGATAGTTTTAGTTTTTATTTGTTTTTCTCTTTCTTATAAATAAAAACAGTTGTATATGGTCACTAAAAGGGCTCATGAAAAAGACACCAATTCTCTATCAGATTTTGAGCTTTTCGCTTGTACAAGTAGCAAGAATTTTCAAAAAATCTTATTTTTATTATTGACAGGTAGAGTTAACTTTAGCCTAGACATGATGCTAGTTTCAACTTCAAAAATTTGATGAAAGCAACCTTTGGTAAAAAATTGTTTTATATCAGCACAATGAAAGGTATCAATAATAAAATAAATATTCTCTGTAAAGCTGTTGTTTTCAAACTCTATTATTGTCGTCCAGAGCTTTCTTAAGGAAAAACAATGACTTCCTCCCTGCTAAAGGAAATCGCAGCAGTCAGAGGAACAATCCGAGAAAACGCTATATCTCAAAGAATAAGAGGTCTCATCACGAGCCGACTTATCATGATCACAGATATTATAACTTGCTGACCTTGCCAATACTGTCTACCAAAATAGGGCAACGACTCAAGATTGTTGCAATCAAAAGACAAGGGGTCTCATCACAAGCCAGCTTGTTCAGCAAAAGTGTAAATCAAGTGAATGACTGTGTCATAATTTGGCCACCAAACCAAGACATTGTTCTTTAGAGAATAAAAAAAGAAAAAAGTGTCAAAAAGGGTTTTTCCTCTGAAAATGTTGTGAATAACCTCAAGCAGGATAAAGGATCATTGTTGGGTAACAGGTAACCTTGTCGAGGCTATGGACGCTTGCGGGCAGCAGAGGCTCTACCTACGACAAATGAGCATATTTTAAAAAGCCAGCACACAGAGAAGACCTTATTTTATCTTTAAAAGACCAAGTAGTGTCTGGTGTGAATACAAGAACTAAGCCTGAGGAAACAAACGATTGGAATATGAAAAGGTTGAGACGAAGTATCAATGCTAGGATAAGGCATAATATACTCTATCTGTCCATAACAAAATTTAGATATATGAAAATTTTTCTGCTTCGGAAGTTGAAATTCAATAGAAAAACAGAGATAACTGGTTCTTCACAGTGAATCGCCATTGTTGTGGTCACCAACAACCCCCCTCTTTGATTGGTATTAGCAATAACACCAAGCAAATGGGGACCCTTAACAAAAAATCCAAAAACCGTTTTATCAAAATTTCTGTATTTTGACTCCCTAAAGCTATATCGCATCGCGAGAAGAGAACGAGACGTTTTCCTATGCGCATAATGAGCTGCGAAGAAGCGACGCGAAATTCATCGCATCGCTTATATTGTGAAGCTCTCTTAAATAAAAAGCTGAAGGAATCGCCGACAGTCGATATGCGACGTCGCATATCGCAACATTGCATAAGCAGCACACAATGATTATAATTAAGCGCGATCTGCGATATTGCGATCTGCGATATTTGCGATCTGCGATGAATGCGATCATCAAATCCTGCGATGACACATCTTAAATGACACAATCCTCGACACTGCGATGCGAGTCGCAGAAATAACTCATCGCAAAGGTTCATCGGCACAGCGTTCAAGGAAAGCTGTTTGCAGACCAAAATTGGGCGCGCGCCTTAAAAAGGAAATTAATGATTGTACGCCAAAGTATCTGAGAAGGATTGTGTTGTGTTTTTCGAAGAGTCGGTTCATTATGAGTGTCATGATTATGCATTCATTAGAGCTTAAAGCTTTCATGTCAATCTTTTCGTCGTTACTCTTTTACTTTGCGTAAACATCTAAGGAAAATGGGAAAGCGTCAATACTCGGAGAACAGAGAAGAAATGCCTTCGCAAACGGATGTCGCATGCAGCAGGACCACGGATTCCAGAGTATCACTCAACAGAGACTGATGGAAATAGACTATCCAAGACTCAGAGTCAAAGGCGCACAAAAGCAGCATGTTTTCAAAAGATCCTGAAGCTTAGACTGGGTAAAGCAAAAAGAAAAACGCTAAAGGAGGAAAACGCACCAGAAAATCCTGGAACAAAGAACGGAAGCAATTTTCAATACAGAAAATTGTTCAGAGAGCAAAGTCCCTAACTTGCTCAGTCATTCGCCAGGCTGAAAACCGAAATAGCAACAGCACAATCAGTTTGAGAGAAATTTGGGATATTACCAAGTATACACACAGCGAATACACCAAGCCAGAGGAAAATATCTTCCAGTTTGTCAGAAAGCGGTGCCAGCTCTTGTTGTTTCTATTTTCGTAACTCAAACGAAAGGAGAAGACAACCAACTGACTCTTCCCAGGCGAATGTTGCATTGCTTACAGCACTAAGGAGCAAATATAGAAACGGTTAGAAATTAGATTCAATTTTTAGAAATAATTTGCTTTAGTAGAAGGGCGGTCATTTGAAACCGTGTCATAAATTTATTTAATTAAGATTAATTAGTTAGTAGTATTTAAACCCTTCTCAGGCATTTGGAGAAGGGTCCAGAAATTTGTCAAAAAACTTGTCCTCAGAACATGCACTTTTGCACCCTCGGAGGGGGTTTTTGGTGAATGGATGGATCGAGATTTATCAATGTTTGCATTTAATGTCTGTTACTGATGTTGCACTTTTGTACTCTTAGTAGATGTTAGAACAAGTAGAGATAAATCGTTATTGCTTGAAGCTTATGAGTGGAACGAGTCATAAATGGTACCTTTATCTCTTGACCTGTTTCTGTTCATATTCTTAAAGTGATATGCAGTTTTTCAGTTGTTTATATGTTATTGCATGAATGTGTGGGTTACCATTTGGCACTTCTGTATGGTGGAGTCATTTATTTGTGCTTGATATATGAATAACTTATTATGCGATATGTTGTTCACAACTATTTTCCCTAACTTTTTATGCAGAATGGTTTATCTTAATTGATTTCTATTCTTATGATAGCTGAATGATCTTTATTACCAGTTATTGTTCGAAATCTCTTTATATCACATAATAGAAGGAATACACCCCGGGTTAGTGTAGATTAGATGTGTTGTTTTTCCTTTATTATATTACAATAACATAGAGTTAGTTTAGAAGTTTGAATTAAATTAGCTTAAAATACTCCTAGATCAGCATCATTCAATTCTACACACACACACACCCCTTAGATTGGGAAACTAGTCCCATTATCCCCAGTCGGACCCACTATACCAAACGGATAAGGAGCTACCAACCAAGGTTCGGACTGGGTGGGTATCCCCCTTGTTTTCGACCCAATTTTCGGGGCTTCAATAGGACCAGAGTCCCCCTGTTCTTGTTTACTAGTGGTACTAGAATCTGCGGGTAGAGGAGTAGGTGATCCACTAAGAGTGGTCTCGTATTCATGAAGCACCTCAAGGAAATCACAAAATTCATCGAGACAAGGGAAACAATGGGAATAGTGACCATAATGATCGCACAAGTAACAAGGGTGATTTGTGTGTAACATTTTGAGTTTCTTAGATGGAACCAGTAAGGTAACATGGACCTCAGGGTTATTTGACTCAGGGAACATTTCATGAACCAAAGGTTTGAGATGAGGTAGTTCAAGACAATTATTGTTGGAGTTCCCAACAACTTTACACAAAACGCACGGAGGTGACGACTTTGGGGACTTGGGGGTTAGAGGAGCTTGGGGAGCCTTGTCCTTAGGTTCTTTCTTCTTGGTTTCCCCCCCTATCCAGATTCTTTCGCAACAGGAGTGGGTTCCTATTGAGGTTTTGATGAGACTGGAGTAGCAGTAGGGGCTATAGGGATTGGTTGAATCAAGGTCAAAGCATGATAAGGTCTTAGCTAACAAGGTAGAGTACTTACATGGCAAGTGTCATAAGAGGCTCAGTAAAATTTTTAGTTTTTGACTCAATGGTGGATGTAGTCGATGGCCTGTCATATTGACGCAACTGAGTTTGCAGGTTGATATCGTAGGTATTAACCACATTAGAATTCATCATGAGGATTTGGTAGTCACTAGGAACAGAAGGTTGGGGGGGATGGGCTGCTTGACCTAAGTGAGGTTGAGCAGTAATAAATCCTTGCTAGGGGAAAGGATTTGTAAGCACTGTCGATTGAGATGGTGCAGGATTGTGAGGTGATTTTTGGATGGGCGGTTGACCTCTAGAAGCTGCTTGAGCTTCCCACATTTTCTACATCTGGGGTAAGAGAAGACACTCATGTTTATAATGGCCATGTACACTACAACATGCATAAGGCTTGTTCATATGAATAGCCTTGTTCTACTTGGGTTGGTTTCCCTATTTTTGGTTGTTAGTGTTAGGCTAGTTCCCCTGCAGTTAACTAGGTTGATTACCTTGATTACCCCTGTTACCCTTGTGTTGATGCCTCTAAAATTATTGCATCAACATTGGGGAAAACCACCCGGTCCGGACCTTAAAGGCAGCTCCTTTTATTTTTGGTGTGGTGGCTCCGACTGGATATAATGGGACCAGTTTCTCAATGATTTATGAATGGGATGGATAAGTGTTTAATTTACTTATATCTAATGGAAAATGATGAAAGATTTATTCTAAAATGCAATAATGTAATTAAATAATCTATCCTGGGAAGTCTGTCTTAGCGCAATTCTTAATGGTTCTTATTGAAAAGTAGGCATGTAGATGACTCTACTTTTAAACAAAAATATTCATTCATATGATAATTAATTTGTTCAAGTAGTTGAACAAAGTAATAATTAAAACATTATTGCACTGATCTTTATATATCATTGACGCATATATAGATGGAAAATAACAACTCTTGAACATTCAATAGTGATAAGTAAAAGAGATTGTTGTAAGAGGTTATACATACATCAATAGTAGAAAAATGAATGAATGCTAGTTCACATAAAAGAATGAAGCAAAACATAGATAATAGTACCATATGTGTTTGAGTCCCCTCCAACATGAATTGCATTTGGATCCCGCTTTCTAACTTGGAAATACTTTTATAGGAAGCAGTAGTGCATATCAGACAAAAGTACTCTTCATTAAAACTCAAAATTCAGGTCTAGTTTCATAAAATATATACATATCGAAAGCACAATAGCACAACTTCCAATCCAAGTTTTAATACAAAATCTTTAGGACCCTTTCTAAAAACATGAAAGGGTTTATAAATACTATCTAAACTAACTAAATATGAAATAAAAAAGCTGTGAGCTGGTGTAATCAAATCACAAATATATGAAAATCTCCTCGAAATAGACATGTCTGCAGTCAGTAAGGATGGTTCATTGTTTCAGCTGACTATCTTTTGGCTTGAGCTAGCATATGGCGAGCATCAGTTGCAGTTCTAGAGGATGACTCATATGCAAATGAAGTTGGGCAGTATATGTGTCATCAGTAATTTCAGGAATCATGTAACCAATTGCATCAGTAAGGCATTTCATCGCTATCCTTTGACTATATGGTTTAACAAGGAAGAACCAAAAGGTTTCCCATGTTCAATTTTGAATGCTCGCGATCAATCTCTCCCTCTTTTCCAGCTCCTATTTCCATATCTGCTCCAATGCTTTGACTGATGGCAGTTTCCTTGGAGTACATTCTGAATTTAAATTTGACAAATAAAGAGTTGTCAGGCGGAAAGAGTCGATTGTGCGGACACAACCAACCTCCCTAGGAGCCTAAGACTCTCTAGTGACAAACAAGACAAACAAGAGCAATCCTTCTCTAAACATGCATTTACTATATAAGAAATCAAGTGTTTAGATCCTACCTGTAGTCCAACGCTGTTGTAGCAGTCCAGCCCCGCTGATCCGGATGAGCTCCTCCTTCACTTTGAAACCTACATCCACTAACAATCAAACGATTAAATAGCACTTGATAATCTCATAAAATAAAACATATTTAACACATAGACCAAGGAGTACATGAAACAACTCATAAATAACAAGTTATTGAGAAGAATGGACTCATTTTCATTAATAGGAAACAAAAGGAACAATTACAACCTGAGCCTTGGTGTTGTGCAAGTCCCTCCCAGGGTCCGTCAAGAGTTCTCCTTTACTTTGACAAAGCTCACCCACTTCCAAATAGAACAAGCAAAGATGGCAATCTCTCCTCACAAGCTTCTAAATGGGAGTCCTAATTCCTGTAGCATCTACCCTTAGAAATGTTTAGCTTCCAACCTCCCCTCCTTCTGGCCCAATGCCTGTATTTATAGTAGTCTAGAGGAAGTTATTCAGGTCCACCATCAATGGGATAATCCCCTCTTTGGGTGGGATAGCTCCCTCATTGATGGGATAAGTTCCTCTTTGGTAGGGGTACATGAACCATCTGGAGGCGCTCAATACACGTCGAACAACCTTCTAGAATGCTCTAGAAATGACCACAAGTAACTTTTTAAAGATGAAACTTGCGCATTTTGACCTTTACAGGGGGACGCACCTGCCCCTTTACATACAGAGCGTCCAAGGACGCAGCTTTTGTGAACATTGGGTGCGTACCCGCAGGTAAGGTTGAGAGAACCTACGTACCCAGAGATAAATACATTTATAAAGACTTTCTCTCTTTTTGGAGTTTGACATGGAGAGCAGAGGCATAAGACTTGCCTAAGAGGATAGCATGACTGTTGATAGAGCCATACTAACTGTAAATAGCCATGGTGACATTTTTTAGTGTAACAGATTGCCCCCTAAAGTGCAAAGCCTGTAATAGATTAGGGTTTTGTATTATCTAGGAAGGGTGAAGCGCTTTATCATTTCAAGGATTATCTCATGGAGAGCCTGGTCAGAACCTGCAATTTTCAACACAAAATACATGTATAAGATTATATCATCACTGAGGTAGGCATTCCCATACTCAGATCAAAACTTTAACTAACAGACTAACTACTCTGATACAGGAATGATCTTGCAGTACATCATAATCATAGACTTTTGTAGACACAGTATGGGCGCAGCCATCTGTTTATGATTAGTCTACTTAGATAATGAATACAAAACTCCTCGCAGCCTGGATGGTGGAAACTAGATCCAGGGTCTTCATTTCTACTTCCCGAATTGGTACGATTCTAGCCATGTGAATAAATGAGTTGATGTCGAACATGGTAGAAACCACTTGATTACCAGTCGATGATGTAAACTGTTAAAAAGTGTGAGAGAGACCACCAGTAATGTCAATGGTTCTCAAAGTACCCAGTACAATCCATGAGATGTGAATGAATGAGTTGATGTCGAACATTTCACGGAATCCTTCGATCGAAAGTCAATGATGTAAACTGACGTCAAAGGCGAGAAACCTGCCATTGATGCATGTAGACTTCAAGGTACTGACGATTTCTAAGTCATCTCTCTAGATAATGTGCTGATGTCGATAGAAAGTGACCCGTTGTAGGCAAGCCCACAACACGAAATCATTTATTCAAGTTGAAGAAATGTTGCTGTAAGGACTGACTCAGGGATGGTCAAATGGATGACAAGTATTTTGTAGATGAAAGTTTTGCTTGCAGACCTCTTGAACACATAACGACACGACAGATGGCTTGGTGATAAACGACTCAAAGTTAATCCCCGGAACCCGACTGAAGTCTTTCAAAGTGGTTTGATCAACTGTGAGGTAAAGGATTTCCCAACCCAAGTGAATGAAAAGTGTCGTGTTCAAGAGTGGTAATAAAGTTTCTTCTGAGACAAAAGATAACAAATAGGCTCATTCTTCTCTCTTTTCCCCCACCATTTCTGGCAAGTACCTCTTTATTTTTAACAAGCTTGAGGAGGATAACATATGCTTGATTATAAGCTCATCCTTCGGATGAGTCCAACCTAGTTTTGATTCCAACCCTAGGAAGGAGTGGTTCGTTCCTGTTTGTAATTGAGCATGCCCTTTACTGTGAAATTTTAACGAGTCCAGTATAGGAGAAACTCGGCGTTTTTCAATTTTAGAGAGTCTGAAAAACTTAAGAAGACTCCAAGTTGAGCTTTTTCGTAGATTTGTGTCCCTCAAGGCCGAAAAAGTATAAAATAATACCTGAGAGAACCGCTTGATCTTGCGACCAAGGAGTACTTTCATAATTAGTGTCTCTGACCTGAAAAGTAAAAAGCGATCAAGGACACCTCGTTTTATTTCCAGTATCGAGTTTGAAACGAAAAAAACTCGGCAATCTTTTCCTGTTTTTATGGTCAGAAAAGGGCTATAAGGGGACTGTCTTCTAATTCCGTTTTAACGAGTGTAAAAGAAATGCTCGGCAATCTTTTCATATTTTTAGGAGTCAGAAAAGGGTTTAAAAGATGACTCTGAGGTTTCACTTTTTCGTAAGTTTTAACGAGTTCGAAAAAATGATAAAAATGTACTCATGGTTTTCACTTTTTCGTAAGTTTTAATGAGTTCGAAAAAATGATAAAAATGTACTCATATGGCCGACTTTCAATTTAATTTACGAGCAGGAAAAGACGGAAAGAACTCGGCATTTTCATTTGTTTTACGAGAATGAAAGATAGCAAAATAATCTCAGGATTTTCATGAGTTTAACGAGTCTTGAAAATAACTGAAAGTGACTCGAGATAGGTTTCATTTTTACAAAAGCTTGAAACAGATAAAAACTATGCTTCAAAGTAGTTTCATTTTTTCACAAGCTTGAAACAGAGAAAAAATTGTGCTTGATGCCCTCTAAGCGTAACTACTAGAGCGCATGCCCCCCAACTTCATTTCATTCAACTAAGTACAAGCTGGATGGAATGAAGGTTCATGAACGAGATCATTTGAAAGACTCGACCTAAAACTGTAAGAAAATTATGCAAAAACTAAAATAACTAACCTAAATATACAACTTAACATTTATGAGGTCTAGTCAAACTCTCGACTCAAGTAGAGGAGGATTTGTTTCATTTTTTAACGAGCTTGACACAGGAAAAGAACTATGCTCGGATTCGGTTTCATGTTTACACAAGCTTGAAACGAAAAACTATGCTTGTTATAAGTTCACATGCCCCCAGCATAATGACGCAAAACGAGGTACATGCCCCCCAAGCTTCATTGCATTCAATGAGGTGGATGGAATGAAGCTTTACTTTCAAGATCTTGGAAAGACTCGACTTGAAAAGGGAGTTGTTTCATTTTTTAACGAGCTTGACACAAGACAAGGAACTATGCTCATAACTACTCTCTACAATCTACCTAACAAAAACTCTACTCTAAAAACCTTGATTCATTTTTTAACGAGCTTGACACAAGACAAGGAACTATGCTCTAAAATCCTTGATTCATTTTTTAATGAGCTTGACACAAGACAAGGAACTATGCTCATGACTCCTCTCTACAATCTACCTACTTAACCTACCCTTGTTTCGTTTTTAAAAGAGCTTGACACAAGACAAGGAACTATGCTCAAGACTCCTTGTTTCATTTTTTAACGAGCTTGACACAAGACAAGGAACTATGCTCTAAAATCCTTGATTCATTTTTTAATGAGCTTGACACAAGACAAGGAACTATGCTCATGACTACTCTCTACAATCTACCTACTTAACCTACCCTTGTTTCATTTTTTAAAGAGCTTGACACAAGACAAGGAACTATGCTCAAGACTCCTTGTTTCATTTTTTAACGAGCTTGACACAAGACAAGGAACTATGCTCTAAAATCCTTGATTCATTTTTTAATGAGCTTGACACAAGGCAAGGAACTATGCTCCAGAAGTTCGCATGCCCCCAGCATAACGATGCAAAGCGAGGTACATGCCCCCCAGGCTTCATTGTATTCAACCAGATGGATGGAATGAAGGTTTACTTTCAATATTTAACTTGAAAAGGGAGTTGTTTCATTTTTAAGGAGGTTGACACAAGAAAAGAACTATCCTCATACCTGATTCATTTTTTAACGAGGTTGACTCAGTAACAGGAACTATCCTCATACCTGATTCATTTTTTAACGAGGTTGACTCAGTAACAGAAGTATCCTCATACCTGATTCATTTTTTAACGAGGTTGACTCAGTAACAGGAACTATCCTCATGTAAACTGTTTCATTTTTTAACGAGGTCGACACAATGAAAGGAACTTTCCTCACTCACTGATTCATTTTTTAATTAGGTTGACACAGTAAAAGGAACTATCCTCAAAATCCTACTTTCTACAATCTATCTACATATCCTAAAATCTAGCTGATTCATTTTTAATGAGGTTGACTCAGTAAAAGAACTATCCTCATACACGCTGTTTCATTTTTTAACGAGGTTGACACAGGAACAAAACTATCCTCGTACACCCTGTTTCATTTTTTAATGAGGTTGACACAGGAACAAAACTATCCTCGTACACCCTGTTTCATTTTTTAACGAGGTTGACACAGGAACAAAACTATCCTCGTACACACTGATCATGGCTTCCAACTGGAAGAAAGACATGTCAATGGACACTCCTTGATCATGGCTTCCAAGAGGTCTTCATCAGAAGGAAGAATAGTTCTCTGGAAGGAACACATGTCAAGGGACTCAAAAGGGATAAGAACATCGTGTTCAAGGAATCCCATAGAGTTTTCCATGTCAATTACCGGATCTAAATCAAAGGAAGATGAGCAAACAGTGAGAGGCTCACTTACATCGGTAATTGAAAACATGGGACCTGTTGCCACATAATTAACCCGTGGCAGGGCAGATACCACTTTAGAATCAAGAACATTTAGGGGTGTCATATTATTGGTAGTTGAAACAAGTCTAGGGAACGAAAGCTGGTCTACAGTCACAATACTGCCATTGTGAGGGAAAGACATCACGCGAAAGAGTGTCGATACGACAGCTTTCATTGCATAAACATAGTCTCGCCCAAGGAGTAAATTGAAATCCAAGGGACCTCGAACTACCATAAGATCAATACAGACAGTTTTACCTTCCAAGGTAATAGAAAACTTAGGAAGGATCCCTAAAGGTTCACTAATGGTTCTGTTAAAAGCTTTCAGATTTTGCGTAATAGGTGCAAGCTGAGGGGAACCCAAAGCTTTCCAAACAGTTGAGGATAAAATACTAACAGAAGCACCTTCATCTACCTGAGTACGATGTATGTCCCTACCACCAGCCTTGACAATGATTTGGAAAGGGATGGAGGAAGGAAGACGAGGTTCTGTCAGTCTATTCCAATCAAAGGAAAAGACCTCAGTACTTGGAGGGGGTGCTGTAGAAACAGGTGAAATGCCCCTCGGCATAGAAGAATCTGATGTAACAAGAAGAACCTGAGCGGTATGAAGTTAACTCTCTGAAGGGAAAGTGGGATCGACCGAATGTCAAATTGAATCGACCACTTGATCAACTAATTGATCATCAACCTGAGTGACATGAGTTTCACTCTCCAATGGAAGAGTGTGATCGACTGTACTTGAAGTTAGATCAATCACTCCGTCAGTTGACGGTAGGTTGGGAGAAACTTTACGGTAACCAGTTGGAAATTCTTGCTGTGGAACAGGAAGGTTTTCCAACAATGTTGAGGCTTCATCTATGTGAGGGAAAATATGAGTTTGATGACTCCCTTTGCATAACTTACAAGGAAACCTAACTTTACCCTTTTTCCCAGGAACCTGACTATCACTGGTTGACGGATCAATGGAAAGTTGATGGGATTTTTTTGACCATACTTCCAAGACCTTTGGAATACCAGGACAATTGACAAGGAAGTGGTCACCCTTACAAAGCCTGCAAGGGTATTTGGGTTTACGGTGCATGTCGGAGTTTTCCTCAACACAACTAACACTTACAGTCGTGGTTGGTTGGTTGACTTCTTTCTTATCTTGCTTCTTCCTCTTCTTCTTCTTATTCCCTTTCTTCTTCTTCTTAGCCTCCTGGTTACTAGCATCAAGGCTTTTACCAGGCGAAGAGGAAGAAATGGAGGAAGAAAAATTAGGCAAAGAAGGTAAAGGGTCAACAGAAGGTTGGTGATGTTGAGATGGTGAACTCTGTTGAGGTGAAGCATCCGGTTGAGATGGAACAATTGGAGTATTTTGGGCCAACGAAGTTGAAAATAACCATATCGGTAAACCTGTTGTAAATCCAGGTAATGACAAAGTAGCCATATAAGGAGGACCAACATTTCCAAAGTAAGGAAAAGTACTAGGATTCTCATTAGGAGGGGTTCCTAGGTTGATAAATTCCGGAACATTTGCCATTATATTCAACTTCAGTGAATTTTATTAACAATTTTTAAAACTAAAATTAACAATTCACAATTCACACCTAACAATTAAAATTCACAATTCACACCTATGGTCTCGAAAAGTAAAAGCAAACAAATTAACACGCGCTATCAAATCTAGGAGTCAAACCACACACAAACAGTAGCCTTCCGGACCGAAAACACTAGTTGGTGATGAAGCCCAACATCGTCGAATTCAATACAGAAGTGGTGGGTGGAACAGTTACCCCGGCAACCTGCTTAATGAATAGACTGGACCAAGTTCCTCCACTTTAACCGTCTCGAGTGAAGTGAACCCCCCAGAAAATCCAAGTGAGTCTAGCCGACTTCTGCTCCAGGTACAGTGGGATCTTCCCTCCACCGTCACCTTGGGTAGAACCCTAAATATAATGGTCACTAAGGTCACCAACAACAACAAATGCACTTGGGGGAACAGTCTACACTCCGACAGCACGCAAGGGCAAAGTATCAAGCTCAATCCCCTTGCCGGCTCCTTGACAGTAATCCAAGGTTTACCGACAAGTGACCCCTGGCTCCTCGACAATGGTTAATCCGAGGTTTACCGTTTGTAATACGTGCGTGTCTGGCGTCGTTCCCAACGAGGGAGGATTGATCCCCTCACTGGTTCGGACACGAGCTCGTGCTTCTCCTTTAAGAGGAGCTTTCCCAGAGTACAAATGAAACAGTTGGATTTATCCTACCACAAGATGAGCTACTTGTTTGGTTTTGCTGTCTTGGAGAGTTAATTACTCTCCTACTCCAAGACACTAGCCTAAGCTATATTGGTGTATCAGAGCCCTAGAAATGTAAAAATTACTAGATGAATTTTAATTAAGCGCTGTGTTATTAAGGCTGTTATTACTCAAATGGGTAAATGGATATGAAACCAATGGTGTTATGACCCGACTCAACTGAATGCAATTGAATATGATAATGTGATCTTTTCAATTCGATGAATCCTAACTAAAGTAAGGAGAGAGTTTCCATTCACTTCCAACAATGCAAAAAATTGATCACTAAGAGAAAATATAACAAATTCTCTAATGCACTAATTTTATCAAGAAAAACTAATGCAAATCAATTCCAAACCATTTTTTTATTTTTATTTTTTGTGTAAATTCAAATCAAAGAAAGCTGATCTAAATCTACAATTGATTTTTCAGAATGTAAACTATGCAATTGTAATCTGAGCACAATTCACCTGAAAAGTATGCAAATGTAATCTATGCACATTTTTCAATAATATTCTGAAAATGAGAATTCTAATTATGCAAATGTGATCTATGCAAGAGAATTCTCAAACACAAGACGATTCTAATGTGATTTAAGAACCAATCAAGTGCAAGTCGAGAAATTTGGGTGAGAGTTCCAAAGATCAAAACATAAAAACACTCAAAGGCGATTAACACTCATACACAATTGTGCATGTTCCCCAACCTGAGAGGCTCGTGACTGGTAGCTCCTAGGGTTTCTACCCTACACCTTTCGATCCTTCCATCAGCACTGGCAGCACACCAACATCGATTCGAGGTTCTCATCCACAGAGGCCGGGTTCTGGCCCGACAGATGACAGAAGGGGGGTCCATGGGGACCCCATCCTACAGGAACGCAGTCATGCAAAAGAACAAAATTGCTGAAGGCTTCAAGATCTCAGGGTATGAAGCCCGAAAAGACAGTTCTGGTACTAGCATTGGAATGGCAGCCCAGGGGCAGAAAGATCCAAATCATGGATCAGAAACGCCAGAACAGGACAGCAACAGAAAGAAAAAGCACGTGAACAAATCAGTAGCAGGCAAGAGCAGCTCGGTTCCAATACTCGAACCGTCAGACGAAGACAAGGACCACAGAGAAGAAAAACGAACTGCAGAAAAGGAGGATAAAGCGGAAGCCTCCAACCTCAGCTCCAAAAATAACCTGCAAGGCATCTGCAAACCAAAAAAGAAGGAACCTCTCCGAGTGGTCTTCTCAGACCCAGATATCCAGGTCTACAGAGACCACATGATGGAGCATGCAATCATATGCAAGTTTATGGGCCTGTGGCCAACAGAACGAGCTCTCTGCATCTGGATCAAGCAACACTGGAGACCAAAAGGTGATGTCAAACTCCATCTTGGAGCTAAAGGTTTTTTCACTGTTGTTTTTTCTAACCTAGAAGATAAGGATAGGATCTTTGATGGAGGTCCGTATTTTCTCTCCTCCGCAGGCCTCTACATGAGGCCCTGGAAAGCAAACTTTGCGCCTGAAAAAGAAACTTTCACCCGAGTCCCCGTTTGGATCCGGCTTTTCTCCTTACCTATAGACTACTGGGGTCTAGCAACCCTCAAGAGCATCGGAGACCGCCTCGGCACCTTCATCAAAGCCTCAGAGGCAACCATGCAAAGGAAGTACACCTCCTGTGCCAGGATCTGCGTTGAAATGGATGTCTCAGGCACCTTGCATGACGGACTGTGGCTAGAGTTCAGAGATGAAGATTATTTCCAAGCCATCGACTACGAACAGATCCCCTTCCGATGCAGGAAATGTCACGAACACGGCCACCTGATCAGGGAATGTCCATTAAACAAACCAGTAGAAGAGGCCAAATCTGAGCAGCCAGCAAAGGACCAAGAGGTTTTCAAAAAGCCAAAACCTCGCCAAAGGGCATTCAGGAAAAGAATTAACAAAGCAGCAACGGATCCTAGCAGAACCCTCAATCCGTTCAACATTTTAGATTCAGAAGCAGACTCAGAAGGCAACCAAAAAGAAACTACGCCTCCAGAAGCTCCCCAACAAAATAATACCGACCATGGAACCACGGATGCAGAGGAGTTCACTGAAGACACAGAAACTCAAACTCAGGAAGCAACAGAAGACAGAGACGAAGACATAGACATGCTAACAAGCGACGGGGGAAGTGAAGACCTGGAACTCAACGAAGTCCTAGAAAAAGAAGGAGTAAATTTGCCAGCTATGGAAAAGCAATGGAAAACCCAAGGGCTGGACAACATCCCAGAGGAAGAAATCAGAAAAATCAGAGATCTCTTCATTGCAAAACAACAAGCAGCCTTAGACAAGCAAAAGAAAAGATTGGGAATCATGAAAGGCACAGGTAACCATCCTAAAACTCTGTTTATTCACTCACTAGGATGCAAGCAGAATAAAAGAAGAGGAAGAAGGACAAACGGAGAGGTCCTCCATGATTTGGGTATTTTCTTGATCAATTCAGGGAAAATGAAGGACTTGCATTCCTTCCTATCCCCCCAATAACCTCCTCGTTTCCAATGAAAATCACCTCCTGGAATATAAGAGGGCTCAACAGCCTCAACAAGCAACGACTTCTCAAAAGGAAGTTACAACAGGAAAAGCCAGACATCATGTTCATTCAAGAAACAAAATGCACCTCTGCTCAGCTGGAGAACATCTCCAGAAAGCTAGGAAACTCTGTCAAATACATAGACATTGCAAGCCAAGGATGGGAAGGAGGCATCGCAACTCTTTGGGATTCCAGAACCATCGAAATCACCTCTATGGAAGCTACCAGATCATACATTGCTACAGAATTTCAACTAACAGGTAATTCTGAAACTTACCTCTGTATAAATGTATATGGACCACAACGCTTAGAAGATAAAGTTTCATTCCTGAGCATGTTAACAAAATTAAAGCAGAGATACCAGCATTCCAAGATAATTATGGGAGGGGATTTCAATATGATTACTACCCTTCTGGAAAAAAAAGGAGGTCTCAGACGTCTCAACAAGGACTCAGAGCTCTTTGTCGACTTCATGGATTCGGCCAAGCTCGTTGATATCCCTCCTATCAATGGGCTCTACACTTGGAACAACCGAAGAGGAGGAGAAAACAGGATAGCTTCTCGCCTTGACCGTTTTTTTATTTCAGAAAACATTTTATTGGAAGGAACAACAGTCGCCTCTGACATTCTCCCCAGTGGGGGATCTGACCACTGGCCCATTGCACTAGAAGTTGCGTTCCTCGAGACCCCAAAAAACAGGCCCTTTAGGTTTGATAAATTCTGGCTCACTCACCCAAATTTCCAGGAACTAGTAAAAAAATGGTGGGAAGAGCCCAGGGTTATCAGAGGGACCAAAATGTTTAAACTTCAGTCCAAACTGAAGTTCATCAAACTCAAAATAAAGGAATGGAATACAACCGAATTTGGCAATATCTTCAAGGATAAACATAATATAGAGGACCAACTAAGTGAAATTCACAAGGATTGGGCCTCAGGGATTAACAAAGAAAACTCCAATGAACAGGAAAAGATTCTAATGCAGAAATGGCATCTCCGTTGCCAACAGGAAGAAATCCTTTGGAAGCAAAAATCCCGCATCCAATGGTTAAAGGAGGGAGAACGAAACACAAAATTCTTCCATAGATCGACAATGGATTATAGGGGAGCAAACAAAATCCTCAAGCTCACCAATGCTGCTGGAGAAGTCACTCAGAATCACAATGAGATCTCATCTCTGCTTACCACCCACTTCAAGCAAATTGCCCAGGAATCTCAAGAAGATCGAGTGGAAGCATGTGAGGAAATAACGCAGGCCATTCCCCAACTCATTACTCCAGCACAGAATGCCTCTCTGTTAAGAAAGATATCAATGGAGGAGGTGGAGGAAGCAGTTCAAGACATGCCAAATGATAAAGCCCCTGGCCCAGATGGTTTTACAATAAATTTCTACAAAGCATGTTGGCAAACTGTCAAAACTGAGATTTGGGAAGTTGTTGAAGACTCAAGGCGCTCTGGCTCAATTCTCAAAGGCCTGAACTCCACCTTCCTAGCCCTGATCCCCAAAGAGGAGGAAGCCCGAACTCCTGAAAAGTTCCGCCCCATAGCTTTGTGCAACGTGATTTATAAAATCATCTCTAAGGTCATCGCCAACAGACTTAAACCTATCCTCCCTAACATTATCTCGGAGGAACAGTCGGGCTTCGTGGAAGGTAGACAAATCCTGGACAACATCCTCCTGGCACAGGAGATGATTCACACTCTACAGTAAAAAAAAATTCCTGGAATGATGATTCAATTAGACCTTTCAAAAGCTTTTGACAAAGTTAATTGGAATTATCTGGAGGCCACTTTAAAGGCTTTTGGTTTTGACAACAGGTGGACCAACTGGATCCTCGCTCTCATCAAGTCAACAAATTTTTCTATTCTGGTTAATGGATCCCCCTCGGCAACCTTCTCGCCATCTCGAGGCATCAGGCAAGGTGACCCATTATCCCCCTTCCTCTTTGTGATTCTCATGGAAGGGCTTAGCAGATACATTCACAGAGCCAAAACAGAAGGAAGAATTAAAGGTTTGCGCCCTTTCCCTTCCACCCCTGCAACTACTCATCAGCAATTTGCCGATGACACTATGCTGCATTGTTCTCCCACGGTCAAAGAGGCCAAGGCTTTCAAAGCTATTCTCTCTCTTTTCAGCAGAGCATCAGGTATGGAAGTCAACCATTCTAAATCAACTATCTTTTTCTTTAACACTCATGTTTCAATTCAGAACCATCTCACGAGCATCCTAGGATTTCGCAAAGGCTCGCTTCCCTCGAAGTATCTGGGAGCTCCGCTCACCACCAAGCCGTGGCAAAAGATCCACTGGGAAAGGCTCATAGCAAACCTGGAAAAAAGGAGCAAGCATTGGACCCACAGGGCCCTAAACTTTGCGGGGCGCCTAGTTTTAACTAAAGCTATCCTCCAGGCTATCCCTCAGTACATGCTCTCTATCCTCCCGGCACCTAAAGCCATCCTGCAGCAAATTCGATCCATCCAAAGATCCTTCCTCTGGAGTGGCAGCACAGAAAAAAGGAAATGGGCTCTCGTAGCATGGGATAAGATCTGTCAATCGAAAAGGGCAGGAGGATTAAACCTAATCGATCCTGATATCAGCAACAAAACAGGAGGTGCCAAGCTGTGGTGGCGATGGCTCAAAGAGACCAGCCTCCCCTGGGCCCGACACTGGAAGGAGAAATACACCCCCAACTGCAGGGACCAGGACCTCATCAGACTCCAGGAGTTGCCAGAAGGATCTCCAATCTGGAACCTCGCTAAAAGAAACCGAAGCATTATTCAGGACCACAGTTTCTGGGAGATCCGTAATGGGGAATCAACCCTCTTTTGGGAAGATGCATGGCAACAGCACCCAAAGCTTGAAAGCCCAGACCTTGGAAATTACAAAATACACTGTCAAAACAGGGGACTTTTCACAGTACATCAATACTGGACCCCCAATGGACACGACCAAACTTGGCGTGAATGGACTCTTCCAGACACAGGAAACTCCAACGAGGAGCACAACAGAATTCATGATCTGCTCCAAGTTATACATCAAAGAAAAATCAGGAAAACCGCGGGGGCAGACAAGCTGAGATGGGGTATGAAGGGTAATGGAAATTTCACTCTAAAAGAAGCAAGAGAACAGCTAGAACTCACAGAGCAGGGGGAGCCAGCCCCGTGGCTCAACAAGGTCTGGGATCCCCTATTCTGGCCAAAAATCCAAACCTTTCTCTGGCTCCTCATGCGGCGAAAGACTCTCACCTGGGAGAACCTAAGGAAAAAAGGCTTTGAGGGCCCCTCTTTCTGTCCAATGTGTAAGCAAGCCGAAGAAACAATGAATCACTTATTCAATACATGTGAATGGGAAAATCATATTTGGCTAGGGCTTGAGGCCATCATGCAGCAACAGAACAGGGATTTAGAATCAATCCAAAGCACCATCACCAATTGGCCAAGCAACTACTCAGAAAACCCCCAAATCAATAGCATATGGAAAATCCTGCCTGGTTTCATCACATGGACAATCTGGAAAGAAAGGAACAGGAGAATTTTTCAAAATGAACATAGGGATCTAGAGCATTTGAAAATTACCCTAATTGAGAACATTCGCCAATTGATTCTGGTTAAGAGTCATTTCGACCCGTCCAACAAAATCTCTGAGGAAGATCAAAGAATTCTGACTGCTTTCAACATCCGTTCTGAGCAAAGTCATCAAATCCCTGCCAACCAGCCGAACACCAGAAACACGCCTAATCGATGGTCTCGCCCTCCTGATGGCTTCCTGAAACTGAACTTCGATGGGGCCTCACGAGGCAACCCGGGACCAGCGGGCATCGGAGGCCTCATTCGTAACCAGAGAGGAGAAATTCTCCACATTTTCAGCCAAGCGTTGGGGGAAGCCACCAACAATGAAATGGAATTTGCCGCAATGGAGAAAGGTCTAAAAATCTTGCAAAGGAAACAGGCAGACAATGCAATAATCGAAGGCGACTCTGAAATTGCAATACTGGTGGCAAGGAAAATCTATGGAGGCACACCGATTAGCAAAGTAACCAAACACTGGCGTTTGGCCATGGTTACTGAGAGCATAGGAAATTTGCTTGGGAAAATGAAGGGCCTCGTCTTTCAGTCAATAAGAAGGCAAGCAAACTCGGTAGCAGACCACCTGGCAAACCATGGCATTGATATCCCAAACGGAATGGTGGACAGCTGTTGGCACCAGGTCACGCATAATTAGCTCAAGAAAAGGTGCTCTCACCTCGCACGCTTGGACTTGGTGGCAGATGACGCGGCAGAATGACTGGCCGCCCTTTTCCGTTCCTCAAAACCATGGATAGGACGATGGGACGCGAGCTTTCATTACACAGCAAGTTTCAAAGGACCTCGTGGTTGAGGGCAATAATGGACATGGCAGCTCTCACAATTTTGTACAGAATCGGGATCCGGGGTGACATAGGCCACCGCCGATCCACAGGACAGCGGGACACTTGGCGCGCCCTCAGCCGCGCAGGCGAAGGCCACCGAAATCTTTCTCACTCACCTCACTCGCCTCCCACGACCCTGAATTACAGCATTTATGCCGATCGGACAGGCAATTTGCTTGTAGCGATCCGATCCTCAGCCCGAAATCCTCCCGCCTCCATCTATATAACCCCGCCCGATCTCCATTGGAGCTCCAACGCTTTGAAGGCCTTTACTCTGCATCCTTCGAATTGCAATATCTCCCAGAACATTTTCCTTCAGGCGAGTGCTACGATGGCGGGAGACGGGTGTCGAAACAACTCAGCGAATAGGGAGTTGCAGCTTGCAAGAGAAATGTATGAGCGCAGAACCTCTGCGCGAAACAAACGCAAGATCATAGATCTGGAAACTTCGGCCAGAGAGGAAGAAGGAAAGCTCACAGACCAGCAGCTCGGACAGGAAGTCGACTGGCTGCAAGACCCAGGGACGGCCAGTACTCGGGCGACCCAGTTCGTCCGCACTCAGGCCGAGGCTTGGCGCACGAAAACCATCCTGGCGAAGGCCATGGATGTGCAAGAAGAACATGCGGAGCAGCTGCGGACTCTTCAGCGTTTTGCTGCCACCATGACTCATGATCATATGGCCGTGGTTGAGAGCAGTGAATTTAAGCTCTCCGCAATACACCAGGAGCTGGGTTCGGTCAGCACCAAGCTCACAGAACTGATTAAGCTCCTCAAGAAAGCCATCCCGTCTGACAGCAAGCCTCCTGCGCCGCACCAGGGTGGCCCGTCGAAGGCCTAGTGGCTCTCAGCGGTCGTCGAAGATTCCTCTGTTATCGCTTCCTCGTCCTTCTGTTTTGCCTATGTCGGCTCGGTCTTGTATGCTCACTGTCCTTTATGTTTTCTGTCCCTTTCTGAAAAGTTTTATAGCTGGCCAATCTTTGGCTCGAATCACCCTGCGTGGTGAGCTTTTTTGGCAGTTTTTCGTTCTTCTCTCAGTCTATGTTTTCTATGGGGAGTACCTCTTGGCAGCACCCTCTCAGTCTTTTGTCTCAAACAGTTTTTGTTGGTAAGGCCTGCTTCATAGCGGCCAGTCATCTGCTTCGGCAGATTTTTTGTACTATATGTTACTACTGTTAATACCAAAGCTCACTTACACAAAAAAAAAACACTCATACACAATTTAGCCCCCCCCGGCGAATGAGGGGGAAATTTTTTTGCAAAAACAAGAGCAAAAAGATGCAAAATTGTGAAAGGACTGAGATAAACCTCCAAGTAATGACCAAAGGAAATCAAATTAAGAATTTCTCAAAAAAGAGACTCAAAACACCCAATTGATGAAAGCTTAGAGTAGGAATGCTAATGAAACAAGCTTAGGTGAAGATCTCTGACAGTAGATTAATGGATCTGGGCAGTAAAAACTAAGAAAAATCAAAATCTAAGAGAAAAAATGCAAAAAATGGAAATTTCTTAATTTTTAGCAGGGGACGCAGGCAACCAGTTAAGCCAGGTGCGGGCCCGCTCTGTGCACACAACAACAGTGCGTACAAGGGCACACTGTGCAATACTCAGAGGGTGCGTCCTACTGAAAAACCAAGAAAAACTAAATTGAATCTAACCCTAAGCTAACCCACCCAAAAACAAAGTCACAGAGCCAAAAACCAGAAAAGAAATGACTCTTATCAAATCAAAGTTGCATAGAAAGGAAAAGACTTTCACATCAATGGAGTCCCCAGCGGAGTCGCCAATTTGTCAGGCGGAAAGAGTCGATTGTGCGGAAACAACCAACCTCCCTAGGAGCCTAAGACTCTCTAGTGACAAACAAGAGGAATCCTTCTCTAAACATGCATTTACTATATAAGAAATCAAGTGTTTAGATCCTACCTGTAGTCCAACGCTGTTGTAGCAGTCCAGCCCCGCTGATCCGGATGAGCTCCTCCTTCACTTTGAAACCTGCATCCACTAACAATCAAACGATTAAATAGCACTTGATAATCTCATATAATAAAACATATTTAACACATAGACCAAGGAGTACATGAAACAACTCATAAATAACAAGTTATTGAGAAGAATGGACTCATTTGCATTAATAGGAAACAAAAGGAACAATTACAACCTGAGCCTTGGTGTTGTGCAAGTCCCTCCCAGGGTCCATCAAGAGTTCTCCTTTACTTTGACAATGCTCACCCACTTCCAAATAGAACAAGAAAAGATGGCAATCTCTCCTCACAAGCTTCTAAATGGGAGTCCTAATTCCTGCAGCATCTACCCTTAGAAATGTTTAGCTTCCAACCTCCCCTCCTTCTGGCCCAATGCCTGTATTTATAGTAGTCTAGAGGAAGTTATTCAGGTCCACCATCAATGGGATAATCCCCTCTTTGGGTGGGATAGCTCCTTCATTGATGGGATAAGTTCCTCTTTGGTAGGGGTACATGAACCATCTGGAGGCGCACAATACACATCGAACAACCTTCTAGAATGCTCTAGAAATGACCACAAGTAACTTTTTAAAGATGAAACTTGCGCATTTTGACCTTTACAGGGGGACGCACCTGCCCCTTTACATATAGAGCGTCCAAGGACGCAGCTTTTGTGAACATTGGGTGCGTACCCGCAGGTAAGGTTGAGAGAACCTGCGTACCCAGAGATAAATACATTTATAAAGACTTTCTCTCTTTTTGGAGTTTGACATGGAGAGCAGAGGCATAAGACTTGCCTAAGAGGATAGCATGACTGTTGATAGAGCCATACTAACTGTAAATAGCCATGGTGACATTTTTTAGTGTAACAAGAGTATTATTAATCAATTCCACTAGATTACTAGTCGTCGATCTACATCTCGATGTTTCCCTTTCCGCTTCCATCAGTTGAGATTGCCACTCAAGGAATAGGATTTCCTTGTTTGATACCAGAATTTGGGGCAGATTTGCAGCTTGTCCTTCCTTTGTTTCTTGCCAAGAGAGAAACTTTGTTAGTGTTTAATCTGCCTACTCCAATTTTTGTCTTGCATCAACTAACTTATCAATCATAGATGAGGAAATTTCACAGAAGGGAGGAACAAGAGAAATATTATTACATAACAAGCTCAACTGAGTAGATAGTGCTTTAGTAATTTGGAGAGCCTCTAATTTGAATTCCTCCACTTGAGGAAATTCTTTGAACATTTCTATTTGCAATGATAGCTGAGCGATCTGTTCATCTTTTGATTTGCTCAACTGTTCATTCATTGTCTTTAGTTTGCTCAATGCTTGAGATAGTTCTTTTTGCTTCTGAATTGCATGTTGATCTATCATCTGTTTCTCTTTGACCAATTGCTCGTTTAATTGGTCGTTTGACTGCTTCTGTGCTGCTAACTGTTTCTCTAACTGCTCTATCCTCTACTGTTTTTCATGTACCTGTGTCTCTAGTGACATGATTGCTTGATCCTTCTCTTTAAGAAAATTACTGACTTCTGATGCCTTATCCATAGTAGTTGTTGTGTATGCCCCAATATACTGAGTTTAGTAAGATCTTCGGAAGGGTTGAATTCCTCTCTCCATACCACATTAGTTATCTCCATCTGTATAGGTAAAAGAGAAGATTGATCAAGTTTTCTCTTTTTCCTTTGTTTCTTTATTACAGCCCTATCCTTAGGGCTGTAGAAGACATCTAAGGGTGGTATTTCTTCTACATGCAGAACAATCTCATTGGAATGGTTCTCTGGAATCATTTCGACATCTTTTTGAGTCATGGGTGGGCCGCTAGTTCCTTTAGTTGGAATTTTATTAGTTGTTGTCTTCTGACCAGTTGTTACTTCAGGTGTGCTAAATCCCTACAAGCTCTCAGTATTGTTGATGATTGAGTCAAAATGTTGCCATTCTTTGAGTAGTTTGGGATCAATATGAATTTCTAAATCAGTGAGTTCACTGCCTTTTCCTTGTTCCTATTCATTCTCCTGCTCTTGCTCTGGTGCTTTTTCTTTCTCAGGAAATGTTTCCACTACAAGAGCTTTATCAGTAGCTTTCTGTTCAGTTTCGCTTAAGGGGATTGTCAGGGTTGTGATTAATAGGTCTAAGGGAAAAGTTTGAAACCTCTGGTCTCTAAGCATATTAAACGTTTCTAGATTTTCATCTTGATATCTCATCCTTGCCAATCCTTTAACCTGAAATAATGATTCAGCCGAGGAAAATAGATCATCGAAGTCATCCACTTTATGATCAAACTTAGCAAGTTTGGCTTGAGATGTGACATTATAAGCAACCTGTCTTGGATCATATGGCCTGTTAGGAATTGTGGCAAGATTTAGCATTAGCATATTTTTTGTCTCCTTCTGTGCATGCTTGTAGTCATGTAGAGTGAAAATTTCACATAGTAAAGGGAAGATTGGCCACGTTTGTTTCTTTGAATCCTTAAGGGTTATGTATGTCCCTTCTACTATTATTTGATAAGCTAATTCTCAAGCTAACAATTTATCAGGCACATACAAGGGGAGAACATGGGGTTTAGTAAGGCCACCAAAAAGCCTTATATAAGTAAATTTCTCTTCCTCGAACCAACTACCTACTGTTGTCAAGTCAATTTCTTCCTCTGGGGATATCCTAGGGGTAGGTTTATTAAAAATATAATAATATACAAGGAGAATAAAACCATTGCAAATTTTATACAAGTGATTTTTGTAATGTGCCTTCCATAATTGCTGGTGGTAAATATGGATTGGATTCGGGTTTTGGGGAGTCCATCTCCATCCGAGTATTAGATATTCAGAATTAAAGAAAATAGTATCCATAATGTACGCACTGTAATAAAAAGGGGGAATAATCCGGGAAGTTTTATGTGTATTTGTTCTGTACTCTAAAATTGTTGTGGCTAGTTTATTGGACAAAATATTTTCCCAATCCATCACATAACCATTGATTGCAGCTTCCATTAGGGGAACCATTTCTATGGTGAATTTGGCAGAATCATGTATTCCCCACATCCTACACATCATAGCCCCAGCATAGCAATAAGGGGAAGCCAATGAGTCAACAGAGTACTTACCTGATGACTCGTGCTTGTGCTTTTCCGAGAAATGCCTCCATTGCCTTATCGGGGCTAACTCTGAGTCGTTTTCCTTCGCAAATGCTTCCAAGAATGCCTTGTTGTATTGCTTCTCAGGTTGAGGTAAGTGGTACATTTTCATGAGATCCTTAGGTTGAAATGAGCCAAATATCCTCCCATCAGCTGTGCAAAACGTTCTGTCTGAGACTAGAATTTTCTCCACCACCCATCTTACTACATTAGTATATGGCAAGATTTTAGCTCGCGCTGCTATCCTGTGAAGATAAGAACAAGCCAATTATTTAAGAGTTCCTTCTGATTTGTTAGTTGAATCGGTTGTGGCTTCCTTTGATAATTCTTCGGGCTCCTCTGCTTCTATCAGATTGTAAATACTTTCCTAGCTGGTATTTCCTAGACCAAGGCATGTCGTATCTGAGATTAATCATTTTTTGCTTGGTCCGGGATCTTTGACTGCGGGAGCTGCTGTTGTAGATTTCTTTGATTTCTTCCCCATTTTCTCTAGATTTCTGGTTTCAAAAGAATTCTGCACAAAGAGTTGCAAACCGTGATACAGAGAAAGTGCTGCTGCAAGCCAATATTACAATGAATAGAATTACGTCGATTGGCATATGATAAATAAAATATAGTTAAGGATTACCACAGATAAAATCTTTTGAAAGATATATCCTTAACTGCGGTATTGAATATCCGTTTAAACTGTCAATCGTGGTAAATAACATCATAAATGCCCATCATGTCACTCATATGTCGATTGATTGTCTCAAGCGTGCTTTAGATTTCATTGATCGATGATCGGTGATAAATTGCAAATATGCGATTGGGAGTGTCAAAGGGAAGGGCTTAAGGACTCGCTATAAATATCTCCGATTACCGAAAGGTGATACAATATAATGCATGCAAACTGTTTTAATGTATAATTCCCCTTCGAGATGCGTGCCCAATTAATAGATCGTAGTCAGGATTTGGCTTGAGCTTTATCTATTTGTCATGTGACTCCGCCGATTTCCGATTGTGATTAGCTTTATCGCATCGGAAGTTGATTATGCCTTTTCATATGTCCTTTTATCATTGACATGACCAATTTGCTGATTTTGATTTGCTTTGTTGCATCAGAGGAGTTGAGGGGATTTGTATTGTCCGCTTGGCATTTGTTTTCCCTGATTACCAATTGTGATTACCTTTTCGGATCAGAGAAATGGGTGAGGTTTTGTTTTTGTGTGTGTTTCCTTTAATATTGCGATATGCGATCTCTGATTGCTTTATCGCAATATAGAATAGTTTTATAATATTTTTAAAGGAACACTTTGTTTTTTAATTAAAAGACTTTATAAAATGATTCATTTACATAGGGCCTTTTGGTAAGGATTTTCTTGCGATGAGGTAAATACTATTTTATTCACACATCTAACTAAATTTATTTTTAAAGAGAACCATTTCATATTAAGATCTTATGTAAAGATTTTTATGAAATGGGGGGGTTTTGTATAGCACAACACCATTTTACCCTTCCCCTTATTCTCTTTCTTCGAATTTTGGGGATTGGTCACACTCTATTACACAAACACTTGACCCTGAGGGGGTGGTGGCTACTAGGGCTAAGGATGCATGGGAGGTTGTGGCACTAATGCTTGAGGGGTTGGAGCACTCGATTGTGCATAGGGAGGAGAAACAGTTTGGTAGATAGGTTGAGCATTAGCTGGCCTTAAAAACTTGTTGCTAGTGGGAGGGGCATAAGTGTTGGAGGAACTGGTCCCCCCTTGCGTATAACCATAACTTTGTTGAGTATATGGTGAAGGGTGTGAAAGGCTTCCAACGATACTGTCAATGGCGTGAGATGCCCCTGGTACATTGATACCTCTAGGATGGGGGAGGTCTGAAATGATGGTATAGACATAACCAGATTGTGCATAAATCAGGTCATATCTCATAGTGGTTTGGAGAGCTTCTTCCTCTATCTGAGGAAAATGGTACGCAACATCTTTTCCAATGGGTGATAAGAGGTTCCTAAGAAACCAATCTAGATAGACACGGTCTTCGAAGGGCAGGGCACGACATGTGCTCCCCCTTCTATGCCATTCCTGAACATCATTGGAAAGACGAGCGGAAAAAGACTAATGGAATGAGGTAAAGATATCTATACCAGTGTCATATCGGAGATGTAACTGAAAATATGAGAGGAATAATAAACAAGTAATGATTTATTTAATTATTCCTAAGAGATTCAGTCAAACTTGACAATGAATAATAATTAATTAGTGATTAATTAATGATTCCTAGAGAAAAATAAGATAATTAATCATTTATCTATTGATTTTTCATAACTGGGTCAAATATGACAAGGAATATTAATTAAACAATGGTTTAATTAATTATTCCTAGAATAAAACTAAATAAATAGTGATTTATTTAATTATTCTTCATGGGTTTAATTATAAATTACTTTAACAAATGTGGTTTATTAAGTAACTCAGAGTGAAAGCAATTTTACTATGGTAAAATTGGCTTTACATAGTGTACTTCAATCCATCTAGTAAATTAGGTTAGATGATCAATTTTTTGGTGATAACATACATTATCAAAGTTTAGAGGGAAAAAAGAAAAAACTATTTTTCAACTCATATTTTCAACTTATCTCCCTATGGGTTTACTCAAATTACAAGCGAAAATAGTCATTGGATGCAAAATTTGATTCCTCATCCAAGGAGAACTCATGTTGCATGCTTTTGATGGACCTTGCTACACGAAAAATGAGAAATACATGAAAAATGTGATTGCAATCGCGTTTTTTCATGTATTTTTATTTTTAGTTTAGTAAGGTCCATCGAAAGTATGAAACATGGGTACTCTTTGGATGAGGAATTAAATTTTTCATTCAATGAGTACTCCCACCCGAAATTTTAGTAAAACCTTGGGGAGATAAGTTGAAATAATGAGTTGGAAAAGTAGTTTTATTATTTTATTATTTTTTAATCTTTTCACTTTTTTACTCCAAAAATGTTGAATAACCCCCCATGGTTGACATCATCATCTTGAATCCTATTGGTTCTTATAAAGTTTATTTTGGTTTTACATTTTCCTTAGGAGATCCATTTTAGACCTAAAAATTCCCCTAATGTGGAGAAAATATTGCGAAGGATTCGACAAAATATCAAAGTAGCCCAAGATTAGAAAAAAATTTATACGAACAAAAAGAGGTCACACAAAGATTTTAAATTTGGGGATCATGTCTATCTAAGGGTGACACACAGAAAAAGTACATTGAGAATGGGCTCTTGTGCAAAATTGGCACCCTCAGTTTTATGGGCCATATGAAATTTTGGATAGAGTAGGACTTGTAGCTTACCAATTAGCCCTCACCAGTCACATTAAATTTCATAATGTTTTTCATGTTTCCTTGGTGAAGAAGTATGTACATGATAACTCTCATATTAAGAAGAGTCTTTTCGGTAGAAATCACATAGGAGAAAAATTTTCCAACATGTTTCAAACTAGTTAGTGTGGTTCATCATTAGGACTAGATGAAGATGATCATGGCACAGGCTTAAATAAATTCTTCTTAATGTAATATGTATCACAAAAGTCTGAATTCATAAACTCTCATATTATTAACTAGAAAATTTTACAGGTGGATCTCCAAGACGACTTCATGACAGAACCACTTGGTATTATCGGTCAGAAAGAGGTCTGGCTCCGAAATCGAGCCATCACTCGGGTTAAAGTGTAGTGGAAGCAATATACCCCTAAGGAGGCCACTTAGGAGTGAGAGGATGAAATGTAGAAAAAATTTCTAGCACTTTGCCAACAGAAAATTCCTATGAATTAGACACCGAAGATGGTGTGAGTTAAGGGGGAAGGATGCAATATCCCCCTATTATATAATGTTGCTTTAATCATTGTGTATATAAAAATAATTGTGGAGCCATAACGATACTTTAGATATATGATTGTAAATAAGTATTTTCTTATTAATACAAAAGATGATAAAAGGAATATATTGAAGGAAACTTATGCACTTGGAGAAGACACTCAAGAATGAGATTGGATAAGCTCTTCATGACAAGAATTCTAGAAGACTCTAGATAAGACTAAGGGAGGGGAGAGAAAAATCCCTTAGCAATTCTTAGCTGTAGAAAGATGCTAATATGGTTTCATTTAAAGCATCGCGGGAGAAAAAAAAGGGCTTTAAAGGAAAAGGTCGAGGCAAGAAAGCAATAAAACTCATTAAAAGCAAGACACCGTTGAAATGGAAAAAACATCATGAAGAAGGGTAATAATTATCCACAGGGAGAATCAAGGAGGATGATGATTCTCTAGACAAACAATCTTGGCTCAGGGGGAACTGGAAGGAATTTCATGGTTGGGCGGTTGGTGTCTTGCTCTAGTGCAGGTTCTGTAGTGAACATGACTACAAGTTGCTAGTTAGATATGTGAATGTTAATTAATTTATTCATTTATTTTACTAAAAAATTAGTAGTGCAAATTAAAGAAAATATTTGTGAATGTTAGTTAAATTGGTCGTTCCTTTTACTAAAAATTAAGCAGTGCAGACTGAAGAAAAGATATTTGACTACTAATTAATTTAATCATTTTTTTACTCAAAATTAAGCAGTGCATATTGAAGATAAGATCTGTGAATGTTAATGAATTTAGTTATTTCTCTTATTGACATTTAAGCAGTACATATTTTAGACTATATATTTTAATGTTAAGAAGTATAAACAATTCTTTTCCTGAAACCTAAGCAGCACAAAAGTAAGGTTAGATCTATGGATGTGAACATGAAATTGTTCCAGATTATATTTGTTGATAGAAATTGTTTGTTTTTATAACTGGTTATTAATATAGATGCTAATAAAAATACTTTTTAATTGTACTCTGATTAAGATATATGTCACTAGGGTATGAATTGACTGAATTAGATATAAAAGCAGTTGTGTAACCAATAATATTAACATGAATAAATGTATATACAATTATGGAGGGAAGATATGTAATATCACTACTATAATAGTATTGAGGGGAATACATTACTATGTGCAAATCCTGTAAAGAAGGAGCCAAGCATGAACCAATTTCAATTTGGTGCACACAAAACTATAGCACAGAGAGAGTTCATTATGGCTAAATAAAATTGCAAGGAGCACATACGACTTAACAGCTATGAGGATGCTAGGCCAACACGTTAGGAGCTTGGTTGTAACTATTATGTAGAAAAGATTATGAATAACAAAGAATAGATAGATGTTGTACTTAACACACTTTTATATGATAAGGTTGCAAAGTGGTATACATTTCAGAACTGTGTGAGAACCTAACTACTATACAATTCATGATGTAGACAATACGACCATGTAAGTTGAGTATAAAAAAAGGTTGTCATATCTTAGGAGTATAATCTAGCATAGAACTACCAAAAAAAAAAAAAAACTAATTTATGCGTAAACTAAGCTTAAGATTTCATGTATGTGATTTGATGTAAATATGGAAGTTACATATGAGATACACTGCTATTTGAGCAAGGTGACAACATTAAAGTAAATTATGATTGGACATACTATATCACTGAGCATGGTGACAACATTAAAGTAATCTATAATTGGACCTACTATATAACTGAACATGGTGAAAAAATTAAAGTAATATATAACTGGACATACTATATCAAATCTAGCTTGTATAATAAACGTCGATACATATAACAAGTATTAAACTCGGAAAAAATCTTCAAGAAGGAAAAAGATTTTTCTACATGTCATTACTAAACTATAAAGAAAATATAGGCAATATTACAAGTATATAAATTCCTAATAGTGTTGTATAAATTCCCTCGACTTGGACAGAGGGGAGAAATCGTACTTAGATGTCCTTATGCTACCACCATACTATAAGAAAAAACAAGAATATATATATTACAACTATGTTACGTTAAAACAAATGTTCCACTAATATGTACATAGTTGTACCTAGTTTCTCCTTCAACTGTTCTAGTCCCATCTCCCCAGAAATTAGTGATACAATGAAAAAGGGAACCCTAGAACCAAGCCTTGCATTGCTAGAGAAGAACTCTAAGATGTGAATAAAAGGACCCTTCATGTCCAACAAGCGATCCAACACCGGCGTTGAGTAATTTCATTAGGTAATTACTATAGGAGGTTCCTCATAGGAGAGAAGCCAAAATCAAAAGAAGTTTGACCAGTGGCATACACTTTGCAACCATGACAAGCAATAATGAGGAGTAAGGGTCGAGAATTGATAGAAACTTGACCCTGTAGATAATAAAACAAATATATGAAAGATAGAGAAATGGAGAACTACCCCACAGGAGTTACCATGGATGTAGAAGATTGTTAAAAAAAACATAGCACATGTAGACCTCTTTAAGATTATCATCAGAAAATAGAAAAAAATGGAAAGATGGTGTCGGGATTAAGGTGAGAAGATGAACTGAGTGAGTAAGTGTGCATACACCAAATAAAACTACCCTATAGCTATAACCTTTCATATCCCTTTTCCAGGCGACTGTCAATTGCACCCATGACATAACCAAAGACACATGCTAGAAAGGGACTTCATAAGGAAACAAATCAGGTTAAGGGAAACCTCCTCAATAGTGTAATGCCAGAGAAGTTCATGGCAACTAAAATAAATGTAGCCAAATAAAATCACCCAAACAGAAGAAACCCTCATACCCTAAGGAGAAGATGGCTCCTATATGGACAAGTGATAAGTGATAGAAGCGGGTTAACAGGTAGAGGCTGGATTGGTTATGTAAACCACCAACCTCATTTTTATCCTCGGTCCACCCTATGTAGCAAATTACCTTACCAAAATAGAAAAAATAAGAGGGGTATTGGAACATGCCATGACCGAGTTCATTGATTTGATATAGGCCGAGTAGAGAAGTCCTAAAACCAACGGAAGACCTTCTCAAGCCAGAATTAAGACTCAAAATTGCATACCAAGTGTATATAAGTAAGCAAGTGAAAACCCCAACATAAAACTTGCAATAGTAACTGAGTCGATTCGGTGGTCCTATAACAGCCAAGTAAGGACTTAACATAGAAACCACAAAATAGATTAACAAAAAACACATGTTGTATTAACATTAAGAGACCTAGCATGTTGACACAAATTGGTGAAGGGTTTCTTTTATTGACCTGGGTGTTGTTGTGACCGAAATTTCTCACTGACAATGCATTCCATCTTTGGAGGTGGGCAATTCACCTCTCCATTGCCTGGGATAATACCTGCAAGAGAAAGTGGCCATGAGTAACAATGAAATAGAGGGAAAAGGACCAGAGCAGTGAACTCCAGAAATATAAAAAAACACTTGTGGATGAAAGGGGTATGTTACCTGGAGGGGTGCAGTGATCTTATCTACCATAGAACTCATAGAGAACTAGGTGCCAAGGAAAAATGAGAATGGAAGCATCGCTGCCGTCGAGAGGAGGAGCCACAGAGTGCAAAAGAGAAATGAGGGACAGCTAGGGTTAGGAAGGACTTTGGTTTGAGAACTCGAATCGTGGCCATTGAAATTGACGTTTTATCTCAGTAGTCCACATCCCCCAACATCGCCAAAAACCAGGTGATTATTTCCACGCAAAGGAAAATGTATGGCGAAGGTGACTTCCAATGCAAGGTGTGGTACTGGGTAATATAATGTGAAATTGAGGATTAAAAGGCAGGGTTTAGATTATAGGTCGGGTACTATAGTGGGCCAGACTTAGGTTATATTTAGTGCTTAGGAAATTCCCATGAGTGCTTAATCATGAGCTCAATGAGTGATAAGGCCCCCTCAGTTGATGGTTATGTGTTATTGTTGTTGGTCATATGCATTAGGAGCTCGAGTTTGTTCATTGCATGGTGCACCTTGGGATAGAACTAGGTGATTCAGTCTCATCAGACCTGGGTGATTCAAGAACTTTATGTCCCAGAGTTTCATTTGAGAAGTTTTCCTTGGATATGACATGGTGGCGGTGGGATGAGTGCATGTTTCTACATGTCATGCAAGGGCGCATGGAGAGGGGCCACCAATGCACCTATATACGAATGGGAGTATGAGTGGTTCGGTAACTAATACCGCATTGCCAAGTGGCAATGGGGATGCTGACCAAGACAACCACATGGGTGCCACATGAGGACCATGTGGATGCTACTTGGTGAATTTATTATGTGGAACTAAAACTTAAGTGGCCATAACTTTTGATTCAGAGTTCGAATTGGGAAAAAATTATATAGAACGATGATATCATCCAATTGAGGTTTTAAGGAAGTTGAAAAAAAATCAAACTTTTTAGACCTCATTTTCATAAGGTATCTTGGGCTAGCTTGGTAACCACCTCCTTATAATTGGTGATGTGGGTTGGGATTAGGAGGGGGTATGTTACATATATATTTGATTTGAAGAAAGTTTCCAATGCTACTATGACATTTTTCTAATAATATTGTTGGTTAGAGAGAAAAGAGAAATAATTTTATGTGTAGATACAAAGAATTTAGTTAGAAGAATGTGGTCAGGATGAAAGAAGATATTTTTTGAAATGTTCTTACCTAGAGATTATTGGACTCTCAGGAAATATAATTCATCTTAAATCTATAGGATGAATTACTTAAAGTTGCACAATTTTATTTCTGGATAAAATTCCTCCTAAAATTCAAAGGAGTTGATTTGTTAGGACTGGATCCATCATTTATTATTCTTGAAACAAATTTTAAAAGAAAAATTATTCGAAATTATAAATAAGAATTTGAGCTAACCTTGAACGTTATGACCCTTTATCAAATATAACACTTTTTAAAAGAAAATCACCCACTTATGCATAATTCCTCATTAACAAGGTACTACGACAATTACCAAATTCCTCTCGTAGAATTTGAAGAATCTTAGGGACCCTATAATCTATATTAAGAGAAACTTTTGTATCACTAACTAAAGAAGGGATTGGTAACTTAGAAAATCACATGGATATTGATTAAATAAATGGGGCGGAGGATATTTTTTTTTACAAAAAATATTTACTTTTAAGCTATGATATAGGCTTGTTGGCTATATATTCATAAAATAATCCATAGCATAACACTCTAGTTTGTGCAACCATTCTATGGGTTGTGGATACAAGTATACACTCCACTGTGTGTGTATGATTTGGGTCCCCATTTGTCTAAAAAGACCAGTTAAGGGACAATATAACATGTAGGCATTACTTTGTATGCCCCGAATATTTAATAATATATATCTTTTAACCTAAAAGTGTTGGTAGAAGCAGCCTAAATTATTTTCTCTTATCCTATAAATAATGGATGAATCCTTCATGAAATTTTCTAATCTTATCCTATAAATAACGAATGAATCCTTCATTTGTATCATAAGCTTGTGAAGTGTCATAGCTGGGTTTTACATAAGCTCTCTTCTTACTCCTTTGTGCAACCTTGAAGATCAGAAATATATTAGCTCATTTGTACAAGTCTGGTCTATGAGTGATTATGCTCTCCAATTTCATGTCATGTGTTCCGAAAGATCACAAAACTCATTGGTAGTTATGGATTCAACTATGTAAAGAGTCTATGGAGAATTGATTTGGAAAAGTGGTGAGAAAGGGCCAATTCTCCTTTCCTTCTCCCTGTCACTTAATTACAAATCTATGAGAAAGGTCCACGATTCCTTCTCCTAAAAACTAATTCATCCACAAGAACTGTATTTTGCAATAAATCAACCTCTATGCATGTTCCAAAATTTTGATATGGGATTGAAAAATAACTTTGATTTGTTTGAATAAGTAGTTTGAGTAAGGACTTGTACCATGAAAAAATCCAAACTAGGAAACTCTAAAAATAGTACTTGTTTATAGTAAGTCCTTTAACTTCATTAGAGCGCCATAAGAATTTGTAATGGAAACAAATGGCCCACATCTTCACTTATTAATGTAGCAATTTGGGAATAAGATTTATTATATTTTTTCTTCCACGTGGCTAGAGTCTTGTCCACTGTAGGCTTGTTATGGCCATTGTTCTCTCACCTTTCTCACGGTAGCTTCTCCTTCATAGATCCCATTCCACGAGTCATTAAAGATAATGGTAATGAGTTTATCTTTCTTAGCCACTCTCGATAATTCCCATTTCCAATAAACTTCATTCCAATAATGAAGATGAGAGCATGAATTTTCAAATAGATCCTTGAGCTAAGGTATAAACAAATAAAATTGTTTTAGTAACAATAACCTCTAAAAAGGGAAAAAACACTACAATATCTCCCAACAATTTGACCAAACAATGTGCTCTTCAATTGGATTAAACCATTGAGTTGAACCAGATGATTCCCAAGTTTATAAAATTAAATAATTAAATGAAAGTATAGAGACCTTGAAAATGGATGGTGTGAATGATGCCCATAATGTTGGTAAGTGTAAGCAATGAATTGTTTGCAGGGGACGCCCTTATCTTGATTGTATATTATTAACCTTGTCAATGTCTATCAGATTAAGCGATTTTCCCAAAATATACAATCAAGAAAAGGATGGCTAAGGAAGAAAAATTAGTCAACATCTCACCTATGTACGGATTTCAATGTTCTTGGATTGTAAACATTGGAATAACCACATAAAAGTTGCTGAAACATTTTCTTGTTAAAAGTTTTTGCAAAAAATATTGAAAATATTTTTATTTCCATTGCACTTTGTAAAAAATTCTTATATATATGGTTTCCTATAATAAAGTATTATATGTATGATTAATTTATATTAGAGCACATTTTCATAAATTTTATGTTTAAAAAATAATAAAGCGCTTTGAGTAAAGGGAAAACATCTATCAATAGTCCTAATGCATTCTTGTGGGTCAACAGTTCTTAATGAAAAGCAGACCCCCTCACTCATTCAACATTTACATTCAGGGGGGATGGGGGTGGGGGGGTGGGGAGTTGCTATTTGTTGTTTCAAATAAATTGGCAAAGCTAACATGGTAGTATCTCATGAAAATCGAACCCACCCTACAAAAAACTCAATACAGATACCCCCCCACTATTCTGCCTTCAGTTTTATCCTAGCAAGTTTATGTCATATGATAGTTGCCGCCATTTCAAATTTTTGACTACAAAAGTTAAAAAAAAACAGTTTTGAGGGGTTAAACATTATTAGAAGAAGAGAGTAGAATCAACATAACAAGGCATAAGTTTCCTAGGTAATCAAGGAATTATGTACCAACAGAGTAGAATAAATTTTCTTTGGTAATATTTATCATCATTCCCAATTCTTTTACTTGTTTTAAAATGAGTCACTGAAAGAACAAGACTAGTAAAACATAGTGCAACCTTGCGACTTTAGTAAAAATAGATGAAATTCCATTAGTTGACAGAGATGAAACAATTGTTGAAACCTAATGTGAATTTGATTTGTATGAATGGATAATTTGGGCTTTTCGGAGATTCCAAGACTAAAGAGATGAGTTTTTGGTTTGGGAATCACTTCCCCCTCAATTTATATTTTTTCAGACTTATCATTTCCCTGAGTTTCTGGTTTGGTGCTCTGAAATATATTTACCAATTAAAAGAGCTATCATTTTAAAGAAAGAAATCCCTTTGTTCTATATTACACCAAAATCGATTCAGGAAACCCTTTAGGTATCCATGCCAAATCAAGTCCAGCCTTTTTCTAGTCAAGATTTGTGAGATATGTTTCATAAATTAACCTCTTAGGAGAGAAACTCTTCTAGAGTCATTTTTACTAGAGAATGCCAATATTCCACAAAATAATCCTCCTTATCCTTCAAGCTTATTTCCATAGATTTCTAGACAAATAATATCTATGCTTTGTTGTTTGTTAAGGTGTAACCATGATGAAACTATTGATCAAGTAATATTAGGGCTTTTATCTACCCTCTCTTCAAGCAAAAAACCTCTTGTTTATTTCAACCAGTATCGAGCAGACACTATTCATGAGCAATTTTGAATTTCAACAACATGAGGGCATTTAAATTTCAATTAGTATTAGTGTATCTATTCATATTTTATCAATCAAAAAGTTTCTTCAGATATAGCTTTAGGAAGACAATTCAGAAGGAAACTTGTGGTCAGTAGTTTCTCAAGTGTTATTTTCAAAATTTGCAAACCAATTCTTATCTATTTTTTATAATCTTTTGAATGATACTCAAGCCCCAAGAATTTGGCCAGAGATAAAACGAATAATGCAATTGAGTGAATAAACAAAAGTTGGAGATTGGTTCTTATATAAGAATTTCCTAGATATAATATTATATGGATGTCAGTTTCATCCTTATAGGTTACTAATCTTCCTTCATATGAGGATCTTTTCCCTCAAGTTTATAAGGAAAGTCTTGAATGTTGATCAAGTTCATTTCTTGCCAAGAAAGAAAACAACTATTTTATGCATAAGGCAAAGATTGGACCTTTTATTGCAAACATTAGAGCAATTGATACTGAGGTAGAAGCATAGGGAATTAACCCAATGGACCTATAACATATCACGTGCATTCATGACATACTAAACAATACCCCTAGTTTGACTTCATATTGGAAAATACCTCTAAAAATCACATTATTTAACCCCCTACCAATACGAACCCAATAAACCTTCCCAATTTAAAAAACCCCAACTTTCACTAGATATTGTAGGTATCCATTTTTTCATTAACATTTTTTATACCCCTTTATATCTTTTCGTTAATTTTGAGTTCCATTTTTTTATATATGCCAATATAAAAGCCCTTTAGCCCCTAATATATGCTCAATATATTATGTCATTTTTTCCTCAATATATATCCACCAATATGAACCCACATGGTATGGTATTTCTCCCCGAGTGAAGCCCCCTGTGGGTAGAAGCACTATAACAAGAGATGAAACTAAGAAAGGGACAAAGTTAGAGCTATGATCCTACAGGAAAAAATTCTTACTTAAGATTTCAACAAGGTTCTTCCCCTTATGGACATTTATCAAAACCATAATTTGAACAGTTTCCCAACAAAGAATTCATTAGGCCCAATGTTTTATCTGTCCCCCAACAGAAAGACAAGGAAATTAAAATTCCTTTTGAATATGCTCAAATATCAATGTTAGATTTAGAGGGAGGAGGATTAAGGGTTTATAAGAGATAGAAGGTGAGAGAAATAGATGAATCAATTTCAGATAGAGTGTCATCAGAAACTTCTACACCATGAAAAATTATTATGACAAGTAAGCCCATATATACTCTTAAGCAATTAGAACCAATAGTCACAGAGCCATCTTCTTCATCTGCTTCTAATAATCAAAACATGCTTTCTTAGTTCTTAGAAATCAAAAAGAAAAATGAAAGCTTGAAAACTATTACTTAGAGTGAATTTTGGAAGCAGAACTCTTTTACAAAGAACATATTGATTTATGCTTTGGATGTTGAGAAAGGCCAATTTTAGCTAGCATTCCTAGAACCAAAATCTCAAGGTGAAAAATAAGCTGAATATTACAAGACTTCTATGTTTTCAGCTAACAAAAAAAAAATACATCCTATAGATCAAAAATATCTTCACAAGAAAACATGGGAGATGATATATTCTACTTTGACTAGTTCAATTATTAACCTTTCTAATTTACAAAGTTCATTGAGAAAGGCATTTGCTAAATTAAAGAGGTGAAGGATGTATTCTTTAGCGAAAGACACCATAATTAAATATTTAGAAGACATAACTATCAGATTGGGAACTAACCCCAATGATCTTAATGTTGTTTAGGAATTAATCTAAAACAAGAATGAAGATATATAGTTATTTTGCCAAAAAATAAAATTGTTAGTGATTGAACATCCATAAACTCAAGAGATTGAAGATATACAAAAAGAGAAAGAGTTTCTCCTTTCAGACATGATTGAGAAAAATAAGTTAATGGACAAGATAGAGTCTCAGGTATGATAATTACTTAAATAAAGAAATCAACAAGAAGGTAAAACAACCTCTTCATCTCAAGCAGGTACATTAGAAAAGGGTTCTTTAGATAAATTAGTACAAACTCTTCATATATTTCTTTAAAATTCAAGAAGTTGATGACTAGAATAAAGCATTGGAAAAGGCTCAACAAGATGCAATAAAATGGATAATTTCTTAATTTCTTAACTATAAGAAAGTGAATTGCATTCATTGTTTATACGAAGATAAAGATAGAATATGGATAGACGTTATGTATTCAATGTCTGAAGTCTAGACATTAATCAAGATTATGGGTGAACATGAAGAATTATTAGAGCTTGCTAAAGGGGCAATAGGTGAGATTGAAAATGAATTTGGGAATAAACCAATTCAAGCTAGTATAATATCATATTCTTGAACTCTAAAACAAAGGTGCAGTTAAAAGAGATTGGTATTTTAAATAGAACTCATTCAATCATCTAAACCAAGAAAGTTCTAACCAAAAAGGATTTTAAAGTATAGATGAAAGAAACATGTAAACTCCTGCAAGGTTAGGTGGATAAATTCAACATGAAATTCAATCTTCTGCATCAAAGAGGATTACCATCATTCATAAATTCACAAGGTAAAATTGTATCCATAAGAGTACCAAAAATTACTCAATGAATGTGTAAATAATATTTCAAAATTTACGGGTATGAAAGGGGCTTTAAGTGGTCAAATATTCTTGATAAATTATCTCATGATTTATTTTATTGTTATGAAATAAAAAATATTTTCATAGTTAAACAAGCCTTTCAAAATTACATCAAATTGGATGAAGCATATATAAAGATGATTTCTTTTACCTATCCAATGGGAGAAGATTGGGTTAAGCTCATTAAGATTATATAGTAAATTCTTAGCAGTATCCTGATAGGCACGAAATATTCAAGCAAATGATCAAGGAAGATCTAGGTTTTGAACTGAATTCAACGAGTTAAAGATTATTCCACGTTGTGAGGCTAATGATTTTCAGGCAAATCCAAGTTTTAAGTTATTAGTTAGCAATTGTTATTTTGGATAGGATTTATTTCCTGAAGTTATGTAAGGATTGGTATTGTAAATATTATAAATTTTGTAAATTTTTATATGGAAAGGGTTGATTCCTAGACCAAAAATATTGATATTTTTTGTAATATCCCAATTTTCCAATGTTAATCAAGGACTACTAGTTCTAGTTTATAACGTTATTGTTTCATATGAAAGTTATATCTTGTGTTACATGGTCTTTTTCTTTCATATATTTAATATTCTGTGGATATTGGGAGAGTTTTGGCTAAGAATTAGCCTCACTTAAATACCCTAGAAAAGTTATATTCATAACTAAGTTAAGCAAATGAACAATTTTATTTTTTTAGTCCCTTTACATATATAGATTGTTGTCTTATAGACAATTTCTCTTCGTACTAATGTTTAAGTTGTTGAAGAATCTTTTATGCACTTTATTTTCTTGTTAGATGATCTAAATATTCAAGCTAAGTATATGTATTGTCTAATATTATCTTAAATCTTCTATTACCATCTTTGAATATTATTATACTATTATTATTGAATCTTAGCACTTTGGCTATAGTTTAGAAAAGAGGAGTTTATTCACGTTAAGTCAAATATTTTATTCTTAAAACAATCATTTTTAAACAGATATGTCACTTAGATTCTTTGACACAATGCTTTAGTCAGTAATTGTCAGCAAAGGACAACATCAAATTGGCATTGTTTCTAGGGAACAAGATATTGAAGTTATTTCTCCCTAACGTATTCCAAAAATCATAAATCTAGCTTCTCATAAATATACTAGATCAAACCTAGATCCTGTAGAGGCTTCACCTTTATCAGATCCTAAAAAGTTGATTAGACAAGCTACCATTAGACATAGGCTTGAGTCTACATATTTGTGTATTCCTCAAGAATCAGCTTCTTAATCCAAAACCCTAGAAGAAATACCTCCACTTCCTCATTTTTCTCCAAAATTTTTTGATCTCATTGAAAAATGAGTTGACCTTCAAAATAATTTTCTAGTTGATTAGATTGAATCTTTCCAAATTCAAAAATCACCTTCATAATAATGTGATATTGAATTTGATCTCCCTGAAGTTAAACTAAAAGATCCATTCTCTTCCTTCTATCAAACAATCCCTATATCCTCTTTTCAACTTGAAGAAAAGATAAACATATACACTAATCCTCTTGTTCCTAAATTACAAGTTTTAGAAACTCTGATAATTCTTCCATATCAGTCTTCAAGCTAACAATCTCCAAAGAAACCATTATCTCGAAAAAAACCATCATCCCCTAAACAACCGACATCGTCTAGTTCACAAGTAATGGTTGTAATAGGTTTAATTGTAAAGGCCATATATGAAACAGTGAGGTTGCCAACAAGAACTCAAATACATGATTTTCTAGATGGATATTTAAAGTATATTCCAAGATATAATGGTAAAACTCGAGGTAGTGCAGAAGATCATTTATCATATTTTCTTGACTTTGCGAATGATTTAAATATTGAACATGAAGATGTTTATATGAGGTTATTTGTATAGTCTTTAGAAGGAGATGTGATCATTTGATTTATATAGTGACAAATAGATTCCATTCATAGCTCGAGAGATTTAACAAATAGTTTCATTAATCAGTGGGGAAATAAGAAAGATCTCGTTTATTACTTGACTAAATTTGAAACTATTAAAAGAAATGTTGGTGAACCAGTATCATATTTTACTAATATATTTAATCAAGATATATAATAATGCCAAAAAATATTAAACCTTCAGTGACAACTGCTAAAGTTAATTTTACCAAATATTTTGATGATGAATTTGCATTGATGCTTAGAGAAACAAAATCACTAACTTTAGAAAATATGCAAAAATATGTTATTGAAGTGGAAGCTAACAATGTTGGTTTAGGAAAGTTGAGAGCAAAGGATGAAAGGGAATAAAAGAAGAAAGAAAAACAAGAAGAAAACTCTTTAGGAGAAACAAAGGAAGAGGATAAGAAGATTGATGAAATCACCAAAATGTTGAGAAATCTATCAAATATAATTTCTAGAATGGATACTCAACCATGCAAGGAAAATAAAATATCAATAGGCCACTAAGGCCATGCAAAATACCTTTTCAATCTCAAATCCTACAAAGCGATAGGAGGAATACAGATCAACAAATTCAACCACCTTTATTGAGTGATGATCAAGATATTGAAGAAGTAGGGAAAATCAAATATGATATAAATTTCCTTGTTGTACAACCTTTTCAAGGTGATAGTATTTCTCCAAATTATAGTTAGCCCTCAATCCAAAATGTTAATTCTTCACAAGTATCTTAGTATAAGGAATTTCCTAAGTTTTTAATTGTTGAGCTCAACAAAAGCTATGATTTGAATCCTATATCAAATGTAAATAAGCAAGTAAAGAAGGTAACTTTTGATGTTCCTTAGAGAAAAATTTAGATCCTTCAACTTCACAACATTATAGTACTACACAAGAGCAGTCTAAAACAAAGAAAATTACATGTTCTTTTACACTGGAGAAAAATTTAGAAAAGGTAAAGACCCGGATTCCTTTATCAGAGTTAACAAGAAGTCCTGTATACCAATAAAATGTAAATAAATGGGTTCAGCCTTCAAGTATAGATGCAAAAGGTGATGTTATTAATTTGCAATATGAAAAACCACCAATCCTATTTGGTTCAAATATTGATATTCTTGAAGACACAATTCATCATTTCTTTGTGAACTTGAAAGTACATGTATTCTTACTTTACAATTGCATATTGGATTCTGGAGCCTTCGCAATTTAATTTCTAAGTCAATTGTGGAGAAACTACAACTGTAGGTAATATGTCCTTATCATGATATTTATTCTTTTTACATTAAAAAAGTATAGTGCTTGGGTTTAATCATGGATTTACTAGTATCTCTAGCTCAAATCCCTATAAATAATATAGTGATGGATGTAGTAGTGACATATATGCATACAAGATTTAGTATGTTATTGTCAAGAGCTTGATGTATTAAACTTGGGGGTAGTTTACATATGGATATGACATATGCTACTATTCCAGTCTTTGTTGGTGAGAGTTTAATACTATATAAAGAAGCCATATTTGTAAATACTATTTGTAATGCAAGTCATCCATTCAATCACCCTATTTATGTTATTGATCAAGATTTAGGGTGTATCATATTATCTGTAAGTAATGAGTATGGTGTACATAATAAGATTGATAATTTTGTAAATATTTTAAATACTTCATAAATTACTATTTGGAAGCTATATTTTTATAGAGAAATGTCTAAAGAGGGATCAGAAGAGGAGGCATTTTTGTTTCACCTACAAATCGAATTGTTAGTAAGTCATTTAAGATGGAATTTGAAGTAACTAACAATGTTCTAGAGTATGAGGCATTAATTCTTGGGCTAGAAATGGCTAAGAAGATGAAAATTCAAAAGATAACTATTTTTTTGATTTAGAATTAGTGATCAAACAATTCAAAAACTCATGCCAAACAAAGCATCCTAGGTTAAGATATTATAGGAATGAAGTGTGGGATTGTATGGAAAACTATATTAAAGTATTTAGAATTTTTGTGATACCAAGAGAATAAAATGCATTAGTTGATTATTTGATAGTTTCAATCAGTAATTTCAAACTTCTTGATAAATTTAAATTGCAACATCAGATTGAGGTTTGACACAAACCTTCAATCCAATATAATCTTAAGTGTGGGTAAATATTTGAAGATGATGAAAAAATAAAAAGGTTTTGTTGATGAGCTAGAAATTTACTTCCAACAACTAGGGGGTCTCCCCAATGTGAAGTCCCAATTATACCTCACACCATTTGGGATAAGATCCCATTCTGGTATGTAGGCCCAACTACCATCGTGTTGGTTTCAATCTTGGCTATAAAATGAGGAGATGTTAGAGTGAGGGAAAGAATGAAATTCTTGGACAATGGGACAAATTCAACCCAAGATTGGAAAATTGTAGAATGAGATACAAGAAAGTAACAACAAAAACAAAAATAAGTATGTCATGAGAAGGATCAGTGAGCTAAAACCATCTCAGACATACATGAACAAGAACATGCTAGAGGATAATTGGAAATTAGTTCAAAATAGGTCATTGACATGTCATGGAATAAGTAAGCGCAATTTCAAAGCAGACTTGAAGGCCATAAGCTAAGAATGAGTTCATTAACATATGCCCACATGAAATCACACTTACAAACATGATGGAAACACAAGAAATCCATTACAACCATCATAAAGATGCATGAGAATCCAACTAAAAGAAATAACTTATTATTAATGTTGTTGCCAATACAAGTACATATCCTAAAATTCATCAAATCCCAATAGTGGAACATGGGTTGCTCATACCATTATCCATGCAAAACCATAGCCTCGACATTGCTCACCTTACTAACTACCAAGAGTTAAATGCCTATAGCTCCTTAAGCAAAAATCAACTATCTAATACTAGTCCCAATTCAAGTGCTAAAAGTCTCCAACACATTTACAATGGCCGACATTGGTGTTTATTATTAAAAGGTTATTTATTATAATTTTCATTTTAAATATAACCATCACACATATGATAGATATGAAACTTTCATTGCACCTAAATGAGGAATTTAAATGTGTTTCTTTCACTTTCCTTGGATAGCACAATGTAACAATAGATTGGTTAAATGATGTTACATAGTAATATTTTATAATTTAAAAAACTAAAGCCTAGGATGTGTAACAAGGATTGAGAAATTGCATGGAAGCTTGAAAGAATATGAAAATTATCAATGTATTTTGATACTACAATACTATAGGAAATTGGTGGCATTTAGTCTTTCATTCCCTAACAAGACCTTTTCTTCAAAATGTGGCATTCAAGCATGCAAATGAGCTTGATGATTGTAGGTGATATGATATGCAATGATTCTTATCATGATGCGATGTAATGTCAGTGAGGATGTGCCCATATAGGCATATGGATTATGCTAAAACGTGAAGGGGACCTTTATTTTGACAATATAGGGTTTTTCCCCAAACCCTAATATAGTCAACATAATGAAAGATGAATTGAAGTCTCGTCCATCAATGCACAGTATCTCCATCGATTTCAACACATATTATATAAGGATAAACTTCGAAGTCACATGAGACTCTTGATGCATCAATGAAGCAAAAAACCTCCTAAAACCCTAATGCAATTATAAGGTCAATATATGAGATGAAATGTGATGAATGAATGCAATATGTATCGTGTGAGTGGATGCACCAATAGACTTTGATAGGAATAGGTCATTGGGATATTGACCAATTCAAAATATGATCATAATCCTTATTTCCTTAAGAATCAGTGGGGGACCCACAATTCTGGATATGCCCAAAAATTTTGGGTTGTGTTGTATCGACTACAATGCTAGTAGAATCCAACATCCCTGGCTACATCCCTAAAACAAATTGAGTCTGGTGAATGATACAAGGAGGTATTGAACTTGGTGCTATGGGTATACCTTAAGTTACTTGACCTTTTATAGATATTCCTTTCCCTTTCCTCCCAGCTGGGTCCAGTTAGTAATTAAAACCACATTAGAAGTTCACACATGCTAATAGTTAATGATGATGCAGAGAACAAGGCATATGGCTTATTGTACACATAAATTTAGAGCAATTTTTTGGTGTTTCTCTGCTATCAACAAGCTTGTTCAGTACCTCAGTGGAGTCACTTAATAAATAACAAGCATTGCTTCACTACCAGCAGGCCACTTTAGTACCTCAACAAAGTTTACTGCATCACCTCTGTTCACACGAAACCTTTCTTGATCCTTTACGCTTTGTTTGATTGATTTCACTTTAATGTGCATATTTTCATCATTTATTAGGCATATATTTTTTCCAAGGCAGATGAGGGATTCCAACTTATTTTACGGGAAATAGAAGTTGTTCCTTGTTTGACAGAAACTCAAAGTTTTTTTGATTTTAGGTTTTTATCTCATGCCACACTTTTGTATCCTATCTCCAATTGACACGTGGACACTTAAAACATACCAGGAAATATTTAGGATTGTGTTATATATAGGGTTTTGGTTGCATATATAGATCATTTGAATTTATTAGGGTTCCCCACGAGTGCTTATTCGTATTTTACTTGTTAATGAGATAGATTGATAGGAAATATGCTCAAGACACAGTTTTGAAAATTTGACCTATGAGAGGTTTCTTCCTAAAGAATCCATTAGAACCTCATGCAACCATTAAGGTTGGGGTTTCAACATTAAGGCAAAGTGAGCAGAGAAGATCTACTAGGGTTTCAGCAGATGCAAAGAGGCATATGGTGAGATCATCACGACCTATAAGGTTTGCAGAGAGCATGAATAGAACAAGGCTTGGATGAAAGTGTGAAAGAGGCAAGGATGAAAGTGTGAAAGATCATTCACCATAGAGGATAAATACAATGCTAGGAAAGAAAATATAAGAAAGCAAGGCGAATGGATAATGTAATGAAACAAACAAAACTACAAGAAAAATAATGCAGTGCAAATGCAATATAATGCAGGGAAAAATTAGCTAATTCCAATAAAAGAGTCATGCAATGCATATGCAGAGATTTTGTAAATAAAATTCAACAAAGAGTAGTGCAAGAATATGAATGTAAGAAAAAAGGATAATGTGATGCATATGACTAAACTTTGACAAGTAAACCATAATCAGGAAACCTTGAACTAGTTTTAAACCTAGAATCCTAATTTTACCAAAGAGGAGATCGGGTTATGTGAAATCAAATTTCTAGTGTAGCCATCGAAGTAGTTCCCAACCTGCAAAAACTAAGATGTTCGTGATTAGAACCAATATAAAGAATTGTGAAAAAACAAAAGTTCTTACCTACAAGACATGCACAAGAGGAAGATTGTCATGCCTGCTAGAAGGAAAACGTACCAAAAAATAGTGTTCTTTCCAAGCTACAATTCTATCCTAGTAAACAAAATGATAAAATTAAAAACCCTGAGTATTTCTCCACAACATGAATTCATTGATTCTTAACACTAAATTCAACACATGAGAGACAAGAAAACTCCTTCTTGCATAGACATTTACTAAATAATAGTCCTCCAGCTAGTCAACAATTCTATCATAAAATTCAAGATGATTAGCTTGAAGATCCTAAACATTTTTGGAAGATGGGCCTCCATCTGGTCTAACTGAGACACTAGATGACGCTAGCATGGAACCACTACTTTTAGGAACATGATTTCAAGAACCCTTGTCCATGGATTTCGTTAGGGATGTGAGGACCTGACATAACCATTGACAAGATTTGGAGAGCCTTATCATCTAGACAAAACTCAAAACCCTCAGATGGTAGATCATCAAATATCAATGATTTCATAAGATCAACAGAAGAATGCACACGGTCATCATCAATTGTGACAAAAAAATCATTATTGAATATTTCTCTAGTTTAATTATATGTTTGAACACTAATAGGTTGGTTGCTCTAAATATCATATTCTTCTAATCTCCGATATGAAGATGAATCAACCAGGTGATTCTCAAGAAAGAGAGGATTCAATTGATTTATTCCCTTGCATATAGTGGATTATGAGACAACATTAGATTGTACCTGATCACAGTCTACACCAACTAGGAAAGGATCAAAAGGATTTGAAACAATGAGCAATGCACTCTCTTCAACAAACAGACCAGAGTACAAGGAGTGATGCATAGTAGCTAAAACAGATCCTCTCAGGGAAACATTACTTGGATCAAAAGCTTTCAAAGATGAGATTCCATATGGTGAGATGGTGCTGATAGGAAAGTCATGTGAGGAATGCCTAATTTGACTTAGTTTAGGGGTATCATCATAAATGTGCGAACCTGACATAACCATCAGTGGAATCTAAAGTGCCTACACTTCTTGACGATTCCCTAAACCTTCAAAAGGTTAATCATAAAATTTTAGCGGCTTCGGAAGATTAATAATTAGACATGGACAATGATAATCAAGGGTATCAATGAATATGTTTTCAATAGGAGGACAATCATTAAAGCTAGTACTTTGATCAAATTGGGCATCTGATACGTGAGACTCTCTAACGATTAAAGATGTGGACAAATCAACTAAATGAATTCCTTGAGCATTTGGACATGTAAAATATTATTCACCTGTTGAAGATTATAGATTGAATAGATCATAAATAAGGGATTCATTATTTTTATCTTCTGACTGTGAGACAACATCATTTTGTAATGGACCAGAATGAAAACTAGCAAGATAAATATTTAGAGAGTATGGAGACACTACTAGTATAATGGACTCATGAAATAAATCAAGGTACAAAAAATGAAACAACTCAGTTGAAGATGTATCAATTCCATGCAAACTGTATTCAAGAAAATAGTCTTGCACATTAGTGTCAGCCTAAGGAATCAAAGGATCAACATGCATGTCATGTATTGCGAGGTTGATTGCAGTTTCTGTAGAATATGAGAGAGGAAATAGATCACTACAAATAGGTGTATGAGAGATAATTTAATGAAGATAATTAGGAATAGGATTTGGCAGATGTCTGGTAAGCTCAAGTTGAATATCATCAACAGGGAGGGTTTTTTTATCAACTCGAATTTCAAGTTGTTCAATTTCAATAGGATGTATGAGAGTTTCAAAATTAAAATGACTTGGTTCATTTCCTTGCTAGCATTCTTCATCACCTAGATGGTTAATGACAAAATTTTCTTTAGAAAATGAATCTGGAGGAGGATGATGGATTTCATAGGTGGTAGTTTCCTCCCAAGAAATCTTAGGCTTTTCCTGGCTCACAGAAATGGGTAAGACAAGATTATGGATAGTATCTAGAAGATTTGTAACATGAAGGTTACCATCATGGTCATCAGAATCAGGATTTGTTTAAGAATGAAATGGTTGTAGAGAAAGATAAAATATCATCGAAATTTCTCAGTAAAATACATCCAATATACATCTCTTTTAGGGAATTCATAACAAATATGAACAAACCTATCAAAAAAATCCTCTAATGATTCTTCAAGTTTTATTTTAAGCTGATTTATCCTTTTAAACACATCTTGATAATCATATTTGTTAAAATATTGACAGAGCTCATTGATGAGTTTCGTGAATGAATGAATTGAAGCAACTCACAACATGTGGCACCATTAATTGATATGACCTTCAAGTGTGAGGGTGAAAAATATGCCAATAAAATTTTTATAATGTATTCCATTAGAATAACAAAAGTGGATAACTTGACACATGTGTCCAAATACAATTGTTCGACCCTCACCGTCAAATTTACACTGTGACAAGTGATAGACTATTTCCATGGTCACTAAAAGATTAAGGCTTTCAGAAAAACAATCAGGGATAGAGATTTGGAAAGGAGCCATTTAAAGATATAATGTCAAAAAAAAATCCTCCATAGGCTCAACTTGTCATTTGGCCCTCCTTCTAGCACCAAAAATATGTTGATGGGTTGGAATATACTGCTAACAGTCAGGGGGTCTCCCCACTGTGAAGTCCCAATTAGAATTCACATTGTTTGGGATAGGATCCTCATTCGATATCTAGGCATGATTGCAATCATGTTGTAAAATTTGCTCTTGGATTTGAAATGAGGAGATGCTACACAAGGACAAGAATGAAATGCCCAAACAATGGGACAAAGTCAACCCAAGATTAGAAAACTGCAGCAAAATATACAAGAAAGTAACAACAAAAACAACAATAAGTATGTCATGAGAAGGATTAGTGAGCTAAAACCATATTAGACATACATGAACAAGAACATTCTAGGGGTTAATTACAAATTAGTTCGCAATAGGTCACTGACATGGCATGGAATAAGTAAGCACAAATTCAAAGTGGACATGAAAGCCATAAGCTAAGAATGAGTTCACTAACATATGCCCACATGAAATCACACATACAAACATGATGGAAATACAAGAAATCTAGTACAACCATCATAAAGTGTTAAAAATAGCAACAAGAAAATCCTAATTTAATTTTTCCTTGAATTAAATTGGAATTCTATTCTCATAGCAACTTGTAACAGTTAACTGAGTTGTCTCAGTAAATTTGAGTTGGGAGTCTATATAAAATCATGTAGAGTGATCCCTAAATTTTAGGGGCCCAGGTGGAGTTCTTTTGAGTTGTAATTATTTAATTCAGTTTAACTGAGTTAAATTCAGTTAAACTAGTTCTAATTGATGGAGGAACTAGTGAGAGGTCAAGTGAATTGAATTAGATTTTATTCACATGCGGTGATCAATTAGATAACTAATAATTCACTCAAAAATAACTCATGCATGTTTGTTCAGAGGAAGACCCAGTTGAGATTAGAGTTTTGGGACAATGTATTATCAGTTGTAAAATCATCTAAATTAAACTAATGATGCATGCAATCAGTAGAAGGCCTATGGATGGATTGTGTAGTTATGAGTGAGAATTTCCAAATTAAATATGGGCTAACTGCCTAGGAAACTGCGCAAGGAAGTAGGAGCTTGGCAAGTAGGATATTTGGCTAAGTATTGGCTTGAGCTAGTTTGTGAAGCAGTGAGATAGATTGTACTTGTGCAAAGGTTGTTTGGGTTGAGCACACATTGTATTTTCTTGTCAGATCTTTTGGTTAATGAAATATATAGATAGCAAGGGTTTTCAGTTGTGGCTTTTCCCATAAAATTATTGTGTTATGTGTGATTGAAATTATTCATCTTTTTTTTTGGTGATTTCATCGATAAATTTGTGTTTCTGTTTATAAGTAGAGTAGATTCAAGTCAATTGTTTTAGCATATCACAATCTACAGTTTGAATCTACAAGAAAATTCTACATAAATATGCACGAGAATCCATACTAAAAGAAAATAATTTCTTATTAATTCTATTGCCAATACAAGTACATGTCCTTCAATTCATCAAAGCCCAATAGTGGAAAATGGGATTCTCATACCATCATCTAATGAAAAACTCTAGCCTCACCACAACTCACCCTACTAGTCTCTAAGAGTTGACTGCCTCTAGCTCCTTAAGCACAAATCAACTATCTAATGCTAGTCCTAATTCTAGTGCTAAAAGTCCCCAACGCATTTATAATGGTCAACATTGGTACTAATTATTAAAAGTTTATTTCTTATATTTTGCATTTTAAATATAACGATCTCACATATGGTATATATGACCCTTTGATTGCAACCAAATGAGAATTTTAAATGTGTTTCTTTCACTCACCCTGCATAGCACAATGTAACAATAGATTGTTTAAATGATGATACATAGTAATGTTTTAAAATTTAAAAAACTAAATCCTAGGAGGTATAACAAGGATTGAGAAATTGCATGGAAGCTTGAAATAATATGAAAATGTGCCCACTGTCTTTTGATATTGTGATATGGAAAGCACTTGGTGGCATTTTGAAGAGCTAGTATTTCATGCCCTAATAAGACATTTTCTTCAGAATGTGGCATTCAAGCATGTGAACAAACTTGATGATTGTATGTGATATAATATGAAATGATTCTTGTCATGGTGCGATGTAATTTTGATGAGGATGCTTACCTATATGAATATGGATTAGGTTAAAACATGAAGGGGACCTTCATTTTTACAATATAGGGTTTTTCCCCAAACCCTAATGTAGCCAACATAACAAAAGTTTAATTCAAGTCTTGTCCATCAAGGCATGGTACCTCCATCGATTGGAACACATTATTGAAGGATAAACTTTAATATCACATGATATTATTGATGTAGCATTGAAGAAACATACCTCCTAAAAGCATAATTCAATCATAAGGTCAATATCCAAGATGAAACATGATGAATGAAAACAATATGCATCGTGTGATTGGGTGCACTGATAGAGTTTGATAGGAACAGGTCATGGGGAGATTGACCATTTCAAAACATGATCATAACCCTTATGTCCTTAAGCAAGCAGAGGGGGACCAAAAATTTTGGATATGGACAACAATTTTAGGTGTTGTGTAATGGCTAAAGCAAGTTCCTAGAAGCTATTGAAGAATTTCTAGCCTTGCATGTAGATCAAGAATTTGATGAAATTATGGAGGAAGATGTTGTTGAACAAGAAAAAAAAATAACAATATTGCTAAGCATGATATCATTCAATTATTAAATAATTATATTCCAAGGGGATTGGTTCCATTAGAGAAATTGTTTGACCAAAATTATGATCCTACTTTTGTAACGGTGAAACCTCAATAAAAATTCATTGAATAATGCAACATTGGGGCAGAGGATGAGCTCAAGAATATAAAAAAATTAGGATTGTTGTCACAAGAAGGTAATGATAAGTATCTAATTTTATTCAAACAATACATAGATATCTTTTCTTGGAAATATGAGGATCTTAAAAATTATGATACTTCAATTATACAACATAAAATTCCATTGAAATCTGGAACTAAACCTTTTAGATGAAATTTGAGATAGGTTAATCCAATTATTTTACATATAATTGAGAAACAAGTCAACAAATTGTAATATGAAAAGATAATGATTCCCTTGAGATATTCAAATTGGATTGCAAATTTAGTTCCTATTCGCAAGAAGAATAGAGAAATAAGATTAAGTGTGGACTTACGAAATTTAAATAAGGCATACATTAAATATAACTATCCTTTTCCAAAAATGGATACTCTTCTTCAGAAAGTAATAAGGTCATAAATAATTTCAATGTTAGATGGTTTCTCAGGGTATAATCAGATTGCAGTACATGAAGAGGATCAAAGTAAAACAACATTTACCACACCATGGGATGGGTACATTTATGTATGCCAAAATGCCATTTCATTTAATGAATGCAAGAGAAACTTTTTAGAGAGCGATGGATTTGGAATTTTTGGGTGAGGTAAATAAATGTATCGTTATTTATCTTGATGATATTACTAAATTTTCTAAATCATATTCTCAACATCTCAAGCATTTAAATTAAGTCTTTTAGAAATTCAAAAAGTTTGGGATTTCATTCAATCCCAAGAAGTCAATTTTTGCAATGTAAGAAGGAAAACTTCTTCGATATATTGTGTCTAAATATGGAGTAATAATTCACCCTAAGAGAGTATCAACTATTCAATTAATATATTTTCCTAGAAATAAGAAATAAATTCATCCATTCTTAGGAAAGATTAATTTTCTGAGGAGATTTACACCTAATTATACTAAGATAATTAAGGATATAACTAATATGCTAAAAAAGGATCAGGAAGTAAAATGGAATGCTCAATCTTGATTATCATTTGCTCCAATTAAGAAGGAACTAATGGAAGCACAAGTTTTGAGAAGTCCAAATTATACTAAATATTTCAGTGCTTTGTCATTTGCATTAGATTCTATATTAGTTGTTATTTTGTAACAAAAAAATTCTAAGAACTATGAATAGCCAATTTCATTTTTCAGCAAAGTTGTTGGGTAATTTAATTGGTGATTAAATTATGTCATTAATTTTCAACCAAGGATCATGCACTTGTGAAGTGCATGTGCACAATATATGATAGGAGTTCTATTTTTATTAAAAGATGAAACTAAAATGTAATTTTAGTTCTATTGAAAAAAAGTGTAGCTAGATTAACTCATACCATTCCTATGCACATTTTCCATCAAAATTGTCCTTTTGAAAGTAAACTAGTATTAAAGGCTAAACCAATTGAAAGTTATATGCTATTGAGCTGAATTGAAACTTATTTTACTTGACAAGCGTTAAAGTTTACTCTACTGAACTGAATTGAAAAGATTATTCTAATGAACAAAATTGAAACCTTATTCTAATGCAACGAATTTAATGTTATTCTAAGTGCTAGAAATTTAAGTCTTTACCGTTATTCAACAAAAAGAAAGCTTTAATCTAAGTGCTTCATAATTATATTAAGAAACAAAACATGAAAGTGATGATCTGAAATACAACTCTGAGGAACTACTAGTGTGCATAGTTGTGACTAGAATCAATCTAGTCATTAACTCGTAAATCTAAAAAAAAACAATTGAAATGAGCAAATTAAGAAAATAAATGTTTTTGATATTTTTATCATATGTGAGCACTCGACATGTGCAAACTAGTCAATGTCAAATCACGAAAAGGGAGTAATAACAGAGAGCATCTAATTATTTGTAATGGAAAATAAATACTCATGAAATAAATCAACAACTAAACTAACTTACAACTCTTTAGGGTGTCGTCCTTTTGAGAGTAAGCATGAAAGGACTTCAATTAATGAGTTATTTAACCACACATTTAATCACCAAAGGAACATAGTAAGTGTATTAAAAGCAAATTTCTTCGATATAAAATGATTATAAAACTTAAATATGTCCATTTCCTCACTCCAAGGCTATTTATAATCCCCTTTTGAATAACAGTTTGAAGAGTTATAATCCGAGAAGCTAGTTTATATTTGAAAGCTAAGTAATTATATCAAAATAGGAATCATGCTTCTCATGATTTGCTATGATAAGAGAAAATCATGAGAATATTTCAATTGGAATGTCATAATATTTGAGTCCAAAATTTTCTCATTCAATCCCACACTCACTTGAATATGTCACAATTTTCCTTCAAATTTTGTGCAAGGATGAAGTATTATAACCAAAGTTGATTTATGGTTTTACCATCATATTTCTTGAACCCTATGAGTTTCCATATTAGTGTAATAGTTGGATTCCCATATATCAAACATTTTCCATCTACCTATATCCTTTATTCCTCCTCAAACACATTGGAATCTTTCTAACCATGGATGTAGCTGCAGAATATTTGGTTAGCTGCAAAATGAGTGAATTTCGGTAGCTATAGGAATGTTTTGATTAAATTTCATAAAGAAACAATAGACCATAAACCATGACTGAATTATGCCTTTTATAATATTTGAACATATCTAAAGTGGCCTTTAGACTTTAAAATGTAATAAAACTATCATGAAAAGAATGGAAATGAAGGTAAGAGGATATAAAAAAGAAGACAATTTAGGACTTCAACATTCCCCCACATTGAGGATTTTTCATGTCCTCATGCATCAAAACTTCAAAATTGGTAAAGTGTTTTGTTCATTGCACTATTTCTAAAGCTTGGATTAGAACATCCAAACTAGTGCCTCCTTTTTACTCTTAACATTAAGTGCTAGTCTTGGTTTCCTCATTAAGATCTTTCTTTGCAATCCTCTAATTTTTTTCTGAGAATATTGTTATTGGCCTTGAGTTTCTTATTTTTTATTATACCAATGGAACAAATTCAACAACATTCTATCATCTTGAGTCCTCAAAATTTCATTTTGTATTTTTATTACCTCATTTTCTTCTTTGAGATGCCTATTTAATATTTCTAACTCATATATATCTTGCTTCAGAGCATCTTCAATCTCATGTTCTTTTTTAGGAATGTCATCAATCAAGGGAACCTTTTCATTAAAAGTGTCTTCATATTCACTTTGTAGAGGATAATTTACCTTTTTTGTGTTCTCTTATCTTGTCTTTCCATGTAGTCATAGATTTGTTGTTAAACATGATTGATTTCAGGTGTCTTCCTAGTTGGACTTAGGGCTTGATAAATTGGTGTTTCTCTTGCACCTTCATTCGTGCTATCGTCTTCCTCCTTAAGGTTAATTATTTCTAATGGCTATATTTTTAAATTCTTAGAAATTTGTTTACTCCTTCTCAGCTTCAATTTTGGTTCCTCTATCTTTTGGATATTTTTTCTCTTGTTACATAGCTTCCTCATTTTCTCATTTTTCTTGTCTACTACCTCTACTTATTCTATTTCTGATTGCTTCTTACTTGGGTTGGCTTTCTTTCTTGTAACACTTTGTTTCTCATTTTTCTACTTAATTTTCTCTAGAAACTAACAAAGGAGGGTGCTTTCCTCTGATTCCTCTATAGGAGCTTCCAACTATTCTACTTCATTGATATTCAATCCTTCATCTTCATTGGAGAGCTCATGGTTAGGGTTTGAAACTATTTTGTGTTGGATTCTTTTAGTTTTTGTTAATACTTCCTCTTCTGGAGCCTCTACATAATGGTTTTAGACTAAAAAACTTTTCTAATTATCTCCCTTAGTCCTAAAATTTTCTTCAATAATAATTTTAATTAATTCATGATGATAGATGGCATTGTAAGGATTTTAGAATCTCGCTATATATTAGAAGCCATTTTCTTGAGACTACAAAGTAGAAAATATGGTAAATTCAACTCATTTACATCAATGAAGTGCATTAAGAGTTGAACATGGTAGAAAAACACTGTTCCATATTGTCCCTCGTAAGTTAAAAATTTCTGAATGACTAGCAACATATTTCCCCACTTGATTTTCAATGCAGTTACTGGTATCCAGTTTTTGAAGATGGAAGTTTCCATACCTGTATTTTAGAGGAAGATTTTCCATCATTTTTCTTTGATTTTCCTATTTTGAACCAACTCTCTCTGTTTTTGGGTAAGAATGTTGTCTTTTCCATTATGGATTATGTAATTATCAGCTTAATGTGTCCAATCTCCGCCTCTACTCCATCAAACGCCTATGAAAATACCTTTGTAACCTTTGTCTCATGTCTATTAAATTTCTCAAAAAAATGAATCCAACCCACTTTCTACAACTGATCTTTGACCCACATATATGCTTGGAGAAAATTAACTCCATTGGGCTTTGATATGACAATGACAACCATGGTGAAGGAGCAGTTTCGATCCTGAATTTCTTCTCTCGAAAAGGGTGATGGAGGGGTTGTCAGGTTCAGGCAGAACTGAAATAGATCACCTATGGCAGTGCTCAATTCATAATAGAACTTATCCTCTTGTATAAATAATTTCCATGATCCTTAGATCCATTTTTATGGGATCATTAGAATCTAGGTGATTTTGTATACAATGGAGAGATTTTGATGTGACAGAGAGAGATATGATGGCAAAACAAGGTTATGATTGTAGGGAGTGTTACAAGGTCCAAGGTTTGCTCAATTTTTATAATATATGTATCATAATCATTCGATGAGCTTATAAATCTAATGTTCTTTAAAGGAAAGATAATATCACACCATGTTTGCATATCTTGGCACATACCTTTTTGATATTTGATGTCTTTTTCTTTATTGTAGGTATGGAGTTCTTTAATGTTTCCTTAAGTATATATGATGTGAGATCTATAATTTGAAGTAGGCTACAAAATGTCACTTATTTAGAAACAATTTCCTTTAAACATTTACTATTTTTGATGGAATGGAATTTTATTACTTTTGTTACCTCTTGATGATGCTTGAAGAAAACTAGGTCTAAAAAATGTTGCTTTAGACCTAAAAATTTATTAGAAGAAAAATGGGAATAACAAGGAAGTGGGAAAATACAAGAATGTGAAAACCTAAACCACCAAGAATTCTTGGTTTTCAATTAATATTTTATGTATAGATATGCCAACAATGTTGGTTTTCATGTCTATACTTATTATTATTATTATTATTTCCTATTTTTTTTTTATTTTTTTTTTATAATTGAGGAAAGAAAATTACATTTTGATTAGGAGATGAGGAGATAATTCTCCTTTCTTAACCAACTTGAAATCAGAATTATTTTGCAATATTTGAAAAATTCTTCTCTTGTCAAAGGTTTTTGGTATAACCTTAATATATGGCCATTAACAAGGAAGGTAATATTTTCTTCATCAATAGTTTTGATTATAACTACTCCATTATCAAATACAATATCTATCTCATAAGGAACAAGCCACTGAGTCTAAGATTTTCCTTGAATATCTTTTAATTTAGAGTAAAAAATAAGAGCCCGATCACCTGGCTTGAATTTTTGAAGTCTGATAAATTTTTCATGCCATATTGATCTTTGATGTTGGACTATGTTGGTTCTTTGGATAGAATCTTGTTGAATTTCATCTCACTCACTTGTGTTAATGTTCATTTTTGAGATTAAGATAGATCAAGGCCAAATTGTGTTGATGTTCTAAAAGTATCCACTTGGAATTCAATTGGAAGAAATACTTGTTTCCCATGGACATGCTCATGAGTGTGTCCAGTAGTATTCCTCCATGTGGTATTATATTCTCAAAGTGCCTCTGGAAGTCTTTCTGCCCAATCCCTTCTATGCAAGTGTACAATATTGCTCAAAATTGCTTCAAGTACTTTATTAGTAGATTCCACTTGCCTATTGTCTTGTGGATGGTATGGAGTAGACTTTTGATGTTTGATATTTTATTTCTCCACTATTTTCTACACTAACTTGGATTTGAATTGAGTACCTTGATTTATCACACTTTCCCTTGGGACACCAAAATGAGTAAAACTATCTTCAAAAAGAAATGTAACCACAACTTTTTCAGTAGTAAAAGTAAGTGTTTAGCTTCTACCCATTTTGTAACATAATCTGTACAAACAAGTTTATACCTTTTCTTCTTAGATGGAGGATTGATTGGATCGACAAAATCTAGAGCCAATTTTTCAAAAGACTCTACAAGCACCTGTGGTTGTAGAGGCATCTCATCTGATGGAATGGGTTTTCTCATTCTTTGGAAACTATCACATATTTTGACATATTCCTTGGCATCTTTAAAAAGAGAAGGCCAATAATATCCCAAAAGAAGGACTTTATAAGTAGTTATTTTATCGACAAAGTGTCCTCCACATGGTTCATCATGGAAAGCTTTCAATATCTTTGGTACTTCATCTTCTCAAACACATCTTTAGATTATTAAGTCAGGTCTAGTTTAATACAATTCTTCCTCTATCCAAGAGTAAGGTGCATTGGATTTGATAATTTTCTTCTTTTATTTGGTTGATAATTGTGGGGGAAACTTGTAGTCAAATAGTTAGCAATATTTTCAAACGAAGGAGTTTTAGAAGACACTGCAAAAAGGTATTCATTAGGAAAATTATCTTTTACAAGAGTATCATTATTATGATTTGCATTCTAGAAAGGAAATCAACAGCTATGTTTTCTTTTCCCAACCTATCTAGAATAGTGATATTTAATTCCTATATAAAAACATCCATCTAGTAATATTGCCATTAGTAATTGGTTTATTCATTAAATATCCAATAATAAAATGATATGTATGAATGAAAGTTTCATAACCAATGATATATAGTCGAAAATTATTAATGCCATGCAAAACAACTAAAAAATCCTCTTCTATTAAGGTGTAATTTAACTCCGCAGGAGTCAAATTTTTACTTGTGTCATAAATAACATAAAGAGTTAGATCTTTTTGTCCCAACATAACTCCTAAAGATGTATTTTAAGCATCAATTGAAATATGAAAAGGAAGAGACTAATTAGGTCCTCATAAGATCGTTGCTTCAATTATTTTCTACTTCAATTATTCAAATGCTTTATCGTAGTTAGAATTCCAAAAAAAAAACAATATTTTGTAAGAAGTTTAAAAAGTGAAGAGGCTATTTTTGCGAAGTTTTCTATGAATCTTCTATAATATCATGTAAAACCAAGAAAACTTCTAACATCGCTTTGAAAAGTAGGAACTAAAATTTTAGAAATTATTTTTACTTTAGATGTATCCACCTCAATTCCATCGCTTGAAATATGTTGGCCTAAAACAATTCCCTCATTAAACATCATAAAATATTTCTCATGACTTAATGAAATATTTTCTTACTTACACCTAATGAGAAAATTTTCTAGTTTTTCAAAGGCTTCTTCAAAAGTATTTCCATAGACAATGAAATCATCCATGTAAACTTCTACACAGTCATGAATTAGATTAGAAAATATACCTAATATTATTCTCTAAAATGTCATAGGTGCATTACATAACCCAAAAGGAAGTACCCTATAAGCATATGTACATCATGGACATGTAAAGGTTATTTTATCTTGACCTTTTGGTGCTAATTGAATTTGGTTATATCCAATGAAAGTATCAAGGAATGAGTGTTGGCATTATAATGCATGTGTTTTCCTTGATGGAAACTCAATTGTAACAGAATAAGTATATGGTAACTACATGAATCTACAGGTCATATCAGAGTGACATAATGATAGAAAAAAATAATGGGTCAAAGGTTTACAGATTAGAATCAAAAGCTTGATATGGAAAATTGTTGGCATTATGAATTAGGTGTTTTCCTTGATGGAAACCTACCTGATGAGTTGTCTTTGATGACAACCTATTTGGTGAATGGACTACTTGATAAAGGTATAAACAGGATGAGACAGAATGCATGGAAATTGTGTTTTCAAATGTGACAAAATGCAAGGCATTTCAGAGGAATCAATTCAGAAATGATAAAGTGATGGAAACTCACATTGTAACAGGTCAATTCAGAGGTAACAGAGTAATGGCATAGAAGAACAGGATGATGGGACAAAGGATTGCATATTAGAATCAAGAAATTGAGGAAAGAGAATGTTTTAAGTTGTATATGTTGTCCAACCTAGTTCAAGTCATGTATACACACGGTTACACATAATAAAAGGCACGTATACGTATGCGTGTAGTTTCACAGAAGGACAAGCATGTATGGGATGGAAAATTAAGGTTAAAGAATACCAAGGGTCTATACCATGGTATTAGCCCACAATATTGAGTAAAAAAAAGGTTACTTGATCCCGTCTAAGCATACCATAGGTTCTAAGTGTTGTTTTGGTGCATGGTATTGACAAAGGCTCTAAGTATATAAGGAAGAGAAAATCAAAGGGATTTTTGTGCAAGTGAAAAGGTTTTTCTATTGTGCTGTGTTATATTCTTTCCACAACTAGCCCATGTAGTTAACTGGGGGATTAGAAGGGGGGGCAGAGCACCCCCTTCATTGCACCGATTGCATAGCAGGGGGGTCACAGGGGGCTTGAGGGGTGCAGGTAACCCCTATATTAGGTTGGGTAGACCTACCTCTGGTTTTGTGCATGTTTTTCGCACATGGTTTTGGATGCAATGGTTTTCGTTCCATGGTATTGGATGCTTTGGCATGTATAAATATGTATTGTAACATTGAAGGAACATAATGAAAAATAAAACTGGTAGTCCCGGTTTTGGGATCCAAGGGAAAATCTTTGTGTATATGTGTTGTATGTGTTATTCTCTCGCATTTTTTGTGTTCTAGATTTCGCATGCAGGTAATTTCTGTACGGGGTTAAAACCTACATTTGGGATCAGAGCTGTTTTGGCTTCAAGGGAACGCCTTTGCTGCTGAGGGGTTTCGCTCGAGCCTGTGGTAGACACTGTTTAGTGGGAGATCTATGGGATCGATTCTGGTGGTGAAATAAGATGATGAGAATTAGAAATATAGAGATCAAGAAATTTAATGGTCGGTGTTTTGAGTTATGGAAACTCGAGATGGAGGATCTGTTGGTGGATAAAGATCAGCAGATCATAGTAGATCCAGGTACTAAACCAACGAGAGTGTCCAATGAAGAATGGAAGAAGTTGGATTAGAAGGTAAAGACCACAATATGGTTGTGTATATCAAATTTAGTATTGTTGAATGTATCATGGGAAGCTACAGTGAAGGCTTTGTGGGACAAGTTAGGGATGTTATACCAATCTAAGTCTCTAGTGAATAAACTATTCCTACGAAAAAAGTTGTATAACCTGAGGATGAAAGATGGAGATTTGGTGACAGAGCATCTGAACGCATTTAATACTGTGGTAAGTCAGTTATCATCTATTTATATTCAAATTTCAGATGAAGATAAGTGCATCAGTTTGTTGTGTTCTCTACCAGATTCGTGGGATATTCTGGTTATTGCAATAGGTAGAAATGTTATTGCCTTGCAGTTTGATGAAATGGTCTCATCCTTGGTGATGGAGGAAATAAGATGGAAAAATATGGAGAGCCAAAATGTTGATGCCTTGTTTGTACGGGGACGGTCCCAGAACAGAAACAAAAATAAGTCATCGAGTGGGAGGTCTAAATCTAGAGGGAGATCTAAATCTCCAAGAAACCCTATAAAGGTGGTGTGCTGAAATGTGGAAAGGAAGGACACTACAAAAGGGACTATAAATCTAAAGCTCCTAATAAAGGAAAGGGATCTGATGATGCTCCTTCTGTAGAGGTGAAAACTACCTTAGATGAAGGTGGTGATGTGTACTTGGCTTCTTCAAGTACACATGTAGATCACGAAGCATGGTTGGTTAACTCAAGTGCATCCTTTCACTTCACTCATCATAGAGAGTGGTTCTGCGAGTATGAGAAATATGATGGTGGTGATGTCTTCTTGGGAGATGACAGGAAGGCTATAATTGTTGGTCGCGGAAAGGTAAAGTTGAAGTTGCAAGGTGGAAGGGTTAGAACACTTCCGGGTGTTCTGCATATTCCTGAATTAGCTAGAAATCTAATTTCTATAAGCAAGTTGGATCATGCAAGTGTAAAAATAGTGTTCGACAAGGATACCTGCAAGATGCTTTGGGGGGAACTGGTATTGATGTGGGTAGTTTGAATTGGAACTTTGTACAAGATACAAGGTAGCATTGTTGTTGATGGGTGCAATAGTTATGTGGTTCCTGAAAGTGGAGCAGAAAATCTAGTGATCTTTGGAGAGAAGACCATGATGTGGCATCAAAGGCTTGGACATATTGGGGAAAGGGCCTTCGAATACTTCATGGTAAAGGTATGGTAGAGGGTATGAGGAATAAATCTCTGGATTTTTATTTCTATGAAAATTGTGTATATGGGAAGTAGAATCAGGTGAGTTTCCCCTCTAGTGGTAAGAGGGCGAAACAGATATTAGAGCTTGTGCACAGTGATGTGTTTGGACCTATTAAGGTTCCATCACTGAGTAAGTCTGTGTACTATGTATCCTTTATAGATGAATTCTCAAGGAATACATGGATATATTTCCTTAAGAAGAAATCTGAAGTCTTTGATAGTTTTAAAGAATTTAAGGCTCTGGTGGAAAACTAGACAGAGAAGAAGATAAAGGTGTTGAGGAAAGATAATAGTGGAGAGTTTTGCAGTAAGTAATTTGAATAATTTTGTAAGAAGTGTGGTATAGCATGACATAAGACTAATCCATACACATCTGAGCAAAATGGAGTTGCAGAAAGAATGAAAAAGACGTTGATGGAAAGGGCAAGAAGCATGTTAAGTAGTGTCGGATTAGGACAGGAATTCTGGGTAGAGGCGATGGAGACAACATGTTACCTGGTCAATAAATCACCTTCATCAGTGTTGGAGGATAAGAGTCCACAAGAGGTATGGACAGATAAGAAACTCTCTCTTTCACATCTAAGGATATTTGAGTGTGATGCATATGTACATGTTCCAAAGGTGAAATGAACTAAGCTGGATAATAAATCTGAAAAGTGCATCTTTATTGGGTATAAGGATGGTTTGAAGGGTTATAAGCTTTGGAACCTAGTAACAAGGAAGGTTGTGTATAGCCGAGATGTGGTGTTTCATAGAGGCAAAAGATGTTATTAAACATGAAGTCCAACCAAAGGAACCTAAGAAGATAGAGTTTGAGCTAAAGGAGGAAGAATCAGACTCTACAATAGAGGAGGAATCAGAAGATGAAGAGCCACAAACTTCGGGTGTGAGATGATCAGTTCAAGAAAGAAGGTAGCTAGAAAGGTATAGTCCATCTACGTTCTATTCAAATTTTTCTTTATCTATTACTGATGATGAGCCCATAACAATGAAGGAAGCAGTAGATTCAGAGGATGAAAAACTCTGGAAAGAGGCCATGGTTGATGAAATGGCACCTTTGCACAAAAATGAGGCTTGGGATATGGTGGAGTTGCCGGCTGGAAGGAAAACCATTGGCAACAAATGGGTTTTCAAGAAGAAGACAAATTGGAAGGAAAGGTGAAGAAATAGAAAGCTCGGTTGGTAGCAAAAGGTTATTCCCAGGTGCCTGGAATTGATTTTGGTGATATTTTTTTCTCTTGTTACCAAGGTAACTTCTATTAGATTACTTTTATTTGTTGTTTCTGCTTTTGATTTTGAGGTAGAACAGATGGATGTGAAGACAACATTTCTTCATGGGGATCTGGAAGAGGAGATATACATGAAGTAACCTGAAGGCTTTGCGGTGAAGGGTAAGAAAGAACTGGTATGCAAGTTAAAGAAATATTTGTATGGGTTAAAACAGTCACCAAGGATGTGGTATCAGAAATTTGATACATTTATATGGGGACTTGGCTTCAGCAGAAGCAAAGCAGATCACTATGTGTATTTTAAATTAATTGGTGATCGTGTTATTTATCTGGTCTTGTATGTGGATGATATGTTGCTAGTTGGAAATGACAAAGAAATTATCCAGGATTTGAAGACCCATTTGTCCTCCAAATTCGACATGAAAGATCTTGGTGCTGCAAACTATATTTTGGGCATGGAAATTAAAATAGATCAGACAAGGAGGAAGCTCTGGTTAAACTAGAGGAAGTATGTCGAGACAATATTGCAGAGGTTTAATATGTAGGATAGTAAACTAGTGAAGGTTCCTATTGCTGTAAGTATAAATTTATCTGTTGAACAGTGTCCCAAGACAAAAGAAGAGGAAGAGGACATGTCTCATGTTCCATATGCAATTGTAGTTGGTAGCCTAATGTATGTGATGGTATGTACTAGACTAGACATTGCACATGCAGTGGGAGTATTGAGTAGGTTTATGTCAAAACCAGGGAAGGAGCACTGGACAACAGTGAAGCAGGTTTTCAGGTATTTGTGTGGCACTAGTGATTATGGTTTCTGCCACCAAGGAAGACCAAGATTGGATAGAGTGTTGGATATTCAGGGATTTGTTGATGCAGACTAGGCTGGAGATCTGGATCAAAGAAGATCTACAAGTGGGTATGTGTTTAACCTATTTGGAGGTGCATTCAGTTGGATGAGTAAGAAACAATCTGTAGTGGCACTATCAAATACAGAGGCAGAATACATGGCAGCCACTCATGTAAGAAAGGAAGCAGTTTGGTTGTAGAGATTGTGTTCAAGTATGGGGTTAGTACAGGGAGCTATAAGGATAGACTGTGAGGGTCAAAGTGCAATTTTCCTAGCAAAGAACCTTGCATATCATTCAAAGAGAAAGCAAATTGATGTTCAGTATCACTTTGTGAGGGATATGATAGAAGACAAAAAGGTGTTGCTGGTAAAGGTGGACACTTTGAAGAATACTGCAAATGTGAATTTCTCTTGGTGTAGAGAAAAAATGGGCATTGCAGGGCTGGATAAATGACTAAGCTCTCTTGTGGCCCCCTATGGAAAGAAAACAACAAGTGGGAGAATGTTGGGTTGTGTTATATTCTTTCCACGACTAGCCCATGTAGTTACCAAGGGGGTTACAAGGGGGGGGGGGGGGGGGGGGGGAAGCGCCCCCTTCGTTGCGCCGATTGCATAGCAGGGGGGTCATAGGGGGTTTGAGGGGTGCAGCTAACCCCACTCTATGGGGTATGGGGGTTGGTTTTTGACCCTATATTAGGTTGGGTAGACCTACCTATGGTTTTTGATGTGATGGTTTTCGGTCCATGATTTTGGACACGATGGTTTTCGGTCCATGGTATTGGATGCTTCGGCATGTATAAATATGTATTGTAACATTGAAAGGAACATAATGAAAAATCAAGCTGGTAGTCGCGGTTTTGGGATCCAGGGAAAATCTCTGTGTATATGTGTTTTATGTGTTATGCTATCGCATTGTTTATTTTCTATGTTCTAGAATTCACATGCAGGTAATTTTTGTATGGGGTTAAAACCTACATTTTTAGAAATACTTCTATCTAAAGTATATTTTATGTTGTAAGGGCTATGGTTATAATATATATCTGAAACATCTTCTGCACCCTTGGATACAATGTTGGATTAGGATCATGAGACCTGAAAGGACTTATCATTGTATGATTTGATAATGGATATGCTAGATCTGAGTGCTAACGCATGTTTTATCCTTTAAATTCTATGATCTGGTACTCTGAAGTCTTGAAAAGTTGTGAAGTTATAATTATTTATTTGTGGATATATATGTTGGTTCGCCTTGGTAAAGGCACGTATACACGTGGATTCGACACTTCCAAGTGGCATATGCAGAGGAAGGACTTGTTGTTTAGAAATGGCTAATCTATCTTTTCATAATTGTTTTTTTGCTGTTGTTTGTCAATGCTTCATTAGATATGAAGTTAAACTAACTATATAAGGAGATTGAGTCTAGTTGATTGATTGATTGAGTAAGAAGGGTGATCTTTGTTGCTATATGTTTAGAACTATGTAATATGACAGTAGATCTTCATAATGTCTTTGGTTAGTACAACATTTGGTTCAGAACTTTTATGATTCGGTATCTTTAGAGGCTTACATAGGTTGGGTTACAAAAAGTGGCGTATACACGCAGGTTGTCCTCATTGAAGTAGTGTATAAATTCTTCCATATATTTTAGAGGTTGTAGTTGGTTTTGGTTGTTGATCCAATGTTTTAGGTTTAGCTCTATGTTCAAGTGATAGTGATTTGATTTTTCCAGTTGATTGGTTGAATTTTGATTAAGTTTCGGTTGATTGGGTTTTGAGTAAATGGTTGATTCAATTGTATCAAAAATTGATGATTGGGTGATTCAATTGTGTTAGAGGTTTCAGTGATTGTTTGATTCAGTTGTGTCAAAAATTTCAATGATTGGTTGACTCAAAATTAGATGATTGTGTTTCAGTTATGTCAGAGATTGATGATTGGGTTTCATTGATTGATTGATTTAGATGTGTCAAAGATAAATGAAAGTGTTACATTGATGAGTTACAGTTTGATTTTTGATATTGGGCCTAAGTGTTGATAATGGGTCCAGTCTAAAAATTTGATGAAATGTGACCTACAAGTTATGATGTGTTGATGCAGGTTGATCCAGTCTAAAAATTTGATGAAATGTGGTCCATGTTTTGGGAAAATTTAGTGTTTCTTCAAACGCCTAACCCTCTAAACCTAGTAGCTATTCTAGAAACAACAGACAAAGTAATTCGTCACTTTTTCTATAGTTAACAGATAAGAGAAAAAAGAAAAAAGGTACCAACCTGTAACTTTCACTCAATCCCTTTCTCCTTTGACCAATTTCATCACTCCTTTCTGTACTTAACTCGCTTGGAAAGTACCTGCACACAAGCAAGGACAAAAACCCATCAAAGCATACAATAATGATGATCTGTTAACTAAACATATCATAGAATCTAGAATACGATATACATCATATAAACACATGAAATGGAAAAAGCTTAGAATTCTTTATTAATATAAGGAAATATTACAACCCATGAAGATTCATGCTCGATTTAGTGTCGTCCTTCCAGCTTCAAACCCTTCTCTCCTCATGAAGCAACAATTTGACATCATTACAATACTCTTACTAATCTCATTAAAACAACATTTCCTTAGCTCAAGAAATTCCAACCTAGACCAACCTTTGAATGCTTGGTCAATTTATAGCTGAATGGAGGAGGTTAAGCCATTAATGGCCCTCATGAATTCTCTGCCAAAATTGGGAAGTGCTTCCATGGAGGAAGGGATAATGGATTAAGGTTCATTCATCCTCCTCCTCATCCAAAAGCGAGCTCAATCCATCTGGAAACTTCTAGAAGCATCCATTGGATGAGGAATCTAATGGATTCATTTCAAAAATTCAATGAATCTCACTCAGAGCAGGTGAAACAAAGGCCAATTGCACTAAAGTGCACCCAAACAGTGGAATCTCCACATTACAATGCAACCTGATAAAGAGCCACCTGTGTTGATCTCTCTAGGGGCATTTTTTCGATGAATGGTGACATGGAAACTCTTGGGAGGCAAGCATGATGTAGGTTAAATTCATTAGGGAATGAAAAAAACTGAATTAGGGATTGATGAACCCTAATAATACAGATCTGGAAGCTAGGGTTGATGTGCCCAAATTTACCTGTAATAGTTGCCCCCTAAAGCATGAAGTCAAAAATAAACATGTCGAGTGAGATGCTTTACCACTTGGAGAGAAGGTTTCGAAATGGAAGGTGACCTGCATCAGTTACAATACAAATATCATGATACTTTGATTTTTTCTCACAAAGTAGCTGAGGGAAGGCATACCCATACTTAGCTTATAAACTTTCATTACATGTACAAATATAGTTGTCTACAGATATAGACCCATGAATGGATGACCATGAATGTAAGGCCATTTGTACATGTGATATAGTATTCATGAAAAATATATCACAACCCAGATGGATGAAACTAGATCTGGGTCTTAAATCTCATTCAATCTTCACTCAAGTACAAGCATAACCATGTGAATAGATGATATGAAGTCAAACATGGAGAGATGTCCTCTGATTACCAGCTAATGATGTAACCGTTAACAGACGCGAGATGAATCATCGATAATGATAATGACCCTCAAGGTATTGCGGTGCATTTCACATGGTGTAAATAAATGATTTGACGTCGAACACCATACAAAGTCTTTCGGTCAAAGGCCAGTGATGTCAACCTATCACTGGAAGCAAGAAACCTGCCATTGATGTACGCAAGCCTCAAGGTACTGAAGGGGTGTTTCTAAGTCAACTTCTTGGATGATGTGCTAATGTCGACAAGAAGCGACTCATCGCAGGAGGGGCTTGATGTATCCCACATCAACAACACAAAATGAGGTAAATGATTTTTGGAGATGAAACATCGACTGACGACACAAGGTTCAAGAATGGCGGGCATGAAAAATGAAGGTTTACAGTATTGTAAAGGATGAAGTTTTGAACTGAATGACTTCTCTTAAACATATTGGCGACACTAAAACAAATTGGTAGCATTGACCCAAAACAAAGTGATGGATGGTATGATAGACCAACGGTGTGATAACCATCATGCTGAATGACCCAACCCACATAGTCACGGTGATGAGGTGAAAGTGTCATGTTCAAGAGCAACCTGCTACCATAAAGTGTTCCCAGCTTTTTCCATTTTCCCCAGTCATTTCTGACTAGTACCTCTTTATTTTTTATCAATCTTGAGGAGGATAACATATGCTTGTTATATAATTCCACCCGGCGGGTGAATCCATCGCTATTTGATGTTTTAACGAATCTAGCGAAGGTGAAACTTGGTCTTGTTTAGATGGATAAGTTTGTCGCAATTTAATGTTTTTAACAAGTTTAACGACAAAGATAACTTGGTCCTTTTCACATTTAGAGAGTCTGAAAAGGGACTAAAAGGAAACTCCACAAGTTATTTTTCGTAAACTTGTCTCTCAAGTTTGAAAAAGCATAAAACAATACAAGAGAGAACCTATTGATCATGTTTGATCAACGAGTACCTTTTCTGTAGTTAATCTATCTCAGCCCAAAGAAGGGGTAAAACTATACTGAGTAGATATAATCCATTAATGAGATATAAATGACAAGTGCTCGGAAATCTTTTCATGTAAATAGAGAGTCTGAAAAGATCTTAAAGAGGACTCGATTTTGAGGAACGAGTTGTGTCTAAGGTAACAATTGGTTTTGGTGATGTTGGAACTTCTCAAAACATGTTGATTTATGTAAAGAGGCTCTCTAATAAGACTGCTCATTGCAACTGTTCCTCAAAAAAGTTAAAACAACCAAGTTAAAGCATATGATCGGCCAAAGGGATGGTGGTAATGGGATGAAAACAACAAAGGCTCATTTGATGAAAAAGGTTGATATAATGGCAATCACAAGGGTTAAAATGGAAATGGGTTCATTTTTACACAAGCTTGAACCATAGGGAACTATGCTTGGATTTAGTTTCATGTTTACACAAGCTTGAAACAAAAAAAACATGCTTGGATTCAGTTTCATTTTTACACAATCTTAAAGTGAAAAACTATGCTTGAAATTGGTTTACATGCCCCCAAAATGATGAAAGGGAGAGTCTTCTGTAACCAGATGGAAGTCGCTGCAGTGAAGTAGGATGGTTACCCAACACCTCTTTGGCTTCATCCAGATAGACAAAGGTGAATGGAGTGACTCCCTTCACATAACCTACAGGGAAACTTAAGTTTACCACTAGGTGCATGCCCCCAAACTTCATTACATTCACCTAAATAGACTACTCATGGCTCAGATGGATGGAATGAAGGTTCTTTTATGAGATCAAGTGAAAGACTCGACTGGGATTTTACGAGATCTAATCAAAGACTTGATTTGGAACTTTTCTCTAGGGGATGTTGTTTCATTTTTTAATGAGCTTGACATAAGACAAGGAACTCTGCTCAGATTCCTTGTTTCATTTTTTAACGAGCTTGACATAAGAAAGGAACTATGCTCATACCCTTGGGTTCATTTTTTAACGAGGTTGACACAGTAAAAGAACTATCCTCATATCCTCGATCACAACTCATAAGAGGTCATGAAAGAGATATCTAGTTCCAATGCCCCCAGTACATGATGTGCAACATCACTGAATTTATTGTCAGTTGATATAGGTATGGAACTGGTTTTCACATAATTAACCCATGGCGGGGATGATACCATTGGTATAAAAGGACCAATTAGGGAAGATGGTTGAATAGGAACCATATTTGGACTGGGAAATGAAAGTTGGTCAACAGTGAAAATTCTACCTTCATGCGGGAAGCACATCACTCGAAAGAGTGTGGAAACAATAGCTCCCATGTCATAAACATAGTTGCACCCAAGAAGTAAATTGAAATCTAAAGGGCATGGGACTACCATCACATTCAGATAAATGATTTTTCCTCCCAAAGTAATATGTAACTGAGGAAGGATCCCTAATAGTTGACTGGTTCCTCTTTTAAAAGCCAACAGATTCTAGGTAACTGGCACAAGCGGCGGTGAACTGAGCACTTGCCAAGTAGTTGAGGGAAGGATACTCACAGATGCACCTTCATTTATAATAGTGCTAGATACAATCATATTACAAACTTGTACTATGATCTGGAAAGGCACATAAGAAGGAAGGCGAGATCCTGTCAGTCAATTCCAATCAAAGGAAGTGACTAGACTACTTGGAGGGGGTACTGTAGAAACAGGAGGATTAACCCCTTCAGTTAAGAGAATTGGAGGATTTTCCTCCTGTCTTGATGGAATAGGAGGACTGCCCCCAAGATTTTATAACCTAATGAAATAAAAAGAACTTGAGTGGTATCATTTTCACTCTCTTCAAGAAAGGTACAATTTACTGAAGGCAAAATCGGTTCAAGTGTTACGACCTGTTGATTTGGGTTAGGTATAGACTTAGAGGATTCACTTTTAGAGAGAGTTGGCTTGACGGACGGTTGATTTTGATCATTCAATTCATCATCTAGTGAAGGATTAAGGGATATTTTCCTATAACCAGATGGAAGTCGCTGCGGTGAAGCAGGACAGTTATCCAACACTCTTTTGGCTTCATCCAGATAGGGAAAAAGGTGAATGGGATGATTCCCTTCACATAACCTACATGGAAACTTAACTATTCCCTTCTTTCCATGAACTTTACTATCACTAGTTGATGGTGTGTCACCAACATGATCTCTAGAGGTTGATGACACAGGATGATGTGAACGAGAAGACCATTCTTCTAAGATCCGAGGAATATTAGGACAACTTTGAAGAAGATGGTCTCTCGCAAAAAGTTTACATGGATATCAAACTTTGTGAGGCTTGATGGACAACTTCCCATCTAATGTTGCATTCAAAGCAATGGTTTCTTGGTTGCCCCTCTGCTGAATTTTCTTCTTCTTCTTCTTCTTCCCTTTCTTCTTCTTCTTATCCACCTGGTTACTAGTACCAATACTTTCACCAGGCGAAGATAAAGAAGGGGAGGAAGAAATAATCGAGGAAGAAGGAAAAGTGTCAACCTTAGGATCAACTAGAGGTTGATTTTGTCTAGTTGGAGGTGTACTCAATTGCGGAGAAATCATGACATTTTGAACCAAGGAGGTTGAAAACAACCATACTGACAAGCCAATGGTAAATCCCAGAAGGGACAATGTAGCCATATATGGAGCACCAATATTTCCAAATGGAGGAAAAGGACTAGGATTCCCATCAAAAAAAATTCCTTGATTGGTGGACTCCGTATTTGTTGCCATATGACTCAACCTAAGATCAACTAAAGAGTGAGCATGGAGGATGTTATCCGTGGTCATTTAATTTTTATGACAATGAAACACAACTTCACTTTTTCATTTTTAAAGAGTCTAGAAAAACAAAAGATGACTCTAGTCGCTTTCGATGTTTAATGAGCTTGAAAGGACAAGTGCTCAAATTTTCTGTTTACTTTCAAGGAGTTGAAAAAAGAACGAAAGTGACTGCTAGAGATTCTAGACAAGAGGGTTCACTAGACAAACTGGAAAACTGCAATATACACCTTGGTGATAAATGAAAGAGAAATTACCAAGGATTTAACGTACGATAGTCAATCTTCCTGAATGTTGTGTTTGGTGCATTGCGATCGATAAGGCAATAGACTAGGCTTCCTAGGGATAAAGGATTTCATCCTATTGGGGTCTCCCACTATATACTCGATGGTACAGGGATCACAAGTCCATAGTAGTACTTATTGAATCAGAGAGGAGGAATCACCCAACCTCAGTGAAAACGACAACCACTAGGTTTAAAGACGCTAGAACATGTCTCTAGCCTAGACCTCTAGATGTTTTCATTAAGTTCCAATGTATTATTAGATTAATTCAGATAAATTTTAAGTTGATCTTATTTAGAATTTGCCTGTGAAGGTTCACCATGAGATGTTTTTCGAAATTCCTAAGAATGCAACTAGAATGAGAAGCACTCTTTCCATTTAATTTCAGCAATGAAAATCCTAGCTATGAGGGATAGAGCATACAAATAATTTTTGAACAAACAACAAAGAGCACAAACTAATGCAATTCCCTAAACCATTCCTTTTGAACACACAAACTCAAACTCTAAAATGCAATTGCATGTATTTCTTTTTCTTTTTAGTTTCTCTTAATGTGAATGATGCAGTAAGAAAAACTAATGCACAAACAATTCAGAAACTCTTTTTACAAAAAATGTCGATTTATGACAATTTCTCTTAAAGGTAAAGGAAGAATAAATGACACTTTCATCTTTAAAGAAATGAATATTTTCGACACTTTAAACGAAAATATGAATCAAATTCATAAATACATCAATCGATTATTTATGAAGGAAGACTTTATGACACTTCATTTTTACAAAACAATCGATCGAAACTACCTTTTGACAATGGACTGCAAATGATAAAACAAATACATAAAAAAACATTCAACTATCTAGTCTAAATCAGGTTAAAACAAGGAAACAAAGACTTTTTTCAGAGACAAGACCTCATCTATATCCAACAGGCAATTCAAACAACTGAAAATTGACTAAAGATTTTAGTTCCTAGATGGGAAAACTAATCCTAAAGGGATCAGCGCAAGCCACAGTTAGAGAAAATGTGATGAATCGCACTGAGTCTTTGCATAAGGTTCATTGTAGTGCATTGTGTCAGTCACAGAGGTGTGTTGGTTACAGTAATACAATTTTATGCTCAAAACTGACTCAATTTTCAGTGAATTGACCTTGAATTCGATGAATAACAAAAGGTGCAGTATGTCAAAATGTTTTAATAGATTGATAAGCTACTATAAGGGATAGGATCATTCCCCAGTATGGTCGCCATTTTGTTTTGGGCAAATTTAGTGTTTCTTCAAATGCCTAACCCTCTAGACCTAGTAGCTAGTCTAGAAACAACAAACAAATTAATTCATCTCTTTTTCTATAGTTAACAAATAAGAGAAAGAACAAAGGTACCAACCTATAACTTTCACTTGATCCCTCTCTCCTTTGACCAATTTTGCCACTCCTTTCTGTACTTAACTCGCTTGGAAATTACCTGCACACAAGCCGAGACATAAACCCATCAAAGCATACAATAATGACGATCTGTTAACTAAACATATCATGGAATCCAAAATACGATATACATCATATGAACACATGAATGGAAAAATCTTAGAATTCTTTATTAATAGAAGGAAAGATTACAACCCATGAAGATTCATGCTCGATTCAGTGTCATCCTTCCAGCTTCAAACCCTTCTCTCCTCATGAAGCAACAATTTGACATCATTACAATACTCTTACTAATCTCATTCAAACAACATTTCCTTAGCTCAAGAAATTCCAACCTAGACCAACCTTTGAATGCTTGGTCAATTTATAGCTGAATGGAGGAGGTTAAGCCATTAATGGCCCTCATGAATGCTTTGCCAAAATTGGGAAGTGGTTCCATGGAGGAAGGGATAATGGATTAAGGTTCATTCATCCTCTTCCTCATCCAAAAGCGAGCTCAATCCATCTGGAAACTTCCAGAAGCATCCATTGGATGAGGAATCCAATGGATTCATTTCAAAAATTTGATGAATCTCACTCAGTGCAGGTGAAAAAAAGGCCAACTCCGCTATAGTGCACCCAGACAGTGAAATCCCTGCATTGCAATGCAGCCTGATAAAGGGCCACCTGCGCTGATCTCTCTAAGGGCATTTTTTGGATGAATGGTGACATGGAAACTCTTGGGGGAAAGCATGATGTAGGTTAACTTCATTAGGGAATGAAAACAACTAAATTAGGGATTGATGAACCCTAATAATACAGATCTAGAAGCTGGGGTTGATGTGCCCAAATTGACTTGTACCAGTCCATAGAGGATGTTGAGGGTTGGAGTCTTCAGTGAGGAAGTTGAAGTTTCCTTCCAATAGTATATGATGATTAGATCAAGGGTTTGGAGCTCCCTTCCAGTAGAAACTAGAGAATGAGTGAAGGTTTTAGCCTTCTATAGGTTGGTGCCTCTGTATTGGTACACATTTATGCCAGTACAAGAATGAGGGGGTTGTAGCTCCCTTCTAGTAGATGTTGGAGAACGAGTGAAGGTCATAGCCTTCTAGAGGTAGATTCCTGCATATTGGTATGATTCTATGCCAGTACAAGATTGTAAACAACTTTTTCTTTAAATTAAAAAGAATATAGAGATGACAACAATAGGTGGTTTTCTCCCGCATTGGGTTTCCACCTTGAATCTTGGTGTTCATGTGTGTTTCTTACGTGTGATGGTTTATTTATTACAACACATGGTCACTTTTTATCTAATTATTAATAAAGTACTGATGCATTGGTTGAGACAAACATATGATGAATTAACTTAATCATAAGTTCATTGTATATACGTTAATTGTCTTAAGAAAAATTGTGTACGCACACAATTTCCTTTCAGTAAAGTCACGTATATAAATCTAAATATGAAATGTAAAAATTTATTGATTTGAAAATATTGATTCACCCCTCCCCCCCCCTTCTCAGTATTTTTCCCAACAATTGTATCAGAGCAGGTCCTTTGGCAGAAGCTTGATCGCTTGAAGGAGATCCATTTTAACAATGGGAAAGAAGCAAAAGAAGAAATCACCTCAAAATAAGAAGACATCTCAAAGGAATAGTGACAGTGGGAGAGATGATTGGCTATTAGGTGGAAGCAATTATTTAGATTTAGAATCACCTTAGAATGATGATGAACATGCAAAAGAATTATCAGGTACTAATTTTTGGTCCTCTGGTGATACAATTCTCTGTTCATGCAATATTGAAGATAATAAATGAGATAGTGAAACAACTGAATTTTCTCTTATGAGTAAAAGTGAAAGAAATATAATAGAAGAAAAAGTTAAAAGGCTCACTAATAAAATTAAAGAAAACAAGATATATTTGATAAAAGGGAATGTGCCTACAAATAAGAGGTTATCGGATAAATACTCATTTGGAGGAAGGAAACAAAATAAGGAAGCGGTACAAGGACAAGGAATATCAATGTCAAAGGCTGCAAGATGAAGTAATATCATTGAGAAATCAAGTGAATGAAAAGGAAACAACAATCAAGGAACTTAATGAAAGAACAAGTTACTGTGAACGTCTTGAAGCTGAGGTTGTCTCTCTAAAAGAAGATCTTGAAAAATCAAACAAGAAGAATGAAGAACTACTTCAAGCATTTGAAGAATAAGAAAATGAGATTCTAAAATTAAAACAACAAATGGAAGTAGGAAGAAAACCTAAAGAAATCATGAAGAAGCAGTATCTAGAAAAGGAAAAGCAGTATCATGTTGAGGTAAATATCCTAAAAGGTAAGTTAGAAGAAAAGGATAAACTTTTATGATTTCAAGATCGTACTAAGATTTTGGATAATATACTTAGTAGTCAAAGGTCTCCTGCTATCAAATCTTGTCTTGGTTTTCATGAAACTGTTAAAGGTGAATCTAGCTCACAAACTGAGACAAGGAATTCTAATGCAAAATCTGAAATGCTCAACAAGGAAATAAGAAGTCAACCCTATCAACTACCAAGGAAAGAAAGTCTTTAAAGAAAATAATTTACTCCTAACCATAGAATTTTTAATCGATTCTTTCCTCTACTCAATAATGTTGAATGTTCTATATGTCGTAATTTTGGACATGTTGCAGCCAGATGCAGAAGTAGAATATTTCAAGCTAATAACCATCTCACAGAAAGATCATTAGCTTCCACGTACTTTAAGGGATATTTTTTTCTTGCAATATGATTGGTCACAAAGCCATTACTTGATATAGAAGGAATATGGAACATATAAGATGTTATGGTTGTACAAAGTTTGGGAATATAGTGAAAGAATGCAGGGACAAGTCTATGGATTGCCATAGACAATATGGTAAGAAATCAAATAAGCACATTTATATCAGAAAATAGTAAAAGGATGAATCTACCATGAATCAATAAAAGGAATATCAGATAAGGTATGGTATTGGTGTCTACTCATTCAAAGACAAAGATGAAGGTTCTCATCACATGATTGGAGACAAGAGTAAAATGGAGTCTCTAATGAAGAACCATCATGATAATGATATTCTTGGAACTGATGTTTTAGCAAAATTTCTAGAACCAGGTACAGTCATAACAGACTCAAGGGGAACTGAAAGTATGAAATTTTAGTGTTATAATTTTCATACACAGATATTATGAAGACAAGTCACGTATATCCGCGAGTTCAAAACTGCACAGTCAGTATATGTTGGTTTGATGATGAAGCAGTGGGACAGACTCAGAAAAAGGGTCTGATATGGTTCAAACAATTATCAACTGTCTTTTCTATTTTGATGTTTGATGATTATAGTCTATGGATGTTATTTAGAAGTACTTTTCACCATCATAAGTTTTTGATGACTTTATGTATAACTGGTTGATGATGATGCCTTGATGATTCTTATTGATATATGTAATGATCAGATCTGACAGTGAACAGTTGGCACAGGTTCAGGGGGAGCATATGCTATGCTTATAATAATGTATTGTTGGCATTATGTTTAGAAGTATTTGGTACATAATGATTATTATCAATGGTGAGGATTCTTATGTTGTTGAAGTGTTTAAATGATGCATCATACTATGTTGTGGCCATGAATTTCCTATGATGAAATCACAAATGTTACTTTACTTGAGCCACTTATTTCTTTTGATGCTTCTAATCAGATTTTTGGATGACTCTTTCGATGATGCATATAGTTATGTTTCTTACATGGTGATCTTCATAAGTTCAAGGAGAAGAACAAAGCTTGAGTACACATCTTCATTATTTTATGATGTTAAATGTCACTCATTTTTTTTATGATGCTTCCATCATGCCTTCAAAGATGCATAAATTTCATATGGTGCAGTTATGGATGAGGATTCCTATACTTCTTGGCTCTCACTTGGTTGAGGATTGTTGCACTTGATGGTATCAAGAAAGTTTGACAAAATGACTATGAGCTCATGGTTTTCCTTTCACATTGATGAGAACCTAGATACATATTTCTATTTCTATGTTGGATACATGGATGATTACTTAAGTTGTGATGTTGGTATAAAAAATCCTCTTGTATGAAGAAAATTAGCCAAGAGAATGGTGTTATTGTAGGTTTCATGAAGACATGGCTATTTGGAGACATGGCTTACTTAGTCACATAATGATGATGACTTCTTACCTTATGATTATAGGTTTGGTTCTCACTTATGTTTATCATGGTTGATACTTATCAGATGTTGGATGTTGGAAAACTCCCTAGTAATGGTACATGGTTGATATATTGAGGGTTCTTGTGGAAAGATCATGTAGTTCTTACTACGATGATGATGTTATGGTCATGGATGATGACTATGGTGGTTTCACATACATATGATATGATGTGAATGGTTTTTGTATCACTACTTGGAGATATGGCATATGCTTAGTTGATTCATTGAAGGCTATAGATAAAGGTTTTTTCTAACAAATAAAAAGAGAAAGCTGGTCTTGATAAGGTCAAGAGGATGAGTTTATATCTATATGTGGCAACTTAGTCATTTGTTGATGATATTAAAGTTCCATTGTCTTATCTTTTGAATTGATGATCGTCATATACAGGTTGTTACTCTTGATGTTGCTGAGATATGTTTATGGTGTAGATCATATATGGTGTATGATAGTTGTTGATAATTATCATGATCTTGTTTAGGTCTTTTTCCTTTGTTATAAATGTCATGTATATCATTTGATGAAAGGGTCATGTAAAGATCTATGATGTAATAATTTCCATATTCAATCATGAATGGACTTTTGAGATCATGTCAAATATGTATCCCCACTTGGTTGGGAGATTGATGTAAGTATGGATCCTTGGTGATAGGAAAGGTCATAGTCAATTAATTCATAGAGTCATGTACTTCATCTTTTTTATCTGTCAGAGATTTCAACATGTTCTCATGGGAATCATGATCAGATATTACGACGTGTGCTCAAGGGGAGTTTTATCAGAGAATTCAGCCTGTGCCTAGGGGAAGCATGATTAGATATTACAGCATGTGCTCAGGGGGAGTTTGATCAGAGTATTCAACATGGGGGAGTATGATCAATGTTCATATTCAGCAGTTCAGATATGGAATTATTCATTTAACATTAGTCATCCTTTTCCCTTGATGTCAAAGGGGGAGAGTAGCTTGATGTTTTGAAAAGCTTGGTGCTTGTCTTGATGTTATTTAAAGGTTGTGGTGACCAAATACCAAAGTGGTTTCCAAAAAGTCCAAAGGCAGGGATTGTTGGAATTATGATGCATGTGTTGTCCTTGATGGCAACTCACTTGTAATAGAACAAGAATATGGTAACTCGATGAATCTACAGGTCAGATCAGAGGTGATAGAATGATGGAATAGAATAATGGGTCAAAGATTTACGGATCAGAATCAGAAGCTTGATATGGAAAATGGTTGGCATTATGAATTAGGTGTTGTCCTTGATGGAAACCTACCTGATGATTTGTCCTTGATGAAAACCTATTTGATGAATGGACTACATGATAAAGGTATAAATAGCATGAGACAAAATGCATGGCAGTTGTGTTTACAGATGTGAAAAAATGCAAGGAAGTTCAAAGGAATCAGTTCATAAATGATAAAGAGATGGCAACTCACATTGTAATAGGTCAATTAAGAGGTAATAGAGTAATGGTACAGAAGAATAGGATGATGGGACAAAGGATTGCAGATCAGAATCAAGAAATTGAGGAAAGAGAATGTTTTAAGTTGTACACCCTGTTTAACCTATTCCAAGTCGCGTATACACGTGGGTACACATAATAAAAGGCGTGTATATGTATACACGCAGTTTCATAGAAGGAAAAGCATGTATGGGATGGTAAATTAAGGTTAAATAATACCATGGTATTAGTCGATAATATAGAGTGAAATAATGGTTACTTGATCTCGTTTAAGAATACCATAGGTTCTAAGTGTTGTGTTGGTGCATGGTATTGACAAAGGCTCTAAGTATATAAAGAGGAGAAAATAAGAGGGCTATGTGTGCAAGTGAAAGGTATTTTCAAGAATACTTCTATCTAAAGTATATTTTGTGCTGTAAGGACTATGGTTATGATATAGATCTGAAACATCTTGTGCACCCTTGGATACAATGTTGGATCAGGATCATGAGACTTGAAATGACTTATCATTGTATACTCTGATAAGGGATAGGCTAGATCTGAGTGTTAGCACATGTTTTATCCTTTAAATGTTATTATTTGGGTATTCTACAATCTTGAAAAGTTGTGAAGTTATAAGTCATTATTTGTAGATCTATACATTGGTTCACCTTGGTGAAGGCACGTATACACGCAGATTCAGCACTTCCAAGTGGCATATGTAGAGGAAGGGCTTGTTGTTTAGAAATGACTGATCTATCTAATCAGAGTTGTTGTTTTACTGTTGTTTGTCAATGATGTGTTCATTAGATCTAAAGTTAAACTATTGTATATGGAGATTGAGTCTGGTTGGCTGATTTATTGAGTAAGAAGGGTGATCTTTGTTGCTATATGTTTAGAACTATGTAATATGACATTATATCTTTAGAATTTATTTGGTTAGTACATCTTTCGGTTCAGAAGTTTTATGATTCAGTATCTTTAGAGGTATACATAAGTTGGGTTACAAAAAGTGGTATATACACGCAGGTTGTCCTCACTAAAGTAGTGTATACATTCTAACATATATTTTTGAGGTTGAATTTGGTTTTGGTAGTTGATGTAGTGTTCTAGGTTCAAATCTATGTTCTGGTGATAGTGATCTGACTGTTCCAATTAATTGGTTGAATTTTGATGAAGTGTCGGTTGATTGGGTTTTGAGCAAATGGTTGATTCAGTTGTATCAGAAATTGATGATTGCGTGATTTAGTTGTGTCATAGGTTTCAGTGATTGTTTGATTCAATGGTGTCAGATGTTTCAATGATTGGCTGATTCATAAATAGATGATTTGGTTTCAGTTATATCAAAGATTTATGATTGGTTTTCACTGATTAATTGATTCGGATGTGTCAGAGATAAATGGCAGTGTCACAGTGATGAGTTATAGTTTGATTTTGACATTGAGCCTAAGTGTTGATAATGGGTGCAGTATGAAAATTTGATGAAATGTGGCCTACAAGTTATGATGTGTTGAAGCAGGTGGATCGAGTCTGAAAATTTGATGAAACGTGGTCCATTGAGGATTCTGAGGGTTAGAGCATTTAGTGAGGAAGTTGTAGGTGGTGATTAGATCATGGGGTTGGAGCTCCCTTCCAGTAGCAACTGGAGAACAAGTGAAGGTTGTAGCCTTCTGTAGGTTGGTGCCTATGTACTGGTACAAGTTTACGCTAGTACAAGAACCAAGGGGTTGTAGCTCCCTTCTAGTAGAATCTGGAGAACGAGTGAAGGTTGTATCCTTCTACAAGTAGATGCCTTCATACTGGTATGAGTTTGTCTAAGTACAAGATTGTAAAAAATGTTTTCTTTATATTAAAAATAAGATAGAGATGATAGCAGTGGGTGGTTTTCTCCTGCATTGGGTTTCCACCTTAAATCTTGATGTTCATGTGTGTTTCTTATGTGTGATGGTTTATTTATTACAACACATGGTTATTGCTTATCTAATGTTTAATAAAATACTGATGCACTGGCTGAAGACAAACATATGATGAATTAACTGAATCATAAGTTCACTGGATATATGCTAATTGTCTTAAGAACAACTACGTACGCACACAAGTTCCTTTCAGTAAAGTTGTGTATAGAAATATGAATATGAAATGTAAAAGTTATTGATTTGAAAATACTGATTCACCCCCCTCTCAGTATTTTTCCCAACAATGAGAAATATTTCTTCCCTGCTAAGGTATCTAGTATTTGATCTATGAATGGTAGTGAAAATTGATGTTTTAAAGTAGCCTTATTCAATTCCCTATAATCAATGCACACTCTCCATTTTCCATTCTTCTTTGGAACAATCACTAAAGGTGAAACCCATTAGCTATCTGATATCGGATAAATGAAATTCACATTAACCAACTTCTGTAATTTCACCTTAACAATTTCTCTCAGATTGGGATTCATCCTTCTCTGAGGCTGTCTAATTGGTTTGACATTTTCTTGAATGTAAATGTGATGCATAAATATGTTAGAATAAATTCCATTCATATCAATATATTCCCATGCATATGTAGAATAATGTTTTTGTATCATCTTTATCAATTTCCTCTTTCAAAATTCTTCTAGATTATTATCAATTTTTATTTTTTTTCCCTAGAAAATTTTCTACTAAGAAGTTGCCAAACTTTTCCATAGAATGTAAATCCATTTGACTATATGATAAATATTCAATATTACATTGTCCTCGAAAAATTTGATCTTGCTCACAATATGAAAAGGAATCATTATTATTCATCAAATTTATCAATTGATCTTCCTCGTCTATTTGTGAAAGAATAAATATTGGTTGAATGTCATCAAAGTATTCATTACCATCATCTATCCAAACTTCACTTTTAACTTCAGTTATTGTTTTTTTAGGTCGATACAATGTGAATTTCTTAGTAAAATTACCATCATAAATGTACATATCACTAGATCTACAATTTATGAATGTGTCAAATGTAGCTAGCCAAGGTCTAGCAAGGATCAATTGATGGCGTCCTAAATTATTCTTGGGAGTTAAAATAATAAAATAAACATGATACTCCCATGAATATGGAGACACAAACACATCTTCTAATATACCTTGTGGTTTGATAAAAAATCTATCTTCTAGTTGTAATAAAGTTGGGGTATATTAAATATTGGGAAGCTTTCATTGATCCATAGTTTGTTTTCTCATAATGTTAACGACTGCCCCTAAATCAATCAAGGTGTTTGGAATTTAAATAACATTAATATGGATTTTAGAAATAGGGCTACCAGGATCTATATATTTTTGGACTATTGGTGTCCCCATCATAATATTTACAATATTTTCGTAATAATTGAATTTTCTTGACAATTTTTCTTTTTCTTCCTAGTTTTTAATGAACAACTCCTTGGTTGTTTTTGTAAATATAGGATTTCCTTTATAGCTTGAAGTAAAATAATTTTGATGCAAATACTTTTAAATTCATCTAGCATATCATATTTTGGTAAAACAATTTGCCTTTTAATTCCCTTATCGATTTTTGGTCTCTTAGGAAAAGGAGGATTTTGTAGGGAAACATAAGGTTGTTATACTAGAGGAATGATAGAAGCTGGCTTTATTTGGTTGTCATCTAATTGTGTAGGAACATATTCATTTAGAGGATTTTTTCTTGATCAATAAGTGTTTCTTTTTTAGGAACCTATTGTATTGACTACAACCACCCTCCAAAATGTTTCATATGCTTCATTTTGGAGTCTCCCTTCTAAACCACAACAACTCATCTTACACTGTTCTAGGTACTTGTGTTTCGAATGAGCTTTATTAGTTTCATATTGGCTTGTTTTTGCTTTCTTATTTCATTTTAAAATCCACAAGCCAATCTCTTGACTTGGCCCTTTGACAACTTCGGGCTTGCCTTAGAGAACTACACAAATCTTGAGGGAAACTGACCTTGCTCTTAGGAATTGCACAGTCTTGACTACCAGTGAGCCTTGAGCTTAGGGAATGTGTAGTGCAGAATGGAAACCAACCTTGATCTAGGAAATTGTGCAGACAGGATAGGCCACCTAGAGCCACTCAACCCATAAATTGCGCAGAACCCATTGTGCTCAGAAATAGCTCAGTGCATGAACCAAATAGTTTCACGATCCTTTCCAAAACTGCACAATCTTTCTTGGAAATGCATGGAATTTTTTCCTAAAAAATTAAAAAATTAAAAAACATCCCTAAAATATGGATCTATTCTTAGCAACCCAAAGGGGGCACTTGAATTATTTTAGAAATTGTCACCAGCTATCACTTTTTATTTTATTTTAGGCATACACGTCATAAACCCTAACTTGACCAAATCTATTTAATCGAATCTTCTAGAGATCATTTGCACACTTGATCTTGGAGATCTAGCATTCCTGAGGAGTTCAAGGAACCTTCAGTGCAATCTTCATCACTTTTCAAATTGATTTTTTCTTTTCTAATCTTTTGTCGCTTTTCTATCTCTTTTTTTTTGTTTAGGTTATGAGAGTGTTGTTTCACTTGTTTCTTTGAATTACTATTGGTATTTTAACTTCTTTTATCCTGTAGAAGTTTTGTTTCAAGTTTTAAATTTCATGTCCCAAGTTTCATATGAGTTACACTGTTTTGCACCAACAGATGTCGTTGCGGCGACTCTCTTCACATGCTTCCTCTTCCTTCAATTTAATTGATTCCTACACTTGTTTCTCATGCATGTATCAACACTTAGTCAGATATGCACTCAACATCTCACCATATTTTAGATCTACTTTCTTTTCTCCCCATGGGAAGATCTTGGTCGCCTTGCCCAAATCTCACACTTCATTGCATGCATTGCGAATTTTATGAGCTCAAGGCTTATGCCTTAGCTTCTGCAATTGTGCAGATCCTATCATGGGATGGCCCCAATTGCGCACAGCTACCTATGCTTTTGGTTATTCACCACCACCTAGTCCTGAAGTTGCCCTTGGTTATGCTACTGTCTATGCTTATGGCTTAGATGCTTATGGTGGGTCTCAATCTAGAGCCTCGAATGTACAAAAAACCTCCACACGTAGGGTTGCTACTGCTTCTTCGACTGGTTTAACAATTGGATCCACTATATAAGATGCTACCCATGCCTTATATGTTGTTGTTGGACTTGGAACTGGGTATGGATTTAATATCAAACTAGGCACCTATCGTTTATTTGGCCATCGTCCGGGGGTTCAATAGTCAACATCGGGGGTGGGGCGTCAGCATAATGAACAAAGGGACTAACATAGAAAGAAGGATTGTAACTATAATAAGCTATAATTCCCCCCCCCCCCACCCACAACCAGTGCTTGGAAGGCAAGCAGCTGGACCACCATCCTTTGTTACGTTATATCGGGCCATAGCTTACTTTCATCGAACTCCCGGGTTATCGATGGGAGGGAGGGAAGGTAGCTCGAGAGGAGGCAAGATCCTTTGTTTCTATCGGTTACCCAACATTTGAAGAATTCTATGTAGTGAAGTCCTTCCAGGGGTGGGTGGGTGGATGATAGTTGGGCCCCCCGATTCTCTTTGCAGTTCCGGGAGCTAGCCTCCCATCTTGGCCACTGAGACTATGCAATGTGCAGTCTTTCCTGGCCTTGGCCCAGAATGAATTGCACAGTGCATAGTTCCGGTCATCAATCTTCTCCATTGACTGATGAGACTACACAATGCAAAGTTCCCACAGTCAGCCGGTGACCTCTATCATCTATAATTGTGCAATCCTTCCCATCATGAGCCCTTCTTTTTGCTTGATATTGTCTTGAATTTTCTTTGGTTTTTAAGCTGACATTTTCTTCCCATGAGTGTCCTTGTCTGTCCCACAGATACAACAATTATGAGAATCTCTCTAGAAGTTTCAGTTAAAATGGCATCCAAGAGAGCTACATGAAAGGAAACCATCAAGAGAAGTATTGGGGAAGTAGTTGAGCAGACATTACTTGATTTACCAGTTTATACAGATAGTTGTTCATTGAGAAGGGTACAACACTAACATGGAATCAAATCAAAGATACTTTTGTAGGGATCTTCAAGGAAGACTTAGAGGACCAACAGGTTTATCTCAATATCGAGTGGTTAGACTTATACAAGGTTTCATGCAGGTACCCCACATTCCCATGTGCAGACATCATCAACTGGATTGTCTCACATACATATGAACAAACTATGACACTGAGTAGTTCCAGTGGGAGAGAGCTTGCCACCTTCAGGGCAGTGAAATTTCAATAGATGTGTCATTTACCCAAGCCAGTGACACACATGGAATCACTTTTCTATGCCACTCATATCTTTGTGAACACTAGATAACTTGTCAAGCATTGGGTGAAAGAGTTGTCTAAGTTTAGATAAATACCTACTCATGTTTACAAGATGAAGTCCCTCAAGAAGGCTTATCTGTTCTTGATCATCTTTGTCTACAAAATCTATGGGTAAGAGAAAACATAAACCCTTCCTGAAGGGTGGGCAGTCTTACTTGTCCAGTTGGTGAGTGATTAGAATCTAGTCAACTGGTCATATTTGTTGGCTCATTAGTTGAAGATCCATGTGACTAACAGTTGGAATCAACACAAGAATGAGCATGAAATTTTTTACATGTCTGAATACTTCTTGGATGCAATATGTGCCAAGCAGTAGTTCCCGAGCATGAGTTGGACATGGAAACCAAAAGAGACTATCGTTAATATCTATTTCAAGTTGCTTTCTAAATAAAACTATCAAGGAGTGATGGCAAGGCTAACTAACCATTTTATCATCTCGTTGTTCAAGCTTATATTTAAGCAGGATCCACCTTGCATGTCCCGAGAAGCAATGGAGGCAATAGTAAACATTGAAAATTAGTATGCCTCACCAGGTGGAAACTTCATCAGAGTGTTTGGTGGAGATAATCCTTTGCATGTCCTACCAAGGTATGCCACTAAAAATCATATCATGCAAGAAGTTTCATATAACCTCTCTACAGGGTTGTCGGCAAGACTACATAGGAGTATGAGAGTGTATTTTCCATGGATCCATGGGACATTTCATTGGCCAAAGGATGACCCTTGGAGATACTGCTATAATTCCTCTGGACTCAATGAGCCGATCATCGTAGAAGGAACTTTGAAATCTGATATGTAGACAACAACAACTCTGGAAGCAACAACAATAGCAGCAATATGCAACAATCCAGTGCGGGAAAAGAGAAAGAGGAAGATTGTTGAGAATCTAGAGAAAGAGAAAATTTGCAGGATGAAGATAGATCCTATCATGGAGAAGGAATCTTTGGTAGTGAAATCAAAGAGGGAGCAATGGATAAAGAGAGTACAGTGAGGGAAGAGAGAAAAGAATAGGTTGCAGGAAGAATAACGGATGTTGTAGGATATAAAGAAGAAGTTAAAGTAAGAAGATGAGTTGATGAGGAGAGAAAGAGAAGAGAAGCAAAAGCAGGATGAAGAACAAAGGAAAGGTGCATTGATAGATTAAACAAAGTCCATACAGGTTGAGGAGTCGGAACAACCAGCAACTTAGAAAGAGGGTGAACATATGCAGGATCAGGAGCTTGCTCAAAATATTGAGAAATTTATTGAAGTGATAGACGTGGAGTTGGAATAGGAGCCACAAAATGAAGACATTAACCTTATGCCGAGAGCACCAGAGGTCATCTATTAGTTTCCACCACCTCTAGTGTCAAAACTTGTCTAGAGAAATAAAGGAGATATTTTTCTCCTTGATGATGATTAGGTCATGGATGTGTACAATCTATCATTTACAAGTTGTAGAAGAAGATTTTACAGGCACGAAGGAAGTAATTTTCGGATGATCACACATCACCTGCATTCATCAAGGAAAGGGTGATACCGTTAGACACCAGGAAGCATCCAACTTCCGTTATTAAAGCCAGCTTTGTCTTTGCAAGAGAAACAAGCTCAAATGTTAAATACCTAACGACCAAGAATGAACAATTGGCAAAGAACTTGCATGATTCCAGGAAAGATCTAGAACAACTTTGGGCATCAGAGTAGAATGCATTTTCCACATTAGGGGAGATCAGGAAAGCGATACTTGCTGAATTATCAACACTTGACGGTACCATGCTAAAACTCTCCAACAAATTTGTCACTATGCATAAAGAATTTGTCCGTATGCATGGCCTATAGCAGTGGAGAAAATATTTTGTTCGAACTCTCAAAAACATACATGCTTCCATCACCCATGTACAAGAGTGGACAATGTGGTACAAAGGGCCCCTGCTTGACTTAGTAAAGAAGACGAAGCCATATGCAAAGCTGGAGAAGGAAAAGGTCTGAATTTTGATCCAAAACCATGAGAAAATCACCGCCTTCATTAACAACATACTTGCCTCATATGTGCAGTTTTACAATAGTTTGGATGTCATGGTGAGAAATAACAAGATCCCATCAATCATTTTCCTCACCGATGTTAAACCCAAAAACCAAGTCCGGCTAGAGATCGATGCGTACATGGAGTAGCTAAGACAAGAGGCCACTAGGGAATACTTGGAGTTGAACTCGTACAACATGCAGAAGTACATCGATGGTCTTGTCAAAGTCAACACCATGTTGCACATGCTTTAAAACGAGTTGGACACAGGTTCCAAGACCATATACCTGGATTCATGGAGGCAAGAGTTTGCTTTCAAAGAGACAACATCAAACAGTTTAGGGGCACCATCATGCAGTACCAAGCTTGGCATCAATATGTGACCAAGAAGCATCAAGTGGAGGTTGTCGAGTTGGTATTTCCCCAAACTTCAAAATCATAGTGTTTTGTCTTGTTAGGTTGTCTCTAGCCTATTTTTGTCTTACATGGGTACATGTGGAAAATGTGATATTATTTTTGAATATGTTGTAAGTGAAATTCCAAGTGTCATTATTAGAATGTGAAAATTCATGTAATGCAATTTTTCATCTTATGAAGAAGTTGAAGAGTCATGAGGGAAGTAAAAGAGTCAAAAAGGTGAATGTTGAGGGTCACCCCACCCTTTTTTATAAATAGAACCTCATAACTCATAGAACAGGCTTTTGGGAGCGAAGCTTTTGGCTAGGCTTAGACTTAGAGAAGGCTTGGGAGTATTATGAAGAGTCTTGGCTTCTCCATAGCAGAGAGTGAGTATATAGATTCTTTGGAGGAGCAGGTGTTCTTGATTGTAATGTTCCACTATTGGGGCTAGTGGTTTTCAATGGTGTATGTATGGATGAAAATTTAACTTATAATAATAACATCAGAGCTAACATGCTTTCATGCATATGTTTTTAATGTAGTTGGATTATTCTAGTTACTTTGGCAATGTATGTTGTTTAATTTACACATTTTATTATGAACTACTTTGTATGCAATTGTATGAATCTTGTTGAATGCATGTTGGTTGGTTAACTCATCACTTCAATTTGTGGACTATTATGAATTTTAGCTTGTGATGTCATTCCACTCATGTGTTCCTTTCAAGTTGCATACTATTACAGGCTTCTAAGGGGCACACTTCCTTTTTCCTCTGTGTGTTAGAACCTTTTATACATCACACTTGACTCTCCACGGGGTCACACACTTGCTCTCACCCAAATTTATCATACTTACCTTTGCGCGCTAGCACGGTCAAGGCATTACACTACCACCCACTGTTGTGAGCCTTACTCCAAATGGTTTTAGATCTAGTTGGGACTTCATATTAGGGAGATACCCTAAATGTTGGTGGGTCCAACATCGTTAACATTTCTAGCACTAGAAGGAGGGCTAGATGAAAATTTGAGCCCTTGAAGTCTATTTTGAATTTCTACACATATTTCATTACTTCTGTCCAAATCATAATCCCAGCATGTTTTTCTGATGCTGTTGATTTTGAAGTGTCAACGAACATCATAGATGACTTGTCCAAATATAAGTTCAATGGTGAGGATGGAACAACCTTGTTTAGGCATGAAATTGCATTTGTTGGTTCCGTGACAGACATGATGTATCGTCTGATGATATTGCTTGTGGGTTGTTCATGTTCAAGTTCGAAGGACGCACATATCAATGGTGTCATACACTGGCCACAACCTCTATACACTCTTTTGATCACTTTTTTAGAGAATTATGTCATGATTTCGTTCTTTATGACCGTAAAGCCCTTAATAAAATAAAATAAAATAAAAAATAAAAAATAAAAATAAATAAATAAATAAATGTGAAAATCACCTTACAAATCTCATCAAGATTTTCATGATTAGTTTCTTCAATACTATTATGAATTTCTTGAAGATGAACTTAAGTGGGAATTTTTGAATGAAATATTTCAATATCTTGTTCATGTTTCTGAGAATCTACATGACTTAGAATCTTTGAGACCTCTCCCAACATACCTCAGTGTTAGAGCTTCTAAATCCGAGATGGACAAGGTTTATGTCCCAAGTGACCCTTTGCACCCTTCTCATCAAATAATTCTAGCTCCATAGGTCGAGGTGGGAGAAGTTGAGAATCTTCTTGTTACTCTATCACCACCTTCTCCTACCCCACCTGCTTAGGATTTCTACACATATTTGGAATGTAACTCTGATGGTTGTCATGTGGTCTTATCTCCTAATCCATCGTATGTTGGTCCCTTTGATCCTTCGGATTTTGGTGTGTTATGTTCATCTGTTTCAGATCTCAAATGTGATGTTCAGGAGGATCAAGTTCTAGATGGATTTTGTGTTGAAAAACTAATCTTCACGATTATTTTTTATGAGTATGTGTGGGAATCTAAACAAGAATCTAGGGTGAAGGATGAACTCCTTATATACGAACCTCGCCCACTCTATCTTGACATCTTCCACAATTTTTCCATTTATGTTCAATCTTGTGAAAATCCATTTCCATAAGTTTCTATTTCAGATCATTCGCAGAACATACAGGATGCAGATTTTTCATTTCATTGCGGAGAGGAAAAATCTATCTTCCTTGATCCTCCCAATCTTTCATCTTACCTTTCCGAAAACATAGAGGGTGAATTTTCTTGCTTTTCATCATCTCCTATTTATGATTCATCATATCATGAGGATGTCATTGTCCATCATCTTGAACTTTTGGATCATGGCTGTCAAGATCTTTTTATTCATTCATTCGATCATGATTATGATTTTCCTAGTGTTGATCTTTCTAAGCCATTGGTCTTTTATGATCCATCTTTTGATGAATTAGAAACTCCTCAAGTTGTTGAGGCACTTCATCCTGAGCTGATGGTTATGTCAGGTTCTCATAGCCTTGAGGTTAGTTCCTCTTCTGATCAGAAATCTATTGAATCTTTCTAGCCTCCTCATCACTCTGTTGTTTACATTGAAAACCAATCTATTTCATAGTTTTCACATCCTTCACTATAATTACACGATCCTAATGCTCAACATTGGAGGAGTCATACATAGCAAGAACTGTTGTGAAACAAAAGTTTTCTTCTTTCTTTATGTTTTCGCATTTGTCAAGTTTGAAGGTGTGTACATTCTTGTCTTCTACTCGCAATGTGTTGGGACACCATGATACATCCACATAATGCCTTTCATGTGCTTTCTGTCTTTACTTTTATGTGGATATATACAAGCTTCAAACATTCTGGTTTTCATTGTCTTATATTTCTTGTTGGTTATTTTTCTTGTATATCTTTCTTGACTTCCATGCTCTTGCCTACATGGACCAACCAATGGATCGATGGCTATATTGGAAGTATCACTTTACATGAGTTGGCATGTGTTCTACTTAGGTTAGCAGTAGGAGTAATGTTTTCTTTTCTTACCTTTTCCTAATTTGCTTACTTTGTTTTTCTTTCTCTTGCTTATTTCCTTTGTTTCTTTGCTTTTGCACCTGTAGTTTATTGTCTGCATGAAATCTTGTTTGGATTCTTAGATAAACAGGGTGAAATCCAAAAGGAACTTGTACAGATATCAAGACTTGGTTATTTGTTTATTCCCTCTCTTTCTGTGAGTCTTTCGTTTCTTCTAGTCGATGATACCCTAATGGAAAATACGTTCCTTTTGGAGAGAGTCATGGTGAAATCATGATGCTTGCACTCTTAACTAGTACCAGCTACCCTAATCAGTTTTCTATTTTTCAATTAACCCTTGTCAACTCAGTCAAGTAGAGTAAGGAGAGGAGGGGAACCTTAACAATCATGTTAGAGGTATATATAAATATCCTTCTCTGAAGGGACAACCTCTTCTACTCTTAATAAGTTAGGATCCCTCTTCTACCTCATTCAATAAATAAGTGCCTATGCACAGTTCTTTGAAAAATGAAAAAATGAAATAAAGGTAAAAATAAGAGAAAGGCTTCCTGTGCAAAGAGGTGAAGCAAGTAACTCCATTGGGGCATTGTCTAGACTCACTAACAGCGGAGCAATTCTTGTGTTCCTGGGGTGACTTTATCAGGGTACTGTCTAGGCCTGCTGGTAGAGGAGAAACACCAGAGATGAAAGTAAAACTTTGACAGTATATATTACTTGTGCATCTATATACCCCTCATCCCCAATCAAAACAACTCAATTTGACTTGGCTTGGTATGTGTGTTGTCGATAAAGAGAATGTTAGGGACTACATATTTAACCCAAGCTAGTGAAGAAGCTATGATAATCAAAGAATTGAACAATACTTATAGAAGGGTTAGACTCGCTTTGCACGAGACAAGGTCAATACAGAGAGCTAGAGTTCTACCAATGTGTTGCCAATGTTGTAGCAGCTACAAGCACCCTCCAAAATTTTGCCTATGCTTCATTTTGGAGTCTCCCTTTTAAACCACATCAGCTCATCTTGCACCGATCCAGGTACTTGTGCCTCGACTGAGATTTATTGTGTTCATATTATCTTGTGTTTACTTTCTTAATTAATTTTCTAACCCACAAGTTGGTCTCTTGACTTGTTCCTTTAACAGTTCTGGGCTTGCCTCAGAGAACTATGCACTTATTGAGGGAAACTGGCCTTACTCTTGGGAATTTCACAATCCTAACTTCCAATGATCCTTGAGCTCAGGAAATGTGTAGTACTGAATGGTAGCCAGCCTTGAGCTGGGAAATTTTGTAGATAGGAGAGGTAGACTAGAGCCACTCAACCCATAAATTGCGCAGAAGTCACCGCGCTTAGAAAATGTGCAGTGCATGAACCAGAGAGTTGCTCGTTCCTTCCCAAAACTGTGTAATATTTATAGGCAATGCATGAAATTTTTCTTGAAAAAAAAAAACCTAAAAATAGGGATCTATTTTTAGCAACCTGAAGGATGCACTTGAGTTATTTTAGAAACTACCACCAAGTGTCACTTTTTCCTTGATTTTAGGCATGCACTTTATAAACCCTAATTTGAACAAATATATTTAATCGACATTGCTAGATCTCATTTTCACACTCAATCTTGGAGCTCTATCATTCCTGAGGAGATCAAGGAACCTTCGATGTGATCGTTGTCTCTTTTTTGGGTGAGTTTTTCTTTCTAGTGTTTTGTCACTTTTTCTGTCCCTTTTTGTTGTTTAGCTTGTGAGAGTTTTGTTTCACTTGTTTCTTTGAACAAATGTTGGTTTTTTTAACTTTTTTTAGCCTGTAGAAGTGTTGTTTCAATTTTTAAATTACCTTTCCCAAGTGTCACTTGGGTTACCCTATTTTGTACCAATGATTATCATTGCAGTGACTCTCTTCACATGCTTCATCTTCCTTTAGTTTAATTTATTCCTGAACTTCTTTCACATGTATGTATCAACACTTAGTCAAATATAAACTCAATATCTCACCATCTTTCAGATCTTCTTTTTTTTCTCCCCATGGGCAGAACTGGGTCCCCTTGCCTGCATTTCACACTTCACTGCATGCACTACATAATATGGGAGCTCAAGGCCTATACCTTGGCTTCTAGAATTGCGTAGAGCCTATCTTGGGTTGGCCCCAACTATGTATTGTGTAGTTCCGGGAGCTAACCTCCCATCTTGGCTACTGAGACTGCACAATGCACAGTCTCTCCTAGCCTTAGTCCAGATTGAACTATGCATTGTGCAGTTCTAGTCATCAATCTTCCCCACTAATTGTTAGGATTGTGCAATGCATAGTTCCCACAGTCATATGATGACCTCCATCATCCAGAATTGCGCAATCCTTCCCATCATGATCCCTGCTTGTTGCTTGATCTTGTCTTGAAGTTGCTTTGGTTTTTAAGCTAGCATTTACTTTCCACGAGTGTCCTCACTCTCCCGTAGGTACAATAGTTGTGGGAATCTCTCTAGAAGTTACAGTTAACATGGCATCCAAGAGAGCTACATCAAAGGAAACCTGTTATGAAACCAACTCACAAAAAGATAGAAAAGACAGTTGAATGCCTTAGAATTCAGCCTCTTCAAGGGGGAAACCTCCTTTACATTAGACAAATGAACAATTCTTGGATGATACAAATGAAAAGACCTCCTTTCTATATATAGGAGTCTAAGGGGTCATAATATAATCAGAGCCGACATAACAATAATAATGTAAGGGCAAAATAATAACAATAGTGGGCTTCTATGGGGCACAATAGTAACAATATGGACACTAAATGGGTACATCAATATAATAAGGGGGTTGTACTAATAACAATAAGGGGTTACACTAGTAGTATAGGGGCCTAACATGTCCCTCTCCTTCAAAAAGTGTTGTCCCCAATGCTTGAGTAGTTCTTGATGCTTCTATATAAAATTCTTGTCCTCCCATGTGGAATCTTCAGCGGGTAAGTTCTTCCACTTGATGAGATACTCTGAAATTGATCAATTTTGTAGCTGTCATGTTCTTGTTTCTGTGACTGTTCCAGGTTCCAATATGATTTTTCCTTCCTCTTTAATTTCTGGCAATATTGTTTGAATTGGGATCTTTTGCAACTTTTGAATAAGTGGCCATACTTCTTCGTCCTTCTTCCATTCATCCCTTGCTTCGTTTATCCAATCTGGTTGGATAATAGAAATAGCACAAAACAATGCTTCCACGTCCTCATCCTTTCTTGAGAGTGCATCTGCAACAAAATTTTTCTTCCCTTTTCTATAGATGATAAAGTCATAACCCAACATATTTGTGACCCATTTTTTTTGTTCTTCTAAAGATAACAGTTGTTTAAAAAAGTATTTAAGACTATCATGATCCATTTTTACCTTGAAGTGTCTTCTCATTCGGTAAGGTCGCCATTTCTTAAGTGAAAATAGTATTGCCAACATTTCCTTCATATAAATAGCTTGCTTGAGATGTAGCAGTAAAAATACCCAATCACCTAAATCAAAACATTTTTCACTACTATGTTGATCTACCTGTTGTTTCATTTGATTTTGCACCAAAGTGGCGTTATCCTTTAAAAGTTGGAGAAATTTTTGTTAATGCTCGATGTGATCTTTTACTGCTTGAAACTTTTTCTTCTTGATATGTCCTTCTATCTTTAGAGTTTGAGGAGTGGTAATTTCTTCCAATCCTTTACAATATATGGTCGGATTCATTTCTTGATGCTCGATGTGATCTTTCACTTCTTGAACATATTTCTTCTTGATATGCCCTTCTATATTGATAGTTTGAGGAGTGGTAATTTCGACCAATGAATTACAAGATATGGTTGGATTCATTTCTTATTTCTTGATGTGATATTTCACTTCTTTCACTTTTTTCTTCTTGATATGTCCTTCTATCTTGAGAGTTTGAGGAGTGGTAATTCTTGCCAATTCTTTACAAGATATGGTCTGATTCATTTCTTCTTTCTCTAGGGTTGGGTCCTGGCATATATCCTCTTCTTTCGATGTTTCTTGATCCTTTTCTTCCTCCTCTTCATACTCTATGTAAAATAATTTCTTCTTAGCACACTTATGACCTTTAGTGCATTTGCTATCACAATTGCAACAAAGCCCTTTTTCTCTTGTTTCTTCCAATTGTTGTGGTGTAACCCTTGTAGGTTGTGGAATGCTAGAAGAAACAACACTTCCATCTTTATAGTTGTGAGGGGTAGACTTCCTTGTTGCCATAATTTTACTTTCCACTATGTAACAAAGCCCTTTTACTCTTTCCAATTGTTGTGGTGTTGCTCTAAAGAAGGTGTTTCTCTTTTTATCCTCATAATGTGCTATCATTTCCTCCATGAAAATTGACCACGTAACAAGTTGTTTACAAGAACAAATCCATTTATACCATAAAAATTGATCCGGTTCTAAATATGAAGATGCAATACATACCTTTTGTAATAGTGGTACACCATGTAGATCAAAATATTGCTCCATCTAAAGTATCCAATTTACCGGATCTTTGCCATCAAACTTCCTCATCTTTCTTTTTCTTGATTTTAGGAGCTTGATCTTGAAACGACTGTAACTCTGTACTTTCAGATCTTTAAGTTCTGAAATTGCGACTTGCAGTAGCCCTCTGCGTTCTCTTTCCAATGCCACCAGTCTAATTCAAATTGGATTCTCCAAGGAAGAGTTATGCCAAATCTCCCACAGTGACCTGATTATAGACTAGTTCAGTAGAGTGAACTTGTACGATGTGCCACGTGTCACTGTTTTGACCTTTGGCTCTTAAAAATATATTCAAGAAACTATAGTCTGTCCTCTCTCTGTGTCTTCTTACGAAATTTCAATCTGATTCTCAGAGAGAAAGTTATGACGATTTTCCCCAGCTCACCTATTTGGAATGTAATTTAGGAGTCTACAAAAAGACCAACTTCCTCAGATTATATCTCCGCAAATATAATGCTAAAATCTCTGAAATTCGGACCTAAGGTTTAGTGCGATTTCTTCTCAAATGCTTTTTGTTTTTCACTTCTAAAACTTCACAGAAAACAAGTTATAGAAAAAATTCCACGATGACCTATTTGGAATAGCGATACCCTTGAATCCAAAGCTTTGATACCAAATGTTATGAAACCAACTCACAAAAAGATAGAAAAGACAGTTGAACGCCTTAGAATTTAGCCTCTTCGAGGGGGCAACCTCCTTTATATTACACAAATGAACAATTCTTGGATGATACAAATGAAAAGACCTCCTTTCTATATATAGGAGTCTAAGGGGTCATAATATAATTAGAGTCAACATAACAATAATAATGTAAGGGCACAATAATAACAATAGTGGGCTTCTATGGGACACAATAGTAACAATATGGGCACTACATGGGTACATCAATAAAATAAGGGGGTTGTACTAATAACAATAAGGGGTTACACTAGTAGTATAGGGGCCTAACAAAACCACCGAAAGAAGTACTGAGGAAGTAGTTGAGTAGACATTAGTTGATTTACTAGTTTATGCATATACTCAGTTGTTCATTGAGAAGGGTACAACACTGACATGTCAGAAAATCAAAGATAATTTGGTAGAGAACTTCAAGGAAGACTTAGAGGACCAACATGTTTATCTCAATATCCAGTGGTTAGGCTTATACAAGGTTGCATGTAGGTACCCTGCCTTCCCATGTCTGGGCATCATCAACTGAATTGTCTCACATATAGGTGAGAAAACTATGACAGTGAGAAATTCCAGCGGGAGAGATCTTACCACCTTCAGGGAAAAGAAATTTCAGCAGATGTATCATTTACCTGAGCCGGTGAAGTGCATGGACTCACTTTTCTATGCCACCCATAACTTTGTGAACACAAGAGATATTGTAAAGCACTAGGTGAAAGAGTCGTCAAAATTTAGACAGACCCCTACCCATGTTTACAAGATGAAGTCCCTCAGGAAGACTTATCAATTCTTGATCATATTTTCCTACAGAATATATGGTCAAGAGAAAACAAAAACCTTTCCTAAAGGGTGGGTAGTCTTACTGGACTAGTTTTTGGGTGATGGGAAGTCATTCAATTGGTCATATTTGTTGGCTCATCAGTTGAATATCCATATGAATAATGCTTGCAATCCACACAATAATTAGCCAGCAAAGTTTTACATGTATGCATACTTAATAGATGAAATATCTTCCCAATAATAGTTCCTCAGCATGAGCTCGACATGGACACCAAAATAGATTGTCATCAACATCTATTACAAGTTTCTTTCTGGTTGAATCTATCGAGGAGTGATGGCAAGGCTAAGTAACCATTTTATCATCCTGTTGTACAAGCTTATCCTTGAGCAGAATCCACCTTGCATGTCTCGAGAAGTAATTGAGGCAATAGTAAACATTGAAAATTGGTATGCCTCACCAGGTGGCACCTTCATCAGAGTGCTTGGTGGAGAGAATCCTCTGCATGTTCTACCAAGGTATGCCGCTAGCAAGATGATCATGCAAGAAGTTTAATATCACCTCTCTATAGTGTTGTCAGTGGGACTACATAGGAAGAAGAAAGTGCCATGGCATGCTCTTCCTTTGCTGATAAGATTATATGAGATTAAGAGCTTGAAAGATGCAAATGTCAAGGCTAAGAACTTCGTGAAATTTGTGTTCAGCACCATAGACTTTAATCCATATGATCCCCACTGTATTTGAAAGGACCATTATGCGAGGGTGTACTTTCCATGGATCACTGAGACATTTCATTGGCCAGAGGAGGACCCTTGGAGGTACTTCTATAATGCCTCCAAACTCAATGATACAATCATCTTAGCAAGAACTTGGAAAGTTTCTATGCAGATAATAGAAGCTCCGGAAGCAACAACAACAACATCAATAGGCAACAATCTAGTGTAGGACAAGGGAAAGAGGAATATTATTGAGAATCTAGAGGTAGAGAAAAGCTACAAGGTGAAGGCAGATCCTATCATGGAGAAGGCATCTTTGGCAATGGAAGAAAAGAGGGAGAAGTGGATAAAGAGAGCATAGCGAGGGAAGAGACAAAAGCAGAGGTTGCAGGAAGTTGAAATGAAGCTACAGGAGACAAAGAAGAAGTTGAAGGAAGAACAACAGTTGAGGAGGAAAGAAAGAGAAGAGAATTAGAAGAAAGAATAATAACAAATGCAAGGTGTGTTAATAGAGAAAACAATGTTGATACAGGTTGATCAGCTAGAATAGCCAGCAACTCAGGAAGAGGATGAATAAATGTAGGATCGGGAGCTTACTTGGTAGATTGAGAAATTGATTGAAGTGAAAAACATGAATTTGGAATAGGAGCCACAGAATTAAGACACTAACCTTATGCCGAGAGGACCAGAGGTCATCTCTTAGTCTCCACCACCTCCAGTGTCAGAACTTGTCTCGAGAAAGCAAGGAGATATTGTTCTTCTTGATGATGATCCAGTCATGGATGTGTACAACCTATCATTTAGCGAGTTGTAGAATAATATTTTACAGGCATGGAGGAAGCACTTTCTGGATGATCACACATCACTTGCATTCATCAAGGAAAGGGTGATAGTGTCAGACACCAAGAAGTATCCAAATGCCCTTGTCCAAGGATAATTTTAGGGGCGAATGTTCGCCCTTTGGGGAAATTAAGGGGTTTTAAATTTTTAGTGGGCGAATATTTTGTATCATAGTACATTTTTATAAATCACCTCAAATAGCCCACCTTATTTTAAGAGAGAGGGTGAAAAAGGTAAATTTAGCCCTTGAAATTAGGACTTACAACCTTCCATTCACCCATTTTCAAGAATAGGTTTTATTTAAGTGAATCCTATGGGCCAAATATCATATTTATAAAAGAGGTATGGTAAATTAATAAAAGTATAAATAAATGAGAGGTATGGTAAATAAATAAAACATTTTTTATATTTACTCCATAAGTCACCTTATATACATGTAAGGGTGTAAACAAATAAAAATATAAGTAAAGTGGAGGTATGGTAAATAAATAAAACGTCTTTTTATACTTACTCAAAAGGTATGGTAAATAAATAAAAATATAAATAAACTAGACCTATCGTAAATAAATAAAACCTCTTTTTATATTTAGTCCATAACCCTCGTTCTATTTATGAAGGCTCAAGAAAGAGGCTTTATTTAAGTGAATCCTATGGGCCAAATACCATATTGTAAAAGAGGTATGGTAAATTAATAAAAATATAAATAAACGAGAGGTATGGTAAACAAATAAAACATTTTTTTATATTTACTCCATAAGTCACCTTATATTTACGAACACTCAAAAAATGGATTATATTTAGGTGAAACCAATGGCCAAAATACTATGGGACAAATACCATGGACTAGATTGTTATTAATACCATGCAAAAAACCATTATTAACCCTAATATTAGAATTAATAAAAATAAAAATGGCACATGGTATTGACCCATGGTATTCACCAAAATGGCACATGGTATTGACCCATGGTATTCACCTGGAATGTAGCCTATTTAAATGGGGAATTAAACCAGCATGTAGCCTATGCTAATATTCACTAGGACTTTACAAGCTTTTATTATTTAGTGAAAGACTCACCAAGATCTTACAAGATTTTGTAATTGAGTAAAATATTTGCCATGCCTGGTGAGAGATTCGCCAAAAAATTATATATACATATTATATTATTGATAAAATCGCCTTCCATTTTTCCTATATACCATGGATATTCGCCCATTTATTATATTTATAAATTTGGGGGGGTTCTTAAAATTTTCCCTACCGTTGTCGAAGCCATCTTGGTCTATGCAAGAGCGACAAGCTCAAATGTTAAGTACCTAATGCCCGAGGATGAACAACTAGAGAAAAACTTGCAAGCTTCCAAGAAAGAGGCAGAACAACTTCGAGCATCATATCGGAATGAATTTTCCGCATTAGGGGAGATGAGGAAATCGATACTCACTGAAGTATCAACACTTGAGGGTACCATGTGGAAACTCTATGATGGATTTGTCACCGTGCATAAAGAAGTTGTCTATATGCAAGGCCTATATCAGCAGAGCAAAGAGTTTGTTCAAACTCTGAAGAACATACATGCTTCCATCACCCATGTACAAGAGTGGACAATGTGGTACAAAGGGGCCCCACTTGACTTAGTAAAGAAGATGAAATCATAGGCAGATCTAGAGAAGGCAAAGGTATGAATGTTTATCCAGAACTACAAGCATCTTTCCCCATTCATCGGCAACATACATGCCTCATATGTGCAGTTATACAATAGTTTGGATGTGTTGGAATTATGATATAGGTGTTGTCCTTGATGGTAACTCACTTAGATGATAGTTCACGGTGCAACATGATTAGACTGCAAGGAATGAAGAAAGAGAGGTATAAGCAGGTTCACGTTGACAACGAAGCATATACACGCAGGTTAGCAGACCAAAAGGAGCGTATAACTTACACATGCACTTTCACAGAATGAAAAGCGTGTATATCTTGGAAAAATAAGTTTTGGTCCAAGGTATTTGGTCCATGGTATTTTGATCCATGGTATTGGTCCAAGGTATCTGGTCCGAGGTATTGACCCTAGGTATTTGGTCCAAAATATTGGTCTTAAGTGGTTTTGGTCCATGGTATTGAGAAAGGCCTAAAACCATAAAAGGAGGATAAGATCATTAGGCCATGCAGTGCAAGTATCGAATATTTGATGAATTTTGAGATCAAGTATGCAGGTTATGGGTTTCTGATGCGTTGCTTGATCTGAACTAAGGATGCGCCTATGTGGTTGATGATGGATGATGGATCAGGATCATAAGACCTGAAATGTATTATCATTATGTGGTTTTATCATGGATAGACTAGATCTGAATTACATATGCATATTTTATTATATAAATGTTATGATCTGGGTATGACTGATATCTGGAATAGCTGAAAAGTTATGAGTAAATATTTGCAGATCTGTATGCGGGTTCACCTTGGTAAAAGCGCATATACATGCAGGTTCGGCTCATCAGAGTAGCATATACATTATGAAATATGATATTTGAATTTTTCAGTTGGTAGGGAAAATTTTAAGAACCACCCTAAATTTATATGTATAATAAATGGGCTAATCCCCATGATGCATAGGAAAAATGGGAGGCAATTTTATCAATAATATAATATGTATATATAATTTTTTTGGTGAATCTCTTACCATATTATATTATCTTGTACAGTGATGGAGAATCTTTCACTGAATTATAAAATCTTCTAAGATCTTGGCAAATCTTCTACTGAATAATAAAACATTGTGAAGTCTTGGCGAATGTTTTGTTAAAGTATGAAACCATATATGATAATAAGAAAACATATTCATTAAACTGTAATATACTAACATACATGTTTGGAAAAAAAAAAACATAATTTTCTCTTCCTACAAACAATGTTCCAAGTTTTAGTGGCCGTGTTTGTCAAGGTTCTTACAATACACTCTTCCATATCCTTCTATTAGTTTTGATAATATTCCACAACAAAGTTCTTGTAGGTGTTGATATTGACAACGAGTTTTGTCAAGGTAGGAAAGATTAATATTTTCTCTACAACTTTTGTCAAGCTACCAATTTTTTCAAGTTATCAAATTTCTTTCTTATTCCATAGACTCCAACTACGAGATTAAAAAAACACATCAAGTTTGTTTACCCCAACATGCCAACAAGTATCAAGCCCCAACTATATTATATAAGAAAGTATTAGGTATCCCAAAGGCTTGAAGGGGATCTAATTGAAAGAAGTGACCATTGTGAAAATCCTTCCAATCAATATATGATTATATATATGTAGATTTATTATTATTTTAATTGGAAATCTTTAGTTAAATAATAAAATTTAATTACGTCTCTCCCAATCTAAATTTCTTATTAGCATAATTCACTACCCTCATAGGTTTCACATTTTTTAATAGCGTTGTAACATGTAGATTAATTTCCTTTTTGGTGAACAATATCCACCTTTTAGGAAAATCCTTTTAGGAAAACATGGTGTAGTGGCTCCAACCCCTATAGATCATTAGGACAAACTAAGAATAACACAGAAGAAGAAAGGTTGTACAAACTAGCTTATTTTTCAAACAACTAATCCAACATTAGTACCAAGTTTTTCATGAAGATATCATATTGAGAATGTTTGAAAAATGGTGAGGAGGGTGATGTGGAAAGAGTGATAAGGTTTCATTGTTATGATTTTTTTTTTTTTTAAATCAGAAAAAGTTAAAAACCAATATTAATGGAGATATTGGTATTTTTTACTAAATTTTTTGAAGTGACTAAATGTAGCTTTAACCATTCACCATAAGATGTTTTTACAATATAAATTCCTAAGTCTATTTAATATCTTCATTATCATAAAAACCAACCTATATCCATCTTAACTCCACATATACCACTCTTAGGGCAATGAAATATATTTATCCTACTTGGTAGACCCAGAATTAAGATGGATCTAAGATGATAGAATTTCCCCTTTAAATAGTCTATGCTCACATGAATACCATGTTATTAACATGGGTTATCATAAACCTAGAGCTTAAAAATTACTATTAGTAATTTATAAAAATTAATAAAATTAATAATTGATTTTTATTTATTTTTTATTTTAACCCTGTTAAAATGTTTAACATACATTAAATTACAACCTCCATTTTTACTCTTGATCCACCAAGCCCCGAGAGGGATCAATTTTTTTTTCACTCTATGCTACTTTGCATATCACGATATTTGATCCCTCCCCCATTTAAATAGGCTACATTCCATGTGAATACCATGGGTCAATACCATGTGCCATTTTTATTTTTATTAATACTAATATTAGGGTTAATAATGGTTTTTTGCATGTTATTAATAATAATCTAGCCCATGGTATTTGGCCCATAGTATTTTGCCCATAGGTTTCACCTAAATATAATGCATTTTTTGAGTGTCCTTAAATATAAGGGGACTTATGGAGTAAATATAAAAAAATGTTTTATTTGTTTACCATATCTCTCGTTTATTTATATTTTTATTAATTTACCATACCTCTTTTACAAATATGGTCTTTGGCCCATAGGATTCACTTAAATAAAACCTCTTTTTTGAGCCTTCATAAATAGAAAGAGGGTTATGGACTAAATATAAAAAGAGGTTTTATTTATTTATCATACGTCTAGTTTATTTATATTTTTATTTATTTACCATCCCTTTTGAGTAAGTATAAAAAAAAAGTTATATTTATTTACCATACCTCCAATTTATTAATATTTTATTTGTTTACACCCTTGCATGTATATAAGGTGACTTATGGAGTAAATATAAAAAATGTTTTATTTATTTACCATACCTCTCATTTATTTATATTTTTATTAATTTACCATACCTCTTTTATAAATATGGTATTTGGCCCATAGGATTCACTTAAATAAAACCTATTCTTGAAAATTAGGGCGAATGGAAGGTTGTAACTCCTAATTTCAAGGGCTAAATTTACCTTTTTTACCCTCTCCCTTAAAATAAGGTGGGCTATTTGAGGCGATTCGTAAAAATGTACTATGATACAAAATATTTGCCCACTAAAAATTTAAAACCCCTTAATTTTGCCTAAGGGCGAACATTCGCCCCTAAAATTTTCCATGGCAGTTGGTTCTAGTAGTTGTTATAGAGTTCTGGGTTCTGCTCTGTGTTCTGGTGACTGTGTTTTGATGACAGTGATGATGGGCCTTTAGTAATTCAGTTGTGGGTGATTCAGAGATTGATGATGCAGATGTAGTTGATGGTTGTATTACAGTGGTGATTGATTTTGTGCTTCAATGTTGTTGATGGGTCTAGTATGAAAATTGGATGAAACGTGGCCTTCAGATTATGGTGTTGTGTTCCAGGAGTATCCAGTCTGAAAAATTTATGAAACGTGGTCCCTGGAGGAAGAGAGAAGGTCATAGCCTTTTGTAGGCCGGTACCTACGTACTAGTAAACAAATCAGCCAGTACAAGAGCTAGGGGGTTGGAGATCCCTTCCAATAGTAGCTAGAAAATGAGTGAAGGTTGGAGCCTTCAGTAGGTTGGCACCTACGTACTAGTAAACATATCGGCTAGTACAAGAGCTAGGGGGTTGTAGCTCCCTTCCAGTAGCAACTGGAGAATGACAGAAGGTTGTAGCCTTCTGTAGGTGGGTGCCTGCATATTGGTATGATTCTATGCCAATACAATATTGTAAACAGGTTTTTCTTATATTAAAGAAGACAACAGTAGGTGGTTTTCGTCCCACATTGGGTTTCCACCTTAAACCTTGGTGTTCATGTGTGTTTCTTATGTGCGATGGTCTATTCTATTTTTACTACAGCTGGTCACTGTTTATATGGTTAATGAAGTACTGATGCACTGATTAAAGATCAACATATGATGAATTAACGGAATCATAAGTTTGTTGGATATACACTAGTTTCCTTAAACACAATTGCGTGTACATGCGAGTTCCCTTAACTGAAGAAGCGTATATAAATCTGATTATGGAAATGAAAAGTTATTGACTTGATAATACTAATTCAGTCCCCCCCCTCCCCACCTCTCAGTATTATTTCCAACAATTTGTATTAGAGTAGGTCCTTTGGTAGAAGCTTGATCGCTTGGAGGAGATCCATAGAAAACAATGGGAAAGAAGCTAAAGAAGAAAGCACCTCAGAAGAAGAACACAACTCAAAGGAACGGTGACAGCAGGAGAGACAATTGGTTGTTAGATGGAAGCAAGGATTCAGATTCCAAATCACCTCAAGATGAACAAGCAAATGAAGCATCAGATAAAATCATAGATCAACAAGATCTATTTAACAAAAGGGAGTGTGCCCTCAAAGAAGAAGTTACCAAATTAAAAGCTCAGCTAGAGTGTGCCTTCAAAGTACGTCAAATGTTGCAGGATGAAGTGATATCATTAAAAAATAAGCAGAATGAAGAACTACCTCAAGCAGATAAAGAACAAGAAAATGGGATTCTCAAATTAAGGCAACAAGTGGAAGAAGGAAGAAAAGCTAAAGAAATCATGAAGAAGCAATATCTTGAAAAGGAAGAGCAATATCAGGTTGAGGTAAATATACTAAAAGGTAAATTAGAAGAAAAGGATAAGCTCTTGTGATTTCAAGATAGTACTAAGATTTTGGATGATATTCTTAGTAGTCAAAGGTCTCTTGCTATCAAAACTGGTCTTGGTTTTTATGAATCTGTTGAAAGTGAATCTAGCTTATGGTGAGCTCCAGTATTGTAGCAATAATGCTACAACTCCTGGGGCTTCCTGTCTCTTAATTATATCAACCCGGTAGTTCGTACAAACTTGGAAGTGACGGTGCTGTATGCACAAGTACTAGCTCTTGTCGCAGTTGTCACTTGGTCAGCTGGCACAAGTCCGCTAGGGCTCAAGCCAACTTCTATAGGCTCACAGAAGAAGCTTTATCAATGATGGATGAAAGCTAGCTCAAAGAAGACTAATCTACTTGGCAAAAATGAACTGAAAGCAAATCAAAACAAGGAAACCCTAGGAAACCCTAATTTAACTAGTCTAACCTCTATGATGCAAAGAATGTGAAGGAAACTTCTACCAATGATGACATTACCTCTAATCAGTGAAAGTGCATGAATCTAATCTACTTGCAGCATAAAAGACATGTTTTTGTAATTTTCCTTTAAGTGGATGGAGTGATTGTGGTTTTGTGCTTATTAGGGTTTGGTTGTGAAGATGTGATGCAGAAGGAAGGAAAGCTTGGGAAAGGTTGGGGAGGCTAGGAGAGGTTCCCAGAGATCCTTAGCATCAGTCCACAGAGGTTCCTCACGTTCAGAAGCTCAGCAACCGAGTGAGTGGCCTCCTACAAGATGTCTGCAGGGGATTCTACAGGATACGCAGGGGTTTCTACAGGATGTCTACAAATTGCTACAGGATGGCCTACCGTGGGTGTTTGAAGTGATGGTGGAGTGATGGAATGGTAGGGGGAGATGTGTAAGGTAGGAATACGGCTGGTGATGGCTCAGGGGTGGTGAGGTAGGATGGAGAACGAGTGTGTGACGTGGGTTGATGGATGAAAGGTTATAACAACGAAATGTCTAAAGGATGGAGTTACGTGAGGAGTGGAGGAGTTTAGGAGATAACAGGGCAGAGCAGAGGTCGAGGATGTGGTTGTATGCGTGATCAAGATGAAGAAGGAGGTAAGAAAATGATGAAAATCAGTGTAAATGAAAAAAATGCTTATGATTGTCACCAAGATGAAAAATCATTAACCTAAACTACCTGAACTCAATGAACAGCAAGATAAAGCGTGTAAAGGAATGTGCATGAAGTGGTGATGAAGGTGTATGGTGCAAGAGTGAAGTGCATGGAAAGATCTATCATAAACAAGACTATGTTGCAGCATGTAAAAAGTGAAGAACTACGTATTTTTGTGGCTGGTATGGGCTGCACTCCAATCTCCAAATAGAGATGGCAGTGGAGACCTTCTCAACCTTTTTTGCTGGAGCTCCAATGTATTATCAACCTGCTAATCTAACTAAACAACCGAAATCAATTCAACCATAAACCAGTCCTATCTATGCTCATGAAAAACGACTAAATGACCAAACTGTGAATTCGAATTGCATGTGGAAATAACCAAACTCAAAGTGCTGGAACGAAATGCAAACATATTACAACATTGAGGAGATCTATTGCTCTCAGGTTGGGCCCTAACCTGAGAGCTATAGCTCCTTGAGAAAACTTAGAACCAGATCAAAATCTGCCTTCTTTATTCATAATCTGATATCATGCCAAATTGGCTTACAAGAAGGAACAAAGACCGAGCTGTGCTCAAAAATTACAATAGTAATGCGAGAGTTTCAACAACCTATCAAAGGCTACGGCCTCCATAATTATGCAAAACGATCATCCAACAGGTGTCCTTGATTTTAGGAGCTCGGCTGTCCAACTGAAGTTTAACTTGCTGATCCTGTAGGACAGTCATAATTGTTGTTCCTGTAGAACAGTTATAACTGTTGTTCCTGTACAACAGCTGGCTGCTTCTAAGCTCGGTGGGGAGATGGATTGGAGTTCGGAGTTCTTGGTGGGAAACACGAGGAAGGTCCCAAGACTGTGGACATCCTCTCCTAAAAACCAGCAGTGCCACCTCCTTGTCTCCTTGTCTCCTTTTCACGTGGTCTTTTCTCCCTTTTAATGCAAAAAAACCTGAAATCATAATGCATTAGTCAGGTAGATAAAGTGTCTACCCTTCTTCCTACAAACAACACGAATAAACTAAGAAATGCATGCATAAGCAGTAAAAAGTGAATGGTTTGAGCAAAACAAGTAGGCCAAATGAGCCCAAATTATACCAAAAATTGGGGCTCATCATTCCTTGACAATGTCCTTAAGGGCAGGATTCATTCTCCTCTACGGTTGCCTAACCAGTTTACAATCCTCTTTGATGTATATATGATGGGTACAGACCAAAGGATGGACTCCTTTCATCTCCTTATAGCTCCAAGCAAAAGCATCTAGGTGGTTGGCCAACAGACTACACAGCTCCTTTTCCTGAGAAGGAGATAAGGAGGAGCTGATTTTCAATGCTCTCTCAGGGCCGAACTCCACATTCTTAACTCTGGGAGTAACAGGGTTGGTTGTACAAAGATCCACTAAGGTGCTAGCTTGGGCATCCTCCACCAATTTTTCTAAGGGTAGTGCACTGGAAGGTGGGTTTTGGATCAAGTTCTCGATCAGGTCATCCTCGGTTGGGGGGTTTCTTCTAGTGGTATCTAAGGTACACAGAGGTGCTGAATACACCTCGTCTTCTTCTCCTTCTTCCAACCAGAGTGGTAAATCATGCTCTAAAGAAGGTTGGGCAGGAGGGTATAGGACTAGCTGCTTGGACATGGGACCATTTTTGATGGTCATGTTTCCTACCCGACAACTTATGTAAGCATCTGCAGTAGCTAACCAAGGCCTTCCCAAAATGAGAGGATATCCAGTAAGCTTGGCCTTTGCTTGCAGAACCAGGAAGTCTGCAGGGTATTCCCAAGAATCAATGGAGACCATGACATCCTCCACAATCCCTTCGGGAGTCACGGTGGAGCGATCTGCTAATTGCAGTACTGTCGAGGTCTTCCTCAAGGAACCCTGTAGATTGAGTTTAAGCATGGTATCCCTGGTCATCACATTAATGGCCGCCCCCAAATCAATCAAGGTGTGGGGGATAATGGTGCCATTGATGTGAACATCTACTACAGGACTTCCAGGATCTAGGTACTTTGGGCAGATGACTTGTCCTAGCATAAGGTCAGACAGTTGTCCTATGACATTGATAGTTGAGGCATCTTTCTTCCGTCTGCCTGGGTGTTTGAAACACTTCTCCTTAACCAGCTTGTTATATATTGGCACATCCTTGATGGCTTGGAGAAGTGGGATTTTTACACACAACTGCTTGAGCTCACCCAAAAGCTCATCTTCTTCTGGAGTAGGTTGTGTGGTGGCTGTTAATCTCTTAGGAAAGGGTGGAATAGGCTTTGGTTCACTTTCCTGATGGTCTTCCTCATCTTCTGGGGGAGGAGGCTGGCGATCTGGAAGAGTCTTTCCAGATCTAAGATTGATCTCCTGGATCTCCACAGCATAGGCAGGGCATGAGGTTTCCCCAGTGTATACCTGCTGGGCCTGTCTATTGTTGGGGTTCGGGTTCGGTTGAGCAGGCATTTGAGGTTGCCTTGGAGGAGCAGGAGGTAATGGTTGAGGTTGAACTAGTGGTGGAGGCAAAATGGCAGGAAGAGTGTTGTATTGGGGCCTCCACCCCGACTGTGGTGCATTCCACTGAGGCTGTGGCTGGGTATGTGGGTGATATGGATGAGAAGTAGGTTGAGTGGGGTACTGAGGTGGATAAGGCCATGGAGGAGGCATGGACCATGAAGGATGAGCAGGGGGACCCCAGGAAGGCATAGGAGTTGACTGGTTGGGGTTGTAATAAGCTTGAGATGCCCCTTGCATCCCCTGCTGATAAGGTCTGGATCCTTGTGGCCTCCTTTGGTTGAGGTAATAGAGAGGCTCTGTGGGAGCTTCTGTCCCTTGGTACATGGCTTTAAACCCAGGTAAGGTTGGACACTGATTTGTGGGATGGTCCTCCTCACAAACGAAACACACTTCAATCGAATGCAATGGACATTCGTTCTTAGGGTGCCTCCTTGTGCACCTAGGACAGAAGACAGCCAAGGCTCTCTCAACCTCTTCTTTCTTTTGCTGAATCCTGAAAGTATCAAGCTACATGGCAATGGTTTGTCTCACCTCACTCTTAAGATCTTCTAATTGGTTCGCAAGCTCATGTTTGGAGAAAGGGACACTAGTGGAGAGGTGGTTTCCTCTACCTCGTTTCCGAGCTGCCCTGGAGTGGTTTCTAAATACAGTCTTGATGTCCTCATAAGGCAGTTGGTAAATGTCCCCCCCAGCTAACATGTGAAGGGTATCCAAGAGATCTTCAGGGACTCCTCGGAGTAGGACCAACTTGAGGGATTCAAGGTCAAGTGTGCACCTGGCCCGCTTATAGCTTAGTTGGAACCTCTCCTCATAATCCTCTAAGGACTCATCATTTCCCATGGACATCCGAGAGATTTCCCCCTTTGTCTCCTTGGATCTACAGTAATACCAGTACTTGGTGTTGAAAGCTTGCTGCATCTGAGCCCAAGTAGTGATACTATTCCCAGGTAAACCCATGAACCAGCGTAGTGCTGCATCCTTGAGAGTGGAAGGGAAAAGTTTCAACTTTTGCTCGTCTTCAGTATAGTCATAGGTTCTACAAAGGACAACAAACTCAAACAAGAAGGTATCTGGATCTTCAGTGGTCAACCCATGGAAGTGAGGTAAGGTGGAGGGGCTAATGTTTTTCATTTTCATCTCTCCATTGGTCTCTCGGATGGGGAAGGCACCTTCTATTCTCTCATCTTCTCTTCTATTGTCAGCCATAGCTTCAGATGGATTGGTCTCTAACTCTTCTTCTACTATAGGGTCTTTGGATATCTCAGGTTGTTCACCTATAGGTTCCTCTGGGTCACTGTCACCAAAGAAGAGAGAAGGGTGACTCAGTGATGTGGTGGAGGTGTTTGGTAGGAATTTGCCTGATCTATCTCGATTCATACGAGGCATGAAATGGAAAAGACTTTCTTTTTCTTTTTGCTTGCTTTTGCTTTGCTTTTCTTTTGGTACCTGCAAAACTGAGACAGATTGATCTACAACTAACTATGAAAGATGCAATATTAACTGAAAGCAGGAAAGAACTAATCTACTTTGCTCAAATGAAATTGCTGAAAGGAAATGCTAGTCTATGAAAGCAGGAAATGCTAATCTATGAAAGCAGGAAATGCTATTCTAGGAAAGCAGGAAATGCTAATCTATGAAAGCAGGAAATGCTAATCTATGAAAGCAGGAAATGCTATGCTACTTTTGTAGAATGGAAATGAAGTAAACTACTTAGCAGAAGGTAAGAGTAAGAAAGTAGAAGAAAAGCAACAATTACTAATACTCTGACGCTTCCCCGGCAACGGCGCCAAAAAGATGGTGAGCTCCAGTATTGTAGCAATAATGCTACAACTCCTGGAGCTTCCTGTCTCTTAATTATATCAACCCGGTAGTTCGTACAAACTTGGAAGCGACGGTGTTGTATGAACAAGTACTAGCTCTTGTCGCAGCTGTCACTTGGTCAGCTGGCACAAGTCCGCTAGGGCTCAAGCCAACTTTTATAGGCTCACAGAAGAAGCTTTATCAATGATGGACGAAAGCTAGCTCAAAGAAGACTAATCTACTTGGCAAAAATGAACTGAAAGCAAATCAAAACAAGGAAACCCTAGGAAACCCTAATTTAACTAGTCTAACTCTATGATGCAAAGAATGTGAAGGAAACTTCTACCAATGATGCCATTACCTCTAATCAGTGAAAGTGCATGAATCTAATCTACTTGCAGCATAAAAGACATGTTTTTGTAATTTTCCTTTAAGTGGATGGAGTGATTTTGGTTTTGTGCTTATTAGGGTTTGGTTGTGCAGATGTGATGCAGAAGGAAGGAAAGCTTGGGAAAGGTTGGGGAGGCTAGGAGAGGTTCCCAGAGATCCTTAGCATCAGTCCACAGAGGTTCCTCATGTTCAGAAGCTCAGCAACCGAGTGAGTGGCCTCCTACAGGATGTCTGCAAGGGATTCTACAGGATACGCAGGGGTTTCTACAGGATGTCTACAAATTGCTACAGGATGGCCTACCGTGGGTGTTTGAAGTGATGGTGGAGTGATGGAATGGTAGGGGGAGATGTGTAAGGTAGGAATAAGGCTGGTGATGGCTCAGGGGTGGTGAGATAGGATGGAGAACGAGTGTGTGACGTGGGTTGATGGATGAAAGGTTATAACAACGAAATGTCTAAAGGATGGAGTTACGTGAGGAGTGGAGGAGTTTAGGAGATAACAGGGCAGAGCAGAGGTCGAGGATGTGGTTGTATGCGTGATCAAGACGAAGAAGGAGGTAAGAAAATGATGAAAAGCAGTGTAAATGAAACAAATGCTTATGACTGTCACCAAGATGAAAATTCATTAACCTAAACTACCTGAACTCAATGAACAGCAAGATAAAGCGTGTAAAGGAATGTGCATGAAGTGGTGATGAAGGTGTATGGTGCAAGAGTGAAGTGCATGGAAAGATCTATCATAAACGAGACTATGTTGCAGCATGTAAAAAGTGAAGAACTGCGTATTTTTGTGGCTGGTATGGGCTGCACTGCAATCTCCAAATAGAGATGGCAGTGGAGACCTTCTCAACCTTTTTTGCTGGAGCTCCAATGTATTATCAACTTGCTAATCTAACTAAACAACCAAAATCAATTCAACCATAAACCAGTCCTATCTATGCTCATGAAAAACGACTAAATGACCAAACTGTGAATTCGAATTGCATGTGGAAATAACCAAACTCAAAGTGCTGAAATGAAATGCAAACATATTACAACACTGAGGAGATCTATTGCTCTCAGGTTGGGCCCTAACCTGAGAGCTGTAGCTACTTGAGAAAACTCAGAACTAGATCAAAATCTGCCTTCTTTATTCATAATCTGATATCATGCCAAATTGGCTTACAAGAAGGAACAAAGACCGAGCTGTGCTCAAAAATTACAATAGTAATGCGAGAGTTTCAACAACCTATCAAAGGCTACGGCCTCCATACTTATGCAAAACGATCATCCAACAGGTGTCCTTGATTTTAGGAGCTCGGCTGTCCAACTGAAGTTTAACTTGCTGATCCTGTAGGACAGTCATAATTGTTGTTCCTGTAGAACAGTTATAACTGCTGTTCCTGTAGAACAGCTGGCTGCTTCTAAGCTCGGTGGGGAGATGGATTGGAGCTCGGAGTTCTTGGTGGGAAACACGAGGAAGGTCCCAAGACTGTGGACATCCTCTCCTAAAAACCAGCAGTGCCACCTCCTTGTCTCCTTGTCTCCTTTTCATGTGGTCTTTTATCCCTTTTAATGCAAAAAAACCTGAAATCATAATGCATTAGTCACGTAGATAAAGTGTCTACCCTTCTTCCTACAAACAACACGAATAAACTAAGAAATGCATGCATAAGCAGTAAAAAGTGAATGGTTTGAGCAAAACAAGTAGGCCAAATGAGCCCAAATTATACCAAAAATTGGGGCTCATCAGCTTACAGGGTGAGGCAAGGAACTCTAATGCAAAACCCGAATTGCTCAATAAGGAGATAACAGGTCAACCCCATCAAAAACCAAGGAAAGAAATCCTTCAAATAAAATCTTTTACTCAAAACTATGGAAGTGATAGTCGGTTATTTTCTCAGATGAATAATGTTGAGTGTTATGTATGTCATAATCTTGGACATGTTGCAGCGAGATGCAGAAGTAGAATGGTTCAAGACTATCGCACAAAAAGATCATCACGTTCTAGGTACTTTAAGGGATATTGTTTTTCTTGTAATATGTTTGGTCACAAGGCCATTGACTGCTACAGAAGGAATATGAAACATATAAGATGTTATGCATGTAACAAGTTTGGACATATAGCAAAGGAATGCAGGAGAAGATTTTGGGCACCATACAAAAGGATAAAACATCATCACAGTCGAAGATATGGAAGAAGAAGGAAGTACAATCAGAAAAATGTGGCATGACACAGCGTACAAACATAACAGACTCAAGGGGAGTTGAAAGTATGAAACCTCAGTGTTCTAAATCTCATACGTGAGTTTCATGAAGACAAGTCATGTATATACATGAGTTCGAAGCTGCACAGTCGTGTATATGTTAGTTTGAGGAAAAGAAGTGGGATAGACTCGGGAAAAGGGGTCTGATATGGTTCAGTCAATCAACTGTTATGTTTGATGATGGTTACAATCTGCTGATGATGTGTGGAAATGTGTTGGTACTCATAAGATGTTATTTAGAAGTGCTTTTGATCCTCACAAGTTAACTTGTTGTATATCTGATTGATGATGATGCCTTTATACTTCTTGTTGATATATGCATGATCAGATCTGACAGTGAAAAGATGGAACAGGTTCAAGGGGGGCATATGCTTCAAATAATGCATTATTGGCATTATGTTAGAAGATCTTGGTACTTGAAGATTCTTATATTGCTTAATCCACATAGTTGTTTTGATTCAGGTGACTCTTTGGATGATGGAAATGTACAAGTTGTTGATCCTGATGATGTTGATGGTGAAGATCATATGGTGTATGATAGTTTCTGATGACTATCGTGATATTTTTTAGATCGGTTGTCCTTGTTATAAATGTCATGTACATAATTTGATGTAAAGGTCATGAAAAGGCCTAATTTGTAACCCCATTATGCATGGGAAGGATGATGTAATAATTTCTATTTTTAGTCATGTATAAACAATTGGTATATCCCCACTTGGTTGGGGGATGGATGTATGTATGAGTCATTGGTGATAGGAAGGTCATAGAGTCATGTTATTATTTTGGAAAATATTTTTTCAGACTCGGCTTGTGCTTAGGGGGAGCATGGATCTCAGCACGTACAATTCAACATGTACTCAGGAGGAGCATGAATAACATAATGGATGTCAAAGCGATAGAATATCTTGGTCCGCCCTTTTCTCTTGATGTAAAAGGGGGAGAGTGACTTGGTATTGTTTTTCCCATCAAGTCAAAATGGGGAGATTGTTGGCATTATGGTACAGGTGTTGTCCTTGATGGCAACTTACTTAGATAATAGTTCACAGTGCAGCATTATCAGACTACAAAGAATGAATAAAGAGAGGTATATGCAAGCTCACCTTGACAAAGAAGCGTATACACAAGGGTTAGCAGACCAAAAGGAGTGTATAGCATACACACACTTTCATAGAATGAAAAGCACGTATATCTTGGAAAACTAAGTTTTGGTCCATGGTATTTTGATCCATGGTATTGGTCCAAGGTATCTAGTCCGAGGTATTGACCCTAGGTATTGTTCGAAGGTATTGGTCCTAAGTGGTTTTGGTCCATGGTATTGAAAAAGGCCTAAAACTATAAAAGGAGGAGAAGATCATTAGGCCATGCAGTGCAAGTATCAAATATCTGATGAAGTGTGAGATCAAGTATGCAGGTTATGGGTTTCTGGTGCGTTGCTTGATCTGAACTAAGGATGCATATATGTGGTTGATTATGGATTATGGATCGGGATCATATGACCTAATATGTATTATCATTATGTGGTTTGATCATGGATAGACTAGATCAAATTCCTGATGCATATTTTATTATATAAATGTTATGATTTGGGTATGACTGACGTCTGGAATAGCTGCAAAGTTATGAGTAAATATTTGCAGATCGGTACGTGGGTTCGCCTTGGTAAAAGTGCGTATACATGCAAGTTTGGCTCATCATAGTAGCGTATACATTATGAAATATGATATTTGAATTTGCAATTGGTTTTAGTAGTTGTTGCAGAGTTCTGGGTTCTGCTCAGTGTTCTAGTGACTGTGTTTTGATGACAGTGATGATGGGTCTTTAGTGATTTAGTTGTGGGTGATTCATAGATTGATGATGTAGATGTAGTTGATGGTTGTATTGTAGTGGTGATTGATTTTGTGCTTCAATGTTGTTGATGGGTCCAGTATGAAAATTGGATGAAATGTGGCCTTCAGATTATGGTGTTGTGTTCCAGGAATATCCAGTCTGAAATTTATGAGACATGTCCCTTGAGGAAGAGAGAAGGTCGTAGCCTTCTATAGGCCAGTGCCTACATACTGGTAAACATATTAGCCAGTACAAGAGCTAGGGGGTTGGAGCTCCCTTCTAGTAGTAGCTAGAAAATGAGTGAAGGTTGGAGCCATTAGTAGGTCGCTGCCTACGTACTAGTAAACATATCGGCTAGTACAAGAGCTAGGCGGTTGTAGCTCCCTTCCAGTAGTAGCTGGAGAATGAGAGAAGGTTGTATCCTTCTGCAGATGGGTGTCTACATACCAGTATGAGTTTGTGCTAGTACAAGATTGTAAACAGGTTTTTCTTATATTAAAGAAGACAACAGCAAGTGGTTTTTGTCTCGCATTGGTGTTCATGCGTGTTTCTTATGTGTGATGGTCTGTTCTATTTTTACTACACCTGGTCACTATTTATATGGTTAATGAAGTATTGATGCACTGATTAAAGATCAACATGTGATGAATTACCTGAATCATAAGTTTTTTGGATATACACTAGTTGCCTTAAACACGTGTACACATGAGTTCCCTTAACTGAAGAAGCGTATATAAATCTGATTATGGAAATGAAAAGTTATTGACTTGCTAATACTGATTCACCCTCCCCCCCTCTAACTATTATTTCCAATAGGATGTCATGGTGAGAAAGCACATGATCCCATCAATCGGTTCCCTCGTCGATGCTAAACCCAAGAACCAATTATGGCTATATATAAATGAGTACATGGAGCAGCTAAGACGAGAGGCCACCAGGGAAGGCTTGTAGCTGAATGCACACAACATGAAAACGTACATTAGTGGTCCCGTTAAGGTCAACACCATGCTTCAAATGCTTCAAAACGAGTTGGACACAAGTTCCAATACCATATACTCGGATGCCATGGAGGCAAGATTCCGCTTTTAGAGAGAAATTAACCTTCAAATAGTGTAAGACATCGTCATGCAGTACCAAGATTGGCATCAACATATGACCGAGAAGCATCAAGTGGAGATTGTTGAGTTTGTCTTTCCCCAAAATTCAGAATCATATTCTTTTGTCTTGTTAGGTTGTCTCTAGCCTATTTTGTCTTACATGGGTACATGTCGAAAATGTAATATTATTTGTGAATATGTTGTAAGTGAAATTCCAAGTGTCATTAGTGGAATGTGAAAAGTCATCGTGTAATGTAATGTTTCATCTAGTGAAGAATTTGAAGGGTCATGAGGGAAGTCAAAGAGTCAGAAAAGGGAATGTCAAGGGTCTCCCTACCCTTTCTTATAAATAGAACCTCATAAATCATAGGAAAGGATTTTGGGAGCCAAGATTTTGGGTAGGACTAGGCTTAGAGAAGGCTTGGGAGTATTGTGAGGAGGCTTGGCTTCTCCATAGCATAGAGCGAGTACACTTATTTGGAGGAGCATGTGTTCTTGACTATAATATTCCACTATTGGGGCTAGTGGTAGTCAATGGTGTATGTATGGATGAAACTTTCATTTTTAGTAATAATATCAGAGCCAACATTCTTTCATGCATATGTTTTTAATGTAGTTGGACTATTCTGGTTTCTTTGGAAATGTATGCTATTTAATTTACACATTTTCTTATGAACTACTTTGTATGTAATTATATAAATCTCGTTGAAGGCATTTTGTTGGGTTAACTCATCACTTTAATTTGTGGATTATTCTACATTTTAGCTTGTGATGTCATTCTACTCGCGTGTTCCTTTCAATATGCATATCATTACAAGCTTCTAAAGGGCACACTTCATTTTCCCTCTGTGTGTTAGAACCTTCATGCATCACACTTGACTCTTCGCAAGGTCACACACTTGCTCTCACCCAAAGTTATCATATTTACTTCTGTACACTGTCGCGGTCAAGGAATTACACCACCACCCACTATTGGGATTCCTACTCCAAATAGTTTGAGGTCTATTTGGGACTTCATATCAGGGAGATCCCCTAAATGTTGGTGCATCCACCATCATCAATAGAACCTTATCCTCTTTAAATTCTTGGATGAAAACTAGTGGTGATTTCTTTTGTAAAACCCCACCATATCTAAGTTGGACATCACTTAGACCTATTGGGGCTATCATACAGGATTTTGACCCTCAAAATTATAGATGGGTTGTTTATTTTCATTATTTGGATTTGGAAGTGGTTAAGCAGGTAGTTGATTGGATTTATGAGGAAATGGAGTGGATGGTAATGGAAGTGGTTGATTTGATGGTTGTGTTTGAAATTGTGGTTGAGTTGGTTGAGGAGGGTAGTACTGAGGTTGGTATGGGGGATATGGTTGTTGGAATTGAGGATACTAGGGATTTCTACCATAATAATTCTTCCAACCTTGTTCTCAGGATGGATTTTGAGGTTGGGTTGTCCAAGGTTTCCAAGGCATAAGTGCATTCCAATTACTCTGTGGTTGTGCATATGATTGGTATTGAGTATTAGGACTTTGTGCCATACCTATTTATTGAGACTACCATGCTATTTTAGCAATAAAGCAAATTAATTCAGCTTGACTAGATCCAACTTCATCCTGAAAGACAACCTTAAGCCCAAGTATTGAACAACATTCTTTTGTATCATGATTTTCAGCACATATGACACAAATATCTACACTATGAAGAGGACATTACCTTAGAACATTGTTTATCCTACACCTGGGATATAAAATAGATAATGTAACATTCTTAATTTTTTGCTTATTTTGTATCTTTAGAGTATCTAATTGTTCACTAAGATTTCCAAGGATATCCGTTTTGAAAATATCAAGCAAATTGCCTAATTTTGCTCTACTTACTGTTCTAGAGGTAGATTTGTTGACTCTTGACATGCCTGAATCTCTTGGGTTCTTAACATATCTAGCCTTACCTCTTGAAATATGCTTTCACAACTCAGATTTCATCAAATGATAATTGGGAAACATACTCTTTACCTATTAAATTAAGGAGATCAATCCACTCATCTCTTATGGTTATTAACAAAAGAGCTTTTAATTTCTCCTCATCCAAATTGGGCATCTTATCCCTTTTGATATTGTAGGCAAATATTTCCACTATGTATTCAAGGCTTTCATCCTCCTTCTGCATCATCTTAAATACTTCATCCTAAAGGTTATGGTCCTATTGATTCCTTGAAAATCGATGCATCAACATCGAGGAAAACCACCCAGTCCAGACCTTAAAGGAAACTCCTTTTCCGTTTGGTGTGGTGGCTCCGACTAGATATAATGGGACCAGTTTCCCAATGATTTATGAATGGGATGGATAAGTGTCTAATTTACTTATATCTAATGGAAAATGTTGAAATATTTATTCTAAAATGCAATAATGTAATTAACTAATCTATCCCGGGAAAACTCTGTTTTAGTGCAACTCTTAATGGTTCTTATCAAAAAGTAAGCATATAGATGACTTTATTTTTAAACAAAAATATTCATTCATATGATAATTACTTTGTTCAAATAGTTGAACAAAGTAATAATTAAAACATTATTGCACTGATCTTTATATATCATTGACACATATATAGATGAAAAATAAAAATTCTTGAACATTCAATAGTGATAAGTAAAATAAATTGTTGTAATAACTTTATACATACATCAATAATAGCAAAAATGAATGAATGCTAGTTCACATAAAAGAATGAAGCAAAACATAGATAATAGTACCATATGTGTTTGAATCCTTCCGACATGAATTTGCATTTCAATCCCACTCTCTAACTTAAAAATACTCTTATAGGAAGCAATAATGCATATCAGACACAAGTACTCTTCATTAAAAGCTCAGAATTCAGGTCCAGTTTTATAAAAAATATATATTGGAAGCACAATAGTGCAACTTCCAATCCAAGTTTATACAAAAGTTTTAGGACCCTTTCAAAAAACATGAAAGGGTCTATAAATACTATCTAAGCTAACTAACTATGAAATAAAAATGCTGTGAGCTGGTGTAACCGAATCAAAAATACATGAAAATCTCCCCGAAATAGATATGCTTGCAGTCGATAAGGATAGTTCATTGTTTCCGCTGACTATCTTTTGGCTTGAGCTAGCATATGGCAAGCATCGGCTGCAGCTCTGGAGGATGACTCATACACAAATACAGCTGGGTAGTATGGGTGGCATCAGTAATTTCAGGAATCATGTAATTGATTGCATTGGTCAATCATTTGATTGTTGTCCTTTGACTGTATGGTTTCACAAGGAAGAACCAAAAGGTTTCCCATGTTAATGTTTGGATGCCCGCGATTAATCTATGCCTCTTTTCTAGCTCCTGCTTCCATGTTTGCTCCAATGCTTTGACTAATGGTAATTTCCCTGGGGTACATTCTGAAATTAAATTTGAGAAATAAAGAGTATTATTAATCAATTCCACTAAATTACCAGTTGCCGATCTACATCTCGATGTTGCCATTTCTGCCTTCACCAGTTGTGTTTGCCACTCAAGGAACAGGATTTCCTTGTGTGATTCTAGAATTTGAGGCAGATTTGCAGCTTTTCCTTCCTTGGTTTCTCGCTAGGAAATAAACTTTGTTAGTGTTTCATCTGCCTGCTCCAGCTTTTGTCTGTCTTCAACTGACTTATCAATCATGGACGAGGAAATCTCATAGAAGGGAGGAACAAGAGAAATATTATTGCATAGCAAGTTCAATTGAGTAGATAATGCTTTAGTTATTTGGAGAGCCTCTGATTTGAATTCTTCTATCTTAGGAAATTCCTTGAACCTTTCTATTTGTAATGACAGTTGAGCAATCTGTTCATCTTTCGATTTGCTCAACTGTTCAATCATTGTCTTTAGCTTATTCAATGCTTGAGACAGCTCTTTTTTCTTTCAAACTACATGTTGGTCTATCCTCTGTTTCTCTTTGAGCAATTGCTCATTTAATTGCTCGTTTGATTGCTTCTGTGCTGTTAACTACTGCTCCAAATGCTCTATTCTCTGTTGTCTTTCCTATACCTTTATTTCCAGTTAGATGATCACTTGATCCTTTTTTTAAGCAAATTGATGACTTCTGATGCCTTATCCATAGTAGCTATTGTATATGCCCCAGCATACTGAGAGAGTTTAGTAAGATATTCGGAAGGGTTGACTTCCTCTCTCCATACCACATTGGTTATCTCCATTTGTGTAGGTAAAAGAGAAGATTGATCAAGTTTTCTCTTTTTCCTCTGTCTCTTTATTACAACCCTATGCTTAGGGCTGTAGAAGACATCTAAAGGTAGTATTTCTTCTACTCGCAGAACAATCTCATCGGAAGGGTTCTCTGGAATTATTTCAACATCTGTCTGGGTCATGTATGGGCCGCTAGTTCCTTCAGTTGGAATTGTATTAGTTGTTGTCTTCTGTCCAATTATTACTTCAGGTGTACTAAATCCCTACATGCTCTTAGTATTGCTAATAATTGAGTCAAACTGTTTCCATTCTTTGAGTAGTTTGGGACCAATATGAATGTCTGAATTAATAAGTTCACCACCCTTTTCTTGTTCTTTCTCTTGCTCTGGTATTTTTTCTTTCTCAGGAACTTCTTCTACTACAGGAGCTTTATCAACCACTTGTTATTCAGTTTCGCTTGACTACACTGTTGGGGTTGTGGCTAATAGGTCTAGAGGCAGAGTTTGCAACCTCTGGTCTCTAGGCACATTAAACGTTTCCAGTCCTTCATCTTGATACCTCATCCTGGCCAATGCTTTAAATTGAAATAGTGATTCAGCTGAGGAAAATAGATCATCAAATTCATCGGATTTATGATCAAACTTACCAATTTTGGCTTGAGACATGACATTATAAGCAACCCGTCTTGAATCATATGGCTTGTTAGGAATTGTGGCCAGATTCAGCATTAGTATCTTTTTTGTCTCCTTCTCTACATGCTTATAGTCATGCAAAGTGAAAATGACACACCGTAAAGGGAAGTTTGGCCAAATATGCTTCTTTAAATCCCTAAGGGTTCTAGATGTCCCTTCTACTGTTATTTGGTAGGCCAACTCCTGAGCTAACAATTTAGCAGGCACATACAAGGTAAGAACATGAGGTTTAGTAAGGCTACCAAAAAGTCTTATGTAAGTAAATTTCTCCTCCCCGAACCAACTGCCTACTGCTGTTAAATCAACTTCTACTTCTGGGGATATCCTTAGAGCAAGTTTATTAAAAATAGAATAATATACAGGGAGAATAAAACCATTGCAAATTTTATACAAATGATTTTTGTAATTCTCCTTCCATAACTATTGGTGGTAAATATGGATTGGATTCGGGTCTTGAGGAGTCCATTTCCACCCAAGTATTGGATATTCAGAATTAAAGCAAATGGTATCCATTATATAAGCACTGTAATAGAACGGGGGAATAATCCAAGAAGTTTTATGTGCATTTGTCCTATACTCTAAAATTGTTGTGGTTATTTTATTGAACAAGATATTAGCCAAATCCATCACATAAATATCGATTGCAGCTTCCATTAGGGGAACCATTTCTATGGTTAATTTGGCCGAATCATGTATTCCCCACATCCTACACATCATAGCCCTGACATAACAATAAGGAGAAGCCAAAGAGTCAACAAAGTACTTACCTGATGACTCGTGCTCATGCTTTTCGGGGAAATGTTTCCATTGCTTTATTGGGGCTGACTCTAAATCGTTCTCCTTTGTAAATGCCTCTAAGAACGCCTTGTTGTATCGCTTTTTAGGTCGAAATAAGTGGTACATTTTCATGAGATCCTCAAGTTGAAATGAACCAAATATCCTACCATCAGTTGTACAAAAGGTTCTATCCGAGACTGGAATTTTCTCTACCACCCATCTCACTACGTCTGTATATGGCAGGATTTTAGCTCGCGCTGCTATTCTGTGTAGATAGGAACAAGCCAATTCTTTAAGAGTTCCTTCTGATTTGTTAGTGGAATCGGTTGTGGCTTCCTCTGATAATTCCTCAGGGTCCTCAGTTTCTATTAGATTGTAAATGTTCTCCCAGCTCGTGTTTCCTAGACCAAGGCACATCGTATCTGAGATTAATCCTTTCTTTCTTGGTTCCCGATCTTTGACTGGATGAGCTGTTACTGTAGGAGTTGTTGCTGCATACTTCTTTGATTTCTTACCCATTTTCTCTAGTTCTTTGGTTTTGGAATAACTCTGTGCAAATAGTGATGCAGAGAAAATGTCACTGCAAGCCAACATGATAATGAGTAGAATTATGTCGATTGGCATAAAATACAATATAGTTAAGGATTACCACGAATGAAATCCTTTGAAAGATTCATCCTTAACTGCAATATTGAATAGCCATTTAAACTGTCAATCGTGGTGAATATCATCATAAATGCCCATCACATCGTCCATATGCCAAATGATTGTTTCAAGCGTGCCTTAGATTTTATTGATCGACGATCGGCGATAAATCATTGATCGATGATCGAGTGTTAAAAGGAAGGCTTTTAAGAGTCACTTTAAATATCTCCGATCACTGAAAGGTGATACAATATCATGCATACAGACTTTCTTAATGTATTTTTGCTTTTCGAGATGTGCGCCCAATTAATAGATCGCAGTTGGGATTTGACATGGTATTTCTTATCTTTATCATGTGACTCGCCAAGTGTCGATCACCGATTGTGATTAGCTTTATCGCATCAGGAGTTTTTGGTTAGGCTTCTCATATGTTTATCATGCAACTCCGCCGAGTCACTGATTGTTGATATGCTTTATCGCATCAGAGGAATTAAGGGGCTTAACATTATTGTTCTTGGCATTTGCTTTCCCCGATTTGCCGATGGCGAATACCTTTTCGGATCAGAGGATTGGGTGCTGTTGTTTTTTGTGTTTTTCCTTTAATATTGCGGATATGCGATCTCTGATGGGTTTATCGCAATATAGAATGATTTTTTTTTTTATTATAAAGGAACACTTTATTTCTTATTAAAAGGTTGTATAAAATGATGTACTTACATCGGGGCTTTTAACAAGGATTTTTCTTATGATGAGTTACATACCGTTTTATTCACACATCTAACTATGTTTATTTTTCGAGGGACCCATTTCACATTCAGATTTTGTATAAAAATTTGTATGAAATGGGGGGTTGTTGTACAGCACAACAGATCCATACAATAATTTTTGGGTGTGTGTTATATTCTTTCCATGACTAGCCCCATGCGTGGGGGGCTGATAGCCCCATGCGTGGGGGGGTGAAGCCCCACGCGTGGAGGCTGATAGCCCCACGCATGGGAGGTTGATATCCCCCCTTGTTCGTTGCACGGGGCACAGCATGGGGGGCCGGCATCCCCCCTCTATGGGGTCTATGGTAGAACCCTAGGGAAATTTTTTTGGACCCTATATTAGGTGAGTGGACCTACCTATGGTTTTGTGCATGGTTTTTGCACCGTGTTTTGAGCATGATGGTTTTCTACCCATGGTATTTTGTAGATCCATCCAAGGGAACTATGCTTATGTTATAATCCAGGGTTAATGGATTGGGGTTTATGGATGCTTCGGCATGTATATATATGCATTGTGACATTGAAAGGAATATAATGAAAAACCAATCTAGTAGTCCCAATTTTGGGATCCAGGGGAAAATATTTGTGTATGTCATTTTTATGTTTTATGCTCTCACCGTTGTTTATTTTCTATTTTTAGAATTTGTATGCAAGTAATTTTTGTACGGGGTTAAAACCTACAATAATCTTGATATTTTTCTAGGAATACTCTCTTCATTTCATCCCATGTTCTAATAGAGTGTGTTCCTAGACCAATAAACCATTTAAGGGCTTCATATTTTAGAGTATATGGAAATAACTTCAATTTTTGAGTATCAAGTAAATATTCATAGGATCTACATAATACTTCAAACTCAAAAAGAAATGTCTAAGGATCCTCAATTCTTAGGCCATGAAAATTGGAAATAATAGAAGGTGAGATATTTTTTAATTTGGTTTTGGTATCTTGATCAAATATAGGGAATCCATAAGGGTCTTATTCTCCCCTTCCTCCTCTATGACCTCATCCACCTCCTCTATTTCCTCCTCTTCCTCTTCCCCCACCAATCCTAAGTCCACCATTTACATTGTGTACTTCTCCTTCCCCTTCTCCTACCATCGTAAGGTTAAAAAATAAGATTTTATGCTTCTTCCTTTAGTTCTTCTACTAGTGGCATCTTAGAAAAAAGTTTCTTCCTCTTTCTCACTAGGCACTTCTAACTTCTATCCTAAGATTTTCTCTCCTGTTGAAGAGAGAAATATAACTCCTTCAGTAGGGGATGTAAGTTCTTCAACTACAACTTCCGTGGAAGAAGTTGGTGAGTCCCTAGATTGAATTTTAGATCTATGTACCACATGAAGTCTATGTCTACCTGCCGTGGATGGAATGTGAGTGTTAGTAGATAGTGTTGCACTACGTGGTCTAGTGGAGGTGGTTGGTGATGTTGGTATTGAACTATGTCCTCTACCTCTACTTATAAATCAACCCCTAGAATATCGTTCTCTATATATGCATCTTAAATGATTTTAACTATGGATCTAAAGGATGAATGTATCTAATATGATATGCAAAACAAAAATAAAGTCCTATATACACTTGTTTGGCAATGACGCCAAAATATTAGGTAATTTAATTGGTGATTAGATTCTTTCATTAATTGCCAACCAAGATTCGTGTACCTTTGAAGTGCATGTGCACAATATATGCTAGGAGTTCTATTTTTATTAAAAGATGAAACTGAAATGTAATTTTAGTTCTATTGAAGCAAAGTGTAACTAGAATAACTCACATCATTCCTATGCACATGTTCCCTCCATCAAAATTTCTCTTTCGGAAGAAAGCTAGTCTTAACGGAAAAATCAATCGAAAGTTCTATGCTATTGAGGTGAATTGAAACTTATTCTACTTGACAAGAATCAAAATTTACTCTACTAAACTGAATTGAAAATATACTCTAATGAAAAAAATTGAAACCTTATTCTACTACAGTGAATTTAATTGTTATTCTGATTGCTAGAGATTGAAGTTTTTATTCTATTTAATAGAAATAAAGCTTTAATATAAGTGCTTCAGAATTATATTAAGAAAAAAAAATTGAAAGTGATGGTCCAAAAGAAAACTATGAGGAACTATTAGTGTGCACATTTGTGACTAGAATCAATATGGTCATTAGCTCGTAAATCTAAAACAAAACAATTGAAATGAGAAAATTAAGAAAATATATTTTTGATCTTTTTATCATATGTGAGCATTCAACCTTTGCAAACCAATCAATGTTAAATCAAGAAAAGCAGTACTAATAGGGAGCATCTAATTATTTGTAATGGAAAAGAAACTAATGAAATAAATCAACAACTAAACTAACTTACAACACTTCATAGGGCCCTCCTGTTGTGTTTCAGCGTGAAATAACTTCAATTAATGATTTATTCACCCACACATTTAATCATAAAAGGAATGGGGTAATTGTATTAAAAGTAGAAGTCTTCGATATAAAATTATTATAGAACTTAAAGAATCCCATTATCTTTCTCCAAGGTTTTTTGTAATCCCCTTTTGAATAACAAATTGAAGAGTTATAAGTCGAGAAGCTAGTTTATATTTGACAACTAAGTAATTAAATCAAAATAGGAATCATGCTTCTCATGATTTGCTACGAGAAGAGAAAATCATGAGAAGATTTTGATTTGACATATCGCAATCTTTGATTCCAAAATTTTCTCATTCAATCCCACACTCGCTTGATGATGCCACAATCTTCCTTCAAATTTTGCATAACGCTGAAGTATTATAACCAGAGTCGACTTCTAATTTAACCATCAAATTTCTTGAACCCTGTGAGTTTCCATATCAGTGTAATAGGTGGATGTCCATATATCTAATATTTTCCATATATCTATATCCTTTATTCATCCTCAAATGTGTTGGAACCTATCTATCCATGGATGTAGATGAATAATCTTTTGGTTAGCTGCGAATGAGTGCATTTTTGTAGCTATAGGAATGTTTTGATTAAATTTCATAAATAAACAATGACTATAAACCATGAATTAATGATAGTTTTATAATATCTGAGCATATCTGAATTGAACTTTCAACTTGAAAATGTAGCAAAATTATCATGAAAGGCATGAAAATGAAGGTAAGAGTATATAAAAAAGAAGACAATTCGGGACTTCAACAAAAGCCATTATATATTAGCATAACACAAATATGATATTATAGGAAAAAAAGCACATGTTTTAGTACACACTCAAATCCTTTAGAAATTATATGCACTCAAGAATATTAGTATACAATGTAGTAAAGGCAATGTTGACTCAACTAAACAATGATGAAAAAGAGGAAGATGGATAGAAAAGAACCAAAAATTTGATTTAGAAATCAAGCCTACAAAATTAGTGAAAGGAAAAGGACTTGCCAAAGACCTTGCAAAAGCCAATTGCACATTTTTAGGCATATATTATGTTGTGTAACTTACAATTTCAGTCTAAGAGAAGAATCTACAAGAATCTTCTCTTGAAGAAAAGGAGAAAAACCCACAAGAATATTCTCCAATTACAAAGGAAAAGAATCCACAAGAACGATTCCTGCAAGTAAATGAATTTTTTTTTTTATCTGACTAGTATAAATAAATTGTTTACTTTTTGTAGAATTTAAATTGTCCTCAACTAAATATAAATCAAGCCAGATCTCTCAAACTCAAATTTATAAAATATTGCATAATCAATGAGAATATTTATTGGAAAAATCCTTTGGGTATAATTTTGTTATGCTTAACTGAGAAAAAGACAACAGATTTGATAGATGAACTTAATGAAGGGGTTTTTGGAGGAAATTAGCATGGGGATAAACTGCAAATAATATTTTGAGGGCAGGCCTTTACTAGCCCAAATTATTTTCTCAAGTTGGTACAAAGTCAAAAGTTGTGTTCCCTGTCAGATTTTTTTACGTAAAGAAAAAATCCCATATTTGACTTTGATTCCAATATTAGTTGAAGCACCTTTTATGCAGTGATTAGACTTCATTGGAGAAATCCATATAGCATTAAGTAATCAACATAAATGGATTTTGACTACAACAAATTATTTTACTAAGTGGGTGGAGTCAATTCCACTAAGAAATGTAATTGATATTGTGGTAATTAAATTCAATGAAGAAAATTTTTATTTAGGTTTGAATATCCTAAGGAATTGGTTAGAAATAATGCATAGGAATTCAATTAAGTTAAAATGATTGAATTTTTTCAAAAATATCATATTTATATGCACCATTATCCTACATATTATCCACAGGGAAATGGATTAGTTGAATCATCAAATAAAAGCTTGATCGAAGTCATTACTATCCACAGGGAAATGGATTAGTCAAATCCTCAAATAAAAGCTTGATCAAAGTCATCACAAATGTATTGGATGGCCATATGAAAATTTGGGATTCTCATATTAAGTTTGTAGTTCGGGCCAATAGAGTTTCTCCAAAAACGGAAATAGGTAAATCCCCTTTTCAAGTTGTATATAGTACTGAAGCAATATTTCCTACATAGTTAGCTTTTCTTATTGTGAAGATTTTATAGGATCCTTATGAAGAATCAAATTAATTCGCTAGAAGAATACATCAAATAATTGAACTTGAGCAGGAAAGAGAAAAAATGCAGAGTAACTTCTCTAATATAAAGGAAAAAAAAAATATTTGACAGAAAGGGTAGACAAAGAGATTTTAGACAAGGGTATTTAGTGTTGAAATGGGATGGCAAAAGACAGGAAAAAAAAAATATGGGAAGTCTGATAATCTATAGCTAAGCCCCTTCAATATTACCAAAGCAAAGAAAAATAACACCTTTGATCTAGGTGAAAATTGGTGGCCACCCACCTATTCCACTTGGACCCTCACCATTGTTTCTTTCAGCTTTTCAGTTTCCTTACTTGTAGCACAGTTTACTATTTTTGGCAGTTTTTCGGGTCCTGAAAGTCCAGAGCTGTTTTAAGGCCCTAAACGACATTTTTTTGGCATAATTCCTCTAATTATTTCATAGGTAAATGCATTTGAAATTGTAGTCTTTAGAGAGATATTGCCAACAAGGTATCTAATGTGTCAAACAGAGATAATATGACCAAGTTACGACCCTAGGAAGTTGGCTGCCCAACTAACCCCAATGAGGTCCATAAACTCTTGGTGTTACATCTCCTCGGGTTAGGGTTTCAGTAGTTTATGGTTTTCTCTTATTGTTCAATAATAAAAAGGCCCTTGAACCTCATTGTAACTCAATTTAGAGGCATGTAGCTGCCACATCTCTTCTAAGAGATAAGCTACCATCGCTCGAGCTATCTTATTTCCATTATGTTTGTAAGCATAGTTCAGTATTTTTCTATTAACGAAATGAAGTGTTCTTCTACTGCATTTATGTGTTTATGAGTGTATCTACAAGTTGTTGTGTTGTTTTTTAAGTTGGGATCAGTGGTATCAGAGTGGTCTACTCTTCCTTTGTTTTTCTTTACATGTCCCAAATGAGGTCAGGGTATGACGAGTTAGGGCTCGATCTGGTTGAACCATTGTAGGATCGGCCTTGCAAAACCCAACGACCTCCCATGGCAAAAGAAAGGAAAGAAGAGGGGGCAGGAGATTCTTTCAAAATGTTGCTCGAAGAATCCCTCGAATGACAGAGGGACGCGATGATGGATAACTTTGCCCAAATCCTTCGATATCGACCCATAGGTGATGCATCTTCATCCAACATCCACTCTAGAGGTGCCACCCCTTTTAACGTACAAGTTGACTTTGATATTCCCATATTCAAAGGCCTCATAGATGTAGACGCCGTAGATAAATAGTTAAATCTATTGGAAGGATATTTTCCCATTCATGACTTTTCCAATCAGGAAAAGATTATGTTTGCACTTCTCAAAGCTGCTCCACATGTCAAGGACTGGTGGGAAACCTATTGTGAACAAAAGGATGAGAATGAACGCTCGTTGTTTTTAGCTGCACCTACAAGGAACTATTTCCGAGATGCCATCAAGGAACAGTATTACCCTATTGGGAGCTATGAAGATAAATACATAAAGTAGACCACACTACAACAAGGAAGGGACCAAGATGTGTCAGAGTTCACAATACATTACATACCCTTCGCACGAAGCTAGGTATCAAGGATATTGAGTGTCATTTGGTGCTCAAGTATTGTAGTTGTCTACACAAGTACATCCATGACAAGATGGAGTTCTTGGACATTTCCTCGCTCGGAACGGCGTATCGGTACGCTGTAAATATTGAGAATAATTTTAAATAAAATAAGGGAGACTTTGGATTTGTGAATCAAAGCAAGAAAAAGGCACCCCCAAACCACAGAACAAGGGACCAAGCTAAGGTAGGGCTACCTAGGACAACCCGTCGAAACCACAAGTAAAGAACAACACCACAAAGATGAAGAAGGATACCGAAAAATAGTGTGAGTTCCATAAGAGCTCCACTCACAATACAAGTGAGTGCGGACCAAGCAGTCATTGGTGGCCGAGATGAAGGCTTCCGAATCAGATGCAAGTTTCAACTCTAAATCAGAACCTGGTAAGGGAACTGAAAAAGGGAAGTAGATCATTGATATGGAGCCTAGTGCCACCGTGGCCACCACAAAGATCTAGAAAATTGAGCCTCAATATGCAAAGGAGGGGGAATGCCTCTTCTACTCACATATGTGGGTGAAGGGTTATCCGCTACAATTCATTGTTAACAGTGGAAGCCAAAAAAACCTCATTTCAGTGAAAGTCATGAAGCTGTTGGGCTTAAATACTACATCACATCCATAGTCGTACACCATCGAGTGGCTTCACCAAGGATGAGATCTTCGCGTCAACTAGCAGTGTCGCCTTCCCTATAGCATCAAGCCCTTCACAGATGAGGTATTGCTTGACATTTATCCTCTTGAAGTTTCTGATGTATTATTAGGACAACCATACTTTTGGAAGCAACATGTTATATATGAGTCTAGACCTTGCTCTGTGATTATTACTTTGGCTAATAAGTTGTACAGGATACTGGAGGTAGCCCTGCCTATCGCCATCTCTTTGATCACTGCAAAGTAATGCAGTAAGATCATTTCCCAAACCAGGAAATTCGTTTTCCTTATGATTTTCCCCCAAGGCAAGAGGAAGGTTGTGGCCATGACTTCCAGGCAGGGCTCCTCTGCACAATAGCAACAAATGGACAAGGTCATGGAGGAGTACAAGGACATTTTCACCTCACCCATAGAGGTACCTCTGCACTATCAATTCAAGCACTCCATTGGTCTGACCCCGGGTGCGCTGCTGCCCAATGGACCAATCTATCGATGCTCTGTTCTGGAGAATGATGAGATCAAGAGGCAGATTCAAGAAATACTGCAGAAATGACATATCAGGCCAAGCTCATCACCCTGTGGGAGCCCGATTATATTGGTACAGAAGAAGGATGGGACCTGGAGAATCTGTATTGACTATCAGGTGCTGAACAAGATCACTATCTAGAATAGGTACCTAATCCCGTGGATTAATAACCTTCTGGACCAGCTCAAGGGGGCCAAATATTTCAGCAAGATTGACTTGACATTAGGTTATCACCAGGTGCCTATTGAACCCTCTGATGTGTGGAAGACTGCCTTCAAATCCAAGGAAGGCCTTTTTGAATGGTTGGTGATGCTGTTCAAATTGATGAACGCTCCTAAAAAATTCATGAGATTGATGGATGACATCTTGCGGCCCTTCACCAATGCATTCTTGGTGGTGTATTTAGATGACATCTTGATCTTTAGCTAGAGTTGGTAAGAGCACCTCCATCATATTCAATAGGTCCTTCAAACCCTTCGACAACACAAGCTATGTGCTAACTTGGAGAAATTCACCTTTGGCCTGACCCATGTTCAATATCAGGGGTACATCATTGATGAGCAGGGTGTACATGTCGACCCATCCAAGATACAAGTCGTTCAGGATTGGCTAGCCCCAACCACTCTAACAGAGCTCCGCAGCTTTTTGGGTCTTACGAATTTCTACTGTAGGTCCATGTTGGGGTTCTCTCATATCACTTGGCCTTTAATTCAAGTCACTAAGGGCAAAGCGAAAGCAAAGTTCTTTTGGTCGGAAACCCAGCAGTGATCGTTCTCTGAGTTGAATAATTGCATCTATTTTGCACTAGTGCTCACATTACCAGACCTACAACAACCATTTGAGATTGAGACAAATGCCTCCGACTATGCTATTGGTGCAGTTCTTACTCAACATGGGCATCCAGTGGCTTACCACAGTGAAACACTTTCAGACACAGTCCAAAAGTACCCCACTTACATCAAAAGAAATGTATTCCACTATGCATGCCTGCTATTAATGGAAGAATTACATTCTGGGGAAGGAAATGGTCATCCACACAGATCACCGGCCTCTACAGTTCATACAAACACAAGGGAAGTTGCATAATGATCGTCATCAGAAATGGTCCACCTATTTGCAACAATTCCATTTGAACATTAAGTATAAGAAGGGAAGCACCAATAATGTTGTTGATTGCCTTAGCTGACCACCGGTCATGGCGCTAATCATTGTGCTCGACTCCTGTGGGAACGAGACATCAGGGTAGCCACATCTTTACAAGAGCGATCCAGAATTCAACAGCATATACCAGACACTCCTGGAAGGGAATAAAGTTCCAAATTTTCATTTTCAAGATGCACTGTTATGCCACTTGGGACACATATGTGTTCCTTTAAGTGAGTGTGCCAATATGATTTGGGAGATGCACTACAGTTGGATCGTTGGACATTGCGGAGTAGAGAAAATAGTGGTGGTATTGTATAAGTATTTCTATTGACCAAAAATTCATCAAAATGTTGGGAAGTACATTGGATCCTACACTGCGTACGCCATTACCAAACCAACCATCAAGAAGCAAGGCATGTATACTCCTCTACCTACTCCTAGTCGACCTTGGGAATCTGTCTCCATGGATTATATGTCAAGCCTTCCTTCTACTACGCACAACAATCATTGCATTTTGGTGGTCCTCGACAAATTCTCTAAGATGGCCATCATGGCGGCCTGCAAGAAGAGTATCACAATAGAGGTCACTGCTAAGCTCTTCTTTAAGCAAATGTGGGTACACTTTGGGATCCCACAGTCCATTATCTCAGATCAAGACATCAAATTCTGGAGTGTATTTTGGTCCAATCTCTGGTTGTTGCTGGATACAGAACTCACTATGTCCATGGCTTTCCATCCCCAAACTGATGGCAAAATAGAAGTTGTTAACGGGATTATCGTACACATTCTACGCATGTACAACTCGAAGCATCCACACACATGGGATGAAAGTCTCCCTTATTTCCAACACAAGTACAAAAGATCTCTCCACAACTCAACATACCACAACCCCTTTCAAGTAGGGCTGGGATTTCAACCATTATGCCCCATTTATGTGGCCATACCATTTGCAGCCACTCAAGTAGCTTCGGCTCACGTGAAGTCTGAAGCTGAAAGGACTAATAGCTTCATTGTGCACATTCAACACATCAGCCAATAGGTCCATGATATATTAGACATATCCAATGTTAAGCATAAACAACACCATTGTCAGCATCAAGTGCCGCATAAGTTTTAGGTGGGCGACAAAGTTTGGCTACATTTGTAGGAGGAGCGCCTTGTTGGACCCCACCGCAAGCTTTGCTCGCTCTGATATGGGCCATACATCATCACCAAGGCCATTGGGGACAATTACTTTAAACTCAGAATCCCACCATTCCTTGGTATGCACCCAGTTTCCAATGTAGATCGCCTTCGGCCATACTTTCCACCATTGTTGGACACATCTAACATTGCAAAACAACTCACACAAAAAGAGCTCAACCCAGGCTGCATGGAATAGGCCACAACTAATTAGATCATGGACACACAGATCAAGAACACTCGGAAACATAGGATACAACTATATCGAGTTGTCAAAGCAGGCCAACTCCTGCACTAAGTCAAATGGCTCACCAGAGACAAGTTCAGCAAAAGTTTCCTCATCTCATGGAGGAACTCAACACAATGGGGACCATTTCTTCCTAAGGGGGGAGGACTAATCCAGGTGGATATTAGTGGCCACCCACCTATTCCACTTGGACCCTCACTATTTTTCTTTAATTTTTTCATTTTCCTTAATTTTAGCACAGTTTACTATTTTTGGCAATTTTTTGGGTCCTGAACTTCTGAAGCCGCTTTGAGGCCCTAAATGACATTTTTTTGGCAAAATTCCTCTAGCATTTATGTAGGTAATTGTGTTTTCAATTGTAGTCTTCAAAGAGATCATTCCAACGAGGTATAATACATGTCAAACAGAGATAATATACCATCGCCCAAGCTATCTTATTTCCATTTTGTTTGTCAGCATAGTTCAATATTTTTCTATTAATGACATGAAGTGTTTTTATGCTACATATCTATGTTTATGAGTATATATGTAAGTTGTTGTGTTCCTGTTTAAGTTCAGATCAACCTTCATCCTACAAATTTTAAATGGAGAGTACTTCTTACTACCTGTAAATGGGCAATATTTAAAACATTTTATTCAATATTGAAGAGCTTCATATTTGTCATTTTAAATAACATAGTGATTTATTTTTCTAGAGCGAGTGTGAAAATTTTCTTATGACATTGACTCCATAGCCTAAGGTGAAGGCACCATAACTGCAATTCTCTACATCTCACAGGAAGAAGAAAGCACCAAATGGAGCCAATGTTGTATCATCTTCTTGTGAAAAGTTTTTCCAAAAAATATCGAAAATATTTTTGTTTTTGTTTCACTTTGTAAAAGTTTCTTATATATATGGTTGCTTATAATAAAATTCTATATGTATGATTGATTTATATCAGAGCACATTTTATTTAATTTTATTTTAAAAAACAAATAAAGCACATCAATCAAAGGTCCTTATGCATGCTTGCAGATTAGCGGTTCTTGATGAAAAGTGACCCCCCAGTCATTTGACGTTTAGCGCAACGGACGGGGGGGTCTATGATTTGTTATTTTTAATAAACCACCATAGCTAACGTGGTATAATCTCATGACAATCTAACCCTCTTGCATAAAACTAAATCCAACCACCACCCCCCCCCCCCACACTATTTTTCCTTCGATTTTGTCCTAAGTAAGTTGATGTCATATGATATTTGCATCCATTTCAAAGATTCAATTAAAACAGTTAAAAAAATAGTTTTGAGGGTTAATTGTAGTCTACACTATCATAAGAAGAAATTAACATCAATAAAACAAAGCACAATTTTCCTAGGTAATCAAGGAATTTTGTACCAAAGAACAAGACTAGTTAAACTCAATCCAACCCTGCTACTTCAGTAAAAATATATAAAATTCCATTAGTTGATAGGTATTCAACAATTTTTGAAACCCAATGTGAATTGATTTGTATAAATTGAGAACTTGGGCTTTCCAAAAGTTCGACCAAAGAGATGAGTTTTTTGTTTGGTAATCACTTCTCACGTAATTTATATTTCCTTAGACTTACCATTCCTTAGTTTGTGATTTGTTTCTCTTAAAGATATTTTCCAAGTAAAAGAGACATCATTTAAAATAAAGAAATCCCTGTGTTCTATATTATACCATAGTTCTATATTATACCATAATCGATTCAGGAAACCCTTTTGGTATCAATGCCAAATCAAGTCCAACCTTTTTCCAGACAAGATTTGTGACATATGTTTCATAAATTAACCCCTCAGGAATGAAACACTCTTCTATAGTTGGTTTTACCAGAGAATTCCAATATTCCACAAAATAATCCGCCTTATCATTCAAGCTTGTTTCCAGATATTTCTAGACAAATAATATCTATGCCTTGTTTTTTTAAGGTATAACCATGATGAAAGATGAAGTAATATTAGGGTTTTTATCTACCCTCTCTTTAGGAAAAGAATCCTTATGTTTATTTTAATTTCAATTAGTATCTAGCAGACACTATCAATGAGCAGTTTATGAATTTCAACACCATTAACATTTAAATTTCAATCAATATTAGTATATATGTTCATATCAATCATACAAGTTTCTTTAGATATTTTTTCATAAACAAAATTGAGAAATAAACAAAATCGTTCAAGTGAGTGAACATACAAAAGTTGGAGATTGGTTCTTATATAAGAATTTCACAGAGACAAGATTTATATGTATATGAGTTTCCTCCTTATAAGTTACCAATCTTCCTTTCCATAAGGATTTTTTTCCTTGAGTTTATAAGGTAAATCTTAAATGTTGATCAAGTTCATTTCTTACCAAGAAAGAAACCTACTCTTTTTAATATTAAGGCATACATTGGACCTTCTATTGCAAATATAGAGCAATTGATACTAGATCAACTAAGGTAGAATCACTATTACAAAAAGAAAGGGATAAAGTTGGAGCTATGATCCTATAGACAAAATTTCACCTTAAGAGTTCAACAAGTTTCTTCCCATTGTGGAAATTTATCAAAACTGGAAATTGAACAATTTTCCAACAAACAAGTATGGTAAGAAGGTACTCTATAAGATATACCAAAGGAACAATAAACAAAGAAAATCATTAGGCCTAATGTTTTATCTACCCCTAACAGAAAGAAAATTAAATTAAAAGACCTTTCAATATATTCAACTATCAGTGTCAAATTCAAAAGGAGGAGGATTCAAGGTTTATAAGAGGCATAAGGTGAGAGAAATAGAGGAATCAATTTCAGATACATTGTCATCAAAAAATTATACACCATGAAAAATTATTATGATACGCGAACCTATATATACTTTTACACAGTTATAACTAGTAGTCACAGATCCATCTTCATTTGCTTCTAATAACCGAAACATATTTCCTCGATTTAGAGAAAGAAAAAAAGAAAAATGAGACTTTAAAAACTATCACTTATAGTGAATTTTGGAAGTAGAGCTCTTTTACAAAGAATAGATTACTTTATGCTTCAGATATTGAGAAAGGCCAATTTAAGCTAGCATTCTTAAAACCAAAAGAAGATGCAAAATCAACTGAAGATTATAAGACTTTTGTGTTTTCATTTAATACAAAACAAATCCATCCTATAGATCAAATAGATCTTCATAGGAAAACAAGGGAGATGATATATTCTTCTTTGATCAATTCAACCATTAACTTTTCTAATTTGCAAAGTTCATTGAGTAAGACAATTCTTGAATTAAATAGGGAAATAATGTCTTCTCTAGCATAATTAAATCTTTATAAGACATAATTATCATATTGGGGCTATTTGGGAACTAACCCCAATGATCTTAATGTTGTTAAGAAATTAATCCAATATAGGAATGTAGATATATAATCACTTCACAAAAAACTCAAATTGTCAGTCACTGGACATCCACAAAATCAATAGATTGAAGATATACATAATGAGAGAGTTTCCTCTTTCAATCATGATTGAACAGAATAAGTTAATGTAAAAGCTAGAGTCTCTAGTAAAACAATTGCTTAAAGAAAGAAATCACTAAGAAGGTATAACAACCTCTTCATCTCAGGTACAATAGAAGAATATTCTTTAGAAAATTAGTGAAAGATATTTCATCTCATTGTCTAAAAAATCAAGAAATTGATGACTTGAATAAAGCATTAGACAAGCCTCATCAAGATGCACTTAAAAAGGATAAATTCTTAATTAATCAACTATAGGAAAACACTACTCTAAAGAAACAAACTGAATGGCCTATCAATCCAGTTAATAACATTCAATGTTTAATCCTAGCTAAATATATAATATGGATAGACATATACATCATTGTATCCAATAAATAGTATATAATATGGATAGACATAGACATCATTGTATCCAATAAAGAGTATAAAAAATTACTCAATGAATGTGTAAATAATAATTCAAAATTTACTAGTTTAAAAGGGGCTTTAAGTGGTCACTCTTCTTAAGAATTATCTAATGATTTATTTTTATGTTATGAAATCAAAAATATTTTCATATTCCAATCAACTTTTCAGAAGTACACCGAACTGGATGAATCATATAGAAAGATGATTTATTTTACCTATCCAATGGGTGAAGATTGGGATAATCTCTTCGATATTCTATCATAAATTCTCAACAATATATTGATATATAGGCAAGATTCAAGCACATGATCCCGGAAGATCTAGGTTTTGAAGTGAATTCAATAAATCAAAGAATGTTCAAGATAAGTCTTAAGCATATAGAAAGATGATTTATTTTACCTATCCAATGGGTGAAGATTGGGATAATATCTTTGATATTCTATCATAAATTCTCAACAATATATTGATATGTAGGCAATATTCAAGCACATGATCCCAAAAGATCTAGGCTTTGAAGTGAATTCAATAAGTCAAAGAATGTTCAAGATCAGTCTTATATTCAGTGATTGTTATTTTGGATAGTATTTATTTCTTGAAAATGTAAGGATTGATACTATAAAGACTATAAATTTCGTAAATTTTGATATGAAAAGGGTTCATTCCTAGACCAAAAATATTGATATTTTTTTGTGATAATCCAATTTTCCAAAGTTAGTTAAGGAGTATTAGTTTCAATTTATAATAATATTGTTTTATATTTAATTTATCTCTAGTGTTACATATGTCATTTCATATTTAAGTTATCTCTACTGTTACATAGTCTTTTTCTTTCATACATTAATATTGTGTGGACTTTGGGAGAGGTATGGCTAATAATTAACCTCCTTTAAATTCCTTGGAAAAGTTATATTCATAACTGAGTTTATATATATATATATATATATATATATATATATATATATATATATATAGATATATATATATATATATATATATATAATGAGAGATAGAGAGAGAGAGAGAGAGAGAATTAGTTTATTTTAGTTCCTCACACATATATAGTTACCTTCTAGACAATTCTTATATGTATTATTGTTTAAGATATTGAATAATATTCTACACGCATTTTGTTCTTGTTATATGATATAAATATTTAGACTCAGTATATGTATTATCTAATATTATCTTAAATCTTCTATCAACATTTTTTAAGTTTTCTATACTATTATTATCGAATCTCAACACTTCAGTTATACTTTAGAAATGAGGAGTTTATTATCTAATATTATCTTAAATCTTCTATCAACATTTTTGAAGTTTTTTATACTATTATTATTGAATCTCAACACTTTAATTATACTTTAGAAATGAGGAGTTTATTTACATTAAGTCAAGGATTTTACTACAGAAACAACCATTTTTAAATAGATCCTTCACTTAGATGCTTTGACATAGTTCTTTAGTCATAATTGTTAGCAAAAGGAAAACACAAGCTACCTAACAATTTCACTACTCTATAAGGATTCCTTTTCTTCAACAAAATTGTTGGAGGAAATAGTTTTGGCTTTTACTAAAATGATTCATAATTGTTAGCAAAAGGACAACGAGGAAATAGTTTTGGTCTAGTTCTCTTCTACTAAAATTAGTCATAATTGTTAGAAAAAGGAAAACACAGGCTACTTAACAATTACACTACTCTATAAGGATTCCTTTTCTCAAGGCAATTGTTGGAGGAACTAGTTTTGGTCTAGTTCTCTTCTACTAAAATTCCTTTTACTGGACTATAGTAAAAAATACAAACTTGGATGGTAGTTCTCTTCTACTAAAATATCCTCCATCTTGACAGTTCTTTGAATTTGGATATAACATATATCCAAACAAATTTGGTCTCATATCCTTAAATCCACTTTATGCTTTCATCTTACACCCCCATTATCTGTGCAAAAAATGCCTACCATGAGTAGATTTTTGTAATATAAATTACAAACAATGCATTCTAGGTGTCCTCCATGATGGAAAAACATGGTGTAGTCTCATATAATGTGGATATGTCATAGATATTGACCTACATACATTTAAATCAAAATAGGGTTACAAATGGTTTGCACCATGATGCCTGTGTGAATGAGGAGAGAGCACTAAGTTGTAGACTAAATTAGATAGTGTTTCCTCAATGTAAATGGCCACCAACTAGGAAAGAATTTGTCCAATGCTAAAAATTAAAGTGCGGCTAGGGTTTTCTATAGAGAGGTGTTGTGGGAATCATGGTAATTTTCTCAAGTTAGAGATTCTGGGAAATAGACAATAAGGAGTAGATGGATAAATCATTTGAGTGGAAGGCACTTTTCTACACTATAATGATGGGACTAAATTAGATAGGGTTTCCTTAGTGTACATGGCCACCAAATGGGAGAGAAGTTTTCCACTAAAAATGAAAGTACGGCTAGGATTTGCCATAGATAGGTTTTGTGGGAATCATAGGAATTTTCATAAGTTAGAGAAGTTTCGAGAGCTTGGACATTCTGGGAAATAGACAATAAGGAGTAGATGGATAAATCATTGAGTGGAAGGAACTTTTCTACAATATAATGATGGTGTTAAAAGCCTACTCTAATACAATGTTAAGTTGTGTAACTCCAAAGCAATGTCAAACTGAGCTCAAATTTGGGTATTGTATTAATATCTCGAATTCATATTAAAGCTCATACTTTTGGTTTCTTTTCCAAGAGGTTCATGGACCTTTCATATCCATTTATTCATTACTACTTATAAATTGTTTATGATATTCACTTATTCATTATTATTTACAAATTATTTATAATGAGACTATTGTATTAATATCTCGAATTCATATTAAATCTCATACTTTTGGTTTCTTTTCCAAGAGGTTCATGGACCTTTCATATCCATTTATTCATTACTACTTATAAATTGTTTATGATATTCACTTATTCATTATTATTTACAAATTATTTATAATGAGACAAAAGTTCCTAACAATTATGTGTTCAACACTTATCAATCCTTTAAAGAAAAAGGATTATCATTTTTTTGGAATATGTCGAAGAAAAGAAATATTGAAAGATCCAAGTATCTTTCATATAGTCTAGATACTTTAACCAACCTTCTTAAATCTTCTCTAACAAACTCAAAGAAATCAATAAAAAATTCTATAGGTAGATTATTTGGTCTTGGGATTTTTGTCCTTTTGGAATCTTTGAAGAATCATAAATGGTCCTTTTCTAACTTCCTTCATCATATATTGCTTGTCCTTAGCATTGACAAAACTTGGGAAGGAAATTTTCCATTTTATTACATCTCCAATAGTGAGATGTTTTCTTTAAGGAGACATGAAAATGAATCAACCCCTTCTACTATGTCCTTTGAAATTTGTTACTCATGTGCCATCTTCACTTTATATTTTTTAGAATGAGTTAATATTTTTCCTCTATCCTACATGAATATGAGAAAACTTATTTTTTTCATACCTTGCATGAAGCCATAAGCTCCACTTTTAATCCTCCATTCCTTTTCTTTTTTCCTAGTAGTGATTTCCTTTGTTTATCCTCCAACCTTTTACCTTGTTTTTTAGTTCCTCTATTATATATCCATACCTTGCACCAGTGTACTACCAAATCTTCCTCCACTTTCCTAAGGGTTTTTTCATCCTCCTTTCTTTCATTTGCCCACCTTGTAGCTACATTTTTGGATTTTTTCAAATTTTCATGGAACTAAATGAGAGAAGATTGTCTCAATATTCCATAAAATTCCTTTATCGTACTCTTCTTCCTACATCCATTCTAGATTCAATTTGAAATGTTTACCATTTTCTCTTAAATGTGGGTTATTTTCAACATGAATAGATGGCAATCTGAATCCCCTCATGAAGAGACCCATTATTTGATTCTAGTTGATTTGTCAATGAAATACTTAAAAACAAAGAACTAATCAATTGAGACATACAAATATTTCATGAGAAGTCTTGAGTAGGAAATAATCAGAGAGTTTGGAAAAAAACCTCCTCTAAACCTAAAACCTATGAAAATTTATAACGTTCACATGAAAGTTGAGGGGTTAACCCTCAATATTGGATAAATGAAATGTCTTGAAACCATAGTCTTCCATAATGATATATGGACCCAACCAATCCAATTTTGTTTCAACTTTCCATTGGATTATAAATTCAGAGAGGTCTTCGAGTTTCTTCAAAGAACCTTTCTATGAGAGCCTATCTAGTTCTATTATTGGTCCAAGTAGGGGTCAATTTTGTTGGTTCCATGTAAAATGTTCCTACTTCTAGTTTTTTCAAAAAATAACACAAAAGATAGTCCTCATAAGATGTTGGTGCTGAAATTTCCAAGACTTATAAAGTTTAGATATCCTCCCACTACCAATAAACTAGATACTAAACAATTCTGATTGAAGAATCTATTTCAATAATTCATTTTATCTATGTATATCCCTGTACATTCAATATATAAATTTCTTTTCCAAGATATAAAGAGAACAAAGTATTCTTTAGACTCAAAACATTATACTCTTCATTTCTTGGACTAGAAGCCTCTATTGATGGTTCCTTATTCTTGTTGGTGTCCAATGGTTGAGATACCACTCCTAAAGGAACCTTTTTTTCACAATCAATAGTCCCATATTTCGCACCATGTTTCCCAATATTCACCTTGATCCTCAAATTTTGTATTACTCCTCACTATTACATCCTTGTCATCTCTAGAAATGGCTTCACTAAACCATTTTCTTGTAAGTGAGAGAGAACTCAACTAATAATTGTCCATAGAAATGATAATGGAAACACCTAATGGGTATGCCTTCCAAGTCTATTTTCAACCAATTCTAGTACAACCTACCAATCAACCCTTTACTTATTTCCAATCCAACAAGGATACAATAAATACCCCAAGTAATTAATGTCTCAAAAGGATAGACACACTTCATAAAAAGTGTAGTGCATCCACAATTTCCCTACCCCTTTTGACCCAAAAACCAAAGAAATCCCTAGAATCCTGACCCAGACAAACAAATTATCCCATCTCATAGATCTAGCATAGAAATCCAATTTCTTGAGAAAGAGAAATTGTGCTCCCCATTTCCATCTTTTATGTAGAATCACATCTCATAGATCTAGCATAGAAATCCAATTTCTTTAGAAAGAGAAATTGTGCTCCCCATTTCCATCTTTTATGTAGAATATTTTCAACATCTTGCAGTGTTTGAAAATTCTAAAACATTCTAAGACATTCACCCTCATATCAGTAATAAGGCACAAAGATTATAACCTAAAATAGTCTCAAAGTTTTACTTTTTCCATAACTTCAAATATTTGGCATTCATTCTCCTACCTAGAAACTGTCCCGCCATTAGTCTTCCATCCCTATAACCTCATTTAGCTTTATCTTCTCACTAAGGAATGTAATGACTAGTTCATGTTTCATTTTCTTCATTTTTTCTTCTTTTGACCCTCCACGTATTGAAACCCTAAATTCTCTAAGATTGAAATTTCAAAGACACCCATAATTAAATTCTAGTGGATTTCCTATCAAACCTAACTTTTTGTGCCATTGGAAATTATTCTTTAAGCCATAAAACCTTGGAGCATCAATGAAGTAAATGTGTCTTCATACCCTAAACTACTCTCATCAAAGCCACATACTCACAAGCTTGTTGGAATAATACTCAAATATCTTCCAAATTAGGCTTAACACAATTGTATGTAGGGTTTTCAGACCAACAAACAAATATTCACAATAAACATATCACCTAAAATTGACCCCTTATCCCTAGTCAAATTGGTCCATGCCAATTCCTCAATGATGGTGGCAATATCATTTTCTATGGATTTGATCCAACTTTTGGGGGGATTAGTGTTGGGTTAACCCATATATTATGGCTCTCCAATGAATCATCCAACTATTCAATCACTTCTTGCTTTAAAATGGGCATGTTATTAGTCTTCCTAACCTCCAATAACCATCACCGTTGTTATCTATAATTGATATGGTAACCCTTATCATCTATCGTATGTAAAAACTACCCATCACTGGTAGAATATTGCAATGAAAAAATAGTAATAATAATATAAGAAAAGATAATTTTCAAAATATAAATTCAATTCATATCCAAATATAAGATAACTCAAATATACTATATTTTTCTAACATATGTTATAATGAAAAAATGTTTATTTGCCTTATTAAAAGGGATTCACATATTAAACTTCATTATTTAAATGTCCTATTTGGATATGCCTACGCTCTTTATTAAGATAGATATTTATTGCCTTTTTAATTCTCTATTAAGATAGATATTTATTATTTTTTAAATTTATGGGATATAACACTACTTTTTATGAAGATAAAGATATGTTTCATTTTAAAAATACAAAGTTATGCAGTAGCAATAAAACAATTTCATTTGTTTTCACCTCATCACTCTTTGTTAAAATAAATATATTTAATTATTTGAATGCCGCCACTAATTTAGCACCACTCTTCATTAATATCAAAAGGAAGATTTATTTCTTTCAAAATTATTTATTTCACCATTTAAATACACCACCACTCTCATTGCCACTAAAAATCTCATTTGTTTTTGGATCCAACTATTTGAGTTAGAGATTCTCTAGTTGTTTCTTCACTGCTTGGACTTGGAAGCATCTTCCCTAAGCATTCTCCAGTATCGAGGCTGCTTATTTTAAAAATACAAATTTATGCAGTAGCAATAATACAATTTCATTTGTTTTCACCTCATCACTCTTTGTTAAAATAAATATTTATATTTAATTATTTGAATGCCCCCACTAATTTAGCACCACTCTTCATTAATATCAAAAGGAAGATTTATTTCTTTGAAAATTATTTATTTGACCATTTAAATACACCACCACTCTCATTGCCAGTAAAAACCTCATTTGTTTTTGGATCATATGTTAATGCAACTATTTGAGTTAGAGATTCTCTAGTTGTTTCTTCACTGCTTGGACTTGGAAGCATCTTCCCTAAGCATTCTCCAGTATCTAGGCTGCTTATAGTGATACTCATATTGCCTGCATTACATTAAAAATATATATAATTAATGTTTCTTTATTTATATTAAAATGTTAAATATATCAAATGTATTTGATATTCATTTACTAACCTTGCAATTCAAGGTTTGGTGTGGGATGAAGTTGATCTGTCATAATGATAATATCTTCATCATCTGTGATATAAGTTGAACATTCGATTGCATGGCTTGGAGGTGGATATCTACAAATGTTACGAAGCTTCACTTGGAGAATGCCATTTTCAAGATTGCATAAACCCATACCACCTCTTTCCAAGAATAGTAATAACCTTTGAGTTTTACAAAGACCTATAGGACTAAATAAAAATTCCACATTAGCAATATTAGTTTTAATTTTTCCAAAAAAAATTCCGAATTTTTCAGTCCTTAAATCTAAAATTTTGAGAGAGCCTCCGTGTCTCTTCAGGATAATGTACATCTCACAGATTGCAATCATTTCAAGCTCTTTTTCCACTTTTGGTTTTATAAAAATACTGGTGATGCCCCTAACAGGCCTTTTCCCATAAACTCTGATTTCATTGTCCACTTCTTTGTTCCGAAAAACATCAGGTAAATATTGTATCATTGTGGCATTACCAGACCTGCATGTTTTTGAAAGTGGGTGTAAATTGATTGATATTTCATATTCATAAAAAGGAAAATGTCTTAAAATAACGTAAATACCTTCCAATATTGAAATATGATACTTTTGTAGGATCTAGGCTAGGAATTTCATTTACATTGTGAACATTGTCGATATCTATGGCAAAAAACCTGAAATAAATTACAAAAAGAATAAAAAATTATAATTAATAAATAAAAAATTAAAAATCTAAATTATTTAAGTTATAACAAAATAATTAATTATTTTATTTTATAGTAAATAAATAATATTTATGAAAACTAAATGATATCATTTAAATATAATCAATTGTAGTGATTTTTGTTCAATTTATTAGGATAACACTACTTTAAAATAGACAAATTTCAATATATATAATCAATTGTAGTGATTTTTGTTATTAGGATAACACTATTTTAAAATAGAAAAAATTTCAATATATATTATTATGATAACAATATGTTCCCAACGTTTCTAGACTAAATCTCTTTTTCATGGAGCGTCACCACCATGTTATTAATTGTGTTCCATGCAATGGAAAACCAATGGTGGTTTGAAAAAAGGAAAAGGATGATTATTGTTAATCTCAACAACATGATTTCCTCATAGACTGAAGTCTAATTTGTCAAAAATGTATAAGAGTGGTAACCTTGGAGTAGATAAGAGAAAATTACACACACCACAACATGTAGTGTTGATTGATTTTGGGTGCTTTCACTTATGCACTTCACCTATTAAAGTCTCATTGAAAAAAAGGAAAAGGGTTATTATTGTTAATTTCAACAACATGATTTCCTCGTAGATTGAAGTCTCATTTGTCAAAAATGTATAAGAGTGTAATCTAGGAGTAGATAAGAGAAAATTACACACACCACAACATGTAGTGTTGATTGATTTTGGGTGCTTTCACTTATGTACTTCACCTATTAAAGTCTCAATTGGGTTAACGATTGTAGTTTGAAAAAAAAGGAAAAGGATTATTATTGTTAATCTCAACAACATGATTTCCTCATAGATTGAAGTCTAATTTATCGAAAATGTATAAGAGTGGTAATCTAGGAGTAGATAAGAGAAAATTACACACACCACAACATGTAGTGTTGATTGATTTTGGGTGCTTTCACTTATGCACTTCACTATTAAAGTCTCAATAGGGTTAACGAATTTAGTTGTTAGGGAGGATGAAACAACCTCTAGGTTGTCATTTCTAATCTCAACAATATGATTTCCTACTCACTTCACCTATAAAAGTCTCAATTGGGTTAATGATTGTAGTTGTTAACGAGGATGAAACAACATCTAGGTTGTCATTTCTAATCTCAACTATATGATTTCATCGTAGCTTGAAGTCCAATTATTTAGAAATGTAAAACTAGATATAAGAGTGGAAAATATGATTTCCTCGTAGCTTGAAGTCCAATTATTTAGAAATGTAAAACTAGATATAAGAGTGGCAAATCTAGGAGTAGATAGACAAAATTGCATCACGCCACAACATGTAGTATTGAATGATTTTGGGTTTAGCTAGGAGCTTTCACTCATTTACTACACTTCCTAAAGTCTCAAATGGGTTAATAATTGTAGTTGTTAAGGAGGATGATACAATTGTCATTACTAAGGAAGAAGATACAACTCAACAAGGGTTTATCTAGGAGCTTTCACTCATTTACTCCACTTTCTAAAGTCTCAAATGGTTTAATAATTGTAGTTGTTAAGGAGGATGATACAACATTTTGGGTTTATCTAGGAGCTCTACTCATTAACTACACATCCAAAAGTCTCAATTGGGTTAATAATTGTCATTATTAAGGAAGAAGGAAGAAGATATAATTCAACAAGGGTATAGATATAGACTCCAAGAAAGTAGCACAAAGAAATCAATCAAGAAGCCAAAACAAAATACTACAATGTGTCTTAAATTAAAAAGTTTTAGTTTCAAAAATCTATTAAATACTACAATAGGCATGCCTTAAATTAAAAATTCTAAGTTTTAGGTTTCACAAATCCATTTTTTTACTATGTATTTAGCATGTGAGTGAATCTTAGCAATCAAACTTATTTTAAATGATGTAACAACCATGGTGAAAATTAATAAAAGTTATTGAAGGGACAAATCTAAGACCAGAAAGAGAAATTTATGTGAGTGAATCGTAACAATCAAAATTATTATTGATTTATGGGACAAATCTAAGGCTATAAATAAAATTTAGTGTGTGAGTGAATCATAGCAATCAAACTTATTTTGGTGAAAAATAATAAAAGTTAATAAATGATTTTATAGCTTTGTGGAAAATACTATAAAGAAAATTTAATAAAGGAAAAGGATTATTATTGTTAATCTCAACAACATGATTTCCTCATAGATTGAAGTCTAATTTGTCGAAAATGTATAAGAGTGGTAATCTAGGAGTAGATAAGAGAAAATTACACACACAACATGTAGTGTTGATTGATTTTGGGTGCTTTCACTTATGCACTTCACTATTAAAGTCTCAATAGGGTTAACGATTTTAGTTGTTAGGGAGGATGAAACAACCTCTAGGTTGTCATTTCTAATCTCAACAATATGATTTCCTACTCACTTCACCTATAAAGGTCTCAATTGGGTTAATGATTGTAGTTGTTAAGGAGGATGAAACAACATCTAAGTTGTCATTTCTAATCTCAACAATATGATTTCATCGTAGCTTGAAGTCCAATTATTTAGAAATGTAAAACTAGATATAATAGTGGAAAATATGATTTCCTAGTAGCTTGAAGTCCAATTACTTAGAAATGTAAAACTAGATATAAGAGTGGCAAATCTAGGAGTAGATAGACAAAATTGCATCACGCCACAACATGTAGTACTGAATGATTTTGGGTTTAGCTAGGAGCTTTCACTCATTTACTACACTTCCTAAAGTCTCAAATGGATTAATAAGTGTAATTGTTAAGGAGGATGATACAATTGTCATTACTAAGGAAGAAGATACAACTCAACAAGGGTTTATCTAGGAGCTTTCACTCATTTACTCCACTTTCTAGTCTCAAATGGTTTAATAATTGTAGTTGTTAAGGAGGATGATACAACATTTTGGGTTTATCTAGGAGCTCTACTCATTAACTACACATCCAAAAGTCTCAATTGGGTTAATAATTGTCATTATTAAGGAATAAGGAAGAAGATACAATTCAACAAGGGTATAGATATAGACTCCAAGAAAGTAGCACAAAGAAATCAATCAAGAAGCCAAAACAAAATACTACAATGTGTCTTAAATTAAAAAGTTTTGGTTTCACAAATCTATCAAATACTACAATAGGCATGCCTTAAATTAAAAATTCTAAGTTTTAGGTTTCACAAATCCATTTTTTTACTAGGTATTTAGCATGTGAGTGAATCTTAGCAATCAAACTTATTTTGAATGATGTAACAACCATGGTGAAAATTAATAAAAGTTACTGAAGGGACAAATTTAGTATGTGAGTGAATCGTAACAATCAAAATTATTATTGATTTATGGGACAAATCTAAGGCTATAAAGAAAATTTAGTGTGTGAGTGAATCATAGCAATCAAACTTATTTTGGTGAAAAATAATAAAAGTTAATAAACGATTTTATAGCTTTGTGGAAAATAATATAAAGAAAATTTAATATGTGAATGAATCGTAGCAATCAAACTTATTTTGGTGAAAATTAATAAAAGATAATAAAGGATTTTATAGCTATGTGGAAAAGACTATAAAGAAAATTTAGTATGTGAGTGAATTGTAGCAATCAAACTTATTACTAATTATCAAATTGATGGGACAAATCTAAAGACTAGAAAGACCAATTAGTATGTGAGTGAATTGTAGCAATCAAACTTATTTTGGTGAAAATTAATAAAAGTTAATAAAGGATTTTATAGTTTTGTGGAAAAGACTATAAAGAAAATTTAGCATGTGAGTGAATCATTGCAATCAAACTTATTTTGGATGATGTTATTTTGTGAAAATTAATAAAATTTAATAAAGAATTTTATAGTTTTGTGGAAAATACTATAAAGAAAATTTAGTAAATTAATAAAGGTTAATAAAGGATTTTATAGCTTTGTGGAAAAGGTTATAAATAAAATTTAGTATGTGAGTGAATGATGTAACAAACCTGGTGAACAGTTAATAAAGGAAAAATGGCAATTAAACTTATTTTGGATGATGTAACAAAATAGAAATCAAACTTATTTTGGATGATGTTAATAAAGGGAAAATAGCAATCAAACTTATTTTGGATGATGTAACAACCGGTAAAAATCAATAAAAAAGTAAAAGTTAATAAAGGAAAAATAGCAATCAAACTTATTTTGGATAATGTAACAAAATAGAAATCAAACTTATTTTGGATGATTTAACAAAATAGAAATCAAACTTATTTTGGATGATGTAACAACCATGGTAAAAAATTAAAAAAATTTAAAAAAAAAAAAAAATGTAAAAATTAATAAAGGAAAAACAATAGTTGATGGGACAAATCTTTCTTTTACTAGAAAATTAATAAAAGTTAATAATTCTTTTACTAGAAAAATAATAAAAGTAAATAAAAGAAAAATAATAAAAGTTAACAATTCTTTTACTAGAAAATTAATAAAAGTTAATAAAGGAAAAATAATAACCACGGTTGTGGACAATCAAATCTATTATATTTCTATTCTTTCAAGACAAATCTATTATTTTACTAGAAAATTAATAAAAGTTAATAAAGGAAAAATCTAACCAAATATATTATATTAATAAAATTTAATAAAGGAAAAATCTAACCAAATATATTATATTCTTTTACTAGAAAATTAATAAAAGTTAATAAAGGAGACAATCAAATCTATTATATTTCTATTCTTTCAAGACAAATCTATTCTTTTACTAGAAAATTAATAAAAGTTAATAAAGGAAAAATCTAACCAAATATATTATATTAATAAAATTTAATAAAGGAAAAATCTAACCAAATATATTATATTTCTATTCTGTTAAGACAAATTTATTCTTTTACTAGAAAATTAATAAAAGTTAATAAAGGAAAAATAAATTAATAACGGTTAATAAAGGAAAAATTGCAATTAAACTTATTTTGGATGATGTTAATAAAGGAAAAATAGCAATCAAACTTATTTTGGATGATTCTTTTACTAGAAAAATAATAAAAGTAAATAAAGGAAAAAAAATAAAAGTTAATAAAGGAAAAATAAATAAATAAAATCTATTTTATTTCTATTCTTTCAATACAAATCTACTCTTTTACAAGAAAATTAATAAAAGTTAATAAGGGAAAAATCTAATCAAATATATTATATTTCTATTCTTTTAAGACAAATCTATTCTTTTACTAGAAAAGTAATAGAAGTTAATAAAGGAAAAATAAATTAATAACAGTTAATAAAGGAAAAATAGCAATCAAACTTATTTTGGATGATGTTAATAAAGGAAAAATAGCAATCAAACTTATTTTGGATGGTTCTTTTACTAGAAAAATAATAAAAGTAAATAAAGGAAAAATAATAAAAGTTAACAAAGGAAAAATAACAATCACAATCAAATCTAACTTATTTTGGATGCTGTTAATAAAGGAAAAATAGCAATCAAACTTATTTTGGATGATGTTAATAAAGGAAAAATAGCAATCAAACTTATTTTGGATGGTTCTTTTACTAGAAAAATAATAAAAGTAAATAAAGGAAAAATAATAAAAGTTAACAAAGGAAAAATAACAATCACAATCAAATCTCAGATCTAATCAAATCTGTTCTATTTTTTTACTAGAAAATTAATAAAAGTTAATAAAGGAAAAATAAATTAATAATAGTTGATAAAGGAAAAATAATAACCACAATCAAATCTTAAATCTAATAAAATCTATTCTATTCTTTTACTAGAAAATTAATAAAAGTTAATAATTGAAAAATAAATTAATAATAGTTAATAAAGGAAAAATAACAATCAAACTTATTTTGGATGCTGTTAATAAAGGAAAAATAGCAATCAAACTTATTTTAGATGTTGATCCTAGTGAAAATTAATAAAAAGTAAAAGTTAATAAAGGATCTATTATTTTACTGGAAATTTAATAAAGGAAAAATAAATTAATAACAAGTAATAAAGGGAAAATAACAATCAAACTTATTTTGGATGATGATAATAAAGGAAAAGTAGCAATCAAATTACTTTGGATACAAATCTATTCTTTTACTAGAAAATTAATGAAAGTTAATAGCAATCAAATTAAACAACAATCAAACTTACTTTGGATGATGTTAATAAAGGGAAGATAGCAATCAAATTATTTTGGATGGTATTCTTCAACTAGAAAATTAATGAAATTTAATAGCAATCAAATTTATTTTGGATGATGTTAATAAAGGAAAAAAAGCAATCAAATTATTTTGGATGGTAACAATCCTAGTGAAAATAAATTAATAGAAAGTAAAAGTTAATAAAGTAAAAATAATAAAAAGTAACAGTTAATAAAGGAAAAATAAAAGTTAAAGTTAATAAAGGAAAAATAATAAAAAGAAAAAGTTAATAAAGGAAAAATAATAACCACTATTGATGAAACAAATCTATTCTTTTACTAGAAAATTAGTAAAAGTTAATAAAGGAAAAATAAATTAATAACAGTTAATAAAGGAAAAATAAAAATCAAACTTATTTTGGATGATGTTAATAAAGGAAAAATAGCAATAAAATTATTTATAACGATCAAACTTATGAAATTATTTAATAAAAAAAAATTGAATGAAGACATGAGTTATCAGTAAATGGAAAAAACCCTAATGGTCAAGTGACCATGAAGTAGGCGGCACGGGAAACCAAGAATTACAGTAAGCAATAGACACTGAAAACAAGAACTAGAGCAATGATAGAGGAAGGAAGGAGGGGAGAGATCCCAGAATTACAGTAAGCAATAGACACTGAAAACAAGAACTAGAGCAATGATAGAGGAAGGAAGGAGGGGAGAGATCCCCTCCTATTGAGATGCAGCAGGGGAAAGCCAAAACAACAGCAATCAGATAGAAGAAACAAAAAACTGGGACCTATCCTTGGAGCACAATGGTAGGCAGGCAATAGTGTTTACCATGTGTAGCAGAGAAACAAAGATTCATAATCCCAATGAACAAATTGGAATGATACAGAAGCTACATGAAATCATGCGTTAATTTGCAAATTCATCGGAGTATGGCCAACAGAAAAGGAGCTCACCAGATGGATCCAGCAAAAATGGCAACCTTGAGGCCACATCGAGCTAAAAATGGGAGCAAAAGGCTTCTTTACAGTAATTTTCTCAAACCTGCAAGATAAAGAAAAAGTGTTTGAAATGGTCCATACTTCTATTATAATGGAGGACTATTTATGAGATATTAGACAAGGAGAAATACTTAGCAGCCCCGGTATGGGTAAGGTTGTTCAGATTACCAATGGACTTCTGGGATCCAAAAATCTTAGAGGGAATCACAAATACAATAGGCATCTTTGTTAAAATAGTTGAAACTACAAAAAATGGAAGATACACCTCATAAAATAGTTGAAACTACAAAAAATGGAAGATACACCTCATATGCTAGAATCTGTGTTTATATGAGTTTGGTCAATAGAAAAGGACCTCACCAGATGGATCCAGCAAAAATGGCAACCCCGAGGCCACATCGAGCTAAAACTGGGAGAAAAAGGCTTATTTACGATAATTTTCTTAAACCTGCAAGATAAAGAAAAAGGAAAAAGTGTTTTAAAATGGTCTATACTTCCATTATAATGGAGGACAATTTATGAGATACTGGGAGGAATGTTATAACCCAGACAAAGAGAAATACTTAGCAACCCTCGTATGGGTAAGGTTGTTTGGATTACCAATGGACTTCTGGGATCTAGAAATCTTAGAGGGAATAGTAAATGTAATAGGCAGCTTTGTTAAAATAGTTGAAACTACAAAAAATGGAAGATACACCTCATATGCTAGAATATAGCTGACCCTCTTCCAGATACAGTCGAGTTAGAGTATCATGAGGAAGTATGGAAAAAAACCCTTTATGAACACATACATTTCAGATGCAGAAAATGTCATGAGTATGGACACTTGTTCAAAGAATTCCCACTCACAATAAAAGAAGAGGAGAGTAGAAACAAACAACAGAGAAAAAATCAAGTAGACCAGGAAGGGTTCCAGGAAGTAAAAAGAAAAAGAAGACATACAAGAGAGAACCCCAGTGAAGGAAAGAAAGAAAAACAAACCCAATCAAGTAATACAAATAGCTTTGAAATCCTATAAGAAGAAGAAGAAGATAATGAAACACAAATAATGGATTATCAAGGAGAAAAGAGAAAGGAAGGCAGCACAAGTCAAGACAAACCACATACTAAGAGAAAGGCACAAAGAGAACCAACAGAAAATGAGGAAAAGGAAGCAAGGAAGAAAATGGAAAACACAAGAATGGAAATTGACACAAGCAAAGGAGAAGAACTAAGCACGGAAGAAGAAGTATTGCGGAAACTTCTAGATGAATGGAGACACCTAGATGAAAGATTCATTCCAGAAGAGAAAAAAAGGATCTATAGAGAAACGTTCCAACAATACCAAGCAAAATAGGGACAGGGAAAATTGGAAATGGTAGAACAACTAGGCGTCCAGGATAATACTCAAGACCAACAAAACAAAGCAAAAGGTGGGAAAAAAGAGGCAGGAGGAATATACAGGAATCGATTCAAATCATGGGAGAAATGCTAGTGAACACTGGAAGAGTAGTGCCGCCCTTGAAGGTATTCCATCAGTTAAACCAAGCACCTCAATGATGAAAATAAAAACCCCAACTAATGTTGTTACAGGAAACAAAAATCTCAGGAAGGAAAATGGAGGAAATCCTAAAGAAAATCAAACTAAAATATGAATGTATTACCATAGATGCGAAAGGCAGCGTGAGAGGTATTGCAATAATATGGAACCTTGTAGAAATCTTAGCATACTATTGGATAGGCATGAAAAGAATACCCACGGGGAAGTTCAAGATAATAGGAAATAGAGAATGATTTCTAGTATCGGTGGTCTATGGCCCACACGTCCCAGCGGATAGAGGAAGCTTCCTCATCCAACTACAGCAATTCAGAAACCTACATAAAGAAAATTTGTGGTTGATAGCAGGAGAATTTAACATGACAACATCAAAAGATGAGAAGAAAGGAGGACTGCAAAGAGAAGAACCAAAAATGGAGAGATTCAGGGACCTTTAGGCAGAACTCAAGATGGTCGATATCCCAACCATAAATGGAAAATACACATGGAATAATTGACAAGGAGGGGGTAGACAAATATCCTCAATGCTAGACAGATTCCTAGCAACAGAGCACTTCATAGGAAAAGATATCTTCTATGAACCATCAATTCTCCCATGCCTAGGGTCGGATCATTGGCACATCAAATTAGAAATTGCCATGAACCAGCAGAACCAGAATAGACCCTTCAAGTTTAATGCATTTTGGCTGAGAGATCCCAACTTCATAGAAAAATGGAGAACTAGTGGGAGGAGACTGAGAATGGGATGGAAGGAAGAAATAAAATGCACACTCTCCAACTCAGATTAAAATCTCTCAAAGGAAAGATAAATAAATGGAACCGAGAAGAATTCGGAAATATTTAAAAGGAACAAGAAACACTCCAGATAACGATGAAAAGAATCCAACAAAAAATCATAGATGAAGGGAGAAGTGAAGAACTAGTAGAAGAAGAAGGATTGGTGTTAAATAAAATGGAGGAAAGAAGAAAACAAGAGGAAATATTATGGAAACAAAAATCAAGAATCCAATGGCTAAAAGGAGAGAGAAACATGAAATTCTTCCATAAGGCAATGTTGCAACACCAACAACAAAATAGAATATTCTCCCTAAAAGACAACCAAGGCAATAGGATAATACAGAAAGCAGAAATGGAGAATTTGATGGTACAACATTTCAAAGAGATCCTGATAGAACCCAATATCAGAGGGGAGGTTGGCATTGAAAGACTTAGTCAACATATCCCCAAATTGGTGACTAGAGATCAGAATTTGGCACTCTTAAGAGTCATAATGAAAAAAGGTGGAGGAGGTAATAAAAAAGATGGCAAAGAATAAAGCACCTGGGCCAGATGGATTCACTGTAGAATTCTATCAAGCCATGTGGAACTTCATGAGCCAGGATATAATGAATGCAGTAGAAGAGTCCTAATGCACCAAAAGAATGCATCCGGCCTTAAATGCTACTTTTTGAGCCCTGATATCAAAGACAAAGAATTTAGAAAAACCACAAGGGTTCTAGCCAATTGCTCTCTGCAACGTCATATGTAAAATCCTAGCCATTATAATGGTGAATAGACTAAAACCAATACTATCAGATCTGATATCCTAGGAACAGACGGGGTTTGTCAAAGGTAGACAAATAATCAATGGCATAGTAGTAGCACAAGAAGCCATCCACTCATTGAAAAATTCAAAAACCAAAGGGATGCTGATAAAACTAGACCTAGCTAAAGCGTATGACACACTTAGTTGGGGATACCTCGAACAAATCCTAAAGGCATACGGATTTGAGGATAGATGGGTCAACTAGATAATTTCAATGATCAACATGCTAGTTATGTTAATTATATTTAATGGGTCACCATCAGAAGCCTTCAATCCAACCAGAAAGTGGAGAGCAAACAACTAAAGGGACTACGACTATGGGGAAATGATCTACCTCTAACCCACCAAAAATTTGTTGATGATGTTATGTTATATGGACAAGTGTCTCTTAAAGAAGAAAAAAAAATAATGGAAATTTTCACGAAATTCATTGAGGCCTTGGGGACACAAATAAGTAAAGAAAAATAAAAAATCTATTTCTTCAATACCCAAGCTTTCCTGGCAAGAACCATGGGTTTTAGAGTTGGGAAATTCCTTACAAAGTACTAAGGCATTTTTTTAAATGACCAACAGAACTGAGTGGCTAATTGGGGAATCCTAATAGAAAAGATGCAAAAGAGAATGCATAACTGGACATTTAGGGCACTGAACATCCCAAGCCACGTAATATTGCTCAAATCGGTGCTCTAATCCATTCCGATTTATCAACTGACCAACCAAGTTGTACCCAAAAAAATATGCCAGAAAATGGTAGATATGATTAAAAAATTCTTATGATAAGGGTCAAGTAAGATAAAAAAATGGATGCTGCTATCTTGGAATTGGCTAAGTAAATCACTAAAAGGAGGAGGACTAGGCCTGAGAGACCCATACATCCTAAACTATGTAATGAGAGCAAAGTTTTGGTGTCGTTGGATACAGGGAGGCGGCGAGCTATGGAAAAAACTGTGGGAGAAAAAATACGAGATGCCCAGATCCCCAGAAGGAAAGTTTAGAAGCCTAACTGAGAGGAAGGGATCAGTAATCTGGAACTTGGAAAGAGCCAATAAGGAATTTATCAGCAAGCATAGCTTCTAGGAAATAAGAGAAGGAAACAAAGCAAAATTCTGGGAAGAGGCATGGCAACAGATAGGAAAACTTAACCAAAAACCCCTACTCTAAGAGATATACCAGTTCACCACCCAAATAGAGGGTGACACAGTACGTAACTACTGGAGCACAGAGTCAGACGGATATTGGAGGAACTGGAAACAAAAAGAAAACTGGCAAGAAGCACATGGAGAAGCTAACTGGGAAATATATGAAAAAAGAAATGGAATCAAGGAAAGTAGTGGTTAAAGAAGGGAAGGACACACTAAGGTGGGGAAATAGAATCAAAGGTATGTTCACAATAGCAGAGGGATGCTATATAAAATCAGGATACAAGATACACTCTAAAATAAAAAAATGGGAAAACATATGGAAAATGAAAACATGGCCAAAGGTGACATTTTTTACCTGGATACTAAGCCATGGGAAGGTGCTAACATGGGACTAGTTGAGGAAAAAAGGAACGCAAGGCCCATCGCGATGCATCCTCTATCGAGAACAGGAAGAAACCATAGAACACCTAATCTATGAATGCATGGTCAACAACAACTTGTGGAGACAGCATCAACAGCTCTTTGAAATCAGTGACAGAGACATAAATAGCATGAAAATAATGATTGAGAATTGGAGAAACAGACCTTACCAGAATCTAATCCTAAATAGAGCGTGGAATCTATCTTTAGGATTCGTTCTATGGAACATTTGGAAAGAAAGGAACTGCCTAATCTTCAAGCAGGAAGGCAGAGAAAAGAACGAGATATAGAGCCAAATCATACAGAACATAAGAGATACCATCCTCACGAAGAGGTGGTATGAGGAGGATTGGAAAGCAGACCAAACAGAGATAATAACAATGACACGGCTGCAACTAAAGCCTAGCATGACAAACATGATAGCAAGGAAACACCATAATAACGAGGTGGAAGAGGTCAATCACTACAGAAATCCTCAATAGGGGTTCATCAAGTTGAATTTCGACGGGGCCACAAAAGGGAACCCAGGAGAAGTAGGGATTGGGGGAGTTTTCAGAGACGACAGGGGAACGGCACTCAGAATATACACGATGGACTGCGAAAATGCAAGAAATAGCAAAGTAGAGCTTCATGCATTGAAAAGAGGGATATAAATTGCTATACTCTAGGAATAACAAGCTCCAGGTAGAAGGCAATGCAAAACTGGTAGTGGACATATTCAAGCAGCTCCAGCATGGAACACCAGCAGAAAAAATTAGTAGTAGCTGGAGAACAAACTTTTTGGTGAAGGAGATAAGAAAACTACTAAAACAGATAGCATACACCCTTCCCGCCCATGTGAGAAGAAAAGGAAACGAACTAGTTGACAGTCTGGTGAATTGGGGATACAAGAATAGAGGAATGTCGTTGGATAAAAGGGAGGTCGAACTAATGCAGATGGAAGAGATGGAAAACTTGAAGAAACTTCTCGAAAAATAAAAAGTAGGAGAACAGAATATCATAGAAAAGCTAGCACGACCAGGGAGGAGTGGACAGGAAAGGGAAGGAAGAGGACATACGAGGGAAAGGACATACGCGAGGAATGAAGTGAGTAGATAGGCAATCTGGGGGGATGACAGAGTAGGGCAGAGAAGGTACATGTTATGAAACCAGCTCACAAAAAGATATAAAAGATACATCAATGCCTTAGAATTCAGCCTCTTCGAGGGGGCAACCCCCTTTACATTACAAAAATGAACCATTCTTGGAAGATACAAATGACAAGACCTCCTCCTTTCTATATATAGGAGTCTAAGGGGTCATAATATAATTAAAGCTGACATAATAATAATAATGTAAGGGCATAATAATAACAATAGTGGGATTCTATGGGTCACAATAGTAACAATATGGGGACTACATGGGTACAACAATATAATAAGGGGTTGTACTAATAGCAATATGGGATTACACTAGTAGTATACAGACCTATCTATCTTTAGGATTCGTTCTATGGAACATTTGGAAAGAACGGAACTGTCTAATATTCAAGGAGGAAGGCAGAGAAAAGAATGAGATATGGAGCCAAATCATTCAAAACATAAGAGAGACCATCCCCACTGAGAGGTGGTATGAAGAGGATTAAAAATAGACCAAACAGAGACAATAATAATGACACGACTACAACTAAAGCCTAGCATGACAAACATGATAGCAAGGAAACACCACAATAATGAGGTGGAAGAGGTCAATCACTACGGAAATCCTCAACAGGGGTTCATCAAGTTGAATTTCGATAGGGCCGCAAAAGGAAACCCAGGAGAAGTAGGAATTGGGGGAGTTTTCAGATACGATAGGGGAACAGCACTCAGAATATACACGATGGACTGCGGTAATGCAAAAAATAATGATGCAGAGCTTCATGCATTGAAAAGAGGGCTATAAATTTCTATACTGGAGGAATACAACAAGCTCCAGGTAGAAGGTGATGCGAAACTGGTAGTGGACATAATCAAGCAGCTCCAACACGAAACACTAGCGGAAAAAATTAGTAGTAATTAAAGAACAACCTAGTTGGTGAAGGAGATAAGCAAACTACTAAAATAGATAGCATACACCCTTCCCACCCATGTGAGAAGAAAAGGAAATGAACCAGCTGACAGTCTGGCAAACTGGGGCTGTAGGAATAGAGGAAGGTTGTTCGATACAAGGGAGGTCGAGCTAATGCAGACGAAAGAGATGGAAAACTTGAAGAAACTTCTCAAAAAAGACAAAGTAGGAGAACAGAATACCATAGAAAATCTAGCGCGACTAGGGAGGAGTGGACAGGAAAGGGAAGGAAGAGGACAGATGAGGGAAAGGACATACGCAGGGAATGAAGTGAGTAGATAGGTAATCTGGCATATGACGGAGCAGGGCAGAGAAGGTATACCTCCCGAAAATACGGGGCCAGTGACGGATGATAATGGCAGAGAGGAGGGTAGGGCATAGAGCAAGCGGGCGGGCAGAAGAATGACACCAAGTGGTAGAACAAGTACAATCATAACACGACAAGAACACCCGGGAGAAAGTGTAGATTAATGAGAGACAATGGTAACAAGGACAGAAGGGCAACATCCTAAGATGAAAGAGAAGGGATCCATGTCGGTAACAAAGACAAACAGGTGTCAGTTAAGACAAGGGACAGGAGGAAGAGAGGGATAAAAATCAAAGAAAATAAGAGTACAGTAAATTGCATGCAAACAAAGGCAAGGAAAGCTAGCAAGAAGGAAGGTGGCAGAAGAGTGAAGAAACAGGTGGCTGAAGCAAGATGAAACAGATTGACAAGTTGGTATGTTGACCTCTCGTTCCATACTCCTGTTAAATTCAAAAGTATTCTCATTAGGAAATTAGGAAGTATGTGTTGGAAAATGGTTAAGAATGTATCAAAGGGGAGCAGAACTTCCCATGACAAGGGAAAAATCATTCCCGCTAAACACTTGAATTCACAAGGAAGGGAATTTGAGAGGAAGGATCTCATACCCAGGAAGGAATAGGTCAACCCGGGCGTAAAAGCCTGTAGCATTCTAAGTAAAATCATAACCCTAGCCAGGCCTATTAGAATAACGGAGAGCGAGCCAGAAGATAAATGGGAAGCAACCTAGGAGAGGAAAATCCTTTGGTTCAAAGAGATCCAGGTAATCCTACAATCTAAGGGGGAGGGTAGGAGAACTGGATTTAGAAAACCTATAGAAAAGACTGGGAGATCCTGGGGAAGAGGGAAACATACCCAGTCCTCAGCTAGGAAGAAACCCTTGTGGTTGCATAATTTAGATGGGCAGGGTTCAGATAGAGGCCAGGGGTATAGAAAAGGAAGAAAACCACAAAAACTCCCAGCCTTGGCTAACAAAAGGAATGGTTCAAAAAACCATCAGACTAAAAACCCAATGGTAGTAATCCTAGGAGAGGGAAGGCAAATGAGCAATTGGAAAATTGCGTCAATTCATTATGATAACTCTGATATATGCTTTGATTTTGTGATAGGTATAGTAACAGACCCGGAAAAGTACAATGCACAAACCAGATATCATCAGGAAAAAGATAGTAACATCTAGACAGAGAACAAAATGGCCCCTAGGAAAGGACAGAGAGCAACTAAAATGGAAGAAAGCACAAGTAGAACGACGAAGAAAATAGGCAAGAAACTAGATGGAGAACAAATGAAGAAAATCATAAATGCCTATATGACTGGGAATCCACCAGACATTAGAGCCTAGATATCGATTTGGGAAAGAGAATTAAACGACAGCATCAAGCACTGAGATATCCCCATGGAAGAATGGGAAAGTTTGGTGCCGGACTTGGGGAGCACTCGGGGAAGACATTCACTATTAAGGCAACCTATCCAACAGTACTGGGTAATGAAAAATGTGGTGGCAAGGGCTATGACACTGCATGAAGAGAAAATGGTAGAAAGAGGAGCAGAGGCACATGAGAAGAACAAGGAGAAAGACCCAGTTAGGGCAGAACTACTCAGGGAGATAGCAACAATCTAGAAACATATCTACCGAAACAATCTAGCACTGGGTAGAATTGAACAGACTCTAAAAGACCTGAAGTGGAGAATAGAGCAGAGAGTGAGATGCCAGGATCAAGTGCTAAGGCGCTAGCCCCAATCATATCCTCAGATGAGGATTGAAATAGAGATTCAATGTGATAGAAAAAGCTTTTTTCTTTTGATGATATGCATCTATATGTTTAAGTTTAAAATATGTTACAGGAATAACCCAGATGCTGGTGCCTTAATGAGCTGTTAATGCTCATGCAAGCGACGCCGGCATCTGGCATCACTGCGGAGCAGGTTGGCGATTTCTGGCAGATCAATTTAATCGCATTAATGAGGCATTGGGTTCACGGCATGCGGGGTAAGGTTTTCAAGATGGTGGGCACAAGCTCTGATTCAATTGTTCTGACCTCGACATTCTCTCTGGCTCATTCAGGCAGAGACATTCTCGGACGGCATTGTTCTCAGAATTTAGGCGCAGGGCAGAGCACTTGGAAGCCACCATGGCTCCATAGGCGCTCGCATCTCGCCAGCTTCAGGTATTTTGTCTTGATTCTTCTGGTACGCATCTGGTATGGTCAGTCTTTTTTCCTTTGGCCCATCTCTGTAATAGGTCTCGTTACGGTCTTTGTTGAAGTTGTCTGGGCAGGGTGTGGGGTTCAGTCCGTCAGTACTGGGATTTTTTTCGTGGTTCTGTTTACTCTCTGTGCGGAGTTTTCCCTGGGGGCCTTCAATTCAGAGCACTGCTCTTTCCTGTTTCCTTTAGACTGGGGTGGGTCGTCTTTCTTCCTCCATCAATCCTTTCGCCCTTTCAGTTTATTAATCCTCTCTGCAATGGCCCGGCGTCATGGAATTTCCCGGAGGGGCAGTAGTTCAGGTGCTCGTGGAGGTGTTAGGGGTAGGGGTGGACCTGGACCGCGTTGCATTTCCCCGCTAGCTTCTGTCTCGCCGGCCTCACCGTCTTCAGACCACTCTGGTCCGTCCCTTAATAGTTCTTTCCACTCTTCACGCTTCAAATTTAAAAGTAAGCTAAACAAGCCAATTATCTCTGCTATCATTACAGTCATCTTCTCAGAGGAAGAAGATGAGCTTACAGGCTCTGATGAACACTCCAAGGACAGGTCTCTCTCTCATAATTCTAGTGACTCTCAAGGAAGCATGGCGGGTGACGTCCTCAATAATCCAGGGGCGCAGCAGGCTGAAGGTCATCAAGAGGATTCGCGCCATCAGCAAGCCTCTTCTCATGAGGATATCATTGCTTGTGCACCGGCACATTTCTCAGGCAGTGTACTGCATCTTGTGACTCCTCTAGGCTGCAACAATATGGAAGTAGAAGACAATGTGATGGTCGAATGGGTTAGCTCGCCTTGCAAAGCTAATGAAGAAGATACAGACTTGCCACCTCAGGCATAACTCACTCTGTCTCAGCAAGTCATCTCAGGACTGCGGTTCTTTTTTGGATGTATTTCTCAGTGGGTATGATTTCTGGTATTTTCAGTATGGTTTTTCTCATCTTCCAGCTCATGAGTCTGGCTTTCCAACTTTTTGTAATAGCTGCATAGAAATGCATTTTGTAATAGGGTGGCGGGAAACAAAGTATAGATCCTATCTAGCTCTATTGAGTTTTGGGCTTTTGGTTTTCATCTATGTACACAGACGGCTAAGAGCTGACTGCAACAGTTTTTTTGACAGAGGGCAGGCTACAGCCCCCTCAGAGGTTCAAACCTCTCTGTAAATATTTTTTCATCTTTTTTATACATAATAGAATAGTCTTTACTCAGAAAAAAAAAAAAAAAAAATGTTACAGGAATAGCAGTATAGACAGTAAAAATTGTGATGTTAGATGGATAGCAATAAACCTCTTTAAGTTTTGGACAGGGCTTAATGCTGACGGGTGGTTATCTGGTTTCCTTTGGGCAGGTTTCCTTTGGGCAGGTAAGCCACCTGGATCGAAGGGTTGAAAATTATTTTTTTGAAAAAGGAATATAAATAGAGGATCTGCCAAGTTTACAAAAAAAAATTAATAAAGGTTACTAGAAAATTAATAAAAGTTAATAAAGGAAAAATAAATTAATAGCAGTTAATAAAAGAAAAATAACAATCAAATTTATTTTGGATGATGTTAATAAAGGAAAAATAGCAATCAAATTATTTATAACAATCAAACTTATTTTGGATGATGTTAATAAAGGAAAAATAAAAAACAAATTATTTATAACAATCAAACTTATTTTGGAGTATGTTAATAAAGGAAAAATAGCAATCAAATTATTTGGATGGTAACAATCCTCGTGAAAATTAATAAAAAGTAAAAGTTAATAAAGGAATTATTCTTTTACTAGAAAATTAGTAAAAGTTAATAAAGGAAATAAAAAGAAAAAGTTAATAAAAGATTTATTCTTTTACTAAAAAATTAATAAAAGTTAATAAAGGAAAAATAAAAAGTAAAAGTTAATAAAGAATCTATTCTCTTACTAGAAAATTAATAAAAGTTTATAAAGGATCTATTCAAAAGAACAATCAAACTTATTTTGGATGATGTTAATAATGGAAAAATTGCAATCAAAATATTTTGGATGAAAATTAATAAAAAGTAAAAGTTAATAAAGGATCTATTCTTTTACTAGGAAATTAATATAATTTAATAAAGGAAATAAAAAGTAAAAGTTAATAAAGAATCTATTATTTTACTAGAAAATTAATAAAATTTAATAAAGGAAAAATAAAAAGTAAAAGTTAATAAAGGATCTATTCAAAAGAACAATTAAACTTATTTTGGATGATGTTAATAAAGGAAAAATTGCAATCAAAATATTTTGGATGAAAATTAATAAAAAGGTAAAAGTTAATAAAGGATCTATTCTTTTACTAGAAAATTAATAAAAGTTAATAAAGGAAATAAAAAGTTAAAGTTAATAAAGGATCTATTCTTTTACTAGAAAAATTAATAAAATTTAATAAAGGAAAAATAAAAAGTAAAAGTTAATAAAGGATCTATTCTCTTCCTAGAAAAGTAATAAAAGTTAATAAAGGATCTATTCAAAAGAACAATCAAACTTATTTTGGATGATGTTAATAAAGGAAAATTTTCAATCAAAATATTTTGGATGGCAACAATCCTGGTGAAAATTAATAAAAAGTAAAAGTTAATAAAGGAAAAGTAATAACCATTGTTGATGGGACAAATCTATTCTTTTACTAGAAAAAGTAAAAGTCAATAAAGGACAAATAATGGGACAAATCTATTCTTTTACTAGAAGAAAGAAAAAGTTAATAAAGGAAAAATAATGGGACAAATCTATTCTTTTACTAGAAAAAGTAAAATTTAATAAAGCAAAAATAATGGGACAAATCTATTCTTTTACTAGAAAAAGTAAAAGTTAATAAAAGAAAAACAATGGGACAAATTTATTCTTTTACTAGAAAAAATAAAAGTTAATAAAGGAAAAATAATAACCACTGTTGATAGGACAAATTTGTTCTATCAACAAATCTGTTCTTTGTTACCTCTGGCAATGATACAGGATACACAGATTTAATTCATAATGCTATTATATGCAGATTTAACAGTTATTGGCCCAAAGCTGATGCTATTATATGCAGATTTAACAGTTATTGGCCCAAAGCTGATGCACTGCATCAATGGGTTTATACATCATGGACATCCAAATGTGAAATATATCTATGCCCTAAGGGATTCTTCATAGTCAGATTTAGTACAGAGCTGGAACGAGACAATATCATTAATCAGGGGCCTTGGTTTTGGGGCAATGCTGGTCTCTTTATCACCCCCTGGTTCCCGGACTTTGACGCCAATACCATGGTAGTTTCGACGATGCCAGTTTGGGTAAGGCTACACAACCTCCCACTGCATTTCTGGCATCGAAAAGCTTTAACAGCCATTGGGAATTCCTTAGGAAAACACCTCAAAATAGATGAGGACAGAGCTAACCGGGGAATTTTCACATATGCCAGAATATGTGTAGAGGTGGATCTAAGTCAAGGACTCCCACATCACATCACATTGAATTTCAATAATTCACTGTGGACGCAACAACTTGACTACGAGAACACGGCTTTCAGATGCCGTGGCTGCTTGCAGACAGGGCACCTTCAATATGCATGCCCATTGTCTAGTAAGGAGCCTAAAGAGAATAAGAAACAACAGAAAAAACCAAAAGGTTGGCAGCATACTGAACCACTGGAGGAGGAGGCACTGAACACGGAACCCACAGACGTACAAAGGAGACAGGAAAAAATGCAGGAAGAGAACACCGAGGGGCCCAAATTGGAGCCAAATAGCTTGATACGGCAGCAAGAATTACAGCTGGAAATAAGCGGTGCCAAACGAGCACATAGCTCTGAAGGATCAGACTCGGATAAAGAACAACCAGGGTACACAGAGGACAACCAACTTGCCATAATTGTCCCTACTACCAACACAGGAGTCTGGCGTAAAGTGGAGAAGAAAAAAGGAAGGAAAATATAGGCCTGTTAACAAAACTTTTAATCATTTCTGTTGTATTCCTGTCATTACAGGAACAGTTTTTTGCTACTTTGTGTTTGCTGCCTGTCATTACAGGAACAGCCATATGCATATGCTTTAAGCATCTACAAAATGTAATTTTATCAATATGAATAAAATTACGATTTTTTCTTACGGAAAAAAAAAAAACAAATCTGTTCTTTTACTAGAAAAAATTAATGAAAGTTAATATCAATCAAATTAAATAACAATAAATGTTAATAAAGGAAAAAAACAATCAAATTATTTTGGATGGTATTCTTTTACTAGAAAATTGAAGAAAGTTAATAGCAATCAAATTATTCTTTTACTAGAAAAAATTAATGAAAGTTAATAGCAATCAAGTTAAATAAAAATCAAACTTATTTTGGATGATGTTAATAAAGCAAATTATTTTGGATGGTGTTATTTTACTGAAAAATTAATGAAATTTAACAACAATCAAATTAAATAACAATCAAACTTATTTTGGATGATGTTAATAAAAGAAAAATAGCAATCAAATTATTTTGGATGGTATTCTTTTACTAGAAAATTAATGCAAGTTAATAGCAATCAAATTAAATAACAATCAAACTTATTTTGGATGATGCTAATATAGGAAAAATAGAAATCATATTATTTTGGATGGATTGTGTTAATAGCAATCAAATTAGAAATTAAATAACAATCAAACTTATTTTGGATGATGTTAATAAACAAAAAATATCAATCAAATTATTTTGGGTGGTAACAATCTTGGTGAAAATTAATAAAATGTAAAAGTTAATAAAGGATCTATTCTTTTACTAGAAAATTAATAAAAATAAATAACAATCAAACGTATTTTTGATGATGTGAATAAAGTAAAAATAGAAATCAAATTATTTTGGATGGATGATGCTAATAAAGGATCTATTCTTTTACTAGAAAATTAATAAAAATAAATAACAATCAAACGTATTTTGGATGATGTTAATAATGGAAAAATAGCAATCAAATTATTTTGGATGGATGATGCTAAAACAATCCTGGTGAAAATTAATAAAAAGTGAAAGTTAATGAAAATAAAATTATAACCACTCTTGATGGGACAAATCTATTCTTTTACCAGAAAATTAATGAAAGTTAATATCAATCAAATTAAATAATCAAACTTATTTTGGATGATGTTGATAAAGGAAAAATAGCAATCAAATTATTTTGGATTGATTCAAAATAATTTTAGTTTTGCCTTCGAATAAGAGCCTTCAAATTCATATGAAAATGAGATCAAGTTGAAGTGTTGTCGAGATGATTCCAACGGTGTGAACAGCACATAAATCCGAGTTCGGATGAAGAAGTTAAGGCCAATCAAAATTTCAAGGCAAACAAGGGCAAAAAGAAGAAAAGTCAAAGTCAAACAATCAAATTCAACTGTCAACCTAGGGTGACGTCAGTAGGACATGTGTCGTCTTAAGAATGTGCATATGTCCAGGATGATGTCAGCAGAGGTTTATGATGTGTTGTGATTTGATTGGTTGAAACAGGCCAATCTGGTGCTGACACATGGCTGCCCGTATTTGCCCAATGTTGGCATGAATCCCAAAATTTTGGGGGTCAAGGAGGACCGAAACCTGACCTCCTGGAAAGGCTGAGATCTCAGCGGAACTGCACACGGATTGGGCTATGATAAGTCTTGATATCAGAAAGGATAAGGTTACATTTAAGGTTTTGAGATGTGGCCACTGGAAAAGGGTCCGGCAGTTGGGGTCAACCCCACGACCACCGGACACCTTACCGGAATTTATGTGTTAAAATACATGTATCAACACCATAGTTGTTGACACCTAATCCTTATGGTTGGGTGAATATTTGTAAATAGATATATAAGAAATATGAACAGTCATCGACAGATGAACTGAATAGTCTCTCCGTCATGTATATAATGAAGACCTACCTGATGGAATAATACATGAATCATTTTTGCCTTATGGAGTTACTGCCTGGCCTGACATGGTATCAGAGCCAGCTCCTTTTTTTAGCTTTTACGCCCCTTGTAGCTCCCTATTCTTCTCCTCTTCTCTCCATTCAAAATAGCCTTCCATACAAAGCGTTGTCTCTCCATTAAAAAATTCTGCATGTTCATAAATGTTGGTAGCCTTCTCCACGCAGTCACCTAAACGTTGCTACCACATTCACCAGAACTGGTGGAGGTGCAGGGTATTCCTCTATTGAATATTCCAAAACCAATTTTAGTTCCAATGCTGAGACGGTTTTGATTTTTCCGTCATTTTTCTCTGTCACGACATCTTCCACCATTTTCCATTGATGTCTGATGAACCTTCTCCTATAAACTCTGGAAACTTTGTGTTAATTCTTTGAAAGAAAATTTATGAAATGTATGAAGTCGATTGTTGCCCTGAGTAATGAGTTGAAGCTACCATAACAATCGTCCATAGTCGTGGGGGTGAAGATCATTTTATTTTATTGAATGAATGCTAGTCGAAACTCCTGCTTTGGTTCATATGTGCTGAAGAGAGCAGCGTATGATGGAATGCTTCTTCTTTGAAATGGAACGGTTCATTCAAAGATGCAAGGTATTCCTCTATTGAATATTCCAAAACCAATTTTAGTTCCAATGCTGAGACGGTTTTGATTTCTCTGTCATTTTTCTCTGTCACGGCATCTTCCACCTTTTTCCATTGATGTCCGATGAACCTTCTCCTGTAAACTCTGGAAACTCTGTGTTAATTCTTTGAAAGAAAATTTATGAAATGTATGAAGTCGATTGTTGCCCTGAGTAATGAGTTGAAGCTACCATAACAATCGTGCACAGTCGTGGGGGTGAAGATCATTTTATTTTATTGAATGAATGTTAGTCGAAACTCCTGCTTTGGTTCATATGTGCTGAAGAGAGCATCGTATGATGGAATGCTTCTTCTTTGAAATGGAAGAGTTCGTTCAAAGATGCAAGGTATTCCTCTATTGAATATTCCAAAACAAATTTTAGTTCCAATGCTGAGACGGTTTTGATTTCTCTGTCATTTTTCTCTGTCACGGCATCTTCCACCTTCTTCCATTGATGTCCGATGAACCTTCTCCTGTAAACTCTGGAAACTCTGTGTTAATTCTTTGAAAGAAAATTTCTGAAATGTATGAAGTCGATTGTTGCCCTGAGTAATGAGTTGAAGCTACCATAACAATCGTGCACAGTCGTGGGGGTGAAGATCATTTTATTTTATTGAATGAATGCTGGTCGAAACTCCTGCTTTGGTTCATATGTGCTGAAGAGAGCAGCGTATGATGGAATGCTTCTTCTTTGAAATGGAACGGTTCATTCAAATCACTGTGTGAATCCTGTGTTAATGTTATGCTGGGAAATTTTAAATGATATGCTGCATGAATCCTTGAAAGCCATATGATAGCTACAATCCTTTTATACATGGTCGTTGTGTGCTGGTGTTCCTTTCTTTCTTAAAGGTCGTTTTGTGAGTGAAGTGGGTATGTTGTATGGTATTTGATATATATTGCAGCCAAACATATTCGATATATATTGTGTGTTGAATATTTTTAAAAGGGTCCATATGGTATCTGTAATCTTCCACCTTTCTCTGTTGCCTTTTCATGTAAAACAATTCAAGAACGTTGCAGAAAAATGATGAGGATGAAATTTGAAATTTTTTTGAGAATGCATAGCTGATATATGTTTTATATTTTCATGAAAGACAAAGACTGTACATGGAGAAAATGCCCTTTTGAAATGTAAAAAAAATAATTACCACCAGAAGTACAATTTTACTGTATATTGGCAGAAGTATTTTTCTATCAGAAGAAGTTTTTTTTACAAAATGTATTCAATCACATCCATGGTGGGAATAGTTCTCACTGGCAAGGAGAACTATCCTGAATGGTCCTGGATGATAAAACACACCCTCATTTTCAATGAGTTGTGGAAAGGAGTGTGTGTTAGAGACGGAGACAATGAACCAGTACAGCCTACCTCAGACAAATAACTTGTCATTTGGGAAAACAAGAACAGCAAAGCTTATGCATTAATCGTAGCATCTATAAATGAAGAGGTGATTCGCCATATTTTGTCATATTTAACTGCCTTTGAAGCCTTACAAAAGCTGAAAGAACTCTATGACTCACATTCGCACTTGAAGTTGTTCAACTCATGATTAAACTCTTCACTCTTGAACTACAAAATAATGATCCTCTTGATCTTGCATCTGAAGTAAAGTCTATAATGCATGATATCAAATCCACTAAGGTTGAATTAGATATTCCTCTTATTGCTTTTCTCAAGGCACTTTATCCTACTTACTCCAATTTTCTTGAGTCATTGCCAGCAAATGGAAATCTCAAAGATATAACCTTTGACTCTCTTGTGAAAAATTTTGATGAAAGAGAGAAAGCTTTTGGAAAGAAGATAGCCCCTGAATCTTTTGAATAGGTTGTGTGCCTTGCTCATAAAGAAAAGCATCTTGCTCAAGGTTCTACAAGAGGAAGAGGTGGTCGAAGAGGAAGAGGAATATATTTCAGAGGAAGGGGGGCAGACATTCTCAAGGAGAAAAGGCAGATTTTCACTGCATACGCTGCAAAAGAAAGGGATCACATGATACCTCTACATGCAAGCTACCATGGGACAAAATTGAGCAGAAAAGAAACCAACAGAAAGGTAAAACTAATAATACAGACAAAGGTAAAGCACCTGAATCTGCTCACTATGTTGTGGCACAATGTAACATTGGAGTAAATGAAGATTTATTTAATGCTTCACTTGCTTCTTGGAAAAAGGATTGGTTGCTTGATTCAGGAGCAACCTGCCACATGACTCATAGAAAAGATTTTTTTGAATATTTCACTGATAATGTTGATGGAGCAGTATACTTTGTAGACCAATCAAAAATCAAGCCATCAGGGCTTGGAACAATCAGGCTTAAACTACCTGGTCTTCTAGACTTTCTTCTGTATCATGTTCTATATCTCCCACAGCTCAAGAGAAACTTGTTGTCCTTGGTCCACATCCGCCAGCAAGGTCACTCCATTCATATGTTTGATGGCAAGCCTGAGGTAAGAAAAGCATCTGACCACTCACTTGTCATGAGGGGAATAGAAGAAGAAAGGCTTCTCAAGCTACAAGGAACCTCTACTCATACACAACATTTCTCATATAATTCTCATCATGAAGAAGGTACACTTCCATCAAGTTTATTATGGCATGCTAGATTTTGACATTTGAACTATGATAGTCTCCACTTATTGAAGAAAAATGGTGTTGCTGGTTTCCCTACAATTCCTAGGAAACTTAAGCAATGTGATGCTTGCATTCTAGGAAAGCATAGAAAACAGTATTTTCATGATTCACATTCAAGAGCATATAGAAAACTTGAACTCATTCATTCAGATTTATGTGTATGTGGTCCAATGCCTGTTCCTTCTACAAGTGGAAATAAATATATCATGACATTTATTGATGACTACACCAGAATGTGTTGGGTTTATATATTGAAGAACAAATCTGATGCTTTTCAAACATTCAATAATTTTCATAAATGGATTGTAAATGATGCACAATCTCATATTGGATCTATTCGCACTGATAATGGAAAAGAATACACATCAAATGAATTTGAAAACTATCTTCGCCAACATGGGATCAAACATCAAACAACTATGCCTTATAATCCCCAACATAATGTTGTAGCTGAAAGAATGAATAGGACAATCTTAAATATGGTACGATCCATGCTCTTCTTCAAAAATGTAAAGATAATGTTTTGGGTTGATGTTGTTCTATGTGCTGCATATATAAAGAATAGATGTCCATCTAATGCTATAAGAAACAAGACTCCATATGAAATGTGGTATGGACATGTTCCTTCGGTAAAGCATCTCAAGGTCTTTGGTTCCACCTGTTATGCCTTGATACCAAAGGTACATAGAAACAAACTTGGTGCTAGAAGTCGTAAGTGTATCTTTCTGGGGTATTCAAACACCTCCAAAGCATACCGCCTCTATGATGAAGTAAATAAGAAGTTTGTTGTATCTAGAGATGTAATTTTTCTTGAATCATCCAAAACTGAGCGGAAACTTGATCGCTTGGATAGATTCACAAAAGCAAAATCATTTCAAGAATTTGATAATCAGATTCCACATCTTTAAGGGGGGATTCCTATACTAGATCAACATGTGGAATCTTCTTCTGAAGAACACTCTCCCCCACATGAAACTCCAACAACAGATGATGCTTTAAGTGATGTGATTGATAGAATTGGGAGACTCAATCTTCATTCAGCCCCAACTCAATCAACGGAGCAGCCTGGACCATCTGAAAAAGGTCCCCCAAAGTGGTTGACAAAGACACTTGAAAGTGTTCATCCTTATGAGGTTGGAAAGACAGGAACCAGAAATTCAAACCGGCAAAATGGAGGTGATGTGGATGACTCTAATTCACCTGTTGATATGGATGTTTCTTATGATTGTGAATTGAACTTGTCTACAGATTTTGAACCAACTTCCTTCAAAGAAGTTACTTCTCATGATGAATGGAAAGAAATAATGCAAAAGGAGTATGATGCCCTCATAAAGAACGACACTTGGAAGCTGGTTGATCCTCCATTAGGAACCAAACCAATTGGCTGCAAGTGGGTCTACAAGAACAAGTATAAAGTTGATGTCTCACTTGACAAGCACAAAGCTAGGCTTGTGGCAAAAGGTTTTGCACAGAAGGAAGGGGTCGATTATGAGGAGACTTTTTCCCCCACAGCAAAATGGGCTACCATCCAGACACTCTTTGCACTAGCAACTTAGAACGGTTGGAAAGTCCACCAAATGGATGTAAAAATTGCTTTCTTAAATGGAGATCTAAAAGAGAATGTTTTTATGTCCCAGCCTAAATGATTTGTTGTGAAAGGACATGAACATAAAGTATGCAAACTGGTGAAGTCCTTGTATGGCCTCAAACAAGCACCGTGAGCTTGGTATGAAAAACTAACTAAGCATCTTCTGAAACTCAATTTCAAACATTATGATCTTGATGATGCAACTTTATTTGTCAAGAAAGTTGGCAAAACAGTTGTATATCTTGTGGTATATGTAGATGATCTTTCGATGACAGGGAACAATGAAAGCTACATTGCATCCATAAAGAAGGAATTGGGGAAAATTTTTGAAATGACTAATTTGGGCTATGTTCATTACTATCTTGGCATTGAAATAACCCAACATCCGAAGTCCATATTTCTTTCTCAAAAGAAATACATTGGAGATCTGTTGAATAGGTGTGGCATGACAGAATGCAATCCTCTTACTACTCCAATGGAACAAAACTTAAAGCTCACATCTATTGAAGGAAAAGAATTTGAGGATGCAACAAAGTATAGACAACTTGTAGGAAGTCTCAACTACCTAACTACTACCAAACCAAACATTTCGTTTGTTTTTGGAATCCTCTCTAGGTTTATGAAAAAGCCTTGTGAGGGACATTGGTCTGCTGCAAAAAGAGTTCTAAGGTACTTGAAGGGAACTCAAGACTATGGAATCAAGTATACACAGGTGGACGACTTCAGCTTGATTGGATACTCTGATTCAGACTTCGATGGAGACAAAGAAACTAGGGTACTGGGGTATCTACTTCAGGATATGCTATGAGTCTTGGATTAGGAGCTTTCTCTTGGAGATCATGCAAACAATCAGTTCCAGGAGATTCCACAACAGAAGCAGAATACATGGCAACAACTGAAGCAACAAAAGAAATTGTGTGGCTCAGGAAAATTCTTGAAAATTTGCAGGTAAAACAAGTACAATCAACTCCACTCATGATTGACAATACCTCTGTAATAAAGTTGGCCAAGAACCCAAAGTTCCATGATCGAACGAAGCACATCAATACTAAATATCATTTGATTCGACATCATGTTGAGGCCAAAACAATCCATCTCCGTCATTGTTCCAAAAATGAGCAAATTACAGACATCTTCACCAAAGCGCTTGGAAGAGAAAAGCTTGAATGATTCAGAATGATGCTTGGACTCACCAACATCCCTTCAGATTAAGGTGGGGAATGTTGACACCTAATCCTTGTGATTGGGTGAATATATGTAAATAAACAAATAAGAAATATGAATAGTCATCGGGAGATGAACTGAACAGTCTCTCCTTCATGTATATAATGAAGACCTGCCTGATGGAATAATACATGAATCATTTTTTCCTTATGGAGTTACTGCCTGGCCTGACAATAGTCATAAACCATATTAATACCACGTTGAACCACAACAAACCATATCATATAATATATATGATATATATTATCATTTCAACAACCATGTAAAAGGTTGGACTGTCAGGCAGGGGTTTCGACCTGCCGACCTCGCACTATATATAACAGCGCCTTAACACAAGTGAAATAACCAGCATACCAAGTGGTGGAGATTGGTATTCAAGCGGCCCAAATTTTATGTATTGTTATGCAGGTTTCGATCCCACAACACCACCAGTGTGCTTTCCAAAGTGGTTTTTGTATGCAGAGGTGGTTTTGTGCAGCAAAAAGGCGGTTTTTGCAAGTGTATGGTGGTTTTTTTACTTTCCAGGGGTCTAGAAGTCACTATGGCCAAATATGGTTGAGTTTAAACTCATTTGACTCAAACTTTCGAGCTGGACGCAGTGGTGATGTCCATTTTATCATTTGAGACTCTGTTTTTGAGGTCATGCCTATAACAACATTTTGAAGACAAAATAAAGAGGTCAGCACTGGAAGCGAAAGGACCAGGAGACATAGCGAGAAATTCTGGTGAACTCCTTTATTAATTTGGTTGTGTTGATGTGTTTGAATGTGTATTTAATTGTTTATGTGTTTATTTTATTTGCAATCTTTTCAATCCGTTGCACTAAGTAACATAAGAGAATTCACACATAATCTATAATACCTTTTTCATTAACGGATCAAGTGGTATCAGAGCAAGGTTTTTAAGGTTTGACAAGTTTGTGTGGAGATTTGAATGCTTGCTACTTTGGGGCTCAAACAAGGAGAGCTTGTTGAGGTGAATCCAGAAATTGGAAGGGTCTTTTCACAAAGAAGAATGGCAGAAGAAAACCCATTTGGGTCAGAATCCCAATTCTTGGATAGTTTCATGACAATGCGTGCCATGGTGGAAGAGATGTAATGAGTTTAAAAAGGGTAAAGATGAAGGCACTTCATCATCTAAAGACAAAGAAGATAAAGGAAAGGGAGAAATGATTCCTCCACCATCTCCTCCCTCATCACCATCATCGTCATCATCATCCTCTTCTTCTCATAAATCTAGTCCTTCTAAGAAGAAGAAAAAGAAATCCTCTTTGATCAAATTAGATGTAAAACTTGATTTGTCGATTTATGATGGAGAACTTAACACTGAAAAGCTTGATAATTGGATAAGACAAATTGAAGTGTATTGCAGGGTGCAGAAAATTATTTCAAAAAGGAAGAAGATCTAGCTTGCTAGCCTTCGACTTGGAGGAACCACACTTGTATGGTGGGAAGGCAAGACACAAGCAGATCTCCAAAAGCATGGTAAAATCATTTCAACTTGGAATGAATTTGTTTCTACTATTAAAAATTAATTATATCCATTGGCTTATATGCAACAAGAAATGATGAGTTGGCAAGCACTACGTCAATTAAAAGGTCAAAGTGTTAAAAGTTATACTCAAGAATTTCGTAATAGAGCTTTAACATTAGACATTTCATCGGACTCACGAGAAACATTGTTGAAATACATAGGTGGTCTTCTTAGTTATTTGAGTCATATCATACTTATGTTTAATCCAACTAGCTTAGATGATGTATATGTTCAAGGAACTCATCTAGAAGCTAGAGTTGAAAATGTAACCCAATATGTTGGGAAATCATCCAAACCTATTGAAGCCAAGAATAAAGGCAAGAAGAAACTCAAGTGGAAAGAGAAGAAAACAAACACTGTGAAGAAATATAAACCTTCATGCACTCATTGTAAGAAGGAAGGACACGATGGGGCACAATGTTGGTCCTTGCATCCAAAATTGAAGCCTAAGAAGTTTGGAGGTAAAAAGCGAAAGAATGTAGCTGCTATTCAAAAGGACTTGGGATCCGATTTGGGTGACAAGACAATGGTTAGAGCTACAGGTATAAAAGGTAAAGATTCTAAAGCATCTACAAGTAATTCTTCGCATTCTATTGATAAAGATAATGATGAGAGGAAAAGAAATGAGCTATTTCACATAAGAGTCATTTCCAAGCATACTGAAATTGATACTTTATTTGATAGTGGTTCATAAGTTAATTTGATTTCTGAAGCAATTGTAAAGAAGTTGGTCTAGAAACAAAACATCATAAAAGGTGACATCCATTAAGTTGGGTGTGTGATAAAACTAAGCCACAAGTTATGAAACAATGTAAACTTCATTTTGCTATTGGGTTAAAGTTTGTAGATGAAGTTGAGTTAGACATAGTCACATTGGACATATATGGAATTGTGTTTGGAAGTTCATATTTGTACGATAGAAATGTTATCTTCTATCGAACTGAAAATAAGTATCAACTCACTAAGGATGGAATTGAATATATTGTAAGTGTTCATAAACTCAAAGATAACTTCCCTCTCTTAAACTTCTATCGAACTGAAAATAAGTATAAACTCACTAAGGATGGAATTGAATATATTGTAAGGGCTCATAAACTCAAAGATAACTTCTATCTCATAAAATGAAAAGAATTGTAAATGCAAGTAAAAAAAATTTACTTATGATTGTAAAAGCAAAGGATATTGATAAATCTGATGCATTCCAAGGTTGTATTCCTAAATAGAAAGCAGATCTAGTTAAAGTTGTTTCCTATTATGATATTTTGTTTCAAGAGCCTAAAGGGCTTCCACCCAAGCAAGAGATAGAACATGAGATTTATTTGCAGCAAGATGATCCATTACTTAACATTGGAATGTACAGGTTATCAGCTCTAGAGAATGTAGAAATAAGGAAGCAGGTACAAGAGTTTCTTGATCAAGGGTTTATTTGAACAAGCACATCACTATGTAGATCACCTATTGTATTAGTGTGAAAGAAAGACGGTTTGTGGCGAATGTGCATTGATTTTAGAGCATTGAATAAAATCACAATAAAGAATCGTTATCCTCTTCCTCGTATTGATGATTTGTTAGATCAATTAAAATATGTAGTTTACTTCTCTAAATTGGACTTGCGAAGCGGCTACCATCATATCAGAGTTGTAGAACAAGATGTATGGAAGACTTCTTTCAAAACGAAGCAAGGACTCTATGAATGGATGGTTATTCCTTTTGGCTTAACTAATGCTCCAGCCACATTCATGCGAGTCATGAATGATGTATTTAGGCCATTCATTGATGATTTTGTAATAGTCTATTTAGATGACATTCTTGTTTTCCATAGAACATGGGATGAACATGTTAAGCATGTAAAGCACATTTTAGATGTTTTGAAAAGAGAAAATATCTATGTAAAACTGTCAAAATGTGAATTTGGCAAAACATCTTTAAATTATTTGGGTTATATTATAGGGGGTGGTGAATTGAAGATAGATCCCTCTAAGGTTGAAGTCATTGTAAATTGGCCTAAGCCCAATACTTCTACAGAAGTTAGAATTTTCTTAGGGGAAACACAATATTGGAGAAAGTTTATTGCTAACTTTTCATTGATTGCAGCTCCTTTACATGCTTTGACAAGTGTGAAACAAGTGTTTCAGTGGGGAGGCAAATAGCAGAAATCCTTCAACACATTGAAAGAAAGGATCAATACAATGCCCGTACTAGCACTGCCATATCTTCAGCATCCATTTGAGATCAAAATAGATGCAAGTGAATATGCCATGGGGGCAGTGTTGATGCAGCACAGAAAGCCTATATGCTTTCATTCTGAGGCATTTACATCAACAGTAGTTAACTATCCTACATATGATAAGGAATTATATGCATTAGTTCAGAGTGTTAAAAAGTGGAAACATTACATAATGGGTAAAGAAACAATCATACACACAGATCATCAACCACTACAATACTTACACTCACAAACTAAATTGCAACAATCAAGACATTACAGGTGGATGGGTTTTCTACAGCAATTTCATCTTGTTACTAGATATAAGAAGGGAATACATAATGAGGTTGTAGATATGTTATCAAGACCAAGCATAAATGCATCCACAATACTTAAGAATAATTCAGTAATTCGTGAAAGTTTCATTGAACAATATGTTCAAGACACAGATTTTAAGGATGTATATGCAACTTTAAATCATGGCAAGCAGGTAGAAGAATTGGATTACTACATAAAGGACAAACTCTTATATCATTTGGGAAAGTTATGCATTCCACAAACTGAAAGAGTTAACATAATTCAAGAAGCACATACTTCTCTCATATCAGGCCATTTTGGTGTAAGTAAAATAGTTGCACAATTACAAAGATTCTGCTATTGGCCACGAATGAATGAGATAGTTTCTAGATATATTAAAGGATGTATTATGCGTGCTATAAGCAAGCCAAGTAATAGAAAGTTAGGCTTGTATACTCCATTGCCAATTTCTTCTCATCCTTGGGAAAGTGTTTCCATGGATTTTGTTGGGGGATTGCCAAAGTCTAGAAAGGGTCATGATTATTTGTATGTAGTTGTGGATAGGTTCATTAAAATGTGTATTTTGACACCATGTAATAAACAGGTCACAGCTGAACAAACTGCAAAGTTGTTCTTTCAAAATGTATGGGTTCATTTTGGGTTACCCACTTTTATTGTATCTGATCAAGATTCTCGATTTGTTGGGAAATTTTGGTCAAGTCTATGGCAATTAATGGACACAAAGTTAAATAAGAGCATGTCATTTCATCCACAAAAATATGGTCAGACAGAAGTGGTCAACAGGACAGTGATATAGTTGCTTCGAGGATATTGTAGCAAGCACCCCAAACTTTGGGATGAGCATTTGTGTTATGTGCAGCATGCTTACAACCATGCAAAACTTTCTTCTACTCAGAGATCTCATTTTCAGACTTCTTTTGGTTTTACACCAAAGTATCCCTTGGATTTTGTCTTTGGTAAAGACATAGCAGTTGATGGACACAGTGATGTGGACAAAGCAACTAAGTTCATTGAACAAATCAAGAAATTCACCAGGTAGTACAGAAACAGCTATGCGGCATGACAAGCATCGAGTTGAGAATAGTTTTCAAGTTGGTGATCAAGTCTAGTTGTACATCGGGTTGTACATGAGCAAAGAAAGACTGCAAGGGGAAGGTAAAAAGTTGAAACCAATCAGATATGGCCCTTTCAAAATACTTGACAAAATTGGTGAAAATTCTTTCCGCCTAGATCTACCAACTTATATGCAGATCTATTTTGTTGTAAATGTTGAAAACTTTAGATTGTACAAACCTTCACTGATTGAAGGTCTTGAAGAGAAAGGTCAGCTACCTTCCACCGAAGATATTTTTCCCAAGTATTTCATTGAGCTATAGGAGGACACAGTTCTTGACAACAGGATAAGGACTTTGCGACGGGGAAATGTTGAGTATCTTTGAGTTGGACTCAATGGTACAAATCCAAGTAAAGCATGATGGATAGAGATTCGAAAAGTGAGGGGACTTTATCCTCATTTACTCGATAACTAAAACCAACTTTTGGTGGTCCAAAAGCTTCTAGTGGGAGGAGTGATCCAAAATGGATTCAGTTTTTCCTTTGGATCAAATTCCTCAAATTCAGATGAAAATGGGATCAAGTCAAAGTGTTCATCGAGACGATTCCAATGGTGTGAATGGTGCGTAAATCCGAGTTCAAATGATGAATTTAAGGCCAGACAAAGTTTCAAGTCAAACTAGGGCAAAAAGAGGAAAAGTCAAAGTCAAATAGTCAAATTCAACGGTCAACCCAGGGTGATCTCAGTAGGACACGTGTCATCCCAAGAATGTGCCATATGTCCAAGATGATGTCAGCAGAGGTTGATGATGTGTTGTGATTTGATTGGTTGAAATATGGCAACCCGGATTTGCCCAATGTTGGCATGAATCCCAAATTTTTGGGGGTCAAGGAGGATCAAACCCCTAACCTCCGAGAAAGTTTGAGAACTTGTCAAAACTGTGCACCGATCGGGCTATGATAAGTCTTGATATTGGAAGGGAAAAGGTTGTATTTAAGGTTTCGGGATGTGGCCACCGGAAAAGGGCCAAACAGTTGGGGTCAACCCCGTAACCACCGATCACCTTACCAAAATTTATGTGTTACAATACATGTATCAACACCATAGTCATAAACCATATTAATATCGCATCAAACTACAACAAACCATATCATATAATATAAATGATACATATTATCATATTAACAACCATGTAAAATGCTAGAGTGTCGGGCGGGGACTTCAACCTGTCAACCTCCCACTATATATACCAGCGCATAACACAAGTGCGATAACCAACATACCAAGCGGTGGAGCTTGGTATTGAAGCTACCCAGATTTTATGTATTATTATGTAGGTGCCGAATCTGCGACACCACCAGCGTGCTTTCTAAAGCGGTTTTTGTATGAAGAGGTGGTTTTGTGCAGCAAAAAGGTGGTTTTTGCATGCGTATGGTGGTTTTTTGACTTTCCAGGGGGTCTGGAAGTCATTGTGGCCAAATATGGTCAAGTTTACACTCATTTGACTCAAAATTTCAAGCTGGACGCAGTGGTGATGTCCATTTTATCATTTGAGACTCTGTTTTTGAGCTCATGCCCATAATAGCATTTTGAAGATAAAATAAAGAGGTCAGCACTGGAAGTGAAAGGACCAGGAGACGTAGCCAGAAATTCTAGTGAACTTCTTTATTAAATTTGGTTGTGTTAATGTGTTTAAATGTGTATTCAAATTGTTTATGTGTTTATGTTATTCACAATATTTTTGATCTGTTGAATTAAACAACATAAGCGAATTCACACATAGTCTATAATACCTTTCTCATTAATGGATGATGGATGGTATTCTTTTACTATAAAATTAATGAAATTTAACAGAAATCAAATTAAATAACAATCAAACTTATTTTGGATGATGTTAATAAAGGAAAAATAGCAATCAAATTATTTTGGATGGTATAGTTAATAGCAAATAAATTAAATAACAAACAAACTTATTTTGGATGATGTTAATAAAGGGAAAATAGCAATCAAATTATTTTGGATGGTAACAATCTTGGTGAAAATTAATAAAAAGTAAAAGTTAATAAAGGAAAAATAATAATAAATTAATAACATTTAATAAAGGAAAAATAACAATCAAACTTATTTTAGATGATGTTAATAAAGGAAAAATAGCAATCAAATTATTTTGGATGGTAACAAATCCTGGAGAAAATTAATAAAAATTAAAAGTTAATAAAGGAATAAAAAGTAAAAGTTAATAAAGGAAAAATAATAACCATTATTGATGGGACAAATCTATTCTTTTACTAGAAAATTAATAAAAGTTAATAAAGGAAAAATAAATTAATCACAATGGAAAAATAACAATCAAACTTATTTTACATGATGTTAATAAAGGAAAAATAGCAATCAAATTATAAGTAAAATTTAATAAAGGATCTACTCTTAAAGGAAAAATAACAATCAAACTTATTTGGATGATGTTAATAAAGGATATATTCTTTTACTAGAAAATTAATAAAAGTTAATAAAGGAAAATTAAATTAATAACAGTTATTAAAGGAAAAATAACAATGAAACTTATTTTGGATGAAGTTAATAAAGGAAAAATAGAAGTCAAATTATTTTGGATGGTAACAATCAACCTAATTTTAGATGATGTTAATAAAGGAAAAATAGCAATCAAACTTATTTTGGATGATATTAATAAAGGATCTATTCTTTTACTAGAAAATTAATAAAAGTTAATAAAGGAAAAATAAATTAATAACAGTTAATAAAGGAAAAATAAATTAATATTATTTAATAAAGGAAAAATAGCAATCAAACTTATTTTGGATGATATTAATAAAGGATCTATTATTTTACTAGAAAATTAGTAAAAGTTAATAAAGGAAAAATAAATTAATAACAATTCATAAAGGAAAAATAACAATCAAACTTATTTTGGATAGTAATAAAGGATCAAACTTATTTTGGATGATGTTAATAAAGGATCTATTCTTTTACTAAAAAAATAACAATCAAACCTATTTTGGATGATGTTAATAAAGGAAAAATAGCAATCAAATTATTTTGGATCGTAATAAAGGATCAAACTTATTTTGAATAATGTTAATAAAGGATCTATTCTTTTACTAAAAATTAATAAAAGTTAATAAAGGAAAAATAACAATCAAACTTATTTTGGATGATATTAATAAAGGATCTATTCTTTGACTAGAAAATTAATAAATGTTAATAAAAGAAAAATAAATTAATAACAAAAAAAACAATCAAACTTATTTTGGATGATGTTAATAAAGGAAAAATACCAATCAAATTATTTTGGATGGTATTCTTTTACTATAAAAATAATGAAATTTAATAGCAATCAAATTAAATAACAATCAAACTTATTTTGGATGATGTTAATAAAGGAAAAATAGCAATCAAACTATTTTGGATGGTAACAATCCTCGTGAAAATTAATAGAAAGTAAAAGTTAAGAAAGGATTATTTTGGATCGTGAATATTAATAAAAAGTAAAATTTAATAAATTAATAAAAAAGTAAAAGTTAATGAAGGAAAAATAATAATCATTGTTGATGGGACAAATATATTCTTTTACTAGAAAATTAATGAAAATTAATAGCAATCAAATTAAATAACAATCAAAATTATTTTGGATGATGTTAATAAAGGAAAAATAGCAATCAAATTATTTTGGATGGTTTTCTTTTACTATAAAATTAATGAAAGTTAATAGAATAACAATCAAACTTATTTTGGATAATGTTAATAAAGGAAAAATAACAATCAAATTATTTTGGATGGCAAAGCAAAAGATAATAAAGGAAAAATAATAACCACTATTGATGGGACAAATCTATTCTTTTACTAGAAAATTAATGAAGGTTAATATCAATCAAATTAAATAACAATCAAAATTATTTTGGATGATGTTAATAAAGGAAAAATAGCAATCAAATTATTTTGGATAGTATTCTTTTACTATAAAATTAATGAAATTTAATAGCAATCAAATTAAATAACAATCAAACTTATTTTGGATCATGTTAATAAAGGAAAAAGAGCAATCAAATTATTTTGGATGGTAAAGTAGAAGTTAATAAAGGAAAAATAATAACCATTAAATAACAATCAAACTTGTTTTGGATGATGTTAATAAAGGAAAAATAGAAATCAAATTCCCCCGATCGGGGTGAAAAGGAAGGAAAGTAAGGGCAAAAGGACAGGTCATGGGAGAGGATGGACAGGACGGCCACCTACTAGCTACAGCATCGTCTAAAACGCCATGGTGGCATCCTGCATGTCGGTGAAGGTTCCGAGGAAGTGGATTGGAAGGAGTAGGGGGAGAGAGAAGGGGAAAATCAGCGGCGGTAGTGGGATGGGATGTGGGCCAGATGGGCTAAATTACTTGAGGGTGGCAAAGGGGAGAGGGAAATTCAATATGAGTCGAAGGGAAGAGGAGCACTGTGCAGCGCAGGCATTGGGAGCTTCGACAGGAAAGCGTGAACTCAGGTATGTTTCCTTTGGCCTTCTTCCTGAATTTCTCTCTGAGTTGCATGGTATGATGAAAGAGAGGGGTCTGATGACAGTTACTGGGGAAGATGGGGGTAGGAGCGGGGTAGCTCTATATTCTTCCATGCACAATAAAGCAGAAGAGGGGGGTAAGGAGGGTTTTGCAAAAAATAGGCGGAGGATGAGAGAACAAGGGGACCACTAGGGGAGAAAAAAAGACCAAAGAGAAAATACTACAACGAATGGTAGTAGGATGATAGGGAGTCAAGCTGAGAAAACTATGAACCTGGCCTAGGTGATGGCTAGTATGACAGAGGGTTTACTTACCATCCTTTATCCGGGAGGAGAAAATCAATGGAAAATTCAGAACAATGAAGACGATTGGAGTAGGGTAGGAGGGATTAGGGATAAGGAAATGAAAGATGATGGGAAGTCTATAACTCTTAGAAATCTAACTTCTGCTGATGGAAATTGCAAATAAGCGACAATAAAGGGGGAAATGGCATGCCTGGGTAGAGGTAGGGGCCGACAGAGCCAGCAGAACAGAGCTGACCAGCCAACTTCGACCCCTGCAAGCCAGTGGCGCAGGAGAAGATCTTGAGGACCACAGTCTAGGATGCAGCTAGAGCATATTGAGAAGGGACGGATGAGGACATCCGCCACTTAATTCAAGAAATGGAAGAGAATGTAATGGAAGAGGAGTCAGATCCTGAGATGGAGGAATGGGCAGATATCATCCATGACCCAGGCAACACCAGAGGTCGTATGACGCTTTATAGGCAAGCCCTTCATGTGTACTGGGTTCTAAAATGGCTTCTAGCAAAGGCCCTTGAGCAGGCAAGAGAAGTGGCAGAAATAGCCCAAGGAATGCTGAATCTGAATAAGGAACTGAAAAACTTGCAGGTCATTATGATAATGCAAGACAATAAGTTGGATGAGATTCAGCAGAGGTTGATACAGATGTCTCAAGCACCCAATGATTCCATGGCAACTCCGGTTAACGCAGATTTAGTCACTGAAGATTGGAAGGGGTAATCCTTCCCAATTTATTCTGATATTTTTTTGTGGATAGAAGGGGTAATCCTTCCCAATTTATTCTGATTTTTTTTGTGTCCCCCAGCAGAACGGGGTTGCATAGAGGAAGAACAGATCCATTGTAGGGGCTGCCAAAGCCATGTTACATGATCAGGGGTTGCCATTGTTCTTGTGGGCAGAGGCCTACAACACAGTTGTTTATTTGCAGAATAGGAGTCCGCACCGTGCCTTGGGGCACATGACTTCGGAGGAGGCTTTTTCTAGGAAGAAGCCTGATATTGGTCATCTTCGTATATTTGGGTGCATTACATACTCCTACATACCCAAGGAGAAGAGGACCAAACTAGAGCCCACCGCAGAGAAGGGTATCTTTGTGGGCTACAGTGAGACCTCAAAGGCCTTTCGGATGACTGGTTAAATTTTGTTTTTGGATGGCTTATAGAAAACTCAGGTGGCCAACAAATTGGGTTTCCCTATTGGACCAGTTAAGGCCATTAGACCATTGTATTTGCTTCAACTGATTATTATGAATAGAAAAGGAAGATAGTACCTCTGCTTACAAAAAAAAATTAGAAATCAAATTATTTTGGATGGTAAAGTAAAAGTTAATAAAGGAAAAATAATAACGACTGTTGATGGGACAAATCTATTTTTTTACTTGAAAATTAAAGAAAGGAAAATTAATGAAATTTAATAGCTAATAAAATTAAATAACGATAAAAAAAAAAGGACAAATCTATTCTTTTACTAGAAAATTAATGAAAGTTAATAGCAATCAAATTAAATAACAACCAAACTTATTTTGATAGCAACCAAATTATTTTCGATGGTATTCTTTTACTAGAAAATTAATGAAAGCTGATAGCAATCAAATTAAATAACAATCAAACTTATTTTGGATGATGTTAATAAAGGGAAAAGTAGCAATCAAATTATTTTGTATGGTAACAATTGCGGTGAAAATTAATAAAAAGAAAAAGTTAATAAAGGCTCTATTCTTTTACTAGAAAATTAAATTAAATAACAACCAAACTTATTTTGATAGCAACCAAATTACTTTGGATGGTATTCTTTTACTAGAAAATTAATGAAAGCTAATAGCAATCAAATTAAATAACAATCAAACTTATTTTGGATGATGTTAATAAAGGAAAAATAGCAATCAACTATAAATGTTAATAAAGGAAAAATAAATTAATAATAGTTAATAAAAGAAAAATAACATTCTAAAAAGTAAAAGAAATTGATAAAAAGTAAAAAATAATAAAGGCTCTATTCTTTTACTAGAAAATTAATAAAATTTAATAAAAGAAAAATAAATTAATCACAGATAATAAAGGAAAAATAACAACCAAACTTATTTTGGATGATGTTAATAAAGGAAAAATAGCAATCAACTATAAAAGTTAATGAAGGAAAAATAAATTAATAACAGTTAATAAAGGAAAAATAACAATTAAACTTATTCTAAATGATGTTAATAAAGGGAAAATAGCAATCAAATTATTTTGGATGGTAACAATCATGGTGAAAATTAATAAAAATAATGAAGGAAAAATAATAAAAAGTAAAAGTTAATAAAGGAAAAATAGCACTCAAATTATTTTGGATGGTAAAAATCTTGGTGAAAATTAATAAAAAGTAAAAGTTAACAATCAAACTTATTTTGGATGATGTTAATAAAGGAAAAATAGCAATCAAATTACTTTGGATGGTAAAAGTAAAAATTAATGAAGGAAAAATAATAAAAAGTTAAAGTTAATGAAGGAAAAATAATAACCATTGTTGATGGGACAAATATATTCTTTTACTAGAAATAGAAATCAAAATATTTTGGAAGGATGGTAACAATCTTGGTGAAAAATAATAAGAAGTTAATGAAGGAAAAATAATAACCATCGTTGATGGGACAAATATATTCTTTTACTAGAAAATTTACTAGAAATTGCAATCAAATTATTTTGGATGGATGCTAACAATCTTGGTGAAAATTAATAAAAAGTAAAATTTAATGAAGGAAAGATAGTAAAAAGTAAAAGTTAATGAAGGATTATTTTGGATGGATGCTAACAATCTTGGTGAAAATTAATAAAATGTAAAATTTAATGAAGGAAAGATAGTAAAAAGTAAAAGTTAATGCAGGAAAAATAATAACCACTGTTGATGGGACAAATATATTCTTTTATTATACAAATATATTCTTTTATTATAAAATTTAATAACAGTCAAATAAAATAATTAAACTTATTTTGGATGATGTTAATAAAGGAAAAATAGCAATCAATTTATTTTTGGTGGTATTCTTTTACTAGAAAAATAATGAAAGTTAATAGCAATCAAATTACAATCAAACTCATTTTGGATGATGTTAATAAAGGAAAAATAGCAATCAAATTATTTTGGATGGTATTCTTTTAATAGAAAATTAATGAAAGTGATCGAATTAAATAACAAAATAACAATCAAACTTATTTTGGATGATGTTAATAAAGGAACTTAATGAAAGTAATCAAATTAAATAACAATCAAACTTATTTTGGATGATGTTAATAAAGGAAAAATAGCAATCAAATTATTTTGGATGGTAACATCCTGGTGAAATTAATAAAAAGTAAAAGTTAATAAAGGAAAAATAATAAAAAGTAAAAGTTAATAGAGGAAAAATAAAAGTTAAAGTTAATAAAGGAAAACAAATAAAAAGTAAAAGTTAATAAAAGAAAAATAATATAAAAAAGTAAAATTTAATAAAGGAAAATAAAAGTAAAAGTTAATAAAGGAAAAACAATATAAAAAGTAAAAGTTAATAAAGGAAAATATTAAAAAGTAGAAGTTAATAAGGGAAAAATAAAAGTAAAAGTTAATAAAGGAAAAATAATAAAAAGTAAAAGTTAATAAAGGAAAAATAATAACTAGTGTTGATAGGATTTTAATAGAAAATTAATGAAAGTTAATAGCAATCAAATTATTTTGGATAGTAAAGTAAAAGTTAATAAAGGAAAAATAATAAAAAGTAAAAGTTAATAAAGGAATAATAATAAAATGGGCAATCAAATTATTTTGGATGGTAAAGTAAAAGTTAATAAAGGAAAAATAATAACCACTGTTGATGGGATAAATCTATTCTTTTACTAGAAAATGAATGAAAGTTAATAAAAGAAAAATAATAAAAATATTTTAAATTACTAATAGAATTTAATAAAGGAAATTCTTTTACTAGAAAACTAATGAAAGTTAATAAAGGAAAAATAATAAAAATCTTTTATTTTACTAGAAAAATAATAAAAGTTAATAAAGGAAAAGTAATAACCACAATTGTAGACAATCAAATCTAATCAAATCTATTAAACTTATACCTATTTTGAATGATGTAACAAATCTATCAAAGCTAATCATCAAATATATTATATTCTTTTGGGACAAATCTATTCTTTTATTAGAAAAAAATAATTAATAAACTAGAAAACTAATAAAAGTTAATAACGAAAAAATAGTATTCAAACTTATAAAAAATAATAATCAATAAACTAGAAAAATAATAAAATAATTATTAGAAAAAAATAATTAATAAACTAGAAAACTAATGAAAGTTAATAACGGAAAAATAGTAATCAAACTTATAAAAAATAATAATCGATAAACTAGAATAAATAGTAATCAAACTTATAAAAAATAATAATCGATAAACTAGAAAAATAATAAAATAATAAAATTTAATAACGGAAAAAGTAATCAAACTTATACTTATTTTGGATGATGTAACTCTAGTGAAAATTAATAAAAGTTAATAAAGGAAAAATAATTTTGGATGATGTAACTTATAAAAAATAATAATTAATAAACTAGAAAAATAATAAATTTAATAACGGAAAAATAAAAGTTAATAAAGGAAAATAATAAAAGTTAATAAAGGGAAAATGAAAAATAATAAAATTTAATAACGGAAAATAAAAGTTAATAAAGGAAAATAATATTGTTCATGGGACAAATCTATTCTTTTACTAGAAGATTAATAAAATTCAATAAGGGAAAATAGCTATTCTTTTATCTTTTAGAAGAAAAATAATAAAAGTTAATAAAGGAAAAACCTAGTGAAAATTAATAAAAGTTAATAAGAAAAATTAATAATCTATCCTTTTATTGGAAAAATAATAATTAATAAACTAGAAAAACATTAAAAGTTAATAAAGGAAAAATAGTAATCAAACTTATTTTGGATGATGTTATTTTGGATGAAGTTAATAAAGGAAAAATAGTAATCAAACTTATATCTCGTGAAAATTAATAAAAGTTAATAAAGAAAAAATAATTTTGGATGACATAACTTATAAAAAATAATAATCAAAAAACTAGAAAAATAATAAAATAATAAAATTTAATAACGGAAAAATAAAATAATAAAGGAAAAATAATATTTAAAAACTTATAAAAAATAATAATTAATAAATTAGAAAAATAATAAAATAATAAAATTTAATAACGGAAAAAGAAAATAATAAAGGAAAAATAATATTTAAAAATAAGACAAAACTTATAAAAAATAATAATTAATAAACTAGAAAAATAATAAAATTTAATAACGGAAAAATAAAATAATAAAGGAAAAATAATATTTAAAAACTTATAAAAAATAATAATTAATAAATTAGAAAAATAATAAAATTTAATAACGGAAAAATAAAATAATAAAAGAAAGTTGAAAAATCAGATCCATTTTTCCATTTTTGAAAAATAAAAGTTAATAAAGGAAAAATAATATTGTTCATGGGACAAATCTATTATTTTACTAGAAAATTAATAAAAGAAAGGAAAAATAAATATTCTTTTAGAAGAAAAATAATAAAAGTTAATAAAGAAAAACCCTAATAAAAGTTAATAAAGGAAAAATAATGATGGGACAAATCTATTCTTTAGTAGAAAATTAAAAAAAAAGTAATAATCTATTCTTTTATTAGAAAAATAATAATTAATAAACTAGAAAATTAATAAAAGTTAATAAAAGAAAAATAGTAATCAAATACATATTGTGGATGATGTAACAACCCTGGTTTTAATAAAAATTAATAAAGGAAAAATGAAGTTAATAAAGAAAAATTAATAAAAGTTAATAAAGGAAAAATGATACTGTTCATGGGAGAAATCTATTCTTTTACTAGAAAACTAATAAAAGTTAATAAAGGAAAAATAACTATTCTTTTACCAGAAAAATAATAAAAGTTAATAAAGGAAAAATAATACTGTTCATGGCACAAATCTATTCTTTTACTAGTAAATTAATAAAATTTAATAAAGAAAAAATACATGGGACAAATCTATAAAGGAAAAATAATACTGTTCATGGCACAAATCTATTCTTTTACTAGTAAATTAATAAAAGTTAATAAAGAAAAAATACATGGGACAAATCTATCTATTCTTTTACTAGTAAATTAATAAAAGTTAATAAAGAAAAAATACATGGGACAAATCTATTCTGGAGGTGGGTCCCTTGTCCCACAAACAAGGGGGTCTCACCTTAAAAATGGATATTATTATTATTATTATTATTATTATAAGTAAATCTAAATTAATCATAATACTAATTATTTATATCCATTTTATATTTTAGTGAATCAATGGTTTAGCCACCAATCATATTAGCAATTATAACATTTATTTTTTAAAAATAGATGAATTTAATATATATTGGAATAATGAATTGTGCTAATAACATTTATTTTTTAAAAATAGATGAATTTAAATCTATTCTTTTACTAGTAAATTAATAAAAGTTAATAAAGAAAAAATACATGGGACAAATCTATAAAGGAAAAATAATATTGTTCATGGCACAAATCTATTCTTTTACTAGTAAGTTAATAAAAGTTAATAAAGAAAAAATACATGGGACAAATCTATCTATCATTTTACTAGTAAATTAATAAAAGTTAATAAAGAAAAAATACATGGGACAAATCTATTCTTTTACTGGTAAATTAATAAAAGTTAATAAAGCAAAAATAACTATTAGAAAAATAGTAAAAGTTAATAAAAGTAATAAAGGAAAAATAATATTGTTGATGGGATAAATCTATTCTTTTACTAGAAAATTTAAAAAAATAATAATAAAAGCTAATAAAGCAAAAATAATAATAAAAGTTAATAAAGCAAAAATAACTATTCTTTTACTAGAAAAATAATAAAAGTTAATAAAAGTAATAAAGGAAAAATAATATTGTTGATGGGACAAATCTATTCTTTTACTAGAAAATTAAAAAAATAATAATAAAAGTTAATAAAGGAAAAATAATATTGTTGATGCGAAGCAAAAATAACTATTCTTTTACTAGAAAAATAATAAAAGTTAATAAAAGTAATAAAGGAAAAATAATATTGTTGATGGGACAAATCTATTCTTTTACTAGAAAATTAAAAAAATAATAATAAAAGTTAATAAAGGAAAAATAATATTGTTGATGCGAAGCAAAAATAACTATTCTTTTACTAGAAAAATAATAAAAGTAATAAAGGAAAAATAATATTGTTGATGGGACAAATCTATTCTTTTACTAGAAAATTAAAAAAATAATAATAAAAGTTAATAAAGGAAAAATAATATTGTTGATGCGAAGCAAAAATAACTATTCTTTTACTAGAAAAATAATAAAAGTTAATAAAAGTAATAAAGGAAAAATAATATTGTTGATGGGACAAATCTATTCTTTTACTAGAAAATTAAAAAAATAATAATAAAAGTTAATAAAGGAAAAATAATATTGTTGATGCGAAGCAAAAATAACTATTCTTTTACTAGAAAAATAATAAAAGTTAATAAAAGTAATAAAGGAAAAATAATATTGTTGATGGGACAAATCTATTCTTTTACTAGAAAATTAAAAAAATAATAATAAAAGTTAATAAAGGAAAAATAATATTGACTATTCTTTTACTAGAAAAATAATAAAAGTTAATAAAAGTAATAAAGGAAAAATAATATTGTTGATGGGACAAATCTATTCTTTTACTAGAAAATTAAAAAAATAATAATAAAAGTTAATAAAGGAAAAATAATATTGTTGATGCGAAGCAAAAATAACTATTCTTTTACTAGAAAAATAATAAAAGTTAATAAAAGTAATAAAGGAAAAATAATATTGTTGATGAGAAGCAAAAATAACTATTCTTTTACTAGAAAATTAATAAAAGTTAATAAAAGTAATAAAGGAAAAATAATATTGTTGATGGGACAAATCTATTCTTTTACTAGAAAATTAAAAAAATAATAATAAAAGTTAATAAAGGAAAAATAATATTGTTGATGCGACAAATCTATTCTTTTACTAGAAAATTAATAAAATTTAATAAAGGAAAAAATAACTAAATAATAAAAGTTAATAAAGAAAAAATAGCAATCAACTTATTTTGGATGATGTAAAAATATTCTTTTACTAGAAAATTAATAAAAGTTAATAAAGAAAAAATAATAAACAAAATTAATAAAATTTAATAAAGGAAAAAATAACTAAATAATAAAAGTTAATAAAGAAAAAATAGCAATCAACTTATTTTGGATGATGTAAAAATATTCTTTTACTAGAAAATTAATAAAAGTTAATAAAGGAAAAATAAATTAATAAAATTTAATAAAGGAAAAAATAACTAAATAATAAAAGTTAATAAAGAAAAAATAGCAATCAACTTATTTTGGATGATGTAAAAATATTCTTTTACTAGAAAATTAATAAAAGTTAATAAAGGAAAAATAATAAACAAAATTAATAAAATTTAATAAAGGAAAATATAACTAAATAATAAAAGTTAATAAAGAAAAAATAGCAATCAACTTATTTTGGATGATGTAAAAATATTCTTTTACTAGAAAATTAATAAAAGTTAATAAAGGAAAAATAATAAACACTCTTGCTGGAACAAATCTTTTCTTTTACTAGAAAATTAATAAAAGCTATCTTTTCTTTTACTAGAAAATTAATAAAAGCTAGATAACCGGATTCATCCTATAGGCCCCACGAATCCCAAATCCATCGTGTCCGACACGATTCTCTCGAGATTCGTGTCCAAAAACCATGACACGTCGTATCCTATTTTGACACGTTGAATCCGACTACGTGTCACGATTTTGGCAACGTGTCCTATTTTCCACGACTCGTTAGGTGGCAAAGGTGACCTACACGGGTATGAAAAGGCCGCATTTGGTCATTACAACCACGCATATTTTCATTTGGCAACTTAGTGATCAAGTCTAGGCCCTAGTATTGATATGCTATTCATGGTAATGTTAAATTCTTAAAATAAAAGTGACATTCTCCTTAATCTTCATTTTCATCCTTTTACTTAAATTTTTAACATTACCATGAAATGACTCATTTTCATCCTTTTACTTAAATTTTTAACATTACCATGAAATGACTCAGGATGTTTGAGAGTATTGGCCTCATTGGATTTCATATGGAGAAAGTAGAATTTTAGATTTCATTCAAAATCTAGCAGACTTATTAGTTTTTCAAGATTTAGGGGATTGCAATGTTTCCATTGAATTTTTTCATGTATTAGGGTATGGAACTCGTATTTAATCAAGAGCACCAATCCCTCTTAATCAAGAGCACCAATCCCTCTATGTACCTTGATGTTAGTGACATTGGTTGTCGAACTCCTGCATCATGACCCTCCTAAAAATGTACGCATCACTCAAACAAAGTTTTATCTTATGTTAATGCTTAAAGGGTGATATTAATGACAAATATCCCTATACAGATAGGGAGGTAATGACAAAGATACCTCTGGATATTAATGCTTAGAGGGTGATATTAATGACAAGGATCCTGATTTTCCAACAAGACTAAAAAATTAGACATTTATGGGATTGCAATGTTTCCATTTAATTTTTTCATGTATTAGGGTATGGAACTCGTATTTAATCAAGAGCACCAATCCCTCTATGTACCTTGATGTTAGTGACATTGGTTGTCGAACTCCTGCATCATGACCCTCCTAAAAATGTACGCATCACTCAAACAAAATCTTGACTTGACATGTTATGCTTGTTCTATCTTATGTTAATGCTTAAAGGGTGATTTAATGACAAAGATCCCTATACAGATAGGGAGGTAATGACAAAGAAACCTCTGGATATTAATGCTTAGAGGGTGATATTAATGACAAGGATCCTGATTTTCCAACAAGACTAAAAAATTAGACATTTCTGGGATTGCAATGTTTCCATTGAATTTTTTCATGTATTAGGGTATGGAACTCATATTTAATCAAGAGCACCAATCCCTCTATGTACCTTGATGTTAGTGACATTGGTTGTCGAACTCCTGTATCATGACCCTGCTAAAAATGTACGCATCACTCAAACAAAATCTTGACTTGACATGTTATGCTTGTTCTATCTTATGTTAATGCTTAAAGGGTGATATTAATGACAAAGATCCCTATACAGATACAAGACTAAAAAATTAGACATTTCTGGGATTGCAATGTTTCCATTGAATTTTTTCATGTATTAGGGTATGGAACTCATATTTAATCAAGAGCACCAATCCCTCTATGTACCTTGATGTTAGTGACATTGGTTGTCGAACTCCTGTATCATGACCCTGCTAAAAATGTACGCATCACTCAAACAAAATCTTGACTTGACATGTTATGCTTGTTCTATCTTATGTTAATGCTTAAAGGGTGATATTAATGACAAAGATCCCTGCTAAAAATGTACGCATCACTCAAACAAAATCTTGACTTGACATGTTATGCTTGTTCTATCTTATGTTAATGCTTAAAGGGTGATATTAATGACAAAGATCCCTATACAGATACAGAGGTAATGACAAAGATACCTCTAGATATTAATGCTTAGAGGGTGATATTAATGACAAAGATCCTGATTTTCCAACAAGACTAAAAAATTAGACATTTCTCGTGGTGGCAAGAGGGCCAAGCATAAGAAATAGATAATAGATTGACATGTATTTGAATTTTGTATGTACTATGCATGCTAATAGCTATAGATGAGGATCTATATTTGAAATCAATAAATTTGTATCATTAATTAAAATTTGTGTAAGAAATATCTAATTTTTAATATATATATATATATATATATATATATATATATATAACGAATCCTATGTGTCCTGTTCCGGGGGTCAATGAATCCGACATCACGAATCCTGAATCCTACGAATCCCGAAACGAATCCCGAATCCCCGTGTCAGGTGACTTAGAATAAAAGTTAATAAAGGAAAAATAATAATGGGGTGAATCTATTCTTTTACTAGAAAATTAATAAAAATTAATAAAGGAAAAATAACTATTTTTTTACTAGAAAAATAATAAAAGTTAATAAAGGAATTTAATAAAAGAAAAATAATAAAAGTTAATAAAGGAAAAATAGCAATCAAAATTATTTTGGATGATGTAACCCCTTGTTGAAAATTAATAAAAGTTAATAAAGGAAAAATAATAACTGGGTGAATCTATTCTTTTACTAAATTAATAAAAGTTAACAAAGGAAAAATAATTATTCTTTTACTAGAAAAATAATAAATGTTAATAAAGGAAAAATAATAAAAGTTAATAAAGGAAAAATAATAACTAGGTTTAATAAAGGAAAAATAATAAAAGTTAATAAAGGAAAAAATAGCAATCAATTAATAAAAGTTAATAAAGGAAAAATAGCAATCAAACCTATTTTGGATGATGTAACAACGAAATTAATAAAGGAAAAATAATAATCAGGTTTAATAAAGGAAAAATAATAACCACTCTTATGGGACAAATCTATTCTATTACTAGAAAATTAATAAAAGTTAATAATGGAAAAATAATAACTAGGTGATGGGTTTAATAAAGGAAAAAAATAACCAATCTATTCTATTACTAGAAAATTAATAAAAGGTAATAAAGGATGGGTGAAAATTAATAAAAATAATAACTAGGTGTTGGGTGATGAGTTTAATAAAGGAAAAATAATAACTAGGTGATGGGTGATGAGTTTAATAAAGGAAAAATAATAACCACTCTTGTGGTAAGGAAAAATAATAACTAATCTATTCTATTACTAGAAAAATAATAAAATTTAATAAAGGATGGGTGAAAATAAATAAAAGTTAATAAAGGAACAATAATAACTGGGTTTAATAAAGGAGAAATAATAACCACTCTTGTGAGACAAATCTATTCTATTACTAGAAAATTAATAAAAGTGAAAAGGAAAAATAATAACCAAGCTATTCTATTACTACAAAATTAATAAAAGTTAATAAAGGAAAAATAATTACCACTCTTATGGGACAAATCTATTCTATTACTAAAAAAATAAATAAAATTTAATAAAAATAATAATTGGGTGATGGGTGAAAACTAATAAAAGTTAATAAAGGAAAAATAGTAACTAGGTGATGGGTGATGGGTTTAAGAACGGAAAAATAATAACCAATCTATTCTATTACGAGAAAATTAATAAAAGTTAATAAAGGAAAAATAATAATTGGGTGATGGGTGACGGGTTTAATAAAGGAAAAATAATGACCACTCTTATGGGACAAATAGAAAATTAATAAAAGTTAATAAAGGAAAAATAATAACTGGGTGATGGGTGATGGGTTCAATAAAGGAAAAATAATAATTGGTGATGGGTGATGGGTTCAATAAAGGAAAAATAATAATTGGTGATGGGTGATGGGTTTAATAAAGGAAAAATAATAACCACTCTTATGGGACAACTGTATTCTATTAATAAAGGGAAAATAATAACTAGGTGATGGGTGATGATTGCAGTAAAAGAAAGGAATTGGGTGAGAATTCCTTTGACTAGGGTGAGAATACTATGTTTGGAAATTCCAAAGGAATGAATGATTAAAGATAAAATAAAGGAATTGGGTGAGAATTCCTTTGACTATGTTTAGAAGAAAGGAATTGGGTGAGAATTCCTTTGACTATGTTTGGAAATCTATTCTTTTACTAAAAATAATAAAAGTTAATAAAGAAAAAATAGCAAACAAACTTATTTTGAATGATGTAACAACTTGTGAAAATTAATAAAAGTTAATAAAGGAAAAATAATAATCATTGTTGATGGGACAAATCTATTCTTTTAGTAGAAAATTATAAAAGTTAATAAAGAAAAAATAACTATTCTTTTACTAGAAAAATAATAAAAGTTAATAAAGGGAAAATAGTTGAAAAATAATAAAAGTTAATAAAGGAAAAATAATAAAAGTTAATAAAGGGAAAATAGCTGAAAAAATTAATAAAAGTTAATAAAGGAAAAATAATAACCACTGTTGATGGGACAAATCTATTCTTTTACTAGAAAATTAATAAAAGTTAATAAAGCAAAATAATAACTGGGAGATGGGTGATGGGACAAATATATTCTTTTACTAGAAAATTAATAAAAGTTAATAAAGAAAAATAATAACTGGGAGATGGGTGATGGGACAAATCTATGGGACAAATCTATACTGGGAGATGGGTGATGGGACAAATCTATTCTTTTACTAGAAAAATAATAAAATTTAATAAATATGGGACAAATATATTCTTTTACTAGAAAAATAATAATATTCTTTTACTAGAAAAAATAATAAAGGTTAATAAAGATGGGACAAATCTATTCTTTTACTAGAAAATTTATAAAAATTAGAAAAATAATAACTGGGTGATGGGTGATGGGACAAATGATGGGACAAATCTATTCTTTTACTAGAAAGTTAATAAAAGTTAATAAAGGAAAAATAATAATTGGGTGATGGGTGACTCTTTTACTAGAAAATTAATAAAAGTTAATAAAGGAAAAATAATAACTGTGTGATGGGTGATGGGACAAATCTATTCTTTTACTAGAAAATTAGTAAAAGTTAATAAAGGAAAATTAATAACTGGAACAAATCTATTCTTTTACTAGACAATTAATAAAAGTTAATAAAGCAAAAATAGAAAATTAATAAAAGTTAATAAAGCAAAAATAATAACTTGGTGATGGGTGATGGATGATGGGAGAAATCTATTCTTTTACTAGAAAATTAATAAAAGTTAATAAAAGAAAAATAATAACTAGGTGATGGGTGATTCTTTTACTAGAAAATTAATAAAAGTTAATAAAGGAAAAATAATAACTAGGTGATGGGTGATGGGACAAATCTATGGGTGATGGGACAAATCTATTCTTTTACTAGAAAATTAATAAAAGTTAATAAAGGAAAATTAATAACTGGAACAAATCTATTCTTTTACTAGACAATTAATAAAAGTTAATAAAGCAAAAATAATAACTTGGTGATGGGTGATGGGTGATGGGAGAAATCTATTCTTTTACTAGAAAATTAATAAAAGTTAACAAAAGAAAAATAATAACTAGGTGATGGGTGATTCTTTTACTAGAAAATTAATAAAAGTTAATAAAGGAAAAATAATAACTAGGTGATGGGTGATGGGACAAATCTATTCTTTTACTAGAAATTTAATAAAAGTTAATAAATGAAAAATAATAACTAGGTGATGGGTGATGGGACAAATCTATTCCTTTATTAGAAAATTAATAAAAGTTAATAAAGGAAAAATAATAACTAGGTGATGGGTGATTATTGTAGCAAGGTAAAGATAAAAGAAAGGAATTGGGTGAGAATTCTTTACTATGTTTAGAAGAAAGGAATTGGGTGAGAATTCCTTTGACTATGTTTAGAAGAAAGGAATTGGGTGAGAATTCCTTTGATTATGTTTGGGAATCGTAATTCCAAACTAATGAATGAGTGATTAAAGATAAAAGAAAGGAATTAGGTGAGAATTCCTTTGACTATGTTTGGAAATCGTCCAAATGAAGTGATTAAAGATAAAAGAAAGGAATTGAGTGAGAATTCCTTTGACTATGTTTGGAAGAAAGGAATTGGGTGAGAATTCCTTTGACTATGTTTGGAAGAAAGGAATTGGGTGAGAATTCCTTTGACTATGTTTGGAAATTGTAATTCCAAACGAATGAGTGATTAAAGATAAAAGAAAGGAATTGGGTGAGAATTTATTTGACTATGTTTGGAAATCATCCAAACAAATGAGTGACTAAAGATAAAAGAAAGGAATTGGGTGAGAATTCCTTTGACTATGTTTGGAAACCGTAATTCTAAATGAGTGAATGATTTGAATACAGGAATTCTTTTATCTTGTTTGAAATTATGTGGATGTGTGTTATATTCATGGACATGTATTTGACAAGTATAACAGTTGGCTTCCAGCTATAGTTGGATTTGTCAAGGAATTGGAGTTCGTTGAGAAGTGTACGTGTTTAGTTACAAGGCATTTGAATACAAGAAGTATTTTTAACCCTAATATTGTCTGAAATTATGTGGATATGTGTTATATTCATGGACATGTATTTGATAGGTATAATAGTTGGCTTCTAGCGATAGTTGGATTCGTCAAGGAATTGGAGTTCCTTGAGAAGTGTACAAGTTTATTTACAAGGCATCGTGCTTGGCACACCAAGGTAAGGTGACCAGTGTATTTTTATGTTTATTTGTGTACTGACAGTTATGTGTTTATGGCAATATGATGCAAGGGATTGTGTGGCAAAGAGGTTACCATGAAATCTTGAAAAAGGCTCAGGTTGAGCTTTCCCTTGGAAGCATTAGGAACCATGGGATTGAGTCATGGTGTTTGTTGCTAGTCAAGGAAATGGAGTTCCTTGAGAAGTGTACGTGTTTAGTTACAAGGCATCGTGCTTGGCACTCCAAGGTAAGGTAACCAGTGTATTTTTATGATTATTTATGCACTAACAGTTATGTGTTTATGGCAGTATGATGTAAGGGATTGTGTGGCAAAGAGGCTACCCTAAAATCTTGAAAAAGGCTCAGGGTGAGCTTTCCCTTGGAAGAATTGGGAACCATGGGATTGAGTCATGGTATTTGTTGCTAGTCTTGTGCTTTGGGTGTTTTGTGATTTTCTTGTCCTTGATTTGTAGTTTTGTTTGTCTTGTGCATGGCCATTCCACTTTATTTGTGGTGTCGTATTGCTATTGGTCTTTCATGGTTTGCTTTGTTTTTGTTTCTTGTTCTTTCCATTTATGTTTGAGGTTCTTGGGAATTAGTTTTGGAAAGAGGAAATTTGATGAAGTTTGGGGAGAGATACATGAAGTCCAAGTTATATTCATGGACATGTATTTGACAAGTATAACAGTTGACTTCCAGCTATAGTTGGATTCATCAAGGAATTGGAGTTCCTTGAGAAGTGTACATGTTTAGTTACAAGGCATCGTGCTTGCCACACCAAGGTAAGGTAACCAGTGTATTGTTATGTTTATTTATGCATTGACAGTTATGTGTTTATGGTAGTATGATGCAATGGATTGTGTGGCAAAGAGGCTACCATGAAATCTTGAAGAAGGCTCACGTTGAGCTTTCCCTTGGAAGCATTGGGAACCATGGGATTGAGTCATGGTGTTTGTTTCTAGTCAAGGAATTGGAGTTCCTTGAGAAGTGTACGTGTTTAGTTACAAGGCATCATGCTTGGCACACCAAGGTAAGGTAACTAGTGTATTGTATGATTATATATGCGTTGACAATTATGTGTTTATGGCAGTATGATGCAAGGGATTGTGTGGCAAAGAGGCTACTATAAAATCTTGAAGAAGGCTCAAGGTGATCTTTCCCTTGGAAGAATTGGGAACCATGGGATTGAGTCATGGTGTTTGTTGCTAGTCTTGTGCTTGATTTGTAGTTTTGTTTGTGTCTTATGCATGGCCATGCCACTTTATTTGTGGTGTTGTATTGCTATTGTTCTTTCATTGTTTTCTTCTTTTTTGTTTCTTGTTCTTGCCATTTATGTTTGAGGGTCTTGGGAATTAGTTTGGGAAAGAGGAGAGTTGATGAAACTCGGGGAGAGATACATGAAGTCCAACAAGTAATGTAAGACCCAGATGAAGCAGGGCAATATGACATCCAGTAGGATTGGTTGGGTCCATTGGTGTAAATGGATAGTGGCAAGACAGACATGAGAGAAGTAAATTAAAGAAATTTAAGGCGTTAAATACCTTAGCTATGTTGGTAATTGTTGTTATCAATGTTGTGCATGTGATGAATGGATAAATGAAGTTCCCTTAACCTTGACCTTATGATATCTAGTAATTATGTTGTGATCATGAATATGCTTATGTCTATACATTTATACATGTATGTATATATGTCATGTCATCAAGGATCATGATTGTTTTATGCTAGTGTTTGTATGTATATATATGTACATATGTATGTTGTTGTTGGACAAGGTCATCGGGAATTATTCTTGTGGAGGAATGATTTCTTATGTAGGTGAATGTCATGATGACGTTCCTGGTTTCATGTGGAATCAAATGGGAAGAGTAGTCCTAACAGATCTATGAGGTCGGTATCATGTGTATATGAATTGATATTATTTGTTTATACTATGTTTATTTTATGGACAGGTAATGTTGAGGGATACATCAGCGAAATGGAAATAGCGTGATCTGTGGCATGTTAGGATAAGCATGGATGGCGGAGAGGCACTGGAAGCAAGGTTGCTTGGTACAGACAGTGTGGTCTTAGGTTGTGCAGTATTGGTGTTGTGTACATGTAGCATATGTAGTGTTGTGTACATATGATGTTGTGTCCCTATTTTATATATGGTGTTGTGTATATTGCATATGCAGTATTAGGTATAGATGATACTATGTACATGTTGTATATGCGGTGTTGTGTACATATCATATTATGTGCATGTTGGATATGTGGTGTTGTGTGCATGTTGGATATGTGGTGTTGTGTACATATGGTGTTATTTACATGTTGTATATGAAATTCCATGTACATATGGTGTTGTGTGCATGTTGTACATGTGTTTCCATGTGCAGGTGGTGCTGTGTATATGTTTTGCATGTGGCATTGTGTACACATTGTGCAGATGGCACCATGTACATGTGATGTTGTGTACATGTTATGCACGTGGTGTTGTGTACAAGTGGTATTGTGTACATGTTCTACACGTGGTACTGGTGTACATGTGGTATTGTATGCATGTCATACATGTTGTGTTGTGTACATGTGGTACTACGTATATGCATTGTATAGTCGTGGCATCATAGCGTGTATTCGTTGTGTTGTACTTTGTGTATGTATATGTATTGTGTTGTACATTCGGTCTAGGTGTATGTATTGCATTGTGTATTACACCAGATATAGGTGTATGTATTGTGTTGTGTTATACATCGAGTGTAGGTGTATGTGTTGTATATTAGGTGTAGGTGCATGTATTGTATGGTGTTGTATGTCATGTGTGGTTGTATGTGTCTAGTGTACATTGTGTATGTGTATGTGGTTAACGTGCATATGGAAAGGATCAATTAAAGTATAAGTACTAGTATTTTATTTCAGTTTTGATTATGCCTGTGAGCTATGATTTCGGTTTATGATGATTACATGTGATCTATGGATAGTTACATGTGATATATGGTTTTGATCTATGATAGCTGACTTTATACATGATGATTTGGTCAACAACTAGTTTGACTTATTGTGACAGGAAGTAAGCAGAATCATTTCAATTTATTTTAAATCTAATGGAAATTATGTGCTTGGTACAGGAAAGCATGAACATGTCTATTTGGGTGGTTAGAATTGACTGAAAGAATTAACAGTGAAAGGAATTGGAACATGCAGTAGTATGTTGATAAAGCACTTCAGGAGCAAGGCCATTGTGGGACACTGGTACCTAATTGTGTCCATTGATTTCCATGAGCATGTTATGATCAGTATGATGGTTTTGAGGCAACAATATGCCTTGGTTTTTGGACCTTCTGATGTGAGGAAACCTTTCCAAGGGAGGGGTCACCCGAGGGTCTGTGTAGCAAAGAAGGGGTTGTTCGCAGAACTTGGAAGGTGTGTGATTGCACGGAAGGGGGTGACTGGATTGCCCGAGGGACTATGTAACAAAGAAGGGAATATCAAGAATGGATTTTTTTTGTTAATAACATTTCCAGATGGATTCAGATGCACAATGGGAGGAATAATGAGTTCGTAACTATTCACTAAGAGGATAAGTGGCACGAGGATTGGACATTGGATGTAGCTTTGAATTTGGTAATGGATTCTAGACTTCCTGGGAAGGAGGTGAATCCTGATATTACTTTGAGGGTGGAGGTGTGAGCCTCTGGATTCCCTTGTTGCTGATACTGATACGAGCATCGTATCCATCGTATCCTTTTATTTGTTGGTTGAGGAAATGTGCATATGTGCATGTGTATATTATTATAAATATAGTATCGAACTAGATTTGTTGGTTGAAGAAAATGTGCATAATTATATGTGGTGGTCATTGTAAATATTGTAATGAGTTGTGTTACAAAGCTCCAGTAAACGATATTATTGTCATGTTTTTAGCAAGTTATTCATTGTAAATATTACAACGAGTTGGGTTATAAAGCTCCATGGGTAGTATGTTTTGGTTTTTAGAGGTTTTGTTGGTTATAGGTGTCATTGAACATAGAATGGTGTTCCCCCAAGGGGAAGGGTTCTATAACAACCCTGGTTAAAAATCTATGTAAAAAAGGCAATGGCAAAGGATTTGAAAAGGAAAAGTGGCATTATTTGGGATTTATTTATGAAAATAATAGAAAATATGAGAAAAGGAAGGTGAAATGTCACAGGTTGCATGTGAGGAGGAATATGAAAGAAAATAATGGAAATTGAAGAAAATAAAGGCTTCATTGATAAAAAGGCTTATGAGGATCAATTGATCAATTCATAGACTTATGTCAGTTTTAACTTGGAGCTCTCTCAATCCTCTACTCTCTCTCATACTCTTAGACACTTATAGTTTCTTGGAGCACTCTTGGAGGAGTTACTTGGGATTTGGAGAAAGATGGGAAAGGAAAAGGAAAAGCAGGAAAGTGTAAGAGGACATTGGGATCAACAATGACAGCGGGGTTAGCTTGCGGGTACCAAGTTGCATGTATGATTTCCTTGCTAGTTTTGGCATGCATAGCACATGCATGTGGTTCCTTAGTCATGATTTGTCAATAGCATGGGAGATCGCCTAGATTGACAATGCATTTTCTTAACCTTCCCATTTCATGGATAGTCACATTGTTGTGGGGTATTTCTTCTTTTTTCTAGTTGGTTCTCATGTTCCTTATGGTTGTGGATTGAGTTACTAGTTACTGGAAGCCTTGGTTGAATAAACGCTCTAGAAGCCATGTAATAGCTTGGGTTGAGTTACTAGTCCTTGAAGCCTTGGTTAGACAAATGCTCTGGAAGCCCTTTGTGGGTTGAGTTGCTAGACCTGGAAGCCCTTTTTGGACAAATGCTCTGGAAGCCTGAATAAAATTATGGGTTGAGTTACTAGTCTTGGAAGCCTTGGTTGGAACAAACACTCTGGAGCCCTGGAAAACTTGGGTAGAGACCAATTTGGTGATGGTTATTGATTTTCGGCCAAGAGGCTGAATTCCTGGTTTAAGGTTGAGGTGGTTTAGCCTTTGGAATCCTTGGTTTGGTTTTCTTGGTTTATCCCATGAGATCCCACATTCATGCTTGGAATATGGTGCGGGGGTGATTAGATGAAAAATATTGCAGTCTCTCCCTTGCGGGCTTATGGGAGAGGCTAGAGAGTTTCAATATCATGGAGCCCTTGTCATGGGAGTGACTAGGGGTTTAGTTTAATGAGAAACTACATTAACTCATGGGTTGGGAACCTGGAGTGGTGGATTAGCTTATGCGAGTCTTGTAGCACCCGAGGGAGGTAAGAAAAGTGTTTGTTTGTCGATTCCACTTCCTTAACTATTTAGGGAGTTGAATCATATCATAGCAACTCTTCGTCACATGTTTACCCTGGTGGACCAGTTAGCCTGGGTAAATGTGGGAGGAGGGTGTCACTATATTTACCTTCAATAATGGTGATATAGGGATGTATATTTCCATTCTGATTCAAGGAAATATATTGCAACTTGAGGTGATTAAATTTCCAACACTACCAACAACAAGGTGTGCTCTTTGTAGCATGTGTTTGATGGCCAAAAGCCATATTTTCCCACTTAAAAGGTTCTTTTTATAGAGAATTACAAGAGGCATTTAAATACAAGGATAAAGGATAAAGATCCCAAGGATAAGGAATGACAATTATATGGAGATCCACACATTCTACTTAAAAGGGGCCTAAGAGCATTACTTCAAACAATTGAAGAGAACAGCTTGCCTAAATTTTGGGAGTTGCTTGTTAAGCCATACAAAAACCACAACCACAGGCTCCAACATTGTCAAAAGACTCATCATTTTATGACAATAACATAAATTAAGTAATCACTTATGTGGCAAGGGATAAACAACGCATCTAATGACCTTGTTTATTTCTTTTGTCATAGTGTAAATATGATTTTTTTATAAGTTTGAGAATGATAAATGTTAAAAAACCGTGTATGAAGAAGTCTAAGAGTCATGAGGGTAGGTGCAAATTCACCTCATTTCTATAAATATACCCAATATACCCTCATTTATCATTTGGTAGGGGATTTTAGCACTTGGGCTAGGGTTAGCTTTAGATATTTTTTTTGTGCTTAAGGAGCTGAAGGCACTCAACTCTTGGCAGCTAGTAGGGTTATTCATTTTTTAGATTTTTCTATTCTATATAAATTAATTTAGACCAATTCAATACTTCAATTAGTAATCTTTCCAAATACAATTAGTCTTTACATTCATAAAAAGTAATTGAAGGTAAAAAAATAAATGCAATGACAAAGGAGACAATCAACACATCAACACATCAATAAGAGACACCAGATTAAAGGCTAGGGAAAAACCCCACTAGAGGATAAACCCTTTGAAAATTATTCTTCTATTAGATTGGCATAAAATTTTCATCACGTACAATGAGCCCAATCTAATATCATATAGCAAAACAACCCAACAATATTCATAAATATCTTTCCAACATCAAACTATGTCAGAGACAATTTTTCCCGTTTGTAGTCAACCTCAATCCTCAGTCAACTTTGAGTCAAACTTTTCGATCGTATGAATGAGAAGATGTCCATGAGACTAAAGTTTTCTAGTCACTCCCTTGAGCCTGTGATACCTGCAATTGTGGCCGAATTTTTCCTATGGTAAACTAGCGACTGTAGCCCAAAACCCTCAAATAGATGTGAGCCTCAAACCTTGTAATTTTGGACCTTTGTGAAGCTTTGATGTCATCCTTGCCTTAGACCTGTGCAATCCAATCAATGAAGAGAAGAAGATTCTTGGTGATTTTGTCTAGATGATCTTGAGTTCACTATATTTATAGGCTTCCATGGGTTTCCAATTTTCTTTAGGGTTGATCTTGTTCAAATGTGCATATGTGGGCTTTCCTTCATAAGTACACTTTCCCTTATCTGATTTGAGTGATATTTATGTCGATTTTGGTCCTATCGAAAAGAGGAACTAAATTACATCATAATCTCCATAAAATGAGTTGAAAAAATTCAAATTTTACCATGGTTCTGTATTTTTAACACTCGTCAACTAGGGACAATTCCACTTATCAATATATGATCATCAAACATCTTGTCATCCTGTCATATCATGTCCCATCTTTGCTCAACTCTATCTGATGAAACATTCTTGAATCTAAAGAAAAAGAATTGGGGAGCATCGTCTTCCACCCTCTATAATGTCAGAGAGAATATCTCAATCTAGAAATAATATCAGTGAGCACATCTAAACTCGAATCTACATCGGGGAGCACATCTCAACCTCGGAATATCTTGGGGGAGCTAAACATATACAACCCCATATAGAGAAATAGGTGATATAGGGGAGCACATCTCAACCCATCCTATTTCTCACTGATATTCCTTGATGACCCTTAAGAGTAATGTGGTAGAACACCTACTTCATAGTCATCTTGGGTTGTACAACCCCAAGTACACTCAACCCGTTGGCCAGATGGAGAGCGGTAATCCCAACAAGTTGAGATTGTGAGTATGATGCAAACTGGGGTATACTTTGCAAATACCAATATAGGGAAGCAATATATCCAACCCTATGGGTAACATATAGGGGAGAAGCACCTCCAACCCTATGGGTAACAGATAGGGGAGAAATATCTACGACCTTATTATCTAGATATCACTCAACCCTAGGAGCCCTTTATCTCAATTCCTTACCGTGGGAGCACAGACAAGGGGAAGAGCTGATTCAATGTTCTTGATCATTGATGCCCCTTGTTGGGAGGGGTCACATCCATCAGTCCAATATTCTCCCTGAAGACCAAGAACATCCCTTTCGGTAAAGCCTTAGTGAAAATACCTGCAATCTTCTTGTTTGTTGATATGTCATGGAGTCAAATGACTCCTCTCTACACCATGTATCGAATGAAATGATATTGAATCTCTATGCTTGGACTTCTCATCAAATGCAGGATTTTCTTCCAGACGGATCATACTCTTGTTGTCACAATATATCACTGTAGTATCTAGGACCTGTTCAAATAGCTCTCCAAAGAGCATTCTCAACCAAACTGCTTCACAGCTAGCCATGATAGTTTCAATATAATCTTCCTTCGTGGTACTCAATGCTATGGACTTCTGATTCCTGCTCATGCATGATATCATGGCAAATCCAAGGCTAAAACAACATCTAGACGTACTCTTCCTATCGACAACATTTCTTCCCCAGTCAACATTGGTGTATCCATGAAGTCTAACATCTATGGCAAAATATCTCAAGACCAAGTGTGATAGTCCCATAAAAATATCTCAAAATGCGTTTGGCAGTGATCTAGTGTGCATGGAGGTCCAGCCATGAATTGACTCAATGTATTCACTACATAGAATATGTGTGGATAGATCTTCACTAAGAACATCAGAGCCCCAATCAACTGTCTATACTCGATTGAATATTCCAAATCGGGTCCCACAACAAATATCTCAAGACCAAGTGTGATAATCCCATGAAAATATCTCAAAATGTGTTTGGTAGTGATCTAGTGTGCATGGAGGTCCAGCCATGAATTGACTCAATGTATTCATTGAATAGGATATGTCTAGATAGATCTTCACTAAGAACATCAGAGCCCCAATCAACTGTCTATACTCGATTGGATTTTCCAAATAAGGTCCTACAACTTCTCCACATAATTTCTTGAAGTTCATTTCCATTGGTGTGAGTAGTGACTTTCATTTTGTCATTCAAAATATTTCCAACAACTTCACAACATAGTTTCCTTGTGAAAGGAAAATATCTCCAGGCCTTTGTCGCACCTCAAGGCCTAGAAAGTAGTGCATGAGTCCAAGGTCCTTCATCTCAAATTCAGAGGCTATCTCTATATTACACTCCAGCAGAGGCTCACTGCCTGTCAAGAATAGATCATCAACATATAAAACCAAAATCAAAGGGATACCTTGGACTAACTTGAAGTAGAGGTTGGGATTGACATAACTTCTTGTGAATCCAAGCTTCACCAAATAATTGTCTATGTGTGTGTACCATGCTCTGGGGGCTTGCTTCAAACCATATAATGCCTTCTTTAGTCTAAAAACATGTGTCTTTCGATCCCTTACTTCAAATCTTTGTGGTTTCTCAACATACACTTCTTGTAACATGCCATGAAGGAATGTTGTCTTCACATCCATCTGATAAAGCGTCCATCCTTGACTTGTGGCAAGGGAAACTATCAAACGAATGATTGTATATCAAGCCATTGGTGCAAATATATCATAATAATCTTCTCCCTCTTTCTGGGAGAAACCTCGAGCCAAAAACTTTGCCTTATATTTCTCACTGCTACCATCAACTCCATCTTTGACCTTGAATAGCCACTTCGAAGTCACCACATATTTCCCCTTCAATCTTGACACAACATCCCATACATCATTCTCCATAATTTATTCATATTCTTTAGCCATAACATCTTTCCAAACTTGTTCTTTTATGACTTCTTCAAATGTGGGAGGTTCGACTTGAATCATAGTGCTCATGGTTTCAACATATCCCTGATACCTGCATGGATTCTTCCTTTCTCTAAATGATCTTCAAATGGGAGCTTTTATCTCATCATCCTATAATGTGCCTTGAAGCCAAGTAACCTCTTCCTGGTGGGAGGATCTAAGGGATCCATGAGCTCTATGGGATCATCAACAATATTTATCTCAGTTTCGAGCACAACAAGACCATCAAAAATATCCATATCATCATTCTTCTTAGGAGGAGGAGGTGAAGGAAGGTCCCTTGCTTTTCCAAGGGCAGCATCTTCATCAAATTTTACATCACTCACAATCTCAATCTTCCTTTCACCATGAATGTATATTCTAAATGCCTTATAATTTTCACAATATCCAACAAATGTACCTTTTCTTCATGTGGCTTCCAAGTTGTTTCATTTTTCCTCGTCACATGAAAGTATGCAGGGTAGCCAATGATACGGAGATAACATCGGGCTTGGCACCTATGAACACTTCTTTAGGTGTTTTGTTTTCCAATTCTTGATGAGGCACCCTGTTTTGAACATATACAGCAACATTTGTTGATTCTCCCCAAAGAAACTTTCGCAACTTTTGATCATGGAGCATGGCATGAGCAGCTTCTACTTCAAACTTGTTCTTCCTTTTAGCTACTCCATTTTGTTCAGAAGTATAGGGAACAACCATTTCCTTCTTAATACCTTCTGTTAGGTCCCTATAATACTAATGTATACCCTTATTGTGGTCCCTATAATACTAATGTAGCCCTTTATTGTTATTATTAGTGTAGCCCCCTTATTTCTATTTGTGTGCCCATGTAGCCCCCATATTGTTATTATTGTGCCCCATAGAAGTCCACTATTGTTTTTTTCCAAGAAAAATGAACCTTTTATTAAGGAAATAAAAAGTTACATATGTAGATTCTTTAAGAATTCCTGAAGTCTGTGGTTTCACATTGCTACAAATAAGTGCAGTTCCTATATGAGGTCAAAAAACACACCATCCCCAAAGAGATTAAGTTTAAGCTCTATCATCATCACAGTATCAAAAAGAAAGGAAAACCATAGAAGACCTCCCCAATATAGGAGAAAACAACCCCCATATACATAATTTTATACATATCAGTATCTCAAAGTATGTCCAATAATCCACATAGAATACTAAATGTATATGAGACCCATAAGCATAAGACAAAAATATATTTTCATGAAAAGTTTTGTAAGCATTGAGAATAGCAAAAGAAAAAGAATCCATCTCATCTGATGAAGGGTGGATGATCCGACACATGGATCAACCCATCCTCCTATTCTGTAATTCTCCAAATGCCTAGATCTTGTTGTAGACCTTCCTTAGAAAGGACATATGCTACATTGTTCTTCTCCCTTAGACGTGAAAAACATATATATAATCATATCTATAAGATATCTTCAATGAAGCCCATTATTTTTATTGTTGTGCACTTATATTATTATTGTTATGTAGGTTTTGATTATATTGTGACCCCTTAGACTCTTATATATAAAAAGGAGGTTTTGTCATTTGGATCATCCAAAAAAAAATCATTTATGTAATATAAGGTTTCCCCCTCAAAGGGGATAATTTTTTAGCCAATGATCTATGTATTTGTGAACCGGTTGCATAACATTCAATGAAGCCCACTATTTTTATTTTTGTGCACTTATATTATTATTGTTATGTAGGCTTTGATTATATTGTGACCCCTTAGACTCTTATATATATAAAGGAGGTTTTATCATTTGAATCATCCCAAAAAAATTCATTTATGTAATATAAGGTTCCCCCCTGAAGAGGATAAGTTTTTAGTCGATGATCTATCTATTTGTGAACTAGTTGCATAACATTTGGTATCAGAGCTTTGGATTCTAAGGTTTCACTTCTTCAAATAGGTCATCTTGGAATTTTCACTATAACCTTTTTTTCTACGAGGCTTCCAAAGATGAAATTTTTACCATGTGGAGCCGAAATATTAGAGAACTTTGTGTAAAAATTTAGGTGACCTAGCGAAAATCATCATCAATTTTGTTTCAGGCATCAGATTTGAATGATGTAAAATTGGATGAAATTACACAGAATTTGGTTTTTTCTACAGCAATTTCAGGGCCTAGGTTGAAAAAGTGACACGTGGCATCCCGTACAACTTCGATCTACTGAATTAGTCCATAATCAGGTCATCATGGGTGATTTGGCATAACCCTTCCTTGAAGAATCCAATCTCGATCAAACTTGTGGGGTTGGAAAGAGGACTCAGAGAGATGACTTAGGAAGAAATTTCAAAACTTGGGGATCCATAATTACAAAGTTACTTCAAGATCGAGCTCCTGAAAAGCATGAAAAAGGTGTGTATTTTTTAAATTTTGCATAACTTTTGTTTGAAAAATCAGTTTGAAGTGATTCAAAGGGCATAATGATGCATATATATATATATATATATATATATATATATATATATATATCATTATTTCATTTCAAAATACCTCGAAACAGAAAATGGACACACCTAGTAAGAAACCATAAATCTCTTCTATGATACACGAAGAAGAGGAAGAAATGCAGCATGATATATCAAAATTGTGAGATCAAGTGAAACAAATTTCACTCTCACAAAGAGTAACCAAAAATGAAATGGAAGCTAAGATGTATGGTTTGAATAATATTTTAAAACAAAACGTGGAAGGTTTGAAGGGTGGCATGAAAGTTAATACGGATGGTATAGAAGAAAAAATGAAAGGAAACATGGAAGATTTGAAGAATAGTTTAAAAGAAGACATGGAATTTTGAAGGAAGGTTTGACAAATTTGTTACAAGAAATGCTTCCTAATGGAAAAAAGGCATTAAACGAAACTCATGGTAATAACAAAAGAAATTTTAATCATGATTTCATAGACTCGATATGAGGAAGTTTGAGGGAAAAGATCTGGTAACATGGATACTACAAATGGAGCAATATTTTGATCTCCATAATGTGCAACACACACAAAAGGTACGCATTTCAACTTTATATTTAGAACCCAATCAATCTGTATGGCATTGATGGTTTTTTTCTCGTAAACCACTTTTCACTTGTCTATTTTTACGAAGGAAATAATAGCACATTATGAGCATACAAAGAGAAACACCTTCTTTAGTCAATTGATAAATATCAAACAAAAGTTTTCAATGGAAGAGCACATTCAGGACTTCCAAAAATGGAATATAAGGATAAATAATATTCCATAGGAGCATAGGATTTATGACTTTATAGGGACTTTAAAGGATGACATTCAACATGAGTTTCGTCTTTAGGAACTTGATTCATTAGAGAAGGAATTGAGGTTGGGAAGAAAAATTGAAAGCAAAATTATGCAAACAAGGAAGCATACCACTCACAACTATAAACATGGAAGAGTTGTTTCTCTTAACCTTCCACAACCTACCCTACAATGTTGACATCACAAAAATTGGAACAAAAAAGAGCAAAAGAGAAAAATGGTTACTACATTTGTGATATCAAATACACTAAAGGTCATAAGTGTGTGAAGAAGAACTTATTTTACATAGATTGTGAAAAGTAAGAGGAAAAAGAAGACGACGAAAGGGAACAAGAAACTTCAAAAGAAGAGGATGTGCACTAGGAACCAACCCTAGAGAAAGAAGAAATGAGTTTTACCATATCTTGTAATGCATTAACAGGAATTACCACTCTTAAAAATCTCGAGATAGAAGGACATATCAAGAAAATGGTAATAGTGTTGATTGATTCATGTAGTACCCATAATTTTGTTCATTGTAAGATAGCCAAGGAATTGAATTGCTTCCTATACCCAACACCAGAGTGTCAAGTGATGGTTGCAAATGGAGGAACTATAAATTTCTCTAGAAAGTGCCATAATATCAAGCTAACCATGGGGTAATATGTATTGAATATTTTTATGCTCTCTATTCCAATGGGTGGTGTTGATATGATGGTTGCAAATGGAGGAATTATAAATTTATTTGGAAAGTTTCATAATATCAAGCTAACCATGGGGGAATATGTATTGAATATTTTTATGCTCTCTATTCCAATGGGTGGTGTTGATGTTGTACTAGGAGTCTAATGGTTACAATATTTGGGTACATTAACTTTTAATTTTCAAGAACTTTTCTTGATTTATTTTTGGGAAGGAAAGGAAGTTGAGTTAAAACTAGGAAAGATAATTAGTTATAATATCATGACAAATCTTCTAAAGAAATAACAACAAGGCATAATTTCACAATTATACTCACTAGAGGTTCAAACATCGAAATTATCTATTTCTCCAAATCTCCAAAATGTCTTGGACAATCATTTGAAGGTATTTGAGACTCCCAAAGGCCACCCACCTATTTGTGATCATGATCATGCTATTAATTTTATTCCAAGAAGTGTTCCTTCAAACATCAGGCCTTACAAATATCCCTATGCCCAAAAGAGTGAAATTGAACGTATGCTTGCAGAAATGCTAGAGGTTGGTATGATTCAACTTAGTCAAATTTCTTTTTCGGATCCAGTTGTATTGGTGCACAAGAAGGATGGATCATGATGCATGTGTCTGGATTATAGGGAGCTCAACAAGCTCACTATTAAATATAAATTTTTGATTCCTCTCATTAATGAATTATTGGATGAATGACATGGACCAATTTACTTCACCAAGATGGATATTCATTCAGGATATCATGTTCAACATGTTGATAGGGTGCTCAAACTATTGGAGGAGAAACAATTATATTAAAAAACCTCCAAATGTTTCTTTGGGGTACAGAAAGTGGAATATCTAGGTCATTTTGTATCTCATGAGGGTGTTAAGGTAGACCCTAACAAAATTAAATCCATTAAGGAATGGAAAATCCCCACAACCATAAAGTATTTGCGATGGTTTCTTGGGTTGATAGGGTATTATCGCAAGTTTGTTAAGAATTATGGGAGAATATAAAAACCTATAATAACATTACTGAAGAAAGGTGCATTTTCTTAGACTCTGGAAGTAAGTAAGTCCTTTGAGCATCTTAAAGAGGCAATGTGCCAAGCACTGATCTTAGTTATGCCAGAATTCACAAAAAAAAAATATTGTGGAATGTGATGCCTCAGGAAATGATATCAGTGTTGTTTTAATGCAAGAAGGAAGACCCATTTATTTTGAAAGTCATCCAATCAAAGGAAAGTATTTACAAAAACCTATTTATGAGAAGGAAATGTTGGCAATACTACATGCATTAAAGCAATGGAAAAATCACCTGATGGGAATACACTTCAAGGTGAAAATATATCATGATAGTCTTAAATTATTTTTGTAACAAATATTATCTTCAAAAGAGCAGAAAAAATGGGTCACAAAAATGTTGGGTTATGACTTTGAAATCATCTACAAAAAAGGAAAGAAAAATGTTGTTGCAAATTCACTCTCAAGAAAGGATGAGGATGTGGAAGCATTGCTTTGTTCCATTTTTGTTATCCAACCATATTGGATAATCGAAGAAAAGGATGAATGGAAGAATGATGAAGAAGTATGGACACTCATTCCAAAGTTGCAGCAAGATCCTAGTACATTTGATACATTCAGCTGGAAAAATGATTCATTATGGTACAAAGATCGCTTCTATCTTTGTAAGAATTCCTAAATCAAAAAAAATATTCTTTTGGAATTGCACACATCTCCCTTAGAATAGCACTCATGATTTTTAAGAACTTACCACATGGTCAAGAAGGAATTTTTTTGCGACGGCCTTAAATCTGATATTCAAAAATTTGTGGCGAAAAGTTTGGTTAGTTGAGACAATTAAGACCCCAAATCTATTACAAAATTTATCCATTCCAAGTCAACATTGGGAGTAGGTTTCAATGGATTTTATCACAGGTTTACCCAAGCCCGAAGGAATTATTGTCATCATGGTGGTAGTGGATAGACTTACCAAGTATGCACACTTTTGTGGATTATCTCATCCATAACAAGCACAATGGGTCAAGTGGTTACTTCTGGTTGAATGGTGTTATAACACTTCCTTCCATACTACAGCAAAAATAGCCCCATTTATGGAACTTTATGGATATCATCCACCATCCATCACTTCATCCTTAAGAGAAAATTATAAGGTTCAAGCAATGGAAGATCACATCGAGCATCAACAATAAGTTCTCCAACTCTTAAATGATAACCTCACTTTGGCACATAATTGAATGAAACAATAGGTAGATCAGCATCGTAGCGAAAGAAGTTTTGATGTAGGTGATCAGCATCACAATGAAATAAGTTTGATGTAGGCAACTGGGTGTTTTTACGACTACAACCATACAAACAAATGTCCCTTAAGCAAGCTAATAAGGATAATAAATTATCACCAAAGTACTATGTTCCTTACAAGGTGTTGCAAAATATTGGTACTACGGCATACAAATTGGACCTTCCTGCATCTTCTCGAGTGCACCCATTTTTCCATGTTTCATGCTTAAAGAAGGTTATAGGTGACAAGTTCCCAGTTCAAACAATATTGCCAAAACTTGAAGAGGAAAGAAAATTCATATTGAAACCTGAAACAGTCACGGAAATAAGAACAACTACGAAATCGATCAATTTCAGAGTATCTCATCAAACGGAACTTACCCACTGAAGGTTCCACATGGGAGGATGAGAATTTTATAAAGAAGCATTCAGAACTACTCAAGCATTGAGGACAATACTTTTATGAAAGGAAAAGGGCATGTTAGCTCCCTATAATACTAGTGTAGCCTTGTATTGGTATTGTTAGTGTAGCCTTCTTATTGCTATTTTTGTGCCCATGTATCCCCCATATTGTTATTATTGTGCCCCACAGAAGCCCACTATTGTTATTGTTGTGCCCTTATATTATTATTGTTATGTAGGATCTGATTATATTGTGACCCCTTAGACTCCTATATATAGAGAGCAGGTTGTTTTATTTGAATCATCCCAGAATTGTTCATTTATGTAATGTAAAGGATGTTTCCCTCTCGAAGAGGATAATTTTTAAGTTTTTGATCTATCTATTTGTGAGTTGGTTACATAACACCTTTCTTCTTGAAAAAATCAATGAATTCATTCGAAGTGTACTCTCCATCATTGTCAAACCTGAATATCTTGATTTTCTTTCCTGTTTGATTTTTTATCAAAGATTTTAAACCCTTTAATATTTTGAAGGCTTCATTCTTGTGCTTCAAATAATATATCCAAGTTTTTCTTGAAAAGTCATTAATGAAGGTGATATAATAGAGATGACCACCAAGAGAGTGTGCAAGCATTGGACCACCCAATTCGTAATGAAATTGAAGCGAATCATAATGTAGATGGGCCAATCTTCGGGGCCATAGCTCGCTCATATGATTAGTATCATGGACCAATTCTAGAAATGGTCTTCTAGTAAACCTATAGAGTACTTCATGTCTTGATCCTAATATGAATGCATCTCTCATAGGTGATCCAACAGGCCAAGTAAGAACCTTTCCCCTGATGATGGAAACCCTCATCCCTTTGTCTTCCAAAGTGGATATTTATACCAAATACTTATTTAAACCTAGCACATACATCACATCGTGGAGAAAAATAGATTCTCCAAAATTTAAATGAAATTTGACGGACCCAAAACCTTTAACGAGATGAGAGGAGTTGTCTCCAAGAATGATTTTAAAATATGACTCCCTCTCCACCAAATTAGATAGAACTTACTTATAAGCAGAGAAGTAATGAGTGGCCCCACTATCAACCAACCAACTATCCCACGAATTCAAAGGAGAGGAACTAGTAAGAGCGGAAATAAGAATATATTCATATTTTTCGCTAACATTACTTTCATACCTGGAGTATCTTGACTTATTTTGAGGGTGAATATCTTCTTCATGGTCACTTGGAGCATCTATTCTTCTTCTTTCATCTCTTCCATTGTGATCATTCCTTCAGTCATCTCTTCTTCTTTGATCATCAAACCTGTTGTTGCTTCTAGTGTCGTAGTGTGGACCATTGATCTTCTTGGGGCAATCTTGAGCATAATGACCCTTCTTGTGACAATTGTATCATTTAATGTGAGATTTTCTATCATTCCTGTTTTTTGTATCTCAAGGTGGAGGCTTTCTTGATGGACCTCCTTTTCCTTTATTCTTCTTATTTTGTGTGACACATGCAGTGGGTTCTCCTTCTTCATGCTTTTGAATCTGTCCTCTTGATATAATCCCTGATTATTCTTGAGTGATATTTCCAACTATTTTATCAAATTACAGGAAGACATTTTTGTTTCTTATGGTCGTGATGAATATTTCCCAAAAAAGAGGGAGACGTCTAAGAGTTACAATCACAAATTCTCTGTCAAACACAGTTTTTACAATCGATCTCCAAGGTGAGATATCCTCATAATGTAGAATTGTATAGACTCTCCCTTTTTCATTTTCATGTATTTGAGTTGATCTTTCAAGGAGATTATTTCATTCAAGTTGTTGACATCATACATTCCATCTATCTTATCATACATATCTTTATACATTCTCAAATTTCCAACATATGCAAGTAGATTATCTTGTAAACCATCATCTATAATTTTCTTTTCTTTTAATTCACCTTTCTTGTGCTTGTTCTTGGCAGCAACAAAAGAATTATCCAGAAGTTCAGGTACATTTCCTTGAATGTAATTTGGAACATCATTGTTATTTGATATGATATCTAACCCGACTTTCCATGTAGCAAAATTAGATGAGTCACCCAACTTTTAACTTTCCTTGAGGAATGAAGATATATTGACTTGACTACATTAGATCCTTCAACTTTCCAAAGATCATTTCTTCAATGTTTGTCTCATTTTGGGCTTGTCCTTCACCTTAGCTCTGATTCCATGTTAATTTTTCAGATTGTTCTATGTTGTATCAATTACTTTAACCCAATTTAATACTTTAATTAGAAATATTTCCAAATACAATTAATCTTTCCATTCATCAACAGTATAATTCTCTAGAGGTTCACTAGAGGTTCAGGTACATTTCCTTGAATGTAATCTAAAACATCATTGTTATCAGCTATGATCTCCAACCCGACTTTCCATGTAGCAAACTTAGATGAGTCGCCCAACTTTTAACTTTCCTTGAGGAATAAAGACATATTGACTTGACTAGATTAGATCCTTCAACTTTCCAAAGATAATTTCTTCAATGCTTGTCTCATTTTGGGCTTGTCCTTCACCTTAGCTCTAATTCCATGATAATTTTTCAGATTGTTCTATGTTGTATCAATTACTTTAGCCCAATTTAATACTTCAATTAGAAATATTTCCAAATAGAATTAGTCTTTCCATTCATCAACAGTAATTGAAGATATAACAATAAATGCAATGAAAAATGAGACAATCAACACATCAACAAGAGACATGAGATTTGGTCAAAGATTTTGGAAAAACCCCGCTAGAGGGAAAACCCTTTGAAAAATCTTATTCTATTAGATTGTCATAAAATGTTCAATATAGAGTACAATGAGCCCAATATAATATCATCTAGTAAAACAACCAAACAATATTCATAAATATGTTTCCAACATCAAACTATATCAGAGACAACGTTTCCAGCTTGCGATCAACTATGGTAAACTTTAGTCCTTGATCAAATATGAGTCAAATTTTTTTGTCACATGGATGAGGATTTGCATGTGTGACTGAAGGTTTCCAGTCACTCCGTTGAGCCTATAATTCCTATGACTATGGTAAAATTCTCCACATGCCAAGCCAACGACTGTAGCACAAAACCATAAAAAAAATGTGACCCTCAGACCCTATAATTTTGAACCATTGTGAACCTTTGATGTTGTCCCTGCCTCAGACCGTGCAAGCCAATCAATGAATAAGAGAATAAGAATATGATTGGTGATGATGTCCAAATGATCTTGAGGTCACTTGTATTTATAGGCTTCCATGGGTGTCCAAGTTTCTTTAGGGTCAACCTTGTTGAAATGTGCATATGTGGGATTTCCTTCATAAGTACACTTTCCCTTATTTGATTTGAGTAATCTTTAGGCTGATTTTGGTCCTCTCAAAAAAGAATTCAATGCCATCATAATCTCCATCAAATGAGCTGTCAAAAGTGGAATTTGACCATAGTTGCATATTTTTAACAAGAGTGAGTTGTGGTGAGGCTAGGGATATGCTTGGGAAGATGGTATGAGCAGACCATGTTCCATTACTGAGATTTGGTGGAATTTCTAAATATGTACTTGAATTTGCAACTTAGAAAATGAGATGTTTTTTTGTTTTGGCATTGATTCTCACACATCTTTATGGTGGTTGTAATGGCTATTTTGTATTTCCATTGTGCTTGTATGTGTGCTTTCATGTGAGCGATAAGTTAATGAACTAACTCGTGGCTCATGGCTTTCATGTTTTATTTGATTCTTTTCTTTCCTATTTCATGCTATGTTGGTAACTTATTATTAATTGATTTGCAATTAACTTCTTGCACTTTCATTTTCATGTATGTCTGAGATGGTTTTAACTCAACCATTCTTTAAGCATGCTTCTTCTTATTGTTTCGTTGTTACAATATTGTACCTTATTATGTAGGTTGTGAATCGTGGGTTAACCTCCTTCCCATTTTCTAGGCATTTATTTCTTGCACTCATTCCAACATCTCTACATTTGACGACGAGGAAAAAAAATTACATGGAGGCAATTGGGCTCACATTTCAGATGGGTCTCCTATCCCAAACAGTGTGAGGTATAATTGAGACTTCGACCAAGGATACCCCCTAACTGTTTGCGGGACAATTTCCCCCAACATATTTTGGCACTAGGAGGGCCAGATGACAAGTTGACTCTATGGAGTCTAGTTTTAGGTCTTTGATCTTGAAATGGTTCCTTCCCATTATCCTTATTCCAAAATATTTTTTTTGATAAGGTAAATTTGTCAATCCCTAAGAAGTTATTCAATCTCTTGTCTCAAAATAAATTTTATGGTGAGGAAAAGATCTCTGCATCTGAGAATATCCTTTGAATTTTTTTTTGTTGCTAATGATGTTCAGCATGACAACGTCCTATGCAAATTTTTATTTTTCACCTTTCAAGGTCATGCCAAGTTATGGTGTAAAACCTTATCGTATGCTTCTATTTCATTAATTAGATTATGTCTGCCTTTTAAGAGTATAATTCTGAGGATTTATTTAAGGAAATAGATGAACTCAGAATGAGACTCGATGAATCTACATATGACTTTTCCAATAGATGTCTCAACATTTGTTATAAATTTCCTAAGAAATATAGGGATTGGTATCATCTAATGAGAGAGTTTCCTTGTCTAATTGGCCTTTTTGAGAGGGAATCTAAATCTAAATTAAACTTTGATATTTAGACATAAGAATATTCTAGTGTTATGCTCACTAATTTCATTATGTCAACATTTTCTTTAGGTGCAAGTCAAAGAAACCCTCACATTGCAAAGGAGGAAATGGTTCCCCTTGATTTCCATTATCCTCCTTTATCTTCATTATCAAATGAAATTGATTCGTCTCCTAATATATACATCTTTGAGGTTGATGAAGCTAGTAATGAGGAAAATTTTCCTAAAAAGAAGCAAAGTTTTATTGATTCAAAAGTTCAAATAAACTCTGCTAAAGTGGAGCAAGCCGAATATGATAATCAAATGGTAATATACCCTTTGATAGTGATATTGATGAATCTCAAACTAACCATACTTGTCTTCCATCTTTCCATGATATGTTGTTTTCTTTACCTCCCCGTCATGACAAAGGCTCTGTATTGGGTGACAGTGGATGTTCAATTGATTCCGTGCAGAATAACATGCATGTTGATTCCTTGATCTCTCAATCTGATACTAATGGGTAGGATCTAACTTTTGGATTTTATTTAGTTGAGATTCATGTTTCTTCACCTGGCCCATTTCATTTTCCTTCATCCTTAACACATTACACAAAGTACCCTAATTTATTTGATAATTTTTCTACACCAACAATTTCTCTAAATCCTTTAGATCTTTATCCTATTGGTTTTTATTGAAATCAGGTATGTGATGGTGTTTCCTTACAATCATAAGATGAAAAGGTTGAATCCCTTGTTCATGATTTTTTTTATTTGCAATCTTTAATAGGTGAAGAGGAATATTCTACATTTTAAAGAGTTCAAGAGAGTCCTTTGGTCAATTTATCCTCATTCCTAATCCTTGAATAGCCTCATGTGTTAGATGCTAAATTTGATCAAATTGATGGCTTTAATGACCATCTTACTGTATTCACTTATACCTATGATGACATTTGTTCATATTCACTTGTTGATCTCACTAAGCCACCAAAATTAGATGATCCACCTTTTGAAATTTTAAGGACTTGTAAGGAAGTTGAGGCACTTCAACTTCCACTAATGGTTATGTCAAGTTCTCATGATCTCGATGAAATCCATAAACTAGATAAAATTAGTGTTTCCTCACAATATTCTCTTTGCAACACCATCTCGTTGGATAAAAGCTCATTTTTGGAAAATTCTAATTTGAGTGATCTTTCTTCGAGAAAATATTTCCATCTTCCATCTTTCATCATTCACTGTGCATTTTTCCTTTCACTATGGCTTCTCCATTGAATCAAGTACACCAACCATTGTTTTAAATATTTATTTTATTTCCTTGTTGGTGCATATTATTATCAGGTACAAGTTGGTGTTATCTTACATTTGGAAGAGGAAAATAATAAGAGTGTTCCTTATCTTTCTTCCAGTTGGAAATCCATTGTATGCAAGGGAAGAAATCACATGACTCATCTCTTTCATGAGACTTATACAATTGATTCAAATCCATCTTGGAAACCATAAGAATTTTATCTGTTGAATAGTCAATCTTTCAATACTAGAACATCTAATAAAATCAACAACATAATCAATAATTATTTTGGTGTCACAATTGAAGGTAATTATATGCATTCATCCATTGATCTTACGAAGCCATCGATATTTGATGATATACCATTTGAAAGTCTATAGGTTTGTTAGAATGGTGAGTCACTTCATCTCTCATTGATTGTTATGTCAAAGTCCTCATGTTTTTGATAAAAACCCAGACAACATCAAATTAGGGTTTCCATGCTAGATTCTTCTCATATTCATTAGAGAAATTTTGAGATAAAAAATGGTCCTCAAATTAACTTTATAAGAACTAATAGGATCCAAGATGATAATATCAACCATGGGGTATGATTCACCATTTTTGGAATACAAAAGTAAATATTAAAAAATAAAAAAAATAAAAAAAAAAAACTACTTTTTCAACTCATATTTTCAACTTATCTCCCTACAGTTTTACTCAAATTTTTTATTGGGGGCACTCATTGGATGCATAATTTAATTCCTCATCATTTCAATGGACCCTATTACACAATAAATGAAAAATACATGAAAAACATGATTGGAATCATGTTTTTTCATGTATTTCTAATTTTTTGTGTATTTGGATGAGGAATTAAATTATGGATCCAAAAGTTCTTCCACTCAAAATTTGAGTAAGTTGAAAATACGAGTTGAAATAGTAGTTTTTTATTAAAATTTCATGATGTAATCTAAGCGTATTTTATTCTTTTCACTATTATTTTATTTTAGAGAAATTTAGAGGCTTCCCTTCCATATTTGGGGCTTTAATCTTGTAATAATGTTACCTCCCTAAGTATGAGTGGCTAATAAATAACCCTATTAGGTGTTCCCAACCCCTAAGGAGAAAGACAAGTCCTTGGTACATCCTTCAAATGATAGTTTCCAATTGAATGATGATGAATGGATGCGGAAAGAGGGGTCTCAAGCCCAAATGCCATGGGTTCAAGGGTGTCAATGGTGAGGGATGTCCACATATTTGATATATAGATGTGGGAGGGAGAAATCATGTATACATGAGCTACCTTGGCTTTTCTTTTTCCACCCCTCTTTATTTTATTTTTCCTTTTCCTAATTTTTCTTTGTATTACAGCTCATGGCTTTAGAAAATTATAGCATGTTATGCATAATGTAAAGTAACTATTACCCCCTCAAGGTGGGGCAGTTCATCACCCACCAAGGGTTGGGATGTACATGGGTTCCTTAATGATGTACGGGCAATCATGGGGCCCCAAGAACTAGGGTGATGGCCATGATAAGGGATAGAGATCATGTTTGGATTTTGCCTAGTGCTATATTAAATGTCTCGACCATCATTTACATTTTATAATATTATTTTATTTTTTTTGTTTATTGTTTCCAAGATATGATTTTAATATTCCTCTAGTTGCATCAACCTCTAGGCAACATTTCCAAGCCTGACCCAAACATGTGGAAAAGGGGAGGGCGAATGCCAGTGCATTTTTAACCTAGTGGTCATGTGGACCTAGATAAGGCAAATGATGAAATAGGTATTGTAATGTGTAGAGGGGAGTGAAAAATGTGGAATAAGAAAACAAGACCACACTACCAAAATCGGAGTTTCCCAAGTAGTGCTCTTCATAAAACCATAGGTCAATAGAGGAGATCCCACGAGACTAGGATTAAGGATGGACCCCTATTTAACAGGAGGGGGGGAACCACAATCAAATCTCTTATTTCTTCCAAGTCACCCAATAATATATGCTCAAGATGCCCAAGAATAACAATCATAAGCACCCAATTTCACAATAAAAAACATACCTTTTGGTTTGGATTTCCCACCTTCTATCATACACTCTTGACAAATGGGCAAGGGGACATATGACCGATTCAGGAAGCGAAAATCAAATGGAATAATATATCAGCTACATCGGTGGTTGCCATGGGATGTTGGATATAGATTCAATATTGAAGACATATCTATGAGAAAAATTATCTATGTGTTCACCCACATTTGGTGGGTAACAATATCAAATTCACAAGAAAATCTAGCCATTGTGAAAATGAACAACCAACGCCATTCCCACCATGGATATTTAGTTATAAATCACACCTACCACTAAATCCAATCCGAGCTAAATCCAAAATATTTCCAATGATTTCATACCTTATTTGGATGCTTGGATGACCAGACGTGTCCACAAATGAGATGGGAAATTCACCCCCTATATGGATACAAATAACACTTAGGAGATGAAGAAGTATTCTATTGATATATAAAGTACATTAAATCATTTTTATTACTACTAAGGCTTGTAAAAAGGGCTCAAGGGAATTTATCAATATTTCTCAAAGAACTAGTGCTTCTACCAAAAAACCAAGTTCATGAGGCAAAAGTCTTGAGAACATGTCATCAGAGATGTTTTGACATGTCCAAAAGAGTTCAAAGGTGCCAAAAAAAATCTTATTTTACCATATATATGGAGAATAACCTTCAAAGGTATTGAGCCATGTCTAGAGTGAGAAAAATAGAATTAGCAGGACCTAATTTCAATCAAATTCAAAACAAAAGAGAGACATGGCTCCAAAGGTCAAACTACACCAGTTCAAGCATTCTAGCATGATTGTTTATTGTAGATTATAAATTTTCTTAAGTGAGATAGGAATTCTAATGCTTATCAAGAAAACACGTCAACTCCATGCTTACAAAAGAAGGTTATAGATCCTTCTTGAATAGTGAATCTCATAATGCTACAATGTGTGTGTGTGCACATGCACATAAACTCATATAATCTATCACACCACTCCTAGTCTAAGTGAGCATTAATTATACAATTAACCTCGAACAAAGAAATAAATCTCAAAACAAGACAACCGAAAATCTTGAGTATCTAAGTATTAGGAGGTTTATGCAATGCATTATATTAGATATCATTTTGGGATTCAACTGTGTTAAGTAAGTCCTTCACGTATGACCATTTCCATGAGAGGTAGTCGTAACTGACTAATTTCTCATGATTTTTGAATAGTTCACTTAGCACTCATTGCATTGGTGATGCTCACAGGGGTGAAGAAGTGGGATTGAAACTAGTGAAATGAATCACATAGCGTCAATCATCACTTCCGAGGCTTGCACCCGGTAACTAGGACTTCCCGGGAGGTCACCCATCCCAGATCGCCTCTGGCTCAAGCACGCTTAACTGTGGAGTTTTCCCCGCAATCAATCCCACTTAGCTTGCTACCCCATTTGCAAAACCTTAGCAAGTATTGTGCCTCATGAACCATTCAAGTAGAGATCCCTTCACTCTTTTTGATTTTAAGTATTAGGGGGTTTATGCAGTGCATTATATTAGATATCATTTTGGGATTCAACTACGCTAAGTGAGTCATTCACGTATGACCATTTCCATGAGAGGTAGTTGTAACTGACTAATTTCTAACGATTTTTGAATAGTTCACTTAGAACTCATTGCATTGGGTGATGCTCATAGGGGTGAAGAAGTGGGATTGAAACTAGTGAAAAAACCTTAGCAAGTATTGTGCCTCATGAACCATTCAAGTAGAAATCCCTTCACTCTTTTTTATTTTAAGTATTAGGGGGTTTACGCAGTGCATTATATTAGATATCATTTTGGGATTCAACTGCGTTAAGTAAGTCATTCACGTATGACCATTTCCATGAGAGGTAGTTGTAACTGACTAACTTCTCACGATTTTTGAATAGTTCACTTAGCACTCATTGCATCGGGTGATGTTCATAGGGGTGAAGAAGTGGGATTGAAACTAGTGAAATGAATCACATAGCATAAATAATCACTTTCAGGGCTTGCACCCGGTAACCAGGACTTCCTGGGAGGTCACCCATCCCAGATCACCTCTGGCTCAAGCGTGCTTAACTGTGGAGTCTTCCCCGCATTCAATCCCACTTAGCTTGCTACCCCACTCGCAAAACCTTAGAAAGTATTTTGCCTCATGAACCATTAAATTAGAGATCCCTTCACTCTTTTTGAATTTAAGCATTAGGGGGTTTACACAATGAATTGTATTAGATATCATTTTGGGATTCAACTACGTTAAGTAAGTCATTCATGTATGACCATTTCCATGAAAGGTAGTCGTAACTTACTAATTTCTCATGATTTTTGAATAGTTCACTTAGCACTCATTGCATCAAGTGATGCTCACAGGGGTGAAGAAGTGGGATTGAAACTAGTGTAATGAATTGCATAGCGTCAATCATCACTTCCGGGGCTTGCACCCGGTAACTAGGACTTCTCGAGAGGTCACCCATCCTAGATCACCTCTAGATCAAGCGTGCTTAACTGTGGGGTTTTCCCCACAATCAATCCCACTTAGCTTGCTACCCCATTTGAAAAACCTTAGCAAGTATTGTACCTCATGAACCATTCAAGTAGAGATCCCTTCACTCTTTTTGAATTTAAGTAAAAGGGGGTTTATGCAGTGCATTATATTAGATATCATTTTGGGATTTAACTGTGTTAAGTAAGTCATTCACGTATGACCATTTCCATGAGAGGTAGTCAACTAATTTCTCATGATTTTTAAATAGTTCACTTAGCACTCGTTGCATTGGGTGATGCTCACAGGGGTGAAGAAATGGGATTGAAACTAGTGAAATGAATCAGATAGCATCAATCATCACTTCTGGGGCTTGCACCCGGTAACCGAGAATTCCTGGGAGCTCACGCATCCCAAATCGCCTCTGGCTCAAGCGCGCTTAACTGTGGAGTTTTCCCCACAATCAATCCCACTTAGCTTGCTACCCCATTTGCAAAACCTTAGCAAGTATTTTGCCTCATGAACCATTCAAGTAGAGATCCCTTCACTATTTTTGAATTTAAGTATTAGGGAGTTTACACAGTGCATTATATTAGATATCATTTTGGGATTCAACTGCGTTAAGTAAGTCATTCACGTATGACGATTTCCATGAGAGGTAGTCGTAACTGACTAATTTATCATGATTTTTGAATAGTTCACTTAGCACTCATTGCATCGGGTGATGCTCACAAGGGTGAAGAAGTGGGATTGAAACTAGTGAAATGAATCACATTGCGTCAATCATCACTTCCAGGGCTTGCACCTGGAGACTTCCTGGGAGGTCGCCCATCCCAAATCGCCTTTAGCTCAAGCACGCTTAACTGTGGAGTTTTCCCCACAACCAATCCCACTTAGCTTGCTACCCCATTTGCAAAACCTTGGCAAGTTTTGTGCCTCATGAACCATTCAAGTAGAGATCCCTTCACTCGTTTTGAATTTAAGTATGAGGGGATTTACGCAGTGCATTATATTAGATATCATTTTGGGATTCAACTATGTTAAGTCATTCACATATGACCATTTCCATGATAGGTAGTCGTAACTGACTAATTTCTCATGATTTTTTAATAGTTCACTTAACACTCATTGCATCGGGTGTGAGCTTTCTCATGATTTTTGAATAGTTCACTTAGCACTCATTGCATTGGGCGATGCTCACAGGGGTGAAGAAGTGGGATTGAAACTAGTGAAATGAATCACATAGCGTCAATCATAACTTCTGGGGCTTGCACCCGATAACCAGGACTTCTCGGAAGGTCACCCATCCCAGATTTCCTCTGGCTCAAGCGTGCTTAACTGTGGAGTTTTCCCCACAATCAATCCCACTTAGCTTGCTACCCCATTTGTAAAACCTTAGCAAGTATTGTGCCTCATGAACCATTCAAGTAGAGATCCCTTCACTCTTTTTGAATTTAAGTATTAGGGGGTTTACGCAGTGCATTATATTAGATATCATTTTTGGATTCAACTGCATTAAGTAAGTCATTCACGTATGACCATTTCCATGAGAGGTAGTCGTAACTGACTAATTTCTCATTATTTTTGAATAGTTCACTTAGCACTCATTGCATCGAGTGATGCTCACAAGGGTGAAGAAGTGGGATTGAAACTAGTGAAATGAATCTCATAGCATCAATCATCACTTCCAAGGCTTGCGAGTATGTCAATAAATTTCCAAAATCACAAACATTTAAAATAATTGAGAGCCCATAAACTTACAAGTCAATTGAACGATTTCAAACTTTTTTTTTACAATCATGTAAGTTATCCTACAATTCAAAAGGATGGAATTGATTATAACATTCAAGCATTTACCTCTGCCATAGAAAATTGATATGACTATTCAACCACAAAGAGATTCAAGCATTCAATATTAAACCATACAAAATCATATGTCAGCCATTATCATGCCAAGGATAATCATAATTTCTAAAATAAATATTCATAATTCAATATACTTATTTGAGTGATTTAGATTGGCTAGAAACCATATGAGGGATTTCCACACTCCACATAAACATATGCCAACTACACTACAATTTATCCTATAGTAGCCCAATCCCGAGCCAAATCTAAAGTATGAGGGAATGCTTGCATAAGGAAAATTCACACTACACTTAGGATATGGAGCCTGCCAACTATTTAGATGGTTCATACTAATCTTATATTAAGCACCCTAATGACTCACTCTCTAAGATTCAAAACATAGGGTTTAACCCAAATTCAAGAAAATGGTGTGTTTCTTAGTTCCAAAGGTTGAACCCACTGTACAATTAGTTTAACATCAAATTTCCAAGAACTTAATGGTTCATCAACTAATAAGGAAGCACTAAGTGGTTCATCATTCAAGGCAAGCACCAATTGTGTGATTAATTGTTCGAAAAGCACTTAGTGGTTCATTAACCAAAGGAAAGAACTAAGTGAGCCATCAACAAAAACACAAACACTAAGTGTTTCATTAGCCAAATGAAAGTACTTAGTAGTTGAATTTCAATCCTTAAAAAACACAATAGTAACACATGCAAACACAAATATTTTAGTGGCCTCAATCATATAAATAATATTTAAAACCCAAAGTCACAGAGCATACGCTCAAGGTCATAAAGCCTCGAAACTCATAAAGGGGAGGAAATCCAATTCCACTAGAATATTTTAACAATAAATAGCTTAGAAACTTCCTTCCTTTCGAGTAAGTGAACCAAACCTAAAATTCACTTATTTTGTATGTATATGTAGAGTTTCACCTATGCCTTTTGGCATAACAAAGAGAGAACCACTTCAACTCTTAAGTGCCTTCACATCTAGGTTCATCCCTATTATCCAAAAAAAGTGGGTGACCCTGTAAGAGAATTTTTCTCCTAGTCATCTCTTCTAGCCGACAACCCCTAAAAGCCACCTTGTAGCCAATTTGACATGTATTCATACCTTCACCACCTGCATTGGTAATATCTCCCCTTTCCCATTTGTCGAGATCACATGTTAGAAGGTGGGATTCTAGTAAAAAAGGTACTTTTCATTTTTCATTCCTGTGCTTATGATTTTTTGTATTTTTGGCATTTGGCAGGGATTGTGGGGTGACATAGAAGAAATGTCTTGGTTGTAGTCTTGTTCCCTCACCTTAAATGGGGGGTTTATTTTCTATCCTACTCTAGCGATACTGCCTCTAATGGCTTATGGATTTAGGAAGCAACTCTACTTGGGAACCCATGATTGAGATAGAGTGTTGATATATCCATTTTACATGTTTATCACTCACCTTTGTACATTATGAACCATTATTCCACGTCCCTTCTTTAGGTCCACTTGATCATGGAACCACAAGGATCTAGCACACCCCATTCCCTTTTCCACATGTTTGGGTTGTGCTTGGAATGTTGCCCCAGGAGGTTGATGCAACTACAATAAAAAGAAAAATCATATCATGGCCACAAGTAAGAAACAAAAGCAAAATTATAAAATGAAAAAGAATATCAGGGACATTAAAATTAGCACACTAAAAAACCCAAGCATGAGTACTACCCCTTATCATTATGGGCATCACCTAGTTCTTGGGCCAATGTTTCCCTCTCGCCTTATAAAAAAGGAACCCTTGCATGTCCCATCCCCAGATGGGAAATGAACTACCAACCACTAAGGAGGTAACCACTATTATACATCATTCAAAGCATGATCTCATATGATTAGTATTATAAAGAAAAATAAATAAAAATCAACTGGTAATAAGACAAGTGGAAAAAAAGGTCAGGGTAACTTATGCATCTACAAATTCTCCCTCCTCACATATATATACCCAATATGTGGAATTCATTGTCATTACTACCCCTTTAACCATGGCATTTGGCAAGACCCCTTTCTCCCCTTCCATTCTATCATTATTCACATGACACCTATTAATTGAAGGGAGGAGTGAGGATATGTCACATCCCTTTGGGGGTGGAAACACCTAATAAGGTCATTTATTAGCCACTCCTACCTAGGGAGGTAACAACAACACATGATTAAGGCCCCAATTATGGAAGAGGAACCTTGTATCAAGCATGCATTTATTTCACTTAGATGCAAAAATGATTAAATGTACATTATGTGTGATTTGTAGGTGGTTTCATTATGAGTTACTTAACTGGGGTCCAATTCCCTCAGATGATCATATTAACACCCACAAGTGAGAGAGCCATGGGTCCCCGGAAAGTCATAAAGCATCATTTTCATTCATGGGAATTCTCAGCACCCATAAGGATTATGCACTTTTCTCTATATTATTTATGGGATGATGCACCTAAACAAACATGCCCCCAACAAAATTAGCAATATTACAATGTTTGGTAGTTGATAAGGGCCTAGATGAAGTTTGTCTCATGCCTTGACACATGGGATGGTTAGCACCATATTCAGTTCCCTTAGAGTTGGAACATAGAAAGATATTTAGCCACTTGGAGACCCATGAGACCCAGTTTTCTACCCCAAATCATATCTGGGGGTCGACATGATTATTTGCATCGAGGCAAAGGGGAGAACCCCTCAATCATGATTTTAGAGGCCCTATACACTTCATTTAGCACAAGAAGGCCTCACCACATAACCTCTAGATGCCTACACAAGCATGACATCAACAATTCGACCCTATATTGGAGATATGTTTTCATTTGCACATTGGTTACTAGGTCGGGTTGTGACCTAGAGGCTTTTCTTGGCCATTATTTTATGACTTTAAGGGCTTGTAGGCTAAAATAAATTTGTTAAGACTGATTTATATTAGAGGTATGTCATTTCATCTCTCATCATCACATCATTTGGGACTTTTAAACCTCCATAGAGAGACTCTCACTTGTTATTTTCTTGGATTCTTAAATTATTGGATGCATTTTGATACGTGGAACTACTTTTTGGACATATTTTGGAGCTATTCTTGGCATAATGGATGGAATTTCTAGGTAGATTTTCTTGTAAGTGCTTTATTTTTTATGATATTTCTCTTAATGTCTAACATATGGAATGAGTAGTTATAATCTATGCAAAATTGTGCCCTAATGATTGATAAGTATCTATTGAATGCTAGTTACAAGAAAATTGTGTGCATTATTAATTAATAAAATTGTAAGAAGGTGAAACTCTTTGAATCTTTTCCCATAAACTCCATATTCCTTGAGTGGGTAAACGCTTGGAAATTGAGGTAGGCCATCAATTTTTAGCCTCCTTAAGAGCAAAGATTGGCTAATATTTGACATCCATGACTCCATACACCAAAGGGACAAGGAACTAGTCCACGTCTTTGGTTATCAACCTAAAAATTATACATTAAATTCTCTCTCCTTAAAATTTTGGTACTTTAAGGATAGAGGAGAAACTAGGGCTTGGTGCGAATTTCAAGAGAAAAGAATTTTTCTAAGTTTGAGAACCTAAAATTGAAGTTGACTTGGTTTGTTGAATATGCAACAAGAAAATCCTAATTTAATTTTGTTCTTGAATTAAATTAGGAATAAAATTGTAATTCCACATCTCATGAAAATGTGTATTAGTTAACTAAGTTAATTTGACTTAGTTGGCTCAGTTAATTCGAGTTGAGGGTCTAGCTTGAGTCACATAGAGTGTCTCCTACATTATAAGAGCCCTGGTTGAGTTTATTTTGAGTTGTAATTAATTAATTCAGTCTAATTGAGTTAGTTAAACTAGTTCCAACTGTTGGATGAACTAGTGGGAGGTCTAGTAGTGCGGTGTTGCCTATAGTGATCAACCAGTTAACTGATGATTCACTCATAAATAACTCATGCATGTCAAATCTAAGAGTTACCTAATTGAGATTGGAGTTCAGGTTCAAGTACAATTTACTATCAGTTGTAGCATGCAGCCAGATGAAGGCCTATGAGGATTGTGCAATCCCAAATGAGGAATTTCCCTAATTAATAGGGGGTTAATACCCAAGGAAACAACAGAAGGAAATAGGGACTTGGGAAAGCAAGAAATTGTTTAAGTATTGGCTTGGGCTTGTCTAGGAAGTTATGAGACAGATAAAGATAATGCAGAGGTTGCTCGTGCTTGAGAAAAACATTGTAATATTCTCATATTTCCTGACTAATGCAATATACAAATAACAGGGGTTTTTAGTTATGGCTTTCCCCAAGAAATCATCGTGTAATGCATTGATTGAATTCTTTTTCTTGTTGATTCATGATTTCGCGATCATTTAATTATTTCCATTGATGAATAGAGTAGATTCAAGTCTATTGTTATAGTACATAACAATTAGAAGTTTGAATCTACAAGGAATTTCTACATGGCATCGAAGAAGAAATCACTCTAAAAGAGGAGCATACGAATATACAAATAACAGGGGTTTTTAGTTATGGCTTTCCCCAAGAAATCATCGTGTAATGCATTGATTGAATTCTTTTTCTTGTTGATTCATGATTTCGCGATCATTTAATTATTTCCATTGATGAATAGAGTAGATTCGAGTCTATTGTTATAGTACATAACAATTAGAAGTTTGAATCTACAAGGAATTTCTACATGGCATTGGAGAAGAAATCACTCTAAAAGAGGAGCATACGAGTTTGCCTTTTGCAGGTGAAATCAAATTTGCAGTATCATACTTCAAATTCAACATCATGTCATTCTTTGGATTGAGACTTGAATATTCACTTGAGGGTAGTTTGAACTATATTTCTTGGAAGGATAGGATGGAGGCAGTGTTGGAAGAGAACTAGATTAACAAATTTATAGACAAAGATAATCCTAAGCCTCTAGCAATTGATGCTCAAGATCTAGTAGAGTGGAGAAAATGGGTTGCAAAGGCAAGAAGGATTATCCTAGGAGTAGTTTGAGATCATATTGTCTCAAACCTCCACGGTAAGTTTTGTTGCTTCCAGAGACAACCTCGGATTGCTTACAAGACCAGTGCTTGGAACATCTAGATTTTGAGTGTCTCATATGATTCTTGGGAAATGGGAGACATCACATATATATATATATATATTCAAATATATATATAATAAACAACATGGGTTGGTTCATTCATCTAAAGGCGTAAGCCATGTATTTCTGGTACTTCTTCACATATACAACTCACAGAAATATATGCATAAACTAGTGGAGGTTGAGTATTTCAAGGACCTACAGTTTAATAAGCTTTGACATAGAAATGAGAAAGGATAAGGAGAAGGTGTAACTCATCACATAGAGCTTGAAACGTCAGGAATTCTACACTTATTTGAGTTAAAGGTAGACATAATGGATGAAAGAGGATGGGTGAGATGATTCATGGGGCACAATTTTAAAGATATAATATCAAAGATCCATACCGACACATGCATTAACGAGTCAATACAAATGAATTTGTAAGAACATATGAAACATTTCTAGCAGTTGTGATTACATGAATTCAGAGAGGAAACATGAAAATAATGGAATTTAATAGAGGGATAGCATACTATAGTACTCAAAGGGGGAATCACCACCATTTCCTTAATATTCTAAAAGATGCATATCATAAAGTCATATAGTCGTGAATATAACATGTAGTTCTTTCTTTAGGATTTTGAACCTCTTTGAAGTGTTGCTTCCCACTATTTATCTGGAGAGGGGAGAATTTAACAGTAATTACAACACAATATCTTCAGTCGAGACTCAGTTATCAAATTGGCTAGCGGTCTCAGCCTGGGATGGCTCTATGGACCAAAAATCACTAGAAAATATATTAAATGGTCGAAACATTACATGGTTACAAAACAGATCAAAAATTAGATGGAAATGCCAACAAAATATGTCCATCCCCATCCCTGGGATTGCCTTTTCTCAAGTTCTTGTTTGCCCACGGTCTGGCCACCTGTGTCACTATGTTGATTCACATCGCTTCTACCTTTATTACTCGAATTGTTCATTCTTCAAAAATGGGAGCAGTTCAATTATCAGTTTCATGCCACAGTACAAGAGCAAAGGTCACTTGGGCGGTACTTTTTCTTCCGTCTGTGTGGAGCACCATGCTGGATCATCAAGTCCTCCTGAGCTTCCATGTCTTCATTTACTCTGTCAGCATCGACCCTGGTTTCATGTCACAAGGGGCCTTTCTGGGTCAGCCCATGCCGATTTTGAATGATGCATCTACTTTATCATAGAGTTATCGCATCGAGGTTTTCCATTAAAGTTCCTTACGGGACGGTACATTCTGATCTGCTTTAGCCTTTTTTCTTCATGTGACCAAGGGCTACGACCAAGCTTTTAGTCTTTAGGTGTTAGGACCTTTGGGCTCATGTCTGTGAAGCTCAACCCTTTGTTAAACAAAATCCCACATATCGGTGATTTCTTATGCTCACCTTCAGTGTCTCCCCTTTATAGTTGCGATCACCAATATGTGGGATTGGGCTCACCCGAGATATTGCAATCGGCCATTTCATAGTATTTCCTCTGTTTGCTAGAGATACGCCAAAGAATATCCTAGTTTTCTCACAGAGCAGAAGAAAAATAGAGGTTTTAATGTTCGTTGATCTAGGCCATTGATCTGGGCCTGTTGGTATTGCAATCGCAATACGTGAGAGGGCCTTTTTACCATATTTCATAGTGCTTGTCGATTGTTTGGACGCGGAACTTCAATAAAGAATGATACATAGAATATCGCATTTGGGAGGGTTCTCGCACATCAAAATCGCAAGTTGGAAGGGAATTTGACAGAGGAGGGACTTTGACTTGTGCGATCCGCAATTGTGATATCACAATCAGCAAGGGAAGGAATTATCACAGTCGGCAAGCGGAGGAAATATCACAATCGGTGAGGCTGAGGAGGGACTTACGATATGGTAATCAGTGGGGAACTTGCGATATGCGATATCAAAGGAGAAGGTATTTTATCACAATCAGCGAGGAGTGGTGATGGGACTTGGATATGGCAATCGATGGGGAACTTGATGATATGTGATATCGTCAACGCAAAAGTTAAAAAGGGAGATGCGTGGATATGTATCACAAAAATGGAAGGGGCTGATAGCAATTATGGTTTGTGGGTCCTGACACTTAAAAAGGGTTTCCACATGATTTTTGAATGTTTTAAAACATTTCAAAGGGGAATGGGAAACACGGCTAGAGCTTGATATACAAAGGGATTTCAGCTAGAGTTAAAAATGGGTCACTACGGCTAAAGTTTAAAAAACAAAGGAAAAATGGGGTTTGTGAAAGAAATGGTTTTAAGAGAATATGGAATTTCTCCAAAACAATTTAAACTAGATCTGTTCTTCCTCCTTTAATCTAGAATTTTCAAAGCACATCAACCTCTTTTAGATAAGTAGCAGATAGATGCAAATGATTGATCAAACTAAAAATTATTTCTAGGGGTTATCATGGATAACATATGGCTTGCAGGCTATTTCCAAACATCTATGTTCTTTTTCCCTCTTTGTACAATTGGAACTCTCTTTTTATAAGGTGACAACATTGGCTCCACCTAGGGGTGGGGCATTGGATTGCAATGCATCGAGAACCTGCAAACTATGAACTTATCTTTTGGGAATGGAGTCCTTTATAAACAGATGATAATTTTGTGAAAGTATAATTTTCAACAAAAACTGGAATTTTTATATGATAATTACAATACACACACCAGTATTTACAATAGGTGCAAAACAAGTACCTCTAATTCTGGAAATAGATTTTGAGGAACTGACCATTTACTGGCAGTTCCAATGATTCATGGTCCAGATTTTTTAGCAAGTACGTGTTATTTCCTTTCTCTTCTAAAATTTTGAAAGGGTAAAACCAGAGTGGATCAAATTTTTTGTGTTTGTCTTTTTCTTCTTATCGAATGTCTGATTGGAGAACTAAATCTCCTGGTTGAAGAGGTCAATCCTTTGCCTCCTTGTCAAACAGGGATTTCATCTTCTATTGGTAATTTGATAATTTAGCCCCCACGTATTCTCTGTTTTCATGAATTTTGACCAGTTGGTTTATACTTCGTGTCAAGGAACTTTGCTCTTCCTCAACTTCTTGTAGTAACTTCGTCACTCGCATTTCTAATTGGATTAGGAAGACTACATCCTTACCATACACTAGCTTCAAAGGCAATTTTCCAATGGATCGTTTAGGAGTTACTCGGTTAGCCCAGAGGGAAAACTTCAATTGGGAGTCCTAGTTCCTCTGATTCTTGATGATGGTCTTCTTTGGCACTCTCACCATAGTTTTGTTTGAGGACTCAGCCAAGTTGTTACCTTGAGGATAGTAGGTAGTGGAGTGTCCGATGATGATATTGAATTTCTGACAGACACTAATGAATTTTGTGGATTTGAAGAATTGAGCACTGTTAGTTATGATTTTGATAGGGCACCCAAAATGCGATAATATTTTTTCCACCATAAACTTAATTACGACTTAGTCAGTAGCGTTTATGGTTGGGATAGCCTCTACCCACTTGGTGAAATAATTAGTGGCTATTAATATCCACTTATGTTGGCCACTAGAAGGCGGGTTTATTTCTCCTATGAAGTATAGTCCCCACTGTCTGAAGGGTTATTCCACATGCACTCAAATCAGGGGAAGAAAAGAAAATTTTTGTCTCTCACCAAACACTCAGCACTTCTAACATGACCTAACCTGGGAATGAAAATTTCCAAATAGTGTAGGCCAGTAGAATCATGTCTTGAGGATTTTGTGAGCTATGGTCTTCCAGCTATAATGACCTCCACAAACTCCTTCATGAAATTCCTCAGTCACTTTATGAGTTTTGCCTTCTACCAAACATAACAACAAATCTCCCACTGGGTCCTTCCAGTAGAGTTGACCATTGGATATGATATACTTTTGAGATTACAATCTCATAGTTATGCATTTGGATTTATCCAACCCTAGTTGGCACCTCAGGAAATAAGAGATAATGGGTGGTATTCTTATACCAGGGCGATCCCTCATATTTAGCATACATCTTTTCATCTGATGTTTTAATCCCGTTCTTTTGAACCTCTTGTCTGCTTTCCTCTGTTATCGGGTTTATCCCTAAAGCCTCACAATTAGATTCTAATAAAAACTTGGCTAACCCCTAGCCTTTTATGAGCTTAGTAGGCTTTATGTCTAACTCATATTCTTGTATATTTTCTATCCACCTGCCCCTTTTTCCTTCACTGTCTCCTTGCACAAGGATGTCCTTGACCGTTGTCGTTGGGACAAATGTTATTATTTCCAATTGTAGTGCATACATTCGAAATGCATTCAAAACCTTAACAAGTGAATATGCTTGTTTCTCCAAGATGTAATATTTCAGCTCAGCATCCCTTAGGACTTGGTTGAAGAATGCGATGGGTTGTTCATAACCATCTTTATTCTCTATAGCAGAACTGCGGAAATAGTATGCGGAGAAGAAAAGGAAATATATATATATAAAGACACTAAATAGTTAGGGCTGACTAGTACATGCCTTCAGCCAAAGCTTCTTTAATTATAGTAAAAGAATCTTAGGGGGCGGGCTCCACTTGACTTCATTTTCCTTTTTTAGCATATCTGTACCCTTCACTATTTCTACATAGTTGGGTATGAACCTCCTCAAGAAATTAATCTTCCCAAAAGGGCTTGGACCTCTTTCTTATTTCTAGGTAGAGGAATATGATTGATAGCTTTGACTCACTTAGGATCAATTTTCACCCCTTGCATCACTATGTGTCGTAGTATCTTCCCCTCACTTAGGGCGAACTGAGATTTCTTGGGATTCAAAGAAATACCATACCTGCTGCATTTCTCAAAGGTGAGCTTCAAGTGGAGGATGTGTTCTTCATCGGTCTTAGAGAGTACTATGATATCATCCAAATATACCACTATGAACTTGTCTTTCTTCCCTACAAAAGTTATATCCATAGCTCTCTGGAACGTGGCCCCTGCATTAATAAGACTGAAAAGCATGCGAGCATACATGAATGTTCCCTACGGGGTGGTGAAAGCAATCTTCTTCTGATCGTCAGAGAGGACTACCACTTGGTTGTAACCAGAGAAGCCATCCACCATGGACATTCTGACTGACCCGACCACCTTATTCAATATGTAAGCCATCTTAGGCAGCAGGTAGTTGACTTTCAACGATGCCCTGTTAAGGTTCCGAAAATCTACACATAACATTATTTCTCCATTCTTTTTCTGGACTGGGACTAAGTTTGCCACCCACTCTGAATACCTTAAAGGCACTATGATTTTAGCCTGTAGAAGTTTCCTCACTTATTTTTACTGGAGGGGAGTAAGAGTAGATTAATCTTCCTGAGCTTATGCTTGCATGGTTTTATTCCACCCTTTAAAGGAATCTTATGGTGTATGATGTTAGTATCAAATTATTTGAAGTCCTCATAAGACGAAGAAAAAACATCCTTAAAGGTTTTTAAGAGATTCAAATACCTTTGTTTATATTGTGAAGGGATTCCTTTTGATAGTCTGACCATTTTGGTTCATCCTCTGAGCCAATATTTCAATTTTCTACTTGTTCATCCATCTCTGGAGCCATTGATTTGGAGGCTACATCATCCTTATTAAATCATCTTTCCAATGGGATTAGCCCACGAGGAATGGTATTCCCTTTCAACTGTAGAATTTTATGTCTAGCCACTGTGTCTTTCCATGAAGTGAGTTCTTGATCTGCCTCTTTTTCCTCTCCTTGATCAAAGGTTGATTTAGCGAACTCCCCAACTACTAGTATAAATAGTTTGATCTACTCATCATCCTCGAATACTTTCCAGTGCTTGAGATTATCATGTATAGAGGGTATGTATTTGACCCCCACCTCGTACCTAAGAAGCAGATTTTGAGGGGGTTTGAAATTTCTTCTTGCTACAGTGAGGGAATCATCCATTATGTTTCCTTCTCTGGGAAGAAATTGGATATTAAAGGCCAGGAAGAAGTTATCACTCAAATCCCAAACTTCATTCTGTTAAGTCCTCAATTTGTAGTGTTTAGTCTGGCACTGATTTCTGATCTGCTTTACAATTAGCTCAGAGTCTCCATGCATAGTTAAGAATTAAATATTAATATTTCTTTGTAGCCCAAGGAGAAATGCCTCCTAGTCTACCACGTTTTTGGTTTCCTCAAACTCCAACTTGAATGAAAGGGGTATCAAGCTGCCCTCAGGAGATACCAAGAATACTCCTGCTCCATTTCCCTCTTTAGAATTTTCTCCATCAAAGTATAATTTCCACACTTTGTTTTCGTCTGTGTGTTGGTGTTCTAACTACATCGTTAGATTTGCTAGTGTTTCTTCTAAGATGGTCTCATCTTCTTCTAGGAAGAATCAGGAGAAGTCACTTTCTTTTCCATACACTAGGGAATTTTTAGAACCTTCAGCTGGGGCCACAGTTCTTACAAATCTGGACTCTCTGTACAGCCTCCTTTCTTCGCCTCCAGAAGTGGGAATAGTGGCATAAGTTAGATCTAATTTGATAGATCCCCACACCTTGGAATCCCAAGACCTATATAGGAGCATGTTGAATCGAAGGGGAATATCTACCACTATGATGTCCATCACTATGCTCTTCACATGGATTTGAGCCAGGTTTACCACTAGATCTTTTATCATTTCCAAGTATTTTACCCTCTTAGAGTCAAAGGAGTATAGTTCCTTGTAAGGCTTGGTGATCTGCAAGCCAAGTTGTTCCATCACGGCTAAGGGAATGAGGTTATGTGAGGCTCCGGAGTCCAACATGCAGTTATGCAATAAGAGGTCATGAATTACCAGGGTCACATAGAAGGGTGCAGTGGAAGGATCAAGTTCTTCAACATGAGGCCCAAAAACAACCATTAGTCTTTATTCTTGAGGGTTTAAACAATCATGGGTCGGTATTAAGGTGGATGGAAGCATGAATTGAGAGGCTTGGGCTTTATAAGTGGCCGGTTTAGAAGTTCAGTTAGAGGAACAAGGATCTTTACCTTTTCGAGTTCCTTCTGAAGATTGAATGCCATTTGGATTTTTTTTACACCTCCTAGCTCTGCTTCTCTTTCTTTATCATTGGTAGTTTTTATCAGAACAGGTGCCTTCTCTTCTATGTGTACCTCAGAGCTATTGCATTCCTTATTTGAGGGGGATTTACCTTGGATGTGTCAAGATTTAGTTTACCTTTCCCTTTATCTGGCACTGGGGGAATGTCTTGGGGAGCAATTCCCTTTTGTTGTTCTGGTTCCCTCGACCTATTTCTTGAAGATCTCATATCATACCTTCGGTGTATTTGTGCTTGCAAGAAATACACAAACTGTTTACAATAGTCACCTATGTCCTCCTCATTTGTTTTTGCTTCTCTATCATGACTTGTCTCCTGGTGAGCCATATTTTCATGTTCTTCTTCAGAGAAAGAGGAATACAAGTTTCCCTACATCTCATGTGTATCTGATGATTGTTCATCAAGATCATCTTCTAAATATATAGGATGAGGGATTTGATCAAGTTGGTCCTTTCTTTCCCTTGGAAGTATCTGCGATGGTGGCCTTCTGTACTGTGGGTTATAACCTCAGTTATTACCTTGAGCTTTTGGTTTCAGGACACTCTTGTTTTCCAGCTCAAGCTTCACCACCTTATGCAATAAACCCTTGATGAGTTTATCCATTTCTTCCCACTTTAGAACTAGCGGTTCTTTAGCTTGACCAGAGGATGATGTTTCTTCTTGCCCCCTTTTCTTCTCAGTAGGTCCATCCTTACCTCTTTCCCTGTCAAGGTGAAATTTGCTTCTACCTCAAGAGCATCAACTTAGAGTTGATTCAAAGTGCAAGACTTCCTTTCTCTCAGGGTAAAACCAAAGTTGGATTCAAAGGCCCCCACAAATTGTTGAAAAGTGTGCAACAAGAAATGCTTGTTGAGAATGCAACAAGATGATGGAGCTTAGTGGAAAGGAGTCACCTTTACTAAGTGGGCCCGCAGGCAAATTATGGCGCAAAGTCTATTTTTGGATCACAACAGGAGTGATCAGAGTCTATTTTTAGACTGCTAGTCAAAAATAGAAAAGTCAAATATTATTGTCTCATAATAATATTTAGACTATAAACTTTATCTTATCCTCTTGGAGCACTTTAGTTTGAGCTACAGATGTGGCACATGCAGCTGTTAGAAGGAAATATGCTTTATTTGAGTCAGTTGAGCTATTCCATGCAGGACATCAGTTAGAACTCATGCATGTGAGTTCTGTGGAGTTGGATGAGTAGTTAATGGAGTTGTGTTCAGTTTGACTTAGTTGAACTAGTTGTATTTAGTCTAACTGATCAATAGATTAAGTGATGAGTTGTGTGAATTAGTTATTAATTAATTCACTAATTATTAACTCATAATGCAATTGAAGAATACATCAGTTAACTCAGTGCATGTACAGTTCAACAGGGACAGGTGTTAGAGGTTGATATTGCTATCAGTTGTGACTATAGTTGTGCATGAGATCTTACACAATCAAAGGATTGAGTATGCCCATGAGAATTGCATATGCCCAATGATATAGCCTGTGCTCACGTGATTTCCAATGTGAGTGATTTTCCAAGGTAAATAGAACTTGGAACGAGTTTGGATTCATTCATTCTCTTGCAGGATTGTGTAGTGGAGGCAAGCAAGCAGTGGAGGAGATTTGGAGATCATATCTGAGTTGTATTGTGTGTAACAGGTGGAGATAGTGTTGGATACTTGTGAGGAGTATTGTACTATGTAATGTTACATGTTCTCAATCATTAATATACAGATAGTGTGGGGTTTTCAACTATAAGTTGTCCCCGGGTTACATACTGTGTTAATGTGTGCATGCTATTGATGTTTCATTGTTTTTGATGCTGCTAAATTGATGATCAACGTAGAGGAGGTTATGTATTATGCATGTATTCCAAAATAGTGTATAATCAGGATAATCTCTATTGAATATGTGTTTATAATTCAAAAATTTCTACATGGTACCAGAGCTGGTTGATTTGTAGAAAAAGTTCTACAAGATTTCAAAGCGAGGATTGATCATCAGATCTATTATTCAGAAAGTGTTTACATTTTATTTCTTCAGGCAGAGTCTGTAATCGGGCCAGGTAGCCTCTGGATTCATCCTTCTTTTGGAAGGTGAGATATCCGGTGAATGCCCATACAGTCGATCTCTGTACAAGAAATACTTTGTTCTCACGAATTCTAGATCAGAGGCGGTTGAGTTGTTGAGCTGGTGGAATTCGAATTTGCAGTAGTGTTTTCTTGGTGTCAAAGTTGAAATGTCTTTCAACGGATTGCGATTGAAGTATGCCCTTGAGGACAACTCGAACTATATTGCATGGAAGGACAGGATGGAGGCAGTATTAGATGATAATGGGTAGAAGGAGTTCATAGATGCAGATGTCCCAAAACCTACTGATGCTACTCAAGTCGGGGATTGGAAAAAGAAGACAGCAAAGTGTCGAAGGATTCTATTGGAGGGCATGAGGGATCACATTGTGTCTAGCCTCCATGGAAAGGCTTCTCCATATTTGATGTGGATAACGTTGACAGAATTATTCCAAAGCAAGAGCGACCAGAGGGTATCTCACGAAGTTCACCCAATGTCGGGATGAGCTGGGAAGTGTGGGGGTAACTGTTGAGGATGAGGATATGGTGAGTCTAGCACTCCTTGGCCTTCCTAAGAGTTGGCATAGCTACTAGGACTCGGTGAATGGAAGGGAGAAATTGCCAGGATGGGAGAGACTTTGGTCGGATCTTGTGCAAGAGGAGATTAGACAGCGCACTAGAGACAGTTCTTCATCTATGCATGATGAGGAGAACTGTGCCTTAGCAAGTAAGGCGAAGAAGGGGAAGGGGAAGGTTTCTCTTTCTGAATCCAGTTCTTCCAATGATGGGAAGAAGGTTGACAAGTCAAAGGTGAGATGCTTTCGTTGTCATGAGTTGGGCCATTATGCTACTAATTGCCCAAAGAAGAAGTCCAAGAAGGGATCCGGGGAAGGATCTGAAGGTGAGGCAGCCTCACTTGCTTCACAGTTTGAGTTGGACTTCACACTCTTCACATGCATGGTTTCATCCATGGTTGGAAGTGGTTGGTTTCTTGACAGTGGAGCTTCTTTCCACATGACCGGTGACAAAAGTTTGTTCAATACTTTGGAGGAGAAATATCTCCAGATACTCATAGGGATGGGTAATTATGAGAAGTATAGTGTCTCAGGTGTAGGCACGGTTATTTTTTCAGAGGGAGCATGGAGCTCGCCTTACCTTGACCGATGTCAAGTATATACCAGGACTGAAGAGAAACTTGGTGTCGATCGTGATGCTGGAAGACAGAGGCTATGATGTAGTCTTCAGTAAGGGAAAGGTTTTCCTTAGACACAACATCACTAGACAGGTGAAGCAGATTGGTTCACGGGTCAAGAACCTATATGCTCTTGAGGTTCAAGATGCATGCAAAGCCTTGAGCAGCGAGGCAACTGATGGAGACTTGGTGGTTGAGAGGGAGCGTATATTACCTCTCAACATGCAAAGCTAGAAGAAGTCTCAGACGATTGTGGAGGAGCCATGATTGGTGCAGCAGCTTCAGGAGGTTGTGGAGCAGCCACAACAAGGGAAGCTGAGAGGAGATCGAGTAGAGACATTTAGTCATGCAGAGACCTCCAGTAGGGGGAACTTTGAGCCAGGTGGGCTGAGGGATTGCATGCAGCCATAACTCCAGGTAGGAGGTGGGGTGATGTGGATTGATCATCTCAAGGAGGAGGGGTAGGATCCTTGAGGTACCCAACCTCTTGGATGATACCTTGCTACAGGAGCCCCAATGTGTAGTGGAAGGAACTGATTGATTGGGCAGAGACAGATGTGGATGGAGCAACAGAGAGAGCGACAGTGCAAGGAATCCCAGGACAGCGCATAGCATGCAGGCTGCAGCAATGCGAGAGGTACAAGTGTTTTGCACAGTGCTAGGTGGCACAGAGAAGTGTGCAATGGTGTGAGATGCATGGAGATGTTGCAGTAGCGCAGATGTCAGAGAGGGAGCACTTGTCAGCAGCAGGTAGAGCTTCAGCATCAGAGTATGTTCCTAGCCCAACAGAGTGGTCAATTGGGAGTGTTTTTATTCCAAGTGTTGTTGGAGCAAAGTGGACCAGGCAGATGTGTTGCATGCAGAACATTCCAGAGTTTCAGGATCGGGTTTGAGAGGAAGCCTTTCTTGTTGAGAGGGAGTGTTGAAAAGTGTGCAACAAGAAATTCTTGTTGAGAATGCAACAAGATGATGGAGCTTATTGGAAAGGAGTCGCCTTCACTAAGTGGGCCCGTAGGCAAATTATGGCACAAAGTCTATTTTTGGATCACAGCAGGAGTGATCGGAGTCTATTTTTAGACTGCTAGTCAAAAATAGAAAAGTCAAATATTATTGTCTCATAATAATATTTAGACTATAAACTTTATCTTATCCTCTTGGAGCACTTCAGTTTGAGCTACAGATGTGGCACATGCAGCTGTCAGAAGGAAATGCGCTTTGTTTGTGAGTTAGTTGAGCTATTGCATGCAGGACATCAGTTAGAACTCATTCATGTGAGTTCTGTGGAGTTGGATGAGTAGTTAATGGAGTTGTGTTCAGTTTGTCTTAGTTGAACTAGTTGTATTTAGTCTAACTAATCAATAGGCTAAGTGATGAGTTGTGTGAATTAGTTATTAATTAATTCACTAATTATTAACTCATAATGCAACTGAAGAATACATCAGTTAACTCAATGCATGTACAATTCAACAGGGACAGGTGTTAGAGGTTGAGATTGCTATCAGTTGTGACTATAGTTGTGCATGAGATCTTGCACAATCAAAGGATTGAGTATGCCCATGAGAATTGCATATGCCCAGTGATATAGCCTGTGCTCACGTGATTTCCAATGTGAGTGACTTTCCAAGGTAAATAGAACTTGGAACGAGTTTGGATTCATTCATTCTCTTGTAGGATTGTGCAGTGGAGGTAGGCAAGCAGCGGAGGAGATTTGGAGATCAGATCTGAGTTGTCTTGTGTGTAACAGGTGGAGATAGTACTGGATACTTGTGAGGAGTATTATACTATGTAATGTTACATGTTCTCAATCATTAATATACAGATAGTGTGGGGTTTTCAGCTGTAAGATTTCCCCGGGTTACATACTGTGTTAATGTGTGCATGCTATTGATGTTTCATTGTTTTTGATGTTGCTAAATTGATGATCAACATAGAGGAGGTCATGTATTATGCATGTATTCCGCAATAGTGTATAATCGGGATAATCTCTATTGAATATGTGTTTATTATTCAAAAATTTCTACACAAATACTACGCGAAACTTGAGGGGGATTTATCTCACCAAGCAAGTTATTATACTACTTATTGGACCTTTTTATGAATTCTGAAATATCCTCTTTTGGATTCTTCCTTACAGAATTGAAATGTGTGAGGACATACTCATGATTTCTCTTTTCACCCCACTTTTGTGTGAAATAGTTTTCAAGTTCCTCTTAGGTAGTGATGGAGGCATTAAGTATGGCTTTAAACCATTTTTTAGCTTCTCCATCAAGGGACTTTATAAAGAGTCTTGGGACCACATCCTATTGTTCTACATTTAGATTCTCAACAAAAGCATAGAAGGTTTCAATGTGTCTCTGTGCAATGTTTTCATCCTCCCCATTGAACCTAGGCAAAAGCTTTAGGTAGTCCTAAGGCATAACCCAATGTGTCTCTGTGAAATGTTTTCATCCTCCCCATTGAACCTAGGAAAAATCTTTAGGTAGTCCTAAGGCATAGCCCTTAGAGGTTGAGGTAAATTAAGAGGGCCATATTTATTCAGTAAGAAACTCAAAACAACCATTTGAATTAATGGAGGGGGGTTGATATTTTCCAGAGGAACTTGGGCCAAAACCATAGTGGTTGGAGTGGCTAGACTGAAAGCAAGGTATGTAAGGATCTTAGGAGTAAATTCTAAGTATTTAATGACAACGGGTTGCAATTTGGATGAGGAGACTTCAAAGAATGATGAGATAGTAGCATAGGTAGTAGGAGTTTTCTCCTTCCAGACTCTCCTGAAAAATAATTTCTCTAGGTCAGATACAGATGGGGTTTTCTGCTGAGAGGTATTTGAGCGAGTGTGAGGCTTTCTAAAAGCCAGGATGATAAATGATAATGGGATTTGTGGAGTCACCAAGGTGATGAGGATGCAATCAGAATGACTTTTCTCACCTACACAAAGACTGCTTAACTTATCGTATCCCAGGGGAAAAATCCTTCAATACATTCCCTGGCAAAAGCGCCAAAAGACATTGTCACATCCAGACACAACCTTGGATTGCTTACAAGACCAGTGCTTGGAACATCTAGATTTTTAGTGTCTTATATGATTCTCATGAAACTGGAAATATCACATATATTTTTGTGTATATATATTCAAAATATGTATATATGTATATAATAAACAGCATGGTTTGGTTCATTCACTGGAACATCTAGATTTTGAGTGTCTCATATGATTCTCACAAAACTGGAAACATCACATATATTTTTGTATGTATGTATATATATATATATATATATATATATATATATATATATATATATATATATATATATATATATATATATATATATATATATATATATATATATATATATATATATATACATATAGATATATATATCTATATGTATATATATATATATATATATATATATATACATATAGATATATATATATATATATATATATATATATATATATAGATATATATATATATATATAGATATATATATATATATATATATACACATATAGATATATATATCTATATGTGTATATATATATATATATATATATATCTATATATATATATATATCTATATATATATATATATATATATATATATATATATATATATATATATATATATATATATTCAAAATATGTATATAATAAACATGGTTTGGTTCATTCATCTAAAGGCGTAAGCCATGAATTTCTGGTACTTCTTCACATATACAACTCACATAAATATATGCATAAACTAGTGGAGGCCGAGTAGTTCAAGGACCTACAGTTTAATAAGCTTTGACAGAGCAATGAGAGAGGATAAGGAGAAGGAGTAACTCATCACATAGAGCTTGAAGCATCATGAATTCTACACTTATCGCATAAAGCTTGAACCCTCCAAAATTCTACATTTATCTAAGTTAAAGGTGGACATAATGGATGAAATAAGATGGGTGAGATGATTCACGGGGCGCAATTTTAAAGATATAATATCAAATATCCATATAGGGACATGCATTAATGAGTCAATATAAATGAATCTTTAAGAACATTTGAAACATTTCTAGCAGCTACGATTGCATGAATTCAAAGAGGAAACATGAACACAATGGAATTTAACAGAGGGATAACATATTGTAGTACTCGAAGGGGGAATTAACACCATTTCCTTAATATTCGAAAAGATGCATATCATAAATTCGTACAGTCTTGAATATAACATGTAGTTCTTTCTCCAGGATTCTGAACCTCTGTGAAGTGTTGCTTCCCACTATTTATCTGGAGAGGGGAGCATTGAATAGTAATTACAACAAATTGTCTTCAACTGAGCCTCAGTTGTCATATTGACTAGTTGTCTCGACCTGGGATGGATCAGTGGCCTAAAATCACTACAAAATATTAATTACTTCATTAAATGGTTGACACATTACATGATTACAAAACAAGTCAACGATTGTTGTTGCTTGCCCACGGTCTAGCCACTTGTGTCACTCAGTAGATTCCCGTCGCTTTTTCCTTTACTGCTCAGATTTTTTGTTCTTGAAAAATGGGAGAGTTCAATTATCAGTTTAATGGCAGAGTATAGGATCAGAGGTCACCTGGGCAGTACTTCTTCTTCCCTCTACATGGAGTACCATGCTGGATCATCAAGTCCTCACAAGCTTCCATGTCTTCATTTACTTTGTCAGCATCAACCCTAGTTTCGTGTCACAAGGGGTCTTTTTGGGTCAGCCCATGTCAATTTTGAATGTTGCATCTCCTTTCTTAAATGCCTTAGCTACTAACCCACCACGCCATTAAATTTTTGCATTAATTTATTGCAAAGTTATCGCATCAGGGTTTTCCATTAAAGGTCCTTACGGGACTGGACATTCTGATCTACTTTAGCCCCTTTTGCTTCATGTGACTGGGGGCTGAGACCAAGATTTTAGCCTTTGGGTGCTAAGACCTTTGGGCTCATGTTTGTGAGGCTTGGACCTTTGTTAAATAGAATCTCGCATATCGGTGAATTCTGATGCTTGCCTTCGATGTCTCTCCTTGACATTATGATCACTGATATGCAGGATTGGGCCCATTCGGGATATTGCAATCGACCATTTCATAGTATTTCCTTTGTTTTCTCCCCTTGACACTTGTGATCGTCGATATGCGGGGTTGGGCCCAAGCAGGATATCGCAATTATACATTTCATAGTATTACCTCTGTTTTCTCTATTTGATGATTTTGTTGTTGGATATACGCCGAAAAATACCATCACCGTCCCATTGAGTGAAAGCGAAATAGGCATTTTAATGTTCGTTGATCTGGACCATTGATTTAGGTCGATTCAATATGGGTCATTGATCCGACCTGATTCAATCTGGGTTGTTGATCCCGACCTATTAGCATCACAATCGCAATACATGAGAGGGCCTTTTTACCATATTTCATAGTGATTTCCGATTGTCCGAACGTGGAACTTCAATAAAGCATGATACATAAAATAGAGGGTTCTCACACATCACAAACGCAAGTTGGAAGCAAATTTGGCGAAGGAGGGATTTTGACTTGTGCGATCCCCATTTGCAATATCGCAATTGGTGGGGGAAGCAATTATCACAATTGGCAAGCAGAAGAAATATCACAATCGACAAGGCTGAGGAGGGACTTATGATATGTTAATCAGTGGGGAACTTGTGATATGCAATATCGGTGGAGAAGGGATTTTATCACAATCGACGAGGAGTGGTGATGGTACATGGATATGGAAATCGATAGGGAACTTTACGATATGTGATATCGTAATCGCAAAAGTTAAAAAGGGAGGCGGGAGGATATGTATCACAAAAAGGGAAGGGGCCGATAGCGATTATGGTTTGTGGGTCCTGACACTTAAAAATGGTTTCAGAATGATTTCTAAATGTTTTAAAACATTTTAAAGGGGAATGGGAGACATGGCTAGAGCTGGATATACAAAGGGATTTCGGCTAGAGTTAAAAATGGGTCACTGCGGCTAGAGTTTAAAAAACAAAGGAAAAATGGGGTTTGTGACAGAAATGGTTTTAAGAGAATATGGAAATTTCTCCAAAACAATTTAAACTAGACCTATTCTTCCTCCTTTAATCTTGAATTTTCAAAGCACAGCAACCTCTTTCAAAAAATTACCAAATAGATGCAAATGGTTAATCAAATTAAAAATTATTTCTAGGGGTTATCATGGATAACATATTGCTTGGAGGCTAGCTTCAAAAATCTCTGTTCTTTTTCCCTCTTTGTATAATTGGACCTCTCTTTTCAGAAGGTGACAGTAGTAAGGAGACTTTGTATGCAATGTGGAAGGCCTTGACAGGCCTGTTTCAAAGTAATAGTGACCACAGGAAGATAGCACTGAAGCACAAGCTCAGAAAAAGCAAGATAAAGAAGGGCGACTCAATACCAAAGTACTTGACCAAGTTCACCCAATGTCGAGATGATATTTGAAGTGTCAATGTTACATTTTCTAAAGATGATCTGGTCAACCTAGCACTTTTAGGCCTTCTCAAGAGCTGGCATAGCTACTAGGATTTGGTAAATGGGAGGGAGAAGCTACCAAAGTGGGAGCATTTTTTGTCGGACTTGGTGCAAGAAGAGATTCAGCCGAGATGGATCCTCATCCAAGCATGATGATGAGGAGAATTGTGCCTTAGCTCAAAAGGCAATGAAAGGGAAAGGGAATTCATCCCATTCCAAATCAGATTCCATTCAGATAAGCAAGAAGAAGGACTTGTCGAAGATTAAATGTTTTCGCTATCATGATTTGGGACACTATGCCATGAAGTGTCCGCACAAGAATTCCGGCAAGAAGCCCTCATGAGGAGTTGTAGATGAATCTCTTGCTTCATAATTCAAGTTGGAATTCACCCTCATCGCTTGCATGGTGACAACGGTGATGGGTAGTGTGCTATCTGGATAGTGGAGCCTCATTACATAAGACAGGTAAGAAATAATTATTCAGTGACTTGTAGGAGAAGGACCTCTAGATGCACATCGAAATGGGAGATGATGGAAGGTATAGCACGACCAACATTGGTATTGTTACTTTTCAGAGGGAGTCAAGTTATCCCCTCACATTAAAAGATGTCATGTATGTTCCATGTATGAATAAGAATTTGGTTCCAATTGCTATGTTGTAGGACCGTGGCTACAATGTGATATTTAGAAAAGGAAAGGATTTCCTTCATCACATAGGCTTAAGATAAGTGAAGCGGATCAGGGTTCAGGTGAAAATGTATACAAATTAGATGCAAAATATTGTGTTGCCTTGAGCATAAAAGAAGAGAAGGTGCAGAGTCGAGACATTGGTGAGTTGTGGCATATTATATTGGGTCATTTTCACCATGGATCTTTGAAGATCATGCAACAGATTTATACAAGACTTCCCAAAGGTGCACTAGAGAAAAGAGATACATGCAAAGGGTGTACATTGGGGAAGTACACTAAACCCACCTTTCATGATAAGAACAGTCGATCGCAAGCGGTCCTTGAAATAGTTCACTCAAATGTATATGGACCATTCTCGACATCCTCCACACCCAAGCACAAGTATTATGTAATATTTGTAGATGAATTCTCACTTAAGTGTTGGATTTTCTTCATGTAGAAGAAAGATCAGGCATTCTCTAAATTTTGTTAATTTAAAGAACTTATTAAGAAAGACATTGGCAAGAAAGTAAAGGCTCTTAGGAGCAACAATAGTGGAGAATATGTGTTGAATGAATTCGATAACTTTTATGCATCAGAAGGCATTTGATGGGAATTAATAGCACCCCATAACTCACAAGAGAATGGATGTTACACAGTATTTTGTCACACCTCCTGCACTTCTCTATGACATACCCTGAAGTGCTCGAAACATGACCATTATTTAGTGTACTTATTCATATATGCATCTTGGATCCTTCCTAAGACATTGATTGGAAAATGCCTTGAGCTTTCCCTAAAAGAAATAGCTCTAAAACCATAATTTAAGAATCATCATGCTTATGAGACTAAAAATGATGATGGTCACATGTTGCATTGCACTTGACCCACGATGGAATCGCTCTGTTCACCAGTATACCCGCGATGATCCCAAAAATGCAATTTTCCCAAAGAGGATAAGAAGCTTCGTGATCTAGAAGCTTCCAGAGAGGTGAGTTGAAGGTTGTTTGGCATAGATGAGGTTGAATTCTCCCAACTTGGCCTCTTGGTCTTATCCCTATGAGCCACCTCCTTGAGATAAGGGCCTAGTCCTATGTTTGGAGAGATCCTAACTCCATTCCCATCCTATATATTCATCTTCTTCCATTCCCAAATGGTTGGTCTATGCCTATTCGCACCTTATGTTAAGATTGTTTCTATATGCTACTCATTTGGCTTGGAGAAGGAGTGCTTGGAGAGCTTAGCTTGGACTTGGATATTCATTCAAGGAGAGCCTATCAACATCAAGGCTTGGTTGTATGCTTCCCTTTATTTTCCATTAATATACGACTACTGGATCATTTTCCCTAAATGTGTATGCTCATGTATCATTTAGCTTAACATTCCTTGATTAATTAAGTAGGTTATTTTTGAATATCCTACTTGTATTTTCATGCCCTATTGTGTCTTGATCTCTTGTACAGGTGCATAAACGCTAAGAGAATTAGGAACGAGCCTGTGATGCAAGTGATTCAAGGTCTTTAGCAAAGGAGATCGAGATAGCATCTGAACAAGGTAGGCCATCTTCTTTGTCTCTATTTTCAATTGCAACTTAGGAAAGTGTCTGGTAGATTCACTTCAGTTGAAAGACCCACTCATTGGGCTAGAGGTATCGTCTTTGTCCGCAGATAGGATTTACCTAGACAAAAAAATGGCGACTCCACTGGGGATCCTATGATCCTTTCCGTTCAATCCTTCACCTTGTTTTTTGTGATGAGTTTGACCAACCATCCATTCATGGACTTGTTTGCTTGTCTGTAACTATTTTCACTTTCTGGTAATTGCTTGAAGGTTCTTAATTTGTGCTCCTCTTGAATTTTTTTTTCTTTATCTTCCTCGACCATCGTAGTTTTTTCGCTGACAGTCGCGGTGACATCACAGATATGTTGATTACAATAGTGATGATTGTTGATTTTATTTTAACAGGTGTGATGATATTAGAGGTTAAAGAAAATTAGGGTTAGTCTTCTTTTTTTTAGTATTTTTCCTTCTGTCAGTGGCTTACTAGTGTGATTTTAGTGTCCTTTCCTTGCTTGATATGTTTGTCTGATTACAATTTCCTCTTGATTTGGTTTAAGTGTTTTGAGCTTGTTTTGCCTTATAGGGTTTCTAGGATTTCTAAGTCATCCTTCATTCACTCATTGGTCTTCTCTTCACAATTACCCTTGTTCAAAGATTATTTTTGTGTTTCGACGTCTTTTGAAAATCACATTTTGTTCTTGGGTATTAAGTTGTTTTCATTAGTGTCAAATTGACTAGATGCTTTGAAAGTCACTTTAGTTCCATTTGGCAAGCAATAGATTACAAAATTGGTTATTTTGATTGAACTGAAAGGAAGTATGTGCTTTGAATTTTATATTTCGAAAAGAAAAAGTGAAAGTATTTATATCCTAAGTAGTTTTCGAAGCATTTGTTGCATTCAAAATCATTAATGTGAAAGAGATTTTCATTATTATTGAGTTGTTTTCATTCTCTTTTTCTATTTTGCAATAGATTACATTGATTGCATTAAAGTGAAAAGGAAATCATCATTATATCTTAAGGTAGATAGCTTTAAGATTTTACTTTGGCATTGCATTTTCCTATGAAATGAAAGATTAGATTTAATGTTTTGCATTTAGCATTGGAAAATATTCATTGATGCATTTTTGCTTGTTTGATGCATGATGTAGGTGTTTCTCTTCCCTAAATAGGTAGCCTTCATCAAATGAAAGGATTTCAATTTCATCATTTAGATGCATTTTAGGAATAGGTGACATCGTTAAGGCCTTGAAATCGAAACACAATTTCAATATTAACTTTAAAATCTATCAATTAATCTAAGGAGCATTTGAAACATTAACACCCATACTTAGTGGTCTACGCTAGAGATGTGCTCTGCCATCTATAAAACTCAGCAGCTATTGTCTACTCTTTCATTAGATAGTGATAGCACAGAGTTGTGCTCTCCATACCTTCGTGTATATAAAGGGAGACCCTCATAGGTTGCAAACCTTTATCCATAGGAAGTTGAGTCTGCCACCTTGTAAACATGATACATAGAACACAACATTCGGGGAGATTGCCTGCATGTACGTCAAGTCCTTGGTAAACTTATTTGCTAAGGTGTATCTTGCAGTTCACGGTTACTTGGTACTCCTTTTTCGCTAGAGTTACTTGAGTGGTCATTTCAATCTTTTCTGACTCCTTAAATTTGAAAATATCATTGAGCACTTGTCCTTTCAAGCTTGCTAAACCTATGAAAGCGACTAGAGTCACCTTTTTCCTCCTTTTATAAACTCTAAAAATATGAAAAGGCAACGTTTTTGTTTCAAATTCTAAAAATGACTTCCCACGATAATATGTTGAATCAATGTAGTTGCTTCTTGGACCAATATTGAGTAATTCCCTGTTAATTTCAAGATTTTTAATAAGCCCTTAACGGACTATTTTTCCTTCTCTTCTCTTGAGAGAAAGTCATTGTGGTTGAACCATTGAGTTCAACCTAAATTTTCCCTTCGTTGTCTGATAATCAAGGGTCCTCCCAAGGGGTTCATCTAGAGCTTCCTCAGTCACTTGAAGCTCAAAGTTTCGAACTTGGGATTATTCTGAGTATCCAACCCCTGTCTTCTTGTCCACCACCATTGGATTCATGGTCACCTCAAGAATCTTATCATGAGACCCCAGATAATTCTATACAGACCCCTCAGACTCCGTAGACCCTTAAGAGTCCATAGAGGCTTGTTGTTTATCCATTGAATCCATTATTCGATCCTATTGTGATATCTCCTCAACATCCTTATAGTCCTTACAACTGGTCTGGTGTTCCTTTGGAGTTATCTCCTCGCACATCTCGGATTCCTTTTCACCGTTTTTTTCCAACCATGGATTCAGAAGGTGAGATCCCAACCTCTTCTCTGGGTCATTCGGAAGTTTCCACTACTCGTACTCCTCATGTCAATGATGAACAAGGGTATGAATTTCCACCAGAAGGCTTTCCTTTTACAAGAAGAGTCCCATCTCACACACTTCCTAAAACCAGTGGGCCCATGTTTCCACCTGGTTATACAACCCTAACCCAGTTTATTTTAGGAACTCCTAGTACTTCGTCTTTGTATCAAAATCCCATTTGGTCTTCAAATGCCATGCTTACTTTTGGTCCGTTCACTCCAAGCGCAACCTCTCAAACTTCTGTATAAATTGTTGTCACGTTAGTTATCGTTCAACTAACCAAATCTTTCAGTACAACCGACTGTTTCAGGTCAGGTTTCAGTTAGTTCTTCCAAACCTCTGTCAAGTGGACAGAATGTGCCACTGCGTGGGGGGGAAATCTGAACATTCTTCTTATGTCAGGTGAAACCAATGTGATTGGATTACAAACTCACATGGTTGGAGTCAATCAACCTTATTTTAGTGATATTCCTAACCCTATTGGTTCATCCGAGTTGGGTAATATCCAATATCAACAGCCTTATATGACTCAAGTTCCACTCCAATAGGCTTATGTCCCATATGGTTTGCAAGCCCTAGTCATTCCATCTTATACTCCACAAGTAGGAGCTTATGTCCAACCTGGTCAATCTACTATTCTTGGTGGATATAGACAGATTCAATTTGGAAATTACCAATATCCTCAGGGTATGTCTCAAGGAACTATCCAACAACCCTTGCAGTAGCAAGGGAAACCATTACAACAACAATGGGAACCTTTGCAACAATAGGGGAACTCTTTGCATTGGCTATATCATCATCATCAATGACTACTTCACTAAATGGGCCAAGCTAATGCCCACATATAATGTTGATGGTATTATTGTTGCTCAATTCCTCTTCAACCATGTCATAGTGCATTTTGGTGTTCCTCAAGCCATTGTAACTGACCATGGATCACATTTTCATTAGTACATGATGGCAGAGTTGACTGCTCAGTTGGGCCTTCATCATGATAGCTCAACTCCTTACTATCCACAAGCCAATGTCTAAGTCGAAGCAATTAATAAAGTTTTGATTATTATGCTTCAACGCACCATTGGGAAGCACAAAAAGGAATGGCCTTTGATGGTATTCTTAGCTCTCTGGGCTTACATAACTTCTGCTGAGACGGCCACTAGATTTACTCGATTTCAGCTAGTGTATGGTTTAGAGGAAACTCTCCCAATTGAATGTGAAATCCTGTCGCTCAAATTTGTTGTCGAACTTATTCCTAATACCTCGCCTGAAGAGGAGCTGTTACTCTGCCTTGAGAGGCTTGATGAGACCCATCGCAATGCCATGATGGTATTCGAAGCCCAAAAGAAACATGTCAAAGCTCATTTTGATCAAACCATTTCTCCTCGCACTTTTTCTGAAGGCGGTCTGGTCCTCCTTTATGGTCATGCTAATGATAAGTTAGGCACTGGAATGTTCGAACCTATGTGGCATGGCCATATATCGTCAAACGTGTTTTTCAAAAAGGTGCCTATGAGCTAGTTGATTATGAAGGAAATGCATTATCACAGCCCCAAAATGGGTTGTATTTGAAAAAGTATTGTGTGAAATTCGTGTAATGACTTTTTGTACATTAGTGTGTGAATTCATTAGTGTGCACTTTTTTAATTTAGGTGTGTTTTTTTGCTTTTAAGACATGTGTTTTTCTTCTTACCTTATGTTCCACTCAATTTTCAGATGTCTTCAAGTCATTATCTCGATTTTACTGATGGTGCTTATCATAGCACACGAAATTTGTCTTCTGCATCTTGTGCACTCTTTCCCCTCGTGGCGAGTTGATTGATTTACAAGGTATTTACCTCAGACGGACAACTAAAAATATTTTTGAATATAGTGCAGTCATTGAACTATTGTTAGATGTAGTTGCTCTTGGCATTAGGGATTTAGTTGTCAAGTTAGATTCACATCTCGTTGTGTTACAGTTAAACAATCATTATTCAGTGAGAAATCCACAAATATTGCATATGTATCTACACGTTTGATTACTGGAATGAAATTTTGATTTAATTACATATCAGCACATCCAACTTAATTTGAATAAATTAGCATATGCATTAGTAGATTATGTTCTTGATAGACATTTGCGTCATCTATAAAATTGATCATGTCATCTGATCATGTTTTGGACACATGTAGAAAATAAAACATGCATATATGTATATGTATATGTATATGTATATGTATATGTATATGTATATGTATATGTATATGTATAGATATATAGATATATAGATAGATATATATATATATATATATATATATATATATATATATATATATATATATAGATCGAATAAAGTGTTATGGGACACTTGGCTTTTAAAGCCTACAAAATGTGTAAAATAGTTAGAAAGGCTATCAACCTGCACAATGCTCATGGTAGCATGAGACTTCTCTGATCACTCGGCCTAATAGCTGACGCAGTCTTGTGGATACTCCCACTATGTGTCTCTACTAGCGTAGTGGAACCTCGTCTATAGTAGCATACTTTGGAACTCCTCGAGTAATCACATCTAGGTTGTGCTCCATCTCGGTTATGGAATCTGCCCCTTCCTCATAGTCAACACTCACTATCTAATGAGAAACCCACCATGCTATTAGCGACATGCCAAGTGGTCTTTCCAGTCCCACATCTGCACATTTATCAGTCCACTATTCTCTTGGTGGCAAAGGTGGATCTCAATCCCATCTTAAATTTGTGCCAGCATATGCATAGTCATCCACCATGAGTAATTAGCACTACAATGAAGTAAAAAATTGTGGAGGGTTGTGCATTTAACACATATTTCATTAAAATTGGAAAAACTTTATTACAAGGGCATCATTAGAAATGATTTTTTTAGTTATATCTAAATTCTATATTCACTACTCCAAATTTAATGAAATATGTGTTATTTGCTAACCCGACCCTCCTCGAGGCATGAGTTGACTGCACCTCACTAGCCTCAATTCTTGTGGGGCAGGATCTAGTACCTCTGCCAACTGATACTAGAATAAGGGCACCCACTCTAGGAAGAAATTCACCAATATTGAGTTGAACCCAACTTGTCTCAGATTTCCCTGCTTCCCTTTGGTCAGTTGTCTTTTCATATTCTCCAAAAGGCCTACACACCAGTTGAATATGGTGGGGGTAAGACACTCAACTGCATATTGAAAATGGGATTTTGAACTCTCATGCAGGGCTTGCGTCCCAGATACACGAGATATGGTGTATAGGATGGTTCGTAAAGGAAGGTTTTTCGTGACTGTGGCAATATTCACCTTCCCACCCCTCGTCATTTCTACACCTGGGCAATGCCTCCTAATCAGACCACTAGTACTATCACCACCTGGGTGAGATCCGAAGAGTTGGACTCTCCCTCCTCTTCGAGACAATCCTGTGATGAAATAGATGTATGATTCTTCTATTTCCATTTCTTGGCCTTTGATTATGAAGATCTCTCCGTCAACATCGCAAAGACTGGTCAAATAGGGTAGCAATTCCATCTGAGCCCTCAGTCTTGTGGTCATGAAGAACTTAAGCAACCCAATTCTAGATTCTAGGCTACTTGGTGGTCTTCAACCTCATGGCTAATCTCTGGATGAGTGGAAGCCTAGGGATTTGATGGTCGAAGTCAATAATTATATTCTAAAAGGTTAACATTTAGGTTTTGGTCCTTCCAATTTTGGAATGTCGTAACCCACTAATTCTCAACGCTATATATCTGTTCGTTTTCGGGGTTTGTATCATAATATACTATGGTTTTGGTTTTTAAGTGAGATATTGGGGGTTGTATCATAATATAGTATGGTTTTGGTTTTTAAGTGAGATATCAAATTGGTGTATGAGACTCTCTATTTGTGCCTCTTTCTTTCCATTCCAGAACCATGATCTCATGTAAAACATCATTAAACATAAATTAGATACTTTTTCATGGATCAAAATCAATAATTTTTGCTTTAAAAAGGATTTTTCCTTCAAAAAAATCTGTGTCGACACCATCGCGAATGTTGTTATTAACAGAGTGATGTCATCGTGAGGGCCTTTAGGCTTGAGAGTGATCATCATGGGTCTAATTACCAAACCTGCGATGATCTCCATCGATTTAAAATTTTAAAATCCTCTCTTTTAGTACACAAAATTCCTTAAAAATGCATGAAAATGTGATGAAATGCAAGAGCAAAAATAGGCCTCTTACCTACTACAGACGGTTCGCAAAATGGCACCCTGAATCTCCCGTAATGGTCACCTAAAAATCAAGCAAATTAGGGCACAAATGCACTTTCAAAACTTACTATGGTGAAATGGTAAAAAATAATGTTACTTTTGGTGATTAATAAGTTCTGAAGTCATTTTTTTGTCAATATTTTAATAATATTTTATTAATGTTTCTTGATATCAGTGATGGGTGCATTTGTGTAGTTACTTTCGGTGGAAAATGATTATTTTTTACTGATTCTAACAAGTTTTTGTTTTATCTCTTTTTCGAACTCATTAAAAATAAACGAAAAACGAACCTCCTAGAGTCATCTTTAAGCCCTTTTCTGACACTCAAAAACTGAGAGTAGTTGTTATTTTGAACTTGTTAAAATAAATGAATTGACGTCATCTCATTACAAGTTACCCCTTTTTTGGGCTGAGATTGACTATTTACGAAAAAAGTACACATTGATCAATATGGTCAAGAGTTTCTCTCAAATATTATTTTCTACCTTTTCGGGTTCGAGGGAAAAATTACGAAAAGGGACATAATGGAGTTCTATTTTTTCGTATCTTTATCAAACTCTCTAAATATGAGAAAGATACAGAGTTACTCTTCCGTCGGACTCGTAAAAATAAAACAACGAAAGACTTGTCACCATGACAAACCCGAGCTTCTCCTTCCTAGGACTTGTAAAAATTACTTGGATGGATTCATCTGAAGGGTGAACTTATATGACAAGCATATGGTATCCTCTTCAATATTGTGTAAAAATAAAGAGGTACTCACTAGAAATAGTGGGGAAAAATTGAAACTGAAACATCTCTTGTATAGACAGCATATCGCTCTTGAACATGACACTCATTTGTTTCTCGTGTCAGGTTTGGGATATCCTCGCTCATTCACTTGTCTTTCCGAGTTTAGGTGATCCATTTTGCCTCTCATATAACTATTCTACTTTGTCGTTATGACCCTTGGTCCTATATTGAGTCTAATGTTGCCACACTCCGGATTCGTATCGCTAATATGTTCAAGAGAAGTCTTATCTGCAATCTATTACCTATACATTGTCTAACTCTTTGCTACAATCTTGGATCCTTCTCAATTCATTCCACTTTATTCCTTGTTTAATGTCGATGATGTGGGACTCATTGTGACCCTCCTTCAACGGGTCACTTTCTGTCAACTTCAGTTCACTATCCAAGAAGATGACTCAGAAAATCCCTTTCAGTACCTTAGAGCTTGCATGCCTTAATTGAAAGTTCTTTGCATTTGATGACAAGTCTTCATCATTGGCCTTCGACTGGATGATTCAACGAGTGTTTGACTTCAGCTTCATTATCACATTCACAGATTGTATTATGGCACCTTGGGAGCCATTGTCATTATTGGTGGTTTCTCTCATACCTGTTAACAATCCACATCATTTGCCAGTAATCAAGTGGTTTTCAAGCATGATCGACTTCAACACATTCATTCGCATGTTAGAATTCATACTTTCATTGGGTAGGGATGGAGTGCAAGACCCTAAGTCTTCTCTGATATGAATCAGGCTACATGGAGTTATATGTTATTCATGATGGTACACATGTTTTTGCTATAAGGATGGTTGTCACCATATCGTGGGAATTTACATTTATGATGATCCTTTTATATCGAATGGTTGCATCCATACCTTGGATCTTAGATTCGCAGATGATCCTTCTCATTTGGATGGTTGTACCCATACCATGGATCTTTTAATATAGTCCTTATCATCCAAATGGTTGCGTCCATACCGTGGATTCATGATATCAGATATGTATATGTATATGTGTCCTTGATTTGCAGGTCTCCTGATAATGTTTGTTCTCGTCCTTGCAAAAGCTCGTAAAGCATCTCAACCATCACTCCTCGTTCTGCCTTCATGCTTTAAGGGGCATCTGTTACATAGTATTTTGTCACACCTCCTACACTTCCCTATGACATACCCCGAAGTTCTCGAAACATAAGCATTATGCAATGTACTCATTCATATATGAAGCTCGGATCCTTCGTAAGACATTGATTGGAAAATGCCTTTAGATTTTTGTTACATGGAATTTTGTCATTGTCCCTGCACTCACCATTCCTTGATCCTGGAGGACTGCTACAGTGACCCTCATATGCTTTCCTAACATGAAGAACATGTCCCTACATCCCTCTTCATCTGTAAAACATTTCCCTCTTACATCATTTCCCAAGAATATTCCTTCAAGCTCAGTTTTCAAGACCGACGCTAGCACTCAGTTTCTTCCCTAAGTAGATTTGTAGAGTCTAACATTGGACCTAGCACCGAATGATGCTAGACAGCCATTCATGACTCGCACTAACCCTCTTTTGGCAAGTTTTTACAATTGGAGTCGAAGCTTCCAAGTCTAGAATCTTTGTGAATGGAAGTTTCGTAAATGGTTGAGCAAGATAGAGCCGAGAGAGACTGTTTGGGCTTCTTTCCCCTATTAGAATGGAACAAACCAAAAGGTATAAGGCCTCTCCCACCATAAGAGGATCGATTTCCCCTCTATCAAATCTATATAAACTCCTCATTTTACAACCTCAGCTAGCTAATGAAAGGGCTGAAATAATCTAAAAATCTTGAGATCCATATTGAGAACCTTAACCTTATAGTTTGTGTCTGAAGGGAGAATAAGCTTATATTGTTTGGTTTGGAGCAAAGGGAAAGATTTGTTGAACTTTCATTGTTTTGAGGGTGAATCATGAGATGCTTATAGTGGTGATGGAACCCAGACATGCCAAAGGGAACCTGCTCGAGTTGTATTTCTCTTTGAAGTTTATATTAATACAATTAATGATTTATTTCCTATATCATGTGTAATATTACATTTGATAGCTTAAAACTCCTACACATGACAAGGATGCAAGGAAAAATCCTCTCTCCGGACAAGGATGCAAGGAAAAATCTAGAGCCAAAGTTGGGCATATTTATGGGGCACACTGATACACCTCAAAACTATCATTTGTACCAGCCATCTCACAGGATGACAGTGGTTCGTAGAGGTGTCACAAGTTCAATGAAGAGAATGCCATGAGTTGTTCCCTTGAGAGGGAGCTTCAATTGCATGGAGAAGAGGATATTTTAGCTCCAAAGGAAGAACATCAGGATGATTTTGAGAAGCAACATGCAGAGGAGAAGAGAGTATAAGCACCCACTCATGCAGATATTTCTAGAGATGGAAGGAAGCACACCAGAGAGGCTGACAAATTGATGCATGATGCTAGAGAGAATGTGCGAGCACCCTGATGAGCCCAGAAATGGATAATTTATATAGGCTCATTCTGCCTATTATTTTCATTTAGTCCGCCATTCCCAATAGTTTTGTGCATGTTTTTGAATATATTTATGTCAAAAGGGTGAATGGGGATAGTCACTTTGCCACATAGTCTAATGAGTGTTTATTGCAGATTTTTGGACATTTTTGGACAAGGACGGGGTATTTATGAGCATATTGGCAGCCAATCTCGAGGAAACAGGATTGAGGAGTTATAGGATGGGAGTCTCCTTCATTAATTACCCCTTCCTTGAGTTCTCCATCAGCATCTCGGAGTACAAAGGCCCACAATGATGATCCAAAGGGGCAGCGGAGCAAGTCTTGCAGAGCTGCTGTTATCTACAGTTTAGGCAGTCGAGTTCCTTAAGTTTAGGAGGATTGTTGGGAGTCCCCACTTGTATAAATAAGAAGGCTTCAAGCCTCAGTAGGTTAGCCATTTCATAGTCTATTTTCTCACTTTTGTGCAGCCTTGTACTCAGCTCATTTTCGAGCTCTTTTTGAAGACAGTTTTGTGATACAACTACTATTTTTTATTAATGAAGATGAATCCAGTTCTATACCAGAACTGATCTTTCCTATGGGGCTGAAGCTCTTGGGTTAGGGCCCAACCCAAGCAGCCCAACACCTCCTTTGTGTATTTATATGTTTTCTTCTTGCATTCATAAGTTGATTTATGTTGTTTAGGTTAAATCTTGCTTTGGTAAAATAGGTTGCTTTTGATGGTTAAATTAGTTGTTCTTGCTTCAAGTTTAAGTAGTTTGTTGTAGTAACAGAGAAAGATCCAAAAAGGCTACCAGCAAATCTTGATCTCCTTTCTCCCTCCTTGGGACCATGATTTGAGGTCAAGGCACTACTACTGCCACCAAAAACACAGTTTTTGCCTTTCATGCAATTGTTAGTGTAATGTTTTGAGTTGGAGAAGTTGATATTTTCTTGGATTCACATGCTTAAATCATTTCATGTTCATTTACCATGGATTTCTTGCATAATTTTCTGTTCATAAAGTTTTTTTTAGCAGTACTCTGTTTTTAGGGCAGATTTTAGGTCAAAATAGACAAACGTTGTTTTTTTCGGTTCTTGCTTAGGTCAGTTTTGAGAAGTAAGTGTGTAGCTCACTTGTAGAACATTCCAACTTGTCATTCCTCCATAGCACAACCTGTACCAGCTCATCTCTCAAGATTTCCCCACTCATTCGCCACATTTCGCCAACCTGCCCTAATTCCTCTATTTTTTCCATAAAGTTACTTTCTTGCCCTTTGAAAAAATCCAACCATCTCCTTCATTCCTGATCTTCATTAACAGAGTCCTAGACCCCTCAACACCTTCATCCAGCCTTCATTTCCCTTTTCCCATCATTTTTCCACCTTCAAACCTCCAAAAACCACTTTTGCCTTCCTCTTGTAGATTCTCCTGTAGATCCCCTGCAGCCTCCTGTAGAAGTTCATGCGAGCAATTTTTCGAAGTCTGATCACAATGGAAGTCTCCAAAAGGGTACTAGGGACTTCTTAGGACCCCTCCACACCTTCCTCATTTTCAGAAAAATCCAACCCCATCGTCCTTTGCAACTAAACCTCGGCATAGACATAATAAGTCAAATCATAAGCATAATAATTCCACATAAAAATACTCAAAAGTACAAAAGGATGATTTCCTCTCATTTCTCTTCAGAAGTAGATTGAATAAATGCAATTTACCTTTTTTATATTCAATGACATCCATTTCAGTAGTTTCCATCTCTTTTCTTGCAAAGGTAGGGTTAAATGGGTAAACTAGGGTTTGCTTGGGTTTGTGTTTCATTTCAGTTTTCCTTCTCTTTCTACAAGTAGAATAGCCCTTGTAGAATTAGATCTCTTCCATCACAGTAAAAGATTCTTCTGAGAACTCATATAAGTTGGATTAAGTTCCTATTGAACTTGTCCTAGCTGATCAAGTGACAGCCTGCAGTAAGAGCTAGTACTTGTGCATACAACACCGTCGCTTCCAAGTTTGTTATGAACTACTGGGTTGATAAACGTAAAGAAGGAAGCCCCAGGAGCTACAGCATTATTGCTGCAATACTGGAGCTCACCACTCTTTTTGGCCCCGTCGTCGGGGATGCATCAAAGTATGTTGTGATTACTTCTTTTCTTCTATTCTCTACTACAACATTCTACGAAGTAGTTGTTTCATTTCAATTCTACAAAAGTAGATTAGACATTTCTTGCTTTCATTTCAATTCTGCAATTTCATTTCAACAAGCGTAGATTAGGCATTTCCCACTTTCATTTCAATTCTGCAATTTCATTTCAGCAAGCATAGATTAGGAATTTCTTGCTTTCATTTCAATTCTGCAATTTCACTTCAGCAAAGTAGATTAGTCATCTCTTGCTTTCATTTCAATTCTGCAATTTTCATTTCAGCAAGGCTTATTCTAGTTAGTTGCAATTTGTTGTTCAATCCATTTCAGTTTTTGCAGGTACAGACAGAAAAAGGAACACAAAAATCACCCAAAAAAGAGATTTCCTTTCATGCCTCGCAGGAACAGAGACAATTCAAGAAAATTCCTACCCAACACCACCAACACATCACTGAGTTACCCTTCTCTCTTCTTTGGTGGCAGTTATCCAAAAGATCCTAGCGGTGAACCTCCAGAGATATACGAAGATCCTATAATAGACGAAGAGAAAGAAACCATTCCTCCTGAGACCATGGCTGAGAACATAAACGTTTGAGGGAATGGGGAAAGAATAGAAGGTGCCCTTCCTATCCAGGAGACCAATGGGGACACAAAAATGAAAAACATAAGTTCTTCAACCTTACCTCACTTCCATGGATTGACTACCAAAGATCTTGATACTTTCTTATTTGAATTTGTTGTTCTCTGTCGAACCTATGACTATGTAGAAGATGAGCAGAAGTTGAAATTGTTTCCTTCTACCCTCAAGGATGCATCCTTGCGCTGGTTCATGGGGTTACCTGGAAACAGTATCACAACTTGGGCTCAGATGCAGCATATCGAGACTAGTGTAGGTTAAAGGAAACCAAGGAAGAAATCTTCCGAATGACCATGGGTAGTGATGAATCTTTAGAAGACTATGAAGAGAGGTTTCAACTCAGTTATAAAAGGGCTAGGTGCACACTTGACCCTGAATCCCTGAAGTTGGTTCTGCTCAGAGGAGTCCCTGAAGACCTTCTAGATACCCTCCATTTGCTGGCTGGGGGAGACATCTACCAACTACCTTATGATGACATAAAGACTGTGTTTAGAAACCATTCCAGGTCAGCTAGGAAGAGAGGTAGGGGAAGTCAACCATTAGCCAGTACATCCTCATCCAGCTCATCCCTTAGAAACGAACTTGAGAATCGACTGGAATATTTCAAGAGTGAGGTGAGGCAGACTCTTGCCATTCAAATGGATACCTCTCATATTAAAAGGAAACAAGAGGAAGCCGAGAGAGCTTTGGCCATCTTTTGTCCCAGGTGCACGAGAAAGCATCCTAGGAACGAATGTCCACAGCACTCTATAGAAGTGTGTGTAGTCTATGAACAAGACCATCCTACAAATCAGTGCCCTTCCTTGCCCGAAATCAAAGCTGCATATCAGGGGGTTGAAGGAGCCACTGAACCACTCTATTTCATGAACCAAAGGAGGCCACATGGACCCAGACCTTACCAGCAGGGAATGCAAGGGACCTCCTAGAGCCATTACGACCCCAATCAAGCCACTTCCATGCCTTCTTAGGGTCCCCCTGCTCATCCTTCTTGGTCCACACCCCCTCCTTGGTAATATCCTCCTCAATACCAGGCTCCGCCAGTTGCTCACTCATTTCACTCTTATGCTCAACCAAAACCTCAGTGGAATGCACCTCATCAAGGGTGGAGGCCCTAGTATAACTCTCATCTCGCTCTTTTGCCTCACCACCTGCTCACCCACAACCATTACCTCCTACTCCTCCTAGAAAACCCTAAATACCTGCTTAACTAAACCTGAACCCCAACAACCGACAGACCCAGCAGGTATATAGTGGGGAAACATCATGCCCAACCTATGTTGTGTAGATTTAGGAGATTAACCTACGATCTGGGAAGGTTCTCCCAAATAGCCAACCTCCTCCTCCTAAGGAGGATGAGGAAGAACAACAGGAAAGTGAACCCAAATTCATTCCACCCTTTCCTGAGAGACTAACTCAAACCACACAACCGATCCCAGAAGAAACTGAACTTCTGGGAGAACTGAAACAGTTATGTGTAAAAATACCACTTCTCCAAGCCATAAAGGATGTGCCTATATACAACAATATGATCAAGGAGAAGTGCTTCAGACACAAAGGAAGGTGAAAAAGAGATGCCCCAACTATCAATGTCATAGGACAACTGTCCGACCTAATGTTGGGGTAGGTAATTTGTCTGAAATATCTTGACCCTGGGAGTCTTGTAGTCGATGTCCACATCAATGGCACCATAATCCCCCATACCTTGATTGATCTAGGGGTTGCCATTAATGTGATAACCAGGGACACTATGCTCAAACTCAACCTTCATGGTTCCCTAAGAAAGACCTCAACAGTACTGCAGTTGGTAGACTACTCCACCGTGACCCCTGACGGGATTTTGGAAGATGTCATGGTCTTTATTGATTCTTGGGACTACCCTGTTGATTTCTTGGTTCTCCAGCCAAAGGAAAAGCTCACTGGGTACCCTCTCATCCTGGAAAGACCTTGGTTGGCTACTGCAGATGCCTACATAATTTGTCGAGTTGGGAACATGACAATCAAGAATGGGCATATGTCCAAACAGCTAGTCCTCTATCCTCCTGCCCAACCTCTGCTAGAACATCATTTACCTCTCTGGTTGGAGGAGGAAGATGAGGATGAAGTCTATTCTGCACCATTGTGTAGAGTGGAAGCTACCATGGGGGGTCCACAAACCGAGGATGATCTTATTGAGAACTTGATTCAAAATCCACCCCCCAGTATGTTGCCCGTAGAAGAGTTGGTGGAAGAAACCCAAGCTAATCCTTTAGTTGATCTCTGTGGGGCTGATCCGACCTCCCTCCGAGTTAAGAATGTGGAATTTGGCCTAGAAAAAACCTTGAATATCAACTCATCCCTATCCACCTCTCAGGAGAAAGAAATGTGTAGCTTATTGAAGAATCACTTGGATGCTTTTGCTTGGAGTTAAAAGATGAAAGGAGTCCACCCTTTAGTCTGTACTCATCACATTTACATTAAAGAAGATTGTAAACCAGTCAGGTAGCCTCAAAGGAGGATGAATCCAGCCCTTAATGACATTGTCAAAGAAGAACTGCAAAATTTGTTGGATGCAGGATTCATCTACCCCATCTCTGAAAACGAATGGGTTTCTCCTTTGGTGCTAGTGCCAAAGAAAAATGGGAAGTGGAGAATCTGTGTAGATTATCGGGAATTGAACAAGGCCACCAAGAAGGACCATTTCCCTTTGCCTTTCATAGATCAAGTTTTAGATGGCCTGGCAGGGAAGAAGTTCTCCTTCCTAGATGGGTTTAGCGGGTACAACCAGATCCAAATTAGCCCGGAAGACCAATATAAGACCACTTTCACTTGTCCATGGGGTACCTTTGCATACCGAGTCCTTCCTTTTGGGTTTTGCAATGCTCCCACCACTTTCCACAGAGTAGTATTGAGCATATTTGTTGAACTAGTTCATGATTCAGTGGAGATCTATATGGATGACTTTACCCCTTATGGTTCTAACTTCCAGGAAGCTTTGACTAACCTGAGAAAAGTTTTAGCCAAGTGTATTGAAATGAACCTGTTCCTCAGTCCTAAAAAATGTGAATTCCTAATGACTGAAGGGACCATGCTAGGTCATACAATTTCTCAGCAATGATTACAAGTGGATCCCAACAAGATTTCTATCATCCAAAGGGTCCCACATCAAAAGGTAAGAGATGTTTGGAGTTTTCTAGGCTTAGCAGGGTATTATAGAAGATTCATTAAGGATTTTAGTAAGCAACTGACAACTGTCAAGAGGCTTTGGATGCCTTGAAAGGTAAGCTGGTAACTGCCCGAATCTTGAGAGGTCCAAACTAGGCCCTACCTTTGCATATTCACATAGATGCCTCGAACAAAGCGATAGGAGCAGCCTTAGGGCAAGTTGAAGAGAAGCTGCTTTATGCCATATATTTTGTCAATAAAAACCTATCCAAGACATAATTAAACTACATTGTAACCGAAAAGGAGCTCCTAGCTATAGTCCATTCCCTAAACGAGTTCAGACACTACATCATTCGCTATCAAACATTCGTACACACTGATCATGTTGCAATTAGGTATTTGATGAATAAACCAGATGTAAATGCTCGTACCATTAGATGGTTACTTTTATTGCAGCAATTTTATTTGACTATTGTTGATAAGCCAGGTAAGGAAAATGTTGTTGTTGATTTTCTGTCTAGACTAGAACTGCCTGCAGGTGAAGAAGGAATGGCGGATGATCAAATGCCAGATGAACACCTATTTGTTATTTTAGTACTCTCTCCATGGTTTGCTGATATAGCAAATTACTTGGTTTCAGCACAGTTTCCACCACACCTGTCCTCAAAAGAGAAGAGCAAGATCGTGAGGAAAAGTGCCCCATTCACTTGGATTGGGGGTAATATTTTTAAACTTGGCCCAGATCAAATTTTGAGGAGATGTGTCAGGGAGGAGGAAGTCTTTGACATCCTCCTAACTTGTCATGATGGACCTTGTGGGGGAGGAGGAAGTCTTTGACATCCTCCTAACTTTTCTTGGCCCACTCTTCATCAAAATTTCAGGAGATACATCAGCCAATGCGATCGATGTCAAAGAATGGGGAAACCGACTCCAAGGGATGAGATGCCCCTGTAACCTCAAGTGACTTTCGAGCCATTTGAAAAGTGGAGCAGGGACTTTGTGGGTCCTATGAACCCTCCTTCAAAACAGAAATATTACATCATTGTGTGTATTGATTATCTAACAAAATGGGCAGAAAGAAAGGTGATCAAAGCAACAACAGAAGAAAAAGTAGCTGAGTTTTTGAGGGAAAAATATCTTCTACAAGTTTGGATATCCAAGAGAGTTAGTCACGGATCAAGGGAGTCAGTTTACCTCCAATTTGGTTGAAGACCTACTCACACACCACAAGATTAAGCATAGAACTTCCACCCCTTATCATCCACAAGCAACTAGACAAGTGGAAGTCACCAATAGAGCTTTGGAAGGGATTTTGACTAAGGTAGTGAGCAGCAGCAGAAAAGATTGGGCAAATAGATTGGTTGAGGTCACCTGGGCCTATAACACCACCTAGAAAACCATCACAGGGTTTACACCCTATGAGCTGGTCTATGAGAAGAAGGCTCTACTATCAATAGAATTTGAATATAACACATTAAGGATGGCAGGTCAATTGGACCTAGATCTCAGCCATGCACAAAAGGAAAGATTGCTTCAGCTAAATGGATTGGATGAACAAAGAATGCAGGCCCTACTCCACTCAGATCTAGTCCAACTTCAAAGAAAAATATGGCATGGCAGACACCTTAAAGAAAAGAAATTCCAGCAAGGAGATTGGGCACTACTGTATGATTCAAGATATAAAGATTTCAAGGGCAAACAGAGGACAAGGTGGCTGGGACCATATACAGTAGAAAAATTCAATGACAATGGTTCAGTCCTTATCTAGACCATAGATGAAGAAGCCATCCCCATTCTCATCAATGGGCATAGATTGAAGATCTACAAGAAGCCCCTTTCCAAGCAAGAGTTCATTGAGAATCTAGGAAAAATAGTGTTGGTAGTGGAGCAGGTCCATGTCTCCACTCCACCCACACCTTGAGCAAAAAAAAAACAAAACAAAACAAAAAAATGAATAAAATATCCCTGGGTGAAAAACTCTTGGAGGCACCCAGGGTAGGCAATGAGGGTGAAAACCTCCTGGAGGCACCCCAGCTGTCTCAAAAAAAAAAAGAGGAAAAAATAAAAAAAAAACTAACTTCTTTGGATAAATTGCAGGTTGCAGGAGGGTCACACAAGAGAAAAAGACATGGCCAGGTTGCATACACCCTTCATAGTCCATCCCTCCATCACCGTTATCCTTTTCCAGGCCTCGATCTCATTCGTTCTGAAAATTCCACATCCTACAGGAAACTCTGTGTATTCTACAGGAGGATCCTGTAGAAACTACAGAAAGGCCAAAATCAAGTTTAGAAAAGAACCCGAGGGTCGGAAGTTTGTCTAGAGGCCTCTGGACCTCCCTACCACCATCCATCCACCTACCTCTCCATTTCACCCCTGTGCACTCACACTTCCACTTGCATTTCTTTCCCAACACAGACTAATATAGGAATTATGTTTCTTTCATTTTGTAAACACAAAAAAAATGATGAAAAATAAAGTAGCAGCATTCTTCTTGCTTATTCTCACCTGATACCTCCCAGCTACTATTTCTTTCATTCAGAACCTTTGTCAGCTATCTTTTTAAGCCTGCTCAAGCATTAGCCTGAATTTCAGAAGGAGAAGCAACTACAGGAAATCCTGTAGGATTCCTGTAGCAGTTGATCCCTTTGAAAAACAAACTCCAGAGACAGGGTCAACGCAGCAGGATGTATGAAGCATGTAAGGAGCAGATCTTGATCGAGAAATCATCAGCATAAGCCGAAGGCCGAGCATGTAGAGCACCAGCAGCAACAGCAATGAGGAAATGAAGTGCCAAAGTCCAAAGCATGCATAGCACAGCAGCGACTAAGCAGGTAAGTGGCTAAACCTATTCCTCGATTGCATGAATATTATTTCAAAACTGCATGAACTATGGGAATGGTCACGATTAAGTGGAATCGGTGGCCAGCTAACTGGCCACCCTCATTTAGTTTACACACCCTCGTGGAATTCAATTGAGCCACGTCCAATTCAAACAGCCGATCAGATATGTAGTCAGCACATGTGGCATGTCAACTTGGGAGGGAAACGTTCAAAACTGATAGTGGTGGCGGCGTATAATGGGAGTAAGGGAGGTGATGGTGGTCAGGCAACATGAACCATAATTACACTGGCATAGGACCAATGGTCTGGATGGGGATAACGTACCCATCTGGCCACCTCACCTCCTCACTACGGATTACACCATTAGTTAAGTACAGTGCGGTCTAAGCCTCCACCACCCTTTTTTCATTTTCATTTACAAATTTCTCGACTTTAGTACTCATCTACCACCTTCAGGATAGTGAACCAGTCATTTTTTTCTAGTTTTTCAAAACCCTCCCACCTATCGGATTCTACAGGAGCACTACTGCATTCTACAGGAGCACTACTGCATTCTACAGGAGCAGGAACACCTTCTACAGGAGGATTTCTACGAGAAGGACAGAGAGCAGCTCTGCAGCAAAAAAATTTGAAATTTTTGTCAAATTCGAGTTGGGAATGAGGTAGGCTCGAAAACATGATCTGCATACGATATGTCTAGATAAGGTGGTGGATTAAAAATAGAGTATTGGTTGAAGAAAAGCAAGGAAAGAGAAATTCAAAATTCTGTTGTGTCTTTTCTGAGTTCTACACAGTCTCTCCATTTCCTTCTCTGCATTCAAAATTTTCCTTTTTCTTCCTCACATTCTGCTATAAAAAAAAGGGGATGCAATCATAGAAATCAAAATTGGGAAGGAAACGAATTTACAAGTCTGTCTACTCTGTGAAAAACCATTTTTTTATATAGTCCCTGTTCTGTCAAAGTATTGATTTCTTCCAAGAACCAAGAAGCAAATTCAGGTTGAGAACAAATTGAAGAAAGGGAAAATAGAAAATTTATGTTGTGAAGAAGAATCACACGGGAAATTCCTCCTATAGTTTCAGAAAAAACAAAACTCAACTGTCTCTCTGTTTCTGATTTTGGAAATTGTTTTTTTTTCCCTCACCTGAGCACTTTCAGAAACCACTAAATACCATACCAAGAGGTTTTATGAGAAAGGAGCCTTTGAACTCCAACAAATTGCATGAGCACCCCGAGGTGGTGGCCCTCTTCTCCAGGGTAAACTGGATGTCTTTCTTCGAAAGAATTCATGGATATGATGATGAGGTGACTGAAGAATTTTCGATGTCCTTAAGACCCCATTCAAAAACACATGCTACAATCAGCTTCAAGGGTCTGACCCTAGAGCTTACACCTAATTTTATCAATAGAACCACAGGTCTTCCACTTGGGCTTCCTTGGAGCAAGGAGGAAAAAACATTGGGACGGGTTGCTAAGAAGACATTTTTCAGCCTGAGGAGCATCATGTAGAGGATAAAAATGGGGTCAGAAGGACAAGCTTACCTCCTCCATGGAGTGAAGTCAGCTACCAGATAATGAAATATATCACTTGTGAAGGAAGGTTCAATATAATTTATGGTTATCACTTCAAGTTATTGCATGAATTGAGATATGGGATGGACCTACCTGCAGTTAGGAAACTCAGTCTCCCATAACTCCTCCTCCAGTCTTTGATAGAATGTGGCACCAAGTTGAATGCAGAGGTCCCAGACCAACTGGCCCACCATGGCCTCATTAAATTATTGGTGGAAGATGCCCTACACGTACACCATCCCCATAGCTTGGGAAATTTTCATGAATATGTCTAGAGGAGATGACCTCAAAACTTTGATTGAGGACATTAGCCCATCTGGTAGTGAGGAGGAGGAGCGGGAAGAGGAAATTGAGAAGGAAATTCATGAGGAGACACAAAATATTCAAACAGAGAAGGAACAGGAAACAGAGGAGAAGTAGAAAGAAGAGGAGAAACTTGACAGATCCACTGTTGTACCTAAGGAAAAAAAAACAGCCTCAAAAACAGAGAAGAGGAAAATAACAGAGGTTGAGAAGAAAAAGCCCAAGAAAGCCCAGAAAAAGACTGCCACAAGAGAGGTAGGGACCCAGCAAGAAAAGGAGTAGACACCACTAGAGATAGCAAAGACACAAGCAAAAACAGTAGACACAGGAAAGACTGCAAAAGGTAAAGAAGAAAAACGCAGGAGGAAATATCCCCTGAAACACTGGCAAGGGAAGCAGCAGTTGTGCTTGCTGCATTAAGCACTCCAGCAAAACAAAAGGGAAAAAGAAAAAGACAAACATCTATGTATTTCAAAGCCAGGAGGAGCACCAGGATTAAGGTGGGAAAGCCCCAGCCACCATCAAAAGAACCCATTGTCATTTAGGATCCACCTACTAAGAAAAATGAGGAATCTCCCTCCAAAATCTCTATCACCTACAAGAGAGGGAGTCCCAAAACCTCCACCTGGAAGGAAAGAATCAAATTGATGGACTCCAAAGCAGTCCTACAGGAGGCTCAAACCTCTCTACAGGAGACACTGGCCAAGCTGAAAGAAACTAAAAAATTGGAAGAGAAGGCAGCAGAACAGTCACAAGAGGAAGGAAAGGAAAAGGAAATACCTGAGCCAAGCCCTCAGCCTAATTTAGGCTCCTATTACAATCTTCTAGAAGGTGGGAAGATCATCCCACAAAAATTCATTGTACCTCTTTTCTTTGAACTAGAACAAGAAAGGGTCAAAACCCACACCTGGATGCAGATCGTTAAATCTAAAGGAGTTGAAGATATAGAGCACATGAAAGACCAGTTGAGAGAGTTGAGAAGGGAGTTGGGCATGGTAAGACACATAGAGAGCATTAGAAGAGCCCACCTACAGGAAGAAAATGAACTGCTGAAAAAGTAGTTACAGGAACAAGAGCCTAAAGGGGAAGACAAGTTGCCAACCTTGGAAGGGCAGCAACAACAAGAAGGACCCCTAGCAGATAGTGAATCAGCACAGAAATAGCAACAAGAAGAAGAACCATAAATGGATGTTGAAATGCTGATGAAACAGGAGCAAGAAAGGGAGTCTCTGGCAGCAACTGAAGTGATGATCTTGAAAAAATAGTTGCAGGAAAAGGAAGCCCAGATGGCTTGCATGGCCAACTGGGCAATGGAGGCCTTGTAGTGCAGATAGCCAACTAGATCCTCTGCACTATATCTCAAAGACCAGTGGCTCCAATTCCATATCAAAACATTGGCCCAAAGGGGCACCATCCCATTTCAAGATTATGGTCAGTTTATGCATTTATGTGATAATAGTTCAGCCAAGGATAAAGCCAAACTATTAGAATTCTACCTACACAATATGGCACTTCCAGACATGAACTTATGGGATCCAAATGCTGCATTGGGAGACCTACAGCTCATGGCTATGGCTTCCTGGATGAGCCATGAGGAAAAGAGAGTAGGGGAAATTCAAAAGATAATGGCAAAAGAACTAAGTGAGCCCCTGATGATAAGGGCAGAACCAGCAGAACCATTGGCTCTCATCTATGCCCATGAATACCTTGCAGCCAACCCCCAATTTCTCCCTAATTATGTTGACAATTAAGCACAAGCTATCGCTCATTTTGAAGATATGGAGAGATTATTTGGCGATGATTGCATTCATGATTGCATGAGAAGGTGGAATACATTGTCACATAGCCTAAAGATTAGGGAATATCACTCCCCAACCAAAATGAGGGAAGCTATGATGAGACTGCCTCTATATAAACAATCAATGCAAAACTTGAAAGCCAACTAGATTAGCTTAAGTTTAGTCCTCCACTACTCTTAGGACTATTGGAATGGGTTAAGGAAGAAGAAGAATGGAAACAATGGGAGGAATTGGATAGAAAAGCAGGTTTTCATGACAAAGAAGAAGACATCACCTCAGAAGCTTGGGATGTTAGGGAAGCTGTTAAAGCTATTAAAGATGAAGAACTAGATTAGTTGCTCAGAGGATGAGCAACCCATTTAGCAGGGGGTGACGATGAGCCCCAAAAATGGGTAACTATATGGGCTCATTTTGCCTATTATTTTCATTTAATCCACCATTCTCAATAGTTTTGTGCATGTTTTTGAATATATTTATGTCAAAAGGGTGAATGGGAATAGTCACTTTGCCACATAGTCTAATGAGTGTTTATTGCAGATTTTTTGACATTTTTGAACAAGGACCGGGAATTTATGAGCAAATTGGCAGCCAAACTCAAGGAAACAAGGCTGAGGACTTATACTATGGGTGTATCCTTCATTAATGACCCCTTCCTCGAGTTCTCCATCAGCAGCTTGGAGTACAAAGGCCCGCAATGATGATCCAAAGGGGCAACTGAGCAAGTCTAGTAGAGTTGTTGTTATCTTCAGTTTAGGCAGTCGAGTTCCTTAATTTTAGGAGGACTATTGGGAGTCCCCACTTGTATAAATAAGAAGGCTTCAAGCCTTAGTAGGTTAGCCATTTCAAAGTCTATTTTCACACTTTTGTGCAACCTTGTACTCAACTCATTTTCGAGCTCTTTTTGAAGACAGTTTTGTGATGTAACTACTATTTTTTTATTAATCAAGATGAATCCAATTTTATACCAGCACTGATCTTTCCTAGGGGGTTGAAGCTTTTGTGTTAGGGCACAACCCAAGCTTCCCAACACCTCCTTTGTGTATTTATATGTTTTTTTCTTGCATTCATAAGTTGATTTCTGTTGTTTAGGTTAAATCTGCTTTGATAAAATAGGTTGCTTTTGATGGTTAAATTACTTGTTCTTGCTTCAAGTTGCTTAAGTAATTTGTTGTAGTAATAGAGAAAGATCCAAAAAGGCTACCAACAAGTCTTGATCTCCTTTCTCCCTCCTTGGGACCATAATTTGAGGTCAAGGCACTACTGCTGCCACGGAAAACACAGTTTTTGCATTTCATGCAATTGCTAGTGTAATGTTTTGAGTTGGAGAAGTTGATATTTTCTTGGATTCACATGCTTAGACAATTTCATGTTCATTTACCATGTCTTTCTTGCATAACTTTCTGTTCATAAAGTTTCGTTCAGCAGTACTCTGTTTTTAGGTCAGATTTTAGGTCAAAATAGACAAACTTTGTTTTTTCAGTTCTTGCTTAGGTCAGTTTTGAGAAGTGTGCAGCTCACTTATAGAACATTCCAGCTTGTCATTCCTCCATAGCATAACCTATACCAGCTCATCTCTCAATATTTCCCCACTCATTCACCACATTTCGCCAACCTACCCTAATTCCTGCATTTTTTCCATAAAGTTGCTTTCTTGTCCTTTGAACAAATCCAACCATCTCCTTCATTCCTGATCTTCATTAATAGAGTCCTCGACCCATCAACACCTTCATCCAGCCTTCATTTCCCTTTTCCCATTATTTTTCCACCTTCAAACCTCCAAAAACAACTTTTGCCCTCCTCCTGTAGATTCTCCTGTAGAAACTCCTTTAGATCCCCTGCAGCCTCCTGTAGAAGTTCATGTGAGTGATTTTTTGAAGTCTGATCGCAATGGAAGTCTCCAGAAGGGTACTAGGGACTTCTTAGGACCCATCCACACCTTCCTCATCTTCAAAAAAAGCCAACCCCATCTTCCTTTGCCATGAAACCTCTACACAGTCACAACTTGTCAAATCATAAGCATAATAATTCCACATAAAAATACTCAAAAGTACTAAAAGATGATTCCCTCTCATTTATCTTCAGAAGTAGCTTGAATAAATGCAATTTACCTTTTTTATATTCATTGACATCCATTTCAGTAGTTTCCATCTCTTTTCTTGCAAAGGTAGGGTTAAATCGGTAAACTAGGGTTTGCTAGGGTTTGTGTTTCATTTCAGTTTTCCTTATTTATGCAAGTAGAATAGCCCTTGTAGAATTAGCTCTCTTCCATCACAGTAAAAGCTTCTTCTGAGAACTCATAGAAGTTGGCTTAAGATCTTAGAGAACTTGTTGTTGGGACTCAGAAATGTCATATTTTCATCCACCTTTTTCTTCACTGTTCCTTACATTTCATCATCCCATTAACCTTTTATCATATCATTTTCATAAATACATTTGGGTTTCACCTTCTTATTTTCCATTTTATTCATTTTTTTATTACAAGTGAATTTATGATTAAATATTAGAAAATATACATATTTTTATATATATCTCAAGAATATGTGAGTTTTGTGATGTGTAGGAAATATGTGAAGAATTAATTCCAAGAGACTTCTCAAATATCTCCTCCACCATATTAAGGAGATAATTATGCAAGCCTATTGCTAAGGAGAAAATCATGGATGATTTGGTTAGCATATCTTATCCAAGATATGTGAGAGATTTGTGGAGGATTCAAAGGGATCATCTTTTGTAATAATGGGAAAGTAGTTGAAAATGCTTGAGAGATTTGTGGAGGATTCAAAGGGATCATATCTTGTAATAATGGGAAATTAGTTGAGAGTGCTGGAGAGAATATTGGATATGTAATTATGAGATGGTTATCTTCCTCATGTATATAAAAGAGTTCTCTCTCTTCATTTGGATAATAATGAATAATGGAAAGAGTTTTTCATCTTTTATTGTTATGCTTTCATGATTTGTAATTTGATTCTTGTAACATAATTTGAGATAGTTTTAATGTTGTGAGCTCACATATTTTGTTTTTCATTCAAATTCTTCACATGTTGTATTGCTTTTCCAATTTCTTGCTTTCCTAATTAGTGTTTCAATGCTCTTCTAGATTAATTTGATTTCAATAATTTAGATTAGATTAGATTAGTTCCACTTCAGTCCTGCATATATAGTGCATGTGTATCGTAAGTCTACGAACCTCGGATTAACAAATCAAATAGTTGGACAAGTACTACAACAGAATTAAACGATAATATTTTCACCCAACATTTTGGCGCCATTGTCGGGGAGGCACGATGGATTGAATTTTAGTTTGATTTTTCATGCTAGTGTGTTTAGACATGTTCCTAACTCTGAGGTGTCAAGGCGGTAAGACGTGGGGAACAGCCTACGCATCGCATTCGAGATACTGTAACGGGCTCGACCTCTTATGGATCAGGGCATGTAGGGTGTGTTTACATTTATGCAAGTGTGAATTTCAATATCTGCAAGTGTGTTTGATTTTTGCAACTGTGAAGAGTGTTTGATGAATTCATGGTTCATGGTTGTAGTTGAAGAATTCGATTACTCAATTAATGAGCAGTCCTTGTAAGAGGGTTTAATTGAGTATTGAATTCAAGATTATTTCTGTGGTCCTTTTGTTTTTAATTCAATTTTTAGTGTGCTGATTTGGAAGAGTTTTGTGAACTAAAACCTTGTAAAAGGATTAAAAACTCAGGCAATTATTAGCACTTTGTTTTTAGAATCTCTTTCAACATGATTTTATAATGAGTGTCAGCTTGGAACTACTCACTTAGATCTTACAGAAGTCAGAATATCCTCTTCCCTGGAAAAGGAGATCTTGACAAGAATTGAAAGTTCAACTACTCCCTAAGAAATAAATGAAGATTCAACATCTGAAGAATCCTGCGTATCTGATGGCGAACAATCATTCGAACAGGAATTCGAAGAAGAAGAACAGCAGATCGGAGAAGAAGAAGAGGAGTTACAACATGATCTAGGTGAGAGAAACTATGCCTATTAAAGCTTTATCAAACAATGGTTCCAGGTAAGTACTAGATTAGATTCATCTTTTTATTTTTTAGTTGATTTGCAGTTACAGCAACTAGACTCATTCACTCTCGAATATTTTCATCCATCATTTAAAAAATTGCTACTGGATATATTGTTGTTATTGCTATGTGAATGGCTTCATTGGAAGTTTAATTACACGTAAATAATTTTTTTTCTAATTAGTAGAGAGTAGGTAGGCTTTCATTTTTAGTTTTTTTCTTTTATTTTCAGTTTTGCTTTTACCTAGAATAAGTATGTTGTCCTCCGCGCTTAGTGTGATCGCGAGGATCAGAAAATAGGGATGATTTAGACTAATTTCAAGAATAAATAAATGTTTTGCAATATGCTTGATCAAAAGCATCTTTCAATATGCAAATCATTATGTCCATTTGTTAAAAAATTTTAAGAGAAAGTTTAGTTTCTTTCTAAACTTAAGTTTATCATTGATTAAAAAAATTTAAAAAAAATAAAAAACTAACCATTTTTGTTTTTGTAAAGATAAGGTTAATTTCATTTTTTTAGACTTTTAGTAATAAAAAAATAAAACAACCGACCAGCGCACTCACAAAAACAGAAAAATAAAACATAAAAAATATTAAACACATCGTCGAGAGGAAAAAAAACACACTATATATTGCAGGCCCGAGACTACAGATTCACCAACACCATTCCGACGACCTTGGCACACCCGGTAATGCTAAAATAAATAAATAAACATTGATTTTATTGGGTTGCAAAACAATATTTACAATTTTTTGCTGTGAAAAATATGGAAGGCGCTGGCAAAATAACGATGGAAGCTTGAGCTCAAGAATTTATGAAGTGGACTTCGTTTGCATGACTTCGATGTGTGCATTTACCCCATCCAAACTGCAGCTAAATTGCTCGATCAAATCCATGCTCAAATTGCTATTTTTGTCATCGATAATTACAAAATGCCCACAGGAAGAGATAACAATTTGATTTTGCAGTTATTAATCCAAGAATGGAGGCGGTAGTTTAGCCAGATTTCAGCAACTAACTCCCGATTTCTCTACATGCACAGATTTGATACATAATTTTGTGCCCACAAAATCCTCCAAATCATAAATTAAAAATCTGACTCTTTGTCCAGAAAATCAGGAAACGATAATACAAATTCCAATTTTGCAGGAACAAATCACTACACGATAAGTCAAATCGGATTTTTCTATTACTAAATCAAATATCGAGGAGGCAGTTTTGTAGTAATATCCGGAGATCCTGATACTGGGAATTCATGAGGTTTTGGCTTTGTTCGTTATGATTCTTTTGAAATATCTAATGTTGCTATTGAGATTGCAAGGAATTAGTCACGTGCTGTACGGAGGGATTCAACATTTTTGCATTCAATATTGAGACTGAGGCTGCGTCGATCTTCAGCTTGATGATGAACCTATTTTCCCTCAAAGGCTTGGTACACCATTTCCCCAAACTTCAGGCGATACAGAAAGGCTTTCGCATCATTATATGGTGCTGGAGAAGGCCAATGAGGTCAATGCTCGGATTTTGTGCAGAAACATTCATCTGGCCTCCAAGCGTTGAAATAAAATGACTATTTTTGATGTCGATATCTGGTAAAGGTTTATGGTGGGTTTTGCATTTTCTACAGTAAGTATGTCGAAGCCCAAATCTCCTCTCGATGCATCCAGACTGAGCAGCATTATGGAGAGATTGGGGATCCGCCCTCCATGTCTCGACACTGATGCTCTGATATCCAATGCTTGCGATAAAGTCATCGAAGATGAGTGCAAGTCGAAGATAGATAAGGAGACGATAAAGCTCGAACAAAAGATCGTTCGCATGATGTTAAGTGGCAAAGGGGACGAATTGAAGCCCAATTCCTGCAATTCTGTCGAGGTTGGGGAGCATCACATCTGTGTTGCCACTACGAAGAAGCCAGAATCTGGCTACCACATATGGAAATGGCATGGCCATATCATGTTTTATGATGAAGAAAAGGGTTTTCACCTTGAGTACATCTACGGAAATTATTTCCAGCGCCTTGAGGCAGAAGAAAATGTTGAGGCTGAAAAGAATGCCGAGAATTCAGTTTTGCGAGAGCTGATGAAGAAGTCTTGAAACGTAAACTTGTTTGCAGGCCAGGTGTCTTCGTGGAAGAATGACTACAATGGAGAAATGTCAATGGATAATCAGGAACATACATTCGTACCTCGAATGCTATGAAGGGATGAATCTTTTGATCACTAAATGAGGTATGGATTTTTACATAAAAATAAAAAATAAAAATAAAAAAAATAAAAAAATGAAAAGACCTTTCTCTGTTAGTTTGGCGTTAAAAATAAAAATTGTTTTCAATTTTCCTAGAAACCAATAAAAACATTTTGAAAAAAGTATTGCACAATCAATGAGTACATTGCATGGGGACATGCAATATTTCTAGTTGAGGGTTGTTGGAATTTATCATTTATTTTTGCGGGCAAAAGTTAGGATGCATATACTAACAAGATAAATGAGATTGGTGTTGTGTAGGTCAAAGAGAAGCTTATGCATAAATCTCAACTCAACATTACGATGCGACACCCTTTTCATCCACCATTAGTGTAACTTTGAAAAATAATTAAAAAATGGACATTTCTTAAATTCTTGAAAATGAGCTAATTTGTTTTGAGTCACTTCATACAGGAATGATCGATGGAGATGGCACACAAAGGTGAAATTTTTTATGCAGGAATGGTGCTAAGTTTTTCAGAGTGAAGACAATCTAATGCAAAAGTGATTTTTCGAAATCATAATGAAACATGCATCATTGGACGCTTGAAGGAACTAATTCTTCACTGCACATATCATGACATTTTCCACTACACAAAAATCCTTTTTGCGTCATGACTACTCACCTATTTCCTTCCAAACGCCTAGACCATCCTTATGTTGTAGCCCATCTTCCATTACCTTATCTTTCACGACTTCGTGCACACCTATTTTTCTGAATCGCATACACTCCTTTATCCTTTTCAGTTTATTTTTGCCTTCTAGTTTTCCTTTTGAAAAAAACTCATTCCCTTTCCATGATTACATTGCCTTGTTTTCCTCGCCATGTTGATCCACACTGCTTGTTCCTAAGTTCTTTCCATTTATAGTCCTACCAAATCTTTTTGTACAAACTCGCATTGACTGATGTGGGATTCCTTAAGGCCCACCTTTAAACAAGTCTTGCCCCATCGACATCAGCACCTTATCTGGGAAATAGAGTAGAGTTCCTTTTGGGTACCTTGAGACTTGCACGCCTTAATGGCAAGTTCTTTCGCTGATAATCATGGGAATACATCAATGTCCCTTGATCGTCAGATCTTGCAAATGGCTTGACATCGACCCCTTTATTCGCATTTCGCAAGATGTACCCAGGTACCTTGGCACTCATTGACATCAATGGTGAGTTGCCTAGCATTGGTTAACGGCATGCATCAATGGTCGGTAATCCAATGATTTCTTTTCATGCTCAACATCAACACATTCTTTCGCATGATTAGAATTGTACCAAGAAGTTTAGTAGCAGGTGAAGGCTATACACTTTTTCACGACCCCCTCAACAGTTACAACAGCATAAATTCTGATCTATGAGTGTACCACAGTTCCACTTTCATCATTTATCTTTGCCATGATTTAGCATCAGTAGTTCGGATTCCTTCATTTCCCAGTATCCACTTACAACAACATCAGTCACATTTTCCTGATCCAGCAGCAGCAGTAGCTACATTCCTATTGCAAAGTTCATCATTCTTGGGTAAGTAGAGGTATGTTGTTTTCTAATCTTTAATCATGCAATTCCTTATATGCTGACTTGAATATTTTGGAAAATTCCCTCACCATGCTACATTTCCTTTCATGAGCCATGTCAAGTTGCATGAGGACATGCAACCAATTCAGTTGGGGGGGAAGAACTATATTCACTACATATTCACTACCATGATTCCATTTCTTCACCACTATCACTCCATTTTTCTCATTTACCATTCACCAACATTTATTTTCCAATGATACTTTGTTGCACTTTGCTTCATTAATATTACAAAAGGGCTTTCTTATGCACATTATGATTTCCTGTGAGTGTTTACATTATTATTGAAGAAAAGAGAACAGAAAACGAAACGAATGTTGTTAACACAAGAACCAACATTCTTTGTATTCATGGTTTTCACACAAGAACCAACCATAAGAAAATGTAAGTTGTTATTCATGTCTTTCACATATCCTGGAAACATTCATTATTAAAAGACATCATCATGTAAAGCCAAAGTTCAAGATGCCAAATGTTCTTAAAGAGACCCATGCATGGTTGCATGAGGACATGCAACAAGTTCAGTTGGGGAGGATGTTGGGACTCAGAAATGTCATATTTTCATCCACCTTTTTCTTCACTATTCCTTACATTTCATCATCCCATTAACCTTTTATCATATCATTTTCATAAATACATTTGGGTTTCACCTTCTTATTTTCCATTTTATTCATTTTTGTATTACAAGTGAATTTATGATTAAATATTAGAAAATATACATATTTTTGTATATATCTCAAGAATATGTGAGTTTTGTGATGTGTAAGAAATATGTGAAGAATTAATTCCAAGAGACTTCTCAAATATCTCCTCCACCATATTAAGGAGATAATTATGCAAGCCTATTCCTAAGGAGAAAATCATGGAGGATTTGGTTAGCATATCTTATCCAAGATATGTGAGAGATTTGTGGAGGATTCAAAGGGATCATATTTTGTAATAATGGGAAAGTAGTTGAAAATGCTTGAGAGATTTGTGGAGGATTCAAAGGGATCATATCTTGTAATAATGGGAAATTAGTTGAGAGTGCTGGAGAGAATATTGGATATGTAATTATGAGATGGTTATCTTCCTCATGTATATAAGAGAGTTCTCTCTCTTCATTTCGATAATAATGAATAATGGAAAGAGTTTTTCATCTTTTATTGTTATCTTTTCATGATTTGTAATTTGATTCTTGTAATATAATTTGAGATAGTTTTATTGTTGTGAGCTCACATATGTTGTTTGTCATTCAAATTCTTCACATGTTGTATTGCTTTTCCAATTTCTTGCTTTCCTAGTTAGTGTTTCAATGCTCTTCTAGATTAATTTGATTTCAGTAATTTGGATTAGATTAGATTAGTTCCACTTCATTCCTGCATATATAGTGCATGTGTCTCGTAAGTCTATGAACCTCGGATTTACAAATTAAATAGCTAGGCAAGTACTACAATAGAATTAAATGATAATATTTTCACCCAACACTTGTGCCAGCTGATCAAGTGACAGCCTGCAGTAAGAGCTAGTACTTGTGCATACAGCACCGTCGCTTCCAAGTTTGTTACGAACTACCGGGTTGATAAATGTAAAGAAGGAAGCCCAAGGAGTTGCAGCATTATTGCTGCAATACTAGAGCTCACCACACCCACATAACAGCATGGGCAGAGGAAGTCACCAGATCGATACACTGGCTACATGGCTCCCATGAGCGAGAGTGTAGAGATTGAGCCATCGTCATTTGAGGAAGCAATACAACAACCAGTATGGGTCGATTCCATAGTTGAGGAGTATGACTCTATTATCAAAAACAGTGTTTGGGAAGTGGTCTCAAGACCAACAGACAAGTCAATGGTGCATTCTAGATGGATTTACAAGGTAAAGAAAGAAACATATGGGAGTGTGGAGAAACACAAGGCCATATTTGTGGCTAGAGGGTTCTCTCAGGTGGATGGAATTGATGACGAGGAGAACTTTTCTCCAATAGAAAGGAACTATTCAATTAGGTCTATTTTAGTTTTTCCAACGCATATGGGATGGAATGTACATCAGATGGATGTGAAGACAACATTCCTCAATGGTGTGATTGAGGAAGATGTGTACATTGAGAAATTAGAAATTTTTGAGACCTTCAAGAGAGAGTCGCATGTGTGCTGAATCAAGCGAGAATTGTATGCATTGAAATAAACACCCCATGCTTGGTACACCGGACCTAACAACTAGTTCACCAGGTTGGGCTTCACCAAAAGTGAAGCAGATGTGAACCTTTACTATATTGTGGTTGAAGGTAAATTGTTGATTATAGTATTATAAGTTGATGATTTAATTCTAACAAGTGATGAGAAGCTGGTAAAATATTTCAAACAGAATCTTGTAAGAGAATTCAAGATGAAGGACCTAGGGTTCATGCATTATTTCCTTGGTATGGAAGTATGGAAAGGAGATGAGTAACTCTTTGTCTCTCAGGGAAAGTATGCCAATTCCAACGAGATACTAAAGAAGTTCCACATGGAGAGCAACAAACCCATGAAGACTCCTCTAGTAGGAAATTGGGGAAAGGAAGATGATACTTCAAGTGAAGTAGTGGAGGCTACTATTTACATACATCTTGTGGGTTCACTTATGTATTTGGTGAACACACAACTGAACATATGTTTTGCAGTTAACCAACATAGTCAAGCAATGGTTAAGCTAACCAAACTTTATTGTAAGGCAGATAAACATGTTTTGAGACACCTCAAAGGCACCACTTAGTTTGGTCTTTGGTACAGACAGAAAGAGGGAGTGAAGCTTCAAGGCTTCATAGATGCATATTGGGTGGGGAGTCCATCCGAAAAGAAGAGCACATTAGGGGGAATCTTCAGTATTAATTTAACAGTTTCTTGGTACAGCAACAAGCAAAGATCAGATGTACTCAGTTCAGCAGAAGAAGAGTAGATGGTTTCTAGTCAAGCAGCTTATGAGGCTATCTGGATGAGGAAGATCCTTGTTGGGTTGTTTGGTCAATAGATTAACACTACAATTTGTGACAACCAGAGTTGTATCAAACTCTCTAAGAATCTAGTTTTACATTATTGGTTCAACCATATCAACATCCAATATCACCATCCACGATATTGTGTGTAGAGGAGAATCATGTTGCTATAGTACATTCCTACAGAGGAACATGAATGACCAGGGTATCCGTGAACCATAGAAAAGTACATATATATATATATATATATATATATATATATATATTCATATTCATTTACGCATTGTAGTAAATTTATATTTTTAAAATTATTACTTTTCAAAAACTTAAAACTTGAATATGTTTGGAGCTGGCTAATATTTACACAATAACATATTATATTATGTTAAGAAAATATTCATTTACATATTAACACTTAATCATAAACTTATATTTCCAATAAAACTACCTTTCAAAAACTTTTAGCTTCACTGATGCAGATATTTTGACAAAGGCATTGTCCAGATGCAAATTCAAGTTTCATAAAGGAAGGCTCAAGGTAGTAGATAATCCCTTTCTTGTTGAGAGTCTTGAAAATGCAACAAGAAAAATCCTAATTTAATTTTTTTCTTGAATTAAATTAGGAATATAATTGTAATTCCACATCTCATGACAACTTGTATTAGTTAACTAAGCTAATTTGACTTAATTGTCTTAGTTAATTCGAGTTGAGGGTCTAACTTGAGTCACATAGAGTGTCTCCTACCTTATAGGAGTTAATTTTTTTCTTGAATTAAATTAGGAATATAATTGTAATTCCACATCTCATGACAACTTGTATTAGTTAACTAAGCTAATTTGACTTAATTGACTTAGTTAATTCGAGTTGAGGGTCTAACTTGAGTCACATAGAGTGTCTCCTACCTTATAGGAGCCCTAGTTGTGTTTATTTTGAGTTGTAATTAATTATTTCAGTCTAACTGAGTTAAAGTAAGTTAAACTAGTTCCAATTGTTGGAGGAGCTAGTGGGAGGTCTAGTAGTGTGGTGCTGCTTAGAGTGATCAACTAGTTAATTGATGATTCACTCATAAATAACTCATGCATGTTAGATCTGAGATTTACCTAGTTTATGTTGGAGTTCAAGGACAATTTACTATCAGTATAATCATCTGAATTGTACAAGTGGTGCATGCAATCAAAGGAAGGCCTATAAGGATTGTGTAATTCCAATTGAGAAATTTCCCTAATTAATAAGGGGTTAATTCCCAAGGAAACAACTTAAGGAAATAGAGACTTGGGCAAGCAATAAATTGGTTGGTCTTGTCTCGGAAGTTGTGAGACATATAGAGATAGTGCAGAGGTTGCTCAAGCTTGAGAAGAGCATTGTAATCTTCTTATATTTTCCGACTAATGCAATATATAAATAGCAAGGGTTTTTAGTTGTGGTTTTCCCTAGGAAATCATTGTGTAATGTGTCGATTGAATTCTTTCTCTTGTATGCTTCGTGATTTTGTGATCATTTAATATTTTCCACTAAATTAGTAGAGTAGATTCAAGTCTATTGTTTTAGTAAATTACAATTAGAAATTTGAATCTACAAGGAATTTCTACATGATTTTCCACAAAATCTCTCAATTTAATGAGCATCCACTCAAATATCATCCCCAAATTCTCTTTCCTTAGGTGTTTTCCCTAAGATGGAAAACCTAGCCTTCATTCTCTCAACTTAAGGACTTCTTTGAGGGTTTCATGAACCTTGGATTAGTGTATTTCCATCATAAGAAACCCTTTCCTTGTGCCCTTGACCTTGAGAACACTTATTATCATTGAAAACCTCAAAAACCTAGGTCTTGAGCCTTGTTTTCTAAGAATTTTCTTGGAAAGTGGTTTTCTTCTTTGAACCCTTGTACCATTATTGTGCTTCTCTTAAAATGAGATTTAGTAGTGTCACTTTGTACGTTACCATTAGCATATCTATTTTAAGTGATTCCTCCTTTATCAAGACTCCTCCCATCAGTGAAAATCTATAAAGAGTAGGGGGTTTTGGATGACATGACAATGGTTCTCTACCCTATTGTTGTCCCATTATCTAGTTTATAACGTGTAGGGTTTCCCTCTCAAAGGCTTGATATATTTTGTGACAACCTTTTTGGTGTTGTTATTGGGGAGAAAAACCATGCATCATATGCCCATTCAACAATATAGATCATTATTTGGTGACTCAATTGAAAGAACAAATCCCTTGTTCTTCATTGACCTATGCATTCAACACTTGTAGGGTGAAGCAAGCATCTCTCAAGGCATCTTAAAATTCACCATGGCTACTGCTCCTATGGTTGATATGCAAGACCCAAAGAAATGTGGGATTAGAAGGAAGCATACCTAACTTTGGATATTGCATGGATTCTTGGATATCCAAACAAAATCAATTACAATTATTTGGGAGGTTTACCATGATTTGATGGTGATCCATCTACAACAGTTGATCATGTAGCTAATTTCATCATGTATACTTCAACCATTAATGTGGTTCATCAAGACATTCCCATTTGGTGGTTTATTATCTCTATTTCACCTTGGCACAATGATTGGCTAGGAAATTCGTGTGATACCAAAAGCATTCCCTCTTTCTCTATATTGGTTGAATACTTCCTCGCGTATAGATGACCATGTTTTAATACTGCGAAGGAAGCTTGTCAAATATTTGATATATCCCTTCAAAGGGAGTGGCTTTTTGAGTGTATTGTAGAATTTAAATAAGAAGAACATGATCAAGAGGAAGATTCATTTCCTGAACATCAAGATGAAAAAACTAATGAGGTCATTGAGGCTAGCTTTGAAAGGAAGCATGGTGAGGATATTGATGACCCTTTGGAAAATGGAATTGACAATAGTCCTTTCCCTTTGAAGGAATTTATCAATGATAATGTGCTCTTCAAATGCCAAGGTTGACCCCATTGAATCCATGGAAGATGACATTTCGAGATCTTGCATATAAAATCAGGGAAATGGGATGTTAATGTTCATTCCTTCAGTAAGGATCCAAATTATGGGACTAATGATGACACTGATAGGAATCTTTTCTTCCCCTATATCCCATGTCATCAAGAAGAGATAATTTTTTATATTATTCAACCATACTTGGACCCTAGTATTGATAATGATGAGCCTATATCAATTGCCCCTTTTCATTATAATCCTTGTAATGAATGATGAGCCCCAAATTTGGTAACATTTTGGGCTCATTTGGCCTACTTACCCTTGCTCAACCCTTCATTTTTCATCACTTATGCATCATTTCTAGTATATTTATGTTATTTGTGCGAAGGAGGGCAGTCATTATTCCTAGGTGGCTAACACATGTTTATTTCAGGTTTTTTTTTACATTTAATGGAGCAAAACCACGCAGATGAGGGCTAGGAGACAGCCAAGATGGGATTGAGGTTTTGTAGGAAGGTTGTCCACAGCATTGAATGGCCTTCCTCGTGATCTCCACCCCAACTCCGAGCTCCAACCACCACCGAGCTAGAAGGCAGCCAAACGGATTGTGAGGAAACAACAGATTACTCTTAGTTTGGACAGCCAAACCCCACTAATTTAGGAGGCCAGCTTGGCCCTTGTAATGTATAAATGATGAGGCTATAGCCTTCGATGGGGACTTTTGAAACTTTGTTGTTTATTCTGGACTACGAGCTGATAGCTCTGTTTTGCTCTTTGTAAGCCATTTTTGGCATGTTATGAGACTTATGACTATTATCTTTTAATGAAAAGCAGGCAGATTTGAGTTCAGTTCTGAGTTCTTAGAGGAGCCATAGCTCTCGGGGTTGGGCCCAACCTGAGAGCAATAGGCCTCCTTTCTTTGTATTGTTACTTTTCTTTTAGCATTGTATTTCTTTTCCTTCACATGCATTTGGAAACACAGTTTGCTGAGTTGAACTTCTTGGTGTGATTAAGTAGGTTAGTTTTATGAACAAAGTTGCTTTCAGTAGTTTAGATTAGAGTAAGGAGATTAGAGTTAATCAGAGCTCCAAAAAGGGTTGACTGCACACTCACTTCCACCTCTGTTTAGAGATTGGAATTGCAGCCCGTGCCACCCACCAAAAACACTCTTTTATACGTTCTTTGGTGCAATGTTCTCAGTTGTAGCAGCATCCATGCATTCAGATCTTGTGGAATGAATCTCTGTTTCAGTACCATGCAAGAGTTTCCTTACAAAATCACGTTGTTGTTCTATGGTTTTATAAAAACAGTTAGAATAGGTTGATAAAATCTCGATTTTGTGCAAGACACGGATGATTTGTTTCATTTACACTGTGCAGTACTACTCTCTCACTCCCGTATCCTCCTAAGTCGTGCCTAGGCCATCCACTCATCCCTCAGTTAGACCACTTACCTCCTAAACTCTTCTATCACCCACGTGACTCTACCTTTTCGGCCTTCATCTCCTCTAACCTTCTCTAGACCCACCAGCTTTGCACACCCCCTCTTCATCTCATCTCTCTGTCCATAAGCCATCACAAGTCTCCCTCCTACCTCCCTGTACATCCATATAGCCTCTTCCACTCATCCATCACCCAAAAATCCTATTGCAGAACATCCTGTAGGAATTAGTGAACTTCTTGTAGAAATTCTGAACATCCTGTAGAACCCCTGGAGAATTCCTGTAGAAGCTTGTAAACACGGTTGCCAAGCATCTGTACTTTATGTACTTCTTTGAAAGGACGCTAGGGATCCCTTAGACCCTCTCTGAGCCTTCCTGACCTTTTCCAAGCATTTCCCTCCTTGATCTATCCCTGCACAGTCAAGACCCAGTTAAAAGCACACACATAATAATTCCAACAACTTGAACAAAAATACAAAAATATGCTTTCTTTAGATCAAAGTAGTCTAGACACATGCATCTCACCTTCCTAGAAGCAATGGCACCTCTTCCAGTATTTTGCATTCCCACCTTTGCATCAGTAGGACTAGCTGGTAGAATTAGGGTTTGCTAGGGTTTTCATTTCTTGTTGGCTTTCAGTTCCTTCCTGCAGTAGGTTGATTTCCTTTGAGATATCTTTCGTTCATCGGTTAAAAAGATTCTTCTGAGAACTCATAGAAGTTGGCTTGAGCCCTAGCGGACTTGTGCCAGCTGACCAAGTGACAGCTGCGACAAGAGCTAGTGCACCGTCACTTCCAAGCTTGTTACGAACTACCGGGTTGATAAAATTAGAGAAGGGAGCTCCAGGAGTTGTAGCATTATTGCTACAATACTGGAGCCCACCATATTTTTGGCGTCGTTGCCGGGGATCACGTCAGAGTATTAGTAATTGTTGCTTTTCTTCTATTTTCCTACTCTCGCCTTCTGCCAAGTAGTTTATTTCCTTTCCTTTCTGCAAAAGTAGCATAGACATTTCCTGCTTTCATAGATTAATATTTCAATTCCGCAATTTCATTTTTGCAAGCGTAGATTAGCATGTCAATTCTGCAAGCGTAGACTAGCATTTCCATTCCTGCAATTTCATTTGAGCAAAGTAGATTAGTTCTTTCCTGATTTCATTTCAATTCTGCATTTTCATTTTAGCAAGATAGTTAGTTGTAGATCAATCTGTTTAAGTTTTTGCAGGTACCAGAGAAAAAAACAAAAGCAATCAAAAGTCTTTCCATTTCATGCCTCGTAGGAATCAAGATAAAACAGGCAAATTCTTACCCAACACCCCCACTACGTCACTGAGTCACCCTTCTCTCTTCTTCGGTGACAGCGATCCAAAGGAACCTATAGGTGAACCTCCTGAGATATACGAAGATCCTATAGCAGAAGAAGAGTTAGAGACCATTCCATCTGAAGCTATGGCTGACAATAGACGAGAAGATGAGAGAATAGAAGGTGCCTTCCCCATCCGAGAGACCAATGGAGACATGAAAATGAAGAACATTGTCCCCTCCGCTTTACCTCACTTCCATGGACTGACTACTGAAGATCCTGATACCTTCCTGTTTGAGTTTGTTGTCCTTTGTCGAACCTATGACTATAATGAAGATGAGCAGAAGTTGAAACTCTTCCCCTCAACTCTTAAGGATGCAACATTACACTGGTTCATGGGCTTACCTCGGAACAGTATCACCACTTGGGCTCAGATGCAGTAAGCTTTCAATACCAAGTACCGGGACTACTGTAGGTCCAAGGAAACCAAGGGAGAAATCTTTCGAATGACCATGGGAAATGATGAGTCCTTAGAGGATTACGAGGAAAGGTTCCAACTTAGCTATAAACGGGCCAGGTGCACACTTGACCCTGAATCCCTCAAGTTGGTCCTGCTCTGAGGAGTCCCTGAAGACCTCTTAGATACCCTTCACAAGTTAGCTGGAGGAGATATTTACCAACTGCCTTATGAGGACATAAAGACTGTGTTTAGAAACCATTCTAGGGCAGCCCGGAAATGAGGTAGAGGAAACCTCCTCTCAGTTGGTATTCCTTTCTCCAAACATGAGTTTGCAAATCAATTAGAAGATCTCAAAAGTGAGGTGAGACAGACCATTGCCATGCAACTTGATACATTCAGGATCCAGCAGAAGAAGGAAGAAGCTGAGAGGGCCTTGGCTATCTTCTACCCTAGGTGTACAAGGAAACACCCTAAGAACGAATGCCCATTACATTCGGTTGAAGTATGTTTTGTTTGTGAGGAGGACCACCCCAAAAACCAATGTCCAACCTTACCTGGGCTTAAAGCCATGTATCAAGGAACAGAAGCCCCCACCGAACCTCTCTATTTCCTCAACCAAAGGAGGCCACAAGGACCTAGACCTTACCAGCAGGGGATGCAAGGGGCACCCCAAGCTTATTACAGCCCCAACCAATCTACTCCTATGCCTTCCTGGGGTCCCCCTGCTCATCCTTCCAGGTCTGTGCCTCCTCCATGGTCTTACCCACCTCAGTACCATACTCAACCCACTACTCATTCGTATCACTCACATGCTCAGCCACAGCCTCAGTGGAATGCACCTCAATCGGGGTGGAGGCCCCAGTACAACACTCCTCCTGCCATTTTGCCTCCACCACCAGTTCAACCTCAACCATTACCTCCTGCTCCTCCAAGGCAACCTCAAATGCCTACTCAACCGAACCTGAAACCCAACAACAGACAGGCCCAGCAGGTATACACTGGGGAAACATCATGCCCTACCTATGCTGTGGAGATCCAGGAGATCAATCTGCGACCTGGAAAGACTCTTCCGGATCGCCAACCTCCTCCCCCAGAGGACGAGGAAGACAAACAGGAAAGTGAACCAAAGGTTATTCCACCCTTTCCCAAGAGACTAACAGCCACCACACAACCCAACCCAGAGGAGGATGAGCTTCTAGGAGAGCTCAAACATTTGTGTGTGAAAATACCACTTCTCCAAGCCATCAAGGATGTACCAATATACAACAAGCTGGTTAAGGAAAAGTGTTTCAGACACCCAGGCAGGCGAAAGAGGGATGCTTCAACCATCAATGTCATAGGACAATTGTCTGACCTTATGTTGGGACAAGTCATCTGCCCAAAGTATCTAGATCCTGGGAGTCCTGTAGTAGATTTCCACATCAATGGCACCATCATACCTCACACCTTGATTGATCTGGGGGCTACCATTAATGTGATGATCAGGGATACCATGCTCAAACTCAACCTTCAGGGTTCCTTGAGGAATACCTCGACAGTCCTACAACTAGCAGATCGCTCCACCTTGACTCCCGAAGAGATCGTGGAGGATGTCTTGGTCTCTGTTGACTCTTGGGAATATCCTGCAGATTTCTTGGTGCTGCAACCAAAGGCAAAGCTCACTGGATATCCTGTTATTTTGGGAAGGCCTTGGTTAGCCACTACAGATGCTTACATAAGCTGTTGTGCAGGAAACATGACCATCAAAAATGGTCCTATGTCCAAGCAGCTAGTCCTATACCCTCCTGCCCAACCCTCAGTAGAGCATGACTTACCACTTTGGTTGGAGGAAGGAGAAGAAGATGAGGTGTACTCAGCACCTTTGTGCACCCTAGACACCACTAGGGGAGACCCCCCAACCGAGGATGATTTGATTGAGACCTTGATCCAAAATCCACCTCTCGGTGCACTGTCCTTAGAAAAATTGGTGGAGGATGCCCAAGCCAACACCTTAGTGGACCTTTGTGCGACCAACGCTGTCACTCCCGGAGTTAAGAATGTGGAGTTCGGCCCTGAGAGGACGTTAAAGATCAGCTCCTCCCTATCTCCTTCTCAGGAAAAGGAGTTGTGTAGTCTGTTGGCCAGTCATCTAGATGCTTTTGCTTGGAGCTATAAGGAGATGAAAGGAGTCCATCCTTCGGTCTGTACCCATCACATCTACATCAAAGAGGATTGTAAACCGGTTAGGCAACCCCAGAGGAGGATGAATCCAGCCCTTAAGGACATTGTCAAGGAAGAATTGCAAAAACTGTTGGATGTTGGATTCATTTACCCCATCTCAGATAGCGAATGGGTGTCCCCTCTGGTGTTGGTTCCCAAGAAAAATGGGAAGTGGAGAATCTGTGTGGACTACCGAGAACTTAACAAAGCTACCAAAAAAGACCATTTCCCCCTACCTTTCATAGATCAAGTGTTGGATGGATTGGCAGGAAAGAAGTTTTTCTCTTTCCTGGATGGATTTAGCGGGTACAACCAAATCCAAATCAGCCCGGAAGACCAAGATAAGACCACCTTCACTTGTCCTTGGGGTACCTTTGCCCACCGAGTTCTTCCCTTTGGGCTATGCAATGCTCCTGCTACCTTCCAGAGAGCTGTCCTGAGCATCTTTTCTGAGCTGGTCCATGATGCGGTGGAAATCTATATGGATGACTTCACTCCTTATGGGTCCAACTTCCAGGAAGCATTGTCCAATCTGGGAAAAGTCCTAACCAAATGCATTGAGATGAACCTGTCCCTTAGTCCCGAAAAATGTGAATTCTTAATGACTGAAGGGACCGTGCTAGGCCATACCATTTCTTGCCAAGGGTTACAGGTGGATCCTAACAAAATTTCTCTCATCAAGAAGGTTCCACCTCCTCAAAAGGTAAGGGATGTTCGGAGTTTCTTAGGATTAGCAGGGTATTACAGGAGATTCATTAAAGACTTCAACAAGTTAGCCTCGCCATTGTTTGACCTGTTGGCAAAAGATGTGGAGTTTAAATGGACTGACGATTGTCAGAGGGCTCTGAATGAATTAAAGGACAAATTGGTGTCTGCCCCAATCTTGAGAGGTCCAAACTGGGCCCTACCTTTCCACATCCACACTGATGCCTCGAACAAAGCCATAGGGGCAGCCTTAGGACAAGTTGAACAAAAACTTTTGTATGCCATTTACTTTGTTAGCAAAAACTTATCCAAAGCATAACGGAATTACACTGTAACCGAGAAAGAATTCTTGGCTGTGGTCCATGCACTGAACAAGTTCCGACATTATATCACTGGCTATCAAACATTTGTACATACTGATCATGCTGCAATTAGATATTTAATGAATAAACCAGATGTGAATGCTCGTATTATTAGATGGTTACTTTTGTTGCAGCAATTTGATTTGACTATCGTTGACAAACCAGGTAAAGAAAATGTTGTTGCTGACTTTTTATCTAGATTGGATTTATCTGCAGATGAGGATGGAATAGTGGATGACCAGATGCCCGATGAACATCTGTTTGCTATTTCAGTACTCTCTCCATGGTTTGCTGATATAGAAAACTACCTTATTTCAGCACAGTTCCCTCCGCACCTATCCTCAAGAGAGAAGAGCAAAATCATCAGAAAAAGTGCCTCATTCACTTGGATCGGGGGCAACCTGTTCAAGCTTGGCCCTGATCAGATCTTAAGGCATTGTGTAAGGGAGGAGGAAGTCTTTGATATCCTCCTCACCTGTCATGATGGGCCTTGTGGAGGACATTTTGCAGCAAAGAGGACTGCCTTCAAAATCCTGCGGGCAGGCTACTATTGGCCCACACTTCATCAAGATGTCAGAAGGTATATCAGCCAATGTGACCGATGCCAAAGAATGGGGAAACCGACTCAAAGAGATGAGATACCTCTCCAACCTCAAGTGACTCTTGAGCCATTTGAGAAGTGGGGTATGGACTTTGTGGGTCCAATCAACCCTCCTTCGAGGCAAAGGTCTTACATCATTGTGTGCACTGACTACCTGACAAAGTGGGCAGAAACTAAGGCAATCAAAGCAGCAACAGAAGAAAAGGTGGCTGAGTTCTTGAGAGAAAACATCTTCTACAAATTTGGCTACCCAAGAGAGCTAGTCACCGATCAAGGAAGCCAGTTCACATCCAACTTAATTGAAGACCTACTAGCTCATCACAAAATCAAGCATAGTACTTCCACCCCCTATCATCCTAAGGCAAATGGGCAAGTGGAAGTCACCAATAGAGCATTGGAAGGGATTTTGACTAAGGTGGTGAGCAGCAGTAGGAAAGATTGGGCAGATCGCCTGGTGAGGCCACATGGGCTTACAACACCACTTGGAAGACCACAACCGGCTTCACACCTTATGAGCTGGTCTATGAAAAGAGAGCTTTGTTGTCAATTGAATTTGAATACAACACTTTGAGGATGGCAACTCAGCTGGACCTAGATCTCAACCATGCCCAACAAGAAAGGTTATTGCAGCTGAATGGACTGGACGAGCACCGAATGCAGGCCCTCCTTCACTCAGAAGTGGTTCAACTTCAGAGAAAGGTGTGGCATGACCAACACCTCAATGACAAGCAATTCCAGCCAGGAGATTGGGCGTTGTTGTATGATTCCAGGCATAAAGATTTCAAGGGGAAGCTGAGAACCAGATGGCTGGGACCATATGCAGTGGAAAAATGTCATGACAATGGATCTGTTCTTATTCGGACCATTGATGAGGAGGCCATCCCCATGCTTGTCAATGGGCATCGACTGAAGATCTACAGGAAACCTCTCTCAAGACAAGAATTTATCAAAACTGTGGAGAAATCAGTGTTGGTCATAGAGAAGGGTTTTGCCTCTGTTTTGGGCATACCCTGAAAGTTCTAAAAAAAAAAAAAAAAAAATATCCTTGGGTGAAAACCTTTCTGAGGCTCCCAAGGCAGATGGTAGGGGTGAAAACCTCATTGAGGCGCCCCTGCTGTCTTTCAAAAAAAAAAAAAAAAGATTTGAAAAGATCCTTGAGTGAAAACCTCTCTGAGGCGCTTAAGGCAGATGGCAAGGGTGAAAACCTCATTGAGGCGCCCCTGCTATCTTTCAAAAAAAAGAAGAAAAAAAGAAAAAAACAATAAGCAAAAAAGACAGGGACAGCAAGTTTATAATGTGGCAAAGCATGCAGGTTGCAGGTATTCTATGAGGGAGAGGAGGTCTCTCGACTCAAAGTCAAGGATCCTTATCATGCTGCCAGGAGACCTCACCAGCACCTCCTCCGAGAACACTCATCTTCTTTAAGGTATGGGCACGAATTCATCACAGCTTAGTCTTCTACAGGAAGGTGCAGACTTTCTACAGGAAGTTTTGTATTTCTACAGGAAACTTCCTGTAGAAGTTCCGGACGGCCCAGAATTCATTGTGTGGGGAGATCTAACGACCAAGGTTCGACATGGAGGCATGCAAGCTACTATTTCCTCCATCACACACTGTTGTCACCTCCTGCTACCACCCCAATTGACATGTAATAAAAGTACCTGCACAATCAAAACAAATCATTGAGTTATCAAGAGGAAGCGATTTTTAAATGAAAAAAAGATGTTGAGATGCCATGCAATACCCATCACATCTATCCAAGGGCCCCGTGAGCGTGATCGTGATGCCACTATCTTCATCGTTCAGCATGCACCCGAGGAGGAAAAACTGCTACAGGACATCCTGCAGAAGTCCCGTACAGGTAAGTACTTCATTTATTTACATTTATGCATATAATTTATTCTTATATTATAAACTAATTTCCTTTAAACTCTAATCAGCGTATATTCTAACTAACCTAACATCCTTTTGATATTACTTTATTTTATAAAGGTCCCTTATGTAACTAATTTTCCATTTAATTATTAATTTACTTATAATTTTTAAAATTATTTTATATATTACTTTATATATTTGTAGTTATTTAATTTATTCATATATTATAAGGTCTTTTATTTAACTAAATTTCCTTTTAAATACTAATTCACTTATAATTTTTATAATAATTTTTTAACTGAATACCCATTAAAAAAATTATTTTATATATTTTTAAGATATTGATCCTAGGTATTACTAATTATATTATTAAATAATTTTGACCCCGGTCCTAGAGTCAAACTAGCCGTTGGTCAAGTTAGCCGTTGGAGGCTCTGCTCGGACTATTTAACATGCTAAGCTGGATCTGTTTCTTCAACTTGTCCTGACGATGAACCACACTAGTTGGTTCATAATGCGTCGACAAATGGTATTCCATGTGATTTTTGCCGAAAAATCTCTCACAAACTTGATATGGATCACAGAAGCCTGAACTCTTTAATTGAATATCATGGTCATACGTAAGAAACAAAAGGAAAATTATAAAATGCAAAGAAATTGTGAGGGACATTAATGTTAGCACGTGGGAAAAATCCAAGCCTGAGCACTACCCCTTATCATTATTACCATCACCTAACTCTTGGGGCTAATTTTTCCCTCTCACATCAGAAAAAGGCAACCCTTGCATGTCACAACCCCTAGTGGGAAATGAACTGCCCCATCACTAAGGGGGTAACCATTGTTATACATCATTCAAAGCATGCTCTTATTTCCTAGAGTTTCGAGGAGTAATATAAAGAAAAATTGAAAGGCAATAAGAGGGAAAACAAAACAAAATTTCAGCTAACTCATGCATCCATGATTTCTCCATCCTCATATATACACCCAATGTGGAATTCCTCATCATTGCTACCATTTTGACCATGGCATTTAGGTCTAAAACCCCTTTCTCTCATTCAGTTCAATCATTATTCACATTACACCTATTGGTTGAAGGGAGGACTGAGGACATGTCAATAGCCTTTTGGGATTGGATATGCCTAATAAGGTCATCTATTAGCCACTCCTACCTAGGGAGGTAAGAACATTACGTGACTAAGGGCCCAATTTTTTTAAGTGAAACCTTGTATGAAGTGTCACTTTTCCCATTTCTTGCAAGATTGGTTCAATTAGATGCAAAAATGATTAAATGTACCTAATATATTGTAGCACTGGACATTGTTTGTGATTGGCAGGTGGTTTCATTATGAGTTGGGCAACTTAACTGGGCCAAAGTCCACCATAGGATCATATTGACACCCATAGGTGAGGCGTTGAGAGCCATGGGTCCCCAGATAGTCATAGTGCATCATTTTCATACATGGACACCCTCTACAACCACAAATATTTTGCACTTTCCCTATATTTTTCATGGGATGATGCACTTGGACCATCATGCCCCTAGTTGGATTAGCATTACTACAGGGTTTGGTAGTTGATCCAAGGCCTAAATGAGGTTTATCTCACTCCTTGATACATGGGAGGGAAACATTGTCTTCAGTGCCCTCAGCGTTGGAACAAAGATAAATATTTATCCACTTAGAGACCCATGAGACTTATTTTGTGCCCGAAACCATATTTGTGGGTCCACAAGATTATTTTCTCTAAGGTAGAATATCCAACCACTCCATCATTTTAGACGCCATATACACTTCATTCAATATAAGAAGGCCTCAACACATGTCCTCTAAAGGCACATGCATGATGTTAGGATTTCAACCCTCTTTTGGAGATATATTTTCATTTGCACATTGGTTACATGGTCGAGCAGTGACCTAGAGGCTTTTCTTGCCCATTTATTGATAACTCTAGGGGCTTGTAGTCTAAAATACACTTTTTAGGACTCATATATTAGAGATATGTAATTTCATCTTTCACAATCACATTACTTGGGACTTTCAGCCTCCTTAGAGAGACTTGTACTTGTTCTTTTCTTGGAATCTTGGGTGACTAGATGCATTTTAATATTTGGAGTTGATTTTTGGACCTTTTGGAGTTTTTCTTGGCATAATGGATGAAATTTCTTATTATATTGTCTTGCAAGTTCTTTATTGTTGAAGATATTTCTTTTCGTGTCTAACATATGGATGAGTAATTATAATTTATGCATTATAGATTTTTGAGGTAAAAAATGGACCTCAAAACAAAAATGTACAACACAAATCAAATTTATAAGAACCAATAGGATTCAATATGATGATGTCAACCATGAGGGATGATTCACCATTTTTGGATTAAAGAAGGAACAAAAAAAAAACCGACTTTTTCAACACATATTTTCAACTTATCTCCCTATTTTACTCAAATTTCAAGTAAGAGCACTCGTTGGATTTTGAATCCAAAGAGTATTCATGTTGCACTTTCGATGGAACCTACTACAAGAAAATGTGAAATACATGAAAAAAACATGATTGCAATCACACTTTTCATGTATTTCACATTTTTTATGCAGTAGAGTCCATAAAAAGTATGCATCCAGTGAGTGCTCCCCCTCAAAATTTGAGTATATTGATAGGGATATAAGTTGAAAATATGATTTGTAATAGTGGTTTTTCTTTTTTTCCTCTAAAAATTGATGAGGTAATCTAATCCTATTTTATTATTTCTAGTATTATTTTATAATATTCCTCAGGAGGCCCATTTTAGACCTCAAAATTTCTCTAATGAGATCTTTCTTTTCATGTCTAACATATGGAATGAGTAATTCTAATCTATGCTAAATTGTGCCTTAAATGCTAATAAGTATAAATTGAATGCTATTTAGAAGAAACTGCATGTCTTGTTCATTCATGACATTGGAAGAAGTATCCTAGTGGTGAAACTCTTTGAATCCCTTTCCATGAAATCCATTATTCATTGAGTGGCTAAATGCTTGAAAATTGAGCTAGGGCACCAATTTTCAGCCTCCTTAAGAGAAATATTGCCTAATATTTGACACTAATGACACCATACACCAAATGGAAAAGGCACTACTCCAGGTCTTTGGTGATCAACCTAAAATTTTATCCATTTTCACTCTCCTCTAAATTCCAAACCTTTCAAGGATAGAGGAGAAACTAGGGCTTGATGTGAATTTCAAAGGAAGAATATTTTTTGAGGTTTCATAGCCTAAACATAAAGTTTACTTGATTTTCCACAAAATCTCTTAATTTGGTGAGCATCCACTCAAATTTCATCCCTAAATTCTCTTTCCCTAGGTGTTTGCCCTAAGAAGAAAACTATAACCTTCATTCCCTCAACTTAAGGACTTCTTCGAGGGTTTCATGAGCATTGGATTAGTTTATTGTCATCATAAGGAACCCCTTCCTTGTGGTCTAGAACTTGAGAGCACCTATTATCATTGACAACCTCAAAACCATAGGCCTCGAGCCTTGTTTTTTAGGGCTTTTCCTAGAGAGAGATTTCCTTGTTTGAAGCCTTATACAATTATTTTGCCTCTTCAAATGAACTTTCGTAGGGTCACTTTGTACCTTATCATTATCATATCTATTTTAAGTGATCCCTCTTTTACCAGGACTCCTCCCATTAGTGAAAATCTAAAAAGAGCAGGGCATTTTGGCTGAGGTAACATTGGGCATCTACACCATTGTTATCCCATTGTATAGTTTTAACTTGTAGGGTTTCCCTCTCCAAGGCTTGCTAGATTTTGAGGCAACATTTTTAGCATTTTTTTCAGAGACACAAGGCATGTGCCTTGTCCCCATATGACAATATATATCATTATTTGGAAATTCCATTAGAAGAACAAAGCCCTTGTTTTTCATTGAGCTACATTTTTAACGTTTGTAGGGTGAAACAATCATCTCTTTATAGTTGATATAAAAAACTCAAAGCAATGTAGGATTATAAATAAGCATACCCGACTTTGGATATTGCATGGATTCCTAGATATTATAAAAAAAATCAATTGGAAATATTTAGGGTTCTTACCACAGTTTGATGGTGATCCATCTGCAATAGTTGATCATTTAGCAAATTTCATCAAGCTTCAATGTGGTTCATCAAGACATTCTCATTTGTTGGTTTCTTATCTCTATTTCACCTTGGAATAGTGATTAGCATAAGAATCCATATGATCCCAAAAACATTCCTTCTTTCCCTAAATTGGCTAGATACTTCCTGTCATATAGAGGATGAAGTTTCAATACTGCAAAGGAAGCTTATGGAATCTTTGACATATCCCTTAAAGGGAGGTGTTGGGCATGGAATCCCCCCACAGTAGATTTTGGGGCTCAAAGCCCAAGTTTTGGTCAAAGGTTTTGTAAGACTCTGCGAATTGTGGGCACGGAGAGCGACGTAGAGGTTAATTCATAGGGTTTTTCGCCCTAAAGTAATGTAATGTAATGTAAAGTAATGTTGGCCTACCCATGGTCTGTGGACCATGGGATTGTATAAATAGAGTGAGGCTCTAAGTTGTAAATGGAGTAGAAGATAGAGTGAGCAGCGAATGAATGGTTCAAGCTTAGAGTAGAATTCTAAATGTATTGGGTCGTAGTAATAGTAAGAGGCTCTGCAGATGAGTGCGCAGAGGCCTAGTAGAGTCTGTAGCCGAGTGCGCAGACCCCTACAGTTGAGTGTGTGGGGTGGTGTCGAGTCTGTAATTTTGGTCAAAGATTAATAAAGATAATTTGATTCCTATTTTGGTGTATCTGGTGTGCATTGTCTTCTTTATACTTATATTGGTTTATTTTATCGCGCGCTCTGATATGGTTGTCGAATATGCTGTAATAATCATTAATATTATACACACAAGATAAGTAATCAAATAATAGCAGATTAATAGCAAGGAACTTCAGTATTATACGGGTTGCGCCCTGGGTAGAGCTGCACGAAAGCAACATCACAAGCAGCGAAGGCATAGCAAGTGCGCGTAGCAACGTGCGGGCAAGGTTAAGCAGTGGATCTCCAAAAGCTCATCAAACATCCACAAGGTGCGAAAACCTAGTTCTAGCACCCTCCCATACTACTTTGGGTGAGACCTCAGTCCGTGCTTTGCGGATTGTTGCCGAAAGGGCCAGTAGTACCAGGATTTGCTTGGCTAAATCACCTCTGAACTTGGGTCAGGCCCATACAAGCCAACAAATGGTTTCGTTGCCGGGACCGGGATCTGCATAAGGGATGTCTGATGACATGCCACTGGAACCCAACAAAGAAAGAAATTGAAGAGTGGTTGGACAAGAAGATTCATGAGTTCACAACACAGGAAAATAGAACTCCACGAGTATCTAAGGAATAGTGGTTGGAGCGCTACTTGTATACGGAAATCTATGAAATTTTCTTTGCATCCTTTCCTTCTGAGTTGTATGAGTGGATCGCGAAGTTAGCAGATAGCCAAGGAAGGTGTAGGCTTGACAAACCAATAGTGTGGACTCCGAAATTAGTGCACATACGAGAAGCGTCAAAAGCTAAGATCATGTGAGCTGTCGACCATTGGCTTGACTGGATAATAGGAGGATTTATCACTGAGTTTGCTATAGACATGACCATTAGCTACAATGAGACAGAATGACATTTTCTCAGGGACCGTGAGGTAAGTATATCAAATATTTGAACACTTGGATTAAGATGCTATTGTGTGAAAAGCAGTGTATGCAAATAAATTAATGTTTGGGACTACGCGGAGCAGGAATATCTACAAAAGCGGAAGTAGTGAAGAATTAGAAAATAGTCCCTTAATTTCACCCTCGTGGGAGAGCAAGGAAGAGCTCGTGAATGTTTCTCTGAGAAGCACGGTCAATTTGATAAGGTAGTGAATTCCGCGTTTACCACCTCCAACCACACCGCCACCCGTTTCACCCCCCTCACCTCCATCTCCACCCACTCCACCTCCACCACCTCCACAGTTTAGTATGGCAAGTGCGATCAAACTACCGGTATTTAGAGTAGGTAATGAAGATCTAGACCAATTCTAATTCGTGGTAAGAGTGGTATGGGAAGCACAAAGTGTCACAAATGACAATATTAAGAAAGCCAAACTGGTAAGCGCGCTGCAGGATCACGCATTAACATGGTATATCAATCATTCTAATGACCACTCAAACGCAGGAATTGTAGAAATCCAGGCCACGCTGAATAGGGAATTTAGTAGGCCAAAGTCAAAAACACAGTCAATCATCAGGTTTAAAGAGATCGTGATGCTCCTAGGCAAGACCCCCTAGGATCTAGATCAACGACTAAAGATACGATTCGCGAAACCAATATGACATTGATAGATGGACATCATCGCACATGGTTTGTAGCATCTCTAAGGACAGCACTGTCATAACAAAAACTTTCCACCAAGGCTAAAGCGTTGGAAATGGAAATGAGATTACATGAGACCCCTATACAAGGCCCTGGGTTGGGAGTCCAACAAATCCACACGCAGCTACAAAATCTGTGTCCGGAAATGTAGATTTTGAAACAGAATAGGGCACCTTAGCCAAAGGCGCACGAGGAAGTATGGTGCATAAAATGCAAAGGCCAGGGTCACAACAAAGATCACTATCTAGTGTTTGCAAACTACTTGGCAGGAGGAGGGTGAATTCCATTGACACCGGAGGCACAGGAAGGACTGAGCCCAACACTTGCTTTATGGTGCGCGATCTCTCAGATAGGAGGGAAACACACCACAGATAATTTTCATTTGTTGCAGTAGTATAGGCAGACATCCCAGCAATTGTTTTGCAATTTCTACAAATCGGTAGGCCACAATGAACTCACTTGCCGCAACTACGAACTAATGATGGATCAGACCCCTGCCTATAGGGTGTAGACCGAAATGCAAGCCCTTTAAAAAGTGGGGATGGCGCACACTGGATTTCAATGGTGTGGTCGAGGAAGAGGTGGAATGGGACCAGAAAGGGGTCACTGACAACTAATTTGTTACAATTGGAAAGGGCCAGGGCACTATGCCCGCGATTGTACCAACCCGATAAGGATATCATGGTTGTATTGTGCTCAGTTTGATCATGAGATAGAAAAATGTCCTTCGTTGATCACAAGGATGTGCGAAAAAGGGGTACTCCAACCCCCCTCCAACTCAAAATATACAAATGATGAGGTCTGAGCCGCGTGAAGAAGACCCGAATGTAAACATGATGCTCAGAATCAGTATGACCTCGGAAGATGATAAGGGGAAGCAGCCAGAAGAAAGTATGTGGGTTCGTGAGGCTCCTACAAAGGAACCCGAGTTTGACTTAGAATGTAACGAGACATTCATGGAAGCTAAGAAGAGCTTCATGGAGGCCTCCACCTAGGTAGTAAGGATTAACTAGAACCAGGAATGGATCCCTCAATGCTCACTACCTTTCTAGAGACATGCATGAAAATGTTGCACGATAGAAAAACAGTTAAGGGACTACAAGAACTGATCACCAAGTGCATGGGGTTAGGAGAACCGCACGTGGTCCAGAAACTGGGGAAGTATGCATTGCGCACTGGAAAGGAAATGAGGTTAACTATGCAGATTGTTGAGTATGAAATGGATCAGGTAATCCTAGATCTGGGTTCGGACGCGAATGTATTACCAAAGAAAACATGGGAGCACATGGGCAAACCCGCATTACAATGGTCCCCTATTCAATTATGAATGGTGAACCAACAGAATATTTTTCCCATGGGGAGATTGCAAGGGGTAACAGTAGATATTGAAGGTGCGAGCACGCAAGTGAATTTTGAAGTAATAGAGATTGTTGATGACAGTAGCCCCTACCCCACACTGCTAGGAATAGACTGGGCCACTGATATGAATGGAGTCATAAATATGAAGAAGCGTAAAATGATCTTCGAGAAAAATTCACTACGCGTAGTAGTACCACTGGATCCAGCCAAATCAGCGTGCTATACTAAACCAGTGCGCGATGATGATAGTGATAATGATCTTGATTGTATTTATAAGATAATTGTGCGATACCAGGATTGGGTGAATCTGACAGCGGATGGGAGAATCTCGTGGGAGCGCGAAAGCTCCTACACTTCAGATTTGGATGAAGAAGTAGAGCGGTGGCAGAATCGGCAACACAAAGTAACAATGCTTAATTGCAACATGATGATTAGGTCACTGCGTTGCGTGACTACAGAGGCAAGGGAGTTGCCGACATATAATGGATTGTCAGCGGTGGATGAATTTTTGAGAAAATTTGAAAGCGCAGTACCAAAACAGCAGTGGTTCAATGCGTTAAAGTGGCAACTGCGCGCAACAACCATGCGATGGTGGGGTACGCATCAAGGAAATTTTGAGGACTGGGGCGGATGCAGAAGGATGAAATTTGGTCAGTAGGGGAAGAACAACATGCGCACCCTCCTTTCTCGATGGGTACAAACATATGTTGTATAGCCTGCATAAGTGCACCCCAACCTCAGAATAAAAAGTTGGAGCAAATAGTTGGATCAAATCACATCAGTAGGAAAGGTGATGCGCACTACAAATTTTCCATGTGAAAGCATTCGATAGGGTGTGCGGAGTTCTGAACAAGGTTCACCGGGTGAGATGAACTAATTTGGACCTGCGCGTGCCAGCAGTTCGATGGGCCTATAGGACCATGTGAAAAAACATGAGTGCGGAGATGATTCCAAAGATGCGAAACAGAGTAGAAACCGAAATTTCAGAAGAAAGGAATCCACACATAATGGATCCCATAGTTGTGATAGTATGCGAAGACCAGGATGAAGGAATCACACAGCTATGTGAGGGCAAACATATAAGGATTCAGGAAGCCATTCAGCGAGGGGACCTTAGACTTCGCGAACTCAAAGAAGATCAGGTATGATTGAGGAAGAAAAGCATGTTGATGGACACTAATATCAAAAAAATGGAAAACGAGATCGTGCAAGCATGTCTCGTCGATAAACCAAGGAGGACAAGGCAAGATACAGACGGCCATACCACTGCATTAGAAGATCGTCACCGAGAATTTATCTCTACTACCATGGTCGCAACTGCACCTTACCACCCGTAGTAACCAAGAGAGCACACCACATAAGGTAGAACGCGTGGTGCTGACTGTTGTGAGGTTAATTGAGGAGTGCCCACAAACTAGACTAGAAGGCAAATTGAAGTCTCGCACAGGTGGTGTGACCACCTGACTAGCCGTAGGGAGCACATTCTCAGTGCTCCAGGTAGTTGAAAGAGAGCGTGAGACTATAAAAGAGTCTGTGTGGGAGCTGCGGGATAACGGGGATGCGCGCAGGATAAGCATGTCACAAGGGTCGCACCCGCACATAAGGGGTTACGCTACCACACGGGTAGGTTGGAAGTGACCGTTGGTGTCACTGTTCATGACAAGATGTCCAATTTAAGGCAAAAGGGAGTGGGCGAAGGGCAATTAAGACATGAATTAAGAGATAGATTTGGGACAATCTGCAGCCAAGAATGCATTAATGACTCAGAAGTGGGGGGAACGGTTGAATTCAAATTCAAAAGATGCTATAAAACTCCAAGGTTTAACCACGAGATAACACTTGTTCATTTGAGATTTGAGCTACTACGAAGAACACAGAGTGTTGAACGCTAAGCAATATTCGATCCCCCAAGTTCGCAAACAACTACAGACAGTTCGAACAAGATGACAACTATGAGGAGAGGTGTGGGTTTTGAAAAGAGTACCGTCGAGGAAGCTGCGCAGAACCCTGCGGTGCAGGTTGGGGATGCACCGGAAATTCCAAAATCACCTCGGACACTGAGGCCCAAGAAAGATAAACAGGCAGCGACACCAGTCTGCATGTCCCTGTGAAATCTATGGTTTGGTAAACTTTCCATGGAAGAAAAGGCAAGGTTGTCACCGTTGATACAGATGAGGAGGAGGAGGACCTATAGGCTCTCATAGATGAGATAGAGGTGGATGAAGAAATGGAAGAAGACATCCAGTCGATGCACGCTGCGTAAAATTTCCCGAGTACATTCCTTCGCGGAAAGGGAAAGCTAAGGTACCCAAGGATTTGGATGCTGCTAAAAGCGCACTCCAAACCCCGCTCCTCCTATATGAATTATGTCTGAGGGCTCGGCCCTGGGCTGTGTGCCCACAATGAAATTTGAAGACTGGGACCTCGTGGACAGTGAGAAGTTCCCACATTTAGAGACTGAGAACCTCATGAAACGGAGCAAGGAGGGGTCAGTTACAATGCTAGAGCTGTAGAAATGGTTGCGCGGTGTGGAGAAGCCAGACTACTCCACCTACTATGGATTCTGCACATTCACCACGCACCTATCATAGTCTTCATCATCAGACAGCTGCTTTTCCTGGTGCACGATGGGCACTTATGGCTGGAGGAGCCTATTCCCATCACGACGGAGCTTATCCACAGGATTTCCCGGCTTCCCTGTAAGGGAAAGGACCCCGCGGAGATAGTCGACACAAGTAGAGATTCGGCACTTGCATAGGCCATGAAAAAGAAGTACAAATTGGAAAATAAGAAGAGGGGCTACGTAATTAGTAAAGGAGTACGTGTAGCCACCCCACTCCTGGCTGAGAAGGTGATGAGAAAATGCCACGCAGACGAGGTACCAGTGTCGCAGTTGTGTTGGTAGAACAATGCACAGAGGGGGTCCAATTCAACTAGGTTGAGTTCCTCTGCGAAGAATTCCTAATGAATGGTAAGGAAGCTCAAGAGCAAGGCAAGACCTTCCACTGTGCGTGGTTTTTCTTGTCTATTTTTTTGGTGATAGGGGAACTGCCTGAGGATAGTCAGTTCCCTCATATTGAACAGGACTTGCCAAAGGCTACAAACTATGCATCGCTCTGGGTTACAAAGGACGCCACGTGGATCCGTGAGACTAAAATATTCTGGGTGCTCATGGAGACAAGTGTCTGGATGTGGATTAACAGGAGGCCGCACCTATCTCCCACAATGTACAATAGTCTATGGAGCTTTGCAGGCTTCAAGGTAGATATGCAAAATGTGTATATCAAGGCATGTAGGGATCCGGCGCAAACCTGAACCAAGATTCCTTTCATCGCAATTGATGATGCCATCTTCTTCGTGCTCGAATCATGGCCTCTCGAGTGGCACACCCTGAATCTAGTGGAGTAGGATAGAACAACGACACAAAAGCAGAAGGACGCCACCAAGCTGCTGGCCAAACAAAAGCGCAACGAGCAGTTGGCCGCGGAGGTAAGGGCTGCCCGCGAGGCAGTGAAGGCAGCCGTAGAGCAGGCCAAGGCCACCGAAAAAGCAGCAGCAGCACATGCAACAGGGGCCACCACGACACAGGGGGAAGGAGGCCTGAACTTGACCACAGGACAAGGAGTAGAGGACACAGCAAAAGGTGCGGACTCGAGCACAACATATACACAGTTGAAACAGTCATGTGGTACGAAAAGAGCAGGCCCACGAAAGAAGGCCAAGGCTTCCAAACTAGACATTGAACCAATTACATTGACAGAGGGTTACCTCTACGACATTGGCGACACAGTTCGCGAGGTCACCAGGGAAGTGCTCCAGGAAGCTATGACAGAGAAACAAAATGTGTTGGGGGCCCTAAGGGCATAGCTGCAGGAACTTCAAGTGCGGCCCCCATAGGAAGGAACAGTAGTCGCCTATGGCGCCATAGGTACATCAGCAGCGAAATAGCTGCTGCGTGAAAAAATGGCCAACACCATAGTGCTTCCGGAAGGAGCGCTAACAACGGAAAGTGAGGAGGACAGAGCCGCGGTGAGCAAGATCAAGGGACTTGGCCTAAATTTGGCTGCCCTTTTGCAGGACACATTGTACCAGTTGCGGGATGGCATAACAATAGAGCTATGCACTCGAGAAGGTCGTGCGATCCAGGTATTGAGTGAGCAAAAGATCAACATAGAACAGCTCAGCTTGCAGCGTGACGAGCTAGTATCACAGAATCGGAAAATCGCAAAAACAGTGGATGAAGCATGCCAACGCGGGGGCCTTCTCCTCATCTCTTGGGCATGGAGACCTGGGGGACATCTCTGTCGGGTATTGGTTGAAAGGTGACTTCTTATCCTCTTCTGTTGGTAAGAACTTCTCTACAGTAAGGACTTCTCTCACGTATGTTGGGAACGTGGGGGCCATCTCTTCATCTCGTCTGTTGGAAACTAGGGAACTGAAGCAATATGCTCATATGTTAAGAACTTGGTTTAATCTCTTCTGGTGGGAACAATGGGGAACTCACATAGAAGCCATGTCACTAAATGCACGAAGCCATGTCACTAACTACACGAAGCCATTCACATCACATAGAAGCCGTTCACATAAACCGTTCACAGCAGCAATTACAGCACACATAGTCGCTATTCACAAAAGTCATTCGCTTAAGCCAGAGATGTGGATCCACTGTCTGGCAAGTGGAGTCTGAAGCGTGCGCGAGGAAACAACACAAGCACAGCTAGAGCTGAACCTCCAGATTGCTGAGCTGTGGATGAAGGCGCAGCCTTCCACTCCTCTGGAAGTTAAAGAACATCACATTAGCACGATTCAGATAGGATTGGAAGAAATTGGAAGGGCAGCGCAGGATTGCACCGGTATGTTGGACCAAGCGTTCGACGTTCTCACATCCTTGCAGGAGGACCCTAACATACAGTGCCTGGAAACAGAGGCACGTGAACTGCAGCAACAATATGAAAATGTTAGGGGAATGGCACAGATAGTCATCCTCACCCAATAGCTGGCTAAGATGCAGCATGCAAGGGCACTGAAGGAGTAGGTGGATGCTGCAAGACAGAAACAGGCCCTTCTCAAAGAGCGCATCCAGCCTTGGATTGATGATTCCTTCACTATTATGGTTGAGATTGAAGGCAAGCTCGCGCAGATGTAGGGACTATATGTGCTAAGACAAATAGTGGAGCCTCACAAAGAAGCAACGAAAAAGCGTATGCAGCAGGTCCAACAAACAACAGTACAGTACATCGAGGACCTCTGGGCAGTACGATAACAGTTGGAGGGGCTCGCGCAAAGATTTCCGCACCAGCAAAGTGACTCAAGACGAGTCACGATGATTTTGTTGGGGGCCTGTTGGGGATGGAATCCCCCCACAGCAGGTTTTGGGACTCAAAGCCCAAGTTTTGGTCAAAGGTTTTGTAAGACTCCACGAATTACAAGCGCGGAGCGTGAAGTAGAGGTTAAGTCATAGGGTTTTTCGCCCTAAAGTAATGTAATGTAATGTAAATTCATGTCAGCCTACCCATGGTTTGTAGACCATGGGATTGTATAAATAGAGCGAGGCTCTAAGTTGTAAAGGGAGTAGAGGATAGAGTCAATAGCAAAGGAATGGTTCGAGCTTAGAGTAGGATTCTAAGTGTATTGGGTTGTAGTAGTAGGAAGAGGCTCTGCAACTTAGTGTGCAAAGGCCTAGTAGAGTCTGTAGCTAAGTGCGCGGACCCCTACAGCTGAGTGCACGGGGCGGTGTCAAGTCTGTAATCTAGATCGAAGATTAATAAAGAGAAGTTGATTCCTATTTTGGTGTATCTGGTGTGCATTGTCTTCTTTATACTTATATTGGTTTATTTTATCGTGTGCTCTTATATGGTTGTTGAATATGTTGTAATAATCATTAATCTTATACACATAAGATAAGTAATCGAGTAATAACATATTAACAGCAAGGAACTTGGGTATCATACGGGTTGCGTGAAAGCAACACCACAGGCGACAAAGGCATAGCAAGTGCACGTAGCGACATGCGCGCAGGGTTAAACCGAGGATCTCCAAAAGCTCATCAGACATCCATTGGGTGCAAAAACCTAGTTCTAGCACCCTCCCATACTACTTCAGGTGAGACCTGAGTCCGCCTCCGCAGATTGTCGCCGAAAGGGCCAGTAGTACCGAGATTTGTTTAGATAAATCAACTCTAAACCTGGGTTAGGCCCATACAAGCCAACAAGAGGGGATTTTTGAGTATACTCAAGAAGGTGAATAAGAACAACATGATCAAGAGGAAGAGTCATTTCTTGAATATCAAGATGAAAACACTGAAGAGGTCATTGAGGGGGGCTTTGAAAAGAAGCATGGTGAGGATGTTGATGACTCCTTGGAAAATGGAATTGAGAATAGACCTTACCCCTTCAAGGAAGTTATCTATGATAATGCACTCCTTGAAGACTTTGAAAAGGTTGACCCCATTAATTCCCTAAAGGACGACATTTCTGTGTTCTTGCATATAGAAGGGAAATGGGATGTCAATGGGAATTCCTTTAACAAGGATCCACCTTATGATATTAATGACGATAATCATAGGAATCTTGTCTTCCCCTATACTCCATTTCATCAAGAATAGATAATTGTCAATAATTTTGAGCCATCCTTGGACCCTAGTCTTGAGAATGATGAACCTACGTTTATTGCCCCCTTTGATATAATCCTTGTGATGAACAACCTATTAGTTGTGATCCTCCATTCCAAGAAACTCATTTTCCTTAACCCTCTATACATGTTCCTAAGAACACCAAGGAGCCTTGTATTACTAGGGAGGCTTTTAAGTGTTGAAAAATGCAGAAAGAAATTCTCAATTTGATTTTTCATTAAATTGAGAAAATTTGAATTTCCACATCAGTAGACAACTTTGATTTTTGAATTCAAGCTTTTGTGATCCATAATGAATTAAGTATTTCGATAGAAATCACATAAGAGAAATTTTTGGTCGACACGTTTCAAACCAACAAGTGAGGTGAGTTTCATCATCAGAACCATATGAAGAGGTAGACCATGGCAAAGGCTTAAATAGAGAGAAATGTAGAGACCATAATTTCAAGTAGCAGTTATATTTGAACAATAATATTTCAATTATGATATTAATTTATTAATATATTAAAAATAAATATTATTAAGCAATGGCTATATTAAGCATCTAGTTTTCTATGTTAACTTGTGTGACATGGCTTGTGTCACCTAGTTTACTTAGTAAATTTGAGTTTGAGGAGTTATAGTTCAATTATGCATGTGTGATTAGTAATTTGTAGCAATCAAGGTCAATTATCTCAAGTTGTTTTTAGTTAAACTAGTTCCAACTTTTGGAGGAACTAGTGAAGGACAGTTAAGCAGTGGGACTTCAGTCAAACTCAGTGATCATCCAGTCAAATGATCAATCAAACCAAAATAGATAGTGCATGCAGAGAATTCGAGTTACCTAGTTGAGGTGGAGATTCCAAGGCAGTGTAACATCATTTGTAGACTAGTCTCGAGTGTATAGGTGTTGCATGCAATCAGATAATCAACCTAAAGGAATTGTGCAATTCAATTGAGGGAATTTCCTAAATAATAGGGGCTAATTCCTCAAGCAGCGTAAGGGAATAGGAGCTCAATCCGAGGGAAAAATTGACTAAGTCTAGGTCAAAGGCCTTCACTGAGAAGACAAATAGGTTGTGCACTTGCAAGTAAGCTTAGTTGAGCAAAGAAATTGTAATACATCTCTATTTCATTTGATTAATGCAAGAGGCATTGAGGTTTTTAGCATATACTTGTTGCATGTGTGATATTCCTCCTTACATGTCTAAATTTTTTGTTCTAAATTGTAAAATAATGTCCACAGAGTAGTAGTGTAGATTTGTCTTTTGATTTTGATTAAAACTTCACGAGCAAATGCAAATCTACAACCTAATTTCTACATTAATAAGGGGTGCTCGAGCTTGATCATTCACTTCTCTATATTCAAATTTGAAAGTATTCCCATTTTTCCATTAATATTTTTCATAAAGTGTGGTCATCTTTTTTTCCCACCTACCACCATTATGATCTCACATGCGTGATTTCAATGTTTTCTTATCCCATCTCGTTACTAGCCATAAGGAAAAATAGTGTTATAATTATCTATTTATATGATGGTTACACTAGTTGTATGACTATAATTAAACTTTGCATAATCTAGCATGCATGTTGGTGTAGGTGCATTGCATATTATGTTTCCATAACTAACATCATCATATCATGTTCTCATGCTAGAATAGTTGCATTTAGATTATATTTGCATCTTAGTAAATATTTAATTTTCTGTACAAATTATTATTTTTATGAAAAAACATGGGTAGTAAAACTATGCCTAGTGCACAATCTCCCAAAAAAATATTTTTTGATGAGTAGGTTACAAGTCTATGGTCCTAGGAGATTGCTAGAGTTCTCATGAACTCTATATTCGAGTACATGGATCATGTGCTCTACGGTGAGCTCATGTCCCAACTAGAGCCAAATGTTACCCACCATAAGTGGGTGACCCCATAGGAGAATTTTTCTCCTACTCATCTCTTTCAGCCAACATCCAACAACCCCTGAGTGCCACCTCATTAGAGAAGTTTTGAGGTCTAAAATGGGCCTCAAAACAAAAATTTACAACATAAATCAACTTTATAAGAATCAATAGGATTCAGTATGATGATTTCAACCATGGGGGATGATTCACCATTTTTGGAGTAAAAAATTAAAAGATAAAAATACTTAAAAATGTAGGGAGATAAGTTAAAAATATGAGTTGAAAAAGCTATTTTTTTCTTTTTTCCTTCCAAAACTATGAGGAAATCTAATCTCATTTTATTATTCTCACTATTATTTTATAATGTTCCTTGGGAGGCCCATTTTATACCTCAAAATTTCTCTAATGTGTAGCTGATGTGATGTGGCATTCATATCTCCACCACTTGCATCGATCATGTCCCCTCGCCCATTTCTCAGGATCACATGTTGGAAGGTGGGCTTCTGTTCAAAAGCTACTTTATTCATTTTGAATTCGTGTTTTTATGCTTGTTTTTATTTTCAGAATTTGGCATGGATTGTACAGTGACTTGGAAGAAAGAAGGGCCTTGGTTATAGTATTGTTCCCTCACCTAAAATGGGGGGTTAATTTTCTATGGGCTTTTGGTCAAAAGGTACTTTATTCATTTTGAATTCATGTTTTTATGCTTGTTTTTATTTTCAGAATTTGGAATGGATTATACAGTCACTTGGAAGAAAGAAGGGTCTTGGTTATAGTATTGTTCACTCACCTAAAATGGGGAGTTAATTTTCTATCCTAGCCCAGTGGTACTGCCTCTAATGGATTATGGCTTTAGGAAGCAACACTACTTGGGAATTCAATATTGAGATAGTGTTTCCAATCTATCCCTTTTCCATATTTATCACTCCCCTCCATACATTACAAGCCCTTATCACTCCCCAGGAGGTTGATGCAGCTAAAACAAAATAAAAACCATATCATGGCCCCAAGAAAGAAACAAAAGGAAAATTATTAAATGTAAAAGATTCGTAGGGACATTGACATTAGCAAATGAGAAAAAGACAAGTATGATCACTACCCTTTATCATTATGGCCATCACCTGATTCCTTAGGCCAGTGTTACTCTCTTGCGTCATCAAAAATGAACCCCTAGTGGGAAATGAACTACCCCACCACTAAGGGGGTAACCACTACTAGACATCATTCAAAGCATTATCTCATTTCCTAGAGATCCAAGTAGTAATATAAAGAAAAATCAAAAGGAAATAATAGGGGTGGAAAAACAAAGACCAAAGTAACTCATGTATCAATGATTGCTCCCTCCTCACATTTATACACCAAATATGTGGAATTCACCATCATTACTACCCTTTTGACCTTTTCATTTGGCTTTGAGACCCCTTTCTCCCCTTTTGTTCCATCATTATTTGTAAGATACCTATTAATTGAAAGGAGGATTGAGGACATGTCACTTCCCTTTTGGGGTTGGAATTGCCCAATAGGGTTGTCTATTAGCCACTCCTACACATGGAGGTAACACAAATATGACTAAGTCCTCAATTTTGGAAGAGGAACCTTCTATGAAGTATCACTTTTACCATTACGTGAAAACTTGGTTCACCTAGATTAAAAAATGATTAAATGTACCTAATGTCATAAGTTGCATCATTAGATATTGTGTGTTATTTTCATGTGGTTTCATTATGTGTTGGGAAAATTAACTAGGGATCATATTGACACCCACAGGTGAGGTGTTGAGATCCATGGGTCCCCGGAAAATCAAAGTGTCATTTGAATTTATGGGCACCCTCAGCACCCATATAGATCCTGCACTTTTTTCTATATTATTCATGGAATCATGCACCTACACCAGTAAGCCCCTATTCAACTTAACAAAAATATAGGGTTTGGTAGTTCACTAGGTCCCATATTAGGTTTGTCTCATGCCTTGAGACATGGGCGGGCTAGAAACATCTTTCGTTCCCTCAACGTTGGAACAAAGACAAAGAGACCCATGAGACCCACTTTTATGCCCCAAACCACATTTGGGGGTCCACATGATGATTTGCACTAAGGCAAAGGGGACAACCCGTCCATCATGATTTTAGAGGCCCTCTACACTTCATTTGACACACTAAGGCATCAACGTGTTCCTTCTAGAGGTGCATTTCGGCCCTGTTTTGGTTACTAGGTCAGCCTATGACCTAGAGACTTTTCTTTCCCATTATTTTGTCTCTAGGGACTTATAGGCTAAAATACACTTGTTAGGGCTCATAGATATTAGAGAGATATCATTTCATCTCTCATCATCACATAACTTGGGATTTTCGACCTTCTTAGAGAGACTCATACTTGTTCTTTTCTTGGATTCTCAATGATTCGATGAATTTTGATAGTTGGAGCTAATTTTTGGACATATTTTGGAGCTAGTCTTGGCATAATGGACGGAATTTCCTTCTAAATTGTCTTGTAAGTGCCTTATTGTTGAAGATATCTCTTTTCATGTCTAATGTATGGAATGAGTAGTTCTAATCTATGCTAAATTGTTACCTAATTATTGATAAGTATCCATTGAATGGTAGTTAGAAGAAAATTGCATGCATTATTCATTCATAACATTATAAAAGGTTTTAGTAGTGAAACTATTTGAAGTTATTCCAATAAACTCCATTATTCCTTGAGTGAGAAAATGCTTGAAAATTGAGATATGGCATCAATTTTTGTCCTCCTTAAGAGCAAGATTGGCTAATATTTGACATCCATGCACTTGTCCAAGTCTTTGGTGATCAACCTAAAATTTTATCCATTTTCTCTCTCCTTAAAATTTTAGTCCTTTCAAGCATAGAGCATAAACTAGGGCTTGGTGAGAATTCAAGTGAAGATATTTTTGCAAGGTTTCAGAGCCTAAAAATAAAATTGACATGACTGCCACAAAATCTCTCAACTTGGTGGGAATCCACTCAAATTTTGTCCATAAATTCTCTTGCCATAGGTGTTTTCCCTAAGAGGGAAACCCTAGACCTCATTATTTCAAGGACTTCTTTAAGGATTTCATGAGTGTTGGATTAATTGATTGTCATCATAAGAAACCATTTCTTTGTGAACTTGACCTTGAGAACACCTATTATCATTGAAAACCTCAAAACCCTATGTCTTGGGCCTTGATTTCTAGGGTTTTTCTTGGAGATAAATTTGTTTCTTTGAAGCCTTATACCATTATTGTGCCTCTTCGAAAAAGCTTTAGTAGGTTAACTTTGTACCTTATCATTATAATATCTAGTTTATGTGACCTCATTGTTGTCCCATTGTCTAATTTATAACTTGTAGAGTTTGCCTCTCCAAGGCCTACTAGATTTTGCAACAACAAGCCCCAACCATTTCACATTAAAATTTTCTCAAGAAATATCCTTTTCAAATTTTCAAGCAAGCTCAACATTTAATTTGACTGGGTATGGATCACAACTTTTCAAAATAGATGAGCAAGTGAAACCAACAATGTTCCTTATAATTTAATCCATAGGTTGTCCTTTCCTTTAGGGTTTAATTAATTTTAATTAACAATTATGAAAGGTTAAAACAAAATTTATGCTAGTTATGGTTTCCCCACATTGGTGTTGCATTTGCCTTCAATATTACAAAATACATGAGTCAAAACAAGGGATGTTACACAGGGGATGTTACAAACCCCAACCCCTTAAAGGAACATCGTCTTTAATGTTTTATAAAGAGAACTAAAACAAATTGAGCTTTATAGGTATAACTCTATGTTTATTTACATATTAAACAAAAATGGGGACAAAGCCCTCATCTAGTCAACATATTCACAGGTTACTTCATCTGGTCCAAAGTGCTTCCACTACACTTGACCTGTTATATTACTCGATTTTGAAGCACAGTCTGCGTCCAGTCCAAGATGCACAACCAAAATCAACTTTATAACTAATAATATTCAAGATGATGGTGACAACCATGGGGGGTGATTCACCATTTTTGGACTAAAAAACAAAAATATTAAAAAATAAAATAAAATAAAAAACTGCTTTTTCAACTCGTATTTCAACTTATCTCCCTATGGTTTTACTCAAATCTCGAGTGAGAGAAATTGTTGGATGCAAAATTTAATTCTTCAGACACTTCTACATGAAAAATGAGAAATACATTATTACAATTACATTTTTTCATGTATTTCTCATTTTTCGTATAGCAGGGTTAAGCGAAAGTATGCAACATGGTACTCCTTGAATTATGAATTAAATTATGCATCCAACGAGTTCCAACGCTCTAAATTTGAGAGGGAGCTAAGTTGAAAATATGAGTTGAAAAAAGTAGTTTTTTCCTTTTTCCGCTCTAAAATTTGATGATGTATTCTAATATTATTTCCACTATTATTTTATAATATTCCTTAAGAGGCCCATTTTAGACCTCAAAATTTCTCTAATGAAGTGCTTGTGGTTTCCAAATGAGTCACTTGCAAACTTTTTCCAAGTTTATCTACTACTCTATTCTCTTTACCCTTGATATGCTTGATTTTGAAATCAAACCTGCTAATCAAGACTATCCATCTAACTACTTTTACATTTAACATGGATTGGTCAAACAAGTATCTCAACCCTCCAAGGTTTGACATTAGCACAAATTTCCTTCCAAGTAATGTCTCCACATCTTTATCACATGCACAATTGCTGCAAGTTCTAGGTCATGAGTTACATAGTTCTTTTCATGCTCATTTAGCTTTATTGATTCATAACAAATCACATTCCCCTCTTGCATTAGGAATCCACTTAGTCCTTCTGTTAGGTCCCTATACTACTAGTGTGACCTCTTATTGTTTTTTTTCACAAGAACGGCTATGGATTATATTAGTTGGTTGGCCTAATTGCCAGAATTCTGATTACAATGGGAGTTGTCCAGGTCCAAATAGAACCGACCTCCTGAAGTATTGAAGGGTTTGTATTCCTCTTCCAGCTCTTTTTAGGTTCTACAATGGAGTTGATTTCTGTAATTTGCCCAAGCTTGAAAATGCAAACAAACTGATTTAGAATCAGGCAATAAAACATAGCTGCTAAAATGTTTATGGAATTGGGTCCCAAGTTTCTTCCCTGTCCCTTATCATTGCCCCAGTGGAGAGAAGAATGGCCTTATTTGCTTCACAGTCTGCTTCTTTATTATTTTATCTTAGTACATGAAAGTATTTCAAGTTTTGGAACAACTTTCCCAAGCTTCTAATTCTTTGAATCTGCCTTGCTAATCTTAAGTCCCGGGGGGCAGTATTGGTCACCATGAGCTTTATGATCACTTGAGAGTCCCCTAGAATGATTGCCTCCTTGATTTCCAGACTCAATAGCAGCTTGAGACCTTGATCAAGCGCCAATGCTTCGACTTGTATGCTGGAATTGAACCCCAGCCCCCAGGCAAAGCTATGGATCAGAGTGCCTTCCGTGCTATTAACTGTTCCTCCTGCCCCAACCTTGCCAGGATTTCCTTTTGCTACCCCATCGAAAAAGAGAGAATGAGCCTTATGGTTGGAGATATCATCTCGAAACTCTTCCTTATTTATCCCCCTTACTTGCCATTCCTCAAAAGGAATAATGCTTCTGTTGGCTTGACGGAATTGAACGTTTAAGGAAGTCCCCCAAATAATGTCGAGTTGACTAAGATTCGAATCGTCTTTATGATCCTCCAAGCATTCTTTTAGCTGGATTTTTATCTTAGCCACTACCACTTTGGCATCGTGCTGGGTATTTCTGAATATTTTGTTGTTCCTCTCTATCCAGATTTTCCAACAGCAAATTTTGAGGAGGGAAGACCAGGTGGCCTTTATCACTTTATTTTTATAAGGGGGAGCTGGATATCTATTCTGCCAGTTAGTGAAGAGTTCGGATATGGAGGCAGGCAGTTCAAAATTCGAATTCCAATGCTCCATCAGTTCTCTCCAGATTTGCTCTGAAAAATTGCATTTTAATACCAGATGGGTGATACATTTTGCCTTCTCTCTGCACAACGAGCATCTAGACAGGCCATAGATGCCACGCCTCTGCAAGTTCTCGTCGGTGAGTATTTTACCGTGACAAAGAAGCCAAATGAACATATTGATCTTGGGCAGCGATGGAATGTCCCAAACTATTTTCCACGGGGCTGGGTCAGGAGGAACATACGGGATTGCAGCAAGATTCGAGTAGCCACACGACACAGTATAACCCACAGCTAAAGAGCCCCAACCTCGTCTGTCTCTCCTGCGAATGTGTGAAGGGGCAGCTCCGTTTAACAAGTCGCAGAGATGACTGACGTCCTTAAGAAGTTCCGTCGGTGGATCGAGGAAGTTCTAGCCAACCCAACGCGTCCCTTCCCACTTGGAGATGTCCCAGAGAGTGCGTTTACCTGTATTTGTGATCCAGTCACACAGCTTCTTCATGGAATGACAGTCCCCAATCGGATCGAGATCCATTATGCGATCTGACCATATGTTGATTTTTTTCCCATTTCCAGGGATCCAATAGGCCTTAGAACGGATCAGAGGGGTAGCTTTAGAGCTGAGTCTGGCGAATGGAGAGGTGCCTTGGGGAATAGGCCCGTCTAGACATCTTGACCTCTCGCCTATGAAGTATTTCCTCCACAGCGCTAGCTGAGCCCAGCCAGGCTTGGGTGCTATGATCTTCCAAATTAGCTTAGCTCCCATGGCGATGTTTTGAAGGGGAAGCTTCTTGAAGTTTAGGCCTCCGTCCATCTGAGGTTTGAGGATTGTCTCCCAATTGACTAGGGGGAATTTCCTCTCATTTTTCTTACCTCCCTTCCAAAAGAAATTTTGAATGTGCTGGTCCATTTTCTGAAGGATGCTGACAGGAGCTAGAAGCACAAAGAACTAGAATAAAGGTAGACTGCAGAGAACAGATTTGATTAGGACCGTCTTGCCTGCAATGTTTAACCAATTATAGCCCCATGCCTGAAGTTTGACCTTGAATTTTTCTAGTTGAGGTATCCAGTCCCTGCTATAGGCACGCTTGAGGAAGATAGGCATTCCTAAATACTTAAATGAGGTCCATATAGCAGAGGCAACAAATCCTAAACATCTGGCAATGGAGTTGAGCATAGGGTGCGAGGTATTCCAGCTATATATGTGACACTTTCCTTTATTAAGACAGCTTCCAGACATCATGCCAAACTCATCCAGAGCCTCTTTGAATCTGGTGGCTGAGTGAATTGAAGCAGCCCCAAGAAGCAGTGTATCATCTGCAAACAGGGCATGATTTATGTTTTGAACTCCTCTTGCAATGCAAATCCCTGGAATCTTCTGATCTTGCATTTTTTTGTTTAAGTGAAAGCTGAGAACTGAGGCTTAGATAACAAACAACAGAGGAGACAGGGGGCAGCCCTGCCTTAATCCTCTTGTAGCTTTAAAGAAACCTGCAGCTCTGCCATTAATTAAGGGGGATATCCATGGCTCCGAGATGCAAGCCCGGATCCATTTTATAAAGCTCTCTCTGAATCCAAATTTTTTAAAACATTCAACAGAAAGCTATGCCTAACACGATCAAATGCATTTGCTAAATCCAGTTTGATGGCCATACCTCTTTCCTTGCGCTGGTGACTAGATAGGATTACCTCTCGAACTAGAATGAACTTATCCACCAGCTGTCTTCCATGGATGAAGCCCCCTTGATTCTCAGGAATGATTTTAGGGAGGATGTGTTTCAACCTGCTAGCAATGATTTTGGTGATCAGTTTGTAGCCAATATTACAAAGGGAGATGGGGCGAAATCTGTTGAACGAATTGGCGCCCTTCTCCTTAGGAATAAGTGCAAGGAACGAGGATTTTGTGCTTCCTCCAATTTTCTGGAAATCTTGCGATTTTTGTATCATTTTAAGGAGATCTTTTCCCACAATGTGCCAGCAGGATTGAAGAAATCTGGCAGAGAAACCGTCAGGTCCTGGGGCTTTATCAAGGTCCATGGCAAAGAGAGCAGCTTTGACCTCATCCATGGTGACTTTAGCTTCTAGCTGGAGGTTCATATGAGCTGAGATTGAAGAGGGGACCCCGTCCAGCAGACAAGAATTCTGAGATCCATTCACCTCTTCGTTGTACAGTTTTTGGAAATGGTGAAAGGTTGCCTGCTTGATGTCTGTAAAGTCTTTGTGGGTCACGGCTTCTTCTTTGATTTCTATATATAGTTGAAACTTTTTCTGGCTTGAGATTGTTTGTGGAAATATGAGGTGTTTTTGTCTCCTGCTTTGAGCCATACGCAGCGAGATTTGATCCTCCAGGCTTCCTCTTCATTCAAACAGGCTTTGTGATATTGTTGTTGAAGATGGGCCTCTTTGTCAAGAATTTCTTTAGAGATTTGGGCCTCTTCTAAGATCTGTTGGTGGGCATCTAGCATGCATTGGATATTTTTCCTTTCGGTAGCTGGACTAGGAAGAGATTTGGCCCAGCTTTTTAGGGTAGATTTCACTCTTCTGAGTTTCTCTTCCCAGATATAGAATGGAGAGCCATTGACTGGCTGAGACCAACTTTGCTTGACAATTTGCAGGAAGCTGGGTTCCTTGATCCAAAGAGGGCTGAATTTGAAGGGGATGGGGCCAAGATCCGTGAGGGTTCGGAGGATCAGCTTGATGGGGTTATGGTCAGAGGTGCTAGAGGGAAGGATATGCATGCTGGCATCTAAACCAAATAGAAGGAAGGAACTTTGCACAAAAAATCTATCTAGGCTTGTTGCAATATGCCCAGGCCCTATTCTTTTATTTGACCATGTGTACTTACCTGAAACAAGCTTGATATCTAGCAGATCCCAGTCTTGGAGAAGAACTTCTGCCCATTCCCTTGTCGGGTCTCGCACAATGGTTCCTCCACGCTTTTCTGTAGAGTGCAGCGTGAGATTTAGGTCTCCTGCAATGATGATGTTTTCTAGAATGCCCAGATCCACTTGGTTTCTTAATGAATCCCAGCAAGACTTTTTTTCTCCAGCGCTGACCAGCACATAAACGTTGAAGAGGCAAAAGGTTTCTTTAGTAACTAAATGTTGCATATTCAACATCAACCAGTGGATGGTTGAAGTTTCAAATATTAGCGAGAAAATGCTATCAGTCCATAGAGATCCCAGCCCTCCAGAGGCTCCTCGGGCTGAGACAGCAGCTGCTTTGCTCTCATTCCATAGTTTTCTACTTAGGTGAAGGAGGCCCGAATCCTCCATCTTGGTCTCCTGGAGGAGGAGTATGTCTGGGGCTTCTATTCTTATTAAATTTCTTATTGCCTCTTCTTTGATTTTGCTCCCCATACCCCTATAGTTCCAGGAGATGATTTTCATTATTTACCTTTGCTTTGGTGGGCTCCCTTGGAGCCTTGATGCTGGTTTCTAGCCATCTTTGGTTTTTTTGCTAACAACTTCTCCAATGTATGTTGGCTGCCCTACAACTTTTCCTTATACGTTTCATGCTCCCTTTTTTCCCGATCTATTTTGCGCCCTCTTGTAGATCTCCTTACAGAGGCTTGGGAGTCTCCTATTTCTCCTTCCTCCTCTGAGTCTTCTGATTCTTGGTCCTCTTCCTCAACTTCTTCTGGGGTTCCTTTTGAGCTTTCTGCTATGCCTAAGTCTTTGGAGGGATTGGGCTAACCGCCTTTCTCTGGAGTGACTAATTTCTGGGCCTCGACTTCATGGGTGTCCTCTGGTTGAGAGCTGAGGGGATCAAACCTGTTTTCTAGGGCAGTCTTGGGTTGGGTCTGTTGAGCAGGGCCCTGATGAGGATTGCCATTAGATCCTCCCACCTTCTGAGCTTTGAGATAATTTTTAGTTCGCTTGACTTGGTTCCAGCCGTCCTCCTTCCCTTGCACAGATTCAATATTGGACGGACAGCTTCTGGCAAAATGGCCATAAACATGGCATTTCCGGCATTTAAAGGGCAGCTGTTCGTAGTCTAGTTTCTGCATGTGTGTCCAGCTTCCAACCTTGATTTTAATGGCCTCTAGAAGTCCCTCCTCCAGATCCACCTCCACGCAAATCCTGGCACAATCATATTGATCCTTGTTATTTGCCCGATCTATAAATTTCCCCAGGGCATTTCCTATGTGCATCAATGAGTCCCAATTCCAGCAATGCACTGGAAGATTTGGCAGCCTGACCCACACTGGGACAGCTTTGGGTACATCCACTGCCAGATCAAAGTCCGGAGTCCATTTTTTCAGGTACAGACCCTGGGGGCCCATGAAGTAGGGGTCGTTTCGAAAGATCAGGTCTTTGTCGTCCTTTGAGGTAAACTCGAAGAGGAAGAATCCTCTCCCCAAGAAGTAAGAGGTCACACTTTCTTGGATCAATGAAGCCTAGTTTCTTTTGACCCAGTTCTTTGTGGATTTTGGGGAAGGCCATAGTCAGGTGAACTGGCCGACAAGAGCTCTCTCGGACAAGGACAATGCTACCTGGATCAGAGTTTCTGGAGGGAGGGAGATCTCAAGAATATTGTCCAGTTTCTTGACGAATTTTGCAGCTTCGACATTCTTCTTCTCAGGGAGACCTTCCAGGAGACAATTGAAGGCCTCAGCTGAAGAGGATGGAGGGGGGGAGGGGAGAACACCGCCTGGGGAGTGCCCAGCACCTCCATGGTCCCAAGCAGCCTGCCAAGCTCGATCCGGGCCTGCTCAAGCCTTCAATGAACCAGCCGACCGCATGGTAGGCAGAGAGTAACGAGCGATCCCTCCCACAGAGTGCAGAAGGACGGAGTACGAGCTTGCACGCAGCCTGCGGGACGCGCAGAAAGCGGATTTGGGCAGGGCCGAGGGCGTTCAGAGCAGCAGCATAGAGCAAATTCTTGTAAAATCTTCCGTGTAACCTCTTATTGTTATTAGTGCAACCCCCTTATTATATTTTTGTGCCCATGCAGTCCCCATATTGTTATTATTGTGCCCTAGAGAAACCCACTATTGTCATTATTGTGCCCTTACATTATTATTGTTATGTCAGCTCCAATTATATTATGACCCCTAGACTCCTATATATAAAAAGGAGGCCTTGTCATTTGTATCATCCAAGAATTGTTTATTAGTGTAATGTAGAGTTTTCCCCCTCGAAGAGGCTGAATTCTAAGGCGTTGATCTTTCTTTTCTATCTTTTGGTGAGTTGGTTTCAGAACATTTGGTATCAGAGCTTTGGATTCTAGGGTTTCGCTGCTCCAAACCTGTCATCGTGGAATTTTCACTATAACTTGTTTTCTGTGATGTTTCAGAAGCTAAAACAAAAACCCATGTGAGATGAAATTGCGCTGAACCTCGGGTCCAAATTCTAGACCTTGTATCAATATCTTTTTGGAGATCTGATATGAGGAAGTTAGGGTTTTGGCAAGCTCGAGAATTCCATCTCAAACCGCTCATCATGGAATTTTCACTATAATTGTTTTTCTATGAAGTTTCAGACTCTAAAATTTAAACCCATTTGAGATGCAATGTTGTGAAGCTTGGGCCTGAATTTCAGATTTTTATTTGCTATATTTTCGGAGATACGGTCCAAGACATTTAGGGTTTCTGCAGGCCCCCGAATTACATTCCAAATAGGTGACCTTGGGAAAATCGTCACAACTTTCCTTCTTAGAATCAGATTGAAGTTTCATAAGGCATTACAGAAAGAGGACTGCTTGTAGAATTCTATGTATTAGTTTCAGTTCCGAAGGTTGAAACAGTGATACGTGGTACATCGTACAAGTTTGCTCTTCTAAAAAAGTATATAATCAGATCATCTTGGAAGATTGTGCATAAATATTTCTTAGAGAATACTGGTGGCATTAGAAAGAGGAGGCATAGGGCTACCGCATGTAGTAATTTCAGAACTAGAAGATCCGAAATTACAGACTTACAATCGTTTCATGATCAAGCTCCTAAAATCAAGAAAAGGCGATATGAGGAAGTTTGATGGCAAGGATCCGGTAAATTGGATACTACAGATGGAGCAATATTTTGATTTACATGAGGTGCAACTATTACATAAGGTACTTAGAATCGAAACAATTTTTATGGTATGAAGGGCTTTGTTCTCGTAAACCACTTGTCACGTGATCAATTTTCATGGAGGAAATGATAGCACATTATGAGGATACAAAGAGAAACACCCTCTTTAGCCAATTGATAAATCTCAAACAAAAGGGTTCAATGGCAAAGCACATTGAGGACTTTCAGAAATTGAATGTAAGGGTAAATGATATTCCAGGGAAGCAAAGGATTGATGTCTTCATATGGACTTTAAAGGATAACATTCAACATGAGGTTCGTCTTTGGGAACTTGATTCATTGGAGAAGGCATTCAGGTTGGCAAGAAAAATTGAAAGTGGAATTATGGAAACAAGGAATCCCACCACTCACAAGTATAAATATGGCAGTGTTTTTTCTCCTAGCCTTCCACAACCTGCAAGGTTTACACCACAGCAATTTGAATAAAAAGAGAAAAAGGGCTTTGTTACATTTGTGATAGCAAATACACTAAAGGTCATAAGTTTATTGCGAAGAAATTATTTTACATAGATTGTGAAGAGGAGGAAGAAAAGGATCAAGAAACATCAAAAGAAGAGGATATACACCTGGAACCAATCCTAGAGAAAGAAGAAATGAATCCAACCATATCTTGTAAAGCATTGACAAGAATTACCACTCCTCAAACTTTCAAGATAAAAGGACATATCAAGAAGAAAAAGGTTCAAGAAGTGAAAGATCACATCGAGAAAGAAGAAATGAATCTGACCATATCTTGTAATGCATTGGATGGAAACACCACTCTTCAAACTATCAAGATAGAAGGACGTATCAAGACAAAAAAGGTAATGGTGTTGATTGATTCAGACTGTACCCATAATTTTATTCATTGTAAGATAGCCAAGGAATTGAATTGCTTCCTATACCCAGCACCAAAGTGTCAAGTGATGGTTGCAAGTGGAGGAACCATAAATTTCTCTAGAAAGTGCCATAATATCAAGCTATCTATGGGAGAATATGTATTGAATAGCCTAATGCTTTCCATTCCAATGGGTGGTGTTGATGTTGTACTAAGAGTCCAATGGCTACAATCCTCGGGTACAATAGCTTTTAATTTTCAAGAACTTGTCATGAAATTTCCTTTGGAAGGAAAGGAAGTTAAATTAAGGGGTATCACAGGGAAACCGAGAAATATAATCAACTCTAATGGAATGAAAAATATTCTAAAGAAAGAAAAACGAGGCGTAATTGCACAATTATGTTTGCTAGAGGTTCCCACATCGAAATCATCTATTTCTCCAGATCTCAAAAAATTCTTGGACAATCATTCCAAGGTATTTAAGACTCCCAAAGGCCTCCCACCTCTTCGTGATCATGATAATTCTATTCATTTGATTCCAAGAAAGTGTTCCTCCAAACGTTAGGCCTTATAGATATCCATATGCCCAAAAGAGTGAAATTGAATGTATAATTCAACCTAGTCAAAGTTATTTCTCTGCTCTAGAAGTATTGATGCACAAGAAGGATGGGTCATGGTGCATGTGTCCAGATTATAGAGAGCTCAACAAACTCACTATTAAAGATAAGTTTCCTATTCCTGTCGTTGATGAACACCAAGTTGGATCTTCGTTCAGGATATCATCAAATAAGAATGAAGACTAAATACATTCTCAAAACAACATTATTGAAGAAATATGCATTTTCATTGACTCCAAAAGCAACGAAGGCCTTTGAACATCTTAAAAAGGAAATGTGCCAAGCACCAATCTTAGCTATTCTAGACTTCACAAAAACTTATATTGTGGACTATGATGCATCGGGAAATGGAATTGGTAATGTTTTAACGCAAGAAGAAATACCCATTGCTTTCGAAAGTCATCCAATCAAAGTATTTACATAAAGATATTTATGAGAAGGAAATGTTGGCAAGACTACATGCACTTAAGAAATGGCGACCTTACCTAATGAGAAGATCCTAGTTCAAACAATATTGTCAGAACATGACGAGGAACGAAAAATCATATTGGAACCTAGAGCAGTCACAAAAACAAGAACTCAACAACTATGAAATCCAATTTCATAGTATCTCATCAAGTGGGAGAACTTACCTGATGAATATTCGACATGGGAGGACAAGAATTTTATACAGAAGCATCCAAAACTACTCAAGCATTGAGGACAACACTTTTTGAAGGACAGAGGCATGTTAGGTCCCTATACTACTAGTTTAACCCCTTATTGTTATTAGTGCAACCCCGTTATTATATTTTTGTGCCCATGTTATCCCCATATTGTTATTATTGTGCCCCATAGAAGCCCACTATGTTATTATTGCGCCCTTACATTATTATTGTTATGTCAGCTCTGATTATATTATGACCCCTTAGACTCCTATATATAGAAAGGAGGTCTTGTCATTTGTATCATCCAAGGATTGTTCATTTGTGTAATGTAAAGGCCTCGAAGAGGCTGAATTCTAAGGCGTTGATTTTTCTTTTCTATATTTTTGTGAGCTAGTTTCATAAAACCTTCCTTAGGAATTTGTGAAAACTAAAAAATATTTTTCTATATCAACTATTCTCAAGATAGGTGCATGCATGATAAAATACTTGAGTTGTTCAAAGCTAGCTACGCACTCTGATGCCCATTGAAATTTGACTTCTATCCTCTATAGGGCTTTGATTAGATGCCCTATATTTGAAAAACATTGAATGAATTTCCTGTAGTATCCATCCAATCCCCTAAAATATCTAACTTCAATGTTATTTACATGAGTGGACCAATTCATTTTGGCCTTAATATTCTTTGAGTCCACAATAATAACTTCTCTTGAATGATGTGTCCCACGACTTGAACTTGTGACTTAAAGAATTCACACTTGCTAATTTTTGCATATATTTTGTATTTCTTAGTAACTGCAACACTTTCCTCAAGTTCTCTTCTTGTTCTTCTTTGGATTTTAAGTTAGTCAAAATTTCATCCAAAAAACACCAACTCAAACATGTCTAAGTAATGGCTAAGGAAATTATTCATCAAGCACATAAATGTGGCTAGAGCATTTGTAAATCCAAATGGAACCACCTCAAACTTGTATTGTTTTTATCTCATTCTAGACACAATCTTATGAATATATTTGTCCTTAATCTCTACTTGGTGATATCCAAATATTAAAACAATTTTAGAAAATCTAGTGGAGCTGATTAAATAAATAATCTATTATTGGCATTGGGTATTTGTTATTTACTATAGCTTTATTCAACTACCTATAACCAATACATAACCATAGTGTACATCTTTCTTTTTCACAAATAGTTTTTGGGCTCCCTAGGGTGATATTATAGGTCTGATATATCCTATTTTTTCCAACATCTCTTTTAGTTGTAGCTTTAATTCTACCATCCCTGTTGTGCTCATGCAATATGGGTCTTAGAAATTGGCACTAAATTGCGAATTATTTCAATGGAGGAATCAATGTCTCTCTTGGGTGGTAATCTCAATATTTGTTTGGAAATACATCACTATATTGTTTTAGAATAGGAGGATCCTCAAACTCGATTTTGCTACCCTTTTTTATATTAGTTACCTAGATCATAAATATGACACAACCCTTTTGACTGCAATTCTTCACTTGCAGTGCCAAGACCTTCCCGATTAAGATAGGTTTTCTCTTCCCTTGTAATTTTTTTCCTTCTCCTTCATCATAGAGGTGTTGAAAAATGTGCAACCAGAAATGTTAAATTTAGAATGTGCTAAAAATAGACCTACTAAAAATAGCATTTTGGCCAGTGAGGTCATTGGCCACATTGGGTGAGAGGTGAAACTGCTAAAAATAGAAACTTCTAAAAATAGCATTTCTGGGTCCCTTCCTATTTATAGTAGTCCCTAGTCTATCTATAGGAAGTAAAATTAATTTAGGTCTTAACAACATTTTAAAATATTAATTAATCTCCATGAGTTAATTAATTATGGAAAATTAAACTTGAAGTGTTTGTGAGATCATGCAACTATTTTCTCCCTTGATTTAGGAATTTATCCCTTGATTAAAGGAGATAAGGTTCAGTTCTATAATGAGAGAATCAGTTCACTTAGTTTAACTAGTCAAGTCCAGTTAGATTATTTTAACAAGTTGTTAAAATAATAAAATATAGTTTGTTAATGCTTGGATGCATGTGACAACTATTATTTTAGATAACTAAGAATTCACTCATAGATAACTGTTGCATGTCAGTTCTGTCAGAGACCCAGTTGAGATCAGATGTGGGACATTGCACTATCAGATGCTTGGATATTTCTAGTAAGTATTCCTTGCATGGAGAAGGATCTATTATAGGAGATTGGAGGACTTGTGGCCTATATATTGAGGCCTAGGTAGTCCATGATTTTCATCTTCTGATTGAAGATCATCAGGATCTTCTGACTACAGAGAGAGCAGCACAGCTATTGAGTTGATTCTTTTTGTATGTTGTTGAGGATCTTCACTTGAATGATAATACATGGTTGGGGTTTTATGCTGGTGCTTTCCCCTGGATATATCTTGTGTTATGTGTGATTATTTCTCTTGATCAGTTATGCATGTTTCTACTTGATGTTGCTAATGAATTCGATTATGCTTCTGTTTAATGTTTTGTAGAAGTAGAACAAGTATTATGCTTTAGAACATTGCATATATCGGTTTGTTCTACAGGTGAAATTTCTACATGGTATTGGAGCTAGCTGATTTGTAGGAAAAAGTTCTACATGGTATCAAAGCTAGCTGATTTTTAGAAAAAATCTGAAAAATTATACATGGTATCGGAGCACAGGTGATCAAGCAAGAACAATATACTAGTAGGAGAAATTCTAAGTTTATTATTCAGGATATAGATCTCAATTTCTTATCACATCTATTTCATCGATGGCGTTCTATGGTTTGAGGCTTGAGTATGCCCTTGATGGCAGCTCAAACTATATAGCTTGGAAGGATCGAGGCATTTTTGGAAGATAATGCCCTTAATGATTTCATTGATCAAGAAATTCCTAAGCCTACTGACAAGACTGAGCAGGTGGAATGGAGGAAGTGTGTAGCTAGAGCTAGGAGAATTCTCTTGGAGGGAGTGTGAGATCACATTGTCTCGAGCCTCCATGGGAAGGAGACTCCGCATGCAATGTGGAAAACATTGAAAGATTTATATTAGAATAGTATTGATCAGAGGAAGATGGCACTGAAGGAAAAACTTCGAAAGATCAAGTGTGAAAGCGATGAGATGATCTCTATGTATTTGACCAAGCTCATCACATGCAGGGATGAGCTTGCAAGTGTAGGGGTCATGACTTCGGATGAGGATATGGTGAGTCTAGCACTCCTTGGCCTTCTTAAGAGCTAGCATAGAGGACTTGGTGAATGGAAGGGAGAAACTACCAGATTGGGAACGACTATGGTCGGATTTGATGCAGGAGGAGATCAAACGGAGCACCAGAGACAGTTCTTCATCCATGCATGATGAGGAGTACTGTGCCTTAGCGAGTAAGTAAACGAAGGGGGAGGAGAAGGTTTCTCTTTCCAAATCCAGTTCTTCCAATGGTGGGAAGAAGGTTGACAAATCGAAAGTGTGATGCTTTCGTTGTCATGAGGTGGGAAATTATGCTGCAAATTGTGCACGGAGGAAATCCAAGAAGGGATCCGGGGAAGGATCTGAAGGTGAGGCACTTGCTTCATAGTTTGAGTTGGATTTCACACTCTTCGCATGCATGGTTTCATCCATGGTGAGAAGTAGTCGGTTTCTTGACAGTGGAGCTTCTTTCCACATGACATACGACAAGATTTTGTTCAGTACTTTGGAGGAGAAAGATCTCCAGATACTCATAGCGATGGGTAATGATGAGAAGTATAGTGTCTCAGGTGTAGGCACGGTTATTTCTCAGAGGGAATATGGATCTCGCCTTACCTTGAACGATGTCAAGTATGTACCAGGACAGAAGAGAAACTTGGTGTCGATCGTGATGTTGGAAGACAGAGGCTATGATGTAGTCTTTAGTAAGGGAAAGGTTTTCCTTAGACACATCATCACTAGGTAGGTGAAGCAGATTGGTTCATGGGTCAAGAACCTGTATGCTCTTGAGGTTCAATATGCATGCAAAGCTTTGAGCAGCAAGGCAACCGATGGAGACTTGGTAGTTGAGAGGGAGGGTATATTACCTCTCAACATGCAGCGCCAGAAGAAGTCTCAGACAATTGTGGAGGAGCCATGATTGGTGCAGCAGCTTCAGGAGGTTGTGGAGCAGCCACAATAGGGGAAGTTGATTGGAGATCGAGTAGAGACATATACTCATGTAGAGACCTCCAGTAGGGGAAACTTCGAGCCAGGTGGGTTGAGGGATCGCATGCAGCCATACCTCAAGGTAGGAGGTGGGGTGATGTGGATTGATCGTCCCAAGGAGGAGGGGCAGGATCCTTGAGGTACCCAACCTCTTGGATGAGACCTTCTACGGGAGCCCCGATGTGGAGTAGTAGGAACTAACTGATTGGGTAGAGACAGATGCGGATGGAGCAGCAGAGAGAGCGAGAGTGCAGGGAATCCCAAGACAACACATAGCTAGCAGGCTGCAGCAATGTGAGAGGCACAAGTGTTTTGCATAGTGCTAGGTGGAACAGAGAGGTCTACAATGGTGCAAGATGCATGGAGATGCCGTAGTAGTGGAGATGTTAGAGAGGGAGCACTTGTCAGTAGCAGTTAGAACTTCAGCATCAGAGTATGTTCCTAGCCCAATAGAGTGGTCAGTTGGGAGTGTTTTTGTTCCAAGTGTTGTTGGAGCAAGTGGACCGAGTAGATGTGTTCCATGCAGAACATTCTAGAGTTATAGGATCGGGTTCGAGAGAAAGCCTTTCTTGTTGAGAGGGAGTGTTGAAAAATGTGCAACAAGAAATGTTAAATTTAGAATGTGCTAAAAATAGACCTGCTAAAAATAGCATGTCTAAAAATAGTAGTTTGGCCAGTGAGGTCATTGGCCACATTGGGTGAGAGGTGAAACTGCTAAAAATAGAAAGTTCTAAAAATAGAATTTTTGGGTCCCTTCCTATTTATAGCAGTCCCTAGTCTATCTATAGGAAGTAAAATTAATTTTGGTCTTAACAACAATTTAAAATATTAATTAATCTCCATGAGTTAATTAATTATGGAAAATTAAACTTGAAGTCTTTTCGAGATCATGCAATTATTCACTCATGGATAACTGTTGGATGTCAATTCTGTTAGAGACCCAATTGAGATCAGATGTGGGACAGTGTACTATCAGATGCTTGGATATTTCTAGTAAGTATTCCTTGCATGGAAAAGGATCTATTATAGGAGATTGGAGGACTTGTGGCCTATATATTGAGGCCTAGGTAGTCCATGATTTTCATCTGCTGATTGAAGATCATCAGGATCTTCTAATTACAGAGAGAGAAGCATAGCTATTGAGCTGATTCTTTTTGTATGTTGTTGAGGATCTACACTTGATTGATAATACATGGTTGGGGTTTTATGTTGGTTCTTTCCCCTGGATATATCTTGTGTTATGTGTGATTATTTCTCTTGATCAGTTATGCATGTTTCTACTTGATGTTGCTCATGAATTCGATTATGCTTCCACTTAATGTTTTGTAGAAGTAGAACAAGTATTATGCTTTAGGAAATTGCATATATCGGTTTGTTCTACAGGTGAAATTTCTACAAGAGGCACTCCAAATATTTTTTATAGAAATTCACTTCGGTTTTGTGGGATATCAACCATTCCATGTCAATTAAATTGACATATGAACCTAATGGAAGTATGTCTGACACATACCTCAATAGTTCTAAAAATGTATTTATGCATTCATCAAAAACAAGCTTCCCTAGTTTATGTCTGTGCAATTCTTTAATCTTGTTGTGATAGTACCTTTCAAACATGTACTACTAGAAATATGTCTCAAATTTTCTCCATGAAAACTCCTCCTCTCTAATGCCCTTGATCTTTCTCAAAACTTCCCAACATATATCAAATTTTACTTTCAAGTTGAAAATGGCTACTCTGGCCTTCATGTTTTTAGAGTAGTTATGTACTCTAAATTATTTCTTCATTCCCACCAACCAAGTTTCTACCTCATCAACCTTCTTATTTTCTCTGTTAAGTGTGGGAATATTTTCTTCCTTAAACTCCTATAGTAATAAGATTTTTTCACTCCTTTACCAATGATGGCTTGTAGTTGTAACACTTGATAATTGCTCATGGATCTCTACCATTCTTTTGGGAGTGCTAAGAGGAATTCCTCATCTCACTTTGTCTTCACTTGCATGTCTATGCTTCTTCTTTTAATTACTTCCTTTTTCCAATTAATGTCCAAGCCATGTTTCCATATATCAAATGGAAATTGATTGGATTTGTGCTTGCCTAGATAGATGACACCAAGCTCATGTTTTGTTTTCCTTTGGAAATTTGGTAGACTACAAAATTATCACATTCACCTCTACTTTATTTTCTTGTGCTCTAGCAATATTTTCATTTTTTGCTTTAAAACTTCTCAATACATCCTTCAAACTCCTAAGATTGTCCATCTAGTTAGGGAAATTATCCTCTGACCTCTTCCCAATTGATTCCTCTTCCCAATTATGTTGGGATTTATCGATGTTGTATTGCACCATCTTGCTACTCATTCTTCTCTTTATGAATGGAACACGATTTTTTTAGTTAAATTTAGCACAAGTACATCAATTCATTACCTTGGAAAGTCAACAATATGCATGTTGATCTGTAGCAGTTCACTAAATCAGAATTCTTGCTAGTCACATAAGATAAAAGACATGTGAGAATTCTAGAAAATTTAGCAACCACATTTGTTGTAAATATAAAGAAAGTCATCATATATAATAACCTAAAATGTTTCATTACATTTTTTCCTGTGAGCCTTTTCAAGTCCACTTTTGAACTCAAGCTTTGATACCACTATGTAGCAGTCCCTCCCACACCCTTGTACCTTCTTAATCTATGAAGGTGTTACATATGGCTTTAACCTGAACTCCAAGGTCTATTGTGATGTGGGGTTATAACAATTCTCTTCATCTAACTTCTTCAAAAACCAAAAAATTACTGCTATTGCATTCATCTTGTCGAGAGATTTCTGGCAACATGAATTTTATGTCAGTTTGACTCCTGGATTGAAAGTTATGTCAATTTGAATTTTAATCAGTTATGTATGACCACATTAGCAATAATTTTCCACATGGCTCATGCTTGGCCTATGTGGCACTACCACATTGTCATAACATGGAATCCACATCTTCATTGGATTCCTATGTGGCACCTGCATGGTCTTTATTAGGCCCATTTCAGCATAGGGAACAAGGTCCACCATGGCCTCCTCCATTAGATTTTACAGTGGATTTATGTTATATCTAGCCTTAAATTAATTTGGGTGTTCATGCCATTGTCCCACCATTGACATGCCCTAAACCTCTAGACCTCTGAATTTACTTGGTTGCATAAGATAAATCTGGCTTAACGGATATCCAAGGCATGCACATTTCTTACCACCCTCGAAATTTGGAATCCCCGTATGTTATACAAAAAACGCAAAATCTAGTCTCGACCTTATTCAGGACCTTTCAAATGAACTTACCCTCATCCATATCCATATCCCCTACATCTCGAATGTGATCTTTAATTCATGATAAAATATGACCCTCGTGTAAATGAATCACCAAATCCAAGCTAACCCCAAATATTTAGTTATAAATTGCACTTACCAATAAACTTGGTCTGAACTAAATCCAAACTTTATCCAATGAGTTTATTCCTTTCCATCTAGATTCCAAAATCACTAGATACATCCACGAATGAGATGGGAAATCCCCCCCCTCTAGTATCCAAAAAAAAATAACACTCAAGATATTAAGTAGTATCTGGCTCAGATACAATGAAAATTAGGGGGGGCATCTAGTCCCTAATGAGATAGTAAAGTCCCAATAAAAACCCATCAAAGATGATCTGCCATGTCCAAAAGAGTTAAAAGGTGCCAACATAGCTTATTTTACCATAAATCCTACGAAGAACCTTTAAAGGTATTGATCCATCTCTAAAGTGTGAAAAAAAAAAGAATTAGAAAGACCTCATTTTCATTAGATAAAAAAAAAAGAGGCATGGATTTAAAGGCCAAAACACACCAATATAGGAATTCCAACCTAATTGACTATTGTAGATTAAATAGTTTCTTCAGTGAGATAGGAATTCTTAATTCTTATCAAGGAGACATGTCAACTGCAAGGCTACACAAGAAGGCTACAAACCCTGCTTGAATAATGAGCCTTAGAATGTTAACACCATCACAATCACAATCACAGTAGTTAATTACCCAAATTCACAATCACAATCTTAGTAGTTAACACCCAAAGTCACAAGGTACAAGCTTAAGTTCATAGAGCCTCGGGACTCTAAAAGGGGATGAGAATCCAATTCCACTAGAATATTTTAGCAATAACTTTTGAGCAATTGCCTTCTTGTCAAGTAAGCAAACCAAACCCAAAATTCACTTCTTTTGTGTATATGTAGAATTTCACCTATTCTTGGCACAACTAGGAGAGCACTTATTTATCTCTTTAGTGTCTTCACCTTGAGGGTTTCCTCCTCGATCTACAAGTCATAAGTATGGGACTGGGCACTTCCCTAGTCCAAACTTATTATCATAAATGAAAATTTGGCAGATCTTCCAATCCCAATTTAGCCCCAATCATTTCAAACTAAAATTTTGTAAAGAAATATCCCTTTTATTTTTGCAAGCAACCTCAACATTTAATTCGAACCTCAACATTTAATTCGACTGGGTATGGGTCATGGCTTTTCAAAACAGATAAGTAAAAAAAGCAATGTCGCTCAAACTCTAATCCATAAGTTCCCCCTTCCTCCAGTGGGTTTAACTAATTTTAATTAACAATTACGAAAGGTTAAACAACATTCAAGTTGTTTCACCAAGATTGTTTTACAATTACCTTTGGTATTACAAAATGAAAGAGTCGAAACAAGGGACGTTACATGTGGGAACATCTACTGTAACTCCTATGGATACCAGTGCTTTTGTACTTGAAGAAATAATTGTTGCTACTCCTAGGAAGCATAAAGAGGTAAGATGTTTTCACTCTTTACCTTTGTATGCATCACTCATTTGATAAAATAAACTACTTCAACTAAAAAATAGGGAAACGAAAATCATGATCAAAATGTTGAGAAAAAAATCAAATGAAGGGAAATCCTATAAGGCCCTAGAATGTCTCACCCAAGAAAAATATTCTCTTACTGCTAGATATCCCACTAGACAATAAAATGAGACAACTCTCGATGAAGAAAAAGGAAAGAAAGATGTGGCAGTACAAACCACAAGTGCCACTACTGATAAAATCATGCAAACTGAAAATAGTATGAAGGAAGACAAAGGGATACATTACAATAAAAGTGAGAAGTGGATAAAGGAACAAGAGAATAGATAGGAACATTTTTTGGCTTCTTATGAAGAGGAGGTGATACCCATCAAGAAGCAATAGAAGGTTATTAGAGAACTAGAGGACAAGTGGTATGAGAAAACAAAGGTTTATAAGATGAGATGGGAAGTAGAGGAAGAGGAAAGGAAGAAAGTGGACCAATTAGATCATAGAATGAACAAACTAGAGATCTAAAAGATTCAGTTGGGCACGCTGGCCGAGGACTTCCTCAACTATAGACCCCCTTCTCCTTTTTCTACAAGAAAAACATATATTGTTTCAAAAAAATGCACTCATGATTGGTAAATCTTTTGAGATCATTGATCCTCTTCCCTTCTTTGCAACACACTCAAAGTGCATCCACAAAGAAAATAACCTCTAGTGTGAGTTATATTAGCAAGATGTTATGTTATTTAAAGACAAATTTTTGAATCTCAATCATTTTGTGCGGAATATTTAGTTAAGATATTTTGTTTTCTTTTTAACCAACCAAGTTTACTAAGATGTTGCAGCTCATATAGTTGCAAAAAAGAGATCACAACAATATATGAATAAGGGGAGAACACTACATGCCCTTACTAGTCATCCACAATCATAAGAGCTGGATTGAAGAATAAACAAGAGACCATTACACATTGCATAGATAAAATCAACATACTTACAGAACCTACTGAGGAAGGATCCAAAGTAAGATGGAAACAGGCCAAGGAAAGCATCAAACAAAAAGATCCATCTCTTAGTAATTTATAGATTTCCTTGGAGAGAGTGAAAAAAATATGTAAGGTGCATGGGAGAATTTCCAATGCTGCCCAACTGATTTGAGTCAAATTTTTCTCAACTCATGCCCATTTCTGAATAAAATGTAGTAATAGGACAAGATGCTTGTTCTCTTGAGTTGGTAATCCAGCCTTTCACTTATTTTAGATAGCAAGAATCTCATATAAATAATTGGCTTCCTTTGAAGCCTAAGAGGGAAGAGAAAGAAAGGAAGAATTTATTGTTAGCTATTGTGTATATTCTCTCGTTGTTGTAATAGAAAAACTCATTATTCCAATTGCAGTAATAGGACAAGATGCTTGTTCTCTTGAGTTGGTAATCCAGCCTTTCACTTATTTTAGATAGCAAGCATCTCATATAAATAATTGGCTTCCTTTGAAGCCTAAGAGGGAAGAGAAAGAAAGGAAGAATTTATTGTTAGCTATTGTGTATATTCTCTCGTTGTTGTAATAGAAAAACTCATTGTTCCAATTGCTTAATGTCAATTTTGTGATGGTGTGACTAAAAATTTTATAGTATCTCATCAAATGAGGTAAGTCTCCCTCCTTATCTTGGTACTACTCGGTAGAATTAGCAAGTAATTAGTATTTGCAATTCTATTAATTTACAATTAGTTCCTATTGCTACAATTTTGTTAATTTTCTTTTGTGGAAACTCCATTAGTTTCCATTTGTTACAATTATGATACTTTCCTATGCTAGTCATGTTACTTACTTCTTGTTGCAAATCCATGTTATGTAATTAAAGAATTAATTCTAGGGTTAACGATTGACTAATAGATTTGTGTGTTTCTAGAAATGTTGGCTATTGTTGCAACTCCTATTTCTACAACTAACCTATATCTTACTTTTACTCTTTAGTAACATATTACAGTTGTGTGACATTTACAAATTGTTTTTGGGTTATTTTCTTGTCATTCATTGCAGCATAGGCATGTGTCATTCAATCTTTGTCGCAACAAACAAATATTATCATTATACTTGAGTAGGTGGCTTCTAGCAATTGGTGTGTTTATTTTTCTAAAAGTGTGCTTACTTCCATGAATTGTGATTTACTTTCCTACAAGAGAGTTTTATTTCCTATAAAGTGTGGTGTTTTTTGTTAAAACAATGACCTATGAAATCATCTTCACATGCTATGGTGACAACCATCATATTACTACAACTTAAGGACATATAATAGATTGAATATCATTTATTGTGTATGACAGTTCGCAAGTTCCAAACAAACCTCGAATTGACAATTTTAATCTACATCTAATAAATTGCTCACTGAGATAATTAAAAGTAACGGAAAATCCCATCAAAATATATTCCAAACTTCCAAATTTGTCAATAAACAATATTTAGATGTCCTAATTTCATCAATAAGCATTATCATTAATGAGGCCACTCGGCCAACTAGATACATAACTCATCTTCCTTCTAACTTGGTTTAATTTGGTTAAAAGATTATCAATTTACGAAACTACTTTTTATCAATAGATAGGAAAATTCCATTAACTAACAAAATGTAGTTATTTTTCAAATTCAAGATCATCTTATTATATGGATCTAGTTTTTTCTTAAAAAATCCTTTTATAAAATTTTCCAAATATCTAGACCTCTAGACTTCGACCTCCTTCAACGCATTTTCTCTCTAATCCTTTGTCATAGCCCCCTATTAAATCCATATGACTAGGGGTTGGACGTTAACACTTAAATCTCAAAATTTTCCAAAATTGTCTACAAACCTTAAGGTTAAATTGCAACTAAAAAAGACCTATATGAGTTCATAAAATTAAAAGGTTTCCAAACTATATTCAAATCCAAAATTGTTTACAAACCTTAAGGTTAAATTGCAACTAAAAAAGACCTATATGAATTCATAAAATTAAAATGTTTCCAAACTATATTCAAACCTTATTTACGTAATCAACAACTTCTCATAATATTTATTAATCACATGGGAGGAATAGAAAAGTCATTGGAACTACCAAAAACAAAAATACCTAGTTATATAGGAATTGTCATACTAGGAAGAGAAGAAATGTGTAACGTTATGCTAATATCTTATTCTAAACAATTATACCTTTCTAATGATGCAAGAATCATGTCAATCAAAGTCTATGTGTGAAAATTATGCCAATCAAAAGTTGACCTTCCTATCTTCACCACCATAATTTGAGAGGATGCCACGTGTTGCGGTAGTCAAACCTAACCACTAGCAGGCTTCACGCTATGTTATAACCAAGCCACTAGGAGGAAAATGGGTTCAATTATTTCAAGTGCATTTGTTCCATAGCTAAGAAAAAATAACAAGAGAGAAAGGAGATAGAGCACACAAAGAGTATTTATGCATTACAGTAGCCCACAACCTACAAGGCGTACTTTATAATCACAGCCATATTTCCATTCAAACAAAGAGTGGAGCAACCTTCCCAAGTCATATCATGTGTCAAATGTGCGTGTGATATTTTATTTCATTGCTCTCTATTTTCTGCATAATTTTTAGTTTTCATGCATGCACTATTAACATTATTCTACAAACCTAGAAATATAAAAAGAAATAGAAGTGTAAGTATAGAATTTCATATTCTAAATATAGTTTTATAAAATCTATTGTGAGGAACTATCTAGTGGAAATCCATAGTAGTTTACATATCATATTGGTATCAAATTTGATTTATTTGGGTATATATTGTGGAGATTTGTAAGGGATCTAGATCGATTGGGCCAAAAGACATAAAACCCTAATCATGATCGATGGATCTATGAATAACCATCATGATCTTGTAAAGGAAAGGTTTTCGTGGTTGGAACAACAATTTGTAGATATTAATCGTAATGTAAATCTCCTCGTGATGGCCTTGAGCAATAATCTTGGCTTTTTCAGAGAAGACGCAAATCAGAAGGGGAATTAGGAGATCAAGGAGAAACACAGAACCAGTCAAAGAAAGAACCTGTAAAAGATCAACCCATTTTGAGTATCATGAATCAATCACAACCCCTATTCAAAATGGAAGTGAAGTTTGATATCAGTTCATGTCATGGTGAGATTGACTCTCTAAAGTTGAATCATTGGTTGCAACAACTGGAAGTGTATAGTATTTCAATGTCCATCAAATTGAGGAAGAATAGAAGATTTCATTTGCACGACTAAAATTAGAGTCATGCCCTCTAATTTTAATCCCATATCCACTAGGATGAGTAAATAAGGATGCAGAGCTAATCCAGGTGGATATTGATGGTCACTAGACCCCTAACATTGATTCTTTCAATTTCGTTAATTATAGCACAATTTACTATTTTTAGCATTTTTCAGGTCCTAAACTTTTGGAGCCATTTTGAGGCCCTAATTGACATTTTTTGGGGAAAAAAACCCAAAATATTGTAATAAAGATTTATAATAAAAAATTGTATTCCTCGAATAGATATTTCTAACGAGTTATCGTACGCGTCAAATGGAGATCATATGCCTAAGTTATGACCCCGGGAAGTTGATGTACCAATTTACCCCAATGAGGCCCACAAACTTCTGGCACTTCATCTAATAGGGTTAGGTTTTTAGATGTTTAGGGTTTTCTATTGTTTCTCAATTATATATAGGCCTCTGAGCCTCATTGTAATATAGTTCAGAAGGCATGCAACCATACATATATTCTCAGAGATAAACTACCATCACCTTCTATTTCCATTCTACATGTAAACAATTTTCAGTACTTTCTTATTAATGAATTGAAGTTGTGTTTTCAATGCAACTTTATGTTTCTATTTATATTTTTATTTCATTTTGTTCCTTTATAAATATGGATCAGTGGTATTAGAGTGGTATTCACTTTCTCTGTTTTTCTGTGCATGTCCCCAATCAGGTCAATGAATAAGGAGTTAGGGCTTGAACTGGTTGAACCTTTGCGAGGCCAGCCTTGCCAACTTCAATAGCCTCCCATGGCAAAAGAAATGAAAGACAAGGGAGTAGGAGATCATTTCAAAACATTTCTCGAAGAAGCCCTCGAGTGACAAAGGAACGAGATTTTGGACAACTTTTCCCAGATCTTTCGGTGGATGCCCAAAAGCAATGCATCTTCATCTGGTAGCCACCTTCGAGGCACCACTCCATTTAAGGTATAAGTAAATTTTGACATTCCCATATGTGAAGGCCAAATAGATGCATATGTCATAGATAAATTGTAAAATCTATTGGAAGGATACATTTCAGTTCAGGATTTTTCCAATAGGGAAAATATGACTTTTGCACTGCTCAAAGCCACCCCCAACATTAAGGACTAGTGGGAAACCTACTATCGGCAGAGGGATGAGAGGGAATCCACACTATTTTAAGCCACATCCACTTGGAATTCTTTCCAGGATTCCATCAAGGAACAATATTACCTTGTCGGGAGCTATGAAGATAAATACATAAAATAGACCACACTACGACAAGGAAGGGGCCAAGGCGTAGTCAAAGTTCACAAGTATCTTTCATACCCTTCACACGAAGTTGGGTATCGAGGATTATGAGTGACAACTAGTACTCAAATATCGTAGCTATCTACACAAATATATCTAGGACAAGATGGAGTTCCTAAACATATCCTTGCTTGGTGTTGCATACCAATACAGTGTCAGGATCAAGCATAAAATTAAACAGAAGAAAAGAGACTATGGATCTACGAATCCAAAGCAAGGAAAAGGCACCCCAAAACCATAGAACAAAGGAAAATCTAAGGCAGGGTCACCTCGGACATCCCATCGAAGCTTCCAAGAAAAATAACACACAAATATGATGAAGGACACAGGGAAGTGGTGTGAGTTCCACAAGGGCCCCACTCACAACACAAGTGAGTGTCGCGCCAAAAAGTCACTTGTGGCTAAGCCAAAAGCTTCAAAATCAAATGCATGTTCTGACTCTGAGTCAGACCCTAACAAATTGATCTAAATTGGATCGTGATTCGTTATATTGTTTTTCATCCATCTCAATGCATTTGGAGTGGAAAAAGTGGAGGAATTAGCTCGGGACCGTTTTTATCGGCAGGACCCAGTTTGGCAAAACGAGGACTGAAACCTTCCAGGAGCGTTTTGAGGCATCAAATGACATTTTTTGGGGGTAAAACTTTTCCACAAGGAGCACACCTTTTCATGCTATTCTACAAACAAAAATCTTTCCAACACAAGAATCACATCAATCAAAGCATGTATGCAAAAGTTATGCCACTCAAAAGTTGACCTTCCTGTTTTCACACCTATAGTTCGGGAGGATGTCACGTCAGCCCCCATTATTCATAGACTCTAGAAGAGTCTATTTTGTAACTCTAGTTAATATTTGATGTAGTCAAACCTAACCACTAGTAGGCTATTGGGTTGTGTTATAATTGGGCCACTAGGAGGAAGAGACATTCCATTCTTTCGAGAGCATTTCTTTCCATAGTTGAGAAAAGATACCCAGGAGAGATAGGAGGTAGAGCACACAGAGAGGATTTTTTCATAGCAGCCCATGGGCCACAGACATTACTTATTTGTATTTGCAACCATATTTCCATACAGAGAAAGAGATCGAAGTGGCCTCACCTTCGAGCTAGATTTTCTCCCTAAAGGGTTTTCCATAGAACATATCTTGTGTATTATGTGTGTGTGAGATTTTTTTATTCGTTCTCTACTTTTATGCATTACTTTATATTCGCATGCATGCATTAATTACAGTAAAATCTATAGATCTACAAATTAAATAAAACTGTAATAGTGTAGAATCTTAGATTTTTTAATACAATATTATCATAATTGTTGTGATAAGTTGTGGATATTTGGAGAAGATGGAGGTTTGAATGCAGAGGGCAAGTCAGAAGGGGGATCGGGAGATCGAGAAGATGCAGATAACGAGATGAAGAAAGAACCCGGAAAAGATCAACCCAGTTCCAGTGTTGTGAACCAATCCTTGTTTAAAGTGGAAGAAAAATTCAATATCAAGCCATAACACAGTGATATCGATGCTCTAAAGTTGAACCATTAGTTGCAACAACTGGAATTTTATTTCAATGTCCATCAGATCGAGGAAGGGAAGAATATCTCATTCACATGGGCGAAATTGGAGGGCCCTGCATTGACTTACTGGGAGAGCCACACGAAAACCCTATGGTTTGAAGGAGAATCTCCATTGACTAAGTGGGAGGATTTCAAAACCTTGATTAAGTCACAGATTTATCCCATTGGGTATGTAGAAGACCAGTGGATCTGGTGACATTACTTAAGGCAAAAGTCAGGCCAAAGCATGCAGGAGTACACCACAGAATTCAGAAAGATGGCTATAATGTTGGGTATCTCTCCAAAGAAACCAAATACTCCTTAAGTATTTGGGGGGTCTGCACCACCATCTGTGTGAGCAAGTGATGTTGTTCAATCCCAGAACGGTGGACGAGGCTTGTGTATAGGCACAATACCTAAAGAACATAAGCCTAGAAAGAGTGCAATCAAGTGGATCGAAGTAAAAAGTGAAACAAGACGTTTCTAAGGATGGAGGAAGCAAAAAGGGGGAAAGATAAAAAGACGACAGCCACAACACACCAGTGTAAAGATCCTAGCAACCATTGCAACATTGATGGCCATACAGAGGAGAAGTGATGGAAGTTGCATCCAAAGCTAAACCCGAAGAACAAGAAGAAATATAATAAGAAGAATCTCATGGCCACTGATTCAAGCAACCAAGTTGAAATCAACTCAGACGTCGATGAGAAGATCGTTTGTACATCAGTACAGAAGGAGGTGAATCTGAGTAGCCTTCAACAACAAGAAGAGAAAGAAATGACCAAACTCTTCCATGTAAAGATAAAGGTCTATAAGGCAAAAATTTATGCTTTGTTTGACTCAAGATCACAGGCAAATCTCATTGCAGCAGATCTGGTCAAGAAGTTGTGGTTGGAATTTTTTGATCATCCAAACCCATATCCACTGGGATGGGTACATAAGGATGTAGAGCTGAAGATAAGTAAACAATGTAAAATTAGATTTGCTATTAGCGTTGATTTTATTAATGAAATAGATCTAGATGTGGTTCCCCTTGATGTATGTGGAGTCATGCTTGGAAGTCCATACAATACATGTGTGATGCAATATTCATGAGGAGAGCTAAGCAGTATCGACTCATTAAGGATGGAAATTCATTCACCATCAACGCATACAAAGGCAAGTAAAAAATTTCACTAGTAAGTGCCAACCAGGCCAAGGAATTAATCAATTCCAGCAAGAAGTATGTTTTATTGTTTTTAAGAGAAAACCAATCTGTAGAGGAGTCAATAAGAGGTAAGGCATCCCTAGAGGGGTGTACTAAGAAACAAAAACAACAATTGGAAGAGTTGTTACATGCATACAAGGACGTGTTTCGAGAGCCTAAAGGGTTACCCCTTAAGAGAGAACTGGAGCACGAGCTCTATCTATTACCAACCTCCCCTTTGCCAAATATTGGGTTTTATAGACAGTTTGTTATAAAAGCAAGTGAGGTGAAGAAACAATTGCAGTAGTTGCTGGAACAAGGTGTCATTTGACTGAGTACATCATCATGTGGGTCACTCATCATCATTGTGCCAAAGAAGCATGGGACTTGGCAGATATGTATAGATTACAGGGCGTTGAATAAAATCATGCTCAAGAATAGATACCCCCTACCCAGGATAGACAATATGCTAGAACATTTGTAGCAAGCAAAGTATTTCACCAAGATGGACTTGAAGTCTTGATATCACTAGGTTTGAGTCAAAGAAGAAGATACATGGAAGATCACCTTTAAAACTAGGCAAGGTTTGTATGAGTGGTTACTTATGCCATTTGGACTATGTAGTGCACCAACTACATTTATGAGATTAATGAATGATGTATTGTGCCCTTTTATAGATTCATTTGTTATTGTCTATTTGGATTATATATTGGTATGTAGTGCTACCTGGGAGGAGCATATTTCACATTTGAAGCAGGTGATGGAAACATTAAAGAAGCACTAGCTGCTAGAAAATCTCAAGAAGTGCGAGTTTGTGCAGCATTCCTTGGTGTATTTTGGATATTTGATTAGTGGAGGAGAATTGAAGATAGCTCCTTCAAAGATGGAGGCCATCATGAAATGGACAGTGCCTACTAATGTTATTGAGGTTAGGAGTTTCATTGGAACAAAAAAGTACCTAAGGACATGCATAGCCTTGTTTTCAACTGTAGCAACACCGCTCCATGCCATAGTAGCAAGTGAAAAGAGTTTCCAATGGGGAAAAGGTCAGCAGAGGGCTTTCAATGAGTTAAAGAAGAAGATCGGTGAAGCACCAGTCCTAGCATTACTAAACTTATAACAACCCTTTGAAGTGGAGATAGATGCATGTGGGTATGCTATGGGAGTTGTCTTGATGCAAGAAGGAAAGCTTGTTTGCTACCATTCTGAAGTATTTCATGGGGAAGTTCTTAAGTACCCTACCTACGATAAGGAGCTATTTTCCATGGTGCAAACTATGAAGAAGTGGAAGAACTATCTGATGGGAAAGGAGACAATAATCCACACGAATAACTAGCCATTACAGTACTTGCAGGCCTAGAATAAGCTACAATAGACCATGCATTACAAGTGGATGGGGTTTTTACAATAGTTTCATTTGGTGATTAAGTATAAGAAGGGAAACATAAACAAGTTGGTTGATGTGCTTTCAAGGCCACCCACATCAAAGATTACATCTTTGGGGACTCTTATGCACATGGAGCCATTCACCCATGATGCATACAAAGAGGCATATTAATAAGATGAGGACTTCAAGGTGTATCAATAGTTGCAGAGTCAGAGTCATGTGCACGATGACGACAAGATTGTTGACTACCATCTCTAGGATGGGTTACTCTACAGGTTGGATAAGTTATGTGTTCCTAAAGGAGAGTGTTTTCAAATGATTAGAGAGCCTCACACCTCCAAGGTTGCAGGGCACCTTGGTGTAGGGAATATTATGGCTAACTTGCAGAGGTATGTGTATTGGATCAAGATGAAAGAATAAGTAGCTAGGTTCATAAGAGGATGCATGCTTTTTTGTACCAGCAAGCCTAGCAACAGGAAACAGGGTCTGTATCATCCCTTACCTGTACTTACTAGTCCTTAGGAAAGCATTTCCATGGACTTTATGGGAGGTTTACCGACAACTAGGAAGGGACATGACTACTTGTTCGTTGTAGTTGACAGGTTCAGCAAGATGTGTGTTCTGATGCCCTATAAAAAGACCATCATTGAGCAAGAAGCAACAAACTTGTTCTTTGGACATGTCTGGGTACACTTTGGGATACCAAGGAGCATAATTTCAAACAGGGATACAAGATTTCTCAGTGCATTCTGGACTACATTGTGGGAGAATATGGATAGGAAGTTGAAGAGATCTACTACATTCCATCCACATATAGATGGGCAGACAGAAGTAGTCAACAAGACTTTGGTGCAGCTTCTGAGGGGTTACAACTAGAAGCATCTGAAGACCTGGGATGAAAATCTTGTATATATACAACATTCTTATAAAAAAGTGGTCCACACTTCTATAGGAAAGTCCCCATTTGAAACTTGTTTTGGATATTTTTCACCTTCACCTTTGGATATTGCATATGGGCATCAAGGAGGAATGAAGGAAAACATTACAGAAGATGCTTTGAGGGCTGAAAATTTTATAAAGAAGATTAGGAATATCCATATATAAGTACATGAAACACTGCAGAAGTTGCAAGTGAAGTATAAGGCCAGGCATGATCAACACTAAACAAAGAAATCATTCAAGGTGGGAAACAGAGTATGGCTACATTTGAAGAGGGAGAGGCTGTAGGGGCCTGGTAAAGAAATCAAGGCTCTAAGGTATGGTCCCTTTGAGATACTGGAAAAGGTGGGTGATAATGCGTATTGACTCAGTTTACAATCATATATGTGCATTTACTCAATTATAAATGTAGAAAATTTGAAACTCTATGAGCCTTCCATGCTAGATCGAGAAGAGGAATAGGTCCTATCTTCTGTGGAGGATTTTGCACCTGACACTCAAGTAGAGTTGACAGAAGATAAAATTTTGCAAAAGAGGTTCAGAACTATAAGACAAGGGCAACAAGACCTTTGGCAGATTGGGTTGAAGGGACAACTTCCAAGCAAATCTAAATGGTACACCAGAGAGAAGGTGGAGGAAAAATTTCCTCACTCATTTAGTAAAATATTTTGGGGACCAAAATCCTCCCAAAATGGGGAGGTGTGATTCGAATTGGATCATTATATTGTTTTTCATCCATCTTGGTGCATTTGGAGTGGAAAAAGTGGAGGAATTAGCTCACGAACTATTTTTTCCAACGAGACCTAGTTTGGCAAAACGGGATCTGAAACCTTCATGGAGCATTTTGAGGCACCAAATGATGTTTTTGGGGGGTAAAAATTTGTTGCCTAAGCGTGCATGTTTTCATGTTATTATACACACAAAAATCTTTCCAACAACGTAAGAATCAAGTCAATCGAAGTCTGTATGCAAAAGTTATGCCACTTAGAGGTTGAACTTCTTTTTTTCGCACCTATAGTTTGGGAGGATGCCACATCAACCCGCGTTATTCATGCAAAAGGGGCTAGCCACGTGTTTTTTATGTAAAAGACTCTAAAAGAGTTTATTTTTTAACTCTAGTTAAGAGTTTATGTAGTCAAACTTAACCACTAGTAGCCTATCAGGTTGTGTTATAACCGGGCCACTAGGAGGAAGAGGCATTCCATTCTTTCGAGAGAATTTTGTTCCATAGTTGAGAAAAGATAGCCAGGAGAGATAGGAGGTAGAGCACATAGAGAGGATTTGTGCACTATAGCAGCCCACGGACCACAAACATTACTTCTTTATATCTACAACCATATTTCCAAACAGAGAAAGAGAGTGAAGCGACCTCACCATCTAGCTAGGTTTTCTCCCGAAAGGGTTTCCTAGAGAGCATATCTTGTGTCTTATGTTTGTGTAAGCTTGTTTGATTCATTCCCTAATTTTCTACATAATTTATATTCACATGCATGCACTAATTACTGTAAAATCTACATATCTAGAAATTAAATAAAATTATAATAGTGTAGAATCTCATATTTTTTTAATATAATATTATTAGATTTGTTGTGACAAACTGTCAAGTGGAATATCCATGGAAGTTTACGGATCAAAAAGGGAATGATAAATGGAAGTAGATTATTGATGCAGAGCCCAACACCACCATTTCCACCACCAAGGTGCAGAAGATCGAGCCTGAAGACCCAGAGGAAGGGGTGCAACTCTTCAACTCACATATGTGGGTGAAGGGATCTCTGTTGCAATTAATTATCAACAGAGAGAGCCAAAATAACCTCATCTCGGTAGATGTCATTAAGAAATTGGTCTGACCGACCACACCACACCCATATTCATACACCATAGGGTAGCTCAACCAAGGATGAGATCTCCACGTCATCCAACAATGTCATCTTCCTTATAACATCAAACCCTTTACAGATGAGGTATTGTGTGACATTGTTCCAATTGAAGTTAGTGATGTCTTATTAGGCCAACCATACTTATGGAAGCATCATGTTGTGTATGATTCTAAGCCTCACACTGTTATTACTACTTTGGACAATAAGTTAGATAGGATACCAAAGGTAGCCCTGCCTACTACCATCTCTTTGATCTCTGCTAAGAAATGCAATAAGATCGTCTCCCAGATGAGGAATTTTGTTTTCTTTTTTATTCACTCTCAAAGTAAGGGGAATCTCGTGGCCACATCCATGGTCCCCGAGAAGGGTTACTCCATGTAACAAACAAAGTTGGCTAAGGTCGTGGACGAATACAAGGACATCTTCTCCTCACCCATAGGGATGCCCATGCATTGTTAGTTCAAGCATTCAATTGACTGACCCCCGAAGCACCTCTACCCAATAGGTCAATATACTAGCACTCCATTGTGGAAAATGAAGAAGTGGAAGATCTAGGAGTTGCTGCAACATGGGGCATATTCAATCAAGTTCCTCACCTTGTGGGAGCCTGATTATACTTGTAGAGAAGAAGAATGGGACTTAGAAGCTCTGCATTGATTATCATACACTAAACATAATCATTGTCATGAATAGGTAACAAATCCCTTGAATTGGTGACCTTCTTAACCAGCTCAAGGGGGGCAAGTATTTCAATGAGATCAATTTGAAGTTTCGATATTACTAGGTTCCAATAGAGCCCACAGATGTATGGAAGGCCACCTTTAAATCCAAGGAGGGCCTTTTTGAATGGTTGGTCATGCCTTTCGGGTTGACAAATGCCCTTGAAAATTTTGAGGTTGATGGATGAAATTTTGCAGCCCTTCACCAACTAATTCATGGTTGTATATCTGGATGGCATTCTTATCTTCAACAAGAGTTGGGAAGAGCACTTGTAACACATTCAACAAGTCCTTCAAACCGTACGGGAACACAAACTATAAGCCAACCTGGAGAAATGCACCTTTGGCATGAGTCACATCCAATATCTAGGTTACATCATAGATGAGAAATGTGTGCATGTGGATCTGACTAAGGTTCAAGTCATTCAGGATTGGTTAGCCTCGACCAATCTAACATAGCTTTGAAACTTTTTGGGCCTTGTCAATTTTTATTAGAGGTTCATGTTGGGATTCTCCCATATCACTTGGTCTTTGAGTCAAGTTACCAAGGGCGGAGTGAAAGCGAAGCTTTCCTGGTATGAGTCCCAACAGAAGACGTTCATTGAGCAGAAGCATTGCCTCTGCTCTGCACTTGTACTCACATTTCTAGACCTACAACAACCATTTGAAATCAAGATAGACACTTATGACTATGTTATTATTGTAGTTTTCCCAACAAGGGCATCCAGTGGCCTATCATAGTGAGACACTTTCCGATACAATTCGAAAGTACCCCACCTATGATAAGTAAATGTATTCTATCATGCAGGATTGCCAACAATGGAAACATTACATTCTAGGCAAGGAGATGAACATCCACACATATCACCAATCTCTTCAGTTTATACAAACATAAAGGAAGTTGCAGAATGGTTGTCGTCAAAAGTGGTCTACATATATGCAACAATTCCACTTGAACATTAAATACAAGGGAAGCACCAATCATGTTGCAGAGTACGTCATTTGACCCCCCGTTGCAACACTAACTATTGTTCTCAACTCTTGTGGCCACAAGACCTCTGGACGGTTGTAACTATACAAGAATGATCTAGAGTTCACCACCACATACCAAATGCTAGTGGATGGCAAGTAAGTTCCAAATTTCCACCTCCAAGATTCATTATTATGCTAGCTGGGCCACCTTTGTGTTCCTTTAAGAGAGCATGTCAAACTGATTTGGGAGGCGCACTACATTTAGGTTGCAGGACACTTTGGTGTAGAGAAAAATGTGGTCATACTATAGAAGTATTTTTATTAGCCAAGACTCCGACAGGAAGTTGGAAAATATATCAGATCATGCATTACATGTGCCATCATCAAGCCAACTATCAAGAAGCAAGGCCTGTACACTTCTCTTCATACTCCTAGCCAACCCTAGGAATCCATCTCCATGGATTATATGTTTGGCCTCCCTTCTACCAAGCATGGCAATGATTGTGTATTTATGGTTATGGAATTTTTTTCTAAGATAGCTATATTGGCGGCTTGCAAGAAGAGTATTGCAATAGAGGACACTCCCAAACTCTTCTTTGAACTAGTGTGGGTACATTTTGGGATCCCGCAAACCATTATATCATATTTGGATAACAAGTTCTTGAGCACACTTTGATCAATCCTGTAGAAATTATTAGACACCAAGCTCACCAAGTAGACTACATTCCATCCCTAGATTGATGGTCAAACATAGATTGTCAACAAGATGATAGTGCACATACTACACATGTACAACTCCAAGCATCCACAAACCTGGAATGAGAGCCTTCCTTATGTGCAACACAATTATAATAGAGATCTCCATTGCACGACTAGATGCAATCCCTTTCAAGTGTATCTAGGATTTCAACCGTTGTGTCTGATTGATATTGTCATGCCTCATGCGACTACACAACAACAAAAAAAATCACATGTACATTATGAGGTTGATGAAGCAACCAAGTTTATTGAATATATCCAACACATCTTCCATCAAGTGCACAACATCTTGGATATGTCAAATGTTCAGTACAAGCAACAACATGACCAACATCAGGTGCCACATAAATTTCAGGTGGGCGACAACATTTGGTTGCATTTGAAGAAATAACACCTTGTCGAAGCCCATCGAAAACTCTGACCACCCCGATATAGGCCTTACACCATCATCAAGTTTGTGGGAGACAATTCTTTCAAGCTCAACATTCCCCCATTCGTCGACATGCAATCAATGTTCAATGTGGACCACCTTTGACCATACTTTCCACCATTGTTGGACACATCAGACATTGAAAAATAGCTAACACTGACAAATCTCAACGTAGACTGCATGGAACATGCCACAATTAATCAGATCATAGACACAGCTATCAATAAAACTCACCAAAAAAATATCCAACTGTATCGAGTTGTCAAAGCTAGCCAGCGCCTACACCAGTTCAAGAGGCTCATGAGGGAATAAGTTCAGCAAAAGTTTCCCCATCTCATGGGGGCACTCAACGCAATGGGGACCATTGCTTCCTAAGGGGGGAAGACTAGTCCAGGTGGATATTGGTGGCCACCCACCTGATCCACTTGGACCCCCAACATTGTTTCTTTTAGTTTCCTTAATTGTAGCACAATTTACTATTGTTGGTATTTTTCGGGTCCTAAACTTTCAGAGTTGTTTTGAGGCCCTAAATGATGTTTTTTGGAAAATGGGCATGTTATCACCCCAAGAAACTCTCCTAGGTTGTATCTCAGAGATGCTCAAGAACATTACAAACTCAACAAAAAATGTTGGAAAAAGGTGGATGAATGGAAGGAATGATGCATATTCAAGCCAAATAACCACTTATATTGTGCTTAACCCCAAACATGGGCGAACACCCCCAGACTACAAGGCTTTAGACCACCAATTACTCATAGTTTGAGGATTAAGTGAACATGGAGAATACTAACCACACCAGTAGATGCACAAGACCATGTGATGGCCGGCTGCAACCAGTAAAGAGGTCTGCAAATATGTTTCCTAATGCACAGACAGGATGATAGCTCTCTGGCACTAAGTACATAGAAACCTACATAGGTGGGATGACAACCCCTCTAATGCTAAACATCAAGAGAACATGAACAAATGCATAACAGGGACAGCCTAGAACAAAGTAGAAATGGAAAGTGAGCAATTAATAGCAAAAGAAGCTTGTATTAGCTGAAAATGAAGACCAAACGCTGCAGGTATCACAGTAGTTACAGTCTCCAGAAGTTGAACCTTACATCAAAACAACAACCATCAACACTATTACATTTTGTTTTTTTTGGGTATATATAGAGTTTGATTACAAAAATACTCTGCTATCCTATGCGTGGAGGGGTCGCAATTGACCACCAACCACATTAACTGTCTAAAATGGGCCTATGCTACGATCTTCTACTTCAATGAATGAATTTTACATTCTCTGGTACTTTGTTGTACTCCTCGAGCAAGTTGAGTGTTGTATAAATAAATTTCCATAACTACTGAAGGCGTTTAACTGCTCGAGGACTGTCCTTTCTCTCTTTGCCATGCTGCTCTTGAATGCGGTTGCTGAGGAGTAATGGCGTAGGGCACTGGACTCTAGCCTCCTTCTTTCGAGAACATGGTACAGAATGGTTATGGACGTGAAGACTACATGGCGAACAAATGAGCAGGACGGGGAATAAACAACAGTCGTTGGATCATGCAGATGAATGGCTGAGATTGACTCAGAGGGAGATATTGGGAGGAAGCAGGGCGGAGTGATTATGAGCCGTCGGATTGCACAGATCAATGGCGGAGACAACACGACAGGGGTTATCGGGAAGGAGAGGCGAAGGACGATCGCAGATTGTTGGATCTCGAGCAGACAAATCCAACAGTGACCGGGGGCGGGAGTTGCATGGGTGATAGCAAGCGAGGGGACGGGCGAATGGCGATAAGCAATATTATCACACCACCTTTGGAGCTGCGGCAGTATTTGTACAAACCCACATGATCCCATTCATCAGTTGACACGTGGCAGATGGGACCGCCGGAAAATTGCTTTCCTGCGGGTTAACGGGTGGGAAACTCGCACGGTTAGGAGGAGCGAATGCCGTAGAATCTCACGGGATACGATCGGATAGTGGGGTGCTAGAAGCACATGTTTTTGTTGGATGTGACGTGAAAAGGACTTGCGAAAGCGCTAGGTTACGGGATCACGGCTACATGGCAGTATAAACTTGGCTCCCGAGAGCTAAAGAAAATGGGTTTATGCTGGGCTTTGGAAGAAAACCGAGATAGCAGGGGTTCAAGAAAATAGAAGGAGAATGGAGGAGTAGGAGAAGACCAACAAATGTGGGTCCCTTATAAGCATAACCAGCACTGCCACACCTGTATTCGATCCATCAAATGTCACAGAATGTAGCAGAGCGTAGCAGAGCTAACACTGGCTCCTTCTGGGGATGAGATCCTCCCTGTGAGGTCTAAAGAACCTGCAAATCAATGCCTTCCCGATGTAAACAAATTAGAAAAATTCCTAGTGTTCAATTAGGCATGGAGTCTGACTGAACCTACACTAATACTGATAAAATTAAATATTTACAATTTTAAGGCCAAAAGACCTTAAATTACATAAATTTTCAGAAAACGCCCATTAACCGGGCCATCAAAAACTGCTTCTCCTCCCATACTTTATAGTATGAAGGTGTTGTTCCCTTGAATCTGAGAAATGATAAAAGGCCCTGTCCAGAAAGCATCAAACTTCCCATGATTACCTTTCTTTTCCTTTAGTGCATCCCATTTCATAACCAAGTCTCCAACCTGAAAATTATCTGCTTTTGTTCCTTTGTCAAAAACTTCCTTGATCTTTTTCTGATGTGCTGCAGCCTTTTCAACCAACTGTTCTCTGATTTGATGTACCTCTGTTAAATAAATGATCCTTTTTGCCATGTATTCTTCCTCATTATGTTCTGTTTGAAGGAATTTTGCCATAGGGAGAGTTAACTGAATTGAGAATACAGCTTCACTACCATATACCACCTTGAAAGGAGAATTCCCTGTGGATTTTTTAATGGTCACTCTGTCAGCACAAAGTGCATACTTGAGCTCAGAATCCAAATCCTTTTTATTGTCTTCCAGTACCTTCTTAATTATCCTAATCAGGCTTTTATTAGAGGATTCTGCTAGACCATTTCCTTGAGGGTAATATGAGGTGGAATGCACTAGCTTGATGCCCATTGAGTCACACATGTCCACCAATTCGTTTCCTCTAAAGGCTGCTGCATTATCTGTGACTAGTTTGTGTGGACAACCAAACCTGGTAAAGATATTTTCTGTTAAAAACTTAATGACCACATTATGATCAACCTTCTTGGTAGGGATTACTTCAATCCACTTAGTAAAATAATCAGTGGCTACTAATATCTATCTGTGCTGGCCATTGGAATGTGGATTGATCTCTCCAATGAAATCCAAGCCCCACTGCTCAAAAGGTCCTTTTGCATGTATTAGTTTTAAGGGCAGGGGCTTCAACTGTTGTTTCCCTTCAAATCTTTGGCACCTGTCACAAGATTTAACAAATGAAAACACATCAGAAAACAAGGTGGGCCAATAGTACCCAACTCTAAGAATTTTAGGGGCAGTGGTTTTCCAATAATGGTGCCCTCCACACATGCTGGAATGAAATTGCTGCATGACTTCTATTGACTGTTCTTTGTCCAGACACCTCAAAAGCATTCCAAATAGATCCCTCCAATGGAACGGATTTTTATTAATGCAGTATTTAGCTACCCTAAGCTTTATCATTCTGGCTTGACTTGTGCTTAAGCCTGGAGGGATTTCTAGCTTCAACAAGAATTTAACTACTACAGAATACCAATCACAAGAAGCTAGATTTTCTGCCATAGCCTGCTTTCTTCGTGGTTCAGTTGCTTCCTCTTCTTTATCTGTCTGATCAATTTCTGCAATTGTGCACAGGAAATCAATATCCAATGATCTGTAATTTTCTTCAGCCAATAACTTGGCAAGACCCTGACCTCTTACAAGCTTGATGGGCTTTAGCTCTATATTAAATTCAATCAACTTTGCAATCCATTTAGCCCTTCTTCCATCAGCATCAAGTTGTGTTAAGACATCTTTTATTGCAGCAGAGGGTACATATGCAATTATCTTGGAATGCAGAATGTAAAATCTAAAAGCTTTCAAGGATTTGATAAGAGCATATGCTTGTTTCTCCATAATATCATACCTCAACTCTTCAGAGGCAAATGAGAATATATGGAACTCCTTGCTGTAATCTGGACTTATTAAAGTGGGATCTTCCATAATGGCTTTCTTGATGGACTCGAAAGATCTTCTTGCTGAATCAGTCCATTTGATCTCTGACCCCTTCTTTAACATGGAGGTAATATGCTTCCCCAATTCTGCAAAATTTGGTATAAACCTCCTCACAAAATTAATCTTGCTCAGAAAGGACTGGATGTCCTTCTTTGATCTCGGGACAGACAGGGCCTGTATTGCTTTGACTCTTTCTGGGTCAATTTTGACACCTACAGCAGAAACAATATGTCCTAACAGCTTGCCTTCTTCTAAAGCAAATTGTGATTTTTTAGGATTGACTGAAATCCCAAGCCTCCTGCACTTCAGGAACACGTTCCTCAAATGTTGCAAATGATCTTGATGGCTACTGGAGTATATTGTTATATCATCAAGGTAGATAAGGAAAAATTTATCCTTCTCTCCCACAAATGCTATGTCCATAGCTCTCTGAAAGGTGGCTCCAGCATTCATCAACCTAAATGGCATCTTGGCATACATAAAAGTGCCCCAAGGAGTGGTGAATGCATTCTTCTCTTGGTCATCTGGATGTACAACAATATGATTAAACCCTGAAAATCCATCCAAGAAAGACATCACTTTGGCTCCTGAGACCCTCTACACCAAATGCTCCATCTTGGGTAGAGGATAGTTGTCTTTCTTAGAGCATTTGTTTAAGTTTCTGAAATCAACACAGAGTCTGATTTCTCCACTTTTCTTCCTCACCACTACTAGGTTGGCTACCCACTTGGAATATCTGAGAGGGACTATGATTTTGGTAGCTAGAAAATTTTTAATTTCATTTTCAATCATAGGGAGGAGCATAGGATTTATTGGTCTTACCTTCTGCTTGAAAGGAATGGTATCTTTTTCCAGAGGGATTTTATGCTGAATAATCTTTTTATCATAGGTTTTCAGGTCACTATATTCCCAGGCAAACACATCATCGAATTGCTTCATTAAATTGCAGTATTCGAAACTTTGATCAGCAGACAGATGAGTGGACAGATTGATGTATCTAGGCTGACCTGGACTTCCTATATCATGCTTACAGACTGCAGATTGATCTTCTTTTGGGCAGCCTTGTAAGGCACATCATTTTGGTCAAATAGTCTTTCTAAAGGAATTAAACCCTTGGGAATATGGTTGCCGGGAAGCTGGACAATGCTACCTTTTCCAATTTTATTTCTAAGCTGTGATTGGGGGTTTTCTTCCAAGACTTGATTCTCTTAGTCAATTTTCATTTCAGAAAATTCATCAATGACTTGCAAAAACCTATTTATTTCATTATCATCATCAAAAAATTTCCAATGCTGAACATTATCAGGCAAGGATGGTCTATATTTCATCTGGACTTCATAAACTAGTCTGGGAGGCATGGGAGGGATAAACATGCTAGCAGACACAGCAAGGGAATCAGCAAGCTGATTTTTGGCTCTAGGGATATATGAAATACAGAAATCATCAAAAGAATCTCTGATTCTCCATACCTCATCTCTGTATGCTTTCAGCCTTGGGTGCTTTGCTTGAAATGTTTTATTTACTTGCTGAATGATCAAATCAGCATCTCCAAACACCTTTATGTTCCTGATTCCTTTGTCTTTCGTTGCGTTAAGGCCCAATATCAGAGCTTCATACTCTGTTATATTGTGGGTGACTTGAAAAGCCAGTTTAAAAGACAGATGTGTGCTTTTTTTCTTTGGAGATATCAACACCACCCCTGCTCCTGCAGTCTCCCTGGAACAAGCTCCATCAAAGAACATCTCCCAAACCTGACTTCCTTGCTCTTTCTCGGCCTGAACTGATTTCCTAATCTGCATTGAGGCCTTCTGAGATTCTTCTATTTGGAGAATACATGCTCCAAAATTAGTGTCCACAGCATATATGGGATGATTAGTAGGATTCTTCTCATCACTGATTATGTATGACAGTTATGCTTCTCTGTACAATCTCCTACTTTCTCCTCCAAAAACTGGGACAGTGGCATAAGATAGATCATTCTGTAATGTCCCACCTAGTCTCTTAATCCATCCTCTAGACAACAACATGCCAAACTTGGGAGGAACATCTCCTACCACAATATCCATCATCATACTCTTCATGGGCAGCTGAGTTAAGGTAATGGCAAGGTATTTGATTAATCCTAGGCATTTCACCTTCCTTGAATCAAAAGAGAATAAATCATGATATGGTCTAGTGATGCAAAGGCCTAACTCTTCCATGACAACTTTAAGCATCAAATTGTGGCTGGCCCTTGTGTCTAGCAAGCAATTGTGGAGGATTTTGTCATGAATGGTCAAGGAGACATAAAATGATGGAGAATTATTATCAGCAGGTTCAATCATGGGGCTAAGCACAACAACAGGCTTATCATCTTGCAAATTGACAGAGTCAGTGGAGGTTTGTGTGGTTTCCAGCTCAAAAGATTCAAGGATAGGCTTTCTAAACACTTCACTCTTTACTAACTCTACCAGAGGAACATATATTTTCAACTTTTGGACTTCTGATTCAAAGTTGAAAGAGGAAGGTAACTTATCAGAACCTCTTACCCCTTGAACTGGAGCTTTGAGGATGACTAGATCAGCTGCTAGTCTTCTCCGTCTGATATTCTGTGACTCTGTTTGGACAACAGCTCTTTGGGCAGGATTCTCTTTGACATTTTTTGCATTTGACCTCAGATTATATCTTCGCTGCTTGTAGAATAGCTTCTATGTCCCACTCCTGACTGCCTTGTTCCTGCAGTAATGATTCTTCGAATGCAGCCAATGTCAAAAAGGCAGCACTGCCTTTATCTTCCATGCAATGAATTTCATCCTCATATTCAAATTGTTCCTCCTCCATGACTACATTATGGAAAGGAGCTTTACCCTTCTGTTCTTCATTTGTTTCTTTACCCCTCTGAATTATTTGCAACTGGTCATTTGCTCTTTTGAATGGATTTGGATTTCTTAGAGAAAATGTGTTCTGCTGCCTTGTCTTTTCTGAATTCTGTTCAACCTTCAGCTTAGATGTTTCAGCAGCCAATGACTCTATCATCTTAGTCATTTTATCTAATTTAGGCTCTGAAGATGAGGCAAAGGAAGAAGAAGCCTCACCTCTTTGTCTCCTTTTATCAGCATGACTCTTTAGATTTTCTGCAGCCATAATATTGGATTCCACCTCTAGGGTTGCATCTTGCATATCCGTTAGAGTAGCACATCTTCTTTCTCTCAACAATAGGCATAAATCAGATTCAAAAGCATTGGCATAAGTGAGTTTGGAAGAGGTGGGGGTAGGCTTTACCTCAGCTGGTATCTTACTATACATACGATTGAATCTTTTATTAAAATTAGGTAATGATTCCCCATTTTCCCTCTTCAGGTTACCAAACTCAGTATGATAATATAGCAAGTCGTTTTTATCTCCCCAGTGCTTCAAAAATGCATAATCTAAGGCTTCAATATCAGTAATATATCTAGGGGTTAGTTCTCTGAACCACTTTCTAGCCTCACCATCAAGGCTCTGTACAAAAACTCTCATCCACACATCGTTTTCACTTATATCTAAGTTATCAGCATAGCTATAAAAAGCCTCAAGGTGTTCTTCAGCTGTTACTCCCTCTGTGCCAGTGAACTTGGGCATATATTTCTGATATTCTACTGCAGGCATTGCGTTCACAGGAACGGGCAAGACCAGAGATCCATACCTGGCAACTACAATTCTTTCTATCTTCGTAGGTGCTTGTTGTCTTGCCATGACTGGGGTATGTGGAAGGACACTGGGAGATTGAGCAGTATGAAACAATGAAATGGATGACAGAGACAAAGGGATGCTATGGATTGTATGGGAAGCTTTCTTTGGACTGAGATTCAAAGGGGAACTAGATGGATAAGGAGCTGTATGAATCTCTGAAGGAAGTTTCTCACTAGCAACACTAGGCTCAATATGTTCAAATTGTATATTCTCAGCTATAACCTTATCTTTCAGAGATGCATAAGTTTTCTTAGGCTTACCTGATCCTGATGCTCCTTTCTGTGATGTTTTCTTCAACTTGACAATCTTCTCAGGGTCAGGCACCGGGTCAGCTGGTGATTTCTGAGGATTCCTTCGAGTATGCCTCACAAACTGAGCTAGGACTATAACGTGGAGTCGCCAAAGGTTGGTCTTCCTCCAGTGGAGTCGCCAGATAGATGATTACAACCACAAATGTGTCCAGACCTTGTCTATCATCAAAGTCTGGAACTGTTTCATTTTCCCAAGGAAGCTGAGCTTCAATCTCCTCTCCCTGGCAACGGTGCCAATTAATGTTATCACCCCAAGAAACTCTCCTAGGTTGTATCTCAGAGATGCTAAGGAACATTAGAAACTCAACAAAAAATGTTGGAAAAAGGTGGATGAATGGAAGGAATGATGCATATTCAAGCCAGCTAACCACTTCTACTGTTCTTAACCCCAAACATGGGTGAACACCCCTAGACTACAAGGCTTTAGACCACCAATTACTCACAGTTTGAGGATTAAGTGAACATGGAGAATACTGACCACACCAGCAGATGCACAAGACCATGTGATGGTCGGCTGCAACCAGTAAAGAGGTCTGCAAATCTATTTCCTAATGCATAGACAGGATGACAACTCTCTGGCACTAAGTACATAGAAACCTACATAGCACATTCAATGATACATACTAGATTCTAACACAGAGGTGGGATGACAGCCCCTCTAATGCTAAACATCAAGAGCACATGAAAAAATGTGTAACAGGCACAACCTAGAACAAAGTAGAAATGGAAAGTGAGCAATTAACAGCAAAAGAAGCTTGTATTAGCTGAAAATGAAGACCAGACGCTGCAGGTATCACAATAGTTACAGTCTCCAGAAGTTGAACCTTACATCAAAACAACAACCATCAACCCTATTACATTCTGTTTTTTTTGGGTATATATAGAGTTTGATTACAAAAATACTCTGCTATCCTATGCGTGGAGGGGTCATAATTGACCACCAACCACATTAACTGTCTAAAATGGGCCTATGCTATGATCTGCTGCTTCAATGAATGAATTTTACATTCTCTAGTACTTTGTTGTACTTCTCGAGCAGGTTGAGTGTTGTATAAATAAATTTCCATAACTGTTGAAGGCGTTTAACTGCTCGAGGATTGTCCTTTCTCTCTTTGCCATGCTACTCTTGAACGCGGTTGCTAAGGGTACTGGACTCTGGCCTCCTTCTTCCTTCAGGAACATGGTACATAATGGTTATGGATGCGAAGACTGCCTGGCGAACAAATGAGCGGGACGGGGAATAAACAACAGTTGTTGGATCATGCAGATGAATGGCTAAGATTAACTTGGAGGGAGATATTGGGAGGAAGCGGGGTGGAGTGATTATGAGCCATCGGATTGCACATATCAATGGTGGAGACAATGCGACAGGGGTTATCGGGAAGGAGAGGCGAAGGACGGTCGCAAGCTGTTGGATCTCGGGTAGACAAATCCAACGGTGATCAGGGGTGGGAGTTGCGCGGGTGATAGCGAGCGGGGGGACGGGAAAATGGCGGTAAGCGGTATTATCGCACCACCTTTAGAGCTGCGGCGGTATTCGTACAGACCCGCGCAATCCCATTCATTAGTTGACACGTGGCAGATGGGACTGGCGGCAAACAGCTTTCCCCGTAGGTTAACGGGTGGGAAACTCGTGCGATCGGGAGGAGTGAATGTCGTCAAATCTCACGGTAAGCAATCAGATGGCAAGGTGTTAAAAGCACGTGTTTTCGTTAGATGTGACGTGAAAAGGACTTGCGAAAGTGCTAGGTTATGGGATCACGGCTACATGGCAGTATAAACTTGGTGCCCGGGAGCTAAAGAAAATGGGTTTATGCCAGGCTTTGGAAGAAAATCGAGATGGCAGGGGTTCAAGAAAATAGAAGGAGAATGGAGTAGTAGGAGAAGACCAACAAATGTGGGTCCCTTATAAGCATAACCAGCACTGCCACACCTGTATTCAATCCATCAAATGTCACAAAATATAGCAGAGCTAACAGGGCAAACCAATAGCCTATGGTAAAGGGTTGCAGTTTAAATTTGTAGTCGTCAAATATACATTTCTAACGAGGTATCATATGTGTCAAACATATATCATATGCCAAATTTACCACCCTAGGAAGTTGATGTACTAATTTACCCCAATGAGGCCCACATACTTTTGGTGCTTCATCTCCTAGGGCTAGGTTTTTGGATGTCTATCATTTTCCATTGTTTCTCAATAATAAATAGGCCTTCGAGCCTCATTTTAACACAGTTCAAGAAGCATGTAGCCGCACATATCTTCTCAGAGATAAGCTACCATCGCCCGAGCTAGTTTATTTCCATTCTGCATGTAAACAATTTTCAGTACTTTGTTATTAACGAATTGAAGTTTTTTTTTTGTAGTAGCTCTATGTTTATGTTTATATCTATATCTCATTTCGTTCCTCCATAAATCTGGATCAAGAGTTGAAGGTAAGAAAATAGTGAAAAATAGATTTGCCATCAATGTTGATTTTATTGATGAAGCAAACCTAAATGTGGTTCCCCTTCATGTATGTGGACTTGTGTGGGAGTTCTTGCATGTACACGCGAGATGTAATATTCATGCGGAGAGCCAAACCATTATTGACCGTTAAGGATTGAAAATCATTCACCATCAATAGGTACAAGGGAAAGTAAAAAATTTCACTTGTAAGTTCCAACCAAGCTCAGAAATTGATAAGTTCTAGCAAGAACTAGGATTTATTGTTTTGAAGAGAAAATCAAATTTGTAGAAGAGTCGGTAAGAGGTAAAGCATGAGTTAATAAGAGGGAAATATTGAGTCAATAAGAGTCAAAGCATCCCTGGAGGGGTGTACTAAGAAACAAAAACAACAACTAGAATATTTTATACATGCATGCAGGGATTGTGTTATGAGAGCCTAAAGAGTTACCATCGAAGAGGGAAGTGGAGCACAAGATGTAACTATTTCCAGGCTTCCCATTGCCAAATGTTGGGTTGTACAGGAAGTGCAAGTGAGGTGAAGAATAATTGTAGCAGTTATTGGAACTTAGTTTCATTCAATCGAGTACATCACCTTGTAGGTCACCCATTATCATTGTGCCAAAGAAGGATGGGACTTAGAAGATGTGTATAGATTACAAGGCGTTGAACAAAATCACGCTCAAGAATAGGTACCCCCTGCCTAAGATAAATGGCATGTTGAATCATTTGCAACAAGCCAAAAACTTCACCAGGTTGGACTTAAAGTCTAGATATCACTAGATTCAAGTCAAAGAAGATATGTGGAAGACCACCTTCAAAACCAGGAAAGTTTTGTATGAGCGGTTGGTCATGCCATTTTTCCTATGTAATGCACCAACTGCATTTATGAGAATAATAAATGATGTACTATGAATTTTATACATTCATTTATTATTATTTATTTAGATGATATATTGGTATATAATGCTACCTACGAGGAGCATATATCACATTTGACGCAGGTGCTAGAGACATTAAAGAAGCAACAACTGCTAGCAAATCTCAAAAATTTTGAGTTTGCACAACAATATTTGGTGTATTCGGGTTATGTGGTAGGTGGAGGAGAGATGAAGATAGATCCTGCCAAGATAGAGGCCATCATGAAATGGCTAGTGTCTACTAATTTTTCTGAGGTCGGGAGTTTCATTGGGGAAACACAATATTTGAGGAAATTCTTAGCCTCTTTTTTAGCGATAGCACACCACTCCATGCCATAACAACAAGTGGAAAGACTTTCTACTGGAGAAAGGATCATCAAAGGGCTTTGGAGGAGCTAAAGAAGAAAATTATCCAAGCACCAATTATGGAATTACCAAACTTGCAACAACCCTTTGAAGTGGAGATAAATGTGAGTGTGTATGTTATGGGAGCAATATTGATGCAAAGAGGAAGGATTTTATGCTACCATTCTGAAGTATTTAATGGGATAATTCTTAACAACCTTATGACAAGGAGCTATATGCCCTAGTGAAAGTTGCAAAAAAGTGGAAGCACCATCTAATGGGAAAGGAGATAGTAATCCACACAAATCACTAGCCACTACATTGAATGTAGGCCCAAAATAAGCTACAATAGACCAAGCATTACAAGTGGATGAGGTTTCTACAACAATTTCATTTGGTGATTAAGTACAAAAAGGGTGGCACAAACAAGTTGGCCGACATGCTTTCAAGGCCACCCACATCAAAGATCACAAATTTGGGGACTCTTATGCACATGGATCCATTCACCCATGATGCATATAGAGAGGTGTATGTATAGGATGAGGACTTAAGGGAGGTGTTTTAGTAGTCATAGAGTCAGATTCATGTACACGATGACGACAACATCATTGAACGCCATCTCCAAGATGGGTTACTCTATAGGTTGGATAATTTATGTGTTCCTAAAGGTGAGAAATTGTAGTTGATTAGAGAGGCTCACACCTCCAAGGTTGCAAGGTACTTTGGTGTAGGGAAGATCATGACCAACTTACAAAGATGTGTATTGGCCCAAGATTCAAGAATAGGTAGTTAGGTTCATAAGGGGATGCACACTTTGTTGTACTAGCAAGCCTAGCAATAAGAAACAAGGTTTATATCATTCCTTACCTATACCCACTCATCCTTGGGAAAGCATTTCCATTAATTTCGTGTGAGGTTTACCAATGACCAAGAAGGAACATGACTTCATGTTCATGATAATTGATAGGTTCAACAAGATGTGTGTTATGATGCCCTATAAAAAGACCATCAATAGGAAAAAAGTAGCAAATATATTCTTTGGAAAGGTCTAGGTGCACTTCAAAATACCAAGGAGCATCATTTCAAATAGGGACACAATTTCTCAGTGCATTTTAGACTACATTGTGGGAGAAGATGGACACAAAGTTGAATAGATCTACAACATTCCATCCATAGATAGATAGACAAGAAAAAGTAGTCAATAGGACTTTGGTGCAACTTCTGAAGGGATACAACTAGAAGCATCCCAAGACTTGGGATGAAAATCTAGTATTTATACAACATTCTTACAATAAAGTAGTCCACACTTCTGTAGGAAAGTCCCCATTTGAAACTTGTTTTGGATATTTGTTGCCTTTAACTTTGGACATAACATATGGGCGACAAGGAGTGAGGGATGATCTTACAGGAGACACCTTGAGGGTTGGAAAAATTATAGAGAAGATGAGGCATATCTATATACAAGCACGAGAGGCATTGCATAAGTCACAAGAGAAATAGAAGGATATACATGATCAACATAGAATAGATAAATTGTTCAAAGTCGGAGATAGAGTATGGCTATAGTTGAATAAGGAGGGGCTATAAGGGCCTAGTAAGAAGATCAAGGCTTTGTAGTACAGTCCCTTTGAGATACTGGAAAAGGTGGGTGATAATTCCTATCGACTCAATTTACCACCATAGATGCTCATTTACTCAATTATGAATGTAGATAATGTGAAACTATATTAGCTTTCCATGCTAGATCAAGAAGAGGAATATGTCATACCTTCTATGGAGGATTTGTCACCATATGCTCAAGCAAAGTTCACAAAATATACAGTTTTGCAAAAGAGATCCAAAACTACAAGACAAGGGCAACATGAAGTTTGGTAGATTGGGTTGAAAGGACAACTTCCAAGCAAAGCTAAATGGTACACTAGTGAGTGTTGAGAAATCTATAGGGAAATGATTATAGTGATTTATCTTTACTTGATAACTGCTTGTGATGTCTTTTTACTTATTATTATATGTGTGTATCATCAAACAGCTACCAAAAACAAGAAGAACAAGAACACCAAATATAGGTTGCAAGCCAGGGCCAAAACCTCTCCACTTGAGAGGAAAACAGGCAAATATATTACCTTTCTTATAGATTCTTCAATTAATGAATTACAAGACCTTAAGATTGAATTCAAAAGCCTAAAATACCAAGACCAACCTCTTCAGAAGATGTGCTAACCTTGATCCAGTCAAACCCAATCAAATCTCTTCCAGTAGCACTTCTTTAACCTCCAGCTACAAAATTTCGGCCTCCACTACATATTTGAAATTTCGACCGCCCCAACAATTGTTGCTGCCACACATGTGAGCTTCAATCTTCATTCTAAGCCTTCCCTTGTCTTTCCCTCACTTCTGGAGCTTGAGTATGACCCTTGGTGACCTTCATTTGACCTACTTGTCTTCTTTTCTCCAAGATTGAACTTATAAATAAAAGCCCTAGATTTGATACAAAAAACTCTAGTTCTCCTTAGCACACATGAGAGAGAAATAGCCCAAACAAAGATCTTCTTCGTCCTCTTCCTTTTTTGTTGCCCTCTTCTTCCTTCTTCTTTGCTAGAATGAGAGATGAGTGAATGTGTATCAGGGAATATGAGTTCCCTCCTCTATATAAGATCTTCAAGGTGGACATGGCTCTTCTTTTTAGGCTGACTTGCCAACTGCCAGGCCGACTTGGTCTTGGAGGGTATCTGGACACTTTTTAAGAAAAAAATAATTTTCTTTACAAATCATAATGTGCCTGATGGAGTATTTAACTTATGATAATGAATCTTTTGACTTCTTGACCTAGGACAAACCCTAGAAGCACTCAATGGGTGCTTGACCTTTAAAATGAAAGACCTTGAGAATGAAACCCATGCTCCAATAATAATAATAATAATAATAATAATTTTCTTTCATTTTACACTTTACAATAATCAAAAGTACAATTCATCTTTATGAAGACCAAACCTAGTTACACATTTTTCAACACTCCCTCTTAACTAGGGAGGTATGCATAAATGGTACATGGAAATTCTCAACCTGAAGAGATATCATAAGAAGAGTCGGATTGGTAACCCATATGTATTAGCATCATACCAACCATCATTGTCACATAGCAAGGCCTTGACTAACAACTCTATCTCTCCAATGATTTATAGACACCATCATCATTGTCTCTCAAGGTACATACTCCACACGAGTGTTCATAGAGTATGACCTTCTTTGGACTATTATTATCTTAGATGGACATTCCTCAAACAATATCAGTCCACACCTACTCTCATCTTTGATGCTCTACCACATTCTTCGAGAGTATTGAATGCCATATGCTTACCCAATCCTCCATTCTATCTTCCCAAGTGAAGACAAGAATGATGTGCCTATCTCTCCCTCTCAAATAGGGAGGATATATCAACCAAGTCAAGCTTGTTTCTCAAATACACAAGCTTTTATTAGGAAGAGATTTTGTCAATATATTAACTACCTGCTCATTAATGGAGATATACCGTAGTTGCAATACACCATCTTGTACTAGCTTCTGAATATAATGATCCTTGTTGTTGATATGCTTTGACTTTCATGAAATATTGTGTCTTCAAACAATCATATACAACTTGTGTTATCACAATGTATCATAGTGAGGTCCATAGGTCCAATGTATCACTGTGCATTAGTTGAAGTTGGCTTTGGGATTTATTGATCAATGAATTCCTTCAAGCCATTGTCCCTAATACAGCCTCCATTCTATCTTTCCATGACATGTAATTTGAGCTACCTTCGGAGGCATATTCGAGTCTCAAGCCATAGAACTCCATTGGCCAACCTTGAAGTATGATATGAATTCGATTTGCACCTGCAACCCCGAACTTCAAACTTCGAATTCTCTTCTCAGTATATTGTTCACAGCTCTGATACCATGTAGAAAATATGTGTAGGTTAACCCAATAATGCAATATAAATCAAAACATAACACTATAACCTACTTCTATTATCAATTTGCAGAAGCTTAAAGATCGAGCTGAACAATATTACCAGAAGAATAAGAATCAATGGCACATTACACATGAAAATACTTTGGGGAAAGCCTCAGCTAAAAACCCCACACTATTGTATTATCATACATGGTGGAAATACATAGGAATTATACAAAGCCTTAGCTCTCACAACTAGCCAGCTCTCAATACAATCCTCACAGATGCTCACAGACAATCTTGGCTTCTCTCCGGCCTTCCTCTTTGCCCTCCAAGCTCCTATTTCCTTGCACTGTTCCTTGTGGATGATTTCCTGTTACCAAGTGGAAAACCAACCTTGCAAAACTGTGCAATCCTCAAGGATTAAATCCTTGACAACATGCATGAGTTTTCTCCATGAGAAAACACATGCAAATGATAGTCCACTGTCCTTGAACATTAATCTCAACTGGGTCTTTCTTAGAATAGACATGCATGAGTTTCTAATGAGGGAATCTTCAGTTAACTCGAGTAGCACTAGTTGAGTGCATTAATGCATCAATTGACTTTAACTGGACTTAGTTCAGTAAAATGAGTTAACTAATTACAACTCAAATATAACTCAATCTCATCTCCTTAATTTAAGGCATAACTCTTGCATGACTTCAAAAAGACTTCTAACTTGAATTTCTCCAACTAATTAATATAAAACTAATTAATTAATTATTTCCAAGTAGCTGTTAAGACTAAATTCGATTTTAATTCACAATTTAATTCAAGGACAAATTAAATTGGAATATTCTTGTTGCCATATTTCAACATTCTTCAATTGACAAATTCCAAGACCTTAAGACTAACTTCAGAACCCTCCAAGACCAAGAAAAACCTCTTCAGATGATGTGCTAACCTTGATCCAGTCAAACCTAGTCAAATCTCTACCAATAGCACTTCATAGGCCTCCAGCTGTAGAATTTCAGCCTCTACTGCAGATTTGAAATTTCAACCCCCCAACTGTTGTTGATACCACATGTGTGAGCTTCGATCTGCCTTATGAGCCTTCCCTTGACCTTCACTTGCATTTCCCCCACTTCTGGAGCTTGAGGATGACCCTTGGTGACCTCTGTTTGACCTACTTGTCTTCTTTTCTCCAAGATCAAACTTGTAGATAGAAACCCTAGATCTGCAGATCTTAAGACTAACTTCAGAACCCTCCAAGACCAAGAAAAACCTCTTCAGGTGATGTGCTAACCTTGATCAGTCAAACCTAGTCAAATCTCTTCCAATAGCACTTCTTAGACCTCCAGTTGCAGAATTTCAGCCTCCACTGCAGATTTGAAATTTCAACCCCCCAACAGTTGTTGCTACCACATGTGTGAGCTTCGATATACCTTATGAGCCTTCCCTTGACCTTCACTTGCATTTTCCCCACTTATGGAGCTTGAGGATGACCCTTGGTGACCTCTGTTTGACCTACTTATCTTCTTTTCTCCAAGTTCAAACTTGTAGATAGAAACCCTAGATCTGGTACAAAAACCCTCGTTATCCTTAACACGTGTGAGAGAGAAATAACCCAAACAAATATCTTCTTCATCCTCTTCCTTCGTCACTTCCCTCTTCTTCCTTCTTCTTCATTAGAATGAGAGATAAGTGAATGTATCTCAAAAAGGATGAGTTCCCTCCTATATATAAGCTCTTCAAGGTGGACGTGGCTCTTCCTTTTAAGCTGACTTGCTAACTTCCAGGTAGACTTGGTCTTGGAGGATATTCTTGACACCTAATCTTCATGATTGGGAATTATTATGTAAATAAATAAATTGGGAAGGTGAACAGTCATCGGGAGATGAACTGAATAATCACTCCCTATTGTATATAACAATGGCTTACCTATGGAATATACACGAAACAGTTTTCTGAGTTTTCTGCCAAACTGGAGTTACTCCTGGCCTGACATGGTATCAGAGCCAGTCCTAAAAATAGTTGTAACTCCCTTCATTTTTGTCACTGCCTCCTGAGAACTGCTTTGTCCTGAGCGCTGCTCTGCCTCCATTGCATTGCATTCACCTGATTACTCTGTCCTGAGCGCTACTCTACCTCCAAGAACTCGCAGCTATCAATTGAATGGCGCCATGCTCTGGATACCACACAAAGACTAGAATGATAGAAACGAGGAACCCTTGCTAGACATTGTAATCCTAAATCATTTGGCAATCCTGGAAAAATACTGAAGCCATTGCCTTCAAACTCTGAGTTGGACGTATTACAGAATTCGGTGCTCTTTACCGGCAGCTCTTTCTGGGCAAACTTTCTCCACTAACCTGGAATCTTGAGTCTTCTGCGAAGCCGAAGCCGAAGCCATTTTGAAGACTTTAGCCCATGGATTCTGGACCCAATATCGAGCAAATTGTTTTGAACCTGTGACTTGAGTGACGATTTTTGGCAGCATGAAACAACGATTCCCATTCTTAAACAGGCTCAGATACGGCTCAGCCTTCTATGCTTTAAACATAGAGGAGGGCGACCGTTCCTATTGCAATTCCAGATAGGCAAATACTCCGAGCATCTTAAGGAATTCTTCTGCACTATCAGCTATGATTTATTCTACGCTCATCTCTGATTTGTGGATAGTGATAGTCTACTCTAAATACGTGGTATTAACAGTGAATGCGCAGTAGTATTATCATTTTAGTGAATGCGCAGTAGTATTATCGTTTTAGTGAATGCGCAGTGGTATTATCGTTTTATTGAATGCCCAACATTATTAACGTTTGAATGCCTTGCATTATTAACGTTTGAATGCCTTTGCATTATTAACGTTTGAATGCCTTTGCATTATTAATGTTTGAATGCTTGAATGCGTTTGCATTATTAACGCCGTTTTAAAGCTGAATCCGCTCACTATATTCGAGTATTGAATGTGTATTAAAGCTGAGCGCATCCGGGGAAAACATTGTGGGTATTAATGCTGAGCACTGTGGGTATATATATATATATATATATATATATATATATCTATCTATCTATCTATCTATCTATCTATCTATCTATCTATCTATCTATCTATTGAATGGTTTTCTTGTTTAAAAGAAAATGAAAGGGGAAGATATTTTTTAAATTTTAGAGACATTTGAAGAAAACTGAGTGCATAAAGAATTTGAAATCAGTAGAGTTGCCCTTTTGAGTACAACTTCATTATATATCAGCAGAAAGTTTTTTTTTATCAGCAAAAGTATTTTTTACAGAATGCATTCAATCATCTCTATGGTAGGAATGCCCGTTCCTTCTGCAAATGGAAATAAATATATCATGACATTTATTGATGATTACACTAGAATGTGTTGGGTTTATTTATTGAAGAACAAATCTGATGCTTTTCAAACATTCAATAATTTTCGTAAATGGATTGAAAATGATGCACAATTTCATATTGGGTCTATTCGCACTGATAATGGAAAAGAATATACATCAAATGAATTTGAAAACTATCTTCGCCAACATGGGATCAAACATCAAACAACTGTGCCTTATAATCCCCAACAGAATGGTGTAGCTGAAAGAATGAATAGAACAATCTTGAATATGGTACGATCCATGCTTTTCTTCAAAAATGTAAAGATAATGTTCTGGGCTGATGCTGTTCTATGTGCTGCATATATAAAGAATAGATGTCCATCTAATGCTATAAGAAACAAGACTCCTTATGAATTGCAGTATGGACATGTTCCTTCGGTAAAACATCTCAGGATCTTTGGTTCCACCTATTATGCTTTGATACCAAAGGTACATAGAAACAAACTTGGTGCTAGAAGTCGTAAGTGTATCTTCCTGGGGTATTCAAACACCTCCAAAGCATACCGCCTCTATGATGAAGCAAATAAAAAGTTTGTTGTATCTAGAGATGTCATTTTTCTTGAATCATCCAAATATGACAATGTTGTTGAGCGGCAACTTGATCGCTTGGAGAGATTTGCAAAAATGAAATCATTTCAAGAATTTGATAATCAGATTCCACATCTTGAAGGGGGGATTCCTATACTAGAACAACATGTGGAATCTTCTTCTGAAGAACAATCTCCTCTGCATGAAACTCCAACAAAGGATGATGCTTTAAGTGATGTAATTGATAGAATTGGGAGACTCAATCTTGATTCAGTCCCAACTCAATCAACAGAGCAGCCTGGACCATCTCAGAAAGGTCCCCCAAAGTGGCTGACAAAGACACTTGAAAGTTTTCATCCTGATGAAATTGGAAAAATAGGAACCAGAAATTCAAACCGACAAAATGGAGGTGATGTAGATGACTCTAATTCACCTGTTGATATGGATGTTACTTATGATTGTGAATTGAAATTTTCTACAGATTTTGAACCAACTTCCTTCAAAGAAGCTGCTTCTCATGATGAATGGAAAAAAGCGATGCAAAACGAGTATGATGCTCTCATAAAGAATGGCACTTGGAAGCTGGTTGATCCTCCATTTGGAACCAAACCAATTGGCTGCAAGTGGGTCTACAAGAACAAGTACAAAGATGATGGCTCACTTGACAAGCAGAAAGCTAGGCTTGTGGCAAAAGGTTTTGCACAGAAGGAAGGGGTCGATTATGAGGAAACTTTTTCCCCCACAGCAAAATGGGCCACCATCCGGACACTCTTTGCACTAGCAGCTCAGAACGGTTGGAAAGTCCATCAAATGGATGTAAAAACTGCATTCTTGAATGGAGATCTAAAAGAGAATGTTTTTATGTCCCAGCCTGAAGGATTTGTTGTGAAAGGACATGAACATAAAGTATCCAAACTTGTGAAGTCCTTGTATGGCCTCAAACAAGCACCGCGAGCCTGGTATGAAAAAATAACTGAGCATCTTCTGAAACTCAACTTCAATCATTTTGATCTTGATGATGCAACTTTGTTTGTCAAGAAAGTTGGCAAAACAATTGTGTATCTTGTGGTATATGTAGATGATCTTTTAATGACAGGGAACAATGAAAGCTACATTGCATCCATAAAGAAGGAATTGGGGAAAATTTTTGAAATGACTGATTTGGGCTATGTTCATTACTATCTTGGCATTGAAGTAACCCAACATCCAAAAGCCATATTTCTTTCTCAAAAGAAATACATTGGAGATTTGTTAAACAGATTTGGCATGACAGAATGCAATCCTCTTTCTACTCCAATGGAACAAAACTTAAAGCTCACATCTATTGAAGGAAAGGAATTTGATGATGCAACAAAGTATAGACAACTTGTAGGAAGTCTTATCTACCTCATTACTACCCGACCAGACATTTAATTTACTGTTGGAATCCTCTCCAGGTTCATGCAAAAGCCTTGTGAGGGACATTGGTCTGCTGCAAAAAGAGTTCTAAGGTACTTGAAGGGAACTCAAGACCTTGGAATCAAGTATACACAGGTGGACGACTTCAGCTTGATTGGATACTCTGATTCAGACTTCGATGGAGACAAAGAAACTGGGGTATCTACTTCAGGATATGCTATGAGTCTTGGATCATGAGCTGTCTCCTGGAGATCACGCAAACAATCAGTTCCAGTAGATTCCACAACAGAAGCATAATACGTGGCAGCAGTTGAAGCAACGAAAGAAATTGTGTGGCTCAGGAAAATTCTTGAAGATTTGCAGGTAAAACAAGTACAATCAACTCCACTCATGATTGATAACACCTCTGCAATAAAGTTGGCCAAGAACCCAAAGTTCCATGATCGAACAAAGCATATCAATACTAAATATCATCTGATTTGACATCATGTTGAGGCCAAAACAATCCATCTCTGTCATTGTTCCACAAATGAGCAAATTGCAGACATCTTCACCAAAGCACTTGGAAGGGAAAAGCTTGAATGATTCAGAATGATGCTTGGACTCACCAACATCCCTTCAGATTAAGGGGGGGAATGTTGACACCTAATCTTCATGATTGGGAATTTTATGTAAATAAATAAATTGGGAAGGTGAACAGTCATCGGGAGATGAACTGAACAATCACTCCCTATTGTATATAACAATGGGTTACCTATGGAATATACACGAATCAGTTTTCTGAGTTTTCTGCCAAACTGGAGTTACTCCTGGCCTGACAGATATCTGGACACTTTTCAAGAATTTTTTTCTTTACAAGTTACAATGTGCCCAATGGGGTCTTCAACTTATGATAATGAACCTTTTGACTTCTTGACCGAAGACAAACCCTAGAATCACTCAATGGGTGCTTGACCTATAAAATAAAATACCTTGAGCATGAAACCCATGCTCCAAAAATAGTAATAATAATTTTCTTTTACTTTACACTTTACAAGAATCAAAAGTACATCTATATGAAGACCGAACCTAGTTATGCATTTTACACATTTTTCATGAGAGAGAAGGTGGAGGAAAAAATTAAAAAATTCCTCACCTCATTCAGTAGAAGATTTGGGGACCAAAAGCCTCCCAAAATGGGGACGTGTGATATGGATTATATCATTATATTGTTTTTCATCCATCTCGATGCTTCTAGAGTGGAAAACATGGAGGAATCAACTCTTAGGACCATTTTTACCGATAGGACCCAATTTGGAAAATTGGGGTCTGAAATCTTTCAGGAGCATACCTTTCAGGAGCATTTTGAGGCATCAAACAACATTTTTTTGGGGTAAAACTTTTCCACTTTAGCGATTCGACACACAAATACCTTTCTAATTACATAAGAATCACATCAATAAGAATTTGTATGCGAAAGTTATGCCACTTGCTAACTGCACATTTTACACATTTTTCAACAGAGAGAAGGTAGAGGAAAAAATTCCTCACCTCATTCAGTAGAAGATTTTGGGGACCAAAATCCTCCCAAAATGGGGAGGTGTGATATGGATTGGATCATTATATTGTTTTTCATCCATCTCGATGCTTCTAGAGTGGAAAAAGTGGGGGAATCAACTCTCAGGAACATTTTTACGGTAGGACCCATTTTAGAAAATTAGGGTGTGAAATCTTTCAGGAGCATTTTGAGGCATCAAACAACATTTTTTTGCTGTAAAACTTTTCCACTTTAGCGATTTGACACACAAATACCTTTCCAATGACATAATAATCACATCAATGAGAGTCTGTATGTGAAAGTTATGCCACTTTCTAACTGCCACGTCAACTTGGTCTTGGAGGGTATCTGGACACTTTCTAAGACAATTTTTATCTTTACAAGTTACAATGTGTCCGATGGGGTCTTCAACTTATGATAATGAATCTTTTGACTTCTTGACCTAGGACAAACCCTAGAAGCACTCAATGGGTGCTTGAACTATAAAACAAAATACCTTGAGCATGAAACCCATGCTCCAAAAATAATAATAATAATTTTATTTTATTTTACACTTTACAAGAATCAAAAGTACATTTCATCTTTATGAAGACCGAACCTAGTTACACATTTTTCAACAGAGAGAAGGTGAAGGAAAAAATTCCTCACCTCATTCAATAGAATATTTTGGGGACCAAAATCCTCTCAAAATGGGGAGGTGTGATCTAAATTGGATCATTATATTGTTTTTCATCCATCACGATGCTTCTAGAGTGGAAAAAGTGGTGGAATCAACTCTTAGGATGATTTTTACCAGTAGGACCCAATTTGGAAAAGTTTGGTTTGAAACCTTTCAGTAGCATTTTGAGGCATCAAACAACATTTTTCAGGGTAAAACTTTTCCACTTTAGTGATTCGACACACAAAGACCTTTCCAATGACATAAGAATCACATCAATCAGAGTTTGTATGCGAAATTTATGCCACTCAGAAGTTGACCACCTTGTTTTCACCACCATAATTCGAGAGGATGCCACATCAACCCTCAATATTCATGGAAAAGAGGCTAGCCATGTGATTATAATGAAGAATACTCTAGAAGAGTCTATATTTTAGCTTTTGTTAAGAGTTGAGGTAGTCAAACCTAACCACTAGTAGGCTATCGAGCTTTGTTATAACTGAGCAAGAAAAGGGGTTTCATTCTTTCAAGTGCATTTGGTCCATAATTGAGAAAAAAATAGCAAGAGGAATAGGATATGGAGCAAACACAGAGGATTTGTGCAATGGATTAGCCCACAAGTCATACTTCTTTATACTTGCAACCATATTTCCATTTAGAGAAAGAGAGTTGAGCAACCTCACCTTCCAACTGGGTTTTTCTCTCGAAAGGGTTTCCCAAGTCATACTGTGTGTCAAATGTGTGTGAGACTTTATTTCGTTGTTCTCTATTTTATGCATAATTTTTAATTCACATGCATGCACTATTAACAACTTTCTGCAGATATAAAAATCTAAAAAGAAATAGAACTGTAATAGTGTAGAATTTCAGATTCTAAATATAGTTTTATCATATATGTTGTGACAAACTGTCCAATGGAATATCCATGGTAGTTTACGGATCAACAACTACCCCAATGGAAATAACAAAGTGCTAGAGTAAGCAACTGTGTCCCTCACGACAATTTGAATAAGGCCTATTACTATATGGCATAATTCATTGTAATTAGCATTTTGATTTGGTGGATATGTTATCTATGCATTCCATTCTTTCTCACTGATCTACACCAATAATACAAAATTTATATTTATATCACAACAATATACAATTCGTTTAAATAATGGGCTAAAGTCATTGTTAAAAATTTTGAGTGAAAGTTTGGGGTTTTGTTAGTGCACACGAAGATCTAGGTTAGGAAAAATGAAGGTGGAGAAACACAAAACTTTTTTTTTTGTAGATAATACATACATGGCACACTGCTGATTAGATCATAATTTTTCACTTTGGCTCACTAAATTGGTGAATGAACACAAATTTACCACCAAGAAGTTAAACACATTAATTGGATCAAGTAGAAGAATCAACATGAAAATAACCCACCTAGTTGGTTGGAAAAAAGGTTCCATGTGAAAGGCTTTTTTCTTTTATTTTTTTTCTTTTTATATTAAATTCCATCTCTTTCCATGATTTGTAAACTACTACATATATTTCTCTAGATAAGTCATCACAAAAAAATTGATAAAACAAATTAAAAACTATACCATGAAGGTTAAGTTCTTTTATATTCCAACTTTGTTAATTGTTGATTTTTTACTTATACATGCACTAGATAAAATGTAGAAAATAGAGAATAATAATTACAATCACACACCATCCACATTAAACACATTGATTTTCTCTGGGAAACCCTCATGGGGAAAACCCAATTAGAATCTAGAAGGTAATGTGCTCTACTATGTTTTTCCTTGTATGGAAATAATGCAAGTATAAATGAGAAGACACTCTCTATGGACTTACATGAGACCCATATCCTATTATATCACTACAGAACACTCATCACTTGTATTATGCTCTCTAACTCCCACTCTAAGTTGCTATTTTTTTTTTCATGAAACTAGATACAATAGCATAGAAGGAAACCCTTATTCCTCCTAGTAGCCTAATTTTAACATAGCTCGATAGTCAACTAGGGAATAAATTACAAATTTGACCCTTCTAAAATCTTTATCATAGTTAACACATGACTAGCCTCTTTTGCATGAATAATAGGGGATGATGTGACATCCTCTTGAACTACGGTGGTCAATCTTAATAGGTAACTTGCGAGATGAATAATTCTTTTACACACTGCAATTGACACAATTATCATTTAATGCCTCAAAATAGCCCTAGGATATTTCAGACCCAATTCTCCAAACTAAGACTCTGATAAAAATGACCTTACAAACTAATTCCTCCAATTAAAATATATGTCAAACAATATAAAGACTCAATATGGATGATTCCATAAAAATACATTAAACTAAATTGAATGGTAAGTTAGATTGAATTGCTTGAATTATTAAAAAAAAGTTCATTCATATTTTCACAATATTTTAAAAGGAAAAAAATAATTGTTCTTATTTATGTAACCTTTTAATAAGAGAGAAATGTAAGTTTTCGTGGAAAGAATGAAAAGTAAACCATTCCATATACAAAATAGAATTATTATTGAAATCATGCATGCACTTTTCTTTTCTTTTTGGGTTAAATCTAACCAAAATTGAATTAAAGGGTTTTAGATAGATATATTTTATGTATGATAATTCATTACTATATATATTTTACTATATATATTTTATTATATATATATAACTTATGTTAAAAACTATGATTACGCCATATAAAAATTATAAAAAATTATTGTAATACAATCAAAGCATATTCAATCAAATAATTGCAAAGCATTGAAGTTACCAATTACATCAATATTCATCGATTCAACTTCAAATTCAATATCAATTTTAAAAAACTTAGTTGAAATAATTCATTTGTTAATGTCAAATTAAACTTGAGTTGTATAGTAATTTAAGGCGCATTCTCAATGAACCTAATACCAAAAAATTAATTATTGTGTTTTTGAGAGCACATTAAAATAGTTGAGCCAAAATTCAAGAAGGTTGAGTGATTAAAATTCTATTCATTATGAAAATCATGATTAAAAACCTAATACCCAAAAATTAATTATTGTATTTTTGAGAGCACATTAAAATAGTTGAGCCAAAATTCAAGAAAGTTGAGTGATTAAAATTCTAATCATTAAGAAAATCATGACTTGAGCTTCATTTTTCATAATATTTAATATCCTATACTTGCTCTAAACAAAAATCAAGTGCAAACAAACTAGTATAAATGTGTATAATGATATATATGAGCAACAAAAATCAATCGAATAGATGCAAACAAACTAGTATAAATGAGTGTGACTATATGGGCATGAATTGATTTCCTTACTAAAAACAAATTGAACCATAATAATCAATAAAACATTTAAAATAATTATTGTATATTTACAAATTATACAAACAAAAATATATTTGTTACATTCTTAATCTCAAATTTTATACGATAAATTAATGAATCTCAAAAAAATAAAACATATTTAACTAATCCTCGTTCAAATTAATCCTTTGTTAGATGATAATAATGATAATGCTTGGGGTCATAAATCCATTTATAATAACTTAACCACACAACTTCAATGGTACATGAAAATGGAGTTATACATAATCAAATTCGACATATACTTGTAACATTATAATATTATAAAAGAAATATGGTGTAACAAAAATCGATTTGATTTAACATATTAATAAAAATGGATGGCTTAAAAGAAATCTGGTGCAACAAAAATCATTTGATTTAAGATATTAATAAAAAGAGATTATAGTGATCAAATTCACATAAGATTATGAATGAAAAATTTATTGGTAAATATTTTAATAAAGAAATATTAAATCTAATAAAATAAAAATAAAAATACAACTAGTTTAATATGTTGAATGAAAAAGTTTTGGTAAATTTTTTGATAGAAATATTTAATAAATTTTTGATAAAAAAATATTCTAATTAATAAAATAAAAATACAAACACTACCATTATACTAATCAAAAAAATATTATTTTAACCTTCACAAAACTAAAAATATTATTTTAACCTCCACGAAATTATCCTATAAAATAAGTATTATAATTTGCACATGAAATAAGTATTATGTTTTTCACTATGATATGAAATAAGTACTATGATTTGCATATGCATGAACATTGTGATAATACTAATCATTCTTGACCAACACTCCCCAAAAACAAAATTACAAAATTCAATGAGTGGATTGATCTTCCATAGTGATCATCAATAACCAAATAATTATCTCATTTTTACTAAACTTCAATCTCGCAGGGAGCTCGGTGATTTCAACAGTCCAGGACTCTTAGGGTTTTAACATGCTAGCTCAGCCTTCTTTTTCTTGAGTAAGTCCAGGACTCTTAGGGTTTTAAAATGCTAGCTCAGCCTTCTTTTTCTTGAGCAATCTGGGCAACTGGCCTTTTAGATATGCAAGGTGCTAATGCTTTCTTGGCGGGGTTTTCTGAATCTCTGAATGGGGCTCTTGCCGTCACAGTCGTCTGCATCTTTCTTCACTAGGGTTTCTGAAGAGCCACCGGGAGATCAGGGTTTATCGGAATATGGTCCATCCAGAATAACCACCTCTGGGCAGAATCATCCACTCTCTCTGGCGGATCAATCCCGGTTTTATCAACTAAGGGTTTCTGAGGCATTAAGCCGTTCTCTGAATGTTTTTCGGATGGGGTTGCTTTCACTCAAGTAGAGCATCTGTTCATGACCGCAACTTTGGCAGCCCAAAACCTTCATAGGGTTTGTCCTGATAGCGTGGGTGACGAGAGGGTACCGGAGAAGGCTCTCACTCCGTTGTGCGAGGGTTTCACCTCGCCAGGTCCTGGATATGGGTTGGATGTCGAACAAGAGCAAGAGAGGGTTAAGGAGTTGGAAACCCTAGCCTCGGGGAAGATTTTTGCTTCAGAAGAGAATTTCTTTTTTTCACAGGTCCTAAATCTCATCACCAAAATCTCCAGGAAGATGCGGGAGAAAGCAAGGGTTTGGTAGATACATCTTTGGCTTTTCCTAACTGTCAACTAAGGGGTGCTTCTAGGCACGAATCAGAAGGATTCATTCAGGAAGAACAGGGTCGGAGCATGGAGCCCTAACTGGGGATAGTGGGAAAACAGAGAACCTAATGGCCAAGAAGAAGGGAAAGAAACGGAAATGCATCCATCCATTCAAAGGCAGGGGAATGTAATTTGGTGTTCGGTGAAGATATTGCCATGGGAAAAGTTATAGAAACTGCGGAGAAAACAATCGTCGGTCGTGCTCGAAGCCATTTTTTCTCAGCGGAACTGATAAAAGAATACATTGCAAAAGACGAGGGTCTGTATTGCTCGAAGGAGTCAAATGTCAAAACCCTCTCAAAGGGCTGGTTTATGATAGTTTTCCCGTAGGCAGAGGTGGCCAACAAAGCCTTAGACAAACCTCATTATATCAACGCAGACCGGTTCTGTTGAAGAAGTGGTCACCATTATTTGATGCAAAGAGGTAGAGAATGGGCTAGGCTCCGTTCGTCTTCCACACCTCCCACCTCAGTACTAGTCAGAAGAGACATTCGAAAGCATTGGTAACTGCTTGCGGACATTTGTGGCTGCAGATTTCCCTTCGAAGACACGGACCGAATGGCTGTTGCACGCATTCTAGTCAATATGGATACCCGTGAAGGTCTTCTCCCAAAAATGAAGCTCACCTATCATGGCGCCACACACTCTCAGACCTTGGACTACAAGGGAGTTCCGTTTCAATGTCGATGCCACAATCTTGTCCATGCGCAGGTAGGATGCCACCATCTTGTCCATGCGTAGATAGATTGCGCTTTGCCATTTCAAAGGAAAAGGTTCGTCCATGTGTAGATAGATTGCGCTTTGCCATTTTAAAGGAAAAGGTTCTTTTCTCCCCCTTCTGGAGGCTAGAGGCAGGGGGATGCCAAGTCTAATTATAATGACATGGAGAGAAGGACAAGCACTATACCGACATCCTCTCAAAGGGTATCTGGTTCACAGATGAATAAGATGGCCTCAAAGGAAGGTTCGTGGGATCCAAAGCTCATCGGTCGACATGCTAGGCATAATCTCAACTCCCTTTAGTGATGGAACTTCGGGTAATTCTTTCTCCTTTACCTCAGTATCACGCTCTTCATTTTTTGTAATCATTATGCCTACGGTCTCTAGCAATCTCCCACATATTTCCTTAAGTGCAATGTTTGATCACACACAAAACACATCTCTTGTACCCTTCCCCAAGCCCCCCACTGCCTTTGCCCCCATCCCTTCCTTCCTCATCACATTCAGGGCACTGTGTAACCTCCCCATACCATTCTCGATACTTCCTGTGTTCCTCTGTAAAGTCGAGCAGGCCTCTTCCTATCAATGGGCTTGGACTGAGCTCTCCTGTAAAATATTATTTAGGAATCAAATATTAACTATTACATGAAGAAAACACAAAGCCTACATGGACATTGTTGCGGGTTACCAACAAACCATTCAAGGGGCACGCTTAGAGCAATGCAAGCCCCTAAAAGCCATCCCAAATGAAACTTACGTCTATATCCCCTAGTGCTCTAAGAAACTAGCTTTGAAGAGACTAGTGTGTTTTGAGGCTATTGATATCATTTTCTTGCAAGAAACACTAGGTGACTCTATTTTTGTTGTTCGTCCATTGGAAAACCTTTTCCTTGGATGGTCGTTAATGGCCTCCAATATAACTAGTTGATCTCGAGGGTTAACAATGGGCTTCAACAAAAAATCGATTATGCTCTATGGAACTTGGGGTTTTGAATTGGCACTGAGCGCTGATGTTTTCTCAGCAGATTTGGGCTTGGACTTCTGTCTCATAAATATCTATGGTCCCCACTCAGAGTGAGTTGCATTTTGGGATGCCCTGTTCAACAAATCTCTTATGAAAGAAAGTCAATTGGTGGTTGGAGGGGACCTAAACTTCTCCACGGGGGTTTCAGAAATCTAGTGTTCGCAAGCTCGTCCAGACCCTCTTGTTGAGTATTTTATCCACAAACTGGAGAAGTCTCGATTTTGTGATGTTGATTTGAGAAAGCCCCCCCTCCCCACCTGGAGAAACAAAATAACTAGGGATGACCGAGTGGCAAAAAGGATTGAAAAATTCCTACGTCATGAAAGGTTGATGGAACAAATCCCTTTATTTCGACAAAGGTGAATTGGATTATTCTCCCATCTTCCTAGAGTTGAGACGATATCTCAACAATCCAAGCAACCCTTTCAAATTCAACCTTGCCAGGCTCAAGGATCCTACATTTAAGAATCCGGTGATTGAAAATTGGGATCCTACCCCTCGTGAAGGTGAGAAGGAAGTTGCTAGATTTGTGAAAAAATTGAATAATGTAAAGAAGGCAACGATTGATTGGTCAAAGCAAAACAGAAAGAGAGAAGAAGAATTAAAAGCCATTGAAGAGGAGCTTGAGCATTTGATGTGCGACTGAGTGGGGATGGAGAGAAGATGAAAATCGATCACCCTACAAATGACCCAAGGCTATCCTTCAGACAGACCCGAACAAACATCTCAATAATGAAGGAAAGCTGAGAATTATTTTGCTCCAATCAATGAAGAGGAAAATACTCGCTAAGAAGGAAGAACAATGACGATTGAAAAACAACGCTATCTGGTTAAAATGTGTTGACGAGAACACCAAATTTTTAATCCAAAGGGCAAGAAAATCCAAAACACCATTTGGTCTTTAAAGTCCCCTGAGCGTGGTCTGGCTTCCTCCTTTGGTGCACTGGCCATGCTGGGGATCAATCACTTTTGCAGCCTCTTCAACTCTCCCCTAATCCTACTTTCCCTAAAAATATCTCATTGGCCCAAGCTTTCCCTCGATTTGTTGACCACGAGAACATTAAACTGATGGAACCAATCTATAAAGATGTGCTAGAAAAGACATTATGTGGTTTTTAGAAGGACAAAAGTCCTTGCCCAAATGGAGGGATGGTTGAGTTCTTTACAAAGATGTATGCTTTTCTTGGCCGTGACCTCTTAAGGTTGGTTGAGGAGTCCCAATCTAGAGGTTTCATTCATGAGCCCTTCAACACCACTTTCTCCTCAACATCTTTCACAATCCTCATAAATGGAGTTGCCTCCCCATTTTTTCATGCGCAACAAGGCCTTCGTCAAGGATGCCCTCTATCCCCCCTTTTATTCCTACGGGTTACTGAGGGTCTCAATAGGCTTTTGGCAGAATAAGGAATTTTTAAGGGGCATCGAGGTGGTTGTTGACCGTTTCATAACTCATCTCCTTTTTGTACACAACATTCTCCTTTTTTGTGATGGATTGAGAAGAGACCTATCCACCATAAAGGACTCTCTGGCTCTGTTTGAAAAAACCATGAGCATGATGGTAAAAAGTCATAAATCATCCCTTTCTCTTTTTAGACTTAACTCTTGCAGATGAAGCCCTTCATCATCTCTTCCCGTTCAACACATGCCCTTTGGATGAAGGCCTTAAATATCTGGGTTTTCGCCTAAAACCCAACAACTACAAGAAAGGTGACTAGTTTAGGCTGTTGGTAAAAATCGAAAAGCATCTAAAATCATGGAGTTTCAGATAGTTATCCTAAGATGGTAGACTAATTGTTACCAAGTCAGTGCTTTAAGCTATCCTTGTTTTTTGGTCCTGTCTTTCTTGGATCCCATAGGGTATACTCTCAAAAATCCGCAAAATTTGTCACTTATATCTATGGGCAAGACAGGTGGGTAGATTTTTTGCATGGGTAAAATAGGATCATATATCACTACCAGAAGACTAGGGAGGCTAGGGTTTAAAAAAATTCACTTTTTTCGCTCAAGCTTTAGCTACAAAAGTGCGCTGGCGATTGATCTCCACTCAAAAGTTGTTACTAGGAAGTATATCAACCCCCTTTCCCTAATGGACAAGCTCTACCTACAAAACAAAAACACAAATATATCAGTGATCTAGAGAGTTGTCATACACGCTTTTGGTGTCATTGAACGAGGCCTTGCTTGGAAGGTTAGCATTGGCGAACAGGTGAGACACGAGAACTTGTGGGTTTGTTGTTATGAGCATTATTTATTGACCCCAGATCTGATTGCTTTCCTACATGAATGTGGACTCCACTTGCTGGCTCAAATAACATATCACAAAAGATCCTCTATATGGGCTGAAGGATGGAAATCACCACATCAGTTACAATTGCCCCACACCTTTTGGCAACAATGGCATTAGTATATTGCTGCTCTCAATAATGCCCATGCCCAAATTCATGACAGAGGATTTTTTGGCCTGGACTTATGTTGTTGATTGTAACTATGCTCCAAAAGTGGGATATATCTTTCTAAACGAGCACAGGAAGCCATCACATGCATCCTTGTGGTGGAAGAAATTGTGGAAGGTAGTGTGCCCAACCAAAACTTGTCTTTTCCAATGGTGTATTCTAGAAAACAAATTCTCCACTGGGAATAATTTGAATAAGCAAGGTTTCAAAGGTCCAAGTTGATGCTGGCTGTGTAAAAGTGTGAAAGAATATGTAAACCACCTATTCCTTTCATGTTATTTTTCATGGGCGATATGGTCATCCATATGTACAATTTAAAATATTCAATAAATGTGGTAGGGGGCCTCATATACTAAAGCGTGGGAAGACTAGTGATGGAATATCACCCCCAAAAAATAATGTTATCTTGCTCCTCCTATCATGGGGCATTTGGTTAGCTCAAAACGCTGAGGTTTTTAAGGACAAATCTCGCACTCCTGACATTGTGGCATCCAAATCCATAAGAATGTTCTCTATACTAGACATTCTTGATTCCATTCATAGACTTTGAAATGGAGCACACAAGCTCAATTTTTGACATAATTATATATTTTATTAGTTGATTGAAAAATATGATGCTTACAATGAAGGAAGAGTCTGGGTTTAAATATAGCGTAAGAGGCATTACATGAGGGGGCGTGATCTTTGATCTTGCCCCTTAATTTAAAAATTAATTTAAATAAGTTAATACAACAATTGTATACACAACATTGTTTCTCTCTTGAAAGATTCCTTTGACTTCAAAGCATAGGTAACGAAAAATTTTGCTGACGGAATGATTCGATCTCCCAAGAGGCTTCTTCTTTTGGTAGGTCCTTCCACTTAATCAGGAATTCTTTGATTACTTATGACCACAACTTTTTTTTCTTCACTGTGACGACTCTTGGTTCTAAAATGATCTTCCCTTTATCATCTAGTGTTGTTTGTGTTGTTTGGTGTTCGCAAAGCGCCCTCTTAAGGCAAAATACATGGAAGACGTTGTGAACACAACTTTTATCAGGAAGTTTTAAACTATATGCTACTTGGTTGATCTTTTTGTTAATTTGGTACGGTCCATAGAACTTTGGTGCCAATTTGTGTTTTCCCTTTTATTTTAAAGACAATTGGTTGTAAGGGTAAAGTTTAACAAATACCCACTCTCCAACTTCAAATTCTCTTTCATTTTTGTTTCAGTCAGCTTGCTACTTCATACGATTTCTTGCAATATTTAGATTTTCCTTTAGTGCTTGGAAGACTTTTTGTGTTTCTTCTAACTGATCTTTAACTATTGGAAATTTTGTCTCGATAATGGCAAGGTCCTTCCATTTAGGAGGTTCATAATCATACAAAGCTTGAAATGGAGTCATTTTTTGCTGAAGTGTGGTAAATGGAATTGTACCACCATTCAATGAGATGTAACCATTAAGCCCACTTATTTTGTTTCTCTGTTGCATAACAACGTAAGTAAACTTCTAAACATTTATTGACAACTTTTGTTTGACCATTTTTTTGAGAATGGTATGTTGAACTCATGTTGAGATAGGTTCCTATATGTTTGAAAAATTCCCTCCAGAAATTGCCTTTTGAATTTGGCGTATTTATCGTCAACAATGACTTTGGAAAACCCATGTAATTTATAGACATTCTTGCAAAATATCTCGGTGATTTGTTTCGCTGAGTCTAATTTCTTCATTTCTATGAAGTGTGCATACTTGGTGAGTTTGTCGACTACTACGAAAATTTTCTATTTGCCATTAGACATGGTAATCCTTCGATAAAGTCCATTGATATTTCTTCTCACTTTTGATTTGGAATATTTAAGGGATGGAGTTGTCCAGGGGTCATAATGTTCTCATTTTTATTTCTCTGGCATTTATCACATTTTGCTACATATTTTTGAATATCGTTATTCATTCCTTTCCAGAAAAATGATTGGCGTGCATTATAGCAAGCTTTAAAGAAACCTACACGTTTGGTTGACAGTGAATCATGGGACTTTTTGAGAACATTGAATTTAAATTTGAAATTTAGATTTAAGTAAATTCTTCCCTTGTACCACAGAATATCGTTTTTCCATTCAAATTTTGAATTTTGAAGAGGGTTATTGATTATATCACTTGTTTCTGGATCTTTTGCATACTCACTTCAGATTTCATTAAGCCATTCTAAACTGCAACCGAAATTTGCAAGTGATGATGATTCTTCATCTTTCCTAGACAAAGCATCAGCTACTACATTGTCTTTTCCTTTCTAATGTAAAATATCCATGTCGAAGATGACAATTTTCAATCCATTTTTGTTGTTCTATAGAGAGTGTTTTCTACTATAGGAGGTACTGAAGACTATTAAAGTATGTTCTTATTAAGAACTTACTTCCCAAGAGTTATTGCCTCCACTTAGCTAATGCATGCATAATGGCGAGCATTTCTTTATTGTATGTAGACTTGAGACATTCTAACTTGTTGAACTTCTTGCTTTCAAATGCTATTAGATGAACATCTTGCACCAAAATTGCTCCTATGCCAAAACCTAAAGTGTCACATTCAATTACAAAGAGATTTGAAAATTTTGGAGTTGCTAATACAAGTGCTTTGGACTAAATTTCTTTTAAGTATTCAAAACACTTTTCTGTTTTATGTTATATAAAAATTAAATGAGTCTGTCATTAGTAATTAATTAGGTAAAGGGCATGATCTTTTCATGCCCATTCACTAAGAGGCACCCAAGGTAGTAATTAAGCTAGGGCCTCCCACAATTGTAATCATCATTCAATCACTCAATTATTAATAAAATTATCTTTTCTTTCAATTACTGAGAGGTTTGCATCATCTGGTATCAAAGCCACCACTACGCTTACTATCTCAACTGCATCCGCCGCTCGTGAAATCCGTTGTCATTGAATTTCACCGTTGAATCCTTGCTCACCCATTGACGCCAACCATTCCGTTGTGTACCCACCACTCCTTGTTCTGATATTCCCTATCACCAGTCCGACATCCTTACCGCTTCATCGTGCTCCAGCTAGTATCTGTTCCTTGTCCCCACCGTCAAATGTTGCAACCGCTGTTCGTATTAATCATTCGCCTCTATTTCGTACCACAATTACCATTCTGTTGATTGTGCCCGACACACCCTTCCCAAACATTTGTTGAGTCATCAGTTCTCTGCCAATCGATTCATCCGTTGAGCCGCCAGATTGACCTCTGTAAACTACAATTCAACTCGATTCTCCTTTTCACTCCACAATATTAATTACTATATAGTTTTATTATTAGTTGTTTTATGATTTATAATAATTAATATTTCAATAACTATATATATTAATTAGTATTTATAATTTAATTTTTTTCCCAAAGGAAAAATCATAATTTTCATTGATTGATAGAAAATTACAACTTGTAGATGCTAGAAGCATATGTTGTATGAGTGGTCATTTATAATTTAATTTTTTTTCTGAAGGAAAAATCATAATTTTCATTGATTGGTAGAAAATTACATGCTGTAAATGCTAAAAGCATAAGTTGTATGAGTGGTCAAGCCACTAACTGTGATGTCTTGTCCAAAAATATATCTATCCCAAGCTTGGGAGACTATTAAATAATTACATATGATATGTTCTTGTAAAAATATAAACATGAAATGTACAAAGACAAAAGGATTAAATACATCAAAAAATCCCAGATAAGACATTATATTCAGGGCCTGTTGGCCCCATTCTGTTGTTGATCCTCATATGGCTGATGGTAGTAGCTGTAGAATTCCTGATCAGACTATTCCTGTATCAACCAAATCCCCCGTGGCTGGTGCGAGGCCTCTTTGGATAGTTGATCAGAAATTTGATTGCGTTCCCTGTATATATGATGACAAGAGATATAGTCAAAATGTGTTTTCAACATCATAATTTCATCCAAAATATGTTGGAGTGTGTGAATGTGACATGTAGATTGATGATTAAACCAGTTTATGATTAGTTTAGAGTCACCAAAGATCTGTAAACGACGACATCCTTTCTCAAGTGCAAAAGATAATAAATGACAGAGAGAAATAAGTTCAACAAAATTGTTTGTCCCATCCCCCAGACCCATCTGTATCTTATAGTAGTGATTACTAGTGATGTGAAAAAGGATGCCCCCGCCATAGCCATGGTGCTGAGCCGAGCCATCAAAATATGCCCATGGAGTATTCCTGTCAATAATCTCAGCAGTGATGATGCGTGCTGTGGGGGCTCGGTCTTCCTCCGGGATGCAATGATATATAGAGATAAGGTGAGCAGTAACATGCAGCCATCGAGGAATGGTGCCAGAGAAAATGATTTTATTCCTTTGAAGCCAAATACTCCAGCAAATCAGTATGGGAAGATTCTGAATCCTGTGTGTTTGTGCAGTCGACCACCACAATTGCCAGGCCTCCAAGATATCCTCCCCTTGCCATCTAGATTGAAGATGAAGAAGTGTAAGTACTTCTTTCCAGATAGCAGTAGTTATAGGGCAAGTAAGAAATAATTGCTCAACAGTTTCCAAGGCTTTTTTGCAAAGTGTACACCAGGATGGACCATGATAGGTTTGCTTTTGGAGATTATCCCCAGTAGGAACCTTATTTCAGAGAATGCACCACATGAATAATTTTTCTCTGGGTGGCGCTTTCAATTTCCAGAGAACATTCCACCACCAAACAGGGATAGGGGGCTTGTGATCCAAAAAAATATGCAGGTAACCATACTTAGGGGAGTATTTTCCATTAGGTGAGTGAGCCCATATAAACTCATTCTGCCCCTCAGTGATCCGAACATGAGATTCCATAGGAGAATTTGTATAAGATTGCCAGATGATATGCCAAATGGGAGGGATGCCCAATATTTCAAAAGATTTCTAGGCTTGTCTAAAGATAGAAGAGTTTCCCTGATCAACAATATGGGCAAGTCTAGTAAATCCAACATTTGTGAGATAGTGTAGCAGATCCTGGGGTAGTTGATGAGCATTCCCGCATCTAGTCCATGGGTCCAACCCAATACGTACCAAATTTCCATTGCCAATCTTCCATGTCAGTCCATCTCTGATATATGCAAGCGAGTTAAGGATCGCCCTCCAAACCGTTGAAATGTTTGATCTGTCCCAAGTAGGTTGTCAGATCCAATCAAGGGGATGGAGTGGGGATATATACTTTTAGGAGACCACCTCTGCCCAGAGATTCCTGGAGGTAAGTACATTCCATCCCAATTTGGCTGCTAGAGCAATAGCAAAAACTTCTAAATTTTTCATACCCCATCCACCCCATTTTTTGGGGAGAGCAAGATTATCCCATCTAGCCCAAGCAAATATATGCCCTTCTTGTTTGCCCTTCCATATGAATCTACAACACAACTGTTGTATTCTGTGTAAAATACCTCTTGGAATCCAAGCAAGTGACATCCCATATACCGGAGTAGCTTCCAGTGCAGATTTGATTAGGACAAGTTTGATGAGGACAAGTCTGCCTGCCCTAGAAAGCCATCTATGATGCCAGATATTCAGTCGCCTTTTGATCTTCACCACAAGCCAAACCTAATCAACAATCTTGTATTTTGCAAGCTTGAGCTAAAATCCCAGATATTTGAGCCCTTCATCAAAGGGGAGAAAGGTGTATGGGAATCACTGTTGAGCAGAGAGGATTTCATTTTGTGTGCATGCCGTAGTAGTCAATGTAAATTTGAGATGATTGCATTCCATACCAGTGACAAAACAGAATGATCGGAAAATAGAGGAGAAATCAGTAATATCCCCAATTGATCCATTGAAAAATATGAGAACATCGTCTACAAATAGATGGGTAAGGATGTAATTATTTGTGATCTTGATACCCATCAGTGTACCCTGTCTTTTTTTCTCTATTATGTGTCGACTCAGCCCTTCCATGACAAACAAGAAGATGAGAGGTGAGAGGCGACAACCTTGTCTGAGGCCCTTCTCAACATGGAAAAAATATGATACAAAGCCATTGATAAGAACACTGTAAGAGACATTAGTAATACAACACACAATCCATTGAATGAAAGGTAAAGGAAAGCCCAGATGACTCAAAAGCATCCTTAGATAGAGCCAACTAGTGCGGTCAAAAGCCTTAGCCAGATCAATCTTGAGGATCATACCTTTAAGCCTCTTTGTTTTGATGGAGTGAAGGACCTCCTGTGCAATGCCAATTGCTTCATGGATCTGCCTGTGGTAAAAAAATGCAAGTTGTTCTAGAGATATGAACTTAGATAAGATCGGCTTGAGACGATTTACGATGATCTTAGCAATAATCTTGTATATGCAGTTACAGAGTGAAATAGGCTGGAAATCATTAAATGTTTGAGGATCATCTGATTTAGGGATAAGAGAAATAAAGTAGAATTAAATGCATCATACGTTCGCCCACCCATCCGACATTCTTCAATGACCTGTAGGAGATCGTTGTCCAAAATATAAAAAAATGCAAGATAAAATTCAATCGGCCAGCCATCCGGTCCGGGGCTTTTATCCTTCTTAAACCTTTTAAGTGTGCCTTCTAGTTCCCCCATAGTAACAAGCAAATCAAGGTCCTCAAGCGCTTCTTAATTAACAAACCTAGGGAAGAAACCAACCACCTTGATGATCTCTATGAGATTGGCATCCCATGTAGCTCTAAATAGCTGACTAAAATGAGAAGTATTGAGGGTAGCCAATTGGTGGAAGGTATTTTCTTGCTGACCCACGTCATCCACCAGATGCCAAATGGTTTGGTAACGCAACGACCATTTGCAAAACAATGGTAAAACTTTGTATTATCATCACCCCACTGAAGCCAAATGGCACGACTCCGGAGACTTCATATTTCCTCTCTATCCTTCAAAATTCTGCTTAGGTCCGCTTCTATTTCGATGAGTCGTTCTTTGGCTTTAATGGTGACAAATCCACGACCATCCCTGTCCTCCAGTTTAGCAAGTTCCACTTCGATGTCTTTAAAAGTCTAATTATCCTTGTGTCTTTTAAAGTCTAATTATCTTTGTGACTTTTTTCCTTGGCCCAACCAATGGAATTTTGCTTGAGAGAGAGCATATTTTTGGCAAAAGCTTCAGAAACAGATAAACCAGGTGTAAGAGGGTAAGTCTTCCAATGCTCAGTGACCAAATTCAAGTAACCCACATCCATGATCCAGGGAGAATTGAATTTGAATGGGGCTTTAGGCTTACAGTCTGCACAAGCAAATTCTAGGTAAATGGGTGAGTGATCAGACAAACCACCAGATCCCACCCATTATTGATATAAAAAAAGGTGATCTAGAAGATGTTCCTTGACAAGGAATCTCTCCAGCGTTTTGGCAAGCGAAGCATCACCTATCCTTCGATTACGCCAGGTAGGTTGCAACCGAGCCATGAGAATATCAGAAAGATGATTATCCTCCAACAGAGTGCTGATAAATTCAGATAGAGGGTCAAATTGTGCATTGTGACACTGTTGACGGTGCTGGACCCGCCAACATGTCAGGGGATCTCCTTGGTAAGAAGTCCCAACTATACCTTAGACCGTTTGGTGGAGTCCCAACAGTGGGTCGTACAATATCGCCTTGATCGCGGTTGCGTGTGTAGGAAAGTGAGTGCACCCCTTGGAAACCTGCGGAAACACATCGTTTGGAAGGGAGCACACGAGCAAAGATGCATCACAAACTGGAAGGCAGATGAACCAACAAGCCAAAGTGATAATTAAACCAACAACACATCTAAGTAAGGTCCATACATACATATACATAAAGAGTCTATACATACATGCGTAAGCAAACAACTACATATATCATTAGAGTAACCAAGATAACTGAAATACAATAACAACATATGCATGAAATGTGTTGGCTCTGTTATATTAAGAAGTGAAAGTTCCAATCATACAGTACAACCATGACCAACCACTAATCTCGATAACGGAACGTTACAGTCAATACCGACTGCTCCTCCAAAGAGATGTACTAGCTCTGCACTGTGGAGAAGTCAAGGCTCGTTACAATACGCTCCAAGCTTTCTCTAAGATACTCCTATCAGAAGCTTGGTTGCCCAAAAGTCCATACAATGAATTATGAGGTTCTATAAATAGCAAAGGGTGAGGTGACCTTTGACATTCCCCTTTGTGACTGTTCACCTACCCTTATGAATCTTCAACTACTCTATGACTGTTACATTCAACTATCGACACTTGGACTTTCAATTTACAAGATGTTACATACAATTTGCACATGTATCCATGTGAGACAAAATAGGCTTGAGAAAGCTATGCAAGACATCACTAAGACTCGGACAACTGTGGGAAGACCAACTCCTCGATGTCCTCGCGATGGTCGATGGTGGCAAACTGATGCCAAGCTTGGTAGTTCGTGTACTCTTTGGTGGCATATTTTTGGAAATGAACTCTTGCCTCCGTTGCATCCGGGTACACTGATTTGACTCCTTTGTCCAACTCGTTCGATAACATGCACATCATCGTCTTAAGTGCGGTCGGACCAACGACATACTGATGCATCGTGTCTGTGCTGATTACTAAGTTTGCGATGGTGGCTATGCGCATCAACTCATCAAAGTACATGTCTAGCTCTAGTCGGACTTGATTCTTTGCCTTTGCCTCGGTGAGTGTCCCTATGGATGGGATCGCATGCGCACACACAACAACATCCATGCTTCTGAACACCCGTGCATATGAAGCTTGCAAATTGGTGATGTGCTACGAGAGTTCCTCATAGTTCCGGATCTGACTCCGTAAGCGTGCTTTCAACTCTACTGCCTTGGGCTTCATCAACTTGGGCAAGTGTAACAGAGCTCCCTTGTATCTCATTGTCCATGTTTGCATGCGGCTGACTATAGTGTGCAAATCTGACAAGATGCGTGCTCTCCTAGCACAACGCTGCTACCAACCGTTGAGATGGACAACGGACTTATGCACGTGACAAATTTGGAATACAACATTCGCATGACTGTCTCGAGAGACGATACCTCATTCAATATTGCTCTCTTCAACTCTGCTCTGGCAGATGCTGTACCTTGTTCACCTCCCTGCTTGGCCGTCTGTAATTCCTTAGCCATTCGCCCGTTCTCTGCTACACTCAAGATGGTGGCTTCGGCATATGCTCTGGTGCTCTGGTAGCATCGGCCAATGCTGCTGGTTGCTTGCGCATGTCAGATATGATCACTCATTCTTCAAACTGTGCAGGAGATGCATGGATATCATAGTAGTCACTCTGCGCGATTGCACAACTCTATGATGCGATTGTGCATCTCCGCTTCTGGATTGTCTTCAAGGATCTCAATATCTCCTTGATCGCTCAGGACTTGCTCTGCTTTCGAATTTGGTGAAGCTGGAGGGTCGATCTCTTGGTTGTAGGGCATGAGGTCAATATCATGTTCTAACTCTCGCTGCTCCATCTCTGTATCCATTTGCTCAAGTATTTGTTCAATCTCTTGAGCGAAGTCCTACTCCTGCGACTTCTCACCGTGTCTGCTTTGTGCCAGCTCGGATGAGTCTACAACCTGTATGGGTGTAGTTTCATCAATTTGTGCATGCTGAGCCTCCGGTTGTGTCTGTTCTTGCTGCGCTTCCTTCTCCTGTCTACGCAACTCTTGTTCTTCCCGGAGTTGTTGCTTCAACTCTTGCAACTCCTTCACTGTTTCCTCCATCCTCTGTTTCTCTCTTTGCCTTTACGTGTTCCTCCTGTCGCACTGTCGCCTCTTCACCTCTATCTCCAAAGCTGCTTTCTCCACAAGTGGGTCTGCTTTGAACTTGCAACTTTGTTCTGCCTTTGCGCTGTCAACAACCTTTCTCTTGCCTTTGTCACGCGCAAGTACATTACCCTCTGCTGCTGCGGATGATGCTGCTCTCTGAGATGTTGCTTCTCTCTGCTTTGTTAACCACTCCACAACTATGCCGACTGGTTTATTGAGCCTGGAGAAGCTGTGATAATATCTCCATGGGTCTTCCTAAGGCCAATGACATGCCTCGTGAATCCACAGAAACCACACTCTCAAACAGTGTTCTTTCACCAAACAGTGTGGGTCATAGTGGGGGTCATACGGATTGAAAGTCTTGGTGCTAAAACGGGTCGCCGCAACGACGATCGTCGGTGCAAAAATAGTGTCATGCATGTGACAATAGTGAGATGCAAATGAAAACTGAAATGGTGCTTGTATAGGGTAACATGCATGCAAACGACAACAAGCGTTCATAGAAATCAAGCAGACAACATTCACACAAGCCAAAACACAAAAAGCGACAGAAATGCTGCAAAAGACATGTAAAGTGGATTTACTCGAAAAAAGATGAGCTGAACGTGCCGATGACTCCTAGATATGATGTGGGATGTCAGAGCTCCAAGATCGATGTGAAGAATGAGCTCTACAACGTCGAATAAATAAGTTTGAGGCTCATGACGCACATGCCACAAATCTAAGAAAAAGCGACATTTGGAGGGCAGTTCCTAAAACGGTCTTTGCATGTAACCTCCAGCTACTAAAAATAGATCTCGAAAATCTAGGGATGCTTTTTGCATGTTGCTTTTTGCTATTTCAAGAAAAACAACCCATGCATGCAAATCAGGTTTGTTGGGTCTTGGGGGAACCGGTCAACCTGAAGGCACATGCATCTGTCCGCGACCCTGGGATGGAAATTTGCGTAGTTTCTGGGCTGGCTGTCCCTGAGGGATTGCACAATTTCTGTGGTCAGCAGGTGGCTGTCTCACATAATTGCGCAATTGCTGGGTGGAGGCCCAGTGTCGGGCCAGATTGCGCAATTTTCTTTAGGAGGCCTGTGTGACTATTCTGCACAATTCTGGAGGTCAGTAGGCTGCCCAACAGATTTGGGCAATTTTCAGGAGGGAAGGTTGGTTCCCCTCCAAAATTGCGCAATTTCCTGGGGGAGCCGCTCAGCAGTCCGGAAAGTCGGTTTGCGAGATGGAGACAAACAAGCTGACATGTACAGGCCAGTGGGCCACTGAAACTCAGCTGAAGCTGTGTACTTGACAGAAGCGGCAATGGATAGATGGTAGGGATGCTCCAAAACGAAGCTAAAGAAAAAAGTTGGAGGGTGGTTGTAGCCACTACAACAGACCCCGGGATTCCGCATGGCCAATAGAGAAATTGAGGTCACCCCCAAGAACAAGACTATCAGCTTGCATATATTTGTGATTTAGGAGCTTGTTCTAGAAATGAGCCCGATTGATGCACGAGCCATAAACATTTATAAGTCTCAACTCCTTCCCAAATTTAGAGGAAAAAATATCAACACCAATGATTCTCTCCCCACGGCACCCCACCCCAAATATTCAACAGTTTAATAACTCGAGGATTGAAACCCAAAGCTAGGGCACCGGATCGCCCACGAACACCAACGCATGAAAATGTCATCCCGAGATGAGGGCCTCAAGGGTGGGGATGCTCAATGTACAAGGAGCAAGTGTTTCTTGAAGAAAAATGATGTCCACCATCTCTGTTTCAATTAAAAGACGAAAGGCTAGTTTCTTTGTGGGACTAGCCAACCCACCACAATTAAAGGATAGCCACTTCATGGGGAACCAGGGGGATGAGAGGTCAATCCTCTAAAGACCTTGTCAATAGGAGATTGTTGTCCATGTGTCACATCCAGCCCCACCTGGAATATAGCCTTTGACATATTGGAATGTCGACCCCTAGAAGTTTACACGACGGAGGGGGAGGGAAAACACTGATGCCACAACGATCTTCGGGAGAAGTCCGGGAAAGGGAACGAAGGTTATAGTGGTGACTCTAGCTAGAATCAATGGAAGGCTCAACGAATGAGACAGTTTTGGGAACATCACGTATGGAAGGGGGGGTGGGGGTAAAGATAGGCAGGGAGGGAGCCAGTGTGCACGAAATAGAGGGGGGACAAAATGTAGGTGTAGAAGTACAATGCGAAATGGATACATTGTGAATGCAATCAAATAAAAAAGCATAATTAAGAGATGGTGCAGTGGAAGAATACCCACATTAGAGGCAGCCACCGTTGCAGCCACAACCACAAGAGATCTGGTAATAGACTGGGATGGGGGGCGAACAGTCTCCAAGTGAGCACCACGGTGCGACTGCGCAGACATGGATGGGCGGTCATCGGTCTGAGCAAGACGCTTTCCACGCAAGTCAGCCGAATTTTCTTCAACAACATGTTCTCGTCGAGCCATCGAAGCAGAGCTAGAAGCAAGAAGAGGACAATCCTTATATAAGTGCCCAATTTCGTGGCATCACCGACAATGATACTCCTTCATTATCTAGAATTTGTACTCGACATGTATTTCTCTAGTGAATCTACAGAGTCTCCTCTAGCCCCTCTCTTGTGTCCAAATGTACCAGAATGCGCGCCATAGCCATGTTCCCAATAACAATGTAGGATTTGTCATAGTCCAAGTAGGTACCCAGGGCATTCCCAATTCTCTTGAAGACATCTTCCGACTAGAAGTGAAGAGGTAATCCAGGTAGTCGAACCCAAATAGGACCAACCCCCAAATGTTCATGCTCTGGATCAAAGAGAGGACTCCATCGTTTGAGCAAAACCGGAGCAAACTCAATATGCCAATACTTTGATAAGACCTAGGGGATGAATTCAGGGCGTTAGAAGCGAAGAGAAAACCAACCACGAGATAGAGTTACCACATATGGTAATTCATTAAGTACCTGACCCCAAATTTCCAGAATCCATTGTCGCAGACGAGCAACCGAGTATGCTCTTCCACAGACCCGCCCAACCAGTACCCGATCAGAGGTATCGAGCACATCACCCATCTGTAGATTGTCGTCAAAGGTGAGAGAGATCTTCTTAGTCCCAGCCTTGACTCCTTTGAACTTCTTTATAGGCTTGCCCGACTTGCCAATGGGGGGAATAACAGATGGTGTGGGAGTAGGACTAGTACCAAAACCCACTTGTGGACCCCGATCGAATCTAGGAGAGGGGGAGAGGTGCCTTTGAAAAAGCCCGAGGTGGGGGGGGGGGGTTAGAAATCAGGGGAAGCGAAATGGAAGATAAGGGATAAGTGGAAGGGGGGAAATGAGGGTCCAGTTCCGTGCAAAGGGAGGAAAATGGTTCCTAGAGGAGAGGAAAACAGGGGGATTCAGTGAGTATGAAGCAGAGGAGGGGTCTAGACAGGTCACTAGAAAACGGAGCGAAGCCGGGGAGGGTGGGGAAAAATTAGGTCTGAGAGCGAAGAAAGCATCGTCAGGAATCTTAGAAGCTGACAACAAGGAAGTGGAATCAGAAGAGAAAATGAAGGGTATTCCAAAACCATATAGACCCTAGGATCATCGGCCAGCGACGACGGTATCTGCGGTGAAATGTTGGAAGTGGTGACTGACAGTGTGGGGACCATTCAAATGGGCACTGAAGCGTATGGGTCCTCAGAATAGTCGACCATATCTTCCACCATTCTAGCCAACAACTCGTGGGGAAAAGCAACCCAAAAAAAAGCGCCGACAAACAAATGCCCAGATAGTAACTGTTGACCTCGATGGCGGATAACAGAACAAGAAAACGACAACAGGTGGAGGGAGTCAACTAGGTGGGGAGTGTGCAAGCTAACCCCAGTGACAGGCAGAAGGTAAAACCGAATAGTGAGCACCAAAACCAACTGGGGTTTGCAATAATGCCATCTTCGCCTTCGCTCTCATCTATAATTTAATTATAAATAAAGTGATTTAAAAAATATATTATTTAATTAAAAAACATAATAATAGTAATAATAATAATAATAATAATAATATATGGTATTTAAAAAAAATTAGTAAAAAAAATAAAAAAATTAGTATCAAGTTAAGAAAAAGAGTTAAGCTGGATAAGTATACTCCACCTCATACCCGATCAATGTCTTCATCCATGACGATGACTGATTTTAATAAAAAATTAATAGACCTTGAAACTAATGTCATTGGACACAACAAAAAGTCAAGGAGCTCTAGAATACAACAAAGAGAATAGAAATAGAAAGTCGCCAACTCATACCCGATCAATGTCTTCGTCCATGACGATCACTGATTTTAATAAAAAAAAATAATAGACCTTGAAACTAATGTCACCGGACAAGACAAAAAAATCAAGGAGCTCCAGAATACAACAAAGAGAATAGAAATAGAAAGTCAGCTTGAGCAGAACCATAATGAATTTAAAAATGATCTTACAATCCTTTCAAATAAGGTGGATCTAAATCATAGTCATAGTCCACCTCATACCCGATCAATGTCTTCATCCATGACGATGGATGATTTTAATAAAAAATTAATAGACCTTGAAACTAATGTCACCGGACATGACAAAAAAATCAAGGAGCTCCAGAATACAACAAAGAGAATAGAAATAGCAAGTCTTCATCTCATACCCGATCAATGTCTTCATCCATGACGATGACTGATTTTAATAAAAAAATAATAGACCTTGAAACTAATGTCATTGGACACGACAAAAAAATCAAGGAGCTCCATAATACAACAAAGAAAATAGAAATAGAAAGTCAGTTCGAGCAGAGCCATAACGAATTTAAAAAGGATCTTGCAATCCTTTCAAATAAGATGGATCTAAATCATAGTCAAGCAATGGTGATGTCGGCTTGTATTTGTGACAAGTTGAAGATTACACCCGATCAAATACCCCAAAATAATGAAGCTACTCAACATTTCAATTCCCCAGATTCGTCAAACTGACATGAGAAAACCGAGTCTCCAATAGCATCGTCCATACCCCAACAACAAAATAGTAACACAAATTTTCAAAATATGCAACTCTAAAATCGATACTCAAATATGCAGCGCGCGAATCAATACCCTCTCTTTATTCCAAGAGTTGCGACACATCAAGGGAGAGAAACTTGCACTCTCCAAATTTGACAGTGACGAGAAGTGCAATGTTGCATGGTTCAATAAAGCAAAAGAATATTTTGAGATTTATGGTATTGATAATGATGACGAAAAGATCAAGCATGCATCGATGCAAATGGAAGGTGAAACATATAGTTGATATATGTGGTGGAAAAAGATGACACTTGCTATTAGTTGGAAGAAATTCAAAAATACATTCTTTAAAAGGTGTCAAGGAAGAAGAGTTCTTCTCAACACTCACCAGATTGCAATAAGAAGGAGATGTGGACGAATACAATCGACAATGAGAAACTTTAGCTATACGAGTACCTAGATTATCAGAAACTCGTCTCATTCAGTCATACCTCATGAGACTTAAACCCCATATCCAGGCTGAGCTTGAGCTTCATGACATCACTTTTATAGAAGTAGCAAGACAAAAAACAAAAGCTATTGAAAAGAAACACGAATAGATGCAGTGACCAAAAGTTGAAAGAGTATATTCAAGATGAAGATTTTCCCAAGCTGTGAACACAGATAACACCAAATATGTTCCACCACATCTCGGTGAAGGAGAAAAAACTAACTTGGAAATGCAAAGAATGAAAGAAAGTACAAACATTGTGGCGAAAGATGGGACCCTAAACATAGATGTGCTAAAGGAAAATAAACCAAGAACATGTATAAATGTGAAGCAACTAATGATTTAGACGGTGAAGAATCATATGTAGAAAAAATTGAATATTCCCCAAAATTTTCTCCAGAACTAGATAACGAGAATATTCCGCTAGTATCATTATCAACCATGACAAGTATATCTCAATCCCAGACACAAGTTAAAAGGACACATCAAAAAGAGCAACGTAATGGTTATGATTGATAGCAGAAGCACCCACAACTTTTTGGACTCTACTATGGCAAAAAGACTAAACATTTTTACGTTTTCCATGCCCAACATGAAGGTTATGGTAGCCGACGGTAAGAAAATTGAAAAGGTAGGGAAATGCCGGAAAATCAAATTATAGCTTCAAGATTATAATCTAAAATCTCCGTTCTACACTACACTATTAAGAGGAGTGGATGTGGTCCTAGGTATCCAATGGCTTCAAACCCTAGGTACTTACTTTGCTGACCATCATAAGCAATTTATAAATTTTAAATGGGAAGGGAAAAAATACAAGTTATATGGGTTCCAACCTCCTGCGAATCAAATTGTATCATCATCCTAGATGATGAAAATGATTCAGAAGGAAGCACCAACTTATTTAGTATAATGTCATCAATTAGAAATGTTAACTTCAAATTTGATCAACGGAGAAGCACAGGAAGTCCAAGAGCTAATTCAAAAGCATGAAAAAGTATTCCAAGATCTTTCAATGAAGTTGCCTCCTAAAAGAGAAATCGAGCATACAATCGAAGTCAAATTAGACTAAAATTTACTGTAAAACATGGAAAGATCACCTACAACATTTGGATCAACTTCTTATTGTATTAGAAGAGCATCAATTCTATGCCAAGAAGTCCAAAAGCACTTTTGGGAGAGAAGAAGTAGAATATCTCAGACATATAATATCCAAGGAAGGAGTGAAAGTAGATCTTAATAAGATCAAGGCTATAAGAGAATGACCTAAACCAATTAATATCTTCAAGCTAAGAGGATTCTTAGGATTGACCGTGTATTATCGAAGATTTATTAAAGCCTATGCCCATATAACCACACCCCTAACGAACCTTATAAAGAAACTCATTGCGATGGAATGATGAAGTAGAAAAGTGTTTTGAAGACTTGAAGGAAGTTATGTCTATTGCCCCTGTATTGGCAACTCCAAACTTCTCAAAACCATTTGTAACTGAGTGTGATGCTTCAGGTTTTGGCATAGGAGCGGTACTACGGCAGGATGGTCACCCAATCACGTTTGAAAGCATGAAGCTCAATAAGCAAGAACGTCTCAAGTCTACACACAACAAGGAAATGCTTGCTATTATGCACACATTAGTCAAATGGAGACAATATCTCTTGAGAAGTAAGTTCTTAATACAAACAAACCATAATAATCTTCAGCATCTCCTCTAGTAGAAAATGCTATCTATAGAACAATAAAAATAGATAGAAAAAATTGTTGCTTTTGACATGGATATATTACATTCTTAAGGGAAAGATAATGTAGTAGCTGATGCTCTGTCTAGGAAAGACAAAGAATCATCATTACTTGCAATTTCATTTGTTCCCGAATGGCTTAATGAGATTTGGAGTGAATATGCAAAAGATCCAGAAACAAGTGCCATAATCAATAACCTTCCTTAGAATTGAATGGAAAAACAATATTCTATGGTACAAGGGAAGAATTTATCTGCTATCTACAGAACAACAAAAATGGATAGAAAAAATTGTTGCTTTCGACATGAAGAAATTACATAAGAATGGGAAAGATAACGTAGTAGTTGATGCTCTATCTGGGAAAGACAAAGAATCATCATTACTTGCAATTACAGTTGTTGTTCCCGAATGACTTAATGAGATTTGAAGTGAATATGCAAAAGATCCAGAAACAAGTGCCATAATCAATAAAATTCCTTAAAATTCAAAATTTGAATGGAAAAACAATATTCTATGGTATAAGGAAAGAATTTATCTGAGTTTAAATTCCAAATTTAAAGCCAAGATTCTTAAAGAGTCGCATGATTCATTGTCATCCTGACATGTATGATGATTTAAAACCTACTATAATGCACACCAATCATTCTTTTGGAAGGGAATGAATAGTGATATTCAAAAATATGTAGCAGAATGCGATAAATGCAAATGCCAGAGAAACAAAAATGAAAATATTAAGATACTTGAACTACATCCTTTAAATATCCCAAATCAGAAATGGGAGGAGATACCAATGGACTTTATCGAAGGTTTACATGTGTATGATGGTAAGGATACAATTCTTGTAGTAGTCAACAAACTCATGAAGTATGCTCACTGTTAAACACACATGGACACCATGTTAAACACACATGGACAACAAGAGAAATATGAAAGATAAAACATGAGAGTGCAATTTTTATTAACAAATGATTTACATTTATAGTACAATATATGACAGTTGGGTTTCACATCCCAAGGTCTCTTGGACTACTTTGTCTATTCGGCTTCCACACTAACCCATTGAGGATTAGGTGTCCAACATTCCCCCCCTTAATCCAAAGGGTTATGTATGAGTCCAAGAAGAGAGCTGTAATACAAAATGTGCAAAAAATGCATGGCAACGCTAGGCCAAATGTGCTCTATGAAATGTTGGTACAAAGGGCGGTGGTTTAAGGATGACCACCAACACTGGAATGCTTAGTGCAGTTCCCGAAACTCTTCCAAAACTGGCAAGAAGTTGAAGTCTTCTGTTAGAGGAAGTGCTCCTATTGTTTTGAAGAAGGAAACCTTCAACCAATAAAGGGAGGTCTCACCCTGCATAAAAGGGAGAACTTCAACCTGAAAAGGGAAGTCTCAACCTGTGATGGTTTAAGGATGACCAACAACTCTGGAATGCTTAATACAATTCCTGAAACTCTTCCAAAAATGGCAAGAAGCTGGAGTCTTCTGCTAGAGGAAGTGTTCTCAATTTTGTTCCTGGAATTCTTCCAAAACTGGCAAGAAGTTGAAGTCTTCTGCTAGAGGAAGTGTCCCAGATTGCCAACTGAAGGCATGTTCAGGGGCATCTTTGTTTCTGGCTACAACTCTGAAACTAGTGTAGCAGGTTGTGGCTTAGGCTCGCTTGATGTGGCTTTGAAGCTTGTAGATGACCATCATTTCCCCCCCTGTCAGATACAAGGTGAGATGATGGAAAGAACTCAACTGCAAGACTGTTCAATACTCTGGAACAAGTTCTGACATGTGTTTGGAATATCTTCTTAGCTGTTGATGCCCATTGCCAAGAAGCGGTCCATCCAAGATGAATCTTTATTCTTGCAGGACATTTGTTGCTGAAGCATCTGTGTGAAGAATGGGTGGTTTTATGACAGTGCTTACATGGATGAAGATCAAAATAGTGATCTTTCAAATGGCCAACTCGGTCACAGTGTTGGCATTTCACAATCTATTGTTGTTGTTGTTGTTGTTGCTGTGGAAGAGGAGCAAAGTCTGGAACAACTGGAGGTAAACTGTCATGAATGAATCTAGCACTCTGAAACTGAATGGGCTTTGAGTAGTCTGGAATATGAAAGGACAAGTCCTCAGACCAGTTCTGTGCTTGTTGTGGACACGCTGTTCCCAAGGTCTGATGATGGGCTTGGGAAGTGCAGACTGAGTTTCTGCATCTGCATGTACAACTGCTGCTTTATTTGAATGAACTGTAACATTATTGACTTGCTGCTGATGGGTGGTTGTCTCAATGTTCTGAACAAAAATAGGTTCAAAATGATGTCTATTTTGATGTAGCTCTTCTTGCTGTAGCTGTGATTCAAGCTGCAAAAAATTGATCTTTTCCTGTGCATTACGCAGGCAGCTCTGAATGTCACAGAGAGTGTCTTTGTTGATGTTGACTATGTTTTCGACACTAGAATGTATTAGTGTGTTCAGTAACTCTAATACTCCGTAAAGTCTTCCCATTTTATCAACAAATCAAACTCTGTTAAATACACTTATTTTAACTTTTTTTTCAAAGATATTAGAAGTTGCTCCTCTTTCGATTTGTACCAAGTTTTGGCTAAATGGTTAAATCATACAACTTTTGGAATAAGGTGATAACTTCTATATACTTTAATACTCTATGGGAACTTCAATACTGAACACAAAAACCATAATGAGTTTTAAATTCAATGCCACAACTGGAACAACAACAACTGCAAATAATAATCCCCAGCGCTATATTACAGAAATACGCTGCATGTTAAATAGAGGATATATATGCCTTTGGTATAAGGAAAACACGCCCAGAACTGATGTCACACTTCGACCATTTCAGAAAAAACCTTCATGAGCTAATAAATGTGTAGTAACTCGGCGCAGGATAGTGCTATCATAATAAATTCGAGCCACAAGGAAAAAAATGTTGCTTTTATAAGTCCAGGCACACACCAACTGGAGATATTTTGGCTAGCTAGACAATATTAATTCGCCCCTCCAAGAAATAAACTCAGTCAGCAATATTAGAAAGGGAAAACTCTTTATTTTCATCAAAGAACTCGTCCTTGGATACTTCAGCGAACAATGGCATTTTTAATAAGTTGATATTCGACCTCAGAACTCAATATTTCTCTTATGTCTTATTATACAATATCACAATGGGCACGCCGCTGCAGCAATTCGGAGACAACAATATTGCTGATATAATATTATGGTTAATGTCATTAGAATAAAAGGTAGGGGCTGAGATTTACCTGCTCGGTCAGCAACAATGCATTTTCTCACTGCCATTTTTACGAGCATTGCAAATAATCGATACAAATTTTCAAATGAATGGGGCTTACAGCACATCAAGAAGTCATCTAGAGCTCACATTTTCGATACCCAAATGAAAGCTATACTTTCGAGTGTCATACAAACAGTTGAAACAACCCGGGAAAAATGTCATTCCACTTCACTAACCAAAGAATGATGGAGGATGCGGATTGTCTGAACGTTCCTCCTAATCTACTTACGACCTATAAAAATGGATGAATAGATTTGACAAATCTGTTCATCACATGCAGTGAACTTCACTGTCAAAATTCTTCTCCATGAACCAGGATTTATGTCTCACGCCTTGATCTCCTTTGGCGGGGGGCTACACCTTCTCCTTCTGTTTCATTTTCATCTCCAGATATTTCCTTCTCTGCTGCACCATATGAACCTTCTTTATTACTCTCAGAAGTAGAACCGTCCTGATCAACCTGGCTTTTTGGCTCCACCTTTTGAACAGGTTGTTTCTTACGACCAAAAAGAGTCCTGAAAATCGATGTCAGTGGAACTACCAAAATAACCACCAAAATGCCGATTGTCAAATTTGGTTTCTTTTTACCTTTCTCAATTAAATCAACAATCTTCAACTTGTATGCGTCCAAGAACGAGATGTTTGCTATCGCATAGAGGAAATCAAAAAATTTTCTTCTGGAAACCAGAGTGCTCTCGCGGCAGAGAATACGGCCAATACAGCTACGGAGAGTCCCTACAGATGCCAGTATGAATCTTTTCCCATTGTCACCCAAGTGACTTTTCATTTAAAACTATCAAATATAGCTTTGTGAAAAATTATCCTCACTGAACTTTTCAACTATGCGTACCCGACTTTCTTGAAACCAGCGGTTCTTTTGTACCAGCGGCTCTTTTGTTTTGGACGCTCTCGGCTTCGGCTGACTTTGACAGGCTTTCTGCTAATCAAACTGGCACGCAATGTATAATATTGTTTCATTACAACCCACAGACAACGTATGCAGTAAACATTAAGATGAGATAAAATGATATGGAACTTTCGAGAGTGCTCCCACAAATTTGCAGCAGAGACCAGCAGCAGAACGACTACTATGGTGATGACAGACCAGCGTAAAACCTCACACAACAGCGTGCCCCCTTCCCTTGTGTGTAATCACAAAGGAAAATATCACCAGAGCCAATAGCGCATATATCACTAAGTCCCATTCTGTACTCACCTCATCCATTTAATTGACGTCCACCAGCATTCATACCATAACGTTCAGTTAAAAAATGCATCTGACAGAGGGCGCAGTCTAGACAGAAGGTGCAGACTTGTCAGAGAAACGCATATATGACACTGCCACAGAAGGAGTTACATAAAGACTAATTTCAGGAGCTAGCTCGAATCAATGCAACAAGGTATCCCGCAGAACAACGTTCGCATAAGAATTCAATGCATTTCACACCGTATATTTTCATATGTCAGGACCGTGGCCATCGAATCACAACGGAACCCTTACCCCAACAAAACAGTTTGGACACTGACATACTGAGACAACGTTTGGAGTGGAGACAACGTTTGTAGTGGAGTATAGGATACCAAATGTTTGCAGTGGAGATAGCGTTTTAAAATTCTATACTTCGATACCCATATTTGGTCAGAGATTCCAAACCCCTACCTGGCGCGCCAACTGTTAGGAGCGAAGAGAAAATGCAGTCAGGCAATTATGTACAGCCCAGTGAGCGCAAAGTGCAGACAATGATTAAAAATACCGTATGGTAGAGAGGAGCAGCAAACAGTTGCCTTCTGGCAGACAGAGAGCACACGTTTATGAACAACGTTTATGGACAGACGGGCTAGCCAGAGACCAAAAATAGAGACCTGCGAATTTCAGAGGTCAGGAATGTCGGGGATGGCAGAGCCAACGCGCCAGGGCTTTTAACGCACACATTGTGGTATTCATTCAATGCACCAAAAATTATACATATGCCAGCACAAATATATATACAACGAATTCAACACCAGCGCAGGAATTAATCAACCAACAATATCACCGAGAGTTCACGACCCACATAACATTAATGGTCAATGCATAGGTCTGGTGAGAGAAACACAACAAAAGGCCACAAGCAAACAGTGACTCAAATATGAGCAGGGCCAGAATTCGCCTGCTCTGATACCATGTTAAACACACATGGACAGCAAGAGAAATTTGAAAGATAAAACATGAGAGTGCAATTTTTATTAACAAATGATTTACATTTGTAGTACAATATATGACCGTTGGGTTTCACATCCCAAGGTCTCTTGGACTACTTTGTCTATTCGACTTCTACACTAACCCATTTAGGAATAGGTGTCCAACACTCACTTTATTGGAATGAAAAAATCAGACTCAACAAAGCAAATCGCTGAGATATTTTGCAAAAATGTTTACAAATTACATGGATTTCCCAATGTCATTATGAGCAATAGAGATGGCAAATTCAAGGGTAATTTTTGGAGGGAATTTTTCAAACTTATAGGAACCTACCTCGATATGAGTTCAGTCTACCATCCTCAAATAGATGGCCAAACAGAGGATGTCAATAAATGTTTAGAAACCTACCTACGTTGTTATGCCACAGAGAAACAAAATAAGTGGGCTCAAGGGTTACATCTCGCTGAATGGTGGTAGAATTCTACTTACCGCAACGTCAGTGAAAATGACTCCATTTCAAGTGTTGTACAGTCATGAACCTATGAAATGGAAGGTATTTGCTATCATTAAGACGAAACTTCCAGTTGTTAAAGACCAATTAAAAGAAACCCAAAAAGTTGTCCAAACTCTAAAAGAAGATCTAAATAACACAAAAATTGGTATGAAGCCGCAAACTAACTGAAACAGAATAGAGAGAGAATTTGAAGTTGGAGAATGGATATTTGTTAAACTTCAGCCTTACAAGCAATTGTCCTTAAAACAAAAGGGAAAAAACAAATTGGCACCAAGGTTCTATGGACCATACCAAATCAACAAAAAGATCAACCAAGCAGCATACAGTTTAAGCCTTCTTGATAAAAGTCATGTTCACAACGTTTTCCATGTATCCTACCTTAAGAAGGCACTTGGCGGACATCAATAAGCACAATCAACACTTCCGCCTTTAGATGAAGAAAAAAAGGTCATTCTAGAACCAAATGGTATTATCTCCATCAGGGAAAAAAAGTTGCGATCACAAGTAATTAAAGAATACCTGATCAAGTGGAAGGACTTACTAGAAGAAGAAGCTTCTTGGGAGACAAAAGCGTTTTGTCAAAACACCTGTCATTACATATGCTTTGAGGACAAAACATATTTCAAGAGGAAGACAATGTTATATAAAAATTAAACAATTCTGTAATTAGTAATTAATTAGGCAGATGTCATGATCAAAGATCACGCCCATTCACCGCACCCAAGGCAATTGGAATCCTCATTCAACCATTCAAATATTAATTAAATTTTATTTTCTGTCAATTACTGAGAGGTTTGCACCACTTTATCATCCCATTGAAAGGAATTGTTTTCAACAGATTTGTTAGGGGTGCATATACATGAGCATAATTTTGAATAAACCTTCGATAGTATCCAGTCAACCCTAAGAATCCTCTTAATTTGGAGATGTTAATTGGTCTGGGCCATTCTTTTATAGCTTTGATCTTATTAGGATCTACTTTTACTCCTTCCTTGGATATTATGTGTCTGAGGTACTCTACCTCTTCTTTTCCAAAGGTGCTCTTGGACATCTTTTCATAGAACTGATGTTCTTCTAATATAGTGAGAACTTGCTCCAGATGTTGTAGATGCTCCTTCCATGTTTTACTATAGATTAGAATATCGTCAAAGAACACTAACACAAACTTCCTTAGATATGGACGAAATACCTCATTCATGGTGGCTTGGAAGGTTGCTAGAGCATTAGTTAATCCGAAAGGCATTTCCTTAAATTCATAATGACTTTCATGTGTTCGAAAAATATTTTTGTTATATCCTCTAGCCTTATTCTGATTTGGTAGTATCTCGATCTCAAGTCCAATTTTGAAAAATATTGGGCTCCATGAAGTTCATCTAGCATTTCATCTATAAAGGGAATCAAAAATTTGTTCTTAATCATTATCTTGTTCAGTCTTCAATAATCTATACACAATCTAAAGGATCCATCCTTTTTTTGGACTGGAACCACCGAAGTAGTGTATGGGCTTCTTCTTTTATGATGATTTCATACTTCAAAAAATCTTGGACTAATCTTTCGATTTTATTTTTTTGATGATGTGAATATCTATACTGTTTGATGTTGACAAAGTTTGAACTTGATTTGACTTCGATTATGTGCTCGATTTCTCTTTCAGGAGGCATTTTCATAGGAAAATATTGTAACACTTTTTGGTGTTTTTGAACCAATTTTTGAACTTCAGGTGGTAGTTCTTGAACTTTAGATGGTTCTTCGCTAACCAATTTTGAAGCCAACATCTCCATCTAATGACACTGTGCTACATACACTGGTGCTCCCTTCGAGATCAACTTCATCATTTGGTATGATGATACAATTTGATTGTGAGGGGTCAGAACACATATAACCTGTATTTTTACCCCTCACATCTAAACTTTATAAATTGCTTTCGATGGTTGGCAGAATAAGTGCCTGGGGTTTGTAGCCATTGGATACCTAAGACCACATCCACTCTTTGTAATGGTACAATGTAAAACAAAAACTCGAGATTGTAGTCCTGAGTCTACAAATTGACTTTATGGTATTTCCCTACTTTCCAATTTTCTTTCCATCAACTGCAATCACTTTCATGTTGGGAATGGGATATGTGAAAATGTTGAACCTTTTTGCCAACGATGTATCTATTAGAATCATTACACTGTTCTTTTTGATATATCCTTTTAACTTTAATGTCTGAGGCTGAGATATACCTGTCATGGCCAATAATGACACTTGCTGAATATTCTCGTTATTTGATACTAAAGAAAATTGTGGAAAATTTTCATCTTTTTCTACGTCTGATTCTTCACTATCTGAATCATTGGTTGCTTCACATGTATATAGGTTCTTGGTCTCTTTTCCCATAACACTTATGTTTAGAATCCCACTTTTTGCCACAACATTTTCACTTACCTTCTTTCATTCTTTGCATTTCCAAGTTAATTTTTCTTCCTTCACAGAGCTGTGGTGGAACATACTTTGTAATACACACATTAACAATTTAGAGAAATTTTTGTCTGAAATATACTCTTTCAACTTTTGGCATCTGTATTCTTTCGAGCTTCTTTTCTGCAGCTTTTTCTTTCTATCTTCCTTCTTTTATAGAAGTGATGTCATGAAGCTTAAACCCATCCAGGAAATGTGGTTTAAGTCCTATGATGTATGATTGAATAAGACGAACCTCCAATAACCCAAGTATTTGGGTAGCTAGATTTTCCCATTCTCTAGTGTATTCGTCCACATCTGCTTTTTGTTGTAGCCTAATGAGTGCCAAGAACTCTCTTTCTTTGACACCTTGAAACTTCTTAAAAAATGCATTTTTGAACTTCTCCCCACTGATAACATGTGTCATTTTCTTCCACCACATATACCAATTATATGCTTCACCTCCCATTTGCATGAATGCATGCATGGTTTTTTCAACATCATGGTCAATACTGTAAATCTCAAATTATTCTTCTGCTTTATTAAACCATGCAAAACTATATTTCTCGTTAATGTCAAATTTGGAGAGCTTAAGTTATGCTCTTCGTTGATATGTAGCAACTATTGGGGTGAAGAAGGGGTATTGATTCAAGAGTTGCATATTTGGGAATTGATTCCAGAGCTGCATATTTTAAAAGTTCGTGTACTATTTTGTTGATTGGGAATCGAAGATGTTTTTGGAAACTCAGTGGTTTGATGTGAGTCTGATGTATTCGAAAGATCTGGGTGTTGAGTAACTTCATTATTCTGAGGTAATAAATCGTTGTTATTTTCAACTTTTCACAAATAGAGTTCAACTCCGCGATGGCTTCATTATGAGCCATTAATGCTGCATTATGATTTTGATCAACCTTATTTGAAAGGATTGCATGATCCCTTTTAAATTCATTATGATTATTCTCGAGTTGGTTGTCTATTCTCTTTGTTGTGTCCCGGAGCTCCTTGATATTTTTCGGCATCTCAGGTGACCTTATTCTCAAGATCTATTATTTTTTAACTAAAATCAACCATCGACATTGATGAAGACATTGATTGGGTACATGGTGGTGTATATTTATCCAACTTAACTTTTTTTCATAACTTGACCCTAATATTTTATTATATATATAATGTTGGGTCCCTATAATACTAGTGATTACCCCATTACTATTGTGGTTATACCCCTTATTTATATTGTTGTGCCCCTATTACCCCCATATTGTTATTTCTGTGCCCCATAGAATCCCTCTATTGTTATTTTTGTGGCTTTATATTATTATTGTTAGGTCGGCTGGATTATATTGTGACTCCTTAGACTCCTATATATAAAAAGGAGGTTTTGTCATTTGTATCATCCAAGAATTGTTCATTTTTGTAATGTAAAGGAGGTTGCCCCCTCGAAGAGGCTGAATTCTAAGGCGTTGATCTATCTTTTCTTGAGCTGGTTTCATAACATTTGGTATCAGAGCTTTGGATTCTAGGGTTTCGCTGCTCCAAACAGGTCATCGTGGCATTTTCACTATAAATTTTTTTCTGTGACGTTTCAGAAGTCTCAAAAAAACCCATTTGAGAAGAAATCGCGCTGAACCTTGGGTCCGAATTTCAGAGTTTTTCGCGCGATATTTGTAGAGATATGATCTGAGGAAGTTGGTCTTTTTGCAGACTCCTGAATTACATTCAAAACAGGTGACCTGGGGAAAATCGTCATAACTTTCTCTCTGGGGATCGGATTGAAATTTCGTAAGAAGGTACAAAAAGAGGATGGACTGTAGTTTCTTGTGTGTGTGTTTCAGATTCAAAGGTTGAAACAGTGACTCGTGGCACGTCGTACAAGTTCGCTCTACTGAACCAGTCTAAAAGCAACTCACTGTGGGAGATTTCACATAACTCTTCCTTGGAGAATCCAATTTGGCTCAGACTTGTGGCATTGGAAAGAGGACGCAAAAGGCTACTAAAGGTAGCAATTTTAGAACTTGATGATCCGAAATTACAGAGATACATCATATTCAATATCAGGTTTCTATAAAGTGAAAAAAGGTGTGTAGTTTTTTTTTAAATTTTTGTGTAAGCTTGGTCTAACAGAATTCAAAGGGCATAGTAAAGCATTATTATCGGTAACTGATGCCCCGAGGAAAGAAAATGCAAACACCTAGTAAGGAACCTGAAAGCTCTAGCATGACTCATGAAGAAGAGGAAGAAATGCTTCATGATATATCAAAATTACAAGAACAAGTGCAACAAATGTCACGCTCACAAAAGCTAACAGAAGCTAAGATAAGTGGCGTGGAATCTAAGATAAATGGCGTGGAATCTAAGATAAAGGGCATGGAAGCTAAGATGGATGATTCGAAGACAGATTTGAAGAGAGACATGGCAGATTTGAAGATAGATTTGAAGACAGACATGGAAGAATTGAAGAAGTTGCTACAAGAAAGGGTCACTAATGGTGAAAAGGTAGAAAAGGAAACTCATGATGAGAACAAAAGAAATGTTAATCATGATTCCATAGACGCTAATGTTGGATCGAAGAATCACCACATTCCAAAAATCGATATGAGGAAGTTTGATGGCAAGGATCCCGCCACATGGATATTACAGATGGAGCAATTCTTCGATCTCAATAATGTGCAAAACGCACAAAAGGTACGTATGGCAACTGTATATTTGGAACCAAATCAGTTTTTATGGTATCAATGGCTTTGCTCTCGTAAACAATTTATCACTTGGGGAATTTTTACGGAAGAATTGATAGCACATTATGAAGATACAAAAAGCAACACTTTTTTTAGCCAATTGATAAGTCTCAAACAAAAGGGTTCAGTAATGGAGCACATTGAGGAGTTCCAAAAATTGAACATAAGGGTAAAAGATATTCCAGAGGAGCATAGGATTGATGTGTTCATAGGGTCTTTAAAGGATAATATCCAACATGATGTTCGCCTTTGGGAACCTGATTCATTAGAGAAGGCATTCAGGTTAGCAAGAAAAATGGAAAGCAAAATTATGGCAACCAGGAAGCATACCACTCACAACTATAAAGACGGAAGTGTTGTTGCCCCTAGTCTTCCACAACCTATAAGGTTGACACCACAACAATTGGAAGAAAAAAGAGCAAAAGGGCTTTGTTACAGTTGTGATAGCAAATACACTAAAGGTCATAAGTGTGCTGAGAAGAAATTATTCTACATAGATTGTGAAGAGGAAGAAGAAAAGGAGCAAGAAAGGTCAAAAGAAGAAGATATACTCCAGGAACAAAGCCTAGATGAAGAACAAATAAATCCGACCATATCTTGTAATGCATTGGCGGGAATTACCACTCCTCAAACCATCAAGATAGAAGGACAAATCAAGAAGAAAAAGGTAATAGTGTTGATTGATTCAGGAAGCACCCACAATTTTATTCATTGTAGGGTAGCAAAAGAATTGAATTGCTTCCTATATCCAGCACCAGAGTGTCAAGTGATGATTGCAAATGGAGGAACAATAAATTGCTCTGGAAAGTGCCATAATATCAAGCTATCCATGGGAGAATATGTATTGACTAGCCCAATGCTTTCCATTCCAATGGGAGGTGCCGATGTTGTACTAGCTTTTAATTTTCAAAACTTTTCATCAAATTTTCTACGGAAGGAAAGGAAGTTGAATTAAGGGGTATTGCAGGGAAACCAGGAAAGATAATCAGCTCTAATGGCATGACAAAGCTTCTAAAAAAGGAGCAAAGAGGTGTAATTGCACAATTATGTTCGCTAGATGTTTCCACATTGGAATCATCTATTTCTCCAGATCTCCAAAAAGTCCTGGACAATCATTCCAAGGTATTTGAGACTCCAAAAGGTCTCCCACCTATGCGTGATCATGATCATGCTATTCATCTGATTCCAGGAAGTGTTCCTCCAAACATCAGGCCGTACAGATATCCCTATGTCCAAAAAAGTGAAATTGAACGTATGGTTGCAGAAATGCTAGAGGCTGGTATAATTCAACCGAGTCAAAGTTCTTTCTCAGCTCCAGTAGTATTGGTGCACAAGAAGGATGGATCATGGCGCATGTGTCCGGATTATAGGGAGCTCAACAAGCTCACTATTAAAGATAAGTTCCCCATTCCTGTTATTGATGAATTACTGGATGAATTGCATGGATCAATTTACTTCACCAAGTTGGATCTTCGTTCGGGATATCATCAAATCAGAATGAAGATTGAAGACATTCCGAAAACACCATTTAGAACTCATGAGGGTCATTATGAATTTTTGGTCATGCCTTTTGGCCTTACCAATGCACCTTCAACATTTCAAGGTTTGATGAATTCAATTTTCAAACCATTCCTTAGAAAATTTGTGTTAGTATTTTTTGATGATATACTAATCTACAGCAAGTCTTGGAAGGATCATGTTGAACATGTTGACAGGGTGCTACAACTATTGGAGGAGAAACAATTATATGCAAAAAGATCCAAATGTTTCTTTGGAGTCCAGGAGGTGGAATATTTGGGTCATATTGTATCTCATGAAGGAGTTAAGGTAGACCCTAGCAAAATTAAAGCCATTAAGGAATGGAAAATCCCCACATCCATAAAGCATCTGCGAGGATTTCTTGGGTTGACAGGGTATTATCGCAAGTTTGTTAAGAATTATGGGAGAATAGCAGCACCTCTAACAACATTATTGAAGAAAGATTCATTTTCATGGACTCCGGAAGCAACAAAGGCCTTTGAACATCTTAAAGAGGCAATGTGCCAAGCACCGGTCTTAGCTACACCGGACTTCACAAAAACCTTTATTGTGGAATGTGATGCTTCAGGAAATGGAATTGGTGCTGTTCTAATGCAAGATGAAAGACCCATTGCTTTTGAAAGTCGTCCAATCAAGGGAAAGTTTTTAAGCAAAGCTATTTATGAGAAGGAAATGTTGGCAATACTCCATGCACTTAAGAAATGGCGACCCTACCTAATGGGAAGACACTTCAAGGTAAAAACGGATCATGATAGCCTTAAATACTTTTTAGAACAAAGATTATCCTCTGAAGAGCAACAAAAGTGGGTCACAAAGATGTTGGGTTATGACTTTGAAATCATCTACAAAAAAGGGAAGCAAAATGTGGTGGCAGATGCACTCTCAAGAAAGGATGAGGATGTGGAAGCATTGTTGTGTGCCATTTCTATTATCCAACCAGATTGGATAAACGAAGCAAGGGAGGAATGGAAGAATGACGAAGAAGTGTGGGCACTTATTCGAAAGCTACAACAAGATTCCAGTACGTCTGATACATTTAGCTGGCAAAATGATTTGTTATGGTACAAAGATCGCTTATACCTCTGTAAGAATTCCCAGCTAAAACAAAAGATTCTTATGGAATTGCACACTTCTCCCTTAGGAGGGCACTCAGGATTTTTAAAAACTTACCACAGGGTTAAGAAGGAATTTTTTTGGGATGGCCTTAAATCAGATATTCAAAAGTTTGTGGCGGAATGTTTGGTTTGCCAGCAAAATAAAGTTGAAACAATTAAGACACCGGGTCTATTACAACCTTTATCCATTCCAAGCCAACGTTGGGAGGAGGTTTCAATGGATTTTATCACAGGTTTACCCAAGTCTGAGGGAAAGAGTGTCATCATGGTGGTAGTTGACAGACTTACCAAGTATGCACACTTTTGTGCATTATCACATCCATTTAAAGCCAGTACAGTTTCTACTGCATTTATGGAAACAGTTCAAAAGCTACATGGAAACCCAAAGATTATTGTAAGTGACAGAGATCCCATTTTCACTGGAAATTTTTGGACATAATTATTTTCTTGTCTTGGTACTCAGTTAGCTCATAGCTCATCTTATCATCCTCAATCTGATGGGCAAACTGAGATAGTAAACAAATGTTTGGAAGGATATCTTCGTTGCTTTGTATCTGATAAACAGACACAATGGGTCAAATGGTTGCCTCTGGCTGAATGGTGGTATAACACTTCCTTCCATACAGCAACAAAAATGACCCCATTTATGGCACTTTATGGGTATCAACCACCATCCATCACATCATATTTAAGAGAAAATTCTAAGGTTCAGGCAGTGGAACATCACATCGAACATCAACAACAAGTCCTCCAACTCTTAAAGGATAACCTCGTGTTGGCACAAAATAGAATGAAACAACAGGCAGATCAACATCGCAGTGAAAGAAGTTTTGATGTAGGTGATTGGGTATTCCTACGGCTACAACCATATAAGCAAATGTCCCTAAAGCAAGCTAAGAAGGATAATAAATTATCATCAAAGTATTATGGTCCGTACAAGGTGTTGCAAAAGATTGGTACTATGGCATACAAATTGGAGCTTCCTGCAGCTTCTCGATTGCACCCAGTTTTCCATGTTTCATGTTTAAAGAAGGTTATAGGTGACAAGCTCCCAATTCAAACAATATTGCCAGAACTTGACGAGGAAGGAAAAATTATATTGGAACCGGAAGCAGTCACAGAAACAAAAACTCGACAGCTACGAAATCGATCAATTTCAGAGTATCTTATCAAGTGGAAGAACTTATTCGCTGAAGATTCCACATGGGAGGATGAGAATTTTATGCAGAAGTATCCAGAACTACTCAAGCGTTGAGGACAACACTTTTTTGAAGGAGAGGGGCATGTTGGGTCCCTATAATACTAGTGATTACCCCATTACTATTGTAGTTATACCCCTTATTTATATTGTTGTGCCCCTATTACCCCCATATTGTTATTTCTGTGCCCCATAGAATCCCTCTATTGTTATTTTTGTTGCTTTATATTATTATTGTTAGGTCGGCTGGATTATATTGTGACTCCTTAGACTCCTATATATAGAAAGGAGGTTTTGTCATTTGTATCATCCAAGAATTGTTCATTTATGTAATGTAAAGGAGGTTGCCCCCTCGAAGAGGCTGAATTCTAAGGCGTTGATCTATCTTTTCTATCTTTTCTTGAGCTGGTTTCATAACATATAATTGTATTATATAATAATTATAACTATTATATAACTATACTAATATAATTTGGGTTATATAATTATGGCTTATGATATTATGCAGAAAGGCATTGATCATGGGTGTGACGTTTGGGATGAGAGAGAACAATGGTTTGTTGATAAGGCATAAAACACAATGACAGACGAGGCACGAGAAATGACAAGGCAGACACGACAGTTGCGAATGGGCATGAATAACCAATGGTGGAAGTTAAGGGTGTGTCGAAAAACCACTGGGCTAGTAGGGTTTTACAATGACATCACAATGATTAGTGAACAATGGGTGGTTTGGATATGTCTAGTTGCGAGAAAGATGAGTGTGGGAAACACAAAACAATAGAACATTGTAAACAATGACACTAGTGAAGATAACGTGCGACATCGAATGGTCAAATAGTTAGTGGAAGGTGGTAGTTAACCTGGAATACAGAGTAATGATAGACAAGGGCAATGAGGTAATGCCGCAGTGCAGGGATGGTGGAGTTGTTTTCAATGAATTGGGAGTGTGATTGGCTCTGATACCAAATGGAGCACCCTAGCTCAATGTTTTGACAAAATCATATATTTTATTAGTGGATTGAAAAATACGATGATTGCAATGAAGGAATGCTTTGGCTTTAAATATAGCCTAAGAGCCATTACATGAGGGGACATGATCTTTGATCGTGCCCCTTAGTTTAAAAATTAAATTAAATAAGTTAATGCAATAATTTTATACATAACGTCTAAGTTGGTTCTCATTGTGTGAAAGTGCGAAAGAATCTATAAACCCCCTGTTCCTTTCATGTTCTTTTTCACGAGTGATGTGGTCATCCGCATGTATAGTTTTATATATTCAACAAATGTGGTAGGGAGCCTCATATGCTAAAGCATGGGAGGGTTGGTGATGGAATATCACCCCAAAAAAATTACGTTGTATTCCTCTTCTATCATGGGGAATTTGGTTAGGCTCAAAACGCTGAAGTTTTTAAGGACAAATCCTACACTCCTGACATTATGACAGCCAAATCCATAGCAATGTTCTCTATGTTGGACATTCTTGATTCCATTCGTAAACTTCAAATGTATCTAAAGAATCCATTGGCCAATCTTTTCCATGGGCCTACTTCAATGGAGCAACACTTTCAAATGGAATGCAGCGGGGCGTTGTTATTCATCTTTGAAACACTCACTATTTCACACAGAAAAGTGGTCTGGGGCCAGGGACAAACATTTACTCAAAACTTGTGAGCTTAAAACTATCGTTGATTTTTGCTATTGAACAGAGCATTCCCAAATTGCAGATTTTTGGTGGCTCTATGATTATCATTAACTAGTTCAATAGTATTGCTAGAAGTCACATGCACACTCTATGTCTGAACCTTGAGATTTTTATATTAGTGTTTTAATTATGTTTCTTGTTGTCATATTTACAGAGAAAGGAATTCAGCCGTTAACATCTTGTCTAAAAAAGGCGCTGCTCAAGATCCGGGAATCTGGATTTTTTTTTTTTTTTTTTTTTTTATGTTTTCTTTTCTAGCTGATGTATATATTTATTGCTTATGACTCTTTTACGGAACACTGATGCATATGAGAACAATTTTGCTCTTTTTTGAAAACCTTTTGATGTAAAATATATATTCTAGAATGAATTTTTAGAGACATTATTTTTAGTCCACTTTTTTGATGGGCTCACTATTAGCAAATGCAGGTGAATAGTTTGCTAGAATGCTACCTTACACATACAAATATAATTTTCAATCTTATTAAAAAAAAGAAAAGAAAACAACACATAAAAAAATCTCAAAATTAACATTAAATTAAAAACAAACACTTCAATCTTGAATAAAAACAAATCTTAGAATTAACAATGAGTTTTCCTACATATTAAGGGGTAGTTTAAATATGAAGTAAATAGGGCTACTCATAAACCAAAAACCAACTATGGTCTCATCTCTTTAAACTTTAAATTTCAACAATAAAAACAAATTATATATATATATATATATATATATATATAAATAAATAAATAAATAAATAAATGACACTTTAAAGATAATACTAATAATAATAAAAAGTACAAGTATAGTATAAACCCTATCACACTCTTCACATATGAATTACGATATTATGATACAAAACGATTAGTGTAAGGTTCATCATCTATCCTTTTAAGAAATCAAATCTCCATGTTACAAATTATAGCTTTATACAAAATTTTCAATATATTAATACTTTGATGAATTAATAATTATTATAAAATATTTTTATAATAAAAAATGAAATTATATTTTAATATTAAAAAGCAATAAAATATTTTTTAGCATCCAAAATCTGCTCTCTTCTACTGTTGCGCTGAATGCGTGACTTAGCCTGGGCTTACGTAGCTCACAACCGCCCACTAACGGCCTCCTGCCGCATCAATGGAGCAAATGGACTCTCCAGAAGATGGAGATCCATCATCAGATCGTCAACATGAACATGAAGACTCTGCAAATGCGTCTGCATCTCTCATCTCCGTAATGGGACCTCCAAAAAACAGGCCATCATTAACCAAGTTTGTAAAGTGACTGTATGATATTCCTGAGATCTCCCTTCTGCCGACTCTCCCTCAACGAGCAACGTTGTCTCTTGTAGAATGTGGTTTGGTTGGCCAGTTCACAGGTTTATGGCCAACACCCAAATTTGTTCAGAAATGGGTAGAAATAAACTAGACACCGTCAATCAATGGGAAAATCTCCATAAGGTTTTGTGGAAGAGGGTATTATACCTTCCATTTTGAAACAAAAGAAGATCACGATTTAATCTTCAGGAATGACCCATACTTCATGGACATGGGAGGATTATATTTAAACCGATGGACTACTGATTTTGACTCTGAAATGGATGTCCCAAGCACTGTGTCAGTATAGGTCAGATTACCACATCTTCCTCTTCACTGCTGGGGAGATGAATCAATGAAAGCTATTGAGAATGCAGTGGGGAAATACATTGATAGATGTGAACCAAAGGAGAACAGGCATGCATGTGCTAGAATCTGCGTAGAAGTGGACTTAGGGAAAGGCCTCCCGGAAGCAATAAAGATCAAAGTCGACCAATGGATGCATATACAACAGCTGGACTACAAACAAATTTCCTTAAGGTATGTCATGAATACGGTCATTTTGCAAATAGATGTCCAAAAAGGGAAGAAAATGAAAATGTAGAAGAACCCGAAAACAAATGGGAACAAGTCAAGCAGAAGAAATCATCCAACAAACAACCCCTTCCTTCCTCACCTAACGCAGAAATCCCCTCATCTCTTATAAACCCCAACCCCTTTGGTCCCTCGTAAGAGCCCTCAACTCCCCCCTCTCCACGATCCCCCCCACATCCACCCAGCGCCCCTATCATGCTATCAATCCCTATAAACCTCTGCTCTCCCCCTCCCCCATCAGTGGATCAAATATTAACCAGAAATCAATCCAAGGAGTCCCTCCAAACCTTTGAACACCAAAAAAAAGTAGGAAGAAAATCTAATAAGGAGATGAGAGATGAAGCAGCTAAGGAGATGGCACTAGGCACGCAACAACCCATGGATTCCTTCTTTGGAAAAAGCTCTGGGAATAATGAAAAAAAACCAAAATCAGCATAGAGGGAAATGCCCCTTATCCAATCAAACAAACAAGTAATGATCTTGGTCTCTTGGAATTGCCGTGGACTGGGAACACCCTTCAAACTGAATGCAACAAGAGATATATTAGCAAAAGAAACCCCAGATATATTTATGATCCAAGAGACCAAAACAAGCGGCCAAGAATCATAGAAAATGATAAAAAAAAATATGAAGTAACAACAGTACATGCCATAGGGGCCTCAGGAGGAATCTGTACACTATGGAAGAAAGGAAAATGGGAAATGATGCAACAAAAAAAGAACAATATTGGATCTGAACAGACCTAAAGGAAATAAACACCAAGGAGCAATACAACTTTATCAACATTTATGCCCCAAACCACTACAGGGAAAAAGAACAATGCTGGAGCACAGTGCAAGAAACTCTAAATGAAACTCAAAATAGAAAAGTGATCCTGGGAGGGGACCTTAACTTGATTCAAAATATTGAGGAGAAATTTGGAGGGTCCTACCATGCAGATCCATCCAGGGAGGCTCTGTAAACAATCATGGAACAAAACAAGTTAATTGATATCCCACCAAGCAATGGGAAGTACACATGGAATAATAAAAGGGTGAGAAAAAAGAAATACAAAAGAGAGGTTGGATCGTATATTGGTCCAAGAAAACATCGTCTCAAGTTTCAACTCAGCAAGATAAAAAATACTTCAAAGCAGTGACAATCATTCTATGAAAAATGGATAACCAAGGGCCTTTACCGTTTAAATACAACCCAATTTGGGACAACAATAAAGAATTTAGAAATCTAATTTTAGAAGTATGGGCACAAAAATTCACAGGTTTGCCTCACTTTGTGTGGGAAACCAAATTAAAAAATTTGAGAATAAAAGTGAAAACTTGGGCAAGGGAAAATGAAAAGCAAAATAAAAAAAAGAAAAGCTGAGCTGATTAAAAAAATGGACAACATGCAAGAGGCAAAGGAAAATAAGGAGGATAAACAAGACTATTTACAAGAAAATGATTTTTTTGGGAAACTTATCGTGAAAATAGGAAATAAGAAGAAGAGATAAGATTGAAATCAAGAAGTCTTTCGCTGAATGTAGGGGAAAAAAACACAACATTTTTTCACAATTCCATGCAAATAAGAAGAGCAAGAAACCAAATTGAAATCCAAGTGGATGGACAAGAAATTAAGGGAGCAGAGGAGCTGAAAAAAGCAGCACATATCACTTTAAAAACCACTTGACAGTGAATGAAGAAACGACAGACTATGAGAATTTCCTACAACACACTCAAAAAACGATAAGAGAAGGACAAAATGCAAAAATAATGAAAGAAATCTCAGAAGAAGAAGTAAAGGCAAAAATATGGAGCCTCCACCTAGATAAGACACTAGGCCTAGATGGATTCACAATAGCCTTTTATAGGCAACACTGACAAACTATAAAAAAAGACTTCTTAAGAATGGTAAGGAACGTAATAAAAAAAAAAGGGAAGCAACACAAAATTTTCCTATTTGGCATTAATTCCAAAGGAATCCAATCCCTCCACTTTTAGTAGATTCTGACCAGTCTCCCTATGCAACTCTTCTTATAAGATAGTAACAAAGATCATAGGAAATAGAATCAAGAAAGTGCTTTATGAAATAATATCGGAAAATCAGGGAGGCTTTGTTCCAAAGAGGTAGATCATCGATAATGTTATTGTTGTCCAGGAAGCCATTCACTCAAGCATGTAGAGAAAAGAAAAATGAATTATCATAAACTAGATATGGCTAATGCTTTTGACCAGGTCAGCCTACCATATCTCATGGTTGTTCTAAAGAAATTTGGGTTCTCAAAAGAAATTATAGAGGTCTTCCAGGCATGCATCACGGACCCTTGGATAACACCACTTATAAATGGAAGACCTAGTGACTTCTTCCAAAGTTCAAGAGGATTGAGACAGGGGTGCCCTCTATCTCCTTTATTTTATATCCTAATGGAAAAAAATCTAAGTAGAGCATTGGAAAAACAAAGGAGAGAGAACCATAACTGGGCTGCAAATCTCAAAAGGAATCGTAGGCATTAACCACTCTCTGTTTGTGGATGACACACTCTTATTGGGAGGTGCCTCAAGCATAATTTCTCGAAGATTTAAAAAAGTTTTGGATAATTTTTTGCAGGTCTCTGGTGGTCTCTTAAACAACACTAAGTGCATAATTTATGGCTAGAATACCTCTCCCAGAACCATGCAACGAATATCACAGATCCTTGAGATCCCTATCCAAGAAAGATGGACTCACTTCTTTTATCTTGGACTACCTATCTCAAAAGAGAATATGAAAGCAAAGCTATGGATCAAACAAATTGAAAAATTGAAAGAGAAAATCCAAAAGTGGGGTATGATGTGGCTGAACATGGCAGGGAAGGTAATTCGAATTAAAACCTTACTCACGATGCTTCCAATAAATTAGTATGCTACAATTTTGGCACCGGCAAGTGCACACAAGCAAATGGAATTAATAGTAAGAGGCTTCAAACAAATTGAAAAAATGAAAGAGAAAATCCAAAAGTGGGGTATGATGTGGCTGAACATGGTAGGCAAGGTAATTCGAATTAAAACCTTACTCACGACGCTTCCAATAAATCAATATGCTACAATTTTGGCACCGGCAAGTGCACACAAGCAAATGGAATTAATAGTAAGAGGCTTCCTCTAGCAGGGAGAGAAACAAGAGAACAAAAAGTTTAGTTTGGTAAAATGGGAGCAAGTAACTTTGTTGTATGAAAAAGGAGGCTTATCTATAAGACTGCCTGGCCTAATGAATGCTGCATTAGGAATGAAAATCATATGGAGAATGATAACAGGTAAGGAGAGTTGGTGGAAAAAAACTCTAGCCACAAAATATATGAACCACCCAAGAACAAATTTACTGAATAAAATATTCCAACAAGACCATGCACACAAGTTTGGAAGCTTGTGAAGAAGATGATACCTTTAATCAACAAACATATCTTTAAAATCCAAGGCAATGGTAAAAGTTTCTTGATATGGGAGGATATAATTATGGGAAAGGAGCCACTATCCCTCCACTCGGGCGATGAAGACATTCAAAAATGTATGAATGATAGAGGTTTGAAAACTCTACATTCAATCTCTAGATGGGAAAATCAAAATTGGCAAGAATGACACATTACATGAATCCCCCCAAATCTGAAAGGTCAATGGGACAGCCTTCGGAAGCACCTCAAAGGAGCAACACCAACAAGCATTGAGGAAGAAGACACTTTTGCATGGGATCCAAGTGGAGGATGCTACATAGTTAAGACAAGCTACACAACCCTTCAATAACATCAAAACCAACAAGAGTGGACACCATGGAAGTCAGTATGGAAGATTGAAGGCCTCCCTAAAATCAAAATCTTCATATGGACCCTATTAAAAGGGAAAATTCTCACCACTGAAAACCTAAAAAAGAAAAAGTTTCTATGGTCCATCCAGGTGTCCGATATGCCTGAAGGAAGAAGAGACTATTCAACATCTCTTTCTAGACTGCATGGTAACAAAAGAGTGCTGGAAACAACTATCAAGCCCTTTGGAAATCAACTTAAATTTCTCCAAAGTTTTTTTGGATTTCTTCCGAGAATGGAAAAAGACATACCCTACCCAACAAAGAAAAAGGCAACGATAAATAGGTTCTGGGAATGTCTCCCAACAATTATTTGTTGGCAAATTTGGCTCTCAAGGAACAAGAGCATCTTCAAAGATTAGGCACCAAAAATAGGGAGAATATTATCAAAAACATGGGGTCTTACATCTGAATTTCTAAATATGAAAGGCACTACAACAATTGAGAACAATCTCCTACAACAAGAAGAAAGAGATTGGATCAGTAAAGTAACAATAACAAAAAACTGAAATAAAAGTCTCAAGAACACTCCTACAACCTAGAACTAGAAGATCCGACTAAATGAAGAAGAATTTTCAACCTGGGAAGAAAACCAAAAAAGATTTTGCTTGTTCTTTGATGGGGCATCTAAAAATAACCTGAGGAAAGCAGTTGCTGGAGGTATTATAATTGACCCTTGGGGGAAAACGATGATCTTCTATGAATGGGGACTGAGGTAAACTACAAACAACAAAGCAGAAGCCTACAGTTTGCTGTTGGGCTTACAAATACTTGAAAAAAGAGCCATCAAAGACCCAATAATATTGGGAGACTCAACGATCATTATTGAAGCAATGGCAAGCAATAAAAATCCCACAAATTCAGCCATGAATAAGATATTTAAATGAATAGGAACAACCTGGACAGTGCAAGGAAAGTCACATTTAAGCATATATTAAGAGAACATAACAAAACAACAAACCGTTATGATAATAAGGCAATAAACATAAGGGAAGGAGATATCAAAGAAAATGAGGAGTTCTATCACAATTCAATCCCTTAGTTCTATCACATCAGTGATCATGATAAAAAAACACACTCCTAAAAAAAATCAACAAAAAGATTATTCAAAGGACAACAAAAAATCAATTCAGAGATATTCCAACAGCTCACTCCATAAGGAAATCACGTGAACCACACCAAAAAATCTCGAGAGTATCCAATTTTGATATTAGTCCGAAGACTAAGGTGGATAAGCATCTCGTTCACTGCACGAACCATTTTCTCCATGACAGTCATTGCTATAGCCTCCCCTCTTTGAATCACGAGCATTCCCCTTCATCTCTTAATTGCATCTTTGTTAAAGAGAAATATGAAGCCATTGTTTTTCATCCCTTTCATCGACCTCAAGAAATCGTTACATCACGCTCTCCCCATTTGATTAATACTCTGAGTCCCTCCCCCATTAATTCTCACCCATCAAGTCATCACAAAGAGCCTTCCTCCATAAGCGTATACACTGTATATATTTCTCTATGTGCAAAGGATCATAAGAAGAGTCCATATGTCAGCCATCTCCACTGCCCTCCCTTTTCAAAGCACGAGATTTCCCCTCCATCGCTCAACTGTAATTACGTTAAGGAGATCATTGTAGCCACTGTTTCTAGTTTGCCCCATCAACTCCCCGGATCCTCAATACATAAAAATCTGACCTCCTCTCCCATCAATCCTCTATCAGTCATCCATATCGACCACTCTATCTATATGTGTGATAAGGATATTAAGAAAGAGCTCTCTTTCAATCTCGAAGTCTTCAGGGCAGTTCAATTCAAAGCCAACAGAGCTTCTAAGCCCAACAGTAAGGAAGTTTTACAACACTCTTCAACAACACAAAGGGAGGGGAAAAATAAATCAGACAGTAGAAAGCAGAGGAAGAGTCACCATTTCAAGGGAAGCGAAAAAAGACTAAGGAACAACACACACAGGAAATATAGGAAGCATTCCAAAACCACAGAGAAACAAGCTATAAAGATGGAATTTAATCCGGTGGAGAAAGCTGCTAGGAATGACAGTTGTGCCACCTGCAAAGCCAACAAATTCATGATAAGCAGGCTCAAAGAAACGATACAAGATCTCAGATTAGAGATGAAGATGGAGAGCTACCAAAAGAAGAACTTTGAAAACTAGAAAGCAAAAATCATTGCATTAAAAAACAAGTGTGTGCATCTGGAAGAGGGTGTGGCTTTCATAAAAAACTCCACTCTGATTCAGGAGGGAGAAAACTCAATTTGTCAAGGAAAAAAGCAAAGATCCTATCAGGAGCACTCAATAAACCAAAATTATGCAATTTCAAGCACTACAATAGATATCAAGTACTATGTTTTGTAAATTTGTCTTGTTAGAAAGCTAATATGTAAGGCAACATGCCAAAATAATCTTAGACACTAAAAGAATTTTGAGATTCTAGCACTCAAGTATCAGGGATTGCGCTCCCATTTTCCTTCTAAAGCTTGACTCCAAGCTCTCTTGAATGTAACAAGAGAACGCTCCTTTTTTTTGGAAATACAAACTTAACTGATCTTGTCAAAAAAATAAAATCAATAAAATATTTTTAAATATATATATATATATTTGTAAACATTGTAGAGCTCTATGTATTATCTATTTTCAAAAGTTTTTTACATCCATACTCTCCGGGTAGTCACCTGCCCGAAGGAAACCAGGTGACCACCGGTCAGCGTTAAAACCATTCCAAAATTTGAACAAGTTCATAATAATCCATCCACTGTCTCTATGTTGACTGTCTCTGCTATTAGCTCTAAAGATCAAAACAGACATGCTTATTTCCTTCATCAAATCAAAATTCAGAAAACAAAACTATCTTGATCTCTAGATTAGTCCTCATCTGAGGAGGCTATCGGAGCTGGTGCCTTTGCACTGGAGCCAGGCATCTCACATCTCTGTTCCAGTTTCCACTTTATCGTTGTCAGGGTCTGCTCAATCCTTCCCAGGGCGAGATTGTTCCAGTACGTCTGTATCTGTATGGTCGCTATTTCCTTGAGAAGTTCGCACGGACCGGGTCCTTCTCCTTGCTTCTTTCCTATTTATCAAATACTTCTCCTTCCATGTGTTCATGGTGGAGAGTCATGGCCCGAGCCATGATGTGTTTCATGATCCAATATTGCTGTATGGTCTTTCTGAACAACGATTGTCTTCCGTTCGTTGTCCCAGGGTCCTGTAGCATTCCTTCCCATTCTTCCATTGGTATGTCCCTGCATCTAAGGTTGTCTCTTAGATCCCGCTCCCAGCTCCAAATCTGGTCTCTAACTTCCTTCGGATTTCCTTCCATGTATGAGTCAATGATCTTCTTCATTTGATCTCCGTCAGGCTTCCTGCCCCTTTTCTTTCCTTGGCTACTGGTTCCTTCTTCTTTCTTGACTATCCTCTTGCTTCTCCTGGGAGCCATTTTTCTTTCAGCTTGGTCTTTAACACCTTTTCCCTGTTGCTCTTTGTCCTGTTTCACAGTCTTGCCCTGTTCTGAATCGAGACCTATCACAGAATCAACACAAATGTCAGCCATCTCATTTACGTTTACATTATTTTTCGTGGGTTCCCCCCTTACATTATTTTTCGTGGGTCCCCCCCCCCCCATCCCAGGTTTTCCAGCCTCTGGTTTCCCACCCTCTGGGTTTCATCCCTCTGGCTTCCCTCCCTACTGAGCTTGATTTTGGTTTTGAAAATTCTTTGGGTCATAGGGTAACAATGGTTACTTTGCTTTTCCCAGCCCATGCAGGGGTCCCCCTTTTGCTTATTTTGCCTCTTCTCACCCGAGGGCTCACACATGGTGCGAATTAGGCTACTGTGGCCTCCTCTTATCTTGGTTTTCTCAGGTTTACCAGCCGGGTTTCTTCCGGTTGAGTTTTCTCCCCTCCCCTAGGGTGCTGCTCCATCTCCCAGGGGTTCTGGTTTTTCCTTTCCCAGCTACCCTCATCCAGGGCTACAAGCATTCTTCCTTTCCCTAGAGTATAATATTCCAGGACCTCTATTCTCCGGCTAGGGTTAGTAGAATTTAGTTCAGACAGGCCTTTGTTCTCATACTGCTCGCCATCTCTCCTATTTTCCTCTCCATCCCGAGCAACCGGGAACTCTTCGAAATGTTTTTCTATCAGACCTCTGAGATTGCTATTACAATTGAGGTGATAATACCAGGTATGCATACCATACTGCATTCCTAACCTATTTCTCAAACAATTTACACTATCAGAGTTTAAGGCTAGAGATATCACATACCCTTTTACCGTTCGTCGCCTTGCTTCCTCCTTCTGCGTCATCTCACTGCCTGCTCTTCCTTTCTCGTCACCTTTCTTCTTTCTCGTCTGCATGCAAATTACCTCTTTTCCTTTTTCCTTAGACTTTATTCCTTTTTCATTCCCTCCTCCTGTCTTTATTGCCAGCTGTCCTGTTGTTTCCTTGGCACACCTCCCTTCCCTTTTGCCTTGGGATGCTGCCCACTTGTCCTGTCCACCGTCCTGCATTAACTCCTTTCCTCTCCCGACTGCTCTTGTTATCGGGTCGCTAACTCGGCCCTACCACTTGTCGTTATTGCGCTGCCCGTCCTCGATTTTGTTGTTCTACCCTCTCCTCTTCCATTCCTTTCCATCTCTGCCCCCGTACTCTCGGGGATTGTCCTTACTTTGCCCTCCTTCGTCATCCTACCGAACTCTGATCTTACCCTGTCCTGCTCTACCTCTGTCTTGTACTATTCCACCTGCGACTGTCCTTTTCCTTTTTCGCTCCCGTCTTTTCCGGGCGAATTCTCTAGATGCCCACTCTTGATCCTATCTTGTTCTATCAATTGGATCAATTGCTCCATGTCCTCTTTTTGGTGGAGCTCTTCTGCGCTTGCATCCAGTTGCTGGTCTCCTTTCAAACATCCCTAGTTCGCAAGGCAGTCTGCAGGAGCATTTCCTTTTCGTCTCACATGGGAAGGTATAATGTAGGTTATCATTCTCAATTGTTGGCTTATTTCTTTAATTATCCATGCAGTCCACCAGCTTTGACTCAGCTTCTCTGCTGGTGCTCTGTGCTGTAACTGTTTGAGTGTGTCTATCACGAGCTTCGAATCTCCTTCTATCTGGAGTTTTTGATACCCTTCTCGGATAGCTATTTCTATCCCCCTGTTCATCGCATGGAATTCTGCCTCATTATTTGATGCGTTTCCACAGTCCATCACATAAACCCATCGAGTTCTGCCTCTGTCATCCCTGAATATTCCTCCTATACCTGCCTCCCCTGGATTCCCTTTTGCCGCTCCGTCAAAGTTTAATTTTGTGAATCCCTGCGGCGGGTTCCTGTAGTGGTCATCTTCTCCAGCTTTTCCAGTCTTATGTTTTCTTCCATCCATGTCTGTGGTACTTATTTTGATTTGCAAGCGGTTCAGAATACGTGTCTCTATTTGGTCTACCTTCCAGTCTTCATCGTTCCAATTCTCAAGGATTATGGTTTCTCTTATGTTCTATACTGTTTGGCTCCATATTTCCTTCTTAGCTTTTCCGTCTTCCTTGAATATTAACCGATTTCTTTCTTTCCATATGTTCCATAGGAGGAACCTTATGGATAGATTCCAGGCTCTATTCAAGATTACATTACGGTATGGTTTACTCCTCCATTTCTCTATAGTTGTAGTTATGCTACTTGTTTCTCTGTCGCTAATCTCGAAGAGCTGTTGGTGGTTTTGCCATAGGGTATTGCTGACTCGACAGGAGTTGGTCAGGTGTTCCATTGTTTCTTCTTGTTCCTGGCAAAGGACGCAACGCGATGGACCGTGTGTCCCCTTCCTTCTCAACTGGTCCCAGGTTAAGGCTCGCCCATGGGCCAGTATCCAAGTAAATAATGCTATCTTTGGCCAAGTTTTCATTTTCCAGATTCTATCCCATTTTTCGATGTCCGGGTTGCTAATGGTACCAACCTTTATGTAATTTCCTTCTGTTGTCGTAAACATTCCTTTACTGCGTTTCCCCCATCTTATAATATCTGTTCCTTGTTTGACTGCAATTTTCCTTGTCTCCATCTCCTTTTTGTAATTGGCCCATTGCTCTGTTTCTGGTGCTTCTTGCCAGTCCTTTTTCATTTTCCATTTTCTCCAGTAGCCATCCCTTTCCGGCAACCAATAGTTCTTGGTTGCATCTTCCTCCATTTGGGTGGTGAATCATTGAATATCTTGGAGTTGGGGTTGCTGGTGGAGGGTTTCTCTTTGTTGCCATGCCTCATTCCAGAAGTTTGCTTTGTCACCCTCCCTAATTTCCCAGAAACTGTGTTTTCTTATCAGGTCCCTGTTTGACTTTGCTAGGTTCCAAATTGTGGAGCCTTTCTTTTCTGATTGGCTTCTCAATTTCCCTTCAGGGGATCTTGCCATCTCATATTTCTTTTCCCACAAAGTCTTCCATAGATCTTTTCCTCCTTATACCCACCTCCACCACATTTTTGCACTCATTACTTGGTTTAGGATATATGGGTCTCACAACCCTAATCCTCCTTCTGTTAGAGATTTGCACAGTCATTTCCATGAGAGCAACGCCTTCCTTTTAGTTTTGTTTGTTCCTTGCCATAGTTTTTTTTTGAAAATTTCCACCTTTTTTTGGCATATTGTTTTTGGAATAGCTTGGCTGGTCATTTGGTATATTGGTATTGATTGGAGGACCAACTTAAGGAGAATGAGGCGACTCGGGGTGTTCAAAGTTCTGAACGTCCAGTTGTCCATTCTTTTTTGAATTTTCCCTATCAGACCTCCCCAGTTAGCAATTCTATTTTGCTTATCACTAAGCTGGACACCTAGATATTTGGTGGGGAACTTCCCTATTCGGAACCCCATTGTTCTAGCTAGGAATGATTGGGAAATCATTGGGGTATTGAAGAAGAAGATTTTTGTTTTATCTTTATTTATCTCTATACCTGATGCTTGTGTGAAATTTTCAAGTATTTCCACTATTTGCTTTGCTTCCTTGAGATTGGCTTGTCCATACATCATGACATCATCTACGAATTGTTGATGTGTAATGGGTAGTTCTTCTCCCCACAATCTGAGACCTTTTAGCTTTCCACTATTCACTCTTTCTTTTATTAGTCTGCCCAGACCATCAACAACTATTATGAACAGGAATGGGGAAAGAGGGTCCCCCTGTCTAAGCCCTCTGGACAGTTTAAAAGTTTATGTAGGAGTTCCATTTAGCATTATGGACATACTTGGAGTGGTGATCATAGACATTATCCATTCTATCCATCTATCATCGAACTCGTAAGCTTTTAGGATTTTCTGGAGGTATTCCCAGCTTATCTTATCATAAGCTTTAGCTAGGTCGAGTTTGATCATCATTCCTTTGTGTCTTGAGTTCTTCAGTGAATGGCTCACCTCTTGTGCAACTATGATTCTGTCCACTATCTATTTCCTTTTCACGAAACCTATTTGTTCCTCGGAAATCAATTCTGGAAGGATAGATTTTAATCAATTCTGGAAGGATAGATTTTAATCTATTCACCATTATGGTGGCTAGGATTTTGTAAATTACATTACATAATGCAATTGGTCTAAAACCTTGAGGTTTATCAGCCTTTTCAAGCTTCGGGATCAATGCAAGGAAGGTTGCATTCCAGGCTGGGTGCATTCTCTTTGTACATCTTGATTCTTCTATGGCATTTACAATGTCTTGCTTCATAAAGCTCCAGGTTTCTTGGAAGAATTCTGCTGTGTATCCGTCCGGTCCTGGGGCTTTGTTCTTTGCCATTGTCTTCACTGTTTCTTCTACCTCTTTTTCAGTAATCACCCTTAGGAGTGCCATGTTCTATTCTCGATTTACCCTTCTAGGTATATATTGACTTATTTTTGCTATCTCCTCTTCTCTATTGTTTTGTGTCTCAGTCAGGATTCCTTTGAAGTGTTATATCAGCAACCTCTCCATCTCCTCTTTCTGAGTTAACCTGTTGCCTTGGTTGTCTCTGAGAGAAAATATTTTGTTCTGCTGTCTATGCTGTTGCATGGCTCTGTGGAAGAATTTCATATTTCTTTCTCCCTCTTTCAGCCATTGTATTCTTGACTTCTATCTCCATAAAATTTCCTCCTGTTTTCTTCTTTCCTCCAGTCTGTTTAGTACCACTCCTTCCTGAGCTAGTTCCTCTGTTCTCCCTTCTTCTATTATTGTCTGTTGTATTCTTTTCATGTCTGTCTGAAGCTTTTCTTGGTATTTTTGAATATTGCCAAATTCCTCTCTATTCCATTTCTTTATTTTGCCTTTTAGGTCCTTTAGTCTTAATTGGAGGATGTGCATCTTGTTCCTTCCATTAATTTCACTCTCATTGTTCTGCCACCATTGCTCCATTTTGTTTATGAAGGTTGGTTCTCGCAGCCAAAAAGCTTCAAACCTGAAGGGTTTGTTCTGGTTTTGACTGTTCATGGCTATTTCTAGTTTTATGGGCCAGTGGTATGATCCTTGACATGGCAAGATTATCGCTTCATAGAAAATGTCTCTCCCTATAAAGTTTTTTGTTGCTAGAAACCTGTCAAGCCTAGAGGCTATCTGTTTACTTCCTCCTCTTTAGTTGTTTCAAGTGAATTTTCCATTAATGGTATGTATATCAATCATTTTTATGGCCGACTGTGTTTCTCTAAATCTTTCCATGTCTGGATCTTCCCATTGAAATCCCCCTTCTTCTCCTCTTTTGAAGTTGTCACATTTAAAATCGCCTGCTATCAACCACAATTTTTCTGTGTACATGTTTCCTAACTGTTGCATTTGGAGGAGGAAGTTTCCTCTTTCCACTGTTATATGGGGTCCATAAACCGCTGAGACCAAGAACCAGTGTCTGTGGCCTATTAGTCTGAATCTCCCTGAAGGATCTTTTTCATTCGTATCCAATAGTCTACTGTGACTTCTGCGGGGTTCCATAGGATTGCGATACCCCCCGCATTGCGTTTTGCATCAATTCTCATGCATTCATAAGTAGGTTTGATTTTTTTTAGAATCTCCTCCATTTCCCCCCTGTTATTTTTATTTCTTATAACAACATAATTTGGGTTTTTTCTCTTTTTTATCCTTTCTGCTAGGTATCTCTGCTTACCTTTGCTATTAAGACCCCGAATGTTCCAGGATGTAATTATCATTGGTTGGTTGGGGTTATTTGGTGGAATACCGCTGAGAGCGGTACTACTCTTCCCGTATTAACTAGCATTTCTCCCATAACCTGTATTGACTCTTGAAGATTCCTTCTACCTCTTTTTTTCCCTCCTTTCGCTTTACTTTGTTGCTCTTGGGTATTTTCAGGTTGTATGCCTAGTTTCTCATTCATTCCTGTATTTCCCTGATCTTGTTTTTCTTTATATTGTTGGAAGGTTTCCCTGTATAATTTTTATCCTCTTCAGGGATGAACCTTTCATCCAAGTGTCTCCATTTGTCCAGGAGTTTCCTCAGGATTTCTTCTTCTATCGTTGGATCTTCCCCTTTATTGTTGTCTATTTCCATTACTTCATTTTCCCGGTTCTCCTCCTTTTCCTGTCCTACCTTTTCCCCTGTTTCGCTTTGGGTTTTTCGCTTTGTGCTATTTACATCTTGGCTTGGTTTGCCTCCCTGTTCTTTTTCCTCCTGATAATCCATTACTCTGATCTCTTGATCTTCTTCTTCTACCTGTAGGATTTCAAACCTATTTGCCTTATTTGTTTTTGCTGGTTGTTCTTTTCTTCCTTCCTTAGGGGTTTCCTTTGTAGGTTTTTTCCTATATTTTATCTCCTGAAACCCGTAATTATCTTCTTGATGTTTCCTCTATTGCTTACTCTTCCGTTCTTCCTCTTCTGCGTTAAGGGGGCATTCCTTGTAAAGGTTCCCATATTCATGGCATTTTCTGCACCTAAAGGGGATGTGCTTGTAGTCTAGTGCCTGCTGCCACACCTCCTCATGGTATTCTAGCTCCACTGCCCCTGGAATAGGGTTCACTATGTTCATATAGATGCAGATTCTTGCATAAGAGGTATATCTTCCCTTCTTTGTTGATTCAACTATTTTAACAAAGCTACCTATGGTATTACCTATTCCTTCCAGAATCTCAGGGTTCCAGAAATCCATTGGCTATCCAAACAGTCTTACCCACACTGGAGCTGCTAGGAATTTCTCTGTATCAGGGTTGTAACATTCCTCCCAGTACCTCATGACTAAACCTGCATTATTATGAAAATATGGACCATTTTCAAATACTCTTTCTTTATCTTGCAGGTTTGAGAAGATTACCATAAAGAAGCCTCGTGCGCCCAGCTTCAGCTCTATGTGGCCTCGGGGTTGCCATTTTTGCTGTATCCATCTTGTTAGGTATTTTTCTGATGGCCATACGCTGATAAACTTGCATATTAATGTGTGGTCCTTCATATAGCTTCTATAGCGCTCGAGTTTATTCATGGGGATAACAAATCTCGATTTTTCCGCTGCACACGGTAAGCATTTGCCCTTGCTGCCTACCTGCCATCTTGCTCCGAGGACAGGTCCTTGTGTCTTTATTTCCTCCTCCAGTTTGCTGTTACTCGTTCCTTCTCCTGTCGCTGCATCTCTATAGGAGGGGATCTCTCCCCTCCTGTCGTCCTCTGTCATTACTGTGCTCTCTTGGTTTCAGTGCCGCTTGTCTGCCTGTTTTCGAGGTTTTCCGCACCGCCTACCTCATGGCCGCATGACCATTAGGGTTGCAGAGCTCCCAAAAACCCTCATCGTTATATATTTAATTACTATATTTAAAAACATAATAAAATTATATATAATCATAATTAAGGATAAAAGCTAGAGCAAGGTAAGTGGTATTTATGTTAGCTTTTTTTAATTTATTTAGACTTTTATACAAATTTATATTCTCTAGATAATAAGTTGTATTTTTTTATTGTATTATTAAATAGGGTAAAAACAATTTTATTTAGATTACGAAGAGGCCACAAATAAGGATGTCTTTTTCTCTTTCTTTCAATAACCAAAAGTTTTGGTAGGTTACTTAAAAAAGTGAGACGAAATAGATGTATAGAAATGGTACATTTTGAAATATCATTCTATCACATATCTACTATTTGTGGATGATATAATGATTGTTTGCGAAGACACCAAAAGGGTCACTAAAAATCAAGAGTATCATGGATTTATTCTATAAAGAAACTAAAATGACATTAATATAGAAAAATCTATGAAGACTTTATGGGGGATATTTGAGTAGGGCAAAACAATATTACTCAACTATTTCGCTATAAGTTTTTTGAAAATATTTGAGTTTTATTTTGAAGCCAAATTGGTATGAAAAATATGATAGATAGTGGTTTCTAGCTAAAGTGGAGAAGAAAATAAACACTTAGCAAGTAAATGATTGTCTAGGGAAGGTCAATTTGTTAGATATCACCTACTTGCGTCCCAAAAGGTGTTTTGGAAACTAATAGGAAACTTTACTACAAGTTTATTTGGTCCATAGACCAAAAATAAGTTAGCATCAACAAAATCCGACGTATTCGGGCACTAAAAGGTGTTTTGGAAATTAGTAAAAACTTTACTAGAAGTTTATTTGGTCTGCAAACAAAAAAAGGTTATATGGAGGGTAATTCAAAAAACACGTGGGTTCAAATAGTAAGAACTAAATATATACCTCCTAATACATAAGACGATTGAATCACAAATCCTTTCAAACAATAAAACAATGCCTTAATAATATTGAAAGTTATAAGAAAAAATTTCGGTAATAATTACATCAAGTAAAATTTTGGACGCGTTTTGAACCAACTAGTGTGGTTCATCATCAGGACAAGATGAAGATCAAGGCAACAGGTTAAATAGATAGAAAATTCCAACGTCTGTAAAGAAATGACTACTATGGACTTGGTCAAAAATAAGGAAAAAATTCTAATCATTATTTAAATAATTAAGTCAAATGAATATCAATTAATATTTTCTAATTTATGTAAAATAATATTAATTGATATTCATTTGACTTAATTATTTAGATAATGATTAGAAATTTTTTCTTATTTTTTGACCAAGTCCACAGTTGTCATTTCGTTATAGATCTCGGAAGGATCTATCCATCTATTTACCCTACTACTTTAATCTTATTCTTTATCTTAAACCACATTGGTTGATCCAAAACACATCTAAAATTTTACTTATATGATTATTACCATTTTTTTCTTATAATGAAAATATAGACCAAATAAACAAAAACTCATTAATATTAAAAATTGTCCTTTATGCTTCCATCTGTTTAACCAGTTATAAAAAGAAACAATTTGGGCAAAATATCTACTACTCAACATCAACAATTGTTATCACGAGAATACATTCATTTGAGGAAAGAGTATCCAGAAGAATGGAAAATATACAATGTTAGGGTTAAAGAAAAGATGATAAACCAGTATGGCCGTTCAATCTAGTTGGTAAAAAACTGTATGGAATTTAAACTATATGGAAATTAATTTAGTTGGTAAGTGTAAATTATTTCAATCTAGTTGGTAAGTATAAATTAATTTAATTTAGTTGTTGTGTATTTTTTTTTAATGTTTAATTTAAATGTTATGAGCAGTGAAAAGTGAAAACAATATAAGAGATAAAATTATATTAAAATATAAAAAATAAAATTTATAAACCATCCATCAAAATTAATATATAAATATCATTTATCAATATAAGAATAAAAGATTTTGTTTATATTTTTTTAACGTAAGGTAAAAACTCACTTAGTTAACCTTGCAACGTACGTTCTTATATATCATGAACTTTGTTAGTTCAGAAACAAATAATTTGTATTATTTTATTGATGTATTATTTATACTATTTTATTAATTATATTCTTGAAAGGTATAATTTAATTAATAATTATTTTGATTTTATTGAATTTAATAATATAATTTAGATAAGATTGTGATTTTTATGATTTAAAATGTGTTTTTAATGTATAAATAGATTTAATATTCTAAAAATTTTTGGGAAACAGTCAATTTTTATAGATTTTACAACTTAAACTTATAATTCTAATTTTTTTACCAAATTTCAAACAAACTTACACATAAATTACTCAACACAAACTAAAAATCTATTAGTTGTATCAATAGATGTGTCTATTTCAAAAGTATCAAGAATTTTAATTTAATTATCAATAATTATTGGAAATTTAACCTCCATAAAGTATTTTAGAATATTCTTAATAGTAGTCACATATCATAGGTTGAGATTTATGTAAAAAATAATTATATGATTAATTGAATTGAATTAATTGAAAAAATGTCTTATAAAAGAGTTAGGACTTTTTGGGCATGTGGTATTGATAACCCATGGAATGATTTATGGCATTGTAACAAAGCCTATTTATAGGTTAAAAATATTCATGGTAAAGTAAAAGTGAATCTCTATAATTAAGAATCTTGTTACATGTTTTTTTAAATGTATATATGTTTAACTTATATATTAATTCTTTTTATAAATATAAGAGTAATAACAATTACTTTAAAAAATGTACATTTTAGTTATTTATTTATTTTGACAATATGAAATGTAATAATAACAATTACTAAAAAATGTACATTTTAGTTATTTATTTATTTTGGTAGCATGAAATGTATCATGAAGTAAGTGTTTTGATGGTTATCATGGTCCATGCCTATCCACATTGACCAAACATTTAATTTATATGGTTGTATTAGTATATTATTACATTGAACATTGTAATAAAAATATCCATTTAATGATTTCTTAAAGATGGCAAATGAAGACCAATAACACAAAACAAAAATTTGTATAAATTACTCATTAAATTAATTGCTAATGAAATAATGAGATAGGAGATGTGACCTCTTTGGAAAATCTGGATTGCACCATTCTCCGACTATGAGGCCGTTTTCGATATCAAATTGCCAATTCTTGCTATCATTCTCTTCCTCGTACATTACAATTGTCCCCATCGCTGGTTCTCCACTAATGATTGATCTGTATCACCAAAAGTTATTTGTTTTAAAGTTGAAATTTGGTTATATGATTATTATTAAAATTGCAATATTTTTTTAATTTAAATTATGTTTTTGAATATAAAATTGGTTGAGTTTAGCATTCAAACAAATATGAAAATTCAAAGCACAAATCTACCGATTTAAAATTAGAGTTTCTCTACCAAATATTTAAACAAAATCTATTTAAAAATTTGAGCCAATACCATTGGTAAAATTAGCACGACCACATTAGTAAACGTTGTTGATATAATCCAATCAACATCATTTTCCCCTCTTTTAAAATGTCATTCATCATTTGTTGTTTGATGTCATTTTCCCTCTTTTAAAATGTCATTAATCATTTGTTGTTTGATGTCGTTTGCCATTTGCTATTTTACTATGATACCATTTGTTAATTGATAATATGTTTGGTAATTACATTGATAGGTATGTATATTTTGGAATATGGCTTCTAAGATTTTAAATGTAATTATCAATAATTATTAGGTAGATAATAGAGATTTAACCTCCGTTAAATATTTTAAAATATTGTTAATAGTAATCACAAATCAAATGTTGAGATTTATCTTAAAAGTAGTTATATCCTTAGTGTCTTTTTAATTTAATTGATAAATTAAAAAAATTGTTATCTAAATGTGTTTTTTTTAAGACACTTTAGATTAATAAGATTAAAAGTAACACAAATCAAAACAGTGAGTCTTTGGTATGCACAACAAGATACCAAACCAAAGATTGAGGTGCAATATTTGATTGTAAATACTATTTCTAATTGAAGCATCTAAAAGACTAAAAATGCAACCTTACTTTTTCTAATTGAAGCATTTAAAAGACTAAAAGTGCAACCTTACTGTTTCTAATTGAAGCATCTAAAAGACTAAAAGTGAAACCTTAAAGCATCATAAGAGCAAGCACTTTCATAATATGACCATGATCTTGTTAAAATTAATCACAATCATTGATGAAATGCCCCAGCGTATGGATAGATGGCAATGCAGGTTGAGAAGAGCCTAGTCAAAGATCCTATCTGAAGCGCTTGCCAAAAGCATTTGTGCGGCTAAAAGACTAAAAGTGCAACCTTAAAGCATCATAAGAGCAAGCACTTTCATGATATGACCATGATTTTGTTAAACTTAATCACAATCATTGATGAAATGCCCCAGCGTATGGCTAGAGGGGCAATGCAAGTGGGAGAAGAGCCTAGTGGGAAAGATCCTATCTGAAGCGCTTGGCCAGAAGCATTTGTGCGGCTAGAGGGGCAATGCAGGTGGGAGAAGAGCCTAGTGGCAAAGATCCTATTTGAAGTGCTTGGCTAGAAGCATTTGTGCGGCTAGAGGGGCAGGAAAGATCCTATCTGAAGCGCTTGGCCAGAAGCATTTGTGCAGATTGGCTCAAAGCATTGAATGCTAGGCATTTGACAAAAACATGTGTTATATGAATTTGAGTTATAGTTTTTTAGTAAGCCATGGTATTGTAACAAAGCGTATTTACAAATTAAGAATCTCCACCATTCTTGTTAAATGTTTTTTTTATGAGTATATATGTTTAATTCATATCATACTTTTGTATAGGGGTTTTTTTGGTTTAATTTTTATAAATTAAGAATCTCCACCATTCTTGTTAAATGTTTTTTTTATGAGTATATATGTTTAATTCATATATTACTTTTGTATAGGGTTTTTTTTGGTCTAATTTCCCTAAAATCTGACACGAATTTATTGAAATTACAAGTTTGATGGGGTAACCCTTGCATAATTTAACCCCTGCATAATCGAAGTGCCGTAGGGGTTTTTTAAAATTGAAGTGCCCTACATATACAATTAAAAATACCATTTATTGAAATCACAAATGTGATGGGTAACCCCTACACAATCGAAGTGCCCTCCATATACAATTAAAAAACCAATTTAAATAACAAAAATCAAGATTTTACTCCAATTTTTTCTGCCCAATTCAAAAATCCAAAAAATCACACTAAAGACTACTCCATTAATAATAATGATAATTTAAAATAAAATTATAATTTAATTAATTTTTATGTTTTTCAATAAATATTATTAAAAAAAAATTACTATTATTTAATAATCATATATTTTTTATAATAGTGGTAATTTCATAATTCGAAAATCCAAAAAATCACACTAAAGACTACTCCATTAATAATAATGATAATTTAAAATAAAATTATAATTTAATTAATTTGTATGTTTTTCAATATATATTATTAAAAAAAATTATTACTATTTAATAATCAAAATTATTACTATTTAATTAATCATATATATTTTTATAATAGTGATAATTTCATAATAAAAATAAATAAAAAAATAACATAAATATATATAAAATTAACATAAATATTTTTTAAATTATAATTAAAAAAATGGAGAATAAAGTAGTACGCACTCTTGTTCTATGTGATGGTAACCAGCACCGAGTATTGGAACATGGTCTTCCTCGTCATCCTGTTCCACTGCGTCTGGTTCGCACCACCATTCCGTGTACGATATCAGACAGTCCGTCTTCTCGTCGTAGTAAATTTGCCCTCCCTTGTAGTTGCTGAATTGCTGTCTCACTTTGTATATCCTTTCAGGGTTTTCTGTTTACCATATCATATTATTAACAACCAACCCAGATGTAAAGATTTACAGGAATAAGGATGGAGGGCATGATATTTTTGTATTATAGATTTCAATAATAGGTTAGAATTTGATATTTTTATCTAGTTAAATGCATTTCTAAAATATTTCTAAAATCTAGAATCAATAGTAAAACAACTTACCTCTATTGATAGCGACAACACTTCCATGTCGTCCCAAAACATAGAGCAGTTCATCAGATACCGCCAACATCTTGACCGCCTCAATCCCAGGAAACTCATATAATTTCTGCAACCATGAGCTTTCAGTATTTAGTTTAAATCACTAGGCCGCAGGAAATGCGAAAGAAAACCAGAGAGGGCATTACAGTAAAGTAAAGGAACCGAGACATTAATGAAGAAAGAGTTAGAAGTTACAGTGGGATTGAAGCCCGTGAATGTATGTTTCCGGTTGAGTTTAATGGAGTGATGTTTGCAGTCCAATTCTCGGAGGAGGAGTTGGTCCAGGTAGTTACGGCTGTTCTCCCTGCGCTTCCTCGTTTTCCTCTTGACAAAACGACCAGCAGCACTGCTGCTGCTGCCACTGGTTCTGTTGAGAGTTTTCTTCATGTTGCGTTCAACCAAGATTGTTCAATCAAGAAAACGCGTCCCAACCCCAAAATCCATGCAGGAGTTTTACAGAACTGAATTGCAGTTTCTCTCTTCACGGCTTTTGTGTGTGATTACGTTTAGTTTGGTGGTAGTTACGTTGATACATTTGTCTACAGTTGAATGGATATAGGGAAAGATTTTAGAGTTTTATTAAAAGAATATATTCTTTTAACTATATTTATTAAATTAATAAGTTTTATTAAAATATTTTTTTAGTTATCTAGTTGATTTTCATCTTTCAAGTTTTGAATTTTTGTCAGCCTTGTTATAGCAGTGATCAATTTCTTGCTTTCGCCTTAAACATATGTGTTTGTCATCTATTTATGAATGGCAATTCACCGGTTACTCCTGTATTTCACTATTCTAACTCCAAGTAAATCCTCAATAGTTTTGGATAGTTTCATTGGTTTCGCTAACTTTCTAAAATTATAATATTTGAAAGTTTAAACATGTTTCTTAATTATGATACCCAACAAGTGTACATTATTAAAAAAAACAAAGTTACAAAACTTTTTATTTATTTATTTAAATATATAATATTATATTTATGAGGTATTTTGAATAAATGGTATATTATTATAATCACATTAATAAATGTGATTGATATATGTTGATTAACAGTATTTTCATATGTTATTCCCATATAAAAGGTGTAAAATGCAACCAATGGACATATATCAACCACATTTACTTATGTGGTTGTGTTAGTTAATGGGCAATGCGTATGAGGTCGATTTGTAGACCATGATTTACTATGGTTCATATTGGGTGACTATGGTTAAAAATGATTGTTGAGGGTTGACCATGGTTGCTAAGGGTTGTTGATGGTTGATGATAGTTAACCATGGTTGAAGAGGGTTGATGAGGTTTTCCATGGTTAACGAGGTTAATTTAGGTTGAAGAGAGTTGATTAATTTTGACCATGGTTGCTCGTGGTCAACCATTAATGTGACAATGTATTATGTTATTTAATCAAACAATGTTACATTAATGTTGATGATTGTTACTTTGTTACATTCACGTTGCATTAATGTTGACCGTGGATTATGTTACATTAATGTTAATGTTAATGTTATAATAATGGTTGAAGAGGGTTGACAGAGTTAAGCATGGTTGATTGAGGTATATTTTGGTCATTGACGTTGACCTTGGTTGAGTATGATTGGTTATGGTTGACCAAGGATGTAGATGATAGATTATGGCGGACTAAATGTGATTGCGGATGACCATGTTGATCATGTCTAACTTGGTGATCATGTTTAACCATGGTGACCATGGTTGAGCTTGTTTGACCATGGTTAAGCTTGTTTGACAAAGGCTAACTATGGTCAGCTATAGATGACCGTGGTTGAACACGATTGACCATGGTTGTCAACATTTTGACCATGTAATCCATAAATTGTCGTGGATATGTCACTCGATAGTTCATCAAAATAGATCTAATGAAAGTATACTTAAAATCTGAAATCCACATTATGAGGGTTAATTTCTCCTTAGATTTCTAGATTTGTTAGTCATTGTGTTGTGCTTACACATGCAACAGATAAAATATCAAATAAATAGATAATAATGAAATAAAACTCACAAACCACGATTGACATAAGATATAACATTGGAAACCTTTTTGGGACAAAACCCAACTGGAAGGTGGGGCTGCTTTGCTCTCTTTTTTTGAATGGAAAATGGATGCAAGTAAAAAGAAGTGAAACTTGTGGCCTATGGGTTATTACAATGCATAAATTGTCTTGTTCTCTCTCTCTCTCTAACCACTCTTGGCCACTCTACTCATTTATGGAACAAAATGCACTCGAATAGAATGGAACTCATTTTCCTCCTAGTGGTCTGATTATAACACAACCCGATAGTCAACTAGTGGTTAAGTTTGACTCCTTCAACTCTTAACTAGAGTCACAGTATCAACACTTTAAAAGTCTTCTTCATCATGACCATGTGACTAATCCCTTTTCCATGAATAATGGGGGTTTACATGACATCCTCTAAAAGTTGAAAATATGGTGGTTAGAACAAGAAGGTGACCTTCTTGGTGACATAACTTTTGCATACAGACTCAATTAGGGGAAATTCTTGTGTCATTGGAAATGTACATGTGTAGAAAAGTGCTAAAAGGAGATACACTAAAGAAGCAATGTTTTACTCCTACCCCACAGAAAATTCCATTTGATGCCTTAAACTTCTTCTGGAAGGTTTCATACCCCAATTTGCCAAACTGGAACCCACTCATAAAAATTGTACTATGAGTTGATTCCTCAATTTTTTTCACTTTGAAAGCATCAAGGTGGATTAAAAATAATATAGTGATCCAATCTGGAGCACACCTTCCTAGTTTGGAATGTTTTATTCTCCAAAAGGTTCTACTGAATGAGGTGAGGAAAATTTTCCTTCGCCTTCTCATAGGTGTACCATTTAGCCTTGCTTAGAAGCTATCCTATAAACCCAATTTTCCAAATGTAAGGTTGCTCTCGTATACTAGAGTTTCATCCCAGGTCTTCAGATGCTTCTGATTGTGTAGAAATTTTGATATAATTGCAAATTCTCAAGAAATTTAATCTAAAATCAAGAGACACAATTATACTCTACTGATCTGCGAAATGAAATTCAAAATTTAGAAGAACATGCATAAACATGCAATAAGAAGAACCACAAATACACAATGATTTCTAGGGGAACCCAATTGGGAAAAACCCCTCAAGATTCTTTGCATTAATCAGATGAATAAAGAATCCATTACAATTCCTAGCTCCAGCTTTGAGTTCAAACTATAAAATAATAATTTTTCTCTCTGCTCAATGAACAACTCTGGCCAACACTTAGCTAATTCTTTTCTCACCAAGGTCCCTAGTTCCTCGCGCATTTCCTGAGGAAATTAGCTCCTATTCTTTAGTAATTTCCTCCAAAATGATTGCACAATTCCGAAGGATTGATCACTAATTGCATGGAACACCTGTACACTCAAGACTAGTCTACAACTTATGTTACACTTCCTTTTCATCTCCACTTCAACTGAGGAACTCGAATTCCTTGTATGCATAGATATTTTGGGTTGATTGATCAGTTAACTAACAGATCTCTAACTTAGACTATGTCCCACTACACAATTGAACTTCAACTAACTCCAACAATAGTTAGAGGCTAGTTAACTGAAAACAACTAAAAATAATTGAACTAGATTACTAAAATTTAGTAATCACACATCCATAACTGAACTCTAATCCATCTAACTCGAATTTACTAAGCTAATTGAGTGACAAGAGCCATGCCACATAAGTTAAATGCCTCCAAGTTGTCCCACTGATGTGGAAATTTGATTTACTCAATTTGACTAAGGATAAAGTCAAATTGAGCCTTTCGTGCTACATTTTTCAACACTCCTTCTTTGCAAGAAAGGATTTTCAACCACCCCTATCCTGCACCTGTGCAATTCGAATTTACCCCTTGAAAGTTCCTTTGTCAATATGTCATCATCTTTCTCCTCAGTTAGAATGTATTATAGCAACATAATTTTCCTTTGCACACAATCTCGCAAATGATGGTACCAGATATCAATGTGCTTCGACCTATCATGAAATACTGAATTCTCAAAGAGCTTAATGCAACTTTGATTATCACAATATATCACTATCGGATCCATATCCTCATTAAATAGTCCCATAAGTATTTTCCTCATCTAGATTGCTTCACATGTTGCTTGACTTACAACCATGCATTCAACCTCTGCTAAGCTGATGATCTGATAATCACCCTATGAGTGACCTCAGTTGAAGATTTATTAAACAAAAAGGTATTACAAACCCATGTGCTAGTGTGTGTTCTGTGTTATTGAAACAACATATCAATCAGATTGCCAATACACAGAAAATAAATGGAAAGATAACAGAGAAATAAAGTAAGCAACACAAAGACACAAACAATTTTTAATAAGGAGTTCACCCTATTCTCCAGGGCTACGTCTCCGGTCCAGCTTCAGTGGTGGCCTTGTTTTATTGCTCCTTTGAGCAGAGAAATTACAATGCAGGGACTCAATATGAGTTTTCCTGAAGCAGATTTTTCTTGGCAGGGTGGTTCTTGGATTCCCCAAGCCATTAGTAGTACACAGACTCTCGTTCTTCCTACCAGCTCTGTGACCCTCGATTTACAGAGGAAAGAGCCAACTGTGATTCTCAATCAGGACATATTCCTCTATGGGAAGGCTTGATTCCTCAAGCTCTCTGGTCCTTGATGCTGCCTGTGGTCAACTCGACCCTCTGTCTCCTCTGCTTAGCTTTATTGTTCTCTGTGTTTAGTCATCCTCTCAGAGTTCACTGTTCACTGTCTCTCTTGGTCGCTTCTTGTGTTCGACTGTGTATTTTGCCTCTATTCATGGCTCTTTGTCATTCGAACCCATGCCTGTTCGGTTCCTCTCCTTCCTGCGTCGATTCGCCTACCACTTGCGTGCTTGGAGTTCCCTGTTCAGCGTCAGCATAACGCTCAGGAAGTAGCCACGTGTCTCCATCTAACTGGTGCCAGCATACTTCGTCGGTTCGTTCTTTCCTTACGCCACGTATGCGTCCTTTCTCCACCGTAGTGGTCAATGGATTCCAAATCTCTTTAAATCATGGCTTAATCCCCTGTCGATTCTGCTTCTGTCTATTAGGCGCAATCTCAGCTGTCCGATCTGGGTCCTCCAGATCCAACGTCATTCGCACGTCGAGCGTGGTTGACTTGCTCGACCGATAACGCGTGATCACGGGGGTTTTCTCTCACCTCCACTGCCACGTGTCGATTGCTGAGTGTGCTCGCTCCGCTTTTCTCCAAAACCGCTTACCATTCAAGGGCGCCCCGATCAAACCGTCAGTTTCCAGGTCGTGGGTCCCACCTTCGTAAAATGGCGCTTTTCATTTCTCCGCCCACGGTCCTCTGGCTCCCAACGTGACCGAGTGCTTAAGGCTCCTCCTTTTCGGCCCTGTTTGCCCAGCGATGCACGCTAGCGCTAACACACATTGAAAATCAGCTCCTTTTCCCATTCCGGGGCTCCCAGGGGCTATTTCTACCTCTTGCGCAGTCTCCATGGGCCTTGGTCAGTGCGCTTTGACCGAGGTCCTCGTCGTCTCCACGCCGGCTACCATGGCCACTGGTTAAGGGTGTTTTCGATTGCTATTTTGGATTTCATTCGAGATTTTTTCAACCTGTTTTAGTCACAGTTCTTTGACAGTCATTTACGGATCCGATTTGGATCATGGCCTCCCTACTGAAAAGCTTTTGGACCACCAAAAGTTGGTTTTATTCAAGCATCGACTAAGTGAGGAAACCGTTGTCTCACTTGTCCAATCTCAATCCGCTTCGCACTGCTCTGCTTCGAACCTTTAAGCCCAATTATGAGGTATTCCACCTGTCCACTGCGCGTCGTCCTTACCTTCCTGTCCAGCACTGTATCTTCCTGTAACTCATTAAGATATTCAGGTAGCAGGTCATCAACAAAAGGCAATTGACTCTACTCTTCAGGGTCCTCAATCATTGAAGGTTCAAACAACCTCAAGCAATCTGCGTTCACGACTGAGTAGATGTGCATGTAAGCTGGTAGATCAAGGCGAAAAGCATTCTCACCAATCTTCTCAAGTATCCTGAAGGGTCCATACCTGATAGGTTTAGCTTCTTGCCTTCACCTTGCATCCTGTCCTTGCTGATATACAGCCAGACTTGGTCTCCAACTTGAAAACTATGCTCCATACGATGCTTATCATGCCTAGCCTTATACTTGGCCTGGCTCCTTTCCAGCTATTCCTGTACTGCCTGATGGATCTCCTGGATTTGTTCAATGAACCTAGTTGCCCTGTCCACATCACTGTGTCCATCAACCATGGTATCTTTACCAAAGACAAAATCCAAGGGAGACCTTGGTATGAAACCAAAGCAGGTCTCAAAGGTAGATCTCTAGGTAGAAGAGTGTTTGGCTCTATTGTAAGCATGCTGCACATAACACAAGTGTTCATCCCAAAGCTTAGGGTGTTTGCTGCAATATCCTCTCAGTAACTGGATCACTGTCCTGTTAACTACTTTTGTCTGGCCATCTGTTTGTGGATGAAAAACTGTGCTTTTCTTTAATTTGGTGTCCATTAGTTCCCACAGACTGGACCAAAACTTTGCCACAAATCGGGTGTCTCGATCAGATATAATAGAAGTGGGTAATCCAAAATGAACCCATACATGTTCAAAGAATAATTTTTCAGTTTGTTCAGTTGTAATCTGTTCACTACAAGGTATCAAAATACACATTTTGCTGAACCTATCCACAACAACATATAGATAATCATGACCTTTCTTAAATTTAGGCAGTGCTCCCACAAAATCCATGGAAATTCTTTCCCAAGGGTGAGAAGGAACTGGAAATGGAGTGTATAAGCCTAGTTTTCTGTTGCTGGGCTTGATTTTAGCACACATAGCACACCCGTTTTCATATCTAGAAACTGTCTCACTCATTCTTGGCCAATAGCAGAATCTTTGCAGCTGTGCAACTGTTTTACTTACCCCAAAGTGACCTGATATCAGAGAAGTGTGTGCTTCCCTAATTATCTTTGCTCTCTTAGTTTGTGGAATGCAGAGTTTCCCACAATGATATAAGAGTCGATCCTTTACATGATAGTCCAATTCTTCTACTCTTTTGCCTTGACTCAAAGTTGCATATACATCCTTAAAGTCCATATCCTAAGCATACTGTTCTATGTAGCTTTCATGTAGCACAAAATTATGCTTAAGTATGGTAGATGCATTTATAATGGGTCTAGATAACATGTCTGCAACCTTGTTATGTATGCCCTTTTTATATCTGATGACTAAATGAAACTGTTGTAGAAAACCCATCCATCTGTAATGTCTTGACTGTTGCAACTTAGTTTGGGAGTGTAGATATTGAAGTGGCTGATGATCAATATGTATTACTGTTTCTTTGCCCATTAAGTAATGTTTCCACTTTTTCACACTCTGAACTAATGCATACAATTCCTTATCATATGTAGGATAGTTGACTACTGAAGGATTAAAAGTCTCAGAATGATAACATATGGGTTTACCATGCTGTGTCAACACTGCTCCCATGGCATAGTCACTGGCATCAATTTGGATCTCAAATGGTCTTTGTAGATCTGGCAGTGCTAGTACAGGTGTTGTACTAATTTTTTCTTTCAAGGTGTCGAAGGCTTTCTGCTGTTTTCCTCCCCACTGAAACAACTTGTTCAATCTCGTCAAAGCATGTAAGAGAGCTACAATTGAGGAAAAATTTGAAATGAACTTCCTCCAATACTCTGCTGCTCCTAAGAAGCTTCTCACTTCTGTAGCAAACTTGGGTTTAGGCTAGTTTTCAATGACTACCACTTTAGAGGGATCTGTATTCAATTCACCTCCCCCTACTATATGACCCAAATAATTTAGAGAGGTTTTTCCAAATTCACATTTGGAGAGTTTAACATAATTTTTTTCTCTTTTCAAAACATCTAATGTCTGCTTAACATGCTTTAAATGTTCTTCCCACGTTTTACTAAAAATTACAATGTCATCCAGATACACAATAACAAAATCATCAAGAAAAGGTCTGAGTACATCATTCATTAATCTCATGAAAGTAGCAGGGGCATTGGTCAAGCCAAAAGGCATAACTAGCCATTCATACAATCCCTGCTTTGTTTTGAAAGTAGTCTTCCATGCATCTTGCTCCGCAACTCTGACCTGATGGTATCCACTGTGCAAATCCAGCTTGGTGAAATAAACAACTTCTTTCAATTAATCTAAAAGATCATCTATGCGAGGAAGGGGATAACGATTTTTGATTGTTATCTTATTTAGTGCTCGGTAATCAATGCACATTCTCCATGAGCCATCTTTCTTTCTCACCAAACGATTGGTGACCCACATGGTGATGTGCTAGGCCTGATGAACCCTTTCTCGAGAAACTCCTGCACCTGCTTCTTGATTTCAACATTCTCTAAAGCAGATAACCTGTACATCCCAATGTTAGGCAAAGGAACATCTTGCTGCAAAATAATATGATGTACTATTCCCTTTTTGGGTGGTAGACCTTGAGGTTCTTGAAACAAGACATCATACTCTGAAACAATATTTTCTATATCAGCTTGCTGATCAGAATTACGGCCCTCAAATACATTGGTTTTATCAGTTTTCTTTTCCTTTACAACCATCAGTAAGAACTGTTTTCATGAATTTATCATTCTTTTCATCTGTCCTGAGTTTATGAGAGTATAATTATTCTTGAGCTTATGATCTCTTACAAAGTATTTGATTCCATCTTTAACAAGTAGATACTTGTTGTCGGCTCTATAGAAAATAGCCTTCCTATCATACAAGTAAGGACTTCCTAAAACAATTCCACATATATCCAAAGGAATTATATCTAACTCAACCTCATCTACAAATGTTGACCCAAAAGAAAACTTGAGTTTGCACTGTCTAGTCACTTGTAGTTGTGCTTTATCATTCAACCATCCTAATGGGTATGGTTTCTTATGAGGTGTAGTTGCTAATCCCAATTTCTTTACAATTGCTTTAGAAATTAGATTTACTTGTGAGCCACTATCAAAAAAAGTATCAATCTTTTGATTTTTGGAAACAACTCGAATATTGAAAAGCTCATGCCTTTTTCTCTCATGTTCTTCATCAATAACAGATTGAACATAATTACTAGTAGATGCTTCAGAATTCTTACCTTTTACACCTGTGGCTGCAATGACTATTTCATCTCCCGATTCTGACCCCAAATCCTTCTGAATAGTTGTCGCAATCTTCTTCTTCTTGCCCTCAGACTTCTTAGGTCTCAGCGCTGGATGCAGAATCCAACAGTGCTCATCATCATGCCCCTCCTTTTTACAGTGAGTGCATGAATCTTTGCCTTTCTGTGCAGTGTTAGTCTTCCTTGCTTTCCACTTCTGCTTTCTTTTCTCCTTGCTCTTGCTTACAGTGGGTTGGGATGGTCCCCCAACTTCTGGATTTCCATTCTTTCCTCTAGCTTCTAGATGAGTAGCTTGTACAGATACCTCATCTATACTAGTGGGATTAAACATGAGGATGGTATGCCTCATGTAGCTGTGTAGACCACCAATGTACTTCAAAAGAATTTCTGGTGAGTCTAATGAAATACCCAACATCAATGCTCTCTTTTTGAACTCTTGAGTATACCCTTGTACACTTTTCCCTTTCAACTACCGAAGATTTTGCCAACTCATCATGGCTTGTTGCATGTAGGCCAATGGATAGAACTGCTTTTTGATTGCAGTAACAAAGTCACTCCAGACAGAGATGGTCTTACCACGCTTCCTCATATCAACTTGGGTTCTGCCTTCCCACCAAACCAAGGCAGTGCCTCCTAGGCGTAGGCTTGCCAGCGGAATCTTACTCTTGTCTGAGTCTATATTTTATACTATGCAATACACATCAATTTTTCTAATCCAATTGTCCAACTTTTCAACATTTAACTCTCCATCATATATGGGCAAATCAAATCTAACATCTAACTTAATCAAAGATGCCTTCTTATTATACACAGGGCTACTAGGAGGTGTAGGGAAGTTTTCATCTTTTCCCTTTCCTTTGGAGTGGTCATGAGAATGAGATTCATCTTCTTCTTTATCTTGCTTAGAGCCTGATGAATCTTCACCCTTATGCTTTCTAAAGTCCCTATACATTTCTTCTACCATAGACTTTATAGCTAGGAAACTTTCTAGGAATTGAGGGTCTGGCCCTATAGAACCTTCTTCTGACATTGTCTTTCGAGAATAGACTCTCCCAATTTCAGGATTAGTTTCCACAAACTCTCCTTCTCCTAATTTGAGCTTTGATCTAGTGAGCATTCACAGCTATACCAACACAAGCTTGTCCAACCTTACAGCCTAGAGCTTTGATACCACTTGATATGATAATCACCCTATGAGTGACCTCAGTTGAAGATTTATTAAACGAAAAGGTATTACAGACCCATGTGCTGGTGTGTGTTCTGTGTTATTGAAACAACAAATCGATCAGATTGCCAATACACAGAAAATAAATGGAAAGACAACAGAGAAATATAGTAAGCAACACAAAGACATAAGCAGTTTTTAATAAGGAGTTCACCCTATTCTCCAGGGCTACGTCTCCAGTCCAGCTTCAGTGGTGGCCTTGTTTTATTGTGTCTTTGAGCAGAGAAATTACAATGCAGGGACTCAATATGAGTTCTCCTAAAGCAGATTTTTCTTGGCAGGGTGGTTCTTGGATTCCCCAAGCCACTTGGAGGACACAGACTCTCGTTCTTCCTACCAGCTCTGTGACCCTCGGTCTACAATGGAAAGAGCCAACTATGATGCTCAATTCGGACAGATTCCTCTATGGGAAGGCTTGATTCCTCAAGCTCTCCAGTGCTCGATGGTGCCTGTGGTCAGCTCGGCCCTCTGTCTCCTCTGCTTAGCTTTACTATTCTCTGTGTTCAGTCCTCCTCTCAGGGTTCACTGTTCACTGTCTCTCTTGGTCACTTCTTGTGTTCAACTGTGTTTTCTGCCTCTATTCATGGATATTTGTCATTCGAACCCATGCATGTTCGATTCCTCTCCTTCCTGCGTCGATTCGCCTACCGCCTGCGTGCTTGGAGTTCCCTATTCGGCGTCTGCATAACGCTCAGGAAGTAGCCACGTGTCTCCATCTAACTGGTGCCAGCATACTTCGTCGATTCGTTCTTCCGTTATGCTGCGTATGTGTCCTTTCTCCATCGTGGCGGTCAACGGATTCCAAATCTCTTTAAATCGCGGCTTAATCCCCTGTCAATTCCGCTTCTGTCTATCGGGCACAATCTCAGCCGTCTGATCTGGGCTCCTCCAGATCCAACGTCATTTGCACGTCGAGCGCGGTTGACTTTCTCGACCGATAACACGCAATCATGGCGGTTTTCTCTCACCTCCACTGCCACGCGTTGATCGCTAAGTGTGCTCGCTCCGCTTTTCTCCAAAACCGCTTACCGTTCAAGGGCGCCCCGATCAACCGCCGGTTTCGAGGTCGTGGGTCCCACCTTTGTACGATGGCACTTTTCATTTCTCTATCCACGGTCCTCTGGCTCCCAACGTGACCGAGTGCTTAAGGCTCCTCCTTTTCGGCCCTGTTTGCCCAACGATTTAGCGCATCAAAAATCAACTCCTTTTCCCATTCTGGGGCTCCCAGGGGCTATTTCAACCTCCTGCGTAGTCTCCATGGGCCCCGGTCAGTGCGCTTTGACTGAGGTCCTCATTGTCTCCACGCCGACTGCCATGGCCACTAGTTCAGGGTGTTTTCGGTTGCTGTTTTGGATTTCATTCGAGATTTGTTCGACCTGTTTTAGTCACGGTTCTTTGACAGTTGTTTATGGATCTGATTTGGATCAACTGAGCACCACAAACCTCTACTTCCTATTATATTAGGAAATAGCTACAAACCCAATACTGAAGATAACACTTGATGTAATTTTCCTGTCAAATGGACTCCCTACCCAATATGCATCAGTGAAGCCTTGTAGCTTCACTCCCTCTGTCTGTCTGTACCATAATCCATACTAGGTAGTGCCTATGAGGTACTGTAACACATGCTTTGCTACCTTGCAATATAATTTGGTAGGCCTCATGATAAATTTACTAAGCTGGTTGACTGCATAACACATGTTGGGTTCTAATTTAGTAGCATCCACCTCTTCACCTAATGCGGCATTATCCTTCCTCCAGTTTGCAGCTAGAGGTGTGTCCATGGGCTTAAAACTCTCCATGTGAAATCTCTGAAGTATCTCTATAGCATACTTTCCTTGAGACACAAACAATTCACCATCACCCTACCGTACTTCCAGCCCAAGGACGTAATGCATGAGGCCCATGTCTTTCATCTCAAATTCCCTTGTAAGATCCTCTTTGCAAGAGAGAATCAACTACTCGTCACCTATCAATATTAAATCATCTACATAAAAAACAAGAATAGTAAACTTACCATCTACTACAATATGATCATAGAGGTTTGCATTTGTGTCACTTTTGTTGAAGCCCAATCCATTGAAATAACTATCGATCCGAGTGTACCATGCTTGAGGTGCCTCTTTGAGACCATATAATGCTCTCGAGTCATGTGAATCTCGATCATATGTCTCAAATCCTTCCGACTTCTCTATGAAAAATTTCTTCCTCAATAACACCATTGAGAAAGGTGGTCTTCACATTCATTTGATGGATTTTCCAACCCATCTGCACAACCAATGCTAGAATGGATCTGATTGAGGAATATCTTGCAATTGGTGCAAAAGTTTCCTCATAGTCCACTCCCTCTACCTGAGAGAGTCCTTTGGCCACAAATCTAGCCTTGTACTTCTCAATGCTCCCGTTTGTTGCATGCTTCACTATGTAGATCCATATCAAACCAACCACTAATTTCCCTTATGGTCTTGGCACCACCTCCGATACATTGTTCTTCATGATGGATTCATATTCTTCCACCATGGCATTAACCCAAACAGGTTGAGAAACTACTTCATCAAATGAAGAAGGCTTTATCTCAATGAGATCTGTCATAAGAACCATGTAACCAATGTACCTATCAGGTGACCTCCTATGCCTTCTTTGTGATGTGGGTGCTCCCACATTCTCCCTTGCATCCTGCATCAATCTATCAACTTCTATGGTTCTCTTTCCCCCCTCTCGAAGACTCTAGTTTTGTGGGTGCCTCCACTCTTCCTCTTGTCTACTCCACTGCATATGGCTACTAAGGCTCCTCGTTTGAAGTTGGAATCTTTTGTTTTAGTGGGATAATCATCTCTCATTCTAGAGAGCATCTCATATCCTTTTCCTCATCAAACTTGACATATCTCCTTACAATAGTTATCCTCAGTGAAGGAAAACACACTTGGTAATTGTGTGAAGTTTCGGTGTATCCTACAAAAAATCCAAACTCTATTGTAGGCTCAATTTTCTTCCTCGAATCCTTGGACATCATAATGACCTGAAGCTACAAATTTTTTGAAATGAGACACATTAGGCTTTCTCCCATAGAAATCTTTCTTCGGTGTCATCATACCAAGTATTCTATGTAGACTCTGGTTATGCAAAGTAGATTGTGGTGTTGCAAACTTTTGACCATAGATTTGATGGAAGCCCGTGATCATGCAACATGGCCCTCTCTACTTGCATCGTGCTCATATTCTTCCTCACAGTTACCCCATTTTGCTATGGGTTATTAGGTGTTGTTAGCTCTCTTCAAATACCTTCTTTCTCACAAAAATAATTGAAAGGCATGCGAAACAAATTCACCTCCATTGTCGCTCTTGAGAGCCTTCACCTTCTTCCCAGTATCCTTCTCAACTAATGCCTTGAACTCAACAAATTTTGAGAAAACTTCATCCTTCTTCCACATGAAGAAGATCTAACATTTTATGTAGAAATCATCAATAAAAATAACATAGTACTTATGTTTTGTTGTGGAGGATGTAGAAAAGGGTCCAAAAAAATCAGGATGGAATCGCTCCAAGACTAAATCTGCTCTGCTATCTCAGTCATGGAATGTGGATTTGACATATTTCCCCAATGTGCAACCCTTACAGAAATCTTTCAGTTCAAGGGAGAATTTTTAGAGATCAGTAGTAATTTGTTGCATGATATTAAAGACACCATGGTGTAGATGACCCAATCTCTTGTGCCAGAGTTCTTCAACATCACGATTCGACACTCTTTGAGCCTTACTACTCAATGCAGCGCTCCCACGTAAATTTTGTATAGGTTCTTTACGCAAGGCCCAATTTCCTTCACCTTCCCAATAGCTATGTGTCTGAGAAAGGCTTTCCCTTTACTGGAAATAACATCATATCCACAATCCTCCAAAACTGCTATAGAGATTGGGTTCTTCTTTAGCCCTGGTACAATCGGAACATCTTTGAGCCAAATAGGAGAGGTTTTCTACCTCTCAAAGATGACAATACCAATTCTTGTAGAAATGCACCTCCCATCATCCCCCATTTCGATATGCATTTGGAGATATTTCTCCTCCAAGCTACTAAAAAAATCCTTGCACCTTGTTGTATGGAACGAGGCACCAAAATCACACATTCCCCATAATAGTGTTGGTCATGCATGCTATTAGGGTGAAGTCTATTTCGAATTGTGAAGTCAGTGCTTCACCTATTGCTCCTCCTGAAGGCTTCTTGATAGATTCCTTGTGCAAACATTTTGTTGCATAGTTCTCGCATTCGTGGCAGTTCAAACATTTTAACTTACCCATGTCTTTCTTCTTACCATTATTTTGGCTGGACTCTAGTTTCTTTGGGTCTTCTTCCCTTTGCTGTTCTTCCCCTTTCCAAATAATGAAAAATTCTCTTCATCCTCATCTTAAGATGATGTTCCATCCCAATTATTTCTCATGAACTCTTCTTGTCCCAAATCAGACCACAACCTTTCCCAATTCAGTAAATTTTCCCTTCCATTCACAAAGTTATGGTAGCTATGCCAGGATTTTGGAAGGTTTAGAAGAGCTAGGATCACCAGGTCATATTCTACAACATTCACCCAACCCATCCAGCTCATCTCTAACTCGTTAACCATGGAGAGATACTGCAGAATAATATCATTCTTTTTCATCATAATGTTTCGAAGTTTGTCTTTCAAGGCCAATTTTCTATGGTCACTGCTATTCTCCAATAACTCAGTCTTTCCTTCCACATAGCAAATGTTGTTTCTTTGCCATGTATATTTGAGACCTCATGGTCTTGCACACCTTCAAGAAGAATTCTCTAGGTATTTGCAACATCCTTCTTCCATTGGGCTAATTGTTGTGCTTTCGATTGTGGATGATTTGCAATGTCAGTTTTAACATATTCTAGCACACCATTGTTATCGAGAAATGCTTCCATTCAATCCTTCTAGGCTATGAAATTCGAGCTACCCTCTAGGGTATACTCCAATCTCAAAATATTGAAATACATTCTCTTGATCCTGAAGAAAAAATGTTGCACTGAAGCTACTAGTTCGAAATTCCTGAGAGACAAGTTCGAAATACTGTAATGTAAATTCTAAGGCTCTGATACCATGTATAAACTTTGGTATAATTGTAATTTCTCAAGAAATTTAATCTATAAAATCAAGAGACACAATTCTACTCTACTAATCTACAAAATGCAATTCACAGTTTAGAACAACATGCATAGACATGCAATAAAAAAAAACCACAAATACACAATGATTTATAGGGGAAACCAACTGGGAAAAACCCATCAAGCCTCTTTACATTAATAAAATGAATAGAGAATCTATTACAATGGCTAGATCCAGCTATGTGCTCAACCTGCAAAAGAATAATTGTTCTCTCTGCCCAATGAAAAATTTTCGCAAACACTTAGCCAAATATTTGCTCACCAAGGTCCTTATTTCCCTGCACAATTCCTAAGGAAATTAGCCCCTATTCTTTAGGAATTTCCTCCAAAACGATTTCACAATTCCCAAGGATTGATCACTAATTTCATGCAACACATGTACACTCAAGAGTAGTCTACAGCTAATGTTACACTGCCTTTTCATCTCCACTTCAGCTGAGGAACTCAAATTCCTTGCATGCACTAGCTACTTTGGGTTAATTGATCAATTAAATAACAGATCTCTGAGTTAGATTGTTGTCCCACCTTCAACTAACTCCAACAATAGTTATAGGTCAGTTAACTGAACACAACTGAAAATAACTTAACTGGATTACTAAAATTTAGCAATCACACATGCATAACTGAACTCCAAGCCCTTTAACTTGAATTTACAGAGTTAACTGAGTGACAAGAGCCATGTAACACAAGTGAATTGCTTCCAAGTTGTCTTGCTGATGTGGAAATTAAATTTACTCAATTTGACTGAGGCTAAAGTCAAATTGATCCTTTCTTGCTAATTTTTTTCAAGAGATTGTACCCTGTCGAAAGTTGCACCAAAGTCTAATTGGATACTTCTCTTCTTTCATCTGTTTGTAGATGGAATGTTGTAGAAGTATTTTACTTTGTGTCCATTTATCCCACAATATAGTCTAGAATTCACTGAGAAATCTTGTGTCCCTTTTTAAAATGATGCTCCTCAGTATCCCAAAGTGCACCCAAACTTGTCCAAAATACAAGTTTGTTTCTTCTTTCTGATTGATGATAATATTTTTACAGGGAATCAGAATACACATCTAACTCAACTTGTCAACTACCACGACTGGGTAGTCATGTCCCTTCCTGGCTGCTGGTAAACCTCCCACAAAGTCCACGGAGATGGTTTCCCAAGGATGAATGGGTGCAGGAAAGGGATGATATAGACCACGTTTCTTGTTGTTAGTCTTGTTGGTACAACAAAGCATGCATCCTTTTATAAACCTATTTATTGATTCTTGCATCTTGGACCAATACACATATGTCTATAAGTTGGCCACTTTGTTTCCTACGCCAAGGTGCCCTAAAACCTTCAAGGTGTGAGCATATTTAATTTACCACACTCACTTACCTCTAGGAACACATAACTTATCGTGCACATGACTCTAATTATACAACTACAGAAACACCTACTTGAATTCGTCATCCTCTGAATATGCCTCTTTGTATGCATCATTCTTTCTTCATGGCTTTTGCATGTGATTTCTTTCTTAGGTAGTTTGGTGGTAGTTATGATGATAGGTTTTCCTATTTTGGAATATAAAGAAGGAAATATTTTAAAGTTATTATTATTATTTTTTTTTTAAATAAAAAAATGTTTTTCACTGTTTAATATAAGGTCATGATTAAATTTATGAACTTATTTGCATTTTATAAATAAATATTTGTGTTGTTTGTATTATTAAAAGCTTTTTAATACATGTAGCTAACTCCAAACTTTGAGATTTGATTTCTTGTAAACCTTCACAATAATTAGTATCTTATATACATCGATATCTTCAAACTATATGTCTCCATCAACCATTTAATTTATATAAATAGACAAGTTATCTCTATTATTAATTATTACACTCCAAATAATTACTACAACTATAAACTAATTAACTCCTTACTCTTATTTATTACACTACAGGTGAATGCTAAAACTGTGGACTAATTAACTCCTTACTTTTCATTATTACACTCCAAGTAAATACTAAATACTTTTAGATAATCTCACTAAATTCTCTAAACCTTCCAAAATTATAATATTGTTGTAGCGGCTACAACCACCCTCCAAAATTTTGCCTTAGCTTCGTTCTGGAGCCTCCCTACCAACCTTCACAACAAAATGTCTTGCTTTGTCAAGTACACAAGCTCCAATGAATTTCTTGTAGAAAGATAGCCTGTCGATCAAACCTTGATGCATTCTCCTCATAGGTTGTTCATCCGAACTTAGTCCAATAGCAGGCTGAGTAGCTCCTTCAAGAATTTGCACAAATCTGGAGGGAAACTAGCCTTCCCTCCAGAAATTGCGCAATCTTGACTGGCAGTGTGCTGGGCCCCAGAATTTCGCAATTCTGTTGAGCAAGCTTCACCTAAAAAATTGCGCAATTCTTCGTAGCTGGGCTACTTAGCCTTGAATTTGTGCAAATCTAGGTAGAAGTCAGCTTCTCTACCTAGAAATTGCCTAAATATTCTGAGCAACCAGCCTAACTCCTAGCCATAAATGCATATTTTCTCCCAGCAGTTGAGCAACCTGTTGCATGTGCAGTTGTGTTGACCGATTCCCTCCAGGACTGAGCAAAACAGACTTTCATGCGTGGACTGTTTCTCCCAAGGCAGCATGAAAAGGCATCCCTTGTTTTAGGGACCTATTTTTGGCAGTTGGAGGTTACATGCAAGTATCATTTCAGAAACCTCCCACCAAGTGTCGCTTTCCCTAGATTTGTGGCATGCGCGTCACAACCTCGATGTTATCAAAACTCATCAACCGGACGCTGCAGAGCTCATTCCTCACATCAAACTTGCAACTATGACATCCCACATCACATCTAGGAGTTGTCGGCACATTCATCTCAGCTGTTTTGGGGTAATCCTGCTTTCCATGACTTGTGTTGCATTTCTAGCACTTTTTGTGCTTTGCTTTGTATGAATGCTGTTTGCTTGATTTCAGTGAGCTCTTGCTATCGTTTTGATACATAATAGCTTGTACTAGCACCATTTCAGTTTTCGTTAACATCTCACTGTTGTCACATGCATGAAACTGTTTTTCACGAATAGTCGCTGATTCGGCGACTTGCCTCACCCATATGCATGTTGTTCTGCTTTCTAAATCTATCATTCACCATTTTCATGCACGATCATTCACTTATGCTTACACTCAGTAGCGCCATGCATTCACATTCAGTTTCCCATCGGCGAGTCTAAGCAGCCTTGGCTCGGACTTTGCCTCACCAAGACAACATTTCGCAATCTTGAGAGGGAAGGCTCTATCTTCCTCTTAGGAAATGAGCATTTCTGCCCAGTGACTATCCTCTAGTATTGCATTGTGCATTTATGAGGGATAGAAACTTCTGGCTTAGAAAATTACACAATTCAGTCACTGAGCCTGCAACCATTTTCAGCTGACATTGCGCATTTCATAATTCCTGCAATCAACGGCTAGAATGGACAGTGCACTGCACAGTTCCAGCAGTTAGTCAGCCTCACAGAAGCCCAGAATGTGTCTTGCATAGTCTTGGCAGTTGGTCTCCCAACCTCCCAGCGGAAATTGTGCAACCTTGATGATCAGTCACACAAGTATGTTGCAAGTCAATTCTCAAGTTCATTTTGGTTTTCGAATGATAGATTGCTTGCCATGAGTGTTTCCATGTCTCTAGGTATCGCAGGTGTTCATCTGCCTCTGAGCAGTACAGGTACAATGGTTTTCAGGAGAGCGAAGAAACCATTCAGAGCACACTTGGGGATGTAGTCAATCAAGTGTCTATGAACTTGCCTACCCACGGAGACATCAAGTTGTTCGTAGACAAGGACATCAATATACGACGACAACAACATCACAACAAGCAACACCATGAACAACAACTGAAGGAAGCATACTTGTTGCAACAAACGTAAGAGGAAGGTTGTTGACAACATAGAGGTGGAACAAAGTTGCAAGCTCATGTAGATCCACTGGTGATAAAAGAAACTTTAGAGACTCAGGCTATGAGATGACGACGCGACATGAAGATCACGCGAAGAAAAATAATGGAACAAAGAAGGAGTTGCATGTGTTGAAGCAACAAATCAAGGAAGAACATGAGCTAGATAGACAAGTGAATGATTTGCAATAGGAACAGGAACAACAGGGGCCGCAACATGTACTCACAGATGAAACTGCGTGCGTACAAGTTATAGATCCATCCCAGTAGTTGGCACAAAGCAGAAAAGGTGAGTAGTGTTGTTGATTGCATGCAAGGGAATTCAACAACATGCATGTCTTTGTGCACATGCATGTGATCCCACCCATCCAGCACACTCACTAAGGCAAAGACAAGAATCAAGTCCAACTGGAGTTGAACATGTAATTGAGGTTTGATGCGCATGACCACTAGAACACACTGGAAGATCAACATGAACACTATGCATCAGTGTGTTGCCGATTCGTCCGCACCCAAGATGACCATGCTCATTTTAGCATACTAGTTGGATGGAGAAGCCACACCAATGCACCTAGATGCAACAGAGGCAAGAGTTCTCTTCAAAAAGGTGTCACCATGAAGTGCATGCACACCATCACGGATGACCAATCTTAGCATCAACTCACCACCTTCACCATCACAAGGAAGTCAAAGATTTGGTCTCACCACAACGGACTGAGTGTTAGTGATGTCTTGCATGGCTTTCTCAAGCCATTTTGTCTCACATGGGAACATGTGCATTGTAATGTAACGTCTTGTAAAGTGGAAGTTCAAGTGTCGATAGTTGGATGTAACAGTCATAGAGTAAATGAAGAGTCATGAGGGTAGATGAACAGTCACAAAGGGGAATGTCAAGGGTCACCCCACCCTTTGCTATAAATAGAACCTCATAACTCATTGTAGAAGCTTTTGGTTAGCCAAGCTTCCGATAAGACTATCTCGGAGAGAGCTTGGACAATATTGTAACGAGCCCTGGCTTCTCCACTACGTAGAGCTAGTACATCTCTTTGGAATTCCACTATTGGAACTAGTGGTTGGACATGGATGTATTGTATGACTGAAAATTACACTTCTTAATATAACAAGAGATAGCACATTTCATGCATATGATGTATTGTATCCTATGCTATTTTTTTTACTCTAAATGATATATGTATTGGTTTTCTTACGCATGCATGTATAGGCTCTTATGTATAAGTATGTATGAATCTTTCTGAAATGTGCTGTTGGTTTAACCATCACTTTGGATTGCTCGCTAACTTTCATTCCATGTTGTGATGCATCTTTTCTTATGTCTTCCCTTCCAAGCTGAGTGATATCACAGTTTTCCAAGGGGCGCACTCATCTCAACCCTCATGTGTTAGAACCTCTCATGCACCTTCCTTGACTCACTGTAGCTGTCACACCCTTTCTACCAACAAAGTTATCTTACTTGCCTCTGTGTGAAATCGAGGTCAAGGCATTACCGTATGACCCACTATTGGGACTCCTACCAAATGGTTTGAGGTCTAATTGGGACTTCTTACCGGGGAGATCCCCTTACATGTTGGCAGGTCCAATGCCGTCAACATTTTGGCGCTAGAAGGAGGGCCAAATGACAAGCTGAGTCCTCACATCTGTTTTGAATGTCTACATATCTATCATGACTAACTACCGATTTTATCTTCCGGAGCACATGTCTTATGGAAATGACTTCATTATCTTGGAAAATCTCTCGTATAACTTGTCTCATAAAACATATGATGGTGGTGGCCATGTAGCCTTGGTTAGGCATGCGGTTGGTGTTGTAGGCTCATGCGAAAGACACAGATTCTTTGAAGAATATATAAGCTACATGCTATTTGTCTACACGCTTCGAGGGAACCCAATGCTCTGGTGTGCCACGTTGCTCAAAAATCTATTCATTCTCTTGCTATTCTGAAATTATGAAAAGCACCTAATGAATCCATTGATTAGTTTTAGACGTGCTTTTGTAATCTTACATACCGATTCCCCGAAGATGATATTGATTGGGAATTTCTTGATGGAATATTTGAGTATCTTCTTCACATATCCGAACCCCGCTCAACACACTTCAGTGATGGAGATGCGCAATCACAGGCATGCATAGTTTCCGTTACAAGCGATTATCTGGCTTCACCTCATCAAATAGCTCCACCACTGCAAAGTGATGTGGGAGATCATGCACACACATCTGTTGAACTATCACATTCTCCCACCCCACCAGCTCTTGATATCTGCATCAATTTGGCTTGAAAGCTTGTTGGTTGTCACGTGGATTCATTCCCTCGACCTCTGTCCTCACATTCTATTGATCCTCTGGATTGTATTGTCTTGTGTTATCCCATTCCGGACTCCTCACCTGCCGTGAATGAGGATCAAGTTGTCGATAGAGTTGGTGTTATGCAGCCAACTTGCGCCATCATTCATGATGAGTGTATGTGGGAATCTAAAGAAGAACCCACGGTGAAGGGTGAATCCCTTCCATCCACGCCTTATTCGCTTTATCCTGACATCCCTTGTGATTTTGCCACTTCTAATTTCCCCTGTGAAAACCCATTTCCAGATGTTTTTACTTAAGATCATTCACAAAACATGTCAGATGTCAGTATGTCATTACAGTGCGGAGAGGAAACACCTTCCTCGGAAAATCTATCCAATGTGTCATCTATCTTTCTTGAAAACACTTAGGGTGAACATATTGCTTCCCACCTACCCCTCTACTTGATTCATCAAATGATGAGGATGACAACAAACATCCTAATTTTTTTGATCTTGGTTGTCGTGATCTATCCACTTCCTCATCCGATCATGATGTTGATTCAATCGTTGTTCATCTGTCCAAGAAACTGGTCTACGATGATCTACCTGTCAATGAAGTTAAAACCACACAGGATGTCGAGGCACTTTAGCCCGAGCTAATGGTTATGTCAGGCCCACACTGTCCTAAGGTTGGTTTCACTTCCGGTCTAGAAATTGTTGAAACACTCAAGGCTCCTCATCCCTCTCTACTTTGCATAGAAGACCAACCAAACACCCATATTTCACTTGCTCCACTCGAACTACACGATCCCATCGCTCATGAGTTGGAGGAATCTTACAAAGCAAGAACACATGCACAACGTAAGTGGTCTACCTTTCTCATGTTTTCTTGCATGTCACAATCAAGAGAATGCATATACTCAACATCTGCATGCAATGTAGCACAACACCATGGCAAGTCCATAGAGTGTATCTCATGCGCTTTCACTCATTGTTGTTCTGTGGACATTTTTAAACTCGGAGTGTGTTTGTCTTCACTGTTACATATTTCTCGTTTGCTGGTTTGCATAGCTGTCTTGTTCACGAACCGTGCCTTCACCAACATGGGTCTACCAATGAGCCGGTGGATGCATTGGAAGTATCACTTCACGTGAAAATGACCCATGCATTATTAGCTTAGGAGTAGGAGTAGTGTTTGCTTTTGAGTTGTTTTCTTGCATGCATGTTTTCTTCTTTCCTTGTGTGTTTGTTCGCTTGCTTGCTTATTTGCTTACTCACTTTTCTTTCACTTTTTCTTCTGCTTCTGCTTTGATTTGTTGTTTGTTTGCTTGTTTTGTGCGTAGGTTAGTTTCGCATGAAACCATGTATGACTCTTGAAACAAGCTGGGTAAAGTACAAGAGGACTTGTACAACTATCAACATTTGGTTATCTATTGTTCGCTCTCTTATGTAAGAGCCTATTTCCTTTAGTCCATTGTATATCAATGGAAAATACGTATTGTTCGAAGTAAACCTTGGTGAAAACACAATGCTTGCGCACTAACTAGTATCACCTACTCTAGTCGGTTGTTTTTGAGTTAACCCTTGTCAGCTCATTCAAGTAGAGTAAGGTGAGGGGGAAAACCTTAACATGCATGTCAGAGGTATAATAAAATACTTCTTTGTAGGAAAAACCTCTTCTTCTCTCAATAAGTCAGGATCCCTCTTTCGCCTCTGAAATGAATAAGTGTTATGCACGGTTATGAAGATGAAAAATGAAAAAAGCGAAAAAGTGAAAAAAGTTTGAAAAAAAATAAAAATGAATAAGGTGAAAGAAGAGAAAGGCTTCCTGTGTAGAGAGGTCATGCAATTAACTCTGCTGGGGTATTGACCAGGTTCGCTAGCAATAGAACCATGCTTGTGTTCCTATGTGACTTCGCTGGGGTATTGTCCAGGCCTGCTGGTAGCAGAGCAACACCAGAGATGAAACTAAGACTCTGACGACTATAATGCTTGTGCATCAATATAACCCTCAACCCTAATCGAAACAACTATGTTGACTTGGCTTAGAATGTGTGTCAATCGACTAAGAGCTTTGCAGATGCTACATCTTACAATTAAGCAAGTGTGGAAACCAAGATGAATTGAGAACTGAACAATACTTCCAGAGGTGTTAGACTTGATTTTCATGAACAAGGTCCATTCAGAGAGCTGGAGTTCTACCAGTGTGAGCTCCAAGTGTTGTAGAGGATACAACCACCCTCCAAAATTTTTTCTTAGCTTTGTTTTGAAGCCTCCCTACCAACCTTCATAACAACATGTCTTGCTTCGTCAAGTACACAAGCTCCAGTGATTTTCTTGCAGAAAGAAAACCTGTCGATCAAACCTTGATGCATTCCCCTCACAGGATGTTCATCTGGACTTGGTCCAATAGTAGGCTAAGCAGCTCCTTCAAGAATTTGCAAAAATATGGAGGGCAACCAACCTTCCCTCTAGAAATTGTGCAATCCTGACTGGCAGCCTGCTGGGCCCCATAATTGCGCAATTCGGCTGAGCAAGATTCTCCTAGAAAGTTGATCAATCCTTCCTAGTTGGGTTGCTCAGACATGAATTTGTGAAAATCTGGGCAGCACTCAGCTGCTTTGCCCAGAAATTTCACAAATCTTTTGAGAATCTAGCCTAGCTCCTAGCCATAAATGCGCATTTTCTCCTAACAGTTGAGCAGCCTCTTGCATGTGCAACTGAGTTGCTCGGTTCCCTCCGGGACCGAGAAAAATAGACTTGCATGCGTGGGCTTCTTCTCCCAAGGTAGCATGCAAAGGCATCCCTTGTTTCAGGGACCTATTTTTGGGAGTTGGAGGTTACATGCAAGGATCATTTCAGAAACCTCCCACCAAGTGTCACTTTCCCTAGATTTGTGGCATGTGAGTCACAACCTAGATGTTATAAAAAATCATCAACCAGACGCTGCAAAGCTCATTCCTCACATCAAACTTGCAACTCTAACATCCCACATCACATCTAGGAGCTGTCAACACATTTAGCTCAGTTGTTTTGGGGTAAGCCCACTTTCCATGACTTGTGTTGCATTTCTGGCACTTTTTTGTGTTTCGCTTCATATGAATGTTGTCTACTTGATTTCAGTGAGCACTTGTTGTCATTTTGATACATACTAGGTTGTACTAGCACTATTTTAGTTTTTGTTAACATCTGATTGCTATCGCATGCATGATACTATTTTTCATGAATAGTCACCGATTCGGTGACTCACCTCACCCACATGCATGTTGTTCCATTTTCTAAATGTGTCATTCACCATTTGCATGCATGATCATTCACTAATGCTTATACTTAGTATCACCATGCATTCACATTCAGTTGCCTGTCGGTGAGTCTGGGCAGCCTTGGCTCAGACTCTTCCTCACCAAGACAACATTGCGCAATCTTGAGAGGGAAGGATGTCTTCCTCTTATGAAATGCGCATTTCTTCCCAGTGACTGTCCTCCAATCTTGCATTATGCAATTATGAGGGACAATGATTGTTGGCTCAGAAAATTGCACAATGCAGTCACTGAGCCTGCACCATTGCCAGCTGAGATTGTGCATTGAACAATTCCAACAGTCAACAACCAAAATGGACTGTGCATTGCATAGTTCCAGCAGTCAGTCAGCCTCCCAGCAGCCCAGACTGTGCCTTGTGCAGTCTTGGCAGTCAGTCTCTCGACGCCCCTGTGGAAATTACGCAACCTTCATGATCAGTCACACATGTATGTTGCAAGTCAGTTCTCAAGTTCATTTTGGTTTTCAACTGACAGATTGCTTGCCATGAGTGTTTCCATGTCTCCAAGTATTGCAGGTGTTCATCTTCCTCTCAACATCACGGGTACAATGGTTTCCAGGAGAGCAGAGTCAAAGACACTGTTCTAAGCACACTTGGGGATGCAGTCGATCAAGTGTCTATGAACTTGCCTACCGACGAAGAAATCAAGTTGTTCATAGACAAGGATATCAAGATATGACATTAGAAACATCACATGAAGCAACACCATGAGCAACAGCTGAAGGCAACATACTAGATGCAACGAACATAAGGGGAAGGTTGTTGACAACGCATAGGAAGAACAAAGTTGCAAGATCAAGCAGATGCACTGGTGATGAAAGCAACTTTGGAGACTCAGGATATGAGGTGACAGTGCAACATGAAGATTGCACAAAGACAAAGAATGGAACAAAGAAGGAGTTGCATGTGCTGAAGCAAAAACTCAAGGAAGAACATAAGCTGCACATATAAGTGAATGAGTTACAGTAGGAACATAAACAACATGGGTCGCAACATGCACTCACGGATGAACTACGCCCGTACAAGTTATAGATCCATCCCAGCAACTGGCATGGAGTAGACAAGGTGAGCAGTGTTTTTGATCACGTGCAAGAGAATTCAGCAACATGCATGTCATTGTGTGCACACATGCGATCCCACACATTCAACACACTCATCAAGGCAAAGACAAGAAGCAAGTCCAAATGGAGCTGAACATGTAGGTGACAGTTGATGCGCATGGCCACTAACACACACTGGAAGATCAACACGAACATTATGCATCAGTGTGTTACTGGTTCATCCGCATCCAATAAAACCATGCACATGTTAGCAAATGAGTTGGATGGAGGAGCCACACCAATGCACCCGGATGCAATGAAGGCAAGAGTTCAATTCAACAAGGTGTCACCATGGAGCGCATGCACACCATCATGAATGACCAAGCTTGGCATCAACTCACCTCCTTCACCATCACAAGGATGTCAAAGAGTTGGTCTCACCACAACAGACTGAGTGTCAGTGATGTCTTGCATGGCTTGCTCAAGCCATTTTGTCTCACATGGGTGCATGTGCATTGTAATGTAACATCTTGTCAAGTGGAATTTCAAGTGTCGATAGTTGGATGTAACATTCATAGCGTAGATGAAGAGTCATGAGGGTAGATGAACTATCACAAAGGGGAATGTTAATGGTCACCCCACCCTTTGCTATAAATAGAACCTCATAACTCATTGTAGAGGCTTTTGATCAACCAAGCTTCCGATAAGACTATCTTGGATAGAGCTTGGAAAATATTGTAATGAGCCTTGGCTTCTCCATTGCGTAGAGCTAGTACATCTCTTTGGAGGAGTAGGCAGTTGTGGCTATAACATTCAACTATTGGAACTATTGGTTGGACATGGATGTATTGTATGACTGGAACTTACACTTCTTAATATAACAAGAGCCAACACTTTTCATGCATATGTTGTATTGTATTCTATGCTATCTGGTTTACTCTAAATGATATATGTATTGGTTTGCTTATGCATGCATGTATATACTATTTTGTATAAGTATGTATGAATCTTTATGAAATGTGTTGTTGGTTTAACCATCACTTTGGATTTCTTGCTAACTTTCCTTCCATGTTGTGATGCATCTTTGCTCATGTGTTCCCTTCCAAGCCAAGTGCTATCACAGGTTTCCAAGGGGCGCATTCATCTCAACCCCCGTGTGTTATAACCTCTCATGCACCTTCCTTGACTCACTGCAGCTATCGCACCCTTGCTACCAATAGAGTTATCTTACTTTCTTCTGTGCGAAATTGCCATCAAGGCATTACTGTACGGCCCACTGCTAGGAATCCTACACCAAATGGTCTGAGGTCTAATTTGGACTTCTTACCCTTACATGTTGGCAGGTCCATCACCATCAACAAATATGTTCAAATTTAATGATATTTATTTACCATTAAAAAAGGGCACATTTTCAAAAACAAAGTTCTAAAGCTAATTTCTTATATATATATATATATATATATATACACACCTTAGGTACATAATATTATATACCTCAAGTATTTTTAATATAGTATAGAAAATACAAATATTTACACGACATTTATTCAATTCCTCTCCAATGGGTGGCAAGATAGATCAAGGTGACTTGAGGATATAGTGAGGAATTTTCTTTTTCCGCATGTGGAACTTCTTTGTCCACTAAAAAATGAAGGTTGGTGTTTGAAAACATTATCTACAAATTTAAAAACTAGTGTATTTTCTACATCAACAAGTTTGATAATTTTTCCCCTTTTTAATTAAGAGTTCTCTGAATACATCATAAATTATATATATATATATATATATATATATATATATATATATATATATATAATATTATTTTTTATTTCTGTTTAAAATTGACATATATAATTCAAATTTTTAGGTCCAAATAGTGGAAGACATTCCTTTGGGAAGAACTCTTCTGGCTGCCACTCTACACCAATCTGTAACGTTAGATCAAATGTTAAGGCTATTAGGTGTTCCTTTGGGAAGAAATCCCCTGATTGCCACTCTGCATCCAATTTGCAACGTCAGATTGAATGTTAGACGATTAAAGAATGGTGTGTAGTTAATAATTAGCAAAAATATTTGGTCTACCGTCAAATTATTAGTTATAAAAAAATTAATAGTTAGGAAAAAACTGCATACAAACCCTCCTCTATCACGCATCACACGCGAATAGCCATCTATGTAGTTATAAAGCTGAGCTACGGAAGGATAATTACACATAGTGCCTCCTCTATCATGCACGAGTGCCTTTGGATCCGTATAAGCCATCTATGCAGCTGACGACCAAGCAAAATTGTGGAGGGATGAAGTGGGGCATGATCAATGGCTGGGTGGGGATAGTGTTTCTTAAGCCTAATCGTATTCTCACCCTTGGTTGGAGTAACAATTTTTGCATCCGAATATGATGACTATGCAATCGACTAAGCGTGAGAAGTGAAAGGATAACCTATTGGTCATTAGTTAGGGTCATGCGACCTCTTAGGATTAACATCATACTTTATTTTAAAGCCCTCCATTTGTTTTTATTCAACATACATGTGTTAATTTCCTCTGTTCACTGCTTCTTCTAGGAAATATCTTGCTCTATTATGTGGAAATCCACGGCAAGACACCTCATTCTACTCAACTTTTTCTGCATGAGGATAGGAGTCGAAACCCAAGGCTTGCCTTACGACAAGTAATGTCTAGCATTATGTAGAAATGTTTTGATTTTGATTCCTTTAATGCTTTGGTTAATCTCCATTCTCAGATTATGTTCTACCTTCAATCTCCTTTTATTCAGCTAACTTCTTATGCTTGGTAGTTTTGAAGTTATTCACTTGGAAATCATTTGATTTTTAGTGCACATGAAATCTCCATTATTTCTCCAAGTAGCTTCTATTGGTTCTTACCTTCTACCCCTAGCATTAAATCATTTCAACATTCAAATATCAAGAATAAAGGCATAACATATTCTTTTTTGCAACCTTTCTATTCCTAAACTAACTTTTATATTTTGGAAAATCCTTTAAATTATTCATACAAAAACATAGATTTCCATGCATTTAGGTTTCGATGCCTCGGGGCTATCTCTTTTTTCCAAGTAGCATGCGGACTTCTTACTTCTGCATCATATATATTCTCTCCTTGCATGAAGCTATTGAAAATTCATTTTCCTACCTGTACAAAAGTTGGATCAGACTCAAAAGGTATTTTCAAAACATAAAATGCCTTCTACCCCTAGCATAAAATCATTTCAACATTCAACTTGAAATGAGTTTCCAACTTCACAATCCTAATGACTTATTGAATTAGAATTGGTTGAAGGTGTGTTCATTTTTTTTGTCTGCATTGGAAATCAATATATGAATGGGAACACATTTTATGATTTCATAGAAAATTTGTATCTACAACAACATATGTATCATTCTATTCAAATACAGACAAATCACATATTTTCAAATTGTCATCTTTGAAATTTATTTTTTGGTTGTACATTTATGTACACACCTTTCCAAATTGTCTTTTGGTTGTACACATATGTAACCTCTGTTTTCTTTTCCATAATTCTAGTGAGGAATTAAGAATTTTGTTTTTCCAACCAATAGTGTCTTATCGAACTTGAGAAGTATCAAGATCTCAATTGTTTTTCTCACTGCTTGTGACTACTAGGATTCTATTGCTTTCTACTTTGAATGATAGTAATAACATTTTTTCACCGTCATATCTTCCTACAAGCTTCTTTAAAGAGTGATTGGAATCCATTAAGTTTGTTGAATGAGTCAACTTGTTGACAATAGTCCAAATACTTGTCCATATAGGTCATCTTCACTATTAACATAGACTTCAGAATTTGGAATCACACCTGATATCAGTTTCACTAGGTCAAATTCAATTTTATGATCTATTGATCAACTTCTTGCGAAGAAAAAAAGGAGTCAAACAAGAACAACAATTCCAAACAAAATGCTATGCAAACTGTATTACAAAATTTCTAACTTCAATAAAATAATGACAATAGAGGAATATGCTCTTGTCTATGCTATGGATAGGTTGGATATTGAAATGATACCAAACAAGTCCATATTTACTATTAACATAGACTGCAGATTTTCATCACCCTAGGAAAACCTCCCACTCCACGGTGGGACATGAGTGCCTAATATGCATGGAGACACACCTGATATGAGTTTAACTAGATCAAAATCAAGATTAAAAAAAACATAAAATTCAATGATTAGGATACATTTACACAGAGCAAGTTACCTATTCCCATCTATAAATAGAGAAACATTCATGCCCATCTGTGTTGCCTCTAAGTATATACACTAAATAAAATGAAATCCATACAAGCATAAGCACTGCCAATTCTTTCAGAGGAACAACTGAACATTGTGACCTTTTTGCATTCAAAAGGGGTTCCCGCAGACCTTGTCCAACATCTTGAAATGAAATACCAGAGGAGACCTACACAATGTCATATTTTCATATTTCATTATGGGAATCATTGTTAGGGCACATGGCCACAATTACAATGCTTTCAGATGGATTACCAAAGCCATTTTCTATAGGCATCTCTTCTTTCAAGGTACAACCATTCACTATATTTTTAATGGTTCTTCTTTCCTGGTCACCGTGACAAAGAAATTTCTCTACTTGCCAATATTTAAATTCATTTTTATGGCTAACAAAAGATGATGAGCACCAGTATTGCAGCAAGAATGCTGCAACTCTTAGGGCTACCAACTTTACTTTATCAACTCGGGGTTCGTACAAACTTGGAGGTGACAATGCTGTATACATAAGTAAAAGTGATGGGTCTGCTCTTTGTAATTTCTCAGCTGGCGATAGACCACTAGGGGTTTTCAAGCCAGAATTCTATGGATTCAGAAGAATATTGATTACTAATGAAGGAAAGAGACATCAACTCTATGAGAAAGCTTGTCTATTGCAGTAAGGAAAAATATTGAAATCAAATGCTAAAAACACACCATTTTCTAACTAACTACTAAGAGGCTATGCTTCAAAAGAATGCTGAGTTAACATGTATGCAATCCTACTTTCCTAAGTATGCAAATTCAAAACATCAAACATTCAACTACTGTGCATGTAAATGATTAATATAAATCTGTTTTTCTTTTTGTCTTTTTTTATGTGAAAGTTTGAAAGCTAATCTCTTTTGGTGATGTGGCAGGTGGCTTAGGGATGATGGTGAATGGTTAGAAGGTTGGGGAGACCAGTAGGTGACCTTTTCTAGCTTCCTAGAGGCTTTTCCTCAATTCAGTCCCAAAACAGGGCACTATAGGAAAATCTACAAGATGTCCTAATGTGTTCTATAGGATGTCCTAATGTGTTCTACAGGATCTCCTGAAAACCTACAAGATCCCCTGTACTTCTACAAGATACAAACGAGAGAAAAAGGATGGGTGTTGAAGGTGATGGAATGCTTAGGGAAGGTGGTTGGTGGATGGAATGAGTCAAGGGAGTGCCTAGGACCACTTCAAAACTTGAAACCAAGGTTGGGAGATGGTTGGATTTTCTTAACAAGCTTGGAGAAGTTTCCTTGTGAAATGATGAAATTGGTGAGGGTTTTGGTGAAAGAAAATGAAGACCATGGGTGAATGAATTTGGAATGAGGTTGTTTTCTATGAAATCTCTCTATACTTATGAAACACCTGCACTACATCAAACATTGACATTTACCCAAAAATCATGTAAACAAGAAGAATTTCAATGATCTAGGAAAACATAATTTCATGAGCTAGCTGTCTACTTCATGCATGAGGAAAACTTGTAGAATAAGATGGAATAATTAATGAGATATAATGTACGACTTAAGATGGAAGAAATGATAACTAAACCCTACTCTTGCAAACTGATCAAATGCTTACCTAAGTACAAAAAACCCTAAATTCCATGAGAAACTAGAATTTTGTCTTTTTGGGGCTGCATAGGAGTTCTTTCCTCAAACCATGTGTTACACAGTAATTTTTAACCGACCTTGCATTCCCTAATCTCGGACACTACCGGTCCATGTTACTGACCTCTGCGCTGTGCCATGTTGCCAATTATGTGTCATTACCTTCCTTGCAATCTCAGGAAGAATGTCTCAATTCATTATCCCTGAAGAAGACCCCTTTTTACCTAAGTTTCTGGGTCACCGTGAGTAAGAAGTTATCCCTCCTGCGAAGATGGAAAATTTAACACTAGCCCTAGTGAAGTATTCTCTTTGTCCCTATGTTGCACCCATGACGAGCTAGATTTGGCAAGTTTTTCAACAACTCATCGAAACTTCGAGATGAAATTTCTTCATGGGTGGTCCTAGGGCTAGTTGTTGGGTCAGTTGAGCTCGCCTATCGCCTCTAGGATAGTTGTTCCACCTTTTGTGAAACATCCCTAAGAGATAAGCTCTTCCTTCCATCTCTTATGGGACCTCTCCCTCCTATAAGTATCTCCTCCATGAATGAGAGCAGCTAGCTTGGATGTAACTAGATGATAGATAGATGTAATTTGATAGCTTTAGGTTTCTAAGAGAGGAGTAGAGGTAGAGAGTGTTATTGGTGTGTGGAAGTAGCGTCATACATATTTTGGTTTGAGAGATGTTTGAGTAGAGTTGGTTTGAGAACTTTCTAGCATCAATCCTTTTGGACGAAAGAGAGAGTCATATGTTCCCTTGGGAGATGGTTCACAAGTAAATGCTTATGGATACATGCTGATGGGACCCTTCGAGGAGGCTTACGACGTCAAGGCCTGGTTGTAAGTTTTACTTTGATTTATATTAATACAAATCAATAGCTTGTTTCCTATATGATGTGTTAAATTATATATCGATAGCTTGAGGTTCCTTGAATCTTCAAGTAGATTGCTTGGTCATTTCCTATTGCATTTGTGGTGTTTCTCTACATGATGTTTTAAGGTATAAGTGACTAGAAGAACAAGAGCTGGAGCAACATGACGAGGACTTCATCAAACGTTGAACTGAAGGTAGGCCTTCATAACACCAACTTTCTAAGGAATTTTGCTTTGGTATTGTCTTTTTAGTGACTAGACCCACTCTAGGGCTAGAGGGGGTCTAGTCACTGCAAATACAATACCAAAGAAAATTTCCTTAGAAATTTGGTGTTATGAAGGCCTACCTTCAGTTCAACATTCGATGAAGCCCTCGTCGTGTTGCTCTAGCTTTTGTTCTTCTAGTCACTTATACCTAAAAACAAAATGTAGAGAAACACCAAAAACATAATAGAAAACGACCAAGCAATCTACTTGAAGAGTCAAGGAATGTCAAGCTATCAATATACAATTTAACACACGATATAGGAAACAAGCTATTGATTTTTATTAATAAAAATCAAAGTAAAACTTACAACTGAGCCTTGACGCCGTATGCCTCCTTGAAGGGTCCTGTCGGCATGTCTCCGTAAGCATTTACTTGTGAATCGTCTCCCAAGGGAACAAATGACTCTCTCTTTCATCCAGAAGGATTGATGCTAGAAAATTCTCAAGGCAACTCTACTCAAACATCTCTCAAACCAAGATATGTATGAGGCTACTTCCACACTCCAATAACACTCTCTACCTCTACTCTTCTCTTAGAAACTTGAAGCTATCAAATTACGTCTAGCTATCATCCAGTTACATCCAAGCTCACTGATCTCATTCATGGAGGAGATATTTATAGGAGGGAGAGGTCCCATAAGAGATGCAAGGAAGAGCTTATCTCTTAGGGAGGTTGCACAAAATGTGGAACAACTATCCCAGAGGAGAGAGGCGAGCTCAACTGACCCAACAACCAGCCCTAGGACAACCCATGAAGCAATTTCATCTTGAAGTTTTGATGAGTTGTTGAAAAACTTGCCAAATCTGGCTCGTCTCAAGTGAAACATAGGGACAGAGTGAAGACTTCACTAGGGCTAGTGTTAACTTGTCCATCTTCGCGGGAGGGATAACTTATGACTCACGAAGACCCAGAAAATTAGGTAGAAAGGGGTCTTCTTTAGGGATAATGAATTGATACATTCTTACTGAGATTGAAAGGAAGGTAATGACACATAATTGGCAACATGACACAGCACATATGTCAGTAACATGGATTGGAAGTGTTCGAGATTAGGAAATGCAGGGTCGGTGAAAAATTACTGTGTAACACCATGATACCTGAAGGAAGGAGTGAGGCCAAAACCACCAACTGACAACTTTTTTATGTTCCTTTATCTCTTATAAACTACTTCTGAAGTAAAGCACAAATGGAAGCAAACTAATAAGAAAACTAATCAAATCTACGCTACTTGCAAGGAAATAATTCTAAAGACAATTCAACCATTAATCTATGAAATCAATCTAAGCATACAAATACAAGAAGAGGAGCCTTTGATGTTAGGGTTGGGCCCCAACCCAAGAGATTCATCCCTTTGAGTTAGCTCAGTGTTGGATCAAGGAAATGTTCATTCTCATTATCAAAACAGAAAATTACATAGCAATGTGTTCCACAAGTCTTAAAATCGAAAATGACTAGTGGTTTTACAACAAAAATTCGAATCCTAATGAGGCTCTAGGCCTCTTTATTTATACAACTGAAGTCTCCAATGACTTCCTTAAATCTAGGGAGGCCCGGCTCCCAAACTTGAGATAACCTAGCTCTTTAACTATCACTTTCTCGACTGGATTTTTGATCTCCATGACTTAGCTACTTGTACTCTGAGCTAGTGTGATTGATGGAGGAATTTTAGAATGAGGGAGGAGTAAATGAGGAGGATATACCTCCTACAATCTCTCCTCCTTGTCTCATTCGAGTTTCAGCCCTTAATTAGTCAAAAATCCATGATTTTCTCTCACAAAACCTGCATTCAATGCACATTAGTCCACTAGGCATAATATCCCACTTTGACTCATCTCATTAAACAAAATATAATCAAAATATGTAATAAATTGTGAGAAGAGTTGATTTGACTAAGCTAGGAGGTGGATTAAGGTCCATATAGTTACCCAATGATGAGGCTCATCATCACCCCCCTACTGAAAGTGTTGCTCATCCTATGAGCAACTCAATCAATATCCATGTCTTTCATAGCTCTAGTGGCCTCCCTGAAATCCCATGCTTTTGCTGTAATTTCCTCTTCCTGTGCATAAAATCCTACCTTCCTTTCTATCTCCTCCCACTTCTTTCTTTCTTCCACTTCCTTCCTTCCTTCTAACATCCCTAAGAGTAGTGGTGGACTGAGTCTCAAGCCAATCCAATTGACTTTGGGTCTTTGGAGGGTTTTCTTGTACATGGGTGTCCTATTCAGTGCTTCTCTCATTCTTTGAGGAGAACAATACTCTCTGATTTTCAAACTTTAGGGAAAATTATTCCATCTCCTTTGGAAATCTTTCATGTTGTCATCTCCTAACAGCTTGAACATATCCTCAAAATGTGTAATTGCTTGCTCTTGGGAAACAAGATACCTGGGTGCAAGTTGAAGGTCATTTGTAATTAAGTTATGTGTGCTCATGAAAACCATTGGATTTGACTGCTCAAATCTAATAAGTAGAGGCTATGTTTGTTCCCTTGCCATTATTTTCTTCATTTTTGAAGCCCTTGCTTCCTCATGGTTCATCCATGATTCCAAAGCCATCAACTGTAAGTCCCCTAGTTTTGCATTAGGGTCCCATACATTCAGATCTATCAAGGATAAGTTATGTAGGTAGAACTCAGACATCTTATCCCTATCCTCAAATGTGATTTGATCAAAAAGATCAATGAATTGTATATAATCCTAGAATGGCATAGTGCCTCTCTGTGCTAGGGTCTTGATTTGGAGCTGCAGCCACTGTTCCTTAAGGTATAATGCATAGGACTTAGCTGGCATCTTGCACTAGATTACCTCTAAGGATAGGCTGGCCATGGATGCCCATTGATTTTCTCTTTCTTGTAGTTTTCCTTTTAACCATGTATTTTCTGCCTCCAACTGAGATTTCATTATTGCCTCTCTGTCCCTCTGGCTGCTTAGTTCTATGCCCATCTCTTTCAACTTTTCCTCCATGTGACCTATGTCCTCCATCCCTTGGACTTCTAATCTTCATCCATCTATGTGTTCTTTCCCTTTCTTTCTCAATCTCAAAGAATAATGGGATGGAAAATTTTTGTGGAATGACCCTACCCCCTTCAATAAACCTGTAGTAGGAGTCAAGGTTAGGTTGAGGACTAGGTTCCCTTAGCTCTAGGTCCTCTTTCTTTGTTTCTTGCTGCACACTCCCTTCTTTATCCAACTTCAGAGTATCTTGTAGGTTTAGTAGAGTTTCCTGTAGGATTTCCTCTACTTCATGTAGGTCCTTCTGTGTGTCTTGTAGGATGCCTTTTCCTTTGGATGAGGCAGATATAGTCACAGGCCTTCTCACATAAGTGATAGGAGACTTAGGGGAGGCTTGTCCTCAGGATCCTTCTCCTTGAGTTTTCATAAGAGGAGCCATCTTCTCCTACAATTTAGGTGAGTCTTCAATAAAAATAGGAACCTTGGTGGGAGTTTGAGGTTTTCCCTGCCTTATTGTTGTACTTTTTCTTGTCCTAAGGTACAATGGAGTTTGTCTTTGTCTTTTGCCTTTTTGTTTGATAGGGGTACTAAGGGCAATGAAGATAGTTGCTGCCTCTTTCTCAGTGGGTTCTAGAGATACCCTGGGTGGTTCCTCCTTGTCTTCTGCCTCCTATTTTCCATTCCCCCTCTCATCTTTGTCTTTGTCCTCTTCTTCTCCCTCTAGTTCCTCACTCTGTTCACTAGTTTTCTCCTTGGCATCCTCTTATGTCTCTTCACCACTTTCCTTCTCTTTTTCTTCCTCTCCTTCCTCATCTATTTCCTCTTCATCCCTATCTATTTCTTCTTCCTCTTTGTTCAGTTTCTTTTTCATCCTCCTCTGTTTATTCTTCACCTCTTTCACTAGTAGTGGGGCTCTTGTCATATTCAAGGGCTTTTATACTCCCTCTATTTGCATGTCTTTGAAAGTTGCCCATGTGATAGGAATTATGAGGTTTTGGAGGGCATGTTCTATGATAAGTCTAATTAACCCATGATGGGCTAGATGTTGGTGGGTTCCTTCCCGCACCTTCATTCTTATATCTATCACTGATTGAAGAAGGAAGTAGGGTATGTTGAGTCTGTGTTGAGGAGGTGTATCTGCTCCAAACGTCAACCCTTGGAGAATCCTAAAGTGGTATCCATATACCACACTGTACCTACCTTCACATGATATATATTTTATAAGGTGGTAGCTTATTTCATTCCAGGGATATGGTAGGCTTTCCCTTCTCACTCCATTTTTGTCTTCCTTGGCCTTCTCTCCTTCTAAAAAGCATTTCTTCTTTGCAGTTTGGCTATTTCCCTTATCCTCCTTTCTCCAAGGCACTCCTAAGGGAAGTGTGGTAATTCTCCCTATGATTTTAGGGGTCAGATCTATGGAGAGGCCTCTCACCACAATAGTGGCATGGGTACTAGTCAGTGGAATGAGGGAGAGAGAAAAATCTTTGGCTACTTCATCATCATACCGCCTCAATTTCTCAAAGAAACCCTTCCAATTGTGCCTTGTGAATATATCTAGCACATGAGGGTGCTGATGAATCCTCACTGTGTTGATGGGATCCCTTCTATTAAACCCCCCTATCATTTTCTCTGATGGATGGAGGAGTGTATATGTCTGATACAAAATTTGATGAAGGAGGAAATTTAATTGAAATTACTGTGTATACAATTCCTTTATGCTGCAATCACTTTCAACAAACTACAAGATTTTCTTATGCTCCTTTCATTTGGAAAAATGTGGAGAAATGTATAGCCTACTTCCTTAACACTGCTTAATGAAGCCAACCATTGATTTTATCCCTCTGAAACCGTTCACTACCAATCCTGTAGACTGCTTGACTGTATCCTGTAGGATCCCGTAGGATTTCTTGTAGGATCCTGTATGTGGTCCTGCGCAGGAAAAATATGAAATTATCCTTTCCTATAGACTGCTTGATGGTTGAGAGTGACTTTGCTAGTGTGAGCCTTGAGAATGTGAATGCTTCTATGCATGGGGATCAATGTTTATTTCCTCATATGGGTGATTTGAGTGAGGTGGTGTGCTAGCAGCCGAGGTACAAATATCTATTTTTGAACCGTTGGTCCCACTACCACATCATCATTCTACTTACCTCATAATCAAATCCCACTTTGGGTATCCTTAGCCTAACTTCTTTCAACCTCATCCTTCTTTTCTTTGACTTGACTTCTACCACGTGTGTAAGGACTAATTTCTTTTCTCCTCGTAGACTGAACGAAGGTGGCCAAGTTAATTGGCCACTTTTGCGTATAAACCAACTATTTCACAAATTTTACATCTTTTGATCACATTATGTGAATGACATAGTGGAATCGAGATACTTACCTATGGTAATGATACCTTGATGTAGTTTTTTGAAGAAATGAAGTCTTTGTTGTGTGTTGACTGCATGTTCTTTTCTCCTTTTTTTTTATTGTCCTTTGATGATTTTCTTTGATGTGTAGGTACTTGGTGTTGATGATGATGATGCTGATGCTACTGTTAGGTTCTATAGGAGATTCTTCTACCTTTGCATCTCCATGCTTGAACCCAACTGAAACCTATGATTTCTGTTTTGTGGGATAGGCTGCTATAGGATTTCCTACAGGATGTCCTGTAACTGCTTCTCCCTAAAAATTGTAATCATTATCTATTGCTGGAACCTAAGGATGGATGGCATGGGAAGAGAAGGGGTCTAGGGATTTGTGCATGAGGAAAATAGCCTTCAGGTGTTTTCCCCTTTCTCTCTATCTTCATCCTCTTTTCTCTGTGTTTTTAACTTTGAAAACTGTAATTTTTTGAAACTGATTTTTTTTTTTATGAATGCAGGGGTGATCATAGTGGAGAGAGGCATGGTGATGAGATAGTGAAGTAGGAATTTATTTTTTTGACATGCGCAGGTCATCCCCTTGCTCTAGGGTTACTTATTTTAGGATTCCCAAGCCACTATAATTCCTACAAGATCATCCTGTAGGTTTTCAAGGAATCCTATAGGTTTATAGGGAATCATGTAGAAAACATAGAACTGTTGCAAACTGAGGAAAATGAGTGGAAAAATGGATGAAATTATGGAATGATGAAGGATAATGAATGGATAAATAAAAACATGAGCTAGAAAAGTCCCTTTTGATTCTCTGATCATCCTCTTGTTGACCTACAAACAATGTTTTCATAATTTCTCTTTTTCTCCCTTTTTTTTAATTGAAAACAACTAGTTTGCCTCCAAGAGGTTTTCATCCTTGCTGCTTTCCCTAGGCGCCTCAAGAGAGGTTTTCACCCAGAGATCTTTTTATTTCTCTTTTTTTTTTGACACTATTGGATCGCCTCAAGAGGTTTTCAACCCAACAATGGGACTCAGGTGCCTTATGGAGGTTTTCACCTGAGTCTCCTTATTTTTATTTTTCTTTTTCTTCTCAGTGACTTGATGAGGTAGGAGATGATACTTGCTCCACCACCATCACTATTTTGCTGACACCATCAATGAACTCTTGCTTTGACAATGGCCTCTTGTAAACCTTCAATCTGTGCCAATTAACAAGTAAAGGGATGACCTCTGCATCGATGGTTCTAATCTACATTAAATGATTATCATGACATTTCTCTATGACATAAGGCCCTAACCATCTAGTCCTTAACTTTCGCTTAAAGTCTTTATATCTCGAATCATATAACAAAGCCCAATAACCTTCTTGAAATTAATTGCCCTTTATGTTCTTGTCATGCCACATCTTCCTCTGAATTTGAGTCACCTCTGTGTGTAGGAGTGTCTGCATTTTGAACTCATCTAACCCATTCAACTGGAGCAATCTCTCTTTTTGTGCACTACTGAGATATAGATCTAGTTGGGCTACCATCCTCAATGTATTGTACTCAAATTCAATGGACAACAAGGCCTTCTTCCCATAGACCAACTCATATGGTGTGAATCCAGTGGTGGTCTTCCAGGTGGTATTGTAGGCTCAGGTGGCCTCAACTAATATATCTGCCCAATATTTTCTACTACTGCTAACCACTTTGGTCAGAATTCCCTCCAACGCTCTGTTGGTCACCTCCAATTTCCCATTAGCTTGTGGGTGATAGGGAGTGGAGGTTATATGCTTGATCTTGTGTTGGCTTAACAAGTCTTCAATCATGTTGGATGTAAATTGGCTACCTTGATTAGTAACTAGTTCTCTAGTGTACCCAAACTTGTAAAATACATTTTCCCTTAAGAACTCAGCCACCTTCTCCTTTATTACTGCCTTGATTTCCTTGGTTTCAGCCCACTTGGTCAAATAGTCAGTGCACACAATGATGTACTGCTTTTTCTTAGAAGGAGGGTCAATAGGTCCAATGAAATCCACGCCCCACTTATCAAATGGCTCAAAAGTCACTTAGGGTTGCAGAGGCATTTCATCCCTTGGATTAGAATTTCCCATCCTTTGGCACCGATCACACTAAATTGTATATCTTCTCACATCCTGATGAAGAGTGGGCCAATAATAACCATCTTGTAACACCTTGAATGCTATCCTCTTGGTTGCAAAGTGACCACCATAAGGCCCATCATGATAGGTCAGAAGGATATCAAAGAATTCCTCCTCCCTGAAACATCTTCTCAGAATTTTATCTAGGCCTAGTTTGAAGAGGTTGCCCCTAATCCAAGTGAATAGGGCGCTTTTCCTCACAATATTTCTTTTCTCTTGGAGGACAAAGTTGGTGGGAACTGTGCAGACACCAAATAGTTTTCTACGTCGACAAACCATGGAGAGAGAACTGAAATGATGAATAAGTGTTCATCCGATAACTGATCATCAACCATTCCTTCCTCCCCTACAGGAAAAGTTACCATGGACAAAAAATCTACAACTACATTTTCCTTGCCAGGTTTATCAACAATATTTAGATCAAAATGTTTTAATAAAAGTAACCATCTAATAATCCGTGCATTCACATCAGGTTTATTCATTAGATATTTGATTGCAACATAGTCAGTATGTATAAATGTTTGATAACATGTAATGTAATGCCTAATTTTTTTTAAAGAATGCACAACAACTAGGAGCTCCTTTTCGGTCAATGTGTAGTTAAGTTCAGCCTTTGATAGTTTCTTATTGATAAAGTAAATGGCATAAGGCAATTTGTCATATATATGGCCTAAAGCTGCTGCTATGGCTTTGTGTGAGGAATCAACATGTATATGAAAAGGAAGGGCCCAATTTGGGCCTCGGAGAATAGCTGCAATGGTCAACTTGTCCTTCAGGGTCTCCAGGGTCTCTTGACAACTTTTTGACCCTACAAACTTAGAGTCTTTGGACAATAACCCAAATAAAGGAGAAGCTAACTTGCTGAAGTCTTTTATAAACCTCTGATAGTATCCAGCTAAACCTAGAAAAATTTTGACATCTCTCTACTTTTGCGGAGGTGGGAACCTTTGGATAATAGCTATTTTATTTGGGTCCACCTGCAGTCCTTATTGGGATATTGAATGACCTAGCACAGTCCCTGCAATCATTAAGAACTCACATTTTTCGGGACTAAGGGACAAGTTCATTTCAATGCATTTGTTCAACACCTTACCTAAGTTGGACAAAGCCTCTTGGAAATCACACCCATGGGGTGTAAAATCATCCATATAAATCTCTACTGCATCATGGACTAGCTCGACAAATATACTCAGGACTGCTCTCTGGAAAGTGGCAGGGGCATTGCATAGGCCAAAAGGAAGGACCCTATAGGTGAAAGTACCCCAAGGACAAGTGAAGGTGGTTTTATCCTGGTCTTCCGGGCTGATCTGGATTTGATTGTACTCGCTGAATCCATCTAGGAAAGACAAAAAAAGTTTCCCTGCCAGGCCATATAACATTTGGTTGATGAAAGGTAGAGGGAAATGGTCCTTCTTTATGGTTTTGTTTAACTCTTTGTAATTGACACAAGTCCTCCACTTACCATTTTTCTTTGGAACCAACACCAAAGGAGAGACCCACTCACTATCTGAGATAGGGTAAATGAATCCTGCATCTAGTAGTGTTTGCAGTTATTTTTTGACTATATCCTTGAGAGTTGGATTCATTCTCCTTTTGGGTTTTCAGACTGGTTTGCAGCCTTCTTTGATATAAATGTGGTGAGTACACACCGAGGGGTGAACTCCCTTCATTTCTTTGTAACTCCAAGCAAAGGCATCCAAATGTTCCTTTAGCATGTTGCACAACATTTCTTCTTGGTGAACACAAAGAGATGGGTTGATTTTCAAAGTTTTCTCAGGGCCGAATTCCATGGTTTTGACATGGGTAGGGTTTGAATCATCTATGCATAGATCAATCTGATGGTTTTTTTGGGTTTCCTTTACTACTTCTTCTAAGAACAGTTTGGTGGGAGTTGGAATTTGGAGTATGTGTTCAATCAAATCATCTTCATCCGGTTGTCCTCCCCCCATGGTTGTTTCTAAGGTATAGAGTTGGGCTGAATAAAATTCATCTTCTTCCTTGTCTTCCAACCATAAATATAAGCCATGTTCTAGAGATGGATGAGCAGGAGGGTACACGAATAACTGCTTGGACATATGCCCATTTTTGATAGACATATTTCCAGCCCTGCAGCTAATATAGGCCTCGACAGTGGCTAACCAGGGCCTCCCAAGGATGAGATGGTAGCCAGTAAGCTTGGCCTTAGGCTGGAGAACTAGGAGACCATCACATCCGCCACAATCCCCTCAGGGGTCACCGTGGAGCAGTCTGCAAGTTGTAGGACCGTTGTGATCTTTCTCAATGAACCCTGGAGGTTGAGCTTGAGCATGGTGTCCTTGGTCATCACATTAATGGCAGCCCCAAGATCAATCAAAGTGTGTGGACCAATGGTGCCATTGATGTGCACATCTAATATAAGGCTTCCAAGGTCCAAATACTTTTGATAAACTACTTGCCCCAACATCGAGTCAGACAGTTGTCCAATGACATTGATGGTAGGGTCATCTCTTTTTCGCCTCCCTGAATGTTTGAAGCACTTTTCCTTAATCAACTTGCTGTAAATAGGTACATCTTTTATAGCTTGGAGAAGTGGAATTTTGACACAAATATTTTTCAATTCTCCTAGAAGTTCAGTCTCTTTTGGGGTAGGTTGGAGTGGTTGGGTTAATCTCTTAGGAAAGGGTGGAGGATTTACTTTAGGCATGCTTTCCTCTCTTTTTTCTTCAACCTCCTTAGGTGGAGGTACAGATTTGTTGTTTGGGAGTACTCTCCTAGATCTCAGGTTGATTTCCTGAATCTCCACAGCATAAGTAGGATAGGATGTCTCTCCAATGTATACTTGCTATGCTTATCTGTTGTTCGAGTTCGGATTTGGCTTGGCATGCATATGGGTTTGTTTAGGTGGATAAGGGTGTAAAAGTTGTGGTTGAGAAGGTGGTGAGGGAAATAAAGCTGGAGCATTGTTGTATGGGGCCTCCACCCCTGGGGCGGTGCATTCCACTGAAGCTGTGGCTGAGCATATGGTTGAAATGATTAACTAGTCGGATGGGAATGATATTGAGGTGCAAAGGACCAAGGAGGAGGTGTAGATCAGGAAGGATGAGCAGGGTCCCCCCAAGAGGGAACAATTGTGGTTTGGTTGAGTTTTTAAAATGCATGGGATGACCTTTGCATGCCCTGTTGGTATGGTTGAGGATCATGAGGTCTCCTCTGATTTATGTAGAAGAGTTGTTTAGTCACCCCTTCAGCTCCCTGATATACAACTTTTCGTCCAGGTAAAGGAGTGTTTTTCTTCACAGAATAAGAATACGTCAATTAGGTTTAATGGGCATTCATTCCTAACGTGCCTCCTTGTGCATCTAGGGTAGAAAATGGCTAAGGCTCTCTCTTCTTCCTTCTGTTTTCTCTTAATGTGCATATTGTCCATCTACAGAGAAAGGGTTTGCAACATCTCACTCTTGAAATCTTCTAGCATATTCCCAATTTCACCCTTAATGGATGTATTGGAAGAGGATGGACTGACCATGGGTTGACTACCCCTACCCCTTTTCCTAGCTGCCCTAGAATGGTTTCTAAAGACAATATTGATATCCTCATAGGGTAACTGGTAGATGTCCCCTCCTACTAGCAAGATTAAGGTATCCAGAAAATCTTCCCTTACCCCTCTAAGTAGGACTAGCCTCAATGACTTAGGGTCAAGTGTGCACCTGTCCCTTTTGTATTTAAGATGGAACCTTTTTTCATAATCCTCTAGGGATTCATGATGCCCTAAGGTCATCCTAAAAATTTCATCTTTAGTGTCTTTAGACCTACAGTAGTTTTGATACTTGTTATTGAAGGCTTGCTGCATCTGAGTCCAAGTCGTGATGCTATCTGTAGGTAGACCCATGAACCAGCACAAAGTTGCATCCTTGAGAGTGGATGGGAATAGTTTGAACTTCTGCTCATCATTGGTATAATCATAGGTTCTGCATATAACAACGAACTCAAACAAGAAAGTGTCTAGATCTTCTGAGGTCAGGCCATGGAAATGAGGAAGGGAAGAGGGGCTTATATTCTTCATCTTGGTATCCCCATTAGTTTCCCTGATGGGGAAGGCACTGTCAACTCTTTCTCTATTTCCTCTGTCATTTCTATTCTCAGCCATTGGGTCAGTAGGAATGGGTTCTTCTTCTTCTTCTCCCCTTGTAGGCTCTTCAAATATCTCTGGTTGCTCTCATAAGGGTTCCTTCAATTCACAACCACCGAAGAAGAGGGAAGGTTGGTTGTTTGAAGCGGTGGGGGTATTTGGCAAAAATTTTCCTAAGTTATCCCTATTCCTACGAGACATGGAATAAGTGTTTTTGTTTTTTTTGTGTGTTTTTTTTCATGCTTTGAAAATAATTTGAAGAATTGAAATTTCAGATTGAATAGAAAATAACCGACTGAATGAAAACTAACTTCTTGAATGAAATCTTACTTGCAGAATGGAAAGGAAAGCAAAGAATGCATAATGGAAAAGAAAGAAAACTAAATTACTTTTGCAGAAATGAAACTAATAGTAGAATATCAAAGACAAGAAATGGAAGAAAGAAAGTAGTAATCACATGTTAATCAAATACCTCCCTAGCAACGATGCCAAAAAGTGATGAGCACCACTATTGCGTCAAGAATGCTGCAACTCTTGGGGCTACCAACTTTACTTTATCAACTCGAGGTTCATACAAACTTAGAGGTGACAATGTTGTATACAAAAGTAAAAGTGATGGGTTTGCTCTTTGTCACTGCTCAACTGGTGATAGACCACTAGGGTTTTTCAAGCCAAACTTCTATGTATTTAGAAGAAGCTTGATTACTAATGAGGGAAAGAGACATCTACTCTATGAGAAAGCTTATCTACTGCAGTAAGGAAAAAGACTGAAATCAAATGCTAAAAACACACCATTTTCTAACTAACTGCTAAGAGGCTATGCTTCAAAAGAATGCTAAGTTAACATGTATGCAATCATACTGTACTAAGCATGCAAATTCAAAACATCAAGCATTATAATACTGTGCATGTAAATGACTAAAATAAATCTGTTTTTCTTTTTGTGTGAAAGTGTGAAAGCTAATATCTTTTGGTGATGTGGCAAGTGACTTAGGGATGATGGTGAATGGTTAGAAGGTTGGGGAGAACAATAGGTGACCTTTTCTAGCTTCCTAGAGTATTTTACCTCAATTTTTCCTCAAAACAAGCCACTACAGGAAAACCTATAGGATGTCCTAATGCGTTCTACAAGATGTCCTGAAAACCTATAGGATCCCCTGTATTTCTACAGGATACAGCTGAGAGCAAAAGGATGGGTGTTGAAGGTGATGAAAGGCTTAGGGAAGGTGGTTTGTGGATGGAATGAGGCAAGGGAGTGCATATGACCACTTTAGAACTTGAAACCAAGGTTGGGAGATGGTTGGATTTGCTCAACAAGCTTGGAGAAGTTTCCTTGTGAAATGATGAAATTGGTGAGGGTTTTAGTGAATGAAAATGAAGACCATGGGTGGATGAAGTTGGAATGAGGTTGCTATCTATGAAATCTCTTTTTACTTTTGAAACACCTGCACTACATCAAACATTAACATTTACCCAAAAATCGTGTAAACAAGAAGAATTTCAATGATCTAGGAAAACATAATTTCATGAGCTAGTTGTCTACTTCATGCATGAGGAAAACTTGCAGAATGAGATGGAATAATTGATGAGATCTAATGCTAGACTTAAGATGGAAGAAATGATAACTAAATCCTACTCTTGCAAACTGATCAAATGCTGGTCTAAGAACAAAAAAACCCTAAATTTCATGAGAAACTAGAATTCTGTCTTTTTGGGGCCGCATAGGAGTTCTTTCCTCAAACCATGATCCCTAAAGGAAGGAGTGAGTCAAAAACCACCTACTGAAAACTTTTTGATGTTCCTTTATCTCTTCTAAACTATTGCTGAAGTAAAGCACAAATGGAAGAAAACTAATAAGCAAACTAATCAAATCTACACTACTTGCAAGGAAATAATTCTAAAGACAATTCAATTATTAATCTATGAAATCAATCTAAGCATACAAATAGCAGAAGAGGAGGTTGGGACCTAACCCAAGAGCTTCAGACCTCTGATTTAACTCAGTGTTGGATCAAGGAAATGTTCATTCTCATTATCAAAACAGAAATTTCCATAGCAATGTCTTCCACAAGTCTTAAACTCGAAAATGACTAGTGGTTTTACAACAAAGTTGAATCCTAATGAGGCTCCAGGCCTCTTTATTTATACAACTAAAGTCTCCAACGACTTCCTTAAATCTAGGGAGGCTTGGCTCCCAAACTGGAGATAAGCTAGCTCTTTAACTGTCACTTGCTCGACTGCCTTTTGATCTCCATGACTTGGCTGCTTGTACTCCGAGCTAGTGTGATTGATGGAGGAATATTCAAATGAGGGAGGAGTAAGTGAGGAGGATCTACCTCCTACAACCTCTCCTCCTTGTCTCATTCAAGTTTCATCCCTTAATTAGCCAAAAACCCATGCTTTTCTCTCCCAAACTTGCATTCAATGCACATTAGTCCACTATGCATAATGTCTCACTTTGACTCATCTCATTAAACAAAATATAATCAAAATTTGTAATAAATTGTGAGAAGAGTTGATTTGACTAATCTAGGAGGTGGATTAAGGTCCATATAGTTACCCAATGATGAGGCTCATCAAAGGAAATGAATGATATAAATGTAATAAGCAGGGAGGTGATAAACCATTCAGGAAACATGGCAATAAAGATAACACCCAATCACTGAGAAGGATGTTGGGTTGTAGAAGCAAGGAAACATCATAGTCTATGAGAGCTTTATGATCAATTGTAGGATGCCTTTGAGGGACACAAAATATCACATTGAAAAAGGACCCTCCCACTATCATAAAAGTTTATATTGTTGCAACCATATTGGCCTTCCACAATATGAATGCATTTTTTATTTTATTTTGAGCTGATGATGCTCAGGGCTAAAAATAACACATGATTATTAGGCACCTGCCCACATTTTCATCATGCTTTGGGTGGCCTACGGTGGCTGCTGACTGTGCTTGTGATAGCACATTGGCCTTGTATTTTCCACAACAATATTCTTTTGAATTTTGAAGTCATTTTCTATAAATATTGACATCTTCACATTATTTTTTATCTACCACAACTATTCCCGCACAACAGTTTGAAACAAAATGCAGTGCAACCTCTATTATAACATTTATAACTACAATAAAATAATGACAATATCAAAGAGGAATATGCTCACATGTTACTGTAAACATCTCCTTGGGCTAGTCATTCATACAAAATTAATAATATTACTGTCTTACATTAATAATATTACTATGGATTTTGTTTAGCAATAAGTAAAAAGTTAATGGGATTAGCACCTGAAAATTACACTCAAGTCTTGTGTAATTAACAAAAATGTAAATTTTTAAATCAAGGCAAAAATTTTAGATGGGCATAGGCACTTTTATGTAGGAAGATTTAATGATGATCCATTCAACCAAAACATTGACCAAGTGCCAATTCGTATTTGTGAATTTTTATCTTAATATTTACATATTACATAGAAAGGCCATTTTTTTGTTTAGATGTCTAGATAAACATTGAATTAGAATTAATATGTACATGCTTGTTTCTCTATTGTTTATTAGATTTTGTTGACACCTAATCATCAGGATTGGGTGAACATAATGTAAATAAATAAATAAGTAATTTGGACAGTCATCGGGAGATGAAGTGAGCAATCTCTCCCTCATGTATATAATAAGGTCAACCTGAAGGAATAAACACGTGAATCAATTTTTGGTTGAGGAGTTACTGCCTGGTTTGACATGGTATCAGAGCCAGCTCCCAAAATAGGTGTAACTCCCTTCTACCTACTGCTCTCTGTCCACTGCACCTGTGCACTTGTTTGCCATAATTAATTCTGAATGCTGGTCCATTGGTAAATCTTTGTAATGGGGCGCTTCCTCCATACGTTGGTATATCATGCTGCTCTCTCCATAAACACTGTTGAATATTCTGTACATAACGTTGTTGCATATAACGCTGTCTGGTATCCTTGAAGAAGTTTTGTTGTAGCAATCTCCTTCAAAACCCAGACTTGCTCTCTCCACGCTAGTTGGCCTCCCTCCATACACTGTTTCTCTCTCCATGCTGGTATAAAAATGCTCCAGGTTCAATCCTTGTATGAAATTCTTGGTAAACGCTCATATAAACGCTGTTTCATATACGCTGCTCCCTCCATATAAATGTTGTTTCATATATACACTGCTCCTAGTAGCTGTTTCATATACGATGCTCCCTCCATATAAATGTTGTTTCATATATACACCTCTCCTGGTAGCTGTTTCATATATATTATATATACGCTTCTCCGTCCATATATACGTTGTTTCATATATGTCACATATACGTTGCTCCTGGTATTTTTTAACGTTGGCCTGACATGGAAAAGGCGCCTGAGTCTGCTGCGTGAATGATGCTGATATATACGTTGAAGTTTTTTTGGCATACACGTTGAAGTTTTTCACATATAACGTTGGCATATACTTTGAAGTTTTTGGTATATACGTTGAAGACTTTTTGGCATGTAAAATGTGTTAAAAGCCACGCATTGAATGTACTCTTGAACGCTGTTTAACACATGGAATTGTATTGAGCCCTTTTTTTGGTACGCTGACTGCATGGTATTTCATAAGTATTTGAGACATACGTTGAGATTAGATTGGTGAAGACCAAATTCAGATAACCCTGTTTCCTTTCCATGTAAAACAATTCAAGAACGTTGCGGAAAAATTGATGAGGAAGAGATTTGAAATTTTTTGAGAATGCATAGCTGATCTATGTTTTATATTTTCATTAAAGACAAAGATAGTACAAAGCCCTATATGGAGAGAATTCCTTTTTGAATTGTAATTTTTAAAAATTACCACCAGAAGTACAATTTTACTATATATTGGCAGAAGTATTTTTCTATCAGCAGAAGTAATTTTTTACAGAATGCATTCAATCATATCCATGGTGGGAATAGTTCTCACTGGCAAGGAGAACTATCCTGAATGGTCTCAGATGATAAAACACACCCTCATTTTCAATGAGTTGTGGAAAGGAGTGTGTGTCAGAGACGGAGACAATGAACCAGAACAACCTACCTCAGACAAAGAGCTCGTCATTTGGGAAAACAAGAACAACAAAGCTTATGCATTAATCACAACATCTGTAAATGAAGAGGTGAGTCACCATATTTCGTCATTTTCAACTACCTTTGAAGCCTTACAAAAGCTGAAAGAACTCTATGACTCACATTCTGCACTTGAAGTTGTTCAACTCATGATTAAACTCTTCACTCTTGAACTGCAAAATAATGATCCTCTTGCTCTTGCATCTGAAGTAAAGTCTATAATGCATGATATCAAATCCACTAAGGTTGAATTGGATATTCCTCTTATCGCTTTTCTCAAGGCACTTTATCCTACTTATTCCAATTATCTTGAGTCATTGCAAGCAAATGGAAATCTCAAAGATATCACCTTTGACTCTCTTGTGAAAAAGTTTGCTGAAAGAGAGAAAGCTTTTGAAAAGAAGACATCCCCTGAATCTTCTGAAGAGGTTGTATGCCTTGCTCATAAAGAAAAGCATCCTGCTCAAGATTATTCAAGAGGAAGTGGTGGTCGAAGAGGAAGAGGAAGATATTTTAGAGGCAGGGGTGCAGACATTCTCAAGGAGAAAACGCAAATTTGCACTGCATTCGCTGCAAAAGAAATGGATCACATGATGCCTCTACATGCAAGCTACCATGGGAAAAAATTGAGCAGAAAAGAAACAAACATAAAGGTAAAACCGATGATACAGACAAAGGTAAAGCACCTGAATCTGCTCACTATGTTGTGGCACAATGTAATATTGGAGTAAATGAAGATTTGTTTAATGCTTCACTTGCTTCTTGGAAAAATGATTGGTTGCTTGATTCAGGAGCAACCTGCCACATGACTCATAGAAAATATTTTTTTGAAGAATTTACTGACAATGTTGATGGAGCAGTATACTTTGTAGACCAATAAAAAATCAAGCCATCAGGGCTTGGCACAATCAAGCTTAAATTGCCTGGTCTTCCAGACTTTCTTCTGCACCATGTTCTATATCTCCCACAGCTGAAGAGAAACTTGTTGTCCTTGGTTCACATCTGCCAGCAAGGTCACTCCATTCATATGTTTGATGGCAAGCTTGAGGTGAGAAAAGCATCTGACCACTCACTTGTCATGAGGGGAATAGAAGAAGAAAGGCTTCTCAAGCTACAAGGAACCTCTGCTCGTGCACAACATTTCTCATACAATTCTCATCATGAAGAAGGTACACTTCCATCAAGTTTATTATGGCATGCTAGATTTGGAAATTTGAACTATGACAACCTCCGCTTGTTGAAGAAAAGTGGTGTTGCTGGTTTGCCTACAATTCCTAGGAAATTTAAGCAATGTGATGCTTGTATTCTAGGAAAGCATAGCAAACAGTCTTTTCATGATTCACATTCAAGAGCACATAGAAAACTTGAACTCATTCATTCAGATTTATGTGGTCCAATGCCTGTTCCTTCTGCAAATGGAAATAAATATACGATGACATTTATTGATGACTACACCAAAATGTGTTGGGTTTATTTATTGAAGAACAAATATGATGCTTTTCAAACATTCAAGAATTTTCATAAATGGATTGAAAATGATGCACAATCTCATATTGGGTCTATTCGCACTGACAATGGAAAATAATACATATCAAATGAATTTGAAAACTGTCTTCGCCAACATGAGATCAAACATCAAACAACTATACCTTATAATCCCCAATAGAATGGTGTAGCTGAAAGAATGAATAGGACAATCTTAAATATGGTATGATCCATGCTCTTCTTCAAAAATGTAAAGATAATGTTTTGGGTTGATGCTGTTTTATGTGCTGCATATATAAAGAATAGATGTCCATCTAATGATATTAGAAACAAGACTCCATATGAAATGTGGTATGGACATGTTCCTTTGGTAAAGCATCTCAGAGTCTTTGGTTCCACCTGTTATTCCTTGATACCAAAGGTACATAGAAACAAACTTGGTGCTAGAAGTCGTAAATGTATCTTCTTGGGGTATTCAAACACCTCCAAAGCATACCGTCTCTATGATGAAGTAAATAAAAAGTTTGTTGTATCTAGAGATGTAATTTTTCTTGAATCATCCAAAGTTGACAATGTTGTTGAGCAGCAACTTGATCGCTTGGATAGATTCGCAAAAGCAAAATCATTTCAAGAATTTGATAATCAAATTCCACATCTTGAAGGGGGGATCCCTATACTAGATCAACATGTGGAATCTTCTTATGAGGAACACTCTCCCCCGCATGAAACTCTAACAACAAATGATGCTTTAAGTGATGTGATTGATAGAATTGGGAGACTCAATCTTGATTTAGTCCCAACTCAATGAATGGAGCAGCCTGGACCATCTGAGAAAGGTCCCCCAAAGTGGCTGACAAAGACACTTGAAAGTGTTCATCCTGATGAGGTTGGAAAGACAGGGACTAGAAATTCAAACCAGAAAAATGGAGGTGATGTGGATGACTCTAATTCACCTGTTGATATGGATGTTTCTTATTATTGTGAATTGAAATTGTCTACAAATTTTGAACCAACTTCCTTCAAAGAAGCTGCTTCTCATGATGAATGGAAAGAAGCGATGCAAAAGGAGTATGATGCCCTCATAAAGAATGACACTTGGAAGCTGGTTGATCCTCCATTAGGAATCAAACCAATTGGCTGCAAGTATACAAGAACAAGTATAAAGTTGATGGCTCACTTGACAAGCACAAAGCTAGGCTTGTGGCAAAAGGTTTTGCACAGAAGGAAGGGGTTGATTATGAGGAGACTTTTGCCCCCACAACAAAATGGGCTACCATCCAGACACTGTTTGCCCTAGCAGCTCAGAACGATTGGAAAGTCCATCAAATGGATGTAAAAACTGCTTTCTTGAATGGAGATCTAAAAGAGAATGTTTTTATTTCCCAGCCTGAAGTATTTGCGGTGAAAGGACATGAACATAAAGTATGAAAACTGGTGAAGTCCTTGTATGGCCTCAAACAAGCACCACGAGCCTGGTATGAAAAACTAACTGAGCATCTTCTGAAACTCAATTTCAAACATTATGATCTTGATGATGCAACTTTATTTGTCAAGAAAGTTGGCAAAACAATTGTATATCTTGTGGTATATGTAGATGATCTTTTGATGATAGGGAACAATGAAAGCTACATTGCATCCATAAAGAAGGAATTGGGGAAAAGTTTTGAAATGATTGAATTGGGCTATGTTCATTACTATCTTGGCATTGAAGTAACCCAACATTTGAAGTCCATATTTCTTTCTCAAAAGAAATACATTGGAGATCTGTTGAACAGGTTTGGCATGACAGAATGCAATCCTCTTACTACTCCAATGGAACAAAACTTAAAGCTCACATCTATTGAAGGAAAAGAATTTGAGGATGCAACAAAGTATAGACATATTGTAGGGAGTCTCAACTGCCTAACTACTACCAGACCATACATTTTTTTTGTTGTTGGAATCCTCTCCAGGTTTATGAAAAAACCTTGTGAGGGACATTGGTCTACTGCAAAAAGAGTTATAAGGTACTTGAAGGGAATTCAAGACTTTGGAATCAAGTATACACAGGTGGACGACTTCAGCTTGATTGGATACTCTGATTCAGACTTCGTTGGAGACAAAGAAACTGGGGTATCTACTTCATGATATATTATGAGTCTTGGATCAGGAGCTGTCTCCTGGAGATCACACAAACAACCAGTTCTAGCAGATTCCACAACAGAAGCAGACTACGTGGCATCAACTGAAGCAAAAAAAAGAAATTGTGTGGCTCAGGAAAATTCTTGAATATTTGCAGGTAAAAAAAGTACAATCAACTCCACTCATGATTGACAATACCTTTGCAATAAATTTGGCCAAGAACCCAAAGCTCCATGATCGAACGAAGCACATCAATACTAAATATCATCTGATTCAACATCATGTTGAGGCCAAAACAATTCATCTCCATCATTGTTCCACTAATGAGCAAATTGTAGACATCTTCACCAAAGCGCTTGGAAGAGAAAAGCTTGAATGATTCAGAATGATGCTTGGACTCACCAACATCTCTTCAGATTAATGGGGGTAATGTTGACATCTAATCATCAGGATTGGGTGAACATAATGTAAATAAATAAATAAGTAATGTGAACAGTCATTGGGAGATGAAGTGAACAATCTCTTCCTCATGTATATAATAAGGCTAACCTGAAGGAATAAACACGCGAATCAATTTTTGGTTGAGGAGTCACTGCCTGGTCTGACATATTTTTTCCAAGTTATCATTTAATACTATAGGAATCCTATTAATGTAGAACATCTAATGCAAAAAAATCCACATATAAATAATATGATGAATAATGAACTCTATACTACTTGTTCTGTCATCTTCACTTTCAGAAAATGATAACAAAACTCACTGAGAATGTTATTTTTCCAATTCTCTCTATTTGACTGATATTCAACCATTTGCTACAAATCGTTGAACTCGATCCTATTTGGTCGATGCAAAGTTCGACTCTATGTTATCACATTGCCATCTTTGATGGCACACATATAAGCTGGAAGTATTTCTCCTAGAATTCTCAGGGATAGGTCTATTTTATTCCTCATGGTCTTCTTAGGGATTGATCCTCTACTTCTATTGTTATTTTCATGTCCCCATTCTAGTAGATCTGAGTCAATTTTTATATTTTTTTTCACATGTACACTTCTGGTATTTAAGTTATGATTTAGTAGAGATAAACTACATAGATCATGAAAGTTTTTTTTCTTCTTGAATTCAAGTTGAAGATCTCCCATGAAATTTTGAAAATGCTTGTACTCTTAGCATTAATATGCCCATATCCTTGGACTTTAGTAACACTCACAATTTTATCACAAAGATCACTCGATATGAAAAATTTGTAAATACGCCAAACTGTGTGACAGTCCTCGACGACTTGCAGCCAATCACGATTGACACAACAAAAAGGAATTTCACTAACACAAGGAACTTTACAGACCCAAGTTTTTTGAGCTATAATGAAATCCTGCATATGTAACGAACTGGATGCCACCAAGTTGAAGATAGAATTTCCATAATTGTTGTCAATGAAAGATTAAGATCAAGATTCTTTGATCCCTACAGGAAGACCAAGTTAGCCAATGGAGTTTAGTCCTTGATTAAGATCAATTTTTAAGTTTGGGTTCAAGTGAACTGTACATTAACGTACTTTTCAGGGATTGCCTTCTTGCTGAAAAGTACCTACGTTCGATGAGCAAATTTTAAATTCAAATAATATCTCAAGGTCATAATGCAATACCCTTACTAAGTTCACTTGAATATATTACTTCTTTTGAAGAAAATCACTCTTACTCGTTAAATTCTATCTCAGAAACTACACATCATATGTGTACTTGCATTATCTAAAGGCATTTCTGATCTCAACGCATGTTTTGTAATTTGAATCTATTAGCCTGAATAATGGTAGGAATCAAATTGTTAAGGCAAATGATTTGGATGAATTTCATAAGCCGTGATTCCCCTACTTTGACCAATTTTTCATGAGCTCATTTTGGACAAATCTATTATTCGAGTAGAGTACATTGACGCTTTAATTACTTAATAAGCTCATGATTTTTTTGGATTGAATTTTGTTTTGATTGCGTTGCATTCATTCAGTACTTGCTACAACTCATTTGCCTTATTTGTTACATTGCCATTTCTTACAAAATAAACTATTTCTCATAGAAATGTCATACACTGGTCTATTTTTATTGCTCATGGTCTCCTCAGGGCCTCATCCTCTACTTCCATTCTATTTTTCAAGAGCCCATTTTGAATAGATCTCAGTCAATTTTGATATTTTATTCACATGTACAATTTTAGTATTTAAGTTAAGATGTAGTAGAGGTAAACTACATAGCTCATGGAATTTTTCTATTTTTGAATTCAGGTTGAAAATATATTACAAAATTTTGAAAATGTTTGTACTCTTAGGGTTAGGATGCCTATCTCTTTGGACTTGAGTAACCCTTGCAATTTCATAAAAAAAAATCACTCAATATGAAAAAGTCGCAAATACACCCAACGATATGACAGTCCTTGATGAGTTGCTACCAATATCGATTGAGATGGAAAACAGGAATTGCACTCATATAAGGAACTTTACAAACCTAGGGGTTGTGAGCCATAATGAAATCTTGTAAATGTAAAAAGAATATATTGATCCCACTTTCAAGTGGACAAAATGCACTCTTGAACAATAGGGAAAACCCATAATTTCTTCTCGAAATAATAATGAACTAGATGAGATTATTATGTGGATTATTACATGGATTATTCTGGATATATTCTACTATTTTTCATCTGATTTTATGTTTTACTTCATCAATGAAGGAGCTGAATAACCAAGTTATTCTACATATATTTTACTATTTGGAATATATTCATATTTGAAAACACTGCGCCTCCTACAACAACGTAAACTTTGAAACGGGAACTCATACTGTTATCCGTTTTGTAGAGATAGTAAAAAGGTGACCCAATTTTGAAAGGGGGTGATGCAGAAGACACATGTTTTTTTAAGAGCATAGTTTTTGGCACTATAATTTTTTATTTTATTTATGTATATTGCATTTTAGAATGGTAGTGATTTTGATGTTGATTTAAAAAAGTGGTAATTCTACACCATGCATTTTTTTTTTTTTTTTTTTTTTTTTTTTAACTTTTAATTTTTATAATGTATGAAATGTAACGAATTATTTTGTAAATTTAATAATTTTGGAACTGGTCTTCTTCTTTACATTTTTTTGTTTTTATTTTTATTATTATTTTTTTTGTAGTGAGGTTTTTATTGTTTTGCATATTTAAAGAAGAAGGTCGATATTCTACATATTTATACATTGTTAATTAAATTTTTAATCCACATGAAATAATTGTCTCTTAAAAACATATATAAAAATATATATAAAAAAGACAAAAATAAAAAATAAAAAATGTTAAAAAAAATTATCTCATAAACCATAAAAGAATTTGGAAAAATATATATCTATATAAGTAAGTAAAAATAGAGAAATTAAAAAAAAAATATTAGCAAAAAAACAAATTACAAATTACAAAAAGACAAAAAAAATATATATATATATATATATATATATAATAAAAGTTATTTAAAAAAACCAAAAGATATGAAAATATTAAAAAAACAAAAAATTTTAAAATTTAATTTAATTTTTTTAAAACAATTTTTTTTTTTATTAAAAAAAATTATTATTATTATTATTTTTTAAAAACATTTATTTATTTTAAATCATTAAAAAATTTTAACTTTTTAAAAATGAATTTCATTTTTAATTTAAAATAAAAAAAAAATATTTTTTATTTTTTTTTTATTTTTTATTGAAATTTTTTTTAATTAAAAAAAAAATTGCGCACAGTCTGGCCGCTCCCCCGCCGCCCGTGGTGGCGCGACCAGGGGGTGGGCGGGCGATTCCCAGAATTGCCCTCCCGCCCCTCGGCAGCGCCACCACGGGTGGCGGGGGAGCGTTCGGGCCATGCGCAATTTTTTTTTCTTTAATAATAAAAAAAACAATAAAAAACTTTTAATTTTTTTTTTAATAATTTTTTTAAGTTTTTAAATTTTAAATTAAAAAATGAAATTTGTTTAAAAAAAATTAATTTTTTTAATGATTTTTTTTAAAATAAAAAAGTTGTTTTAAAATAATAATAATAATAATAATAATTCTTTTTAATAACAAAAATTGTTTTAAAAAAATTTTAAATTTTAAGTTTTTTTTTTTTTTTTTTTTTTTTGGTTTTTTTTTTTAATAATTTCCATATTTTTTTTGTTTTTTTTATAATTTGAGTTTATTTTTGTTTTTTTTTTTTGTTTTTTAATATTAATTTTACTATTTTTTTTTTTTCGTTAATTTTCTATTTTTTAAAACAAGTTTGTTTTTATTTATTTATTTTTTTCCTAGTTTTTTTCTAATAGTTTTTTTTTTTAATTTCTCTATTTTTACTTAATTTTATAAGTTTATTTTTTTTAATTTTGTTTTTTTGTTTTTTTTTTTTTCCAAATCCTTTTATGGTTTATCATAATTTTTTTTAACATTTTTTATTTTTTATTTTTGTCTTTTATATATATTTTTATATTTGTTTTTTTAAGTAATCAACATTTTAATCTTAATTTTAGTAGTTTTTTTGGGTTAATTTTCTATTTTTTAAAATCTAGTTTGTTTTTAATTTTTTTTTTGCCTACTTAATTTTTAGTTTTTTTTTTAAATGTTGTTGTTGTTGATGATTATTATTATTTATTTTCTTTTTTTGTCTTTTTCCAAATTTTTTAATGGTTTACAAGATTATATATATGTATGTATTTTTTTTTTTTTTTTTTTTTCCGTTTTTTATAAATATTTTTTTTTTTTACTATTTAGTTGTTTATAATGTTTATTTTTTTTTAGTTTTTTACTTATTATGATTAATTTAGTTTTTTTTTTTTTTTTTTTTTTTTTTTTTTACATTTTTTATGATTGATTTTTTTTTTTTTGTTTAAGTATATATTTTAATTTATGTTTTCTTATTTTTTTTAAACTTCTTTTTTGTGTTTTTTTCATTGTTTTAATTTGTTTTAAGTTTATGTTTTCATCATTTTTTTTAAATTTTAATGGTTTTCGGGGTCATGATAAAATATTTTACGCCATTATTTCGAAGTGTTGAAATTTTACTTTAGAAAAAAAAAAAGCGTTTTCCCAGCATTAACACTTTTCGTTTTGAGGGTGTTTTTTGGACAATTTTTGCTCAAAAAATTGATTTTCACCGCCATTTTTAAAACATGTTGAAAATTTACCCAAGAAAAAAAAAAAGTGTTATTCCAACATCAACGCTTTTCGTTTTTAGCACTGTTTTTGATATTTTTTCGAGGTTTTTTGGCCAGAGTTCCCGTTTTGAGTTTATAGTTCCCGTTTCAAAGTTTACATTGTTCTACATGAAAGTTCATAATGCAGCAACCTTATTAAGTTCACTGGAATACATTAGTTCTTTTCAAATAAAATCACTCTTACTGGTTAAATAATGTCTCAGAAAATACACATCATCTGTGTATCTACATTATCTAAAGGGATTTCTGATTTGCGTGTATGTTCTGTTAGACTCTACTAGTTTGAATAAAGGTAGGAACAATATTGTTAAGGCAATTGATTTGGATGAATCACATGGGCTGTGACTTGTTAATACTCTGCATCATCCTCCCCTGATTTATGCACATTAAATTATCTGGTTCAAAATCACTTGGCTACTTGCTTGGCTATATTCATGTAAATCAGTGTTCATGATACAAATGTTGTAGGTGTTGTAATTGACATACTTCGAACGTTGATCAAAGCTCATTAATAATTTCGATTTCAATATTACACTCAATAGCAATTTAATTACTCAATCATTACAAAATGTTTATTGAGATTATCCATTAAGATTTAAAATATATCATTAATATTGAAATGATGAAGCATTCAATAAAATACTTTATTAATTCCATAGGTGATAATTTTAGCATTGGATCAATCTCAATGTGATAATCCATGATATAACTCAATTCTGCAAAATATAAATTTCAAAATTTCTCTTATAGAAACGCCGATAAATAAATAAAATTGCATAATATTTTAAATTCCATATTTTATGCTACTTTTTCCTACTCTCCCACCATATGATGTTCCCTTTACAACATGTAATGCAATTGCTAATTTAAATACCATCCAAATTTACATAAAACATAGTATATTCTCTATTTGAAAACCTAATTATAATTTAATCCATTATATTCCATGCCATGCCATGTTTTGCCATTGGCTTTTCTTTCTATAATTTTTTTATACTAATCCCACATGTGGAAAGGTTTGGATCACTAATATACTATGATTAATGATGTTGTTATGTTGTACCATTAGACTCTTACGTTAACAATTTACCTTTTGAGAATGTTCAACGCTATTGTGAGTTAAAAATACTTAAGACAACGTAAGGTGACAAACTTGACCCTTTATGGATAAATTAGGTAAAGGCGTGCAATGGCATTGTTTTTTGTCTTGCAGTACAAGAAAACATTGTCTTCACTGGAGAATAACTTCGTGATGCCACCAAAGTCATCAAATATTAATGCTTTCCACCATAAAATATTAATACTTTCCACCATCATCACTCCGGGAGAAAAACTTGTGAGGAAAATCTGAGAAATAATTTTTTAGATTTGTGGATAGTATGCACAATAAACTCATTAATGAGATCTATTGTCCATAATCTAAAAGGTACAAATTGAACACTCGGAAGTAGAAAAATACCAATAACATTATTGGCAATTAGTTGAGCTAAGCCTTTATAATAGCGTGTGAATTTTGAAGTTTCATCCTTAAGTGTAGAAGCCTTGGTTAACCATATTAATGATTTAATATAAACTATAAAATATTTCATGATATTTTTGTATAAAAAAATTTCTTTTTTTTAGGATATTGTATATTTCTAGAAAATTTTGGAAATTTTTAGGGTAAAATTATTTTACCATATAAAATTTGGGTGAATTATTTAAAAAATGGAAATTGCAAATAGATTTTTGGAAATAAACATATAAAATTAGCCCAAGGGTGAAATTTAAACCCTAATATTTCTCATACATGTATACATAGACATATATATGGTATTTACAAATATATGTGTGTATGTATTGGTATTGAGGGGTGGGTGTTGTTGGAGCATGCTTGGGATGATACCTTGCTAACACTTTCATTTCATCACCTAGCAATAGTTAGTGTTGACTCCCTAAACACATCACCCATGCAATAAAGTAATAGGCATACATATATACCGGTGTGGGAGTGTGGAGGGGGCTTGGAATACGATACCTTATTTTTATCAGGCTAACAATAATTACTATTGACTCCCTAAACATATCACCCATGCAGTAAACTAGTAGGTAAATATGTGTAATTTTGTAAAACAAGCATATAAACAATACAAACATGGGTTGTATTGGGTTACACAATACCAAAATAGGGACCTAGGAAGTTTCTCAAGGAAATATATGTTTCATTTGGGTTTCCTCCACCTAATTCATGTGCAACATGCATGAAAGGTACATGTTTATACACAATTAGACAAAAAAATAAAGAATAAAAATACCATGAATGTGGATACAATATTGGATTACTATTAATATTAGCAACATAGAGGCTACTTGACAGGTCTTTCAATCACTTTTCTAATTGTGTAGAAAGGCAACCATAATATTTTGCATTTAATTGTCAATATGAGGTTCATATGGAACTTGTGAATTGCCATGCACCATCTATGCTAGTACAATATTAAGTTGTAATAATCTAAATGAGTGTAACATGACAAGGTATTAGGATGCTTTCACAAATCATCGAGAGAAATAGTGTAGCATTTTTTTTCCCGAGAAGAAAAATCATAATTTCATTATAGGTGAAATTACACGCTGTAGATGCCCATGGGCATATGCTGTACTGTGGCCGAAGTCCACTGTCGAAATTCAGAAATAATTACAATAAGACCCCGAGGGGTGTACTATGCTATTGTTCAAACCCAAAAGAAATCAAAATGTCACCCAGAGGTGATGACTGTTTTGTATAAACTGTTATTTACATCGATTTAGCAACTTGTATAATGAACAAAAATTTATAAACAAAAATTTTCGAGAAATTAGGGGCTGTGCCCCCTCTGAAGTTCCCTATTTATGTATGGCCCGTGGAAGTACTGATAAGTTCTTGCTGGTGTGTGTTCTATAATCAGCCATTCTCCTAGAGGACGATTCGTCGTTTCTTGTGAAAGCTTGTCCACACTTTCATTTCGCTCCCTGTAGATGAGAGAGGAAGAAATCTGATCAAAATATGTTTTAAAAAAAATAATTTCATCCATAATAGATCTCAGTGTATAAGCATTGTAAGTGGTAGTGTTGTTAAACCAATCAATCACATTCTTTGAGCCCGCATAGATTTGTAAATTTATGCATTGTTGTAGTATAACAAAGTATATCAGGTGTTGGAGAGAAATCAGTTCAGCATGATTATTCGTTCCATGGACTAATCCCATACTAATTTGGAAGGAATATGATTCGATGAGATGGAATAGGATGCCACCCCCACAACCATGAGCTTGAGTAGCCCCATCAAAATAGGCCCAAGATATTGACTTGTCAATCTGCTCGTATGCTATAATCCTGGGTTTGTTGGTATTTTCTTCTGTAGGTAATTCCTCATAAGTTGAGCAAATTTTCGGTGGGACCAGATTCCAATTTACCGTCTTGTCTTGAAAAATTATGAGATTACGCTTCAGCCAGATATGCCATGAGACCAGAAGGGGAAAATTTCTTGTCTTTGGTTCGGATGCTGCTCCCCACCAAGTGTCCCAAGCGATCAGTAAATCAGCTCCATGCCAGCTCTTATTCATATTTAGAGTTGTAAGAACTTGCGTCCATATTGATATTGTAATGGGACAAGTGAGGAAGAGATGCAGAGTCGATTCCTCCTCCTGATGATAGAGCACACACTAGGTAGGACCAGTAAAAGCCCTCTTTCTGAGATAAGTTCCAGTGGGAATTTTGTTTCCAAGAATGCTCCACATTAGTAGTCTTGTGCGCAGGGGAGCTTTCAATTTCCAAAGGAGCTTCCACCAGCTTTTTATGCATTCCGGTTTTGAATCAGCTACAATGATATCATAGCCCTTTTTAGAGGAGTATTGGCCCTTTTTTGAGTGCCCCAAATAAGTTCATCATCTTCATTATTTAATCTGACATGAGATCCTGTAAGGGCTTGAAGGAAGTTTTGCCATGTCCTGTCCCATTCAATGGGTATGTTCCAATTCTCCCCAAAGTGCCAGGCTTGAAAAAGAAAAGTAGTGTTCTGATGATCGCTGAGATGTTCAATAAATCTGATGCCTCTGCTGTTTAAAAAATTGATTAGCTCAGGTGGGAGTTGATATGAGTTCCCACTTCCGGTCTAGGGATCTATCCCAATACGAACTGAAGCTCCATTTCCTATTTTCCATATGAGTCCATCCTTTATAATGGGCATAGTATTAAGGATGGCCCTCCATATGATAGAGATGCCTTTCCTTCTCCAAGAGGGTCATCTTATCCAATCATTGATAGATATGGGCCAAATGTATTTATGGGTGATTACCTCCAACCAGAGGCTTTTGTGCTTTAATAACAGCCAGCCCTGTTTTGTCGCCAAAGCTTGTGCAAAAGTAGGGAATTGCTTTAGTCCCCAGCCTCCCCATTTTTGGGAGTGGCGATTCTGTTCCACTTAACCCAGGCAAATGGTTTCCCCTCCTTTCTTCCCTTCTAAAGGAATTGGCAACAAGCTTGTTGTATTATGTGTAGAATCCGCCTTGGTATCCAAGCCAATGACATCCAAAAGACTAGAGTGGCTTCCAAAAATGATTTGATAAGAATCAATCTTCTTTGCCTTGATAGGAACTAGTGACACCATATATTGATTATTTTCTCCACCTTGGTGATAAGCCAAATCTAGTCAGCTATTTTGTATCCATCAGGCTTGAGTCTAAAGCCTAGATACTTCAGTCCATCCTTTAAATCATTGACTTGAAAAGGAAATTTTTGAAGTGAGAGCTGAATTTTCTGCTGGGAGCATTCCAAGAATGAGATGGTAGACTTTCCCCTATTGATTTCCATCCCAGTGGCATTGTTGAAAATATTTAGAACCTCATTCATGGTTGTGGTGTCTTGTACACATCCACTTAGGAAAATGAGAATGTCATCCACAAAGAGGAGGTGAGTCAGATTGAATTTTTTAGTGATCTTTAATCCCCTAAGCCTCCCCATTCGTTCTTCAGAATCAATCAATCTACTCAGGCCTTCCATGACTAGGAGAAAGAGTAGATGGATAGTGGGCATCCATGTCTTATGCCCCTATTGACATGGAAGGAGGGAGTGGCTGACCCATTGATGAGAATAGCAAAAGATACTGAAGAGATGCATCACATGATCTAGTTGAGAAAGCCAAGGGAAATCCAAAATGTGTGAGAATAATTCTAATGTATAGCTAACTGAATTTGTCGAAAGCTTTTGCTAAATCTATTTTAAGAGTCATTCCTTTGAGCTTCTTGAGTTTAATTGAATGTAGGGCTTCCTGGGCTGAGCCAATAGCTTCATGGATATGTTTTTGATGAAGAAATGTAAATTGTTCCTGGGATATGTGATTAGATGAGATGGGCTTGATGTGATTGGCAATAATTTTGGATATGATTTTATATAGACAATTGCAAAGAGAAATAGGCCAGAAATCATTGAAAGAAGCGGGGGAGTCAGATTTAGGGATCATAACTAAATAGGTGAAGTTTAGAGGGGCATAGATACAGCCCAAGATCCTACTTTATTCAATGACCACAAGTAAATCCTACCCCAAAATATCAAGAAATGAAGAGTAAAATTCAACAGGCCATCCATCCAGGCCTGGAATTTTGTCTCTCTTGAACCATTTAAGGGTGCCCTCTAGCTCCCCCATAGAGACATGTTTTATAAGATCTTCTGAGCCATCTGGATCCACAAATCTAGGGAAATGGCCTGCCGGATTAATGATATCAGGGAGAGTGGTGGCAGAGGGGGCTGTGAACTGATATTTGAAGTGTGATATACCCAACCTTGCTAACTGGGGGTGGGTGGAAGCCTAGCCTTCCTATTCCATGGGAAACTGCTAGATGGTGTTTGTAGCTTTGCTACCATTGGCGAAGTTGTGAAATTTGTTTGTGTTGCCATCACTATCTTGAAGCCAAATAACTCTAATTCTATGCCTCTGCAGTTCTTCTTTGTCCAATAAGATCTTTTCTTTCTGTGTTTCCAAATTAACTAAATGAAGTTTTGTATCACTTGAGAGGAAACCAAGCCCCTTTTCATCAGTTAGGGAGGCAATCTGTTGTTCTAATTCCTTCAGGGTCTTCTCATCCCTTTCTTTTTTCCTTTTTGACCAGTCCATAGTAAGTGTTCTGAGCTTGTTTAGGTGCCCACAGAAATCAAAAGCCTTTCTCTACTCCCTGAGAGGGGGTTGAGCAAGCCAAAAATCCAAGACTAGTTTGATATAGTCCGAGTATTTTAAGAAGCCAGAGTTGAATTTGAATGGAGCTTGAGGCTTCCTGGAAGGGCCCGAGACTTGAAGAAATATGGGTGAATGATCTGATAGTCCTCCCGAGCCAACCCATTGCCTATATAGGGTGAGGGATCGGAGGAGATCTTCATGAATTAGAAATCCATCCAGCCTCCTTCCCAGGGCTGCATCACCAGTTCTCCTATTGTGCCACGTAGGAAATTTCTTGTTCACAGGCACATCAATGAGTCCATGGTTCTCCAGGAGTAAGCCCATCTAATTTGTAATAGGGTCAATTTGAGAGTGATGACCCCAGGATTCCTTGTTCCAAAGAGAAAAATTTAAATTGCCTCCTATGATGGTGGAGCCCGTAATAAGAGGATTGTCCAAAAAGGAGTGCCAAAATTCGAGCTTGTTCTGGTTTGGTGCATATATGTTTATGACTCAAATATGAATCCCCAGGTCTCTCACAAAAACATCCATGCCTAAGAAACCCCTCCCACCTAGGATGAAATAGCTTTTATCGATTTGGGGTTGATACCCAAGGCAAGACCCCCTGATCTACCCACATCATCTAAACCTTGGAAATACCAGCCCGGGAGTAGGGAGAGAAGGGTTCTGGATATAAGTTCAGAAGACCCAAGGTTTTCCTGGAGGAGGAGAATGTTGCAGTTGGAGTTTTTCACTAGACGCTTGAGATCCAATCTCTTTCTGGGGTTGGCTAGTCCCCTATAGTTGAAGGAAAGCTAGATCATGGGGGAACTGATACAGAGGGCTCGGATGCTCTAAGTGCCCTTTCAATAGTGGATTTTCGACCTTGTGCTACATTAGCCACCGCAAACCTGATGGCTTTTGCAATCTTAGATGGTCGCCCTCTAGATGGTTTGGTATCAGCAGATGGGGGGGAATACCCAAACTAAGATGGGGAGAAATGTGTAGAGATCTAGAGCAGAGGTTATAGGTATGGGACCCCGAAGTAGTGGGGAGAGAGGAAGGAAGGGGAGGAGGAGGAGTCCCCTGGAAAGATGGAGGCGTAGTGGAGAAAGTGGGGTGGGGATTGACGATGTTATAATTTATGGTGGGGAGGGAGTATGGAGAAGAGGGAGGGGGGGGAGGTAATATGCAAAGAAGAAGGAATATCATTTGAAAGCAAAATAGAGGTTACAAGAATAGAGTCATTACTTGGGGAATGAGTTGTTCCAACGACAGACTTGGAGCGTGTTCGAGGTGGTGATGGAGGAGACTTTCTTGGAACTTTGGTCTGCTGTGTCGACACACCTTCAACATCATTTTGAGGGGCTTGTCCTTGTAGCTGATCATTCACGATCTGCTCTTCTGAACGACGATGTTTGACCCCTCGAGTAGTCTCCAAAGCTGGTGTTGAGAGTAGCGGGCAATCCTTGTACAAGTGCCCCACTTTGTGGCATCTTCTGCAGTGGAAGGTTACCCCTTCGTAGTCTAGGATCTGTCTGTGAGAGAAGTGCCTCTAGTGGAGGGTAATTTTCTCCTCTAGACCCTCTCTTATATCAAGGTGAACCAAAATCCTGGCCATGGTCATGATGCCAGTTTTTTCGTAGGACTGATCATGTTCAAGGTAAGTCCCCAATGCATCGCCAATGCACTTGAAAACCTGAGGGATCTAAAATTGCATGGGTAACCCTGGCAGTCGAACCCAAATTGGTCCTGCTCCCAGCTTGTTGGGTCCCTATAATACTAGTGATTACCCCATTACTATTGTAGTTATACCCCTTATTAATATTGTTGTGCCCCTATTTCCCCCATATTATTATTACTGTGCCCCATAGAATCCCTCTATTGTTATTTTTGTGGCTTTATATTATTATTGTTAGGTCGGCTGGATTATATTGTGACTCCTTAGACTCCTATATATAGAAAGGAGGTTTTGTCATTTGAAACATCCATGAATTGTTCATTTATGTAATGTAAAGGAGGTTTCCCACTCGAAGAGGCTGAATTCTAAGGCGTTGACCTATCTTTTCTATCTTTTCTTGAGCTGGTTTCATAACATTTGATATCAGAGCTTTGGATTCTAGGGTTTTGCTGCTCCAAACAGGTCATTGTGGCATGTTCGCTATAACTTTTTTTCTGCGACGTTTCAGAAGTTGCAAACAAAACCCATTTGAGAAGAAATCGCGCTAAACCTCGACGCCGAATTTTAGAGATTTTCGTGCTATATTTGCGGAGATATGATCTGAGGAAGTTGGTCTTTTTGCAGACTCCTGAATTACATTGAAAACAAGTGACCTAGGGAAAATCGTCATAACTTTCTCTCTGGGGATCGGATTGAAATTTCGTAAGAAGGTACAAAAAGAGGACGGACTGTAGTTTCTTGTATGCATTTTTCAGATCCATAGGTCAAAACAGTGACTCGTGGCACGTCGTACAAGTTCGCTCTACTGAACTAGTCTATAATCAAGTCACTATGGGAGATTTCACATAACTCTTTCTTGGAGAATCCAATTTGGGTCAGAGTTGTGGAATTGGAAACAAGACACAAAAGGCTACTACGGGTCACAATTTCAGAACTGGATGATCTGAAATTACAGAGATACATTGGATTCAATATCAGGCTTCTACAAAGTGAAAAAAGGTGTGTAGTTTTTTTTTTTAAATTTTTGCATAAGATTGGTTTGAAGGAATTCAAAGGGCATACTAAAGCATTATTATCGGTAACGGATGCCCCTAGGAAAGAAAATGCAAACACCTAGTAAGGAACCTGAAATATCTAGCATGACTCATGAAGAAGAGGAAGAAATGCTACATGATATATCAAAATTACAAGAACAAGTGCAAAAAATGTCACGCTCACAAAAGCTAACAGAAGCTAAGATAAATGGCGTGGAATCTAAGATAAATGGCGTGGAATCTAAGATAAAGGGCATGGAAGCTAAGATGGATGATTCAAAGACAAATTTGAAGAGAGACATGGCATATTTGAAGACAGATTTGAAGACAGACATGGCAGATTTGAAGACAGATTTGACAAATTTTCTACAAGAAATAATTACTAATGGTGAAAAGGTTGTAAAGGAAACTCATGATGTGATCAAAAGAAATGTTAATCATGATTCCATAGACTCTAATGTTGGATCGAAGATCCACCATATTCCAAAAATAGATATGAGGAAGTTTGATGGCAAGGATCCCGCCACATGGATATTACAGATGGAGCAATTCTTCGATCTCAATAATGTGAAAAACACACAAAAGGTACGTATGGCAACTTTATATTTGGAACCAAATCAGTTTGTATGGTATCAATGGATTTGCTCTCGTAAACAATTTATCACTTGGGCAATTTTTACAGAAGAATTGATAGCACATTATGAGGATACAAAAAGCAACACTTTTTTTAGCCAATTGATAAGTCTCAAACAAAAGGGTTCAATAATGGAGCACATTGAGGAGTTCCAAAAATTGAAAATAATGGTAAAAGATATTCCAGAGGAGCATAGGATTGATTTGTTCATAGGGTCTTTAAAGGATAATATCCAACATGATGTTCGTCTTTGGGAACCTGATTCATTAGAGAAGGCATTCAGATTAGCAAGAAAAATGGAAAGCAAAATTATGGCAACCAGGAAGCATACCACTCACAACTATAAAGACGAAAGTGTTGTTGCCCCTAGTCTTCCACAACCTATAAGGTTGACACCACAACAATTGGAAGAAAAAAGAGCAAAAGGTCTTTGTTACACTTGTGATAGCAAATACACTAAAGGTCATAAGTGTGCTAAGAAGAAATTATTCTACATAGATTGTGAAGAGGAAGAAGAAAAGGAGCAAGAAAGGTCAAAAGAAGAGGATATACTCCACGAACAAAGCCTTGATGAAGAACAAATAAATATAACCATATCTTGTAATGCATTGGCGGGAATTACCACTCCTCAAACCATCAAGATAGAAGGACAAATCAAGAAGAAAAAGGTAATAGTGTTGATTGATTCAGGAAGCATCCATAATTTTATTCATTGTAAGGTAGCAAAAGAATTAAATTGCTTCCTATATCTAGCACCAGAGTGTCAAGTGATGACTGCAAATGGAGGAACAATAAATTGCTCTTGAAAGTGCCATAATATCAAGCTATCCATGGGAGAATATGTATTGACTAGCCTAATGCTTTCCATTCTAATGGGAGTCGCTGATGTTGTACTAGGAGTCCAATGGCTACAATCCTTGGGTACAATAGCTTTTAATTTTCAAGAACTTTTCATCAAATTTTCTACGGAAGGAAAAGAAGTTGAATTAAGTGGAAGAACTTATCCGTTGAATATTCCATATGGGAGGATGAGAATTTTATGCAGAAGTATCCAAAACTACTCAAGCGTTGAGGACAACACTTTTTTGAAGGAGAGGGGCATGTTGGGTCCCTATAATACTAGTGATTACCCCATTACTATTGTAGTTATACCCCTTATTAATATTGTTGTGCCCCTATTGCCCCCATATTGTTATTACTGTGCCCCATAGAATCCCTCTATTGTTATTTTTGTGGCTTTATATTATTATTGTTAGGTCGGCTGGATTATATTGTGACTCCTTAGACTCCTATATATAGAAAGGAGGTTTTGTCATTTAAACCATCTAAGAATTTTTCATTTATGTAATGTAAAGGAGGTTGCCCCCTCGAAGAGGCTGAATTCTAAGGCGTTGATCTATCTTTTCTTGAGCTGGTTTCATAACACAGCTGCTCACGTTCCAGATCAAATAATGGATCCCATCGCTTAAGAAGCACATGTGCCATCTCGATGTGCCAGTAGTGGGAGAGAATCCAATCCGTATACTCTTCCTGGTGAAAGCGAAGGGCAAACTAGCCATGAGCCAAAACCCTGATGATGGGGAGTTCTTTTAACAATGAACCCCAAATCTCCATAGTCTAGTGGTGCAGGCACTCAACCGAGTAGTTTCTTCCATGCACACACCCAACTAAAACCTTCCTTGTCGTATCAGCCACATCTCCCATTGGTACGTCCTTGCCAAAGGTTAGATTAATGTCTGTATCCACAACCTTGAGGCACCTTCCATTTTTTGGCTTGTCCATGCGCCGACCCGTGGGGTGCTATCTCAGTAGGCTTCTGCATGCCTCAGAGTAACTGTGGGGGGTTGACTGGGTGGATTTAGGGTTTGGGATGGGAGAGCCAAAGCACCCAGAGCGAATCAAAGAGTTAGGGTTTAAACTACAGGACCCTAGATGAGCAAAAGAATGTGTAGGATTAATGGGGTTTGAGGGTCTAGCCAGAGCATAGGAGGATGAGGGAACATTCAATGGCATGGAAAGAGGCGGAGGTGTATCCAAGGGTGAGTTGAAAGTGGGGGAGGATTGAAGGCTGGTGCCAAGCAGGTTGAGGGTAGTCGGAGAAAGTGGTGGGCAGTCCAATCCAGGGAGGTTTTCAAAATGAACATTAGGTGGGGGTGATTTTCCAGTGGGGCGTGGGTGGAAGGGCATCAACTGTGCATCTATCAGTTGTTGAGTATTGGCAGACTAAGGACCAATGTCAGGGCCAGGTTGATATTCCCATATGATTTGGTCGGGTGTTGGGTCCTCCTTGTAGCCCATGAGGTCCTCCGCATCCATCAGGAATCGACAGTAAACTGTCGTCTGAGAAAAACAGGGGAGAGTAGCTAAGAATAAAACGGGGTTCTCGCAAAACAGAGCAGTGTAGGTCCAACCACTAGTAAAACTAGAAGAGTGAGGGCCTTGAGGGTCAAACGGTTGAAAAACAGTGAGGTAACAGTCAGACCCGCAAGCTTAACCCTCGGAACTGCCATGAAACTGTCGCGATTGAGCAGAAACAGGTCTCCCATCGTATATCACAAAGCCCAACTTTGTCATTCAGTTTGGTTGCGTGTGTCGAAATATAGTGTAACATGACAAGGTATTGACATGATTTCACAAGTCATCAAGAGAAATCTACTTGAAATCCAATCCGTGCTTGCAAGAATGTAAAGATAACACTTACAGGAAAGTAAATGTCACACTTAAAGGAAAGTAAAAATCAGACTTGTAGAAAATAAATCATGCAGACATATAAGGTGTCATGTTCCTATGTTAAAATGATCTTGGTTGTTGTAACATAAGTGTAGTTGCATGCATAATATGATGATATAGATCACAAATAATCAAACCACACTTATTTCATGAAGAAATAAGGCTATAAATCGGATGTCATAAATAAAACCAAACCGAAAATAGTGTAATTGTAATTTTGGAAGAAAATAGAGTACTCTAGTGTCAGCATGGGGTCACAACAACAGGTGTTGTAACAACAATCTAACTTACAAACTATTGTGTAAACCCCATGACTATGATTAGTCCCTAATTAATGTTAATGTCTATGAATGAATTATAATAATAAATATACCCTACAGAGTTGCAACAATATTAATTATCAATGTTGCAACAATAAACCTACAATACATAGCTGTAATAATAAGGGATATTAGAGTTATAACAATATCTAGAGTTCCAACAATATGAATATCAATGCTATAGAAATTGAACTTTAGAGTTGTGGCAAAGGAAATATCAAAGCTACAACAATTGGTCTTTAGATTTGCATCAAAGGAAATATTAGAGTTATAGCAAGTACTAATTACAAGGATTGTTGGAAATAAAAGAAAGACATAAAAAGATACCACAACTACTCTATAAGATACATTCAACACTTGGATAAGGAATAATTTAATGTTCTAGAATGCTCCTAAAACATGCTTTAAACAAGTAAGCTTGGCATTTTTTCTATAACTTCCTTCCTGAGATGTTTCAAACTGTTCACATCTTGATTTTCTATAATTCTAGAGATATTATTTGAGGAAGTTAGTGTTACTGAATGCTCCTAAAACACACTTCAAACAAGTTAGCTTGGCATTTTTTTTTTATAAATTTCTTTATGAGATGTTTCAAATTGTGAAATTTGGAGTAGACAGAAAAGATAACTCTAGGTATCTTCATAATCATATTTGCAAAATTGGATACATGACATGTTGTACAATTTCATTCTTGGAAGTAATCCAAAAGAAACAAGTTTTGTAAGAAGTATACCTGGTGAATGCTGAAGCAACTAACAAACCTGGTGAAGGTAGATGTAGTAAATAGACTTAGTACAGGTTGGTATCTCCGGTGATTTGGTGCCTATAAAATACTAAATGGGATTGGTATCTCCTATAGACTGGTGCTTACAAAGTAGCAGAGGGGATTGAAGTCTCCTGTGGGTTGGTGCCTACAAAGAAGAAAAAGGGATTGGTGTCTATTGTGCGTTGGTGATGTTATGAAACCAACTAACAAAAGGATAGATCAATGACTTGAAAATTATCCTCTTCAAGGGGAAAACCTCTTTTACATTACATAAATGAACAATTCTTGGGTTATACAAATGACAAGACCTCCTTTATGTATAGGAGTATAAGGGGTCAAAATATAATCAGAGCCTACATAACAATCATAATGTAAGGGCACAACAATAACAATAATGGGCTTATATGGGGCACAACAATAACAATATTGGGGCTACATGGTCACATCATTAACAATAAGGGGGATACACTAGTATTATATGGACTTAACATGCCCTTCTCCTTCAAAAAAGTGTTTTTCTCAATGCTTGAGTAGTTCTGGATGTTTCTATATAAAATTCTGATCCTCCCATGTGGAATCTTCAACAGGTAAGTTCTTCCACTTAATGAGGTATTCTGAAAGTGATCGATTTCGTAGCTACCACTTTCTTGTTTTCGTGACTGCTTCAGGATCAAATATGATTTTTCCTTCTTTGTCAAGTTTTGGAAACACTTTGAACTAGAAGCTTGTCACCGATAACCTTCTTTAAGCGTGAAACATGGAAAACTGGGTGTATTCAGGAAGATTCAGGCAACTCCAATTTGTACACCATAGTACCAATCTTTTGCAACACCTTGTAAGGAAAATAGTACTTGGGTGATAATTTATTATCCTTCTTAGCTTTCTTCAAAGGCATTTGTTTGTATGGTTGTAGCTGTAAAAATACCCAGTCACCTATATCACAATTTCTTTCACTGCGATGCTGATATTCTTGTTGTTTCATTCGATTTGTGCCAAAATGAGGTTATCCTTTAAGAGTTGGAGAACTTATTCTTGATGCTCATTGTGATCTTCCATTGTTTGAACCTTAGAATTTTCTCTTAATGATGATGTGATGGATGGTGGATGATATCCATAAAGTGCCATAAATGGTGTCATTTTTGTTGAAGGAAGTGTTATACCACCTTTTAGCTAGAAGTAACCACTTGACCCATTATGTGTGTTTATCAAATAAAAAGCAATGGAGATATCCTTCCAAACTTTTTTCACTATCTTGGTTTGGCCATCAGATTGAGGATGATAATACGAGCTATGAGATAACTGAGTACCAAGACAAGAAAGTAATTTCGTCAAAAAATGTCTAGTGAAAATGGGATCTATGTTACTTACTATAATCTTTGGATTTCCATGAAGCTTTTGAATTGTGTCCATAAATGCGGTAGCAACAATATTGGATTTAAAAGGATGTGATAATGCACAAAAGTGTGCATACTTGGTAAGTCTATCAACTACCACCATGATGACACTCTTTCATCCATACTTGGGTAAACTTGTGATAAAATTCATTGAGACCTCCTCCCAATGCTGACTTGGAATGACTAAAGGTTGTAACAGACCTAAGGTCTTAATTTCCCGAACTTTATGTTTTTGGCAAACCAAACATTCTGCCACAAACTTCTGAATATCAGATTTACGGCCACCCCATATTTCGTGACCATATGGTAATTTTTTAAAAATCCTGAGTGCCCTCCTAAGGGAGAGGTGTGCAATTCCAAAAGAATCTTTTGTTTGAGTCAAGAATTCTTACAAAGATATAAGCGATATTTGTACCATAATGAATAATTTTTCCAGCTAAATTTATCAGATGTATTGGTATCTTGTTGCAAATTTTTAATGAATGACCACACCTCTTCATCATTCTTCCATTCATCCCTTGCTTCGGTTATCCACTCAAGTTGGATAATAGAAATGGCACAAATAAATTCTTCCACATCCTCATTCTTTCTTGAGAGTGCATCTAGAACAAAATTTTTCTTTCATTTTTCGTAGATGATTCAAAGTCATAACCCAACATCTTTGTTACCCATCTTTCCTGCTCTTCTAAAGATAATATTTGTTCCAAAAAGTATCTAAGACTATCGTGATCTATTTTTACCTTGAAGTGTCTTCCCATTAGCTAAGGTCACCATTGCTTTAGTGCATGTAGTATTGCCAACATTTCCTTCTCATAAATAGGTTTGTGTAAATAATTTCCTTTGATTGGATGACTTTCAAAAGCAATGGGTCTTCCTTCTTGCATTTAAACAACACCAATTCCATTTCCTGAAGCATCACATTCCACAATGAAGTATGGCATA